>CAWUFW010000172.1:1418942-2825384 GCA_963921515.1 Calotriton arnoldi | reverse complement strand
GTTAAGTTACTTAAATTATACCATGCTTTGTTATGCTATGCCGAGTCATTTGTTATGTTAATGTGTTGTGACGTGTCACATTAACCTATGTTATTTTATGTCACAGTGTGCTATACTGGGTTGTGGTATGTTATTTTGTTGGGCTTCGTTGAATTGTGTTATGATGTGCTTTGCTGTGTTTTGCTATTCTGCTGTGCTATGCTTGCTAGGATGAGTTATCATATGTCGAAACTTCAAAATCCTTGAATAGATTTTGAATTACCCTCTCTTATTACACAGTGCTGGGTCAAAACCGAAGTAACCCTTTGCTTCTTAAATTTGTTAACAAAGCATTTAATATCACTATGTTTACACGTCTCATTTCTTTAGTTCTTAGACACAGTTGATGCAACAGCATGCACCCTAGTTTTCATAATATTGGCAAATACGAAATCAAGATTTGTTTTATTGACTGTTTAGCTATACGGTTTTTTAATCGAGAAGTTGCACATCAAGTCTAATACTAAAGTGATAAATTAGAGACTCCTACACAACCTGTAGTATTATAATTATACACCAGAAAGACTTACACAAAGTCAAGTCTCACATTTAGGCATCAAGAAGTGTTACACAAAGTGTAATCCTACAGCTATACACCAGGAAGATTTATACTTTATGTAATCTTATAGTTATGTGCAAGAAACCGATAGTTATTGTAGATTTATAATTAGTTACTAGTAAAGCTTACACAGAGATTAACCTTGTAGATATACAACAAGAATAGTTATTGAGTAGTCTTATACACCAGCAAACCATAAACAAATTATAAAATTAACGCATACACCTGGAAGGCGATGAACATAGAAGAGAGACATACAAGGTTGTGCTGGTGTTTGACAGGGACATAGCAAGGCAATGAACATAGAAGGGAGATGTACAGGGGTGTGATGCTGCTTGACAGGGAAAGAGCAAGGCAATTAACAATTGCTTTATTAACCTTCCGGCTTTCTCAAATTTGCTAGAAAATGCACCATTTGTCCACTCTTTTTCAAAATTTTCTCGGGGGGAAAACCCCCCGAACCCTCCGTAGGTTGTTTGGGCTCGCTCGCTGCAGTGCAGTACAATAATTTTTTTACACCCTCACCACTTTCAAATCTTACCAGCCGCCACTGGTTAGGACACTGTGGACCACTTACATCCTGCTACATCGAGCACAACAGATACAAATCAGACGGAAGGCACTGCAGTGGCATGGCATAGGAAATCAACAAGAAACCCAATATGTGGGGTGCCACAGGGTTCATACCCATCTTCCCATCTGAGGCCTCTAGTAATGCTCATAAGTAGATATGATTTCTAATCATAGGCTAAGGACCCTCAAGCGACCTTTAATAGAGATAAAACACACAGTCACAGCTAAGTACTTGGTTTTTTTTTAAACATATAAAAAAAGCGGTAAATGATTAGGGGTGAGAAGTTACAGATGGGGAAGCGAGCAGCCTGACAGAGGGCTTTGCACAAGCAACACTGGAATGAATAAATATATAAAAACAAAAATAAATTAAGCAGTGGGCGGGGAGGGGCAGGGGACCAATGGATAAGAAGTGGGTGGATGCTTATTATTAGTGGGTGGACAGAAGAGAGAGAGGAAAGTGATAAACTCATGGAGTGCTGAAAGAGAACTGAAAAAGTAGTCCTCCAAGTCAATAGAGGAGGAATACAAAACTATCAATCACAATTTACTTAAAGAAGAAATGCATTAGAAGTGGGACAAACACAAGAATAGAGAGGAAAGCCATCAGATAAGGGGCAGAGAACTAAGAAACCCAGCACAGCCAACCAATCACGAGCAAGGGGCAGACTCAGATTCTACTATGCATGCTGTAATGCAGACAACAGGTCATCTACAAATAACCCAAAAAGCTGAGGTACTTCTCAAATCAGTAGTTCTTTCAAGCCCTGTGCCATGATAGGGCATTACCCCTGAAATCAGACCAGGTCATCTTTTACAGTTAAGCGCCATCACCTGCAAGGAGTATGGCAATGAGCACGTCTCGTTGCTGACACTTCCACTCAGTCAAGGGAATTATACTGGTCCAAACCTTGTCCCTCTACCTCTTTCCAAATAAGCACAAGGGTTTTCCTTTTGCAATAGCTCCTGAAATTAAAAACACTTTAATTTGCATTCATACCGTGAGCTTATTCAGTATTGCTATGCTTTATTGCTTGACTCTGGGAATCCCACACTTTATGTTTTCGCGTTTAGGATAAACCAAAAGCATATTAGCAGAGCTGCGTGGAGACCACAGTGCTATTCTAGCAAGGAACTACAGTGGGCCAGGACCAAGGTTCAATACAGAATACAGGCCACTTACTCGGCGAAGTAGGAAATCATCACAAAATAAGTCAGGTCCAAACTCCCAATTCATAAATCAACCTAGAATTGATCAGGCTTCCTCACAAGTAAAGCCACGTGTTCTATTCCGAACTGGTTCACTTCCCTTTGACAAAATAGTATACACAAGGAATATTACATACTGTTGCAGCTGCCACAAATAGCAACCTTTAGCCCCTGAGACGCATCAGTCACCACCTCCCTTGAACGAATGTTTGTCATAGTAATTTTAGCATTCATTTTCATACGGGGCGAATAACTTAAGTAGGCTGCCACACTGCTCCATGCTGTATGCCTGTAGTTGGTGAAAGCAACATGCGAATGACTGCTGTACAGACCAAGGGACGAAGAGGGCCAACCAAAGCCCCTGTTTATATGAATAAAAGGATGTGTTTATGACTTTTTTTTAATAGGAGGCAGGCGAAGAAACTAAAGCGGTCTTTAGACCAGGTCTGAAAATGAAATGAACTTGGCAAAACCAAATTAGTGTTTGAAAGCCACACTTAAGCATTGTGTAGCCAGAGTTTCACTAGATTTTTACTGCCCAGTCCAGACTGAAAAAACAATTTACTAGTTCTAAAAACTGTCGCAGTTAGTCACTGATTATCAGCTTGAAGTCCTAAAAGTGGGCCATTTAAAATAGGACAAACAAACACAGCAAACTTTGCATAAATAGCTAGGCAATGACTTCAGAGAAGGTCATGCTGATAGAGTGGAGCCCTGAACGGAAGCAAGCTTTTATTATAAAGACAACTGTAAAATTAAGAACTACAAAGAGAACGAAGAATAGAAGCTCAGGTCAAAGTTAAAGTGGAAAAAAGACCAAGGAAAACAGAGGTAAAATTAATACAGATATCTGCAGAAAGAAGTCTGATTAGGATGGGGCCGTGAAAGGGTGGAAAATGAGGAATTACATGCAGAATTTGTGTTCAGCACCATATTCCACGTGTATTAGAATTTACTACAAGTTTTTCCTCCAGTAAATTTCAGCAGGTTCAGCCTGCCTAAATGTAGGGGATGTATGTGGTTTTCACAAAATATATACTTAAAGCACAAGTTACTACTTGTGTAACGATATATCTGTAAGAGACATTAGTTAGTGATAGATTCCTTACCTTAGAATATCCCCAGGCGTCAGACTGGATCCGGAAAAGTTTTCGTCAGCAGTACCCCTGCGCGTTGGTAGGTGGCGTCGTGCAGCTCCGCGTCCATCGCTGGCGTCGTAAGTGCCGAGATGACGTCACGGAGACTACTTAGGCGCCTCCCATGCGCGCTGACGTCAGTTCTGTACATGACTTTCCACGCCAGGAACGCAGAGCCATGTAAGAAACTGACCACTGGTGCCATGAAACTAGGGCCCTGAAAGGGATGACCTTAATCCTAGAAATCAGTTCGCAGAACGGGGAGGATGGGTGGGGCGGTAAGGAATCTATCACTAACTAATGTCTCTTACAGATATATCATTACACAAGTAGTAACTTGTGCATCTGAAAGAGACACGTTAGTGATAGATTCCTTACCTTAGAATAGATACCCCAGCAATACCAACCCAGGTGGTGGGTCTGCGAACACGATTACACCAGAAAGTCACGGAGAACAGAACGGCCAAAGAAGCCGTCTCTCCGGACTTGACTGTCAAGGCAGTAATGCTTGGTAAACGTGTGCAGCGAGGCCCACGTAGCTGCCTGACAAATGTCCTGCAAGGGAACTCCGCGTCCAAAGGCAGTAGTGGCTGCCGTTGCCCTGGTCGAATGGGCACGCAGCCCCACAGGAGGCTCCCTCTTGGCCAACGAGTAACATGCTTTTATGCACAGAACAACCCACCGAGTGATGGTCCGTTTGTGCACGGCCCAACCTTTTTTGGCGCCCACGTAGCCAACAAAGAGTTGGTCATCCACCCGGAACTGTTGTGTGCGCTTCAGATAGAACGAGAGCACACGTTTTGGGTCCAGACGGTGAAGCCTCTCTTCCTCTTTTGAAGGATGCGGAAAGAAGGTGGGCAAATTGATGGTCTGCCCGATGTGGAAGGGCGTGACAACCTTTGGCAAGAAAGAAGGACGGGTCCTTAAAACAATGAAAATAATGAAATGCGTGAGGGCATCTGGAAGTGCCTCAAAAGTGCACCTGCCGCTCGCACCTTGCAGTCCCTGCCTCTCACTAGTTGGAGATTGAGCTTTTAGATGCGCAACGCGTTATTTTCGGACATAACAAAAAAACACAAACATCTCCCGTTTGGCCCTGGGCTGGTAATCCAAACATCCCTGTTACACTTCCCAGCTGTGCCAGACGTGATCACTTTTAGGGTTCTGTGTGTAGTGAGCCATCAGGCCACAATTTTCACACTTTGTATCCACTTGCAACCTTCCGGGTCGGGCTCGGTCCAGAAGGTATAAATAAACGTGCAACCAGCGCTCGTGATTGATTGCACTTAACCGTAACTGGTTGTAGCGTTATCTGTGCATGTATGTCCCCGAACCCTACAGGCCCACTGCCTCAGAGCATGCCCTCCCCCTCCCCCCCCCCCCCGTGCTGCCGCGCTACACTGTGCACAACATGACCACTCAGGTCGCTCGTAGGTTATCCACCAGGATCCGAAGTATTGACAGATGACTGGCTGCAGCTGCCCGTGGTTAGACGGAGGGCCACAAGGTGCGATGCACTTCGCCAAGCCATGACATCCACCAGCTACAAGGACACCCTTGAAATAAATCCGCCAGCGCCTCGGAACGGAGCACCACCGTAGAACTGGCATCGTCCAGACTACATCATCTGCACCTACTTGGGCAGGGCACGGTCAAAGACCTCCCTTCGTGGAGAACATTCACTAGGAAACCCAACAAATGAGTTGTTCTGCTGAAGCGTCAAGACGCCAAGTAACTGGAGACGTACCGCTATAAAAAAAATAATAAAAAAAAATAATACAGAAATGGTCTCCAGTAGTATAAATGCTACCACAGAAGGCTGAGAGCAGTCTGCTCGATATGCGATTCTTGTCCGAGTTCCTCAGCAGACGAACGTAATGTAGATTAATAGGGCCCTGGATGACCTTTACTATAGCGCTAAGAAAGGACAACCCCACAACCACAAAGTAACTTAACTCACAGGAATTGTTTTAAAAAATAACCTGCAGTTTTATTCGAAGTGTTGGCCTGTTTAGGTTGCATGATCGCACCAATTACTAACATGGATCAGTGGTAATCTGGTATTAATTACACCTGACTGAAATGCAGATCTCCGGAGACACTGGTTGGTTACCATGGAAACCATGCTCAGCAAATTATTAGTGGTGCTGGTAGCATATGGTCAGTTTTTGATACAAATCTAAAATAGTTGAAAGCGCACAGCAAGCAAAGTGGTTTCCAAATCAGTCGGACCGTTCCCAACGTATGTAACAGTAGGCAACCACCAGTGATGTCATCAGTGGGCATGAAATATGGCCCTGGCAAGCAGGGAGGGTTCGTTCTGTGCTGGGGATGGCAACCAAAAATGACACTTCACCTAGGCTGGTAAAAATCGTTGCACTACCTCTTGACAAGATAAAACAAATTAATATATCACGCACTCTTTTGCAAATTAATGCATTCAAATCTGACAACGCGTTCGGAATGCATAGCTTTGAAAATGTAGCAAAATGGCAGTGTTTATCCAGTAGTACGAGGAATGACAAAGTGGAAACAAGGAACTGAGTTTCCTCTTGGTGAATGCACTCAGATCTTCTTGGTGTCCACATCTATTGCGGCATTTTTGATCTTCCACAAAGGTATCCCTCCCACGATCGCTGGGGCACAGCAGAGAGGGCAAGCCGTCAAGTCCAAGGTATCCCCACTGAATGGACGGATAGCTGTGGTTTTCCTTCTCTAACGGCAGCTCCTCCACCCTTCCGCCAGGACATCACGAGCCCGAGGAAGTGCAGCCTGCAGGCCGGCTTAACTGCTGTGAGCATTCTGTGTAATCCCTCACACCGAGCACAGCAGGTGCACAGAAAACAGGAGATTACTCCAACAGGGATGAGGGTGGCTCATTTAGCCCCATGTGTGAGCTCTTCAGGCGCTTATTGCGTTTTTATCTTAAACTATTCTGCAGTTTTCACGTTCCCTTATAGAACAGCACAAAGCAGTAAATCACAAATACCAGAATGTGCAGGGGATGAGCGTTACAAAGAAGCCGGACTGACCTTCCCATGCCTTGTATGGCGCTCCTCTGCCTAGGCCTGACTGAATGAAGAGTTTGAGGAGAAGGTCGCACCTGCATCCCAGAGTGAAATCCTTTCCGTCTCATTGGCTAAGATAAGCCTAGAGGCATCCGTCTCATTGGCTAAGATAAACCTAGAGATATCCATCTCATTGGCTAAGATAAACCTAGAGACATCGGTCTCGTTGGCTGAGATAAACCTAGAGACATCGGTCTCGTTGGCTGAGATAAACCTAGAGACATCGGTCTCGTTGGCTGAGATAAACTTAAAGATATTTCTATCAAGTGTCAGCACAACACAGATGGATGAAGAACACCAGCACCTGGAAACACTTATAGGGCTCTGCCCTTCACGATACCCACCAGTGGCACTTCAGGTAACCCCAACCTTCAAACTAGGATGCTCCCTCCATAATATGAGAGCAGTGCTTTAAATGGGCCGGTACTGGCCGGTACGGAGTACCAGCACTTTTCTATTTTGAGAGGGAGAGTACCTGCACTTGTCAAGGAAAACGTAATACTATTAATTGGAGAGTACCAGCACTTCTCAGAAACTAGCAGAACTCTGGTACAGAGTACCTGCACTTCTATGTTTCCATTTCAAGCACTGCATATGACTGGTGAGTTGGTGAGTACACATAGAGGGGCCCCTCCAAGAAACTACCGGAGGCGAAGGAGAAGCTTAGTCCAGAAACCATGCTACATCCTGTGCGTCTAGCTCTTAAGGGGCCTTGCCTCTTACCCAGAAAACATTCCCCCCTGCCAGAAAACATACTCCACCCTGGCTGGCCGAATGTGACTAATGCGTGATATCAAGCCCCAAAGATGCCTTCCTTTTGTCTCTGGTCATCTCTCAATCACTCCACTGACGGCCAACATGCATCATAGTAAAGAGGGATGCTGCCTGAGCCCAACCAATGAGCATGCAGTGCCTCAAGGAGTGTCACCTTCTCCGAGCCAAGGGCAGCTGTCGTGCACGACAAAGCCTGCACTGTATCAGAAACTGAAGGACACTGGGAGAAAGATGAACCACCAACACGAATTCACTTGCTCCCTTGATACACAAGCAGTCCCTTTCGCAGTCCTAAGAGTATGTTTACCTTCAGTGGCCTGGCATGTCCTCCAGCACATTCTTTGCAATTACCAACGTTTGTACAGCACTTTCAGTATGGCACCAAAGCCCTTTATTAATCTGTGCACCCTCTAGTTTTACACAGCTCTGGGAATTCTATTCATCCGGGTTGTTTGCTTGTGTATGGTATGGTAAGCAGACATTTGTTAAATGTCTAGTTTAGCAAATGCTTATTCTGGTTAATGTGAAGTTGATGGCTGTTTGGGCTTTAAGGACATTGCCATTTTTCGTCGACCTTGGTGCTCAGTTTCCTACGGCCCAGCCTACAGAAGACAGCATCTTTAACCTAGTGAGTAGCTAGGGTACCATGTTGGGAGTCTCCGTGTGATACGTTTAAGCTAATTTTACCAGAATGTTTTTTTATCACAGAAAACAGAACACTGAAGCATTACTCCAAATTGCCAGTACCGAACCTGGAACTTACTTCCAATGAAGCCAGATCACCTGCCACACGAGTGTGTCAATGATCTGAGCCACACCGATTTCAGCTTTATGCTACTTAAACCATACAACCTTCGAACAGGAAAACACTGCGGCACGCTCACACCAATCAAACTTCATAGTAGCTAATCGGCCACCGTATAACACCTGCTGCAGACAAAGATGTATTATTTCATTAAAAGGAATCCTGCTTACAGATACAATCCACCTTACAGACAGATAAGCTGGGGCTTATCCCCTTCACCACAGGAGTGCACATGATCAGGGTCAAACCTCGCCGGACCACTTTCTTCCTTGCATAGTGTGCTCTCATCCAAAAAGGAGGCTGCTTTCCTTAAACCATGTTGGCTAATTCAATTGTGCTTTTGGACGCCTTCAGCTAATCGCAAAGCACTATGGGGCAGTAGAGACGGAACAGAGGGACTGGTGTAGTAATATAACAGAAGTATTGATAGAACGCATGCTCATCCCCAAGAAGGTCTCCTGGTAGTATTGACAATTAAGGGATGTTTCTCGTTACCCAGCTCAATAGTACTCATTTATTGACCTTCTAAGGATTAAAGGCTAAGAAGACCCATGAGAATCAAACCTGTGACCATGGAGTAAAACGCAGATCCTTGCAGGCATCAGTCCACTGAGTCATCAGACCTGGCAAAGAGCCTCCAAGTATCTTAATAGGGTAGAATTAGTGCACTCACTAATGGGTAAAACATTCTCCTTTGGTGAGCATCACCAACTGTAGTTTGATGCGAAAGAGGGCTGGTTTGTGCACAAGGCAGCAAGAGAGTTAGGCATCATTTCAAAAAGAGGTGGCAGTAATGTTTAATATATGTAACTCCAGACTAATACATCTTAAGTAGAAGGAGTGAAAAATGACGTTTCTCTTAAACAAAGAAGTTAAAAAGATGGTCTATCAGAATTTCTCGGTTACACCTTCAGGTCATAAAAAAACAACTTTTTTTTTTTTTAAAGCGCTTTATACGGCCTATCCGCCATTAAGCACTGTAAATTACAAATTTAGCTATTACTCAAGTTAATGGTACTCAATTTACTGACCTCAGAAGGATGGAAGGCTAAGGCGGCCCTCTCGGGATCTGGCGTTGTGACTTTCAGATCACTTCAGATGTCAGGGATGAGTGTTTACTCACGGAGCCATCGTGCCTTGCAAATATATTGTGTGTGAGCTAGAGTAAGAGATCGTGGTAAAAGGGTGACAGCGAGAGTGCATGTAAACTTGGTCTCTATTTTGGCAAGGATCCGGTATGGAAAACAAATGCAAGCACAGGTTAAGGGACACTTACACGGTTACAGGGCCAGTCTAGCCTTTCAGCGTCATGTCCTCTTTCTCAAACAATCCCGTACATTTTAGTGAATCGACGCCTGCAGCCTATGGACAGCTTTATAGAAATGCCTTCTCCCTCTCCCATCAGGACAGAGAGCCTTTCAGGGATATTTGTATGGCTCAATGTTAAGTGTTAGGTGCTACATCGTGGGAAATCGGAGTTAAAATGACCTAAAATGAGGAAGGCAGGGCTGGGATTTCGACCTCTGGGGGTAGTAGGTACGATGAAGGTGACCTCTGCCAGTGAGCCCGAATTGTCTCTAGCCTCCTATGACTGTTTCGGTTCATCGAAGATCAGGCATGACTTACAGAACTAATACAGTAAGATGTAGTGTGACAGATAACAGCAACCCATCAAAAAAGCTCCTCTCCAGCATTCCCAACACGCAGACACGTGCTTTGAACTTTAAAGTAATAGCCATCTGCCTGTCTCCCGAATCTCACCTGGGAGGGTGGACCTCAGAAGGCTCAGCTTTATTCCAGACAACAGCCCTCCTACTTAACACTATCTAAAAATACACAACAAATTGACGTTGACAAATCCAATTACTAGTTTGACATTAGTTTTACACCTAAAGCGCAAAAATCACAGAGCAGAAAATTAAGGTGCCATTTTTAATGCATTACCCTAGAAAGGTTCAACATTATGCAGTCCTACCTTTAAGAAACGGGCTTTTCACATTCGTAGAAATCAAAGATGACCATTGAAGGCCCAAGAAGGCTGCATCAACGAAATATTTGCAAGATAGCTGACAAACGTGCAACTTAGATCCAATTACAATCAATAGATGTAAATGTCTCTAGTCTGCTCAAATGGAAATCTCCCATGGGTTCTTCTCTCCTAGACCTGCACATGACATCACTGGTATGAATGTTAGGGGTACTATTCTAGAAAAGATAGAGCATGTGTATCCCAGCGCACACAAGAGGTCCTCTTGCCTTTTAGTGGCAAGACACCTTGAACTCACAATGAAAAGTGTTTACATAGCACAAGAATGAACTGAATTGTTACAGGCAGCACACAAACGGGTATCACAGTTAGATTGAAACTGCCCCACCATAAAGAAAGCAGGAAGGAGAGGCCTACCTGGGGACAGTTGAGAGAAGATGACCAGAGAGAACTGGGAGTAGCAGGCAAAAGGTCATTCGTCATACATCTGCAATGCTTTTAGATGCATGTCCATGTGGGTCAGAATCTTGCCTTAGACATGCACTAGGCATGGCTTAGCACATCCTAGTTTACCACACGCATCGTACTACAAAGCATCATCAAGGTTCCATCTGAGAGTGACTGAAAGAGAGTCGCTCCAGGGGCGGCTCCCCTATATGGGCGTCGGGGCTCCGCCCCTCTCATTTTTTGACACAATTGAAAATCATATTTGAAAATAAAAAATAAAAAAATAATAAACACACAAGTTCACATGCGCTGACTAAGGGCTGCTCTTGCCCCTAGCCAAATTTATGTTCGTGTGAACATTCATTCAGCTCTGTTATGTACAGAAATCCATGTGTATTAACCCAGCCGCAATGCATTTGCCGGGCTGAGGATTCACACCGCCCTTAGGCCTGTGATGTCATCAGCCCGCAAAGCAATTGTCTTGTGGGCTGAACTCCACCCCTGAGGCGTTTCCAATGAAGTTAGCCCCGGGCGCTTCATCCAGAAGCCCTGCAGAGCCAGGGGCTTTGCGTCAATCAGGTAATGACATTTAAGCCACGCCACCCTTTTACAGCATGTTACAGGGTGGGGTGGGGTTAGCAAGCCTCACTGTACTGGCCCCACCCCGACCTGTGATGAATTGTGAAGGGGGTGGGGTTTGAAGATGAAGGCAGGAAGTGGAGTACAGACGTCTGTGCGTAGTGTGCCTGCACAGGTTTTGATGGCACGCTGGGCACCACTCCAGTGCCGTGCTTCCCGCTCTGTGCTACAAGTAAGCTGCCATGTACAGGGATGACCAATCGATGCTATAGATGAGTGAGCACTGCAAAATTAAGCCAAGCAGGTGAGCTTAGTACCTCGTGTAATCTAAGGCCAGGCACTCGAATATTTCATTTTCTGTCGTGTAAAATTCGAGCGGTGATCTCTACAGTTTGCTCAGTTTATTTTTGCACAGCAGAGCTACTATCTTTAAGGCCTCAGACGGAGTGCGCTGGATTTCTTGCTGCGTCCTGTGAATTCCTCTATTTTGGAACAAGCAAGAAACAGGTATTACCTTCTCTTTCCTCCTTTCGTTTATTTGCTCCCCTGTGAAATGGATCCAAAAAAAGAAAAACACTTCTGCTGGAAACGTCCTCTTTTTCTGACATTTTTCAATTTCTAAGTGCAGCCTCGGGGTGGAGAGAAATAAAACATTCAAAATATGGAAAAGAACTAACTAAAGCAAGACAGAGCAGTTGCAAAGTGGCCAGATTGATTTATTCACACCTAAACACATTAGAGCCGTTTACAGAGTTTGCCAGTGAAGCGCTACTTTTGTTTTCTCGTCTCGTCTCTCTTTGAACAACATTGTTTTCCCTGGGTGGGAAAGTGCACTATTCCTGAAGTTGCGTCCTTTCCGACTATAAATGTGTAAATGAGGGGTAGACACTTCCCTCTTTGAAAATTTGAAAATGCGTTTTATGTGCCGTGAGGGGCAAAGAAAAAGAAAGCATGTAAAGTATCCCTGTAACGTACACGTCCTCTGAAGAATGAGCACACTTCATCAAAAATGATGAAAGAATGAATCATGAAAAATAATGTACATTTTGCGCGGACGCAGGTAAAGAACCCAAGGAGTTCAGTACAGGAGCAAGAACATAGGGACACAGTCATCAAACGGACATTGAAGTTTTTTTAGCATGCAACTTTTGTGAAATTGCTCAACAGCATTCTGAGGGAATCGAATAAATTATTTTTGGCTTGCTAGAGTGTGCATTCCAGAGAAGGGTTGTGTGAGTGGACACCTTCATGAAATCGGGGATTGCGAGACAGAAGGACACTGATTCAGAGATTTCTGGTGCTCTCAGATACGTTGATATGTTTTGCTGCATATTTTTGAAAGGAGATGTGTAGTGCTTTATACACGATAACCGTTGTCTTGAAAGTATAGAAAGATTCCAATCGTCCCCCTGTAAAACCTCCTCCTGTGCAGTCTCAGGGATGTGTCCATTTCCAATGCCTCCCCCTGTAAAACCCGAGAAATGGCTCTGATGTCTTAAGCCTCTTCCTGTGCTGTCTCAGAGATGCCTATTGGTCTAAGGCATCCCCTTGTAAAACCGAAGAGATGGCTCTGATGTCTCAGGCCGCCTCCTGTGCAGTCTCAGAATGTCTCTGGGTCCAAGGCCTCCCCCTGTAGAACCCAAGAAATGGCTCTGATGTTTCAACCCTCCCCCTGTGCTGTCGGGGAGGTCTCTGGGTCTAATCATCCCCTGTAAAACCCGAGGGTTGCTGTGATGTCTCATGCCTCCTCCTGTGCTGTCTCAGGGATGTCTCTGGGTCCAAGGCCTCCAACTATAAAGCCCAAAGGTTGGCTGTGATGTCTCAGGCCTCTTCTTGTACCATCTCATGAATGTCCTTGAGTCCAAATCTCTCCCTGTAAAACCAGAGGGTTGGCTCTGATGTCTCAGGTCTCCCCTGTAACGCCCAAGGGTTGGCTCTGATGTTTCTGGCCCCCTCCTGTGCTGTCTCAGGGATGTCTCTGGGTCCAAGGCCTCCACCTATAAAACCCAAGGGTTGGCTCTGATGTCTCAGGCCTCTTATTTTGCTCTCTCAGGACTGTCTCAGAGTCCATATTGCCCCCCATCCTAAACCCCGAGGGATGGCTCTGCTGTCTTACATCTCATCTTGCACCCCTCAGGGTGGTTTCGGCTCTTCACACCTCCTCTTAGACAGCCCAAACGTCGGTTCTGCTGTGTCAGATCTCTAATTTACAGCCCAAGGGTTGTCTTGGACTTCTTGATGTCCAGCTCCAGGTTTATCTCTGCTGTCTCAGGTCTTTTCCCTTATTGCCTACTCTCAGGGTGGTTCCTGCTGTCTCCGGTCTCTTCCCTTATTGCCTACTCCCAGGATGGTGCATGCTGTCGCAGATCTCTTCATGTCCAGATCCAGGTGTATCTGTTCTGTCTCAGGTCTCTTCCGGGTAGTCTCAGGGTAGTTCCTGCTGCCTCAGGTCTCTTCCCATAGATTCTCAGGGTGGTTCCTGCAGTCTCAGGTCCTTTCCTTAGAGCCTCACTGGGCTTCCTGCTGTCTCAGCTCTCTTCCCCTGAAGCCTCAAGGTGGTCCCTGCTGTCTCAGGTAATTCTCCGCTGTTTCTGATAGCTAAGTATGTGTATTTGTATAAACTGGAAAGCTAATGTTTGGGGACAAAATGGTGGCATTAAATATATTGGATTCATACATTTCTATGGTTATTTACGTTCAGATCTTGTTGTTGGTCTTGGTATGAGTGTCCGCTTAATGTTGACGCTGTTATTTTATTATTTGTTAACACACACATGCCACATGGTGATACTCCAACTCTCCCCAAACTCCCTTTAAAAGCCGCTGCTGCTGCCCCGCTCGCTGTAAACATGTTATCGTCTATAACCAACATCCACAGTGATGTGTACTGTGTCAACACTGATGTCCCATAGTGGACACTGTCTGACTTCACAACATTCATTTAGGGCCGGGCAAACGCAAGATGTGTCCTGCATTTCGGCCTCACAGTTACTTGTGGTTAAAACAGCAGGAAATGTAAGCTGAATCCGGTGCCGGCTTCTCTTATGTTGGGTTGTGTTCTGTTGAGTTGTGCGGTATGTTGAGGTGGTATATTATGTGACATTTTGTTATGCTGCTTTAAGCTATGCTATGCTGTGCTATGTTAAGTTACTTAAATTATACCATGCTTTGTTATGCTATGCCGAGTCATTTGTTATGTTAATGTGTTGTGACGTGTCACATTAACCTATGTTATTTTATGTCACAGTGTGCTATACTGGGTTGTGGTATGTTATTTTGTTGGGCTTCGTTGAATTGTGTTATGATGTGCTTTGCTGTGTTTTGCTATTCTGCTGTGCTATGCTTGCTAGGATGAGTTATCATATGTCGAAACTTCAAAATCCTTGAATAGATTTTGAATTACCCTCTCTTATTACACAGTGCTGGGTCAAAACCGAAGTAACCCTTTGCTTCTTAAATTTGTTAACAAAGCATTTAATATCACTATGTTTACACGTCTCATTTCTTTAGTTCTTAGACACAGTTGATGCAACAGCATGCACCCTAGTTTTCATAATATTGGCAAATACGAAATCAAGATTTGTTTTATTGACTGTTTAGCTATACGGTTTTTTAATCGAGAAGTTGCACATCAAGTCTAATACTAAAGTGATAAATTAGAGACTCCTACACAACCTGTAGTATTATAATTATACACCAGAAAGACTTACACAAAGTCAAGTCTCACATTTAGGCATCAAGAAGTGTTACACAAAGTGTAATCCTACAGCTATACACCAGGAAGATTTATACTTTATGTAATCTTATAGTTATGTGCAAGAAACCGATAGTTATTGTAGATTTATAATTAGTTACTAGTAAAGCTTACACAGAGATTAACCTTGTAGATATACAACAGGAATAGTTATTGAGTAGTCTTATACACCAGCAAACCATAAACAAATTATAAAATTAACGCATACACCTGGAAGGCGATGAACATAGAAGAGAGACATACAAGGTTGTGCTGGTGTTTGACAGGGACATAGCAAGGCAATGAACATAGAAGGGAGATGTACAGGGGTGTGATGCTGCTTGACAGGGAAAGAGCAAGGCAATTAACAATTGCTTTATTAACCTTCCGGCTTTCTCAAATTTGCTAGAAAATGCACCATTTGTCCACTCTTTTTCAAAATTTTCTCGGGGAGAACCCCCGAACCCTCCGTAGGTTGTTTGGGCTCGCTCGCTGCAGTGCAGTACAATAATTTTTACACCCTCACCACTTTCAAATCTTACCAGCCGCCACTGGTTAGGACACTGTGGACCACTTACATCCTGCTACATCGAGCACAACAGATACAAATCAGACGGAAGGCACTGCAGTGGCATGGCATAGGAAATCAACAAGAAACCCAATATGTGGGGTGCCACAGGGTTCATACCCATCTTCCCATCTGAGGCCTCTAGTAATGCTCATAAGTAGATATGATTTCTAATCATAGGCTAAGGACCCTCAAGCGACCTTTAATAGAGATAAAACACACAGTCACAGCTAAGTACTTGTTTTTTTTTTAAACATATAAAAAAAAGCGGTAAATGATTAGGGGTGAGAAGTTACAGATGGGGAAGCGAGCAGCCTGACAGAGGGCTTTGCACAAGCAACACTGGAATGAATAAATATATAAAAACAAAAATAAATTAAGCAGTGGGCGGGGAGGGGCAGGGGACCAATGGATAAGAAGTGGGTGGATGCTTATTATTAGTGGGTGGACAGAAGAGAGAGAGGAAAGTGATAAACTCATGGAGTGCTGAAAGAGAACTGAAAAAGTAGTCCTCCAAGTCAGTAGAGGAGGAATACAAAACTATCAATCACAATTTACTTAAAGAAGAAATGCATTAGAAGTGGGACAAACACAAGAATAGAGAGGAAAGCCATCAGATAAGGGGCAGAGAACTAAGAAACCCAGCACAGCCAACCAATCACGAGCAAGGGGCAGACTCAGATTCTACTATGCATGCTGTAATGCAGACAACAGGTCATCTACAAATAACCCGAAAAGCTGAGGTACTTCTCAAATCAGTAGTTCTTTCAAGCCCTGTGCCATGATAGGGCATCACCCCTGAAATCAGACCAGGTCATCTTTTACAGTTAAGCGCCATCACCTGCAAGGAGTATGGCAATGAGCACGTCTCGTTGCTGACACTTCCACTCAGTCAAGGGAATTATACTGGTCCAAACCTTGTCCCTCTACCTCTTTCCAAATAAGCACAAGGGTTTTCCTTTTGCAATAGCTCCTGAAATTAAAAACACTTTAATTTGCATTCATACCGTGAGCTTATTCAGTATTGCTATGCTTTATTGCTTGACTCTGGGAATCCCACACTTTATGTTTTCGCGTTTAGGATAAACCAAAAGCATATTAGCAGAGCTGCGTGGAGACCACAGTGCTATTCTAGCAAGGAACTACAGTGGGCCAGGACCAAGGTTCAATACAGAATACAGGCCACTTACTCGGCGAAGTAGGAAATCATCACAAAATAAGTCAGGTCCAAACTCCCAATTCATAAATCAACCTAGAATTGATCAGGCTTCCTCACGAGTAAAGCCACGTGTTCTATTCCGAACTGGTTCACTTCCCTTTGACAAAATAGTATACACAAGGAATATTACATACTGTTGCAGCTGCCACAAATAGCAACCTTTAGCCCCTGAGACGCATCAGTCACCACCTCCCTTGAACGAATGTTTGTCATAGTAATTTTAGCATTCATTTTCATACGGGGCGAATAACTTAAGTAGGCTGCCACACTGCTCCATGCTGTATGCCTGTAGTTGGTGAAAGCAACATGCGAATGACTGCTGTACAGACCAAGGGACGAAGAGGGCCAACCAAAGCCCCTGTTTATATGAATAAAAGGATGTGTTTATGACTTTTTTTTAATAGGAGGCAGGCGAAGAAACTAAAGCGGTCTTTAGACCAGGTCTGAAAATGAAATGAACTTGGCAAAACCAAATTAGTGTTTGAAAGCCACACTTAAGCATTGTGTAGCCAGAGTTTCACTAGATTTTTACTGCCCAGTCCAGACTGAAAAAACAATTTACCAGTTCTAAAAACTGTCGCAGTTAGTCACTGATTATCAGCTTGAAGTCCTAAAAGTGGGCCATTTAAAATAGGACAAACAAACACAGCAAACTTTGCATAAATAGCTAGGCAATGACTTCAGAGAAGGTCATGCTGATAGAGTGGAGCCCTGAACGGAAGCAAGCTTTTATTATAAAGACAACTGTAAAATTAAGAACTACAAAGAGAACGAAGAATAGAAGCTCAGGTCAAAGTTAAAGTGGAAAAAAGACCAAGGAAAACAGAGGTAAAATTAATACAGATATCTGCAGAAAGAAGTCTGATTAGGATGGGGCCGTGAAAGGGTGGAAAATGAGGAATTACATGCAGAATTTGTGTTCAGCACCATATTCCACGTGTATTAGAATTTACTACAAGTTTTTCCTCCAGTAAATTTCAGCAGGTTCAGCCTGCCTAAATGTAGGGGATGTATGTGGTTTTCACAAAATATATACTTAAAGCACAAGTTACTACTTGTGTAACGATATATCTGTAAGAGACATTAGTTAGTGATAGATTCCTTACCTTAGAATATCCCCAGGCGTCAGACTGGATCCGGAAAGTTTTCGTCAGCAGTACCCCTGCGCGTTGGTAGGTGGCGTCGTGCAGCTCCGCGTCCATCGCTGGCGTCGTAAGTGCCGAGATGACGTCACGGAGACTACTTAGGCGCCACCCATGCGCGCTGACGTCAGTTCTGTACATGACTTTCCACGCCAGGAACGCAGAGCCATGTAAGAAACTGACCACTGGTGCCATGAAACTAGGGCCCTGAAAGGGATGACCTTAACCCTAGAAATCAGTTCGCAGAACGGGGAGGATGGGTGGGGCGGTAAGGAATCTATCACTAACTAATGTCTCTTACAGATATATCATTACACAAGTAGTAACTTGTGCATCTGAAAGAGACACGTTAGTGATAGATTCCTTACCTTAGAATAGATACCCCAGCAATACCAACCCAGGTGGTGGGTCTGCGAACACGATTACACCAGAAAGTCACGGAGAACAGAACGGCCAAAGAAGCCGTCTCTCCGGACTTGACTGTCAAGGCAGTAATGCTTGGTAAACGTGTGCAGCGAGGCCCACGTAGCTGCCTGACAAATGTCCTGCAAGGGAACTCCGCGTCCAAAGGCAGTAGTGGCTGCCGTTGCCCTGGTCGAATGGGCACGCAGCCCCACAGGAGGCTCCCTCTTGGCCAACGAGTAACATGCTTTTATGCACAGAACAACCCACCGAGTGATGGTCCGTTTGTGCACGGCCCAACCTTTTTTGGCGCCCACGTAGCCAACAAAGAGTTGGTCATCCACCCGGAACTGTTGTGTGCGCTTCAGATAGAACGAGAGCACACGTTTTGGGTCCAGACGGTGAAGCCTCTCTTCCTCTTTTGAAGGATGCGGAAAGAAGGTGGGCAAATTGATGGTCTGCCCGATGTGGAAGGGCGTGACAACCTTTGGCAAGAAAGAAGGACGGGTCCTTAAAACCACCTTGCCCGGATGAACAGAAAGGAAAGGAGGTTTGGAAGAAAGAGCCTGGAGCTCACTCACTCTTCTGGCAGAGGTGATAGCGACCAGGAAAGCCGTCTTGAGAGTGAGAAGACGCAAAGGACAGTGAAGAAGGGGCTCGAATGGAGTGCACATCAGGTATGTCAAGACAAGGTTTAAGTCCCATTGAGGCATTATGAACGGCACGGGAGGAAATGTGTGCGTAATGCCCTTGAGGAAACGGGTAACAACCGGGGACTTAAAAGAGAAGGCTGATCTGGAAGCCGTAGAAAGGCGGAGATGGCCGAAAGATAACCTTTGATAGTGCCCAGAGCAGAGCCCTGCTGGGCCAAGGATAGAAGGAACAGAAGAACCTCAGAAAGAGGGGTAGAGAGGGGATCCACAGCCTTTGCTGTGCACCATGCCACAAAGTTGTTCCACCTGCAGGCGTATACCGTCTTAGTGGAGGGACGCCTGGCTGCCAGAATCACATCACAGACTTCGGGAGGAAGATCGAAAGCTGTCAACTGTCGCCGCTCAATCTCCACGCATGGAGGTGGAGGCTGGACAGGTTCGGGTGGAGGACCGTCCCCTGCTGCTGCGACAGAAGATCCTCCCGAAGAGGCAGTCGGATCGGGGGATCGATCGCCATGCTGAGTAGCTCGGGATACCAGTATCTTCGTGCCCAATCCGGAGCCACAAGGATGACTTGGGCCCGGTCGCGCCGAATCTTCTTCAGCACTCTGGGCAGAAGTAGTATAGGCGGAAAGGCGTACAATAGACCACAAATCCACTCGTGACGAAAAGCGTTGCCGAGCGAGTGCCGCCTCGGAAATTACAACGCGCAGAACTGATGACATTGCGCGTTCTCTTCTGTGGCGAATAGATCTAACCAAGGCTCTCCCCACTGCTGAAAGAGACCTTGCGCCACGTCCGAGTTCAGACGCCATTCGTGATCCATCAAGCACCGGCGGCTGAGTTCGTCCGCCCTGGCGTTCAGAGAACCCGCCAGGTGTTGAACCACCAAGGTAATGCCTTGATGTTCCAGCCATGTCCAGAGCGCAGAGCCTCCTGACATAGGGTCCAGGACCCCACCCCGGCCTGTTTGTTGCAATACCACATGGCAGTGGTGTTGTCCGTGAACACCTGCACTACACTTCCCCGGACAGAGGGAAGGAATGCCTTCAGTGCAAGTCGGATCGCCCGAAGCTCCAAAAGGTTGATATGGAGCCGGGACTCCGCCGGAGACCAGAGGCCTCTGATCTCCGCCTCTCCCAAGTGGCCTCCCCATCCCTGGAGGGACGCATCCGTCACCACTTTGTGCTCCTGTTGGGGAAGGGAGAGGGATCTGCCATTGACCCAATCGCGATTCGCGAGCCACCACTGCAATTGTCGTGCAGTGCCCTCCGAGATCTGGACATGATCGGACAGGTTGCCCTGATGCTGTGCCCACTGGAACTTCAGGTCCCACTGCAGAGCCCGCATATGCCATCTGGCATGTTGCACCAGCAGGATGCAGGAGGCCATCAGGCCCAGGAGCCGGAGGGTCAACCTGACCGAAACCCGGGATAAAGGCTGAAAGATCGGAATCATAGCCTGAATATCCCGGACTTGCTGCTCGGGAGGATAAACCCGAAACCGCGTCGAATCCAGAACCGCTCCGATGAAGGGGAGCTTCTGAGAGGGACTCAGGTGCGACTTCGGCACGTTGATGGAGAACCCTAGCAAATGCAGGAGGTCGGCCGTAGTCTGAAGGTGGGTGGCAACTGCCTGGGGCGAGCCCGCCTTCAACAACCAGTAGTCGAGGTAGGGGAAGACTGACACCCCTGACCTGCGCAGGTGAGCAGCGACCACCGCCATCACTTTCGTGAACACCCGAGGGGCGCTGGTAAGGCCGAAGGGGAGCACAGCAAACTGAAAATGCTCCTGGCCTACCGTGAACCGCAGGTGACGCCGGTGGGCCGGCAGGACTGGGATGTGAAAATATGCGTCCTGCAAGTCCAACGCCACCATCCAGTCTCCAGGGTCGAGGGCAGCCAAGACCTGAGCCAGAGTCAACATCTTGAACTTCTCCGTCCGGAGGAAGCGATTGACGTTCCTGAGGTCCAAGATGGGGCGCAAGCCCCCCTTGTCCTTCTTGGGGACCAGAAAGTAGTGGGAATAACAACCACTCCCTACTTCTAGCCCAGGAACACACTCGATGGCCCCCTTGGCCAAGAGGGCCGTGACTTCCTGCTGGAGAAGCGCCAAGTGTTCCCCCGACATGCGGTGGTATTGAGGTGGCTTGACTGGAGGGGTGGACTGAAAGGGAAGGGAGTAACCCTTGCAGATGATCTGCAACACCCACTCGTCCGATGTGATAGCGTGCCAGTGGGGGAGATGATGGCGGATCCTGCCACCCACTGGCGTGGGGTGCCCCACAGCTCGGATTAGGAAGGTTTGGAGGTAGAAGCAGCGGGGGCGGAGGTGGACTGACCCCCACGCTGATTCCCAGAGCAGCCCCTGCGGAAACCGCGTCCGCGGCCGCGCTGAGGCTGGTTCTGTACAGGCTTGCTGAAGGAACGTGCCTGGGCGCCCCTTCCGTGGCCACGAAAGGAACGAAAACAAGGAGTGGCTGGGCTTTTCGTGGAAAGACCGAAGGACTTGGCCGTGGCCCGCGAGTCCTTAAAACGCTCCAGCGCACTGTCGGCTTTATTGCCAAAGAGGCGAGTGCCATCAAAGGGCATGTCCATGAGTGAACTTTGGACATCTGGCGAGAACCCGGTAGATCTCAACCAGGCGTGGCGACGAAGCACCACAGTCGTAGAAATTGCTCTACCTAGTGAGTCCGCGGTGTCCAAACCACACCGAATGGCGAACTTAGCCGCATCTTTACCCTCGGCAACAGCTTGGGACAGCACAGCTTGGGTCTCCTCAGGACACTGAGGCAACACCTGTGCAACTGTATCCCATACCGCGTGGGAATAGCGGCCCAATAGGCATGCAGTGTTCACCGACCGCAGCCCCAAGCTGGCCGAAGAGAACAACCGCTTGCCGAACTGCTCCAGCTTCTTAGAGTCCTTCTCCGGCGGAGCCATGGGAAAGGCACTCTGGGACGTCGAAGCTTGGATGACCAGGCTCTCGGGCATAGGATGAGTGGTCAGAAAGGCAGGGTCACCCGGCGCCGGGCGATGACGCCTGGCGACGTTCTTATCCACAGGGGCCCCTGTGGCTGGCCGCGACCAAGTGCCCAGTAAGACGTCAGTGAGGGCGTCATTAAATGGCAGCAGGGGATCCGGCGAAGTGGACGCCGTCTGGAGCACCTCAGTGAGGAGATTAGTCTTCAGGGCCACCGTAGGGAGATCAAGGTTGAGGACCTCAGCGGCCCGACCGGAGCACCATCGTGTAGAAGCGCCCTCCTCCATGGTAGGCGGAGGAGAGGCAAACCCCGGGTCAGAGGAGATATCAAGGCCGCCGGCCTCCTCTAACTCGTCCGCCCAGTCCTGCTCAGAGTCACACTGACGAGCAAGAGGGTCCTCGGACCCCTCCCAGTCGTCCTCCACCTCCGCCGTATGTGGAACAGACTGCGGCGGCAGGGCAGGGACCGGTGAAGGAACAAACGGCGCCGGACGGGGCCGAACCGGCGCTGTGTCCCAATGCGGATCCCAGGTAGGGACAAAATTGTCCTGGAACCTGGGCAGGGGCGGAACAAATGGCACCCACAGCAGCGCCGGAGGCGGAGCCGAGGGTGGCGCTGGGGCCGGAGCCGGCAGCGTGGGACCTTTTGGCGCCGTGGCCGGAGCCAGCGGCGCAGGATCATGCGGCGCCGGGGACGGTCCGACAGGATCCTGACACGGGACCGCAGGGCCCAAGGGCGCGCCGGCGGGAGCCCGAGGCCTAAACAGGCGGTCCATGGTAGCAAGAAATTCTTGCACCTGTGCGGGAGTCGCCGACGGACCCGGGTAAGGTGGGTAGGCCGCGGGACTCCCGGGCTCCGAAGGAGCCGCAGGGGCAGAATCCCTGACCCCCTCACTCCCTCGTCCACATCCGGGGACCGACGGGGGGACGTCGGAGAGCGACAACGCTTCTTCGACTTCTTTTTGTGTCGTCTCTTACCCGAATCCGAGGGTGAAGACTTGGAGCCCGAGGAGCGATGATGGTGGCCCCGCGAGCGTTCTCTGGAGCGGCCCCTAGACCGAGAACGGCGCTGGGACGAGTGCCGGACCTCAAGCAGCTTCCGGCGCCGCTCGGGCCATGGCCAGACAGTCCATGCAGGACCGGGAGTCGTGGTCGCTCTCCAGGCAGTAGAGACAGGCGTCGTGGGGGTCCGCCACCGGCATTTGCGACGGCAGGCCCCACAAGACTTAAAACCAGGCATCCCTACGTGCACCAGAGTAGACTCAAACTTACAGGAGACAAAAGTCTCAAAAAGATAGTCAAAAAGTGACTAAGGTACGTGCTCTAACCGGATCTGCGCTTACTGGCGCGGAAAAAGAAAGAACTGACGTCAGCGCGCATGGGTGGCGCCTAAGTAGTCTCCGTGACGTCATCTCGGCGCTTATGACGCCACCGATGGACGCGGAGCCGCACGATGCCACCTACCGACGCGCAGGGGTACTGCTGACGAAAAACTTTCCGGATCCAGTCTGACGCCTGGGGATATTCTAAGGTAAGGAATCTATCACTAACGTGTCTCTTTCAGATATGGTTCTGACAATTTTTCCTTTATTAATGGTTTTCTCCAGTTTGACAAAACAAATCTGTCGCAAACCATTTTGAAGAATTATTTGTTCTTAATGTTTTTATTGTTTAGAGGGAGTTTAACCGCCCCCTTTATTAAAGGGACTCCCCCCACCCCCCTTAACTTCCTCACCTACCTTTCTTTAATACCCATGCATCTTCTACCTTCCCGTTTTCCTCCTTTTTTTAGGTCGAGTCTACCAGAAAGCGTGGCTGTCTGGTTGGCTAACAACCTTTTGCGGGAATTCTGAAAGCTTCCCTGGGAATGCATTTCGCCCATTGGCTTTGTGGTTTGTAACTGACATTTGCTTGCTTTCTATTTGCTGGTTTTATTTGTTTTAAGCTGTCCAGCTTGAGTTTGTCTGTCCAGTACAGGATTGTTTGTTTACTGTATTCTTCCATAGTGCTTGCTTTCTGTAAACAGCCCTTTACATTTTGTTCTTTTCTTGTCACATTTACTGTGCATTCAAAAACAGAGGTCAAATGTCAGGCGCAGTCTTCCAAGGGAGCTTGGTGTTTACTTTTCTTTCTCTGACTTCAAAGTGAGAGAATTTATGTGACAATCTTGCTGTGAAACGAAAGGCTTTTTTCTATAATACAACAAAAATTAACTGTGCTGAATTTCAGAATATATCAGAACTAGCAAAGTACAAATTGCATTCATTTTTTTGTAATTCTGAAGTGTGGTGGAAACAAATATCTGAATACAACCAAAACACATCAGGTGATGACATTTCCAACATTATCGTTTGTGCGCAGTAAAACTGTATGCATGTGCAATGGTCATTTCAAGTGAAAATGTGTTGTGTGTAATGGGAGAGCACTACAACACCATGCATACTCAACACTATGCCACTCCACTCTATGCCCCCCCACTCTAAGCGACTCAACTCCATTCTACAACATTCCACTTCACTCTTCAACATGCCACTCCATTCTATGACACTGCACGTCACTCCTCTGCACGACACGCCACTCCACTCTACAACATGCCACTCCACTCTACACCCCTGCACTCCACGCCAATAGACCCCACTCCACTCTACCCCACTCCAATCTACTCTACCCCAGTCCAATTTAGTCTACTCAACTCTAACCCACTCCCCTCCAATCTATCCCACTCAACTCTCTGCAATCTACCACACCCCACTCTAACTCACTCCAATTTACCCCACTCCACTCTACTCCAACCTACCCCACTCCACCCCAATCTACCCCACTCCACTCTACCCCACTCCACCCCAATCTACCCCGCTCCACCCCAATCTACCCCGCTCCACCCCAATCTACCCAGCTCCACCCCAATCTACCCAGCTCCAATCTACCCCAACCCAGTGTACCCCACTCCACCCCAATATACCACACTCCACCCCAATATACCACACTCCACCCCAATCTACCACACTCCACCCCACTCAACTCCACTCCACTCTACCCCACTCCACCCCACTGTACCCGAATCTACCCACTCCAATCCAGTCTACCCCACTCTGCTCCAATCTACCCCACTCTAATCTATCCCACTGCAATTCTATTCTATTCTATACAACACTTGTAGAAAGCATAGCCACCCATAGGCATCCCAACGCTGATAGTGTTGCGCAGACTCGTTAAGGAGATTTAGAGGGACCCGTTTTGAAAAAGCCAAGTCTTAAGTGATTTCCGAAAGTCGAGTTCCTTTTTGAACATTCTTAGGAAGGGAGGGAGGCTGTTCCACAACTTGGCCGCATTGTAGGACCTTTACCAATTAGTGCCGTGTGGGCAATGCAAAGTCATTTGAATTTGATTCTCTCGGTCACAGGGAGCCAATAAAGAGAACACAAGGCTTGTCGGGCAGATTGCTGTCTGGGGATATTGTACAGTATTCGAGCCGCCGAATTCTGTACAATCTGCAATTTCCTTATTGTGGCCTTTGGAGTTACCAGGTAAAGTGAATTACCGTAATCCGGGTGAGCAAGAATGAGTGCCTGGACTACCAACCTCTTAGATGTAGAAGGAAGAAGAGACAGAATTATCCGAAGCATTCTTAGCATGCCATAGAAGGTGGCTGCAAGCTTTACTGCTAGGAGTCGAATTTGAAAGATTTATCCAGCCACATTCCTAGGCTCTTTATGGCGGTTTTCAGAGAGGGGAGATCCCCAGGCAGCTTTGCCAGCCCAGATCCCAGGATGACTTAAAGTTGTCGCCTCGGATCATCAGCTATATCTTGTCTCCATTTAGTATGACACAGGAGCTATTCATCCACTTGGCCACCTTCTCTAGGCAGGGGCCCAGTAAGTGGCCCCTGCCCACTCCACCCCAATCTACCCCACTCCACCCCAATCTGCCACCTCCACTCCAATCCACCCCACTCCAGTCTATCGCAATGCACCCCACTCCACTCTACCCCAATCTATCAAACTCCACTCACCACGCAACCTATCCGACTCTGCTACAATCTACCTGACTCCAATTTACCCCACTCCACTCCAATCTACCCTACTCCAATCCACCCCACTCCAATCCACCCCACTCCAATCTATCCCATCCCAATCCAATCAACCCCACTCCGCTCTAATCTACCCCAATCCACCCCACTTCACTCCAATCCACCCACCCCACTCCACCTCAATACAATCCACCCCTCTCCAATAAAATCTACCCCATCCCATCCTAATCTACCCGACCCCACTACACTCTAATATACCCCACTTCACTTTAAACTACCCCACTCCACTCCAATATACCCAAACCCACACAATCTACCTCACTCCACTCCGATCTACCCCACTTACTCTACTCGAATCTACCCTACTCACTCTACCCCAATCTACTCTACCCCATTCTACCCCACTCCAATCTATCCCATGTAACTTCAATGTATTGCATTCTACCCCAATCCATTCTACCCCAATCTACCCCACTTCACTCTACCGCTAATCTATCCCTCTCCACCAAACCCCACCCCACTAACTTGTAGCCATGTTGAACAGCAGCCACAGTGTTGTACAACATGGCTAAGACACATTGCCAAAGCCAATAGCGCTCGCTTAGGCGGGACCTATTGGCCATGGCAATGCTGGTTACTTTTACTACTACTGCATTTATGTTTTCCCCCATCTGATATACTTTTTCGTTACCATCCTTCTCCCTTCTATTCTTTTACCTCCCCTTTCTTCAATACCAATACGTCTTCCATCCTTATGCTTTTCTCCTTTGATGAATTTTACTTGTACTACTTCCCTTTACCGTAATCTAGGTTTTCCCCTCTGCTATACACCATTCTCTCTTACCTTTCTCTTGATAACCTATGTCTTTTCAAGGAAAACAAACTATTTTCATGGAAAAGGTATTTAGTCATTTTGGCATTTCTCTAACATGTAGTTTCTGCAGCCTGATTCTGTTAGGCTGACTTTCCGCATGTTGGAAAATAGTCAAAATGACAATATATCAAATTTATGAGGGCAAAATTGCTAGATTTGGTGATTATTGGCAAATTTCGGAATTCTGATCCCTGTGCAAACCAGAGTTTGCACAAAGATTGGAATTTATCTCTTCCTCTCATCAAAAAAGATAATCAAGTGTTAAATCTGATGTTTGAAAGATCTATAACTATTTCAACTTCTACAACAACATTCCTGATTCCTTTGCTACTGATTTAATTCACTTTAGCTACACCTCCATTTGGCAGGCATCTTTTCAACAGAGAAGATGGTCCTCGAAAAAAAATTGATGATCTGAAATGATGAGTAGCTTACAAAGAATCCAGCTACGGTATTAAGTGGCAATGCTATCTAACGTCACTTTTTCACCATCTCTCAAAATAAACAGATGGAAAATATGTTAGCATGAAAAGAAAACAGCAGTGCTTGAATTATATTAAAAAAAACACCCTAACAAGGAAGACCAACGATAGTTAATGTCCAAAAGACCAAACATTATACAAAATAAACAACAAAAATGCTCCAAGTACAACAATCGATGTGACGCAGAAATTGGCCATGTATCCTTTTAAATGATCCAGAAAGTTAATGGGGAGACGCGATGTACTGCGACTATAGCCGGGTCAGATTTTCACAAATACCAATCTGTGATGCCAATTAGCCAATGCTCACATGCAAATAAGAACCTTACAAATTCAGTCCTACATATGCAAATTTATTTCATACATATTAATTTGGAGGAAAAGGGGACAGAATATCAGACACTCCCACCCAATCGGCCAAGAGCAAGCCTTTGCTGGTCGGAGACCCCCTTCAAGGGATATGCCTTCCAGCTCACATCAGGGCCATACCCTCCTTCTCGATCTTCAGTCCAGGCTTAAAGCACACTTAATGGAGCAAGGAAAGAAGGCCTCCGAAACACTGGTCCCTACACAAGACCCCCCTCACAAACATCCAACACTGTTATGGCCTTATTGCGAAAACGTTTATAGGCCATTAAATGTAGCTTTTGTCTTGTGCATCATCGCACTTCCTACATCTCATTATATCCCAGTTTTTGTAGTGCGTAATAATTAAGCACAGGATGTCTCGCAGAAGGGTAAACTAGAGGAAATACAGATAAATAAATATAATAAAGATCAACATTCAATCTCGCCACAGCAGATACAAGACAGATAGGCCGTGCTTAGATATCGTCTGTTCCATTAAGAACTACTTGGACCATGAAGCAAGACCTCAGCCGCAGATCAGTGTAATTCACAGTAGTGACATCACGGTAGAGAAGTGTTGCCGGTAATCACAAGACAAATACGGAAGCCCCATTTGCATGGAAAATCTAATTAATGATACAGCTAAATCTCCTGCTGAATCCCACTGGATGGTTTGATGGAGCTGCTGTAAGTGTGTGATATGAATGACAAATGTGAATAATATAACATTGCGGCTGGCTTCTGCTTGAATCTAGAAAAGAGTGCCCAATCCTGCTCTCATCCAATACCGGCACCATCAATGTTTTCATCAGAAGTCCACCATCCCCCACACAAAAAGGCAATACAACGCTAGGACCAAGAGAGACAGCCCAGTACTGCAAATCTGGTCATTTGCTAAGTCCAGCTGTTTGCAATATACGTTTCCTGATGACTGGTTTTGAAAATAAGTCAGCAGTCACTTCATCCTAAGGAAAGGTTTTTGAATCATTATTGTAAAACGAAGCTAAATGTGGCATGAGTGCACATGAGGCTGGCAGAGAGCCAGGCAGGAAGCACACTAGAGAGCACACCCGCTGTGCTCCTGTGACAAAGATGCTCAGCAGAGAAACACTTCCAGTAAAACGACTACAAAGGATGCTGTTACTTCAGATCTCACCGCTGGAAAATCGACCCAATTTAAAATGTCAGTTGAAAAGGATCTTCAGAAAATACTAAATATTTGATGAGGGCTTTCCCCCCAGCCTTGAACCCTCTGTAAACCGGTGCAAACACAAATACATATGTTGTCTTCTTTGGTGAACTTTGCTGCATCTAAAAAAAAATACAAGCATTAGGGAATCTGTGATGCTTCTGCAGCATCACTGACAAGTCAATCACAGCTGCGGTGAGCAGTAGAGAATACACAGATCTAAGACTGCAGTATTTCTTTTCTGCAGCATCGCTGAAGAGTCAATCACAGCTGCGGTGAGCAGTAGAGAATGCACAGATCTAAGACTGCCGTATTACTTTTCTGCAGCATCGTTGAAGAGTCAATCACAGCTGCGGTGAGCAGTAGAGAATGCACAGATCTAAGACTGCGTATTACTTATCTGCAGCATCGCTGAAGAGTCAATCACAGCTGCGGTGAGCAGTAGAGAATGCACAGATCTAAGACTGCAGTATTACTTTTCTGCAGCATCGCTGAAGAGTCAATCACAGCTGCGGTGAGCAGTAGAAATGCACAGATCTAAGATTGCAGTATTACTTATCTGCAGCATCGCTGAAGAGTCAATCACAGCTGCGGTGAGCAGTAGAGAATGCACAGAACTAAGACTGCCGTATTACTTATCTGCAGCATCGCTGAAGAGTCAATCACAGCTGCGGTGAGCAGTAGAGAATGCACAGATCTAAGACTGCAGTATTACTTTTCTGCTGCATCGCTGAAGAGTCAATCACAGCTGCGGTGAGCAGTAGAGAATGCACAGAACTAAGACTGCCGTATTACTTATCTGCAGCATCGCTGAAGAGTCAATCACAGCTGCGGTGAGCAGTAGAGAATGCACAGATCTAAGACTGCAGTATTACTTTTCTGCTGCATCGCTGAAGAGTCAATCACAGCTGCGGTGAGCAGTAGAGAATGCACAGATCTAAGATTGCAGTATTACTTTTCTGCAGCATCGCTGAAAAATCAATCACAGCTGCGGTGAGCAGTAGAAATGCACAGATCTAAGATTGCAGTATTACTTATCTGCAGCATCGCTGAAGAGTCAATCACAGCTGCGGTGAGCAGTAGAGAATGCACAGAACTAAGACTGCCGTATTACTTTTCTGCAGCATCGCTGAAGAGTCAATCACAGCTGCGGTAAGCAGTAGAGAATGCACAGACCTAAGACTGCAGTATTTCTTTTCTGCAGCATCACTGAAGAGTCAATCACAGCTGCGGTGAGCAGTAGAGAATGCACAGAACTAAGACTGCCGTATTACTTTTCTGCAGCATCGCTGAAGAGTCCAATCACAGCTGCGGTGAGCAGTAGAGAATGCACAGAACTAAGACTGCCGTATACTTTTCTGCAGCATCGCTGAAGAGTCAATCACAGCTGCGGTGAGCAGTAGAGAATGCACAGACCTAAGACTGCAGTATTTCTTTTCTGCAGCATCACTGAAGAGTCAATCACAGCTGCGGTGAGCAGTAGAGAATGCACAGAACTAAGACTGCCGTATTACTTTTCTGCAGCATCGCTGAAGAGTCAATCACAGCTGCGGTGAGCAGTAGAGAATGCACAGACCTAAGACTGCAGTATTTCTTTTCTGCAGCATCACTGAAGAGTCAATCACAGCTGCGGTGAGCAGTAGAGAATGCACAGACCTAAGACTGCAGTATTTCTTTTCTGCAGCATCACTGAAGAGTCAATCACAGCTGCGGTGAGCAGTAGAGAATGCACAGAACTAAGACTGCCGTATTACTTTTCTGCAGCATCGCTGAAGAGTCAATCACAGCTGCGGTGAGCAGTAGAGAATGCACAGATCTAAGACTGTAGTATTACTTTTCTGCAGCAACACTGACAAGTCCATCACAGTTGCAATCATGGCTGCAAAGGGCAGTAGAGAAGGCACAGGTAGAAGACTGCAGTCTTGCATGGCTTGAGCACTGCTAACTAGTCAATCATCATATAGGTGCATTAGGAAATAGAGAATACACAGAAGACTGTAGTCTTACTCTCATCAATCCTTTCAATCCCTTTCAAGTCAATTGTGGCTGTTGTGGGCAGCAGAGAGTTCACAGGTAGAAGACTGCAGCCTTTCCCTTCAGGAACATGGCTGACAAGTGAGCTGCTACTCCTGCGGGCAGCGGTAAATGCACAGGGAAAAACTGCAGTCTTCCTCTCCTGAAATATGAAGTAGAATACACATAGAAGTCATCTCTTGACTTTTAACTCCGGAAATATCGAGGGTTTTAACTTAAGAATACCTCAGTATACCTGCTTTTTTACACTGCTGTGGATACGTAAAAAAAAAAAAAACTTACTCATAGACTAAACTATCAACAATGCTAAAAAATTAAGAATTTACCTCTTCTGAAAAACATTAATAGCCCTTGTCTTCAAACACCAAGATTTCACACTTCCAAAGGTCTCTAAAGCAGCGGTAATGACGACTTGGTACTGTTATTTTTTTGTATTTATTGTATTTCATGTATTTTATTTATGAAGCGCAAACGGATGCGGGAACAATCTAGGAGATGGTGGTGGTTTCTGATATTGCATGCGCTTGCCCCTCACTGTGTGGAGTAGATATCCCACTACTGCACGAAACAAGATTTAACTGTTAATATGACCACAATATGTACCGAGACACAAAGGTTCTGAAATGTATTTATGTGTATGTATGTAATTGAGGTACACGGACATAGTTGTACAGTAATCAAGCACTGTACAAGGTGGGAGGATATTATCAAAAACAGGCTGGTGCTAGGAATGTAGGCAATGTTACTACTTGTGGTTTGAAGGTGCACAATACCCATCTCAGATTTTCACACTCACTGCTGCACAGAATGAGATCTAAGGCTTTCACTTATTGACACATTATAGGATATAGAAATTATAACCCTATTGCTCTAGTTCTTAACACAGCATCTGCATTTCATTTTATTTCAATGAACAAGTAAATAGCCATATCTTGAAATCTGAAGGCATTTCCAACTTTTTTACAAGGAAGCATGGTTAGCCTCTTGAGTTGTCAAAGTGCAAATGATCAGTGGTCTACATATGTATTCATCCAAAGGTAGGTCAAATATAAAGGATACTAATGCAGATATAACATAAGATAGAATGAACCAGTCCAAGCCAATCACAGCAAGCCACAGTACTTTTAGATGGAGGAACGATCATTGCAAAAATTGTACGCGATGTTAAACCTTATGTAAGCTCAACATCTATGCAAATGCAAAAAAATGAAAGTTCAACACTTTGATCAACTATTCTTAAAAGATGCAACATATGTGAAAAACTGGGAATTTCCGATGCAGTGCGAAATCAGTGTTAAACATTTGTATTGGAAGAAATATATATATATATATATATATAAAAAAGCTGGGTTTACTTCTGCCTTCCCTGCTTTATAAAGAGAAAGTTAAAGATTGAAAATGGAGAAGGACTCCAGAACCTACCTTGTGTAAAGGGAGTACGAGGAATGCTCCTCCACCACTAGCTTCAATGATAATCGCAACAAATTTGGGATTGACTGCACAAAAAGAACTGTCCCAGGTAACTCGGGAGACTCTGATATCATCGTAACACTGGTCATTCTTCACTGCTTGTCCAAATACGTGCCGAAATTTGCTTTGACGTACAACACGCCTCATTGTGTCTGCAGAAAAAAAGAAAAAGGAAACGCATAAAAAGTTGCTAAAGTAATCTCTACTAGATCACCAACATCTTGAGTTTTCTTTTAGTCTCATGCAACACAGCTCAAACACAGATACAGAAAGTGATCTTTTTAGAGGGCACCCCTTCATGAACTGCTGTTTGTGGGGAGTACTCAATCCTCAGCCTTTGCATGGCTTTATAAAACAAGCATTGGCATAGCCAATAGGTCGTGCCTTTGGGACCTTATAAAGGTGTTTAGCTATACAGCACATTATCCTGGATGCTGTGCCGCCAGGGATTAAAGAGCTATACAATTACTACACACTGGGTCATGCAGTGTGATTCAGGAATACATGCTTGCCTCAGGAAACATTTATGGACACATTCCAAGGATTTGTACCGCACAGACAGAAAGATAAGTGCCTCGATGCAAGTCAACAGCACTATAACATTCTGTGTGCGACTACATCACTAGAAAATTGAACAGCCTATGGAAAGAAAGCAGTGAACTACTTTCCAATGGCGGTGATGTCACATCCCTCTTTCCCTAGGCCTCTATTTACCAGGTGCCCTTCTCCAGAGGTTGCCATTCAAAACACTGCTCGCACCACCTGTTTACCAGCAAGCCCCTGGCCCTGCCCTCTGTCCCAACCCCCTGGGTATAGGAGCCCTGGACATAGCAACAACATGCTCCCATTTGTCAAGTAGAGGGGAAATAATGAATAAATAGGGACGGCATCAGCATCACTTAATATTTGTGCGCTTAAAAACATAACAATGAACCCGACCTTGTGTAATGTAACTGGCGCTTTTGTAAAGCTCTCCAATACCTTCGGGTCAGTCAAGTTCGTGCTCTATAAAAATGCCCCAAAAAATGTATCTGACCTTGTGTAATGTAACTAGTGTGTATGTAAAGCGCTCCAACTCCTTCGGGTTGCTAGAGTTCACATTATATAAGAAAAAATGCCTCACAGTCCCTGGGGAGCTGCTGTGAATGTGCTTTGAAATTAGAGGATGACAGGAAGAGCCAGCAGGGTGTGCATGCAGCGACGTGGGAGGGATGAATGCTTCTCCCATTTGTCAGGTAGAGGGGAAATAATAAATTAACAGGGGCGGCATCAGCATCAATTAATCTCTGCGCACCTAAAAAAAAAAAAGAAATGTAACCTGACCCTGTGTAATGTAACTGGCACCTGTGGGTCAGTCGAGTTCACGTTGTATAAAAATGTCCCCCAAAATTAATCTGACTTTGTGTAATGTAACTAGTGCTCGTGTAAAGTGCTCCAACAGCTTCAGGTCGCTCGAGTTCACATTATATAAACAAGCGTCAGAGAAAACGCGACTGGAGTTGCCCAAGCCTTGCCATTAACTGTGCTGCAAGGTTAGGCCGCTGAAGGTCAGGTGACCGAGGCTCGCTAAAGCAACAAGCAGCGAAGCGGGAGGGGCTTGGGAGAAATCCTCGCACTTTGAAGTCAGAGAAAATTAAAGAGGCGCACTTGAAAACAGCGTCGGAAGCGTCAGACATTTCATCTCGGTATTTGAACAGGACAGGGAGATTAAGTGACAGGTGCCAAAGCTAAACCACTGAAGACAGGCAAACAGTGACACAAGCAGGAATCAAAGAAGAAATAGTCCCCCAAATGAACACATAAGCACAAAAGCATAATGTTTACAATAACTGGATGGTGAACTGTGGGAGGAAACCAAGCACAAAATGGAGTGACAAAGAGGAACGATTAACCACTAGCAAGCAAGCATTTTTGAACGGCAATCGAAGGGACGAATAAAAAGGCAATGGGCGGGCTGTAAGCCCACAGAGTGAATACAGCATGTCTCAAAGAAACTGCGCATGCGCTGCCTATGCTCTACCTAAAAATCGAAGCCATTGTTCAGGGTGTGCTTACAAAAAGAAGTATAGGAGGGAGACACTCCAACTGGTGAAACAGAGTCGGAGCTCTCCCAGTGACATGCTCACTCATCCACCCAATTCTGGAGAATCAAGTGACCCAGCTACTCTCTTACATTTTTCACTCATACCAATGATCTAGCCTGGGCTTGCGATTCAATGTGCAACTGTTAAAGCATACAACTAAAATCTGTATGTAACAATGTTTTCCACAAAGACTTTTAAAACTGCACAGAAGGTATATGGAAACCCTATCTCCCCTATATGCAAGTAAAAGGCACAAGTGGTGATAGTTTAGTTAATGAGCTTGAAAGATGGTGTGAGGGAACAGGTGTGGTGAGGCGACGGCTCCAGGGTGTGTTTTACATAAAATGTTTATTTCTGATCGAAACCATTGCCTGTAAACAGGAAATGGGTGCCTTTATAAAAGATAGTGTAGGGGTCCATGTGTCTTGTATCCTCCCTTTAAAAAAGTAAAATAAATAAATAAATTCAAATAACTGAATTAAAGTACTTAATGTTACTAATATTATAACCTTTAAGACACTAAAAGGCATTTCAGGTCCTGTTTTCTATGATTTAAAGTGCAAATGTTGCTTTAAAATCCTATATGCCATGGGAACCATAACCCCCACATTCCCCCAATAACTGCAAGGTTTTGCCCCTCTACCATTGCCCACAAGAAGGAGCCAGGTTGGACTCGGACACAAACAACTTAATATATTGGATCAGTATTTTCACTTTGGGAGAAACATAAAAAGAAGGAAGCCCCTACCATCCTTCAGGTATGGGCTCTTACAAGAGGCCACACTGCCTTTGACTTAACATTTCCTTTTAAAAGTCACGGAAATCTGAATCCAATTGTCTGAATATTAACTTGAAAGCAAAAGGACAACTTGATCAACAGCGGATCTGTGCAGCCAGATCGTTCAAAAGGCAGGGATTTAGAGGTAAGGCAAAGAGTCAAACATCTTTTACAGGAACGGAAAATAACCTAGTGAAACCACTGATGTTTGGCGCAAGAGCCCTAGATCATAAAAGGTTGGCATTTGCAGTTTACTGACTTTTTAAGAACATACTAACTTCTATGGCAGATCAACCCCTGAACGTGGTTTCCAAAGGTCTGTAGGCGAGCTAAACAGAATACCCCAAAGCTCACCAAAGTGTAGCACCGCTGGGATTTTGTGAAAGCGTTTGATTTACATTGTCTGCTCACATACACGTTTAAAATCATCGAGTAGTAAAGTGCAAATGTCTTTAAGCATGCAAAGTAATACTGATGCACAATGCATTACAGAGCAGCAAGTAAGTGCTAAAGTCTTAGCTTGCATTTATGTTGCATGGAGTTAACGGATCCAATGGTCTTTGTCATATAGGAGCCCATTAATGTTTTTCAACATTGTGCTTGATTTTAAGAACAGGAGCCACACGTCATCTCTCATGGGTTTTCAAATGGTGCTAGTCAGAGAGAAAGAGCTACATTTGTTGACACATATGCCCAAAATGCACAGGCAAAGTAAGGAATTTCTGCGGCTGGTTAACCTTTCAGGTTTCGTAAACAGTGCTCCATGGAAACGGTACAATATGTGAATATTTCATTAGGTGTGTTAAAATGCTTAAGAGGTGCTGGAACAAGTCTTCCTCGTCAGTCCAGGGTTTGGATTTTCCTTTCTCACTGGCAGGCAAATGTCCACGTAAAGCACACCCAAAAGTTCCCAGATATGGAAACCATAAGTCAATGGTTGAACAGGGGCACTGAGGAGAAATAAAACTGTTAAAGACTAATTTGAACAAGACAAACAAAATTGTATTTGCTCTGGATCCCAGCTGTTTCAATCAGTCTCTTTCTCACTCGGTGCAGGCTTTCCTTATAAATAGTGCGAGGATCACATGGTTCAGGCAGGCGGTGAGCGAAGATGGTTTTGCAGGACTGTATTTGAAGAGTAAGCAAGGTATTTCGTTAATCTTACATAAAGACTTGCGGTGTAAAGGTTTTGGAACAGTGCTGTAAAGTCTCTGCCAATATTATGGGTCTTGAAATAATGTTTTTCTTTCTTAGTAGCACCTTCCTGACGTCTTCTAGCGGCAGTAACCAAACATCCAAAATACACAAAGGCACCTCTGTCAACAAGGCTTTCATATGAACTCAAATGGCTATTTCATTTAGGTTCTAGGTTCCGCTACACAAATGTAATTTTTTCACCGAATGACGGAGAAGGCAGGAGTCAAGGGTATTTTAGGATTGATAATTTCAAGCCTTTTTTTCAGATAGTAACATTGTTTGGCTAAAGAGGGCACATCCATTAACAAAAACCTTGCAAGAGTGTCTAGAATATTGAAATACAGTCACCCAAACAGTGTGAGAAAAAGAGCAAAGCCCACCCTAACACATACTGGGTGCATGCACTCTTGCTACCCAGCTTAACCTTTTATACTCTGAAAACATGGAATATAGCTCTTCAAATCCATGTCTACATTATCATGCGCTATCTTACTCCACCTTAAGCAGAATGTAAGTTTGACTCCTCTGTATACCCCCATCCCTCAAAACCTGTACCATTAATGACCACATTTATTTGTTAAATTACGTTTTGGAGTCTGCAACAGAAAGCAACATAGTCCCTACCTGACTCACAGCGCTCAAAAGACCTGCACATCGCACACCCAAACCTGACCTGCACGCAACATGAAGATATACTTTCCTGGGTGATTGCACCTTGCAATGAGGACAAATTAAAGGAAATCATCCTTCCCAATTTAAATCCTTCCCGCATGTGAAACCTTCTCCAACGTTGCTCTGAACCACTATATAAAACGCTCCCTCTTTCAACTAACATCAGTACAAGAATGTCTGACTTTACATGATCCGTTTATGAATGGATTCATCACATCTCAAACTCATTGCAGTTTCGACCTTCTGTACTTTTTTCTGGCTCCCTCAGTTATTTCTGCTAACAAGACTCAAATCATCAGTGCCTTTACACAAACTGATACAGATCCCACCTTTATGAACCGAGTCTGTTCTAAAACATTCCCAACATCGGCCGACCCTGTTTTACTTAAGCACTATGGATAAAACAGGCACTGCAACATTCAAACTAAAAAGGACTAAGAAGAGTGTCAGCTGATTCAATGATCATTTAAATGGTTTAGTAAAATTCAGACGGAGAGCGAAGACGAAAAAAAACACCAACAGTGGAAAATTGTTTAAAACTAAAGTCCACGAGGCAAAAACTAGAAATTGTGCCTCCATGGAGACAAATCATCTTTCTTCCAATCAAAACTCACCTGAGCAAAGAACCCTGTTAGAGAATTGTTGTGTTTTTAAAGAACATTCCTCTAACTCTTCACAAGTCATGCTCCTTGACTCAAGATATAATGCTTTTGCTATGCATCTCTCAAACTAAAATCTGGGAAGGAATAAAGTGGACTCCATTTCCACTCGGCCCGATAGGATGGCCATTAACTACAAAAAATGTGTCCTACCTGGAACATATTGTCTTCCATCCTTTGTAAGGTGGCATCAGGTGCCAAATTCTTCTACTGCTCAGCTGATCCTATTCTTCCCTCTCTTGCTAAACAGATATTTGACCGATTTTCGACGTAGTTGGAAATCTGATCTAGCTTAATATTTTTTCACAAGAGAATGGTAATTGGTGGCATAGTTGTCTGTTGTTTAAAATCCTGTCTCACAATGAGATTCTCACAAGTCAAAAGGAGGTGCCCCTCAGGGATCTATACTTGCCCCTCTACTCTCTGCAGAACCTCTTGGCAACCTTCTGAGCAAGTTTGGAATCGCCTTTTGCCAATATGCCAACAACGCTCAACTCTACCGGAGGATCAAATTTTTTTATTTTTTTTATTTCTGCACACATGCCTGTTGGGAAGTGGATTATTAGTAGGGGCAAATGTATATCTGCCACTGGCAATAAGGCCACTAACACAGTATAGGGCTCAGCATAGGTCTTAGAAAATTATTCCCATGCTCAACCCTTGGCAGCTTGGCTGCGAGCAGGCAGGCTTAACTTCAAAAACAGGTATGTAAAGCATTTAAAAACACAATTTAAGTAAATAATTCAGACAATGCACAATAAAAATCCAACACCAATTCATAAAAATAGGAAATATTTTTATCTTTAAAATGACACCAAAACGACAAAAATCCAATGTAAAGAACCGGAGATATGAATTTTCAAAGATTTAGCAATCTCTAGCACATAGAAACCTATAGAGCCTTATCGGGACATCTGGTAGCGATAGACCGGGTCAAAGTTTCAGGCCGAACGCGATGGAGCCCTGCTCGGCTACCCCTCGCGGTAGGTCTCGGTCACAGTTTTTACCTTTGGACTTAGAAACTTTTCTGGAGCTTTTCTTCCCGGGGTCTCTCGAAGCTCTCAGCCAGTCCGGATTCGGTGAGGGTTCGCCGGAGTGCCTTGCGACAAGCTCCCGGTCAAACTTATGGAAGTCCGAATTCTGGAGCGTTCCAGCGGGACAAACCAAGGATCCAGGCCGTCACGCGGTTGAAGGCAGGCGGCTTGGCTTTCGCGGTTGCTCTCGGTCACCTTTTCTTCGCTCGGACTTAGAAACTTTTATGTAGCTTTTCTCACCGGGTCCCTCGATGCTCTTCACCAGGCCGGAATCGGTGAGGGTTCGCCGACCTCGGATTTCGACTACTCCCGGTCAAACTCTGGAAGTAGGACCTACAGAGCTTTTCAGTGGGACAAACCTGGACGGTAGGCCAACTCGCGGTTGAAGGCAGGCGGCTTGGCTGGCCATGTTGAGTCGCTCCCCTTATGGAGCTTTTTTCCAAAGTTGCTCCAAAGTTCTCCAAACATCTGGAACTTCTTCCTGAAGTTCCCCAAAGGGTCCCAAAGTGTCTCAAACTCACTCCAAGGGTCTGGAAGCTCCAAGATGGTCCTTGAAAGTTGAGGACTTCAGTTCCCACCATCCACTTGGACAAAACCCTTGCCAATCCACTGGTAATTCTCCAGGTTCAGGATCCTTGGTGGTGATGTTCCAGGTGAGCTCTGTTAACCTGTAGCTTGCAGGGAGTCCACTCTTTAGTCCTTTTACAGCAAGGTAATCCACAGGCTGTAGTTTCAGATGGTGCAGAATGTGCAGTCTTCAGAGTGCAGGCCTTAGGAAAGGCACATCAAACTTTCAGCATGGCCCGTCTTGCTTTCTTAAGTTTCAAGCAGCAGATCTGAGGGGCTCTGCCCTTCTCAGATACTTATTCCAATTTCTCTTGGTCAAGCAACAGGTCACTCCTGTCCAATGGGCTGCAGGGTGCCACCCAAAGGTCTGACCACTTCCTGCAGAGTGTGGCACTATTTTGTCCCAGAGTGCACCAATTCTTCCAAATTCATAATGGCTGATTTTCCAGCAGGGAGAGAAGAGCTGGCTGTAGGAAGCTGGCTCTATATATATTATACCAAAGTGAGGTATAGTGTGCACAGAGTCCAGTGGAACCCCAAAGGTAGGCAGAGGTAAAGTTAGATAGCACCTCACTCTCTATTTGTGGTAGTGTGGTCGAGCAGTAAGGCAGTATCAGAGGACAGTGTTAAGCATTTGTTGTACACACTCAGTCAGCAAATGAATTCACACACTCAAAGACTAAACTTCAGACCAATTGTTTTGTATCAAAAATATTCTTTTAGGTATTTTATTTCCTAGAACCAAGCAAGCCTGGCACAGGTAAGTGATAAGTACTTTGCAGTAAATATACAGATTGTAACACAGTTTGGATTGCAATTGTAAATGTACTTTGATTTGATTACAGTAGTGTTTCTGATAATGCAATGCTTTTCACAATACAGTACATGTACTTTGAATGGGATTTTCAGTAAGATTACAGGTAAATTACTTTTGGATTACTTTTCTTACTCAGAGTAGTATACCTGGATACTACTCTGGGACATTTCCTGTAAACAGGTTAGTAAAATCGTTTTTGTTAAACAGTACAATTTTAAAGAATTTCTTTAGGTTTTCAAACTCCACACTTCAAAACTTTTCACAGAAAAACAGTCAATGTTATCCTAAGGAGGAAAATAGTGTTATCGGTTTTGAGGTAAGTATTTGGTAGTGGGAGTTGAGGTTCTGGGGGTAGACTCAGGGGTCCCCCAGGGTCAAGGATGCACTCTAGTTACACCCTCAGCGGCACTAGGGCGGCCGGGTGCAGAGTGCTGAGGCCCAATGTTATCCAATGGGGCATAGGGGGGCCTCCGGTTGGTGGCTGCTGGCAAGCAGGCCACTTGGGTGTGGGAGCAAAGCTCCTGGACTTTAGCTCAGGGCAAATGGGGAAACAAAGTAGCACGAAAGGTGCACCCTCAGCGGCACTAGGGTGGCCGGTTGCAGGGTGCTGTTTCGACGTCGGGCGCCCTGTTGTTTTCAATGTGGAACCTACGATTTGCAAAGGCACTGCAGGCTTGGGGACGAAGGTCTTCTGGGTGCGACCACCACTTCGAGAGGTAAGTTGGGAAGTTAGGCGTTGGTTAGGCACCGTCGGTTCGGGCACCCAAGGCCCTGGGGCGTCGGGTGCAGGGGTGCCTTTTGGGGTCGGATCTTCTTACCAGCTCCTGGTCGCGGTTGGGGGGACCTTCCGGATTTAGGCTGCAGGCGTCGGCTGGAGGCTTGAGGCAGGTCAGGAGTCGCCGGATCTCGGGTCAGGATCGCCGGGGGGACCTCCTCGTGGTGTTTGCCCACTCGAGCTCGGGCCGTGGACGGCAGGTGCAGAGTGGGGCAGATTCGCGGTGTCCGGCCGGAGCCAGAGGTTGCAGATGAACAAATCCGGTGTTCACGGGAGACAAAGTCTTTGTGGTTGAAGGCAGGCAGGTCCTCCGGGGTTTTCGAGGGTGCTGACAACAGGACACACCGGGATTTCGCAGGAGCAGGTTCAAGGGGGAGACAGGCTGGTAGGGCTGGGGCCAAGTCAGTGGGCGTCTTCCTCTTGTTAGCTGCTGCACGGCTGTTCAGTCCTTCTTCTTCTTGTAGTTTCTTCTTGTCTGAGGAAGCAAGGTTCAAGGGTGCCCCTAAATACTAGATTTAGGGGAGTTACAGGTAGGTAAAAGGCAGGGACCAATGGGTCCCTTCCCTGGGGTGGGTACACCCCCTATTATGCCACCCTCCAGTGGGAGGGGGGCATGAGCCTGTCCCTGGTTGGTCGAGTCCCCCAATCTGCAAGATGGCGGGGACTGGGAGTTGTGCTTCACCTCGCCTCCCCCACCTGAGGGGAGAGGTTGGCAGAGATGAGCACACCTCTCTTCCTCACTTGTTTTTCCCGCCGGTTCTCCCACCCTAAGTGGGGGTCAGAACCAGTGGGGACCAGTTGCTGGAAGCAGCAAGTGGCCTGGGGAAGCTCACAAAGGCGGCACGCCTTTGAAGCTTCCCCTTCGTGAACCTTGCCCATCCTGGGGGAGGAGGCTTGGCACCTCGTCCCAGGATGTGCATTGTTTCAGGCCCCAGAGAACAGCAGGCTCTCGACCCAGGGGTCCAGAAACATGTCTGGTGGTGGCAGCTGAAAGCAGCCACTCAGCCTGGACACTAGTGGTGGGTTAGTTTTCAGGGGGCATCTCTAAGATGCCCTCTGTGTGCATTTTTCATTGGATCCCACACTGGCATCAGTGTGGGTTTAATGTGCTGAGAAGTTTGATACCAAACTTCTCAGTTTTCAGTGTAGCCATTATGGTGCTGTGGAGTTCGTAATGACAAACTCCCAGCACCATATACTCTTAATGGCAGCACTGCACTTACAATGTCTAAAAATGGACTTAGACACTGTAGGGGTACAGGGCTCATGCACCTGTACCCTCACCACTGGTATAGTGCACCCAGCTATAGGGGTGACTGATCTATGCCAGGGCAGTGGGTTGTAGGCATGGCACACAGATGTGTGCCATGTCGACTCTTCACTTTGTTCTGCACCAAAACAAGCAGCCTGCAAAGGCAGTGTGAGTGTAATGGTACAGGACCTCTAAGGGTGGCACAATAAGTGCTGCAGCCCTTAGAGGCCTTCTCTGGTCACAGTGCCCTGGGTACCTGTGGTACCATTTACCAGGGGCTGACCTGTGGCCAGAGATGCCAATTGGGTTAAGGCTTCAATGCAGTTTTAGGGAAAGAACATAGGTCCTGGGTACCTGATTAGCAGGAGCCCAGGGCACACTCAGTCAAAGCACATCAGCAATTCAGCAAAAAGTGGGGGCAACCATGCAGAAAGAGGGCACTTTCTCACACTGGCTAAACACACCCCTAGGATGGCTAATCTCCATAGTGTCTCCCCCTTGCATCTGCTCATTCCTTCCTTAATCCTAGCATCTGGCTGGGGCCAAAAGAGTGGAGTTGTAAATGACACTGGTGTCTTCCCCTTCCCTTGAAGTCCATTGGTTACGACTCCTCCCCCTGCTCTGGCATTCCTGTATAACAGAACACTGCCCTCCCAGCAGAGCTGGTCAACCCCAGGGGCTCTTTATCACCTCTTCAAAGTAGCCTGGCTAATCCACTTAACTCTGACCAATCAGGACAGACCACTGGAAGGCTGAATCTGGGCTTACAAACAAGAAAGTCTTATAACTTCTTGTATGTACATTTTAGGAGAAATTCAACAATATCATATTGTTGAGTTTATTAATACTATTCTGGGAAGTCTTTGAATGGCACTTTTAGCCTTCTCCTATCAAGAGTTATTAGTAAATAACTTCCTGCCATGTTAACCACGTGGCAGGGGATTTCCAATGGGAGAAATGACTTGGGCCATGTTTTCAGCACCAGGGCTTATAAAAACATATTTTATAAGTACTCTACATATATCTACAGGACCCCCACCCCAGGAACACCTAGGGGAGACTTTAGGGGTTCTGAATATGTAAAAATAATGCAGATCTTCCCTCCACAGTGCTCCTACCACCAAAGTCGATTTGGGGCAGCATTTGATCACAATGTGGGGAGTGAAATGTGCAATTTCACTTAACCCAGGACATATAAAACTCATTTTATAAGGGTCCTCCTTATAAATACCTGATCCCCACCCCTGGGACACCTAGGGGAGAACCTGGGTGTACCTAATATTCCCAAACATTGTAGTTCAACCATTTTTAAGTGCCCCAAACACCAAAGTCGAGTTTGGGCACAATTTACTTTTTAAAAGCAGTCCTGCAACACAGAGCCACTTTTAAACAGACCTCAGGCTTCAGCAGTTTACACATGCAAGTGCAGAAAGGGCTGCTGGCCTCTAAACTGCCATGCCCTATTATATACTAAGGACTGATAGGTAGTTTCAATCCCCTGCCCTATTATGTACTAGGGCCTTATAGGGTTGGTCATGCCAATCATAGGGGTACCCCAACCCATAGTGTATCCTAGTGTATGCAGGTGTTTTCACTGTATTCTAAATGTGTCTCTTTCAGCATAGCACTGGCCCTGGGCCTGGTTAGGCAGAGCCTAGGGTCAGTTAGAGTCAGTTACCACCAGTAACAGCAAAACGTTGGGGGGTGTCCAGGGCACAGGATGACTTTCCAACAATGTCTCATTAAGGCACATACACAGACTGCACAGATGAAACTAAAGCTCAATGACCACAAGAACTGAATTTCTCCTAAACAAAACTGTAAGATTTCTTTGGTCTGGCTAGAGGACTTCAAATCTCTAGGGTCGGACTGAAAGACTTCAAATACTGATAAATCCCTGGCCTTTATCCTGGACTCCAATCTTCATTTCAATTCATATGACAAAGTCATGGCTAAGAGCACATGGTTTCAACTTAAACTGACTTAAAACATGGTTCAATTGCTTCCAAAATCTGATTGAAATCTGCCCCATCAAGGTATGGTTATTTCTAGAATGGATTAAAGAAATGTTGGTCCACTGTTCTTTTCAAATCACACAACTGTTGTCATCATCACACTTAAATGACTACCTCTTACATCAAGATGCACTCTTATGACGGCATTTATTACATATAAAGCTCTCCACCTGGACCATCCCCAACACCAAATGCAAAAAACTAAATGTTTCCAGCAGTGTGAGAGATGCGAGGAGCATATTGCTCCTATGCACACAAACTCCATACTTCAGAAATGAGAAAGTGCTCATTAACTGGCAATGCTCCAAAAATCTGGAATGCGGAACTCACTTTAAGCTTACTCTTTCTTTATTCAAAAAGTATTTCAAAGCTCATATTCTGAGTAAAATAAACCTTATAAGGCTCTAATAATCCTCTTAAAATTGACTTGTTGATTTACGCCATGTGGGAAGTAACTGTGCTATTCACAGTACTTTTTCATCCGTATTTATGCCCTCTGTGATGACTAGTTTAATGAATCACTGTTACTTAACTGACAAAATAAGACTAGCAAAATCGCTAGACTTCCATAGAATCACTAAAACACTGAACAAATACTGCCTACCAAATGAAGTTGAACTTGAGGGGCACCAAGTCTATTTTCAACTAAAATGGCGCAAAGTTAAAATTAGTCTGGCACAAATTATAACGTACACAGATTACAATTGTGAAGTCTGTATACTTTGCATAATATCAGTCTCGAAGTGAAGTATCTTGCAGGATAATTTTCCGGCAAATACTTTTCAACAGGATTATTTGCCCGCATTGAATTTACAGGGTTTTTTTTCAGTTTTTTTTGTCCAATCTTTTTTTTAAAACAAAAAGATTTCTCAACTGCGTTATGTTCATGAATTATAAAGAAAAAACTTTTAGAAATAGGAACACAAAAACTTTAACAACTTTATTCCTCTCCATTTTCAACTATGCAAACTAAGTATATACCATTAGAATTTCCTTCCGCTTATGAAAACGTGCAGATTTAACTTGGCAACATGGTTAACAGGCTATCGAACATGGATCATCAAGACAGCCCATACAGTATTGCACCAACATTATGACCCGCTTGCCGCCTGGCCTGATGAACTGGGATCACCACCTAAAGTATCGAAGGAAGTAAGAAACCTCGGAATGACCATGGACTCCGAGCTATCGATGAATGCCCAAGTGGACAAACTAGCAAGATCAAGCTTTGTCAATATAAAAACGCTGCGACGAATTTTCCCTCATTTGGAATTTCCACACAAGGTCCAAGCTACCATCTCCCTTGTTCTGTCCAAACTCGATTACGCCAATAGCCTCTACCACGGATCACCTTTAACGACCATGAAAAGACTACAACGGATTCAGAACTCGGCTGCCAGACTACTCTTGCATATCAAACTGCGAGACCACATCTCACCTGCCTTGAAAGCCCTGCATTGGTTACCGGTTGCCAGAAGATCAATGTTCAAGCTGCTTTGTATCACCCACAAAGCAATACATGGAATGGGACCGCTCTTCATCAGGAATAAAATCACCAAACACATTCAACAAAGGAACCTCCGCTCTAAAATGGCACCTCACCTCAAAATCCCAAGATGCAAAAAAAAAAAAACATGGGCGGCACATCCTTCTCTGTTCAAGCAGTCAAACTATGGAACTCTTTACCCCCCAACATAAGATCCACGGACAGCCACCTTATCTTCAGAAAACTACTCAAGAATTGGCTCTTCCCCACATAAGCACCATACGCAAACAGAAATTTCCAGCATATCCCTCTGTATATAATCATTTATTTTTACTCTAGATATGTACCTATCTTTGTGTATTGCTTTGTATAAACATGTAGAATAATTATGTTAAACATTTTTTTTTATTAAAGTACAATAACACTTGAAAACCGGAGTTTATCTGGTGCATCTTTGGTCTACATGTACTTCTTCCATTGTGCATCTATGTACCTTCCATGTACTTGGATCTGTGTGTTTGATACTTTCCTCCTGAAAAAGCACGTCCAATGCACTACCCTATTTCTCATCCTGTACCTCTATCAATATCTTTAATCTACATATACCTACCTCCTTTATGCATCTATATACTTTCAATGTACTTATGGATCTATATATTTATCACTTTCTTCTAATTCAGCATATCCAATGCACTACCCTATTTCTCCCCCTATACTTCTCTCAATATATCTTCTAACCCAACTTTCTGACTCATCTCAAACTTCTTTCTACTACTCTTTCCAATGCACTACCCTATTTCTCACCCTATACATCTATCAATATATCCTCTACACCCACTCTCTCATTTATCCCAAACCCCATACCACTACTATGATCCCCAAAATAACCCTTTCTAGACTCTCCCTTACTCTACCCCTTCTTGCATCATCTGACACCTCTTTTACTATACCGGTCCCCAAAACAAACCTTTCTAAACTCTTCCCTCTGACTCTTCCCCTCCACAACCCCTTTTTACTCATCCAAAAGCCTCCTCCTACTGCTATGACCGCCCAAAAAAAAAAAATCAAAATCCTTCACTCTCCTATCCCTCCACTATCCTTTTCAATCAAAATAACAGACTAACGTGTTCACTTCTCAAATTTCATATTCCACTATACTAATTCACCACTAATCCTTTATGGGTCCCAGAGTAGCGTGCTACTTGCCAAGAAAGCGCTTCAACACCTCATCAGAGGTAAGCAAGCATTATATAAATGCAAACCTTTTTCACTCTTCTATCCCTCCGCTACCTTTCTCTATCCAACTGAATAACACATCCACCACTCAAACTACTTTCATATTTCACTATACTAATTTTCAACACTAATCCTTTATGGGTTCCGGAGTAGCGTGCTACTCGCCAATAAAGCGCTTCAACACCCCATCAGTGCTACAAGCGCTATATAAATGCAAACCTTTTCCCTTTTCTACCCCTCCCCAACCCTTCTCAATCCAAATAACTGACTAACATATTGATGGAGCAGTAAAAATAAAAAAATTTAACCCCTAACAAATTATATAATTAATTAATTAAAAATGTTCGTTTAAATGTATTAATCAACATTGTATATGTGGGAATGGTAATATGCTAATGTACGTGCTAAATAATCTACTAATGAATGTCCGTGTGTCTAATCATAACGTAAGAATAAAAAGCGTACTAAATAAAATAAATGCATGTTTGTGCTTCATAGAAATAAAATGTGTCGTTGCAAAAACAATAGTGATGGTAAGTAAGGAGTAGCTTAAATGTCGCTTTTTGCTAGGTAACAACTAATTGGGGTACGTAGAAGGGAGGGAAACGAAAGGGATATTTTTCTCTATTTTAATTATGTTTTATTTGCCTCAAATTAGTGCTTCTAAAGTAGAACCGAGTGGCGAGATAAAATGGCCGCCAGTGGGAAGATGTGCGCAGGCGCAAGGGGACACGTGGTACGGGATGAGATTGAAGAAATCTGGAGCCGCGTGATGTCTCTGAGAGGCTAGGATGCAAGAAATGGTCAAGGCTGGTGTGACCTAATTGAACTGATAGTGTGCCGTGATGATCAGGATAGAGTCCGTGGGAAAGGAGCCCAAGAGAAAGGACAATGACTGCGGAGTTCTTGAATGTGTCAAAAGAAGATACAAATGAACTGATCGAATCGGATGGAAATGTTTAAGCGTATGGGAAAGGAAATGATCCAAGGACCCTTGAATCCAAGAGAACTTGATTAAAGAATGAATAAGCTGACATGCATGGACCAATGAAAGAAAAGCGTGATATTAATGTTGCAACAGTTAGTTAGCAAAGTTAGAATTGGGGTATAAGAGGGCCTACTCTTAGTGGGAGGGGGTCAGTTCCAGTTGCGTAGTTCCAGTCAGTTCCAGGGAAGTTCCAGAGAGTTGCAGTTCGAGAGTCGTGGTTGCAGTAGAGGAGACGGGTTGCAGGTAGCTGATGCTGACGAGCTGAAGTTGCTGTTGTGGTCTTAACTTTACAGTTGAGTATGAGAATCAGGCTATTTCTAATCCCAAAGTTAGGTTAGAAATCATTAGGCTAAATTAGGAAGCTAGGCAGGTAACTAAGGTTTTTGGCTTCATGACAAAATTTCCTTTCTGCAATAAATTGATTATGCTTAATAAAATTGTGAATTTAAAATGAATAATTGAATAAAGTATTAAATCTTTTCATGTTTTTAAAATTATATAAAATTTAAGATTCTTTAAAAACCAAAATGACTCAGTGGTTATTTTCCTAATTGATTGTGACCTGAGTAATTGGTTGATTGTGATTCAGCTGGTCTTAATCACTATGAACTAATTTCTTAAATGAATGATTCATCGACAAAACAATGAGCAGGAACATCTTAAAAAAATAATTAAAAGAAAGTGACAAATTAAGGTAAATAGATATCCTTGCTCTTCCAGCGGTACACAAAATGGTGTTCTCCATTTAGTTCTCATGCTTCTCCTAGGAGTACGGAATTTCATAAAGGTGTAAAAGGAAATCCAGGAGTGTATGTGTGTGTGTTTAGGCGATGTTTATGGGCCCCATCGTCATGTGGATATGAGAAATATAGTTTGCCCCTGGATGACCTATAAGTAGCCTGGGAGGAGGATAGTTTTTATTGTACGCGCTGCATCAGATTTCTTGGTAGCAGAGTTATGGTTTTCTATAGATTAGTTTAGTGATTATTGTTTATTGATTATTTGATGACTAACACTATATGTTGAGTCGCGTTATGTTATATGTAAGTTTTCACGCTTCTGGGATGTAGGAAGTGGAACACGTGTGGCAAGAGAAGTCACATGGAATTTGGTACATGGTCTGAATTCATTTTGGTTATAACGCAGGTTGTGTTATGTTAGGGTTTTCGGTGTGAAAAGTGTGTAAATGAAATAGCAAATCACGTTTACTTGTGAAACTTTGGCCTTAATTCTCAGGAGCCTAGTCTCCACATGTGTCTTATCCCCAGAGAAACGAGTAAATTGTTTGTTTGAAAGAAGGGTAAGGTAGAGGGAAGTGCTACTTTATCGGCGAAAGTAAATAATTCTGTGGTAGGGTAGAGGTAAGCGCTGCCTACTGGAAAAACAGGATTCTTGTGTAAAAGGACAAAGCTGTCACTTTGTTTAGCGAATCAGACTATGGAATTGTTTATTTGTTGTAACTAACGAAGAAAACAGTAAAAAGAAAATTGCCGATAAATTTTGTAAAGGAGGGGTAAAGAGTAGAAGTGACGTGGAAAAGTGCCGCGCTAGGATTGGTTAGTGCACTAGTCACGTGAATACAGAGCAGGAGTGACGTAGAAAAGTGCCGCGCTAGGATTGGTTGGTTCGCGGACGGTGGAAATTGTTCTGATTGGTACGTTAGTGTGAATCGCGCTGTAATTGGACGAAGTTCCGTACACAGAAACAGCGTTAGAGTAAAGAGAAAACAAATAGAAAACATGCCATATTACGAGTATGAAAGGGAGAGAACGTCATGGACAACGAAATTAAAGAATTTCTTTAAGAAAGACAAAAAGGTTGTGACTAGAGAGGGACAAGTAATTCCTCCGCCGAAATCAGCAGCTTCACATATGATGCTGAAATATGGATATCATACGTGCATATGGTTGGATAATTGGGTAAAATATACAAAGAATGATGGAGCATTGGCTTTTCCTGAAAATGGTTCTTTTAATGTAGCGATTTTACGGAATTTAAAAGAAAAGATGCTTAAATTGGAACCTAGACCTAGACACAGTTTGAGGCTTTAACAGAATGGGAAGATGAGATGTACGAGAAAGAAAGATTCAGAGGTATGAAAGGTTATGAGTTCGTGCCCGGAAGAATGTGGGGAATGAATCATGAGGACAGAATAAAACGATGGAGATGTGCTAACATGACAGGAGGTTTGTTTCCAGCTTTTACAGTTGAGGAAGGGACTAAGAAAAAACGGACTGAGAAAAAGAAACATTTAGAGAGAGAAAAGTATATGCATGAGAGCGAAACGGATGACGAGTTGCTGGAAGATATATTAAATAAAAATCCACCTCCGTATCAGCAGAATTCTACAGTGGTGACACCAAATGCGCCACCAATAGAAGCTATGCGAAATGAAAGCCCAGAAAAAAGACAAGAAATAAATAGGTCACAAGAACAAATGAGAACTTCCCAAATTGAGGGAATAGAAAATGATAGTGCAAGAGAATTGGCAAGGACAACAAAAGAACTAACTGAGAAAATTAGAGAATTAACAAAGAATATGGAAGCAGTTACCGTACCCGTAACAATAGGTCCAGTAATACCAGTTTTCGAGAATCAGAAAATTGATGAACGATCTTTGGTGATTCCCTTGAGTTCGCAATTCCAAAGAGAAAAGGAAAGAATAGAAACAAGTCCAGGTACGAGCAATTTGACTAGTGTTTACAGACCAAGTCCACCTGAAAATTTGACAGTGAATGAGTGTAGCGGTAGGAAAATGCCTATGGTAACTGAATCTGCAACAGTGACACCTGAAAAGAGTGGAAATTGGACAGAAATAAATAGTACTCCTATAGGTCCGACTCCTGATGAGTTAAATGAGTGGATAAAAGCTTTTAAAATAAAAGAAACGGAAGAAAAACCATTAGATGTGATCAGATTGAAGATTGACATGGAAGAATTAATTCTAGGAACGATTGGTACAGAAAAGATAAAGAATTATCAGGATGATGAAATAATGTTTCTGTGCAAAAGTATAACATGGAGGGCAAAGAATTTACATGACAAACTAGAAGAAGTGGCCGGTGAGATTGGAATAGATTTTGCAAAAGTAAAAACGTTGCAGAAACCATACAGAGTAGATTTTTGTGAAAAAGATATTGAAAATTTGAATACAGCAGGAAGGCTGACACAGATAAAAGAGTTGATTGTTTTGTTGAGAAAATGGGGTGATGTGGACAGATGGAAGGTTAGATGGACAAAGAAGAATGAGAAAAGCGTAGACAAAGGTTCATTGGCTTTTATGATAACAGAAAAGGAACATGTTGTTAAAGAGTACCCTATGAGAGAAACTCCAGGTGGTAGTTATGTGCATGTTCCCTGGACTAGGCAGGACATCCTGTCATTTACAAATGACTTTCCAAAGTTAAGAGAAAAGCCAGTTGAGTGGTACCGACAGGTAGAAAGGTTTGTAAAGGTCTCGAAAGTGTTGTGGATAGATTTGGATGGATTGTTTGACATAGTGGTACCAACGGATATGTGGTCAGAATGTAAGATTACAGTTGACTGGCCAACTACAGAATATCCAAGAGATCCTAAGACAGGAGCTCCAGGACCAGATGTGATGAAGAAATATGATAAGGTGATTACCTTTTGAAAAATAAGATTCCTCCAAAAGAGACAGATTGGGTTAAGATTGATAGAACTACACAGGAAAGCAAGGAGAGTGTACATGCATATTATGAGCGATTGTTGTTGGTTTTCAAACAGTATAGTGGTTATGAGGAATTAAGTGAGAAGGATATGAGTCATTTTGTATACCGATTTGTATTTGGCTTGAAACAAGAAATAAGTGATATGATTAAGCAACATATGATAAACTGGCAGAATGCAAGTGTAGATGAGGTGCTGAGGTATGCTAAGTATTGTAGTGATGAAATAGAGAGTAAACAGCGTAAGTTGAAAGAAAAAGCAATGTGGGCACAAGTGAAAGTGGCAGAAAAACAAGAAGCTCAATTGGATAATAATAATGGAAACGAATCAGGACAAAATAAGATGCGACCAAATATAGGTAAAGGAAAAGGACAAGTGAGTCTAGAAGAGGCAAAGAAGAAATGGCCATGTCATAATTGCGGAAAATTGGGGCATTGGAGAAATGAGTGTAAGTTCCCACCTAAACCTAATCCGGAACATCAATCATTAACTCCACAGGTGCAGAATGAGGTAGTTGTTCAACAAAGTCAGGTGCCACAACCACCACTTCCCAACACTGTTAACCAGCAAAGATACAGTACAGAAACAGGATTCTACGGAGGAGAGCAGGTAACACAGTTGCCGAGAGCAGCTAACATTTCCCAGTATTGGTTGCATCAGAGTGAGGATGACCCGGATGAAAGTTTCTGACGGTGCGCAAGAGAGGGGAAAGAGTGCGTGCTTGGCGCAACTCTAGAGGTAGATCAGTCTGGTCCCTTTGTGGATGGAGAAGTGAATGGAGCAAACGTAACATTCCTTGTCGATACTGGAGCTACCCGTTCTACTGTTAGGTCAGTGGAAATTCCGAACCTTCCTCTCTCAGGTGAATGCATCCAAGTGGTAGGAGTTGCCAATCAGCAGATTAAAACCCCACTTACTGAATTGGTAGAAGTAAAAATTGGTTCTTTTAAGAAAATGCATAAATTTGTAGTGTGCGATTGTAGTCCTGTAAATCTTCTAGGTCGTGACCTCTTGTGTAAAATGAATTGCACAATTTATTGTACACCAGATGGAATTGGTTTTCAGACTTCAGACGAAGATGCTTTGTATAAAGTAACTTTGATGAATCAGGAACCTGAAATGAATGGATTGTTTCCTGCATTTGATGCAGAAAAACTTCCAGAAGAATTAAAAAGTGCAGTGAAAGAAAGTGTGTGGGATTTTACAGGAGAAGACATTGGATTAATGAGAGAAGTTGATCCCGTAAAAGTGACAGTGAAAGAAGGGATAAGTTATCCAAACACGCCACAGTACAAATTAACTCCAGAAATAATTGAAGGAATAACTCCTGTGATAAATAAGATGATTGAACAGGGAATTCTGAAAGAAATCATGAGCAGTCCATGTAATTCACCTATTATGGGACTGAAAAAGCCAAATGGAACATACAGAATAGTACAGGATTTGAGAAAGATCAACAAAATAGTTGTACCATGCTGTCCAATAGTGCCAAACCCTGCAGTGATTCTATATCAAATTCCGCATGAAGCTGAGTGGTACACTGTGATAGATTTGTGTCATGCATTTTTTTCTATTCCTTTGCATCCAGATAGCCAGCCATTATTTGCATTCCGTTTTGGAGAGCGTATTTTGGCATGGTGCCGAATTCCTCAGGGGTATACAGAGAGCCCCTCAATTTTTAATCAGATTCTAAAGAAATCTCTGGAAGATTTAAAAATGCCAGAAAAATCAGTGATGGTGCAGTATATCGATGACCTATTGGTGGCATCGAAAACCAAAGAGGCATGTGTAAGTGACACAATTGCTTTACTGAACCATTTGGAGAAAAGAGGACATAAGGTGTCCCCTTCAAAATTACAGTTTTGTCAGAAAGAAGTCCAGTATTTAGGACATAAAATTGAGAAAGGAGTGCGGAAAATAGCTACAGAAAGAGTAAGAATGATTCAAGGAATGAGAGCACCAATGACTCAAAGAGAGGTAAGAATGTTTTTGGGAATGGTTGGATATTGTCGACAATGGATAAGTGGATTTTCTTTGATTGCAAAACCATTACAAAAATTGACAAAGAAAGATGTAAAAGACCCTTTTGAGTTAAACAAGGAAGAAATGAAATCTTTCAAAGAATTGAAAAAGAAACTGTGTGAGGCCCCTGCATTAGGCATGCCTGATTATGAGAAAGATTTTGAGTTATACTGCAGTGAAAGAGATGGATGTGCATTTTCAGTACTGGTACAAAAACATGGCACCATGAAGAGGCCTATAGCTTACTTTTCAGCTGTTTTAGATCCTATAGCAAAAGCATTGCCTGGATGTTTGAAAGCAGTTGCTGCTACTTGTGTAAGTCTGGAACAAAGTGAAGGTATAGTGATGGGGTATCCACTGAGAGTATATGTTCCCCATTCAGTAGAAATTCTTTTGACAAGAACAAAAACACAGTACATGACACATAGTCGGCTGACTAAGTACGAAAAAGTCATCTTGAGCGCAGAAAATGTGACCATAGATAGATGCATAAATGTAAATCCTTCGACTTCATTGCCAGATGAAGAGAGTATAATTGAACAAGATGAAGTAGATCATGATTGTCTGAATGTGCTGGAATATTGCACAAAACCAAGAGCTGACATAAAAGATGAACCGTTAAAGGAATCCGATTATGTCATGTTTGTAGATGGTTCATGTTTACGCACAAAGGAAGGAGTGTTAAGCGCAGCTTATGCAGTATGCACAGTGGCAACTGTAATGGAAGCGTCTTGTCTGAAAGGAGTTAGGTCTGCCCAAGTTGCGGAACTAATTGCTTTGATTCAAGCATGTAAATTGGGGAAAAATGTACGAATCACGATTGTGACCGATAGCCAATATGGTTTCGGCATCGTACATGATTTTGGCCAGATTTGGTCACAAAGAGGATTTTTGACATCTGCAGGAACACCTATCAGAAATGGAGATTATGTTAAAAAACTGCTTGAGGCGATACAGCTGCCTAAACAAATAGCTGTAGTGAAGTGCAAGGCGCATAAGAAAAACGAAGATTACATAGCGGTTGGCAATAATTATGCTGACGAGATCGCTAGATATTGTGCGGAAAACATGGCGTCCCTGAACAGAAATAGAGAAAGGGAGCATGTCTCTTGTCCTTTGCTTTTCACTAATGCAGTCGAAACATGGGATGAAGTAAGGCAGTTACAAGAAACAGCAAGAGATGAGGAAAAGGATTACTGGATTAAAGCAGGATGTAGAAGACAGGAAGATAATGGAGTGTGGGTATACAGAGATGAAAGACCAGTTATGCCTGATAGCATGATTGCAGACATGGCACGGATGTACCATGGACAAGCTCATATTGGGAGAGATGCAATGATCAGACTTTTTAGACAAACTTGGTATAATCCAAAATTCAGAGCCATTGCTGAAAGTCTTTGTCAAAGATGTCTTATTTGTCAACAATTTAACCCAGGAAGAAAGACAGTAGTGAGTCTAGGAACAATAGGACGAGAAGGAGGTCCATTCACAAGGATACAGATGGATTTTATTGAGATGCCCCTAGTAACAGATTAAGATATGTTCTGGTGGTCGTCTGTTTGTTCTCTCGTTGGGTGGAGGCATACCCCACAAGAAGGAATGATGGAACAACAGTGGCAAAACTTATGCTACGAGAGTTCATTCCGAGGTATGGTTTTCCAGTCACAGTTGAGACAGATAGAGGAACACATTTTCAAAATGAGTTGATCCAATTGATTTGTGAAGCATTGAGTATTAAACAAAAACTACATTGTGCTTACAGACCCGAAGCTTCTGGGGTAGTAGAGCAGATAAATGGAACAATTAAAAACAGATTAGGAAAAATGTGTCAAGCTACAGGACTCAAATGGCCAGATGCACTGCCTCTTGTTCTGATGACCATCAGAAGCATCCCTGAAAAGAAAACGGGACTCAGTCCTCATGAAATGATCATGGGACGAGCAATGAGACAAGCCCACGTACCAGTCAACAAGTTATTGACAATAACTGATGATCTAATACTGGATTATTGCAAAGGACTGGCTGATGTGGTGCGTTCTGTGTTTCATCAGGTTGGACCGGATGCGACCACTCTTGAAAGAAAACCAGCCCACGACTTGAATCCAGGAGACTGGGTCCGTATTAAAGTCCACAGGAGAAGAAACTGTCTAGTTCCGCGTTGGGATGAGCCAAGACAGGTAATCCTAGTAACAACGACTGCTGTCAAGTGTGCAGGAGTAAAGAACTGGGTTCATGCCAGCCACACAATCAGAATTCCAGAACCTACAGATCGACATGTGAGTCGGCGTCTGGAAGTGTGGGATAAAAGTTTAACGGCGGGAACAACCAAGATAAAAGAAAGGGTGCCAGAACTTGAAGATCGACCTGAAAGTCGACATCTGGAGACCCCAACGGAAAACACCTCTAGAGAAGAAGAGGAACAAGAAGAAGAAGAAGAAAGAAATTCAGAAGTTCCAGAACTTGAAGATCGACCTGTAAGTCGACATCTGGAAATATCTGACACAACTTCAGGATCTGATGATTCAGCTGCAAATTGGGAAGAATTCCGAAAGAGAACTTGGGGTTATAAACCAATTAGAGAAGAAACTGAGCAAGAAATTGAGTTAGATGAACAACCAAGTACAAGTTATGGTGGAAATCATTCAGAAACAATATTAATAGATGAAGTAGGGAAAGAAGTACACAAAAAGTTAGAAAATCGAGAAGAACCCCGAGGAGCAATAGGGATAGATAGAAAAACAGGAGAACAGGGAAATTTAGAAGCAGGTAAGGAGGAAAACACGAAATCGGAAGAACCCCGAGGAGGGACAGTGATAAGGGAAAACGAAAAGGAAAAGACAGATCCACCAGTAGGAGATGACGAGATTATAAGTTTCAAAATAAGAGACAATAGTGAGACAGTTGAAACAGAAACAGAAGAAAGTGGAGGAGAGGAAAAAGCAAAGACTGAATCAAGAAAAAGAAATTGGAGGTCGGAAAGAGAAGAAAGAGAGGGTGAGGTAAAAAGGCCAAGAAAAGGAGATAATTGGCCCAACAGCTATGTAAGAAAATTGAGATATAGAATAATAAGAGCAGAAGATGAAGATGCTGAACAAGTAAATGAAGTAACAAGTCAAAAGGGACAAGAAAAACCCAGTGGAAAAAGATTACAAAAGTCCAAAAGGACAAGGAAAATAAATTCAAAATTTAAGTCACCTGAGTGGCTGTATATTGCACTAACAGATTACAAAGGAGAAGAAGAAAACACTCACGGAAACCAGAGACTGAGAAGTCGGATGGGAAAAGGTGAGATGCAACAAAAGGACTGAAGTGAAGACTTAAAGTGCTTCTGCCGGACGTGACAATTTTACTGGATGTGACAAATCACCGGATGTGACAACGAAAGAATTCTGGAGAGAATTAAAGAAAGTACCAAGCAAAGACTTTTTGAAAGCAGAGTGGCGTCTAAGTCATTTTGAGGTGTAGTGACACAATTTTCTGAAAATTTAACAAATAGAAAAAGAAAAATGGAGAATAATGAGAATAGAAGAAATAAATGTGATTTTATAAAGAGATGGTGCAAAATGTGCTGCTTTTGTACAGGGTTATTAATGACCATATGGATAGTATTAGCAATCACAATTCCTATTAGTGTAGCTGTGATAGAAGCAAAGAATGATACTAAACAAGAAAAAGAAACTAATATTAAAGAACAAGTTGTTTTAAGAAGTAGTGCAGAGTTGCATAAGGATAGGTCAGTAACAGATTTTTCAAAGAATGTTTTTACAAAGTTGTTGTATGAGTACGTAAAAACAATGGAAGTGAGAGATTGTTATGTTTGTATGCAATTGCCTGCATCAGTATCTGAAGGTGTGACTTATCATCACTTACCTTTGACTTATGGAATAACATGTAGTGTAATAGCAAGTTTATTTTATAAAACAGGTAGATTAGAATCTTATTATACTGATATAGATAAGATATTTGCAAACATTCCTGTAGTGCCAGAACTTAACAAAGTAAAACCAGCAAAGGTTTTAGGAGAATTCTTTTTAGAACATAGAAAATTAACGTTAGAAGAAATAGTTAGTAACAACCTTACCTGTGAGTTAAGGAAAGAAGAAAAAGTATTTCTAGACATGGTTGAGGAAAGAAGAATGAAATTTCAAAAAGAAGCAATAAAAGAGGAAGGAAAACGTTTATGGACGTTTGAGGAAGGAAATCATGAAGGGAAAAGATAAATGCAGCAATGACATTAGACTGGCCGCAAACAGGAAAGTTGTGCATTAGGAGAAATAAGACAGTCTATGACAATTACTTTGTAGGTTCCAGTGTCTGCCATGACAATTATCAAATTCTGGGAGGTTGGGGATTCAAAGGTGGAAAAGATCCAATATTTCCAGGTATCTATTATATTTGTGGGAATAGAGCTTATTACAGGTTACCGGACCATTGGTATGGAACTTGCTATGTAGGCCTGGTCTTTCCAAAAATCTTTCACATGGACAGAGAAGAAAAGGGAACATACAAGATGATTAATAGATTTACACGTAGAAAGAGGGAAAGTTTTTCAGAAGTTGTAGGAGATATTTTTGGAGCATTGATACCAGCAGTGGGAATATCTTTGAATGCATTTAAAATTCGGAAGTTATCCACAGTAGTAGATCGTTTGTCTACAGATACTGCGGGAGGGTTCTTAATGGTAAATACCGAAATGGTTGCCATGAGAGCTATGGTGATGCAAAATCGGCTTGCCCTTGATATTCTTTTGGCAAAAGAGGGTGGAGTCTGTGGAATGTTAAAAGTCCAACATTGTTGTACTTACATTCCGGATAACAGTGAAAATATACAGAAGTATATTACAAATATTACAAGTCTGCACAAAGAATTAGTCCCACTGGAGGTTGAAAGTGTTTTGGGAAAACTTGGTAGAGGGTTTTCCTCAGTAGCAAATTGGTTAACTAGGATGAGTAAACTAGTAATAGGGAAAGTTATAATAGTAGCAACTATAGTGATATTGTTAGCCATGACATTGAAAATAGTAATAACATGTATAAAGAGAAAAGTAAGACAGAATAAGATAAGAAGAAATAACAGAATAATGAGAGAAAGAGAGAGAGAAATGGGTGAAATTGAGTTGGAGAAAATGAAAGAAAGCATGTATAAAGAGACTAAAAGGCAAGATGAAGAAGAGACAGAGATATGAATAACAGAAAGTAAAGGATGAAAGACATGCTGCCTGAAAAGAAGTATGACTTGGGTTTTATGTGGTGATTTAAAAATCACCAAAGGGGGGATTGATGGAGCAGTAAAAATAAAAAAATTTAACCCCTAACAAATTATATAATTAATTAATTAAAAATGTTCGTTTAAATGTATTAATCAACATTGTATATGTGGGAATGGTAATATGCTAATGTACGTGCTAAATAATCTACTAATGAATGTCCGTGTGTCTAATCATAACGTAAGAATAAAAAGCGTACTAAATAAAATAAATGCATGTTTGTGCTTCATAGAAATAAAATGTGTCGTTGCAAAAACAATAGTGATGGTAAGTAAGGAGTAGCTTAAATGTCGCTTTTTGCTAGGTAACAACTAATTGGGGTACGTAGACGGGAGGGAAACGAAAGGGATATTTTTCTCTATTTTAATTATGTTTTATTTGCCTCAAATTAGTGCTTCTAAAGTAGAACCGAGTGGCGAGATAAAATGGCCGCCAGTGGGAAGATGTGCGCAGGCGCAAGGGGACACGTGGTACGGGATGAGATTGAAGAAATCTGGAGCCGCGTGATGTCTCTGAGAGGCTAGGATGCAAGAAATGGTCAAGGCTGGTGTGACCTAATTGAACTGATAGTGTGCCGTGATGATCAGGATAGAGTCCGTGGGAAAGGAGCCCAAGAGAAAGGACAATGACTGCGGAGTTCTTGAATGTGTCAAAAGAAGATACAAATGAACTGATCGAATCGGATGGAAATGTTTAAGCGTATGGGAAAGGAAATGATCCAAGGACCCTTGAATCCAAGAGAACTTGATTAAAGAATGAATAAGCTGACATGCATGGACCAATGAAAGAAAAGCGTGATATTAATGTTGCAACAGTTAGTTAGCAAAGTTAGAATTGGGGTATAAGAGGGCCTACTCTTAGTGGGAGGGGTCAGTTCCAGTTGCGTAGTTCCAGTCAGTTCCAGGAAGTTCCAGAGAGTTGCAGTTCGAGAGTCGTGGTTGCAGTAGAGGAGACGGGTTGCAGGTAGCTGATGCTGACGAGCTGAAGTTGCTGTTGTGGTCTTAACTTTACAGTTGAGTATGAGAATCAGGCTATTTCTAATCCCAAAGTTAGGTTAGAAATCATTAGGCTAAATTAGGAAGCTAGGCAGGTAACTAAGGTTTTTGGCTTCATGACAAAATTTCCTTTCTGCAATAAATTGATTATGCTTAATAAAATTGTGAATTTAAAATGAATAATTGAATAAAGTATTAAATCTTTTCATGTTTTTAAAATTATATAAAATTTAAGATTCTTTAAAAACCAAAATGACTCAGTGGTTATTTTCCTAATTGATTGTGACCTGAGTAATTGGTTGATTGTGATTCAGCTGGTCTTAATCACTATGAACTAATTTCTTAAATGAATGATTCATCGACAAAACAATGAGCAGGAACATCTTAAGAAATAATTAAAAGAAAGTGACAAATTAAGGTAAATAGATATCCTTGCTCTTCCAGCGGTACACAAAATGGTGTTCTCCATTTAGTTCTCATGCTTCTCCTAGGAGTACGGAATTTCATAAAGGTGTAAAAGGAAATCCAGGAGTGTATGTGTGTGTGTTTAGGCGATGTTTATGGGCCCCATCGTCATGTGGATATGAGAAATATAGTTTGCCCCTGGATGACCTATAAGTAGCCTGGGAGGAGGATAGTTTTTATTGTACGCGCTGCATCAATATCCACCACTCAAATTACTTTCATATTTCACTATACTAATTCAACACTAATCCTTATGGGTTCCAGAATAGCGTGCTACTCACCAAAAAAGCGCTTCAAACCCAATCATGGGTAGCAAGTGCTATATAAATACAAACCTCTTTCCCTCTTCTATCCTGCCGCTACCCTTCTCTATCTAAATAACTGAATAACCTATCCATCACTCAAATTACTTCATATTTCACTATACTAATTTTCAACGCTAATCCTTTAGGGGTTCCGGAGTAGCATGCTACTCGCCAGAAAAGCGCTTCAACACCCCTTCAGGGGTAACAAGCGCTATATGAATGCAAACCTTTCTCCCCCTTCTATCCCTCCGCTATCCTTCTCACTCCAAATAACTGACTAATATCCACCACTCAAATTACTTTCATATTTCACCATACTAATTCACCACTAATCCTTTATGAGTTTTCCGGAGTAGCGTGCTACTGCCCAAAAAAAAGCGCTTCAACACCCCATCAGGGGTAACACGCGCTATATAAATACAAACTTTTTTTCGTCTTCTATCCTTCCGAATCCAAATAACTGACTAACCTATCCACCACTTTAATTACTTTCATATTTCACTATACTAATTCAACACTAATCCTTTATGGGTCCCGGAGTAGCATGCTACTCGCCGAAAAAGCGCTTTGACGCCTTGTCAGGGGTAGTAAGCGCTATATAAATGCAATTACAATACAATACAACATGTATAAGGTAACAATGATCAGAGGGATTAAAAGTCTCAATGTTGGCACATAACACAAAAAGAAAATGTTCACCACTGGGTCACTAGACCCAAAGTTAATATTGGTGGTGACCCCTTTTTGCCATTTGGGACAGTCTTTGCTCTTCTCCTCAAGGCATTTTTCATTATAATGCTGCAATAAAATGAACAGTGGTCTGTTTGGTGGAAATCTTAATGATTGTGGGTGTGCTCAATATTGGCTTCTAGATGGAGAGGGTCAGGGAGAAAGTGAAAACGGCAAAACGGGAGTTTGTGCAAGTGAGAGCAAGAAGAGAGAGTAGCAGGAAGTGGGGGGAGAGGGAAGAGGAAGACAGAGATGCACTGTGTGTCATAAAGTTTTCTGTGCAATTAAGTCATAGATTCTTTATATTGTCGCGATACAATTCCCATGTCAGGCATGTCTTCAAGGTGAAGCTCTATTGAATACATTTGTCCGGCTCATTGCACCAGTAAAATGTAGCTGTCCTGCATTTGTTTTTTGCAGAATGCAATGGCCTCACTGCCGATAGGGTTTTGCTAGGTAAAGGTCTAGAGTGGCTGTGCCAGCTTCCCAAATGCCCCAGCTCATTAAAATTGTTTTGGGGCTGTGGCAGTCCACCGGTTGCTTCTGTACACCTGGAACCCAAGAGAAAATATTTTAAGTGAGGAGAAGAGTCTTGGCCTACCGGTAGATAGGTGGCTTTAGTTATCAGTTAAAAGCAGGTGAAAGCCAAGAGAGTTTATGACGTGCAGTCAGACGTTAGTTCAGTATCTGTACCAGGTATGTTTCAGCATAAGCCCACTTTACAGAAGACTATTTCTCACTTCATACAAAAAGTAAAACATTTCTGCAGCACCATCTTCTTATTTATGCTGAACAAGAGTACAGTATTTTGCAGCAAAGCGACAGTGCAAAAGAATTACTTGTTTACTCTACTTGCTCAGTAATGCATAGTTGTGTGACTAATATGACTTACTTTGATATTGTTATCTGCTAAACGGTTAATAAAGGGAATGCTATTAGCACCAGAGCATATTTGACTCTGAAATTGTGTGTTTGTGTAATTTTGCAATGTTTAACTCAAAACACTGAAAATTACTTCAATACAGATGTTGCAGTCTTGACACATTCTTTAACAATGGCCCTTTGCAGGATATAAGTTGCGATAATTTGGGGAAAACAAATCTATAACTGTGAATGCCACAAGCCGTAGAAAAAAGGCAAAATGAACCTGTGTATTTTTCCAATGGCCCTTTAAAGTTTGCCCCACAAGGCAAACAGGTAGGATGCAAGTACATTACCAACTATAATTGCGTTTGAATGCACATTCTCAAGCTGGCTTTGTTGCAGCTATTTCAAAACCACACAGCAGGAGCAAGACTACAGTTCTGAACTGATGCCTTCTACAGACAAAAGAAATGCAGCTTCTGGGTGAGTTTCATCCAAATCGTTTTGTGGTCATTGAATGTGGCCCGCAATAAAAAAAAAAAAAATCATGTAACTTTCCAGTCATTTTGTTTGTGCCAATGTCAATTCTAACCTTTGTCATCTTTAACTGCTGAAAGTTGGCACTTGGTACCCACCATTTATCTCCCTCCTTGCACTTTACTGACATTTCAGAAAAGAGCTTGAAACATAATAATTTGTTACTTTATGTGAAGCACTGATGTCAATACATCTACAAAGTCACAAACTACAAACCATGTGCCTCTTTTCCAAAAAGATGGTGGATGGCGAGTGTTAACTTTCAGATGTTAAAGTTTAAAAAAGTGACAAAAGATCCATTGGAAAATGACTGGATCATTCTGGTATTTTGAACTGTGGCCTCTAAAGATCCGAAATTTGATTGGGTGGAACTTACACACACCAACACAATCAGCGAGATCATAACATCATTGACAAAGGCAACCCCAGAGCAAGTGCCTTCCAGGTGACAGCACTTTGGCAGAAATAAAGTAAATCCTGAGGGACAGACATGGGGGCACCCACACATGCAGAGAGTCTTCACTGCTTTACTTTTCACACCTCAGAATGCTTGGCCAGGACGGAGTTCTTCTGTCAGAGTGCTGCTTCAAAACACTAGATAGTCACATGCACTTCGGAAGAACCAGTAGCAATTTCACAAGACACCCACCACCTGTGGGGGAAACGTTCTTTAAAGAACTAATTTCAATCCTAAAAGACTGGCTGAAGCACGGTTTACATTTTGGACTGAAAATCAATTGAAGAAAAGTGTGTAGAATTCAACAGGTCAAAACAATGACAAATTACACACCTGCCGGATTATTTCTAATCCACCAAAAGGACACGGTGGCATCAAAGCTCTTCCTTCCTGTTCAATGAACAGTCATAAATAAAGCAGACTGCAGATGTATTCAGTCAGCATGTTTGCAGCAGAGGAAGCACATCCTGCTTGAGAGCAGTTGCAGGCAAAATAAATGTGTGAGCAGAAAGTGTCGTTATGCAAAATACAAGGTTTACTGAAAGTTCACCCAGACAGATGTCCTGACATCTTTGATCTGAGCAGCTGTGGGTATTTCCTGACACCAGGTGGGCACAAGCAGTATTAGTGCAAGGATCCGCAGACAGCTGTTTGTAGTGCTCAATAGGTTCACCATTCTTCATCCAATTGCTGTGAACAAACGTAACACTGCAGAGGCACAGGAAATGTTGTGGCCAAGTGGCTGACTTGCTGTCTAGGTTCTAATCTCAGCTACAGCTCTTAACAAAATAAAATATGTTATCTGGGCAAATCGCTGTTTCCCTATGTCTCAAATTGTCCGTAATGGAATCTAAACACAAAGTGCCATAATCACATAGAAAAATATAAAAGTATGGATGAAGACTTAGATCTCTCCAAGAATACGTTTTCTTTTTTTTTCGGGGGGGGGAATTCAAAAACATCTCCAGAAATAAGTCTGGATAGCTCTGCCAGGCATGGGTGTACGTGCATACTTCTAGGAATGTCATGTGACTTTTTCTAAAGTCTCCTATTTCACCTGTGAGGAGGTCTTCATAGCTGAGACCTTGTTTTCCTCTCTGCTGAGGACATTTTTACCTGCGAGAAAGCTCTTCCCCTTAGACCCTCAGCAAGCATGGGTTAGACCTGTCCCCATCTCCCCCTTTCTATCCTGAAAGGAGAGTTACATCAGCCATTGGCTGGGGTAAATCTCCTACTATTTTCAAGGTGGATAGGGTCAGATTGGAATTTGGGAATGCCCACAAACGTACGTTTGTAGGCGTTCCTAAACTTCCAAGACAAACCACGGCATGGAAATCCCACTAGGAATCGCTTTGTGGATTCCTGGCAGGAGTTATAAAGATACATTTGGTCATACATGTATGCTTACAACCAAATGTACTTTTGTGAAGTACACTCTCCCACTTCAATGTTCTGCTCACCTTAATCACAGTTTGTTTTCTTTAATACAGAGTGAATCAGGCCCACACTGTTCTATGAAGAGCACCTTCAGTTTCAAGATTCTCCAGTTGCAATACAAATGGTTTGTGTAAAGCCATTTGCAGCTAGTTCAATATATTAAATTTCTTAAATATTATGGTAATACCATGGAGGAGAACACATTTGCATGCACTAATAGTACTTTGACATGCTTAGTTATTTTATTGTGACTAAGTGGTTAGGTTCTATAAGTAACAGGTGCTGCTATGCTTATGTTCTAACGAAAATGATGGTATCAAAGCAAAAACTATAGAATCATGCATAGATGTGCACACAACCATGCTGACCACGCCACAAAGATAAGTATGAACATCAAATACTTACAGAATATTGGAGAGCACCTCCTAAGACTTGAGTGTACTCTACATACAGTATAAGCCTGGAGACAAAGCCAGGCAGACGTGTGCTGCCTACCATAACATCCACTGGCAAAGCCAATACCTCTTGCCTTTATAATGCAAGTGCTGAGTTTTTGGCTTTGCCATGTTTGTCTGTAAAGTATTGCTAAAAAGTTTTAAAAGGTAAAACATTTCAAAATACTGGAGGGAAAACAAACATATCTTATGGTATCTCAAAATTGTACAATTAATTCAATGCTTTCAATATTTATAAATGGCATGTTTATTTTTCAAATACTTTTCACTCAGAAAACTGAACAGAATTAGAAGAAAAAAAAATTTGTGTCAGAATGCAAAGGGAAATGCTTGCCGAGACCTCATTTGCTTTCCACAGGATTCATCAACTTGGTCTCCTGTAGTGGTCCCAGGAAGACAGGGGGGAGAGGGGGTATCTGAGGGAGAGAAGCCAGTACACAATGGAGAGTCCTGGAAACCACATGCACTCTCATGGAGTGCTAACTGAAAAAGATAAAAAGTTATTCACTAAATGTGACCAATAGAAGCATAAAAGTCAGCCAATCAAGAGAATTGTAAAGGGGCTATGCTCCATGAGAAAGACAAACCGAAGACAAGGAAGGCAGGTCATTGAATAAGAAGTAAGCAAATGAGATTGACAATAAAGCCAACCATGGTAAGCAATGGGCGGACAGTAAACCCACTGTAAGTTAACAATAGGTCTTTCACAACCAACAGCTTGCGCTGTCTGGTAGACTCGACTTAAAATGCAAGATGGCATTAAACCTCCTTTAAAGCATCTCACTGACTCAAACAGTACTATGAACCTCAGTGGCTTAAGTCTGAGAAGAGAGTATTATTTGAAGTTCTCAATACTATTCACAAGATTACAAGCGGTCAAACTTATCTACACTAACCTTAGGCACCCACCAAGAACTTCGGGTCTGGTCACATACCAACAATCTGCTAATGGAAGCTCAAGCTGTTACAATACGAGACTAGGTCGCTCTGAGAACAAGGACTCTTGCCTCACTCCTAAATACAGACATCCATTTATGAAAACATAACCAACCTACCTACAGGTCAGGAAAGTCACTGAATACGACCTCGATCATGCATCGCCTTCAAGTTCTGCCTATCGGGAAATATGTTGAAAAATTAAAGGGTAACATCTCAGTGACTATTACTTTTAAAAGTGGAGGGTGATTTATGCATATAAAAGTAGGGTGTTTGCATGTTCAGTAATGCCCACGCTCTAGTAGAGGATCGCCAAGTAACAAAACTATGCTGCAGAGTGTATTGATGTTAATCTAAATCAAAATACACAATGAATGATATCACTAACACACTGGGACGTTCTGTTGTACAAGTTTTATTTATCACCGACACCATTTTTAATGTATACACTTCACTTTGTTATGACTGTTACTCTGGTTTGCTCTCAATACAAGTAGTAGGCCGTCGCGGGAAAAGCACAGTGACGGCTCAGAGAGGCGCATGTGAGGCTGCCGGGAGCCAGTCCCGGTTGAAGGGAGTCACCTAGCGGGACATGCAAGTATGAGGCGGAGCTGAGCGGAGTGAAGCACTGAGGCGAGCCAAGCTGCATGGTGTGGTCTGAGCAGGGGCGCATCCGCAATATCGGGGATACAGAGGAGGCCTGGCCAGTAGATAATACGCGAGCGGAGGTGTTTTGAAGGAGCCCGTCTGACGAATAGCTGGGTAGACTGACGGGCGGAGGTCTGTGCCGCATGGGCAAGCATCACCTGATGGACTGGAGGTATTCGAGCTGCGGGTGCGGCACTGGGCCTGAACGACTGCGGTGAGCGAACACCTAGTAAATAGGGGCTGCATTCACCAAAGATACTGCGCAGGCTTGGGTGGTCCGAATCCGACAATTGGAGGCTTATGACGATGGGCAGAAGTGGGTGGCCATAGCCAAGCAGCTAAACATCTGCGAGTGGTGAGTACTGGTGGAGGCGACGGTGCTATAGAATCAGGCTTGCTGAGGGCTGCGCCGGAGGGAGCAGTATCCGCAGGCTGATGTAGTCCCGCAAGCTACATCGTTACAGACTAGTGGTTGTGTGCTGCACAGAGTGCGTTTTTGATTCAAGATTGGGGAATCTTTTCGTTATAAACAACAGTTGCATCTAACTTTCGAATCTAAGAAGCTGACCAAATCTCAGCAGCAGGCTGCGTCGGATTCGGAGCAGGAATTTCCAAATAAAACTCCTACCGCTCTGGAGACAACATTAATGGCGATGCAAACCAGCTTGCAATCCATTGATTGATGGTAAAATCGACGCCCTAAGTATGCGCATAGACCAGTTTCCCACTAGGGCCGTGCCCGTGGGTTCCGGTGGCCTATTGCGCCACACCTGTGTCACTGCGCTTGCTGCGTTGGGGAAAAAGAGGCACCACCACAGCGCCGGAGGGGATGCGCGGAGTCATTGTGTGCACCTACTCCCGCGATCGCCGATAATCGGAAAGCGGTCCCAGTGTGCGTAGCACAGGATTTGGGCAATAAATTACGAGGTGAAGGATCGGCTCCTTCGACACCCCCCCCCCCCACCTCCGCTATTATACGCGCTGCCAAGCTGCAACACCAACCCTGTAGCAGCTAAAGCCCACTGTCCCCAGATAGCACGTCTACTGAGGCGGGTGAGATATTGAGCCACATTAGCTGCATTTGTCAACACTGCCAGCTGGGTATCACAACTGAGCACTTCTCTACCCCCCAGACACAAGGCGGCGCCTTCCCTGGGGCTTCAGAGAGCATTCTAGGAGGATACCAGTGGGGGCACGCATCGTAAAGATTGAGTGTTGGGGATGGGAAGAAAGGCACAGGAGTCCAGAACATAAGGGGAATTGCCCCCCTTACTCACTTCATAGAAACCTGGGCCACTACAGACAAAGCAACAGACTGAAAAAGCTGTGGAGATTCACTTGGGAATTGACCTGATTTACTGCCCCAGACATCTTTCCTTTTGTAACGTATCATTTGTTACCTCTTTTTGTATTTTGTTTGTTTTTGTTATTTGCACAATTGTCACTTTTTCCTCATGTAATGTAAGCGCTTGCTTTTGTATTATGCTCACTTGTAATTTTCTCCTCATGTGGTGTTGCTGTTCCTACTGTGAAGCGCTCGGACACCTTCGGGTAAAGTCCGCGCTAAATAAAAACGCATAAAATAAATAAATAAATAAATTAGTAACAGTAGTAAAAAGAGGACATATACCCTCTGGGAGATAGGAAAACTGCTGATCATAGAAATAGGACTGCACTGTAACGACACCAACTAGCTCAATATATCAGCCTGGGAAACAAGTTCAATATATCTCCCTAACCTACCTCCTGTCACAAGACAGTCACTACATCTCTTCAAACTCTACAAAATGGAGATGCCTCCGACCCCGCAGTATGTTGTCCCTCAACACTGCTTATGTATCTGTTCTGTGAATCTTATGTGACCCTTCCTGCATTCCCTTTCCAACTCTGAACTTCCTCGCCCTCGCAAGTATTGTTGTTGTTTCTATTAATTGTCAACTCTATCTTCTTACTCTAATTTTTAATCGCTTATTATTTTGCTTTGCTTCAGGTATTCCCTTTCCAATTGTTTCTATTGATTATTGACTCTATTCTTCTTACTCTAACTTTTTTACCGCTTAGTATTTTCTTGGCTCATTGATTTATCCATATGTCCCTCTAACTCTTTCTATATTTTTACTCTTGTATTACTCTCTCTTACGGCATTCCCTCTCTAATTTAGACATTCCACGCCCTCGCAAGTATTGTTGCTGTCTTCTACTGATCTGCACGTACTTGCCGATTGTTTATCTATTTGTTTGCAAACTTTGCTGCTGGTATACTGATCTGCTCCAGTTGTGCCGACTGCTTATATATTAGATTTGCTCCATGCTGTCGATATAATTTATCTATTTGATCTGCTCCTTTTTGCCGATTTATAATTCCTCGCCTGTCTACCCTATTCCTTGTCTAGCCCCCATATTTCTACCCCCCACTCTCCCAGTGCCCCCCTTGGTTCCCAATCCTCATCTCCTGTTCTACTCCCCATTTCCTTAACTTCCCTCTCTCCACTCTCTCTTCCTCTCACGTCTACCCAACATGCCCCCTCACAGCATTGACCATCACCCCCAGGACCCTACTCTCTCCAAACATGGCCCCAACTCATGGACCATTCTTTACCCCCCCAATCTCTCCAAACATGCCAAGAAAAACTTCAAACAAACTCCTTATCCGTAACCCTGAAACACTCATTGTTGATAACTACCTCAGCCTCACCTCCCCCATTATAACCAACTACATCTTTTACTCCAAACGTCCTTCCAAATGGAAAAGCATCTTCCTACAACACCTCCCAATCTCTAAATCAACCACAATACCATATGGATTCAAAATATCCACCACTCCCTCCCCAGCCTTTCTTGGTGATATTGATATCTCCATCTTCAAAACAGGTAACATCCTCATACAAGCCACGGTATCCCACCTTTCCATCTTCGAACACCACTTCAGCATTATGTCTCTACGCCTTGACCACTCTGCGCCTAACACTCCTTCTCCCCTACTGAATAACGCCCCTCCAACCTCTCCCTCCCCCCTTCCCCCTCACTTCACCTCCACCCTCAACCATCCAGCTAACACCATCCTCCAACAATCGACTTCACCATCACCCTCCCTGGACCTCTCTACAGCAAATGACATCCCCCAACCACCGTTACCTATTTCTCATCCCCCTCTAATTTTCCTCTCTCCACCTAACACCCGGAACTCACAATCCTCGGACCCCTCCACTAAAAACGGTTGCCCCCAATCCCTGCCATCTACTTATCATTCCCCTCCCACAACCCCGCCTCTGTCTGACCCCACAACCTCTTTCCCCCCTACCCACCTACTCACGTACTCCACCGTCCTTGCCCTTCAATCCCCTAACACAACTCCTCACCCCCCTCATCCTACCCATCCCGTACACCCTCTTCTCCTCCCCATCCCCCTATCCTGCCCCTTCAGGCCCTCCTAACTCCGCCTCCCAATCCTTTATCCCAACCCCCGATAAATACACAACCCCTCCACCCCAATATATCCGCTCTCCACTCACTCTATGCCCTTTTATCCTCTCTGACCACATCTCCTGAAGTTCTTAACCTCATGTCTAACCTAGCCCAACCCCTCACACCTTACAGCACCGACACCCCTCACTCCACACCCACTACCCTATCTCCCCCCTCACACCTCAGTCCACCCTCCGCAACTAACCCAGACCACTTCCTACCCCCAGATCATTCCCTTCCCCCCGCCCCTTCAATACCTCCCCTTACCCTAATTACCCCGAACCTACACAACAGTGAACTCGACCTATCTAATTTGATTACTGAACCCCTCCCATCTAACAGCCCCGTCACCCCTCACTCCACTCCCACTACCCTATCTCCCCCCTCACACATCAGTCCACCCTCTGCAACTAACCCAGATCTTTCCCTACTCCCCGCCCACGCCCCTTCAGTACCCCCCTCCACCCCAATTGACACAAGCCTACATAACACTGAACTTGACCTATCCAATTTGATTACCGAACCCCTCACACCTAACAGCCCAGTCACCCATCATTCCACACTCACTTCCCTATCTCCCCCCTCACACATCAGTCCACCCTCCGTAACTAACCCAGACCACCCCCACCCCCCCCTCGGTACCTCCCCTCACCTTAATTGCCCAGAGCCTACACAACATCAAACTTGACCTATCTAATTTGATTACTAAATTCTCTCAATTCAGGAAAGACTATCTTCCACAGCTCCAGAACCCTCCCTCACCATAAAATCCCCACCCAGCCCCGCCCAAAAATCCCCCCCAAAAATCCCTAACACCAAACACAATCATTGGAGATCGACTCCTCTCCGCTGCCGTATACATAGACCTCACCGCACCTCGAACCATCTCTCCCCGTCCGACCTCTCCGACCTATGCAACTCTTACCTTCCTAGCTTACCAACCACCAATTCTCCACTCCCCAACTCCCACATCCCTGTTATCTTAGGGACTAATAGAATCCCCTCCTCCCCCGCTTCCCCCAGACCACCGCCCCAACTCACGTCGATCCACACTTGCCCACCCACCATATGCAACCCCACACCACTTACATGTATGCTTGTCAACTGTCGCTCCGCAGTCCAACATGCCACGGAAATTTCGGAAACTATCCTGAGTGAATCCATTGACATTGCATTCCTCACAGAAACCTGGCTCAAAGACCACTCAACGAGCATACTTGACCTACTCTCCCCCCGGGATACTCTATTCTTAGAAAAGATAGACCTGACAGAGTTGGGGGTGGTCTAGCCATTATCTTTAAAAATGAACTTCAGCTATCCCTTGTCAATAATTCTGGCTACTCCTCCTGCGAATACCTGGAAGCTGAACTGACAACCCAAAATTCCCACCCAATTCGTCTACACAACATCTATCTCCCTCCGGGCCCCCCCCAGCCCTTCATCGAGGACTTATCTGAGCTCCTGACACAATCCTCATTATCCAACTCAAAAAATCTCTTTCTTGGGGATCTCAACCTCCATTGGAACGATACCGATGATCCCAATATCCCCCTCCTCACCAATGTACTTGAGATCAATGAACTCAAACAACTATGCCTGTCCCCGACACACACCAAAGGAGCCATCCTTGACGCCATTCTTTCCAACGAAGATCTGGCCTCCGTGACCAATATCGTCCCCATTGACTGGTCCGACCATCACCTTATACTGTTCACTATTGCTACCAATGCAAATCTCCCCACCTCCAAAATTAACAGACCTAAGAAACTGACCAGAAATCTAAAACATATCCCCCCGGGTGTTCTTGAGTCTAAACTCCAAGCTCAACTTCTTCTCATTCCTCCCTCACAAAATGCTAATGAGCTCACTGAACACTTTAACAATACTGTCACTGGTATTCTTGACCAATTAGCCCCGCCTAAACTCAAAAACCAAAGAATCACCCCCTCCAACTCTTGGTTTAATACCGAGCTTAATAACGAAAGACGGTCACTCAGACTGTCGGAAAGAACCTGGAGACACCATCCCTCTCCCTCCCATCTTGCACTACTCAGACATGCTAGATCCACGTACAAAAAACACATCTTCAAGGAAAAGGCATCCTTCTTCCGCACTCAACTTGATCGTGCCAAAAACAGACCTAGGGAACTCTTCAAAATCATTCGTAACCAAACTTCCCCCGCACCTCCAAATCTGATCGCCTCCTCAGCCAGATGTGAAGAAATTTCCCACTTCTTCTCGGAAAAAATAGCCAAAATTGATCAATCCTTCCGTTCCACACAGCTCCCCTCCAACTCCCAATGCAAACCCGTCCTCACCTCTAATGCCTACTCCACATCCCCTCGACCAGCTGACCCTGCTACCTCTCCGGAAACCAACTCCCCTAACTCACAATTAAAGAACAATGACTCCTTGCTCAACTTCCTCCCCGTGACTGAGCTAGAAGTCCTTAAAATAATTGGTAATCTTAAACCGTCCTCCCACACAAAAGACCCCTTACCCTCTAACCTTGTCCCTGCCCTTAAGCACATCATCACCCCATACTGGACCACAATCATCAACACCTCTCTGTCCACTGGCTGTGTCCCCACCTCCCTTCAACTTGGACAAATCTCTCCCATAATCAAAAACCCCAATGCTGACCCCAATGACCTAAACAATCTCCGCCCCATCACTAACCTCCCCCTTCTCTCAAAGGTCCTTGAAAAATGTGTCCTACTACAACTAGACAAACACATCGAAAACTTCAACCTACTTGATCCCTTTCAATCAGGCTTCAGGAAAGGCTGCAGCACCGAAACGGCAATGCTCAATGTCGTCGATGACATCCACCACTCACTTGATAATGGCGAGACCTGCCTTCTTATCCTCCTTGATCTCTCCGCAGCGTTCGATACAGTCAACCATTCAGCCCTACTTAATGTGCTTAGGACCCGTTTCGGCCTCAATGATACTGCCTACAAATGGTTTGTCTCCTACCTACAACACCGAACTCAGCAAATCAAAATTCAAAACTGTCTTTCTAACCCCACTCCTGTTTCCCTTGGAGTCCCCCAAGGGTCTATTCTCTCTCCCTCCCTCTTTAACCTCTTTATGGAACCCCTCACCCTCATTCTTAAACAAGCAGGCATCAACTACCACCTCTACGCCGATGACACCCAAATCTATTACAAGATTAAAACTCATGCCGACATCTTACACCTGAACAACACCCTCACCAAGATCCAAACCTGGTTCCACTCCAATCATCTCAAACTTAACCCTAATAAAACTGAAATCATTCTCTTCTCCCCTAAAAACAACCCTCTCCCCGTTCAATCATGGATCTCTGACCTTAACGCACTCAACTGCTCATTCACCTTGTCCAACTCCGTCAAATCTCTTGGTATTTCTATCGACAACACCCTAACTAACCCTTAACGTCCACATCAAAAACTCTGCTAAAGGAGCCCTCTTCACTCTCCGTCACCTCAAGAAAATCAAACCCTTTATACCCACCGATGATTTTAAACTTGTAGTTCAGTCACTTGTTCTTTCACGTATTGATTATGGTAACGCCATCCTCAACGGAATCCCCAAGGTCCACCTTGCTCCAATCAAAGCTGTGCTCAACCTTGCAGCCAGGCTCATTACAGACTGCAAACGCTTCGATCACATATCCCCGGCTCTCAAATCTCTTAAATGGCTCCCTATTGAAGGCAGATCTGCATACAAAACAGCCTGCATCACTCATAAAGTCCTCCACCAAAACACTCCGCAGTACCTCTCCAAGAAACTCCTCATTGCGGGCACCACACGACCCCTGAGAAGCACCAACTCCCTCCTCCTTATACCACCACTGCATAAAAAGAAAGCCACACAATCACGCTCCTTCTCTGGTAATGCCCCTATCATCTGGAATGCCCTCCCAAAAACCTGCGCTGCAACCCCTCCTATTTCAGCTTCAAAAAGACCTCAAAATCCACCTCCTCAATTATTATTGGGGATCCTAACCTGTGACCTGCACTCGATCTCCAATTTCACCATGTTATATTAGTCCAGTAATACTTGTCCATTTCATGAACATCATCGGCCTAATTACTTGATATGTATAGCTCCTGCCCCTGTTTATCTATTTAATTCGTTTATCTAATTGTTTGATTTGTTTATCTATTTGATTTGTATATTTCACATGTTGTTGTCATTATCTTTTATCTACTTATACGCCATGTTTGGCCCAATTATTATTGGGGGTCCTAACCTGTGACCTGCACCGGATCTCCAATCACCATGTTACATTTTGTCCAGTATTATCTGTCCATTTCCCGAACATCATATACCTAGTTACTTGAAGTGTATAGCTCTTGCACCTGTATATTTATTTTGTTTTGTATATTTCACACGTTGTTTCATTATCTTTTTATCTACTTGTATGCCATGTTTGCTTTATATTATCTTCTCATGTAAAGCGCTCTGATACCTCTGGGTCTAGCCAGCGCTATATAAAACTTTTAAAATAAATAAAATAAAAAATAGAATGTATGGAGTGCCCCAGGCATTATCATTGTAATCTGTACAACCACCTCTCCAAAGAAATTAAATTGCAAATCAGTATTAAAATATTCTACACGACACTACCAAAGACTAGTAGACAAGAATAACTATTTTCCATTAGCAATAGAACTTGTAAACGCATTCATACTTAAGAATAATAGCAGCCTACTTCACAAGGAAGATATAAGTGAATGCAATAGAACTGGTTGCACACAAGGAAAAAGCCCTGGACCGCAAAGATGAGGTCAATTTTTTTTCCAGCGTCAATCCATGAAAAGGCCTCTTTGAAATATATAGGTATTTCAGAAGCTGTTTGTTTCAATACAGGGCATACTGAGAGGAATATAAACAAGCACTGGCATAGCCAATAGGTCTTGCCTTTGAGACCTTGTAAGTGTTTAGCCAGAGCTATTGGCTTTGTCAATGTCTTTAAGCTATGTTGTAGTGCAGCATGGCTGCTGTGCAGCATGTTGAAAAGTTATCATAAAGTATTATAAGCATGTTTGTTACCCTATATATAACCAAGAAGACATTATGTACAACTGAACAACCCTATTTAAAAAAACTAAATTAACAAAATGTCTTTTTGTTTTTTTGTCCTTGCAATGCTTGTAACTTTTTCCTGCCTGTTCTAATGCTAGTTTGTTATAGCTTTTTTTGTTATGGGGGTGGGGAGAACATAAACAACAGGAGGGTGGAGGTAGGGAAATAGTACCTGAATTACAACATGAGCAGCGGACGGACACTAGGAGAGAATCAACAGATGATAGATTCCGAGCTCAGAATGAGGTGATGCTGAGGTGGTGGTGTGCTGGTGCGGAGGTGATGCTCAGGTGATGCAGAGTGATATTTGAGGTGGTGCTGAGTAAGGCTGAGGTGGTGGTGTGCTGGTGCGGAGGTGATGCCGAGTGAGGCTGAGGTGGTGCAGAGTGAGGCTGAGGTGGTGCAGAGTGAGGCTGAGGTGGTGCAGAGTGAGGCTGAGGTGGTGCAGAGTGAGGCTGAGGTGGTGCAGAGTGAGGCTGAGGTGGTGCAGAGTGAGGCTGAGGTGGTGCAGAGTGAGGCTGAGGTGGTGCAGAGTGAGGCTGAGGTGGTGCAGAGTGAGGCTGAGGTGGTGCCGAGTGAGGCTGAGGTGGTGCCGAGTGAGGCTGAGGTGGTGCCGAGTGAGGCTGAGGTGGTGCCGAGTGAGGCTGAAGTGGTGCCGAGTGAGGCTGAAGTGGTGCCGAGTGAGGCTGAGGTGGTGCCGAGTGAGGCTGAGGTGGTGCCGAGTGAGGCTGAAGTGGTGCCGAGTGAGGCTGAAGTGGTGCCGAGTGAGGCTGAAGTGGTGGTGTTGCACTGGTGCTCAGGTGGTGCGGAGTGATGCTGAGTTGGTGCTGTACCCGAGGTGGTCCTGCACGGATGCTGAAGTGGTGCTGCACTGGTGCGGAATTGCTGCTGAGGTTGGGCTGCGCTGGTGCTGAGGTGGGACTGTGCTGGTGGTGGTGCACTGATGCAGAGGTGCTGCTTTGCTGATGCTGAGATGGTGCTATATTGATGCTGAGGTGGTGCTGTATTGATACTGAGGTGGTGCTGCACTGGTGGTGAGGTGGTGCTGCACTGGTGGTGAGGTGGTGCTGCACTGGTGGTGGTGCACTGATGAGGTGGTTCTGTGCTGAGGTGGTGCTCAGGTGGTGTTGAGGTGATACTGAGCGATGCTGAGGTGGTGGTGCTGAGCTGGTGCTCAGGTGGTGCTGTGTTGGTGCTGTGCTGAGGTGGTGCTGCGCTGGTGCTGAATTGTTGCTGCATTTGTGTTGAATTGCTGCTGTGTTGTTGCTGAATTGCTGCTGAGGTGGGGCTGCACTGGTACTGAGGTTGGGCAGCGGTGGTGCTCAGGTAAGGCTCTGCTGGTGGTGGTGCACTGATGTGGAGGTGGTGCTGTGCTGATGCTGAGATGGTGCTGAGCTGATGAGGTGGTGCTGAGGTGGTGCTGCGTTGATGCTTAGTTGGTGCTACACTGTGGTGATGCACTAATAAGGAGGTGGTGCTGTGCTGAGGCTGAGATGGCGCTGTGCTGATGCTGAGGTGGTGCTGAGTGATACTGAGGTGGTGCTGAGTGATGCTTTGGTGGTGCTCAGGTGGTGCTGTGCTGCTGCTGAGGTGGTGTTGAATGATGCTGAGGAGATGCTGCGCTGGTGCAGAGGTGGCGCTGAGTGATGCTGAGGTGATGCGAAGTCATGCAGTGGTGGTGCAGAGTCATGCAGTGGTGGTGCAGAGTCATGCAGTGGTGGTGCAGAGTCATGCAGTGGTGGTGCAGAGTCATGCAGTGGTGGTGCAGAGTCATGCAGAGGTGGTGCAGAGTCATGCAGAGGTGGTGCAGAGTCATGCAGAGGTGGTGCAGAGTCATGCAGAGGTGGTGCAGAGTCATACTGAGGTGGTGGTGCTGCGCTGTTGCTCAGGTGGTGCTGGGTGATGCTGAGGTGATGCTGCACTGATGCTGAGGTGATGCTGCGCTGATGCTGAGGTGATGCTGCGCTGATGCTGAGGTGATGCTGAGGTGATGCTGCGCTGATGCTGAGGTGGTGCTGCGCTGATGCTGAGGTGGTGCTGCGCTGATGCTGAGGTGGTGCTGCGCTGATGCTGAGGTGGTGCTGCGCTGATGCAGAGTGCAGTGGGGTAGAGCGGTGCAGAGTAGAATGCAGTGGCAGAGAGTGCAGTGGCAGAGAGCACTGGTGTAGACTGGTGTAGCTTACAATGGAGAAGAGTAACGTGGTGCAGAGTAGAGTGGGGTAGAGTTCACTGGAACAGAGTAGAGTGGTGCAGAGTAGAGTGCAGTGATGCAGAGTGGAGTGGCATAGTGTGGAGTGGTGCAGAGTAGAGTGCAGTGGTGTACAGCAGAGTAGAGTGGAGTGGGGTAAAGTCTAATATGCATGGTGTGGTAGTGCATTGCCATTACAGACGACACATCTTCAACTGAAACCACCATTACATTTACTTAGACATACAGTTTTACTGATAAAAGTATACAGCGCTCAAACGATAACATGTGGAAATGATATCACAACTCAAAGTATCAGATCTGCGCACAGGTGACAGCGCTCAAACAATGCTAGTCGGTCTGAGCACAGTTGAAAGCATCACATCTGTACCAGGGTGAGACCACCACTTAGTACCAGAGCCACCGGGAAGGGTGCGCAGCTTAAGCAATCAGATCTGCACACAGGTGACATCACTCAAACAATGCAGAGGGTCCGAGGATACCAGTTAAGGGAGGTGCATTTAAAGGCAGAGGCTTTGCACCAGGGTGAGACCACCACTTAACAGGAGAGTCCGGGGCATGGACACAGATAAAGGCACCAGACTTGTGTACAGGCGAGTCCATTCAAAATGTAGAGGGGGCAGTTAGGGGAGAACAGATCTGGAACCATATGAGACCAATGCATGAAGCCTGGTAAAGGGCACCGCAGTGGGCTTGACAAATGTCTGGAAAGACCACCCAGCTCAATAGAAGAGTTCTGTTTAGATTAGAAGGGGACCCTGAGCAGGTCACCATTACTGCAGAGGTGAGACTAGCACCCCATAGTAGAGGGGGGGTCTGAACTGGCACGGGGCACAGATGTGGCCCCCCCGTTATTGAGTACTAGCTCTGGACATATAGCTGAAAAGACCACGGGTAAAACTGCCAGTGGGAGCGGCTCAGGGCAACAGTTCTGTACATTTTGAGGAGACCCTGGCAGCACCTGTGGGCAGAACATGCCCCAAAACCGCTCCCTGAAAGGAATTAATAAGAATGAGGGCTAGGATTTACCGAAAATATTTGAAGAATGTCAAATGTTTTTCACCAAGTGGGAGCTGGCCTTCCCACAGTGGTTTGTGAATCATGCTACTGGCACCCATCCTGTACTTTGCCAAAACTCTGGGGTTGGACGCCCCTGTCTTATCCCGCCCCCAGCACCTCATTGCTCAGACTCCAAGCCATGGCCGAACTACCAAAAGGGTTGAGATACCTTTGAAATGCACTATACAAATGCTAAATAACAATTTCCATTGAGTGGGTGTTGTGTGTAGCGCCTGCTGGACACTTGTGGCGCTGTCCCCGCCCAGTCATCACCCTGCCTAGCTGCGCCTCTTCAGCACAGGTCAGGTCATAACTGGCAGCCACGCACCCACCGCCTACAGGTTCTGCACACGGTGAGCAGCACTTTAGTTTCCTGGGCTATGCACAGGAAGTTTATATGTCAGTGGAATCATGCTGTGCCTTTATTCTGTGAGAGGACTCCAATAAGTAGTGCTTACTACCCTTAGATGAGGCGCTGAATGTTTTCTCCTTATAAGATGCTCACTGGCTCTCTCGAACTCTCATATGAAATGTTGCCCCACACCCATCTCGTTGCATGGACTACACCCTTTGTGTTAATTTGCAGTTAAATGTGGTCGTTGGCCATCTGGGAGGGAGAACCCGTCTTGTGGCCGAACTCGTCATGTATCTTTTTGAAGAGTCCCAGCCCGACTGCAAGGTCACGTGGCCCTCCTTTCTGTCCAAGCAGCCATGCCACCCCCAACTAGTGTTTCCGATATTAGCTAGTGTGTGAGTACCCCCACCCCAACACCTCATGCAAAGGCCCCTTTAAAAAAACTTTAAAAGGTTTGAAGCACGGGAACCACTCTTGATTTCTGTGTTTTAATTTACTTCCTACTGAATACTGTAGTTAAAAAACCTAAACATGGTCATTTTGTGAGCTATGAAAGTCGCAGCATGGGAGATAGTTTGTCCAGACCACACAAAAAAATAAATAATACAAAAAAACCATACAACAATCAACAGACTCACGTGCAGCCCCTCTGTTTTAGAAGTACTGGTGGCTGAGGCAGCAGGTCAATGGGAGGATCCGCCCCTTCATTTTATTGGACACGAAGGGATTAGCCTACACTTAACATGGCCGAGCCTTCTACTTGAAAATGAAAGCGCGGTCCAGCCTTTAAGAGAAGACTCTGTTTAAAAAAAAAAAAACAATGCAGTAACGGAACGGAGTGTGATTAAAAACAAAACTTCACCAAAGTGTAATAAAAACACAAGCGACAGGAAGTATCGGGGCTGTGATGAGATGAGACCGCTTGCTCCACTCTGGAACAAAGCAACAGATGAGGGGGGAGGAAGGCCTACCTGATAGTGGTTGGACACACAAATACTACCTTAGCTGAACCCTGCTAGTTGTGCTGGTCAGCGGAAGAGCAGAACTACGCTACCTCCACATAGGGAGGAGGAGGAGGCAGCTGCAGCCCATGAGAGGGAGTGAAGAGCAGCTGTTTAGGATACAAACAAGCTGCAAGGGGCCGACGGGAGGTGTTGTTCTGGGAGGCACAGGAGATTAAGTGAACTGAGAGCAGCAGCGAGGACAGAGTGAAAGACAAAGTAGAGCATTGAAGGAATACATATGGCCCATAGTGAAAGGATTCATGCAGCAGGGGCAGTCTCCAGGGCAGACCAGCAGGAGGGACTACTAAGTGCATTTACCAATGATAAGCCAGAATTTCTAAAGGGCAGTAAGAGGAGCCAATGAAAAAGTGGGCGTTTTTTTGAAGCCCATATCTTAGATACTACATGTCTCTTTGAGGCAGTGCTTGCGCTGCCTAGGCGAGACCTAAAAATGGTATACAACTGAACGAAGTTGCGATGCTAAAATTTAGATGCTGGTAGTAAGTTATGAATACCTTATGTCACATTGATAACAAAAATAAAACATATAGAAAGTGTGTCAGTTTATATGACGAGAATGAATCCCTGCAGGAATCTGGAATCTTTAGCTACTGTGTAAAGCTAATCCGAGGATTCCATTTGTGGCAAGCATTAAGGACTCAATTCACGAATAGACAATTCGTTCTGCAAATAAATAAAGGTAAGCAATGCCATGGCTTACATAACAGGATCAAATGTTGAATTGTTGCTCAACAGTCCTATTTTTCCTATCTTCCTGTTCAGCCAAAGTTCTTACAGAAATGTGTCTACATTCATGTTAAATAATGACTTTAGACGTTGGCCACATTCAGTGACTAGGTTCGCATGAATGCAGCCTTGACCTGTGTGTCGAACAATATCTCTCAGCCAGAGAGAAGTGCAACAATTAGAACTGGTTTTGAGGATGAGACTGTCGATTCCAAGGCACAAAAGGGTGCTTATCTGTATTCCCTCTTCATTACTATATGGCGAAAGATCGTAACGGAGAACGGTTTCACATTTATCCACGGCTGGTTCTATCATTCGGAGAGATGGCAAGGTAACCCCAGTTCAATGAGTATGTAAGACCCTTTGGAGATAACACCTGGGTATATGGACTGCAACCACTAGACTGCAGTGAGCAGTGCTCCGCTAGACACTCCATGCATCCCTTCCCTTTTAAAGGTCCAGTGTTAAAATACCTCGAAAGGTGCCTTAAAAAGTGGGCTTTCCCCTCAAAAAGTAATTATGAAAGACCAGAAAGTTAGAAAAAGGTCTTTCTTTTTAACCTTCTGAGTGAAAAACGTGGTTCAAATGCCAGGTATTATCAAGTCGAGCATGAATATCTTTGTCTTGCATGAGTTTCTGATGAGTAAATGAAAATTCTTTCTCCTGCATAGTAGATAAATGGTGGGGCATGTTTAACCTTTATGTTACCTTGTCTAAAGAAGGCAATCTAAGAAAGAATCTTCTCAACCACAGATTCACTATGCAGGTATCAGGTTTAGACAAATTCAGCACAGCATTACTTAAGTTCCTAGTCATTTGAATTACATCATTCATGACTTGGACCTTTTACGTTAAACGCTGTACTACCATTAGATTTAGGTTTACAGAGCTACCAGTAAGACTGGTGAAGAGGTTACCCCTGTGAGGAATAGAACTATTGCATGTTGGCCAATTTAACAATTAGTACCCCACCATAGTCTACAAGTTGCACTTATAGGCTGTGAGATTAAACTTTAGAGTGACATAGCCCTAAATGAAGACGAAGTGCCACACAGTTAAAATCTAGCTGTTTACACAGACAATTTAGCATCAAGATACCAAATCAATACACCGCTGTAGTTGGTGCACGCTAGTCTCTTCAAACCAGCCAGTAATGGGAGAGACTGCCTACTCACATGCAATACCTTGAGAAGGACATTGAACTCATTTCAGCTGGCCATTTCAGCTGAAGTGAGTTCTAACATTCAATGTTTTTGGATATTAAATCTTTTTGGTGTGATCACAGTTTTCACCTATTTCACAAGCATCTATCTGCTACATTTTGAAAGTGCAATATGCACCGATTGTCCTTTTGGGGGCACAGAAATTATTTTCTATGACAAATAAAAATAATTCATGTGCCACATGTATACTATGATGCAAAATTCTTACTACCTTTCACAAAAATATATGAATTATTTAGCAAAATTACATTTTGAGGTTTGATGCAGCCCAACACCAAGATTAATCAAGAAGTATGCATAATTGAGCTGTCTGGCCTTGAAGCACTCAAACCACAATATTTAATTTGGCCAAAAACATTCTCTCACATTTGAGGCACTTCACATTACATGAAAAATCTGATTCGTCACACATGGGCCGACGGGAGATTGCCTCATATACACATAGTCAATCCCCTTCCACCCTCTCAAAAGACACTGGACAAGTGCTCCAACCACTGGGCAGTCTGGGGCATCAGCTTTCCCACCCCCATTAAAATCTGGTATCTGTGTAAAAACAATCTGCATCAAATGCAGCTTTGGAATCCGAGACTGGCATACGAGCATTAAAAAACAGCTCAAGATCGCGCATAGAGCCCCCAAGATATAAATGCTTAACACAAGTTCCCAGCCTTATGAACTTTCTCAGCTTTATCAGTCTTCAGGGGCGTACAATGGGTTTCAGCCAGACAAAATGGTGGAAGCCAGAAGTATAACCATTTTGTAATTTGTAGAGTTCAGTACCATCGCTCCGCACCTCATTTTGAGAGCTAAATGTCTCACGATCCTTGATATCAACAGCATTTTGTTAAGTGGAAATGGATGGATGGAGGAAATGTACTTAATTTGCTTTATTACCACTAAGCAAAAGTCTGCCTCCATAGTCCCATAAGATCTCTGCTTAGAGAAAGGCACAATGCTCACAGCATTTACAATAGCAATTTGTCCCACAAAGCACTCAGGCACTGTCATTGATGATAGGTCTGTGGGAATGTGGGGCTTGCTCGTGGACTTCTCCATGCTATTTTAGGTGGGAAAAGCTGATGAGAGAGTACTGCTTCATCGTAAAAAAAAATAAAAAATGAAGTGCAGGGCTGCAACAGTTTCCTTAAGAGCCCACCTTCGGGGCTGCCAAATGCGATGGATCCTGAAAACGAAGGCTTCCTAGTTGCAATTCCACTTCATGCCCATTTCTTCCACCACAATACACTTTTTTATCTCACTCTTGAAGGCATATTTTCATTCCTATTTCTGCTTGTGTCACTGTGTTTCTCTCTTCCTTCATCTTTTTATGCTTTTCCCTCTATTGCTCTCGATCAAAATCTGATGATAAAAATAAGTTTGGTACCAAAAACGTAACGCAGTGCCCACCACCTGCATTAATTAAGCACCAGGGAACGCTTCTCAATAGCTGCAGCAAAAGGCCTTCCCTCACTACACATCCGCTTATGACATTTAACCTGCCTACACCCTCACATCAACTGAGCCTTGAATGCAGACCATCAAATGAATGTATCCATGGAAATACTTCACCATTACAAATGTACTACGCAGAATATCATACCTGTAAAGTCAATGACTATATAGCATAATCATTGGATCTATAGATCGTTAGAAGTGTACTATGCTTCCCCCATATTTCTGTACTCCCACTTATTTCGAAGCACCACAGTCCCGGGAGCCAGAGTCAGTCTTAAAATAAGGCAAAATCTACATTAACATAAATGTACTACTGGAAAAGTGAGCGGGAACAAACAAGTCTGTTCAAGGCTGGCCAACGAAACCCTACTCTAGAAGAAAAACAGCCTAGAAAATTTTGATTTAAGACACATGCACATAATAAATATTGATTTTGTATGAAAGGTCTTGCGCTCAAAGTAGTAAAAGGAACAGAAAAAATATAACTGGCATGTGATTTAAAAAAAAAATATATATTTGTCTTATTTTTCAGATTCAGAAATAAAACAATATAATTACCAAAATTAGGGACCAAGTATATTTTAGGCAGTCAACCGACAACTTATTACGCATAAATTGACAGCAATACAATGTCCATAATGTACGTATAATGTGGCTGGGCCAACGATGCTCATAAACGTCACCAGCCAGCTTTACTTTTATTTATCTTGACTCCCTCACTAAAACGCCGTCGATCCAAAGGCATACGATATTAAAAGCATGCATAATATTTAGAAGAGCAAGTGAAAATAGGTTTTACTTACAACCCCTCCTGACATTAGAGGGTTGATGGAGGCGATACCCTGTAAAATAAAGCAATCCATATGATTTGGATACTGCTACCCTACCTAGGCAGTTGATTTCCTCTCCGAGCAGGCTGCCATGAAAAGCGTCAAGCGGTAGTGATCCGAGTGAAACGAAAGTAGACGTGTGATACTGAACTGTAAAAGCCCGGCCTCTGTGCTGCTGAAAAGGCAGATGTGTATGTGAAGTCAAATAAAAACTGTCTGCGCCACTCAGATGTCAGTCTGGCTGCAGGGAACAGAGGGGCGCTAGCCGTCTCCATTTCTTAAAATGCTGCAGAGCCAGGCACACTCCCAGCCCAAACACACATGTGCTTCCAGATAAGGATGGAGGAAATAGAAGCATCAGGGAAAACAGTTGCTCTGTTCTCAGATGAGGCCCAACAGCTTCGGCTCAGCTTTATTCAGAATACACAGACGTGAAAAGGTGTAATGGAGAAACCCATTTTGAAACTCATTTCTGTGAACGTAAAAGTCAGTAACTGGCTGTTTTTCACCAAGGAGGGTCTGAAGATTTTAAGCGATTATCTCCCTTCGAAAAATCTCTCAACTACGTAAAATTCTTTAAAGTGTTCATAGTAGGGACTGCACAAAGCACTTCACACTTCTTGCTGGACTGGCTAATCTGCTATTTTATCTCCTGTAAATCTTTACTAACAAGTGCTCCAGAGCACCTGAGCCAAAGGACACAAAGGAGAAATTAAGGCAAGGCACGACTTGTGTACTGGAGAGATTGTTGTTCTGTGTAACAGGATACTAGTTTAAAAACATATTTCGAGAATTCCCTGTTCGTGAAGGGACCCATCGTCGTTGTAGCCATAACACTGTTCCTGAATTAGCCTTACTTGTTGCGACAGAAGTGAAAAAGAATTCTTAAAACTTATTTTCAGCCCCTCATATTTTTCCACGGTGCACTTGTTGGTGGAGGTCCAGTTTGTGGTCCAGGAATGGACAAAGTCATCTCACCCTACTTCCTCTCTAGATGAACCCTTGACGCTGTTTTGTGCCCACAATATGAGATTGGTGCATAGACGTGCTCCTCCTTTCTATCAGGATTAAAATATAATTTTGCGCACAGGGAGGGAGGGTTGTTTCGAATTTCACACTAGCTGTCATTTTGTGCACAAACACGTTTGCAGACCACAAAACGTGAGTAATTTCATTTATTTACCTTCTAAATGAAGTTTAATAAAGATATATCACCTCCTATTTTTTGTACACAATTCAGAGGGTAGCCTCGCTTGCTAAGTCTACCAGCAAAGGTCATATCTCAAGGATAGGCCAGTCAAGCTTGTTTCTAGTTGACTATATAAAACATGAACTATTAAACTAGCAAGATGGCTCAAATTAAATTGCTCATAGCTTATATCGCTGTGACCTGCAGGTCAAAATAAATTATAATGCTCAGCAAGGCCAAATGAGCCTTCCATCCTGCCAAGGTCAGTAAACTGAGCTCCATTAAAAATGGGTAACAGGTGAGGGTGTGCGAACAATACGCCTTCACAACATCAGCCCCCTGGCTGAAGAGCCCTAATTAGGGAGTAACCGGTCCTGGGTTGCTTGCGTTCCAGCTCAGGGAGGACCTGGCCTGGCCGTTCGGTCTGGACTGTTCCCTTAGGAGCAGGGTCAAGCCTGATTTGCATAGGACTATGAAATAGGAGGCATGGTGGAGTGAAAAACCATGTATTGCCAGTGGCTGGGATTAATTCAAGCATCTGATCCATCACCTTGTTGTTTGTGCCTTCAAATTAGCCACCTTATAATAGTTAAAGAATGAAAACAATGCACATTTTGTAACTTTCGCTTTTCCAGAAGTCTTTCTTTCCTGAAGGATTGGGTCTCTTAAACTTATGTGAAGAAGTATTCCTCGGTCTACTGCTGAGGTGTCCCTTTGAGAAGGAAACGCAGTTTGTTCGGAAAAGGCTGTCGATGTAGCACATTCAAGCATCTACTCAGTGCTCAATTTGTAAAAAAATAAGTGACAGAGCTCTCGTCAGGAGGCCACTACAGCTTGCACCACACATTGCCCCTGCTATGCTGCCAATGATGGTAACAATACCACTACTAACCATCACACTCCTACAAGTGTGGCAATTCGGACTATTTCAGGCCCCTAAAGCTTTAAGAATGGCTTGGGTGGTAGGTAATAGTCATTTTTAATGTATATTGAATTAAAAAGGAACTGTTGCTGTGATCATTTCTAAATTAGCCAGTTAGCGCTACCTTGTCACAAGCGCCGGTGCTGACAATTAAGTGCCGTGCACCGGAAACCACCGGTTTAAATTAAGCACAGCATCTACTTCAAACCATGATCAAATAAAATAAAGTGGGTTTTGCAGCTATTTCAGAGGATTTAACATAAAGCTCATGGACGTGGTGTTCACAACATTTAGCGACTACTTAGAGCATATCATGGTTGATTATCTATAGGCTCAATGAGTTCACATTGGCTTCTGACTTTTGTTGTCATTTGCATGACATTAATTTGAAAGCAAGCAAGATAAATTCATGCCTCCACCATCCCAAGGATAGTGAATTGAGTTCATAAACTGAGAACCATTAATCTGAGTAATAATACGACTTGCAACTTGCAGCACTTAGAAAAGGCAGAAGTGCAGCGTGAAGCCCCACAGAACGAACATTCAGTTTCGCACAGCGTTGCCATTCAACACACCTAGTGAGCTTCTGAACAGTCTCCTTTCCAAGTCCACCTGACAAACGGAAGAAAAAGCTAAATGCTGACAAAGGGCCAGGAAGCTGCAAACAGAGGACCACTTGGACACGAACTCAGCTGAGGGCTGCACTGGGCTTTTAAGGAACATAAGGGCGGTATTATCAAACTCACTGCTCAAGAGTGGCTCTAATAGAGACTGGCTTAGACCAGAATTCTTTCACTTCCCCAGTCCAGCCTCATGGGGTGCAGGAGGTCGGCAACTATGCGTGCTGTCATCCCCCGAAGCACAAATTGAGATTTAAAGGGAATGGCAGTGATCTGCCTACATACACCAGGTCTTTCGACCACGGGATTCAAATCTCAGGGAGGAGAAACTGCACAGCAGTACTGCAGGAGGAGAAACTGGTCCAAATTACGACATGACTGTGCACCTAAGTCCAGGTTTGATGCAGAAATAAAAATGTCACGCGGGAGTATATTTCACAGATCATGGTCCATAACATCAGTATTTGGAGACATTTAAGCCCAAAGTTGGAACTGGTTTCCAGGGAATCTCCACTACAGGAGCTTGCTGGCATCAACAGACTAATGTCGCTATTATGCCTGGCTCCTCTGCAGAAAAGCTGCGCAAACAAGGAGCTGGAGACCAATGCTTCAAGGCTTCCTGCACGCCCATGACTTGTAGAATCTCTGAGATCTTCCCTCACCCTGCAGTGCTTCCCCACCACAATACTAGAACACCAAAAGGATCTAGTGCACTATTTACACTGATCCCAACTAATCCGGGTTCCCTCCAGGTATGCTACCGAAACTGGCATGGCTGTATCTTGCAAGAAAGTCAAGGCAGACCCCCCGTTTTCTGCATCAAGCTCCACGCATGGAAAGGCAATGTTCACGGCTGCATGGAAGAGGCCCTGTGAGCCGCACCTCAGAAACTACAAAGACACAGAACAGATATGGTGATCAGTAGATAACACAGTGACAACTAGTGAATATCTGTATGGACTGTGCCCTGAAGGACAACTGACCATCCGGCCCGGAGGAAGACCTCCTTGAACTTGACCCGCAGTGAAGTCCAAACATACACAATATTTATGAGGAGCATATTCGAAATGTATTTTTGTCACCAGATCGATGTCTATTTGAACTTATTTCATGGACTCTTGAGGGTGGAAATAGGACTTCACCATCAGGTATCAGGACTGTGCCCCCATAAGTGACATCATTAAATTGGCTGTTTTCTCAGCTAAACTGGCTAAGGATGCACAGAGAACCCAAAGACTTCTTCATGAGATTATAATCTATGCTTCAAAACAATGTAAGGCACATCAAACGTTATTTGTCGGTGTAAATTCTGGGTTTGAAAATACATGTCAATATGCAAAAAGTTCCATTTTTGTATATAGAGAGTACTAAATGTATGTCTTTAGAGGACTGGGCCTGAATCAATCTCATGGAATGTGATAATTTAAGAGATTTAAAATTGTAATTTAATGAATTAAATTCAATGCAATAATTAGAATAAAGTCCAGTGTTGTTGTAAAGAATAAAACGATGTAATTCCTAGCCACTGAGGGTTATTCTTATTACATATTCTGTCTGTATGGTCCCTTCTTCATCGGCCCCAAGAGGACACACACCGCTGTTACACAAAACTTAGATAGTAGTTACGCCAATCCTGTTTTGTTTGATCATTTATAGTACCTGTAATTTTGTTGTTCTCATTACGATTGTGAACAACTAATGTAAGAATTAAAGCGAAGACAGGGAATGGGAGAAAATACATGAGGGGTGCGAACAGTGAGCTCCAATGCACGTTTCAAACTCCTTCAGTATAATATGGTTCACCAGACGTATTTCAGCCCTCATACCCAACATATAATATATCCCGCTCGCAACGATGAATGCCCAAAATGCAAAGAGAGTGCAGCAGATTTCCTGCATATGGTTTGGGACTGTAAGATGCTTCGTACCTACTGGGATGAGGTGCTTGCATGCCTTCAAAGAGCCACGGGATGGACAATGACTGGGGAGGTCCGACAAGTACTGCTAGGTTTACTACCCTCGTCTAAGGGCAAGAAACTGAGTAGACTGTTTGTTATGTTTGGACTCGTATTAGCAAAAAGACGAATTTCTATAGCATAGGAGATATGTGCGAGTGGGCTGCAGCGAAAAGGGTTCGAATGAAGTTTGTGAGGAAGGATGACAAGATCGAGGATGATCTACAGGCATGGCCCCATATAATAGCAGAGATAAAGGAGGAGCGGGCCTCGAACATGTTGAGCACCCCAACTGACAGAGTGGTCGGTCTTGAGCAGCCTTGCCTCCATTTAGAGTTATATAACAATGGGGTAACCCGAAAGACCACTGGACCCGGGTAACATTACCATTATTGCCTTTATGTGGCTGGATAGGTCTCTATCAATCCGCCAATGTAATTATTTACACATTGCCTTTCCTTTCCCAAACCTTCACGAGTGCACACTTCCTTTTGAGCACTTTCTCCTCACTTTCTCTGGAGCACCTGCATTTTATATATGAATGTACATACTATCCATGCTGTTTCATTGAATAAATCAGCATATGATGAAATTTGATACATTGTAAGATTGGTTTTCAGGGTGATGTTACACTTTGTTTATTGAATTGTGTACCGCTGCAACCTTTTCTCTTGTACTGTTGCCTCCATTTAGAACACGTGAAGAGTAACAGATGTGAAATATTACATGACTTCGAAAGATCATGTGAACTAGCCTAGTGCCCTCTTATTTTTGGTTTTGGCACACGACATGGAGGAGGGAAGGAAGGGAGTTAATAATTTGCTATGGCATACTCATTGTTGGCAGCCTGTAGTTGGGGGGATTTGTTGACCCAAATGCTATTAATGTGAGCGATGAAAGTAATTTGGGTCTTGTGCATGTCATGATGTATGTGAAGTTTTAAAATGCCAATAAAATTGTGTTAAAAAAAAAAAGAATTAAAGCGAAATTGCAAAATACAATAAGGTGTAAAGCAGGACAAGGTATTAAGCAAGATGTAGGAGAACACCAGTCAGTACGCAAGGTTGAGGAGAAAACATTCAGTTACTTCGACAGCTATGCTGTTTGCTCGGCTGAACAACCTTGTGGCAGCTGCTCTTATCCCCAAGTTCAATTATGTTCAGTCGGTGCATTCAAAGCTGGTTTAACCAGAGTCCTAGCATGTACGGCAGTGAAGGTCTAAACAATGCTAGAGTTTTTCAGTGCACTCAGGAACCGATAGGGGTTTTGTTATTGCATTGACATAGCTTGTTCAAAGTTCCTGGGTCTTGAGAACCAACATCGGGATCACAGTGGCCTCCTTTTTTTATAATACTAATAAAAAATTTTAAACTGCTTCTATTACCCTGCTGTCTTCGCCCAATCTCAGGCAAGAAGGCTTTTCAGGCTGTGTGAGGCATCTTGAAGGATCCCCTTTGTACCAACTGCGGCACATGCATATATACCTGAATGGCCCGCTCCAGAAACAAGACTCACAGAACAGTTTTGCACCAGCTGCAGTTGAGTAGGATGATGTACCCAAAAGAGTGCCATGCAGAACGGGATATGGAACTATGTATTAGATATGTGTGGGGGTCCCTGAAAAAATACACCTATTTATTGTGGTATATTATTATTATTATTATTATTTTGGGATTTGTAGAGCGCATGGCTGCCCGAGGGCTTCCCAGCGCTAAGAAACGGGATGCTGGGTGAGGCTGGAGGGAAGTTAGTCGTACTGTTTGAACAACCATGTTTTAATCGACTTCCGAAATTCAGTTTCCTTATTCAAGATTCGCGATTCACGTGGTAGTGAATTCCACAATTTGGGTGCTAGGTGGGAGAAGGATCTACCGCTGGACCACCTGAAGTCTGTTGATCACGTATTTCGGTGCCCGTAGGAAAAGTGAATTTCCGTAGTCCAGACGTGACGTGACCAGGGAGTGGACTACAGTCTTTCCAAGCTGTATGGGAATACGATCCAGTATTTTCCAGAGCGTTCTAAGAAGTCCGAAACAAATGCTTACTACTTTCTTGGCTTGGATCCCCATTGATAGATCCTTTTCGAGCCAGAAGCCCATATTTTTGATAGAGTCTTTTGGAGTGGGTGGGCTGCCCAGGCAGTTGGGCCAGTTTATTGACGGCCTAGGGATTGCCTTATTCCCGAGGACCATGATCTCCGTTTTGTCCCCGTTTAGATTTAAACAGCTGTTTGTCATCCATTCCCTAACTCTCTCCATACAAGGAGCTAACCTGTCAGAGTCCCCGTTGGTTCTAGGGTCTAAGGTATAAGGTATAAGATAATGAAACTACATAAGAACATAGTGCTGATCTAGGAAAAGTGTAGAACTGCAATTTCCATTCTGTGTGCCCGATTCACAAAGCAGGGTTGTCAAGACAGAAATCTACTCCCAGAGCTTTATTCTTAGATTTGGAATAGATTGTTATAGTTTTCGTGTTTATAGCTATTCTTAAATAATCTCATGAGTACTCCTGGAACTATAGCAACAGAGTTCCAGGACTACGCCCCTAGGCAAAACATAATAGTGTAGGTTTTCTAGTTGTTGGTAAATATGCCTGAATAACCCCTGTGGAAACGGGCATTTGCACATACACATATCGGTTTTTTTATTCATTGGGAAAATATGTTACCTAGGGAGAAGCCATTTCCTCTTAATCTCCACAAACTATGAGGATGTTACCTTCTTTTCTTTTACCACCCTAGAAAAGCACTTACTCAAGCTTTACACCGCAGTATTGTCTCATGGGTTTCCACAGTGAGTAATTATCAGCAACATGTTTGTCAAGACTTATTCACTGGATTTTAAAGGGCCATCCACCTGTAACCTCAACTTTCCCGACCCTAACATTAGTTTTACATTAGATAAAATTCTGCAGTACATTGAGGATTGCCCGTTTTATGCGAAGGTTACAAGTGTAAAATTCAGGCTGTGGAATTTACTGTTCCATTTGGGTACATCGCACTAGATGAAACACAAAGTACTCAAATTCAAGAACACTTAAGCAGGAAGTAATAAACTCTTCATTTCATTATTAAATTTCCAGAAAACACCCAGTTTTCCCACCCACATTGAAATCTTCATTAACGCCTTAAAGTCCACCTTAACGGCTCATCGCTTTTCTAGCCTCGCAGCAGCTTCTTGTCCAGTCAATTTCCACACCTTGATACAACTGTCTCTTCCCAATAACATTCTGGTTTGCAGAAACTTTATTGGCATGGCTGCTTTTTCAAGAAACGCAAATTTATCAGTGTCATAATCCTTATACGTCAATGTTCAAAATTGCTTTTTCATAATTATTTTATGGTTTTATTAATCAAACAGAAAAAGAGATACTGCTATTACAATATGAGATTACTTCTTCTCTGCGTTTTAATGTGCATTTTCCATGCTCAACTTTCTCTACGTAGCTCATGCTGTGGATCAAAGTGCCCTCCTTAACACTGCATTTTGCACAGTCTCTGCAGAGTATTAGTTGCATTTACACAGTCTGCCTTTGTGGTAGCATGCCCTATGGAGTATTTAACTGTACGAGTCTAAAAATAGCCAATATCGTCAATTCCAGTAGGTGTCACATCGTCTACTCCGAGTCTCTATCATCAAGTACCCTCAGACAGGTCTCCCATCATTCTCTCAGATCACACAGACACTCCAGTATATTATTGGTGAGTGTTCTATGTATTACGCATATTGTTCCCTTATCCAACTCCCCTTTAAGTATTTTGCTCTCTAGTGGTGCCGCTTCAGGTGATGGAGCAAGGACTCGGACATGAGACTTGCTCGGAAGCAATCCTCTCGTTTTAACTTACTAGCGAATTACTAACAACGTGTTTTGTGATTAATAATACGCATTTTTCATTATACGCGGGAAGAGAATTAAGCTTGCCTATGTGTTTACTATCTGCAATAACACGGACGTAGGACTAGAACGCATTTTAACACTGAATCTTTATTGCGCATGCGTCTACTGCACCTACGTAGTATGACGAAAATAATGCTTGGAAGGAAATTCTGGCGCTTGCGCAAAGAGCTATAAAATGGCCGCTTGAAAGCTCACATGCATGGCACCTGCTTGCTGAAAATTAGAAAATGAGTTTACACTAACGCAAATGCAGAAAGAGAAATAATAAATGGTATGGGCAAGAGTAGAGGTTGGTGGTATACAGTGAAATCATTTATTTTTGAGAATAACATTTCTCCTTTTGACTTTATTATTAGTGCGTATTTGGGCCTGTTAAAGTTGTCTGAGTCGAGCAGACTGACGTGGTGCAACGCATGCGCCCTGGTGCGGAAGCTTGGAGGATGACTAAGGACTTGTCACCGTCCAAGGTCGGCGGAGATGTGCCCTCGGAACATGAGGGTGAAGAGTTCATATAAAGGAACTTATTCGAGAAAACTGTTACATTTGTATTAATAAAGTTTTGGGAAAGGAAGGGCGGAATAAAAGTTTGAGGGGAGGAGTTTGGGAACAATGGTTTAAAGAAATAAATGAAGTATAAGCATGGTGTGATGATCATCCCCCCCCTCGCCTGTCCAATCAGAAGTTAGTATTCTGTAAAAATGAAACATTAATGGGTGGTACATGCCTATGGAAGGGTATAATTGAGGTAGTCTAGTTAGATGAAGAGGAAGCTTTTTGGAGCGCCTACGGAGAAACCTGAGAACCGAGAACTGGGTGTGCCGAGGTGATGCAAAGCTCGGGATGCTGTTAGTTCTGTGGTGGTGCTGATGCTCTGAAATACTGATGAAGAAACCGAATGCAGAACCATCTACTTAATTTGGGTGGGTTAGAAAGAAGATCGCGGAAGAACCACGAGGAGGAAGAGAGTGTCAGAGAGGGGTGCGACGCAGTCGTCTGTATCTAGAGAGGTGAAGTATCTTGTCCTGATTCCTGTCCTGAAGTCTTTGTCTCCTGATCTGTCCTGGAGGCCCTTACCAGCCTTTTGGCCAGGGGGTTGGTCTTCACACCATACTTTGGTAACTATGAAATTCATTGTTCTGATAAGTGCTCTTTTGTCTCTATCCTCTTCTTTCTGAGCATAGTTATTGTGTGGATCTGAATTGTTAATGATTATCTGAGTTGGCACTCTCGCGAATGAGGGCATTTGTACTGAAACGCTTTGAGATGGTTCAAAACCCCTAATTTAGATAAAGATTTTAAAACTTACCGAGTCTGTTATTATTTTATTTTATCAAGAAATGTATAATAAGTTATGTTAAATATCGCCATCAACTAGTTCCACCTAACTGGTCCATTGACCAGAGGAAAGAACTGTTTGATCAGTGAAAGGTTTAGTTAAAGAAGCAATAACTAGATCTTGAGGTATGAGAATCATTATAAACTAAAATTTCCAGTGGTCTACTTAGGCTAGCGGAAGCGAGTTGTATGGGCCCAGGTGAGTATATGGTAGTGGAGTATCTGTTGCTAGTACGCCGCTGGATCACAGGAATGCCCTTCCAGTCACTCCCACGCCTGACCATCATGTGTTTGAGGTGTAGGTTTCTCAGGTGCTGTGTGGACAACAGTTATGTTTTGAGGAGACCCTCATTTCCTAGTATAGCCCTTAAAGCTGAGCTGTAGGTGGGAGTTTGCTGGTTTGGTTGGCCATGGATGTGATAGGATTGTAAAGTAGAGATTAAGGTGTACTGACGGTAGAGTGCTGAACTGCATTAGGTACTGGAGATTGGAGAACATTTCAATAACAAAACGCATATCAGATCAGGAACGTCTTCCCAAGCAATGACATAAGTAACATAGAACAATGTGTGTATGAGTGCCTGGAGCTTTATGCTGTAGAGACCTGCAAAACAGGGTTACTTTCATTTCTGCATAGCATAACTAAAGAGTCTAATAGGTGATGTAACCTCTAGACTTGATAGTATAGTTAACAGTCATTCTTTGTTTCATTGGTTGTTTTTAATCTATGCGCGCCCTCCAAGAGTTTCTGCATCAAGTGGTTTTGAGCTGTCGCACTTATTTCCTTATGCGAAGCCAATTACATCATAGTTATCTCCACTCGAACACAATGGCCCGCACTGTTCTGGTTTAACTTTGTCTCATTTGTTTTACTTAGCCACAGCACTTCATGAAGAGAAAAGATGGATCAAGGCCACTATTTTAGACAGTAATGGGACAAAGAACAATTACCACACCATCATCAAAGGCAGCTGATTTTACAATGGGGATTAGTGTGATGTCGCCGACTATAGAATTTTGAGATATTGAGCAGAGTTTAATACTTGCAACAATGATAATAACAATACGTTTTTTAAATGATCAACAATGATAATAACAATCAGTTATTAACAGATCTTAATTAAAAGTGTTTTACTATTATAGCACGCCACCTAGACAGCGTTGGTGTGGACCTTGAACGTAATGAAGAACCTTTACGCTAACATAGGTGCAATAACATGGTTATGCACCGCAAAACTAATTACTGCTTTGGACACATCACAACCCACAGAAAACAGCAACTGGAGAATGGTCAAAGCACCAAATGACCAACTTTCTAATACTGGACTCCAGTATTACTTCTTTTTGAAAGGCCTCCCTCGATGAGCACCCCACCACATTGTTTTCAAAAGGTGTCCAGCATGGTAGTCACCCACTTATTTTCACCCTCCAACCTTTTCAATCTAATGCTATCTTGCCAGCTGACAAGATCTTAAAAGTAGCCTCCCAAAACAGAATCTTTAGCTACCCGATGAGTTACAGCCTGGAGGCAGAACGCTACATATGTAAGGCTCCTCCCTCTGGAATGCGCACCCTATGCACCGTGAAAGTAAATCAGTTCAGTACGATCGTTGGACAGGACCAAACACCAATGTTCCACAGCAACAATTTTCCGAATAAAAGTGACGTCTTTAGATATACGATGCACCCACCTTATACTTCTGTAACCCACCTATGCCTCCCTTGCACAGCGCTTTGAAGCAAATTCACAAAAAAGTCAGCGTATAATAAAAATTTAAAGAAAATGATTTTCCTGGTCTTCAGCAAACAGGTCTCGATAAAATATCCAATTTTGCATCTTATGCACCCAAGCAGCTTTGTATTTATCTATTATCTCAAACCATTTAAAAAAACATTTTCTTTACATCGGATCAAGCAAGATGTTTCTTCCGATTGATATTATTGATTTTATTGGTGTGCGAAACGTTGACACACTGCCACAGCAAAGACGTGTCTGTCCTAATGAAAACAAAGAGAGGTCTATGAGTGTTCCTACACCAGTCGGATCAGAATAGATGATCTGCCTCAGCAGGTGTAATAGTAATTCATTTATGATTTCTGCTAAAAACAGTGCAGCATCAGTAAAGTAACAGATGGATATCATTGTGTCTTCTCCACCCAATCCCCCCCACTACTGGAGCCTAGCACATCCACATTCACAATACACCACCACACATAAAGAATTTGATTGCCAAATTTCCTTCTATTAAATCATTGCTTTGAGTCTAAAAATATCATTAAGGGGTCAGAAGGTCACCAATAAATTACAATAACAGAAATACAAAACCGAAGATAGCTAGCTAAAGGGTAGTAGTAATGAAATATGTAACCATGTGGGGAATATTATGACAGGTCGGAATTCAGAAAGTGGACCTCAAGATCTTCAAAGTAGCACACAGTCTTAGCAAGTGTCGTCTTGGTCTTAAAGATGCTGTTTGAACACCCTCTGAAATCTACATAGCTCTCTGCGAAAGCAGCGATAAAGACAAGAGGAATAACCAGCCAACAAACATTTATGTACTAAGAATGTTTGAGTCCTATTGTCTACCAACGTGTAGTCCTCCTCTTTTAAAAAATCAAAGAAGATAAATTGAAATAAAAAGTAGCACACAGCCTGAATGTTGAAAACCTCTACCAATCTATGCGTGTGCAAAGTTCTACTCTGACATAGTATCCCTAGCTGTACACATTGTGAAAATATCCCTGGACCAGTGTGCCCCAACACTCTTGATTTACACCCCTCTCACTGGTCCACAGAGCTTTAATGGTTGTGAATGCCCTTTCCTTTGGATTCTTCCTCAGATACTCAGCTACTTCTCCGTGTACCTCACTTTGAGCATGACCGATGCAGAGGCCAGGGAGCGCTCTGAGGCCTTGTTCCACCATCTTCCACATCTGGCTCTTAGAAAAGAACATGAAACTTTCCTCTTCAGTTAAACTGCTAGTTAGGGTGGCTAATGACCATCTGGACCTTTTTCAGAATATTTTTTTCTTCCCAGCTATGGCTTTCTGGGATGTGTATATCCTAGTGCACGAAGCCCCTTGGTGGCATACGGGTGCCTTATAATCAATTAATAGCTTTCCTGTGCAGCATTTACTTTATGAAGAAAGACAATACTTAATGCACAGTCTTCAACAGAGAAGCCAAAGGTTTCATGTACTTCGGTTCTGGTGAAGCTGGATTTTAGAGAAAGACTAACATTGACACTGACTGATACTTCCAAAAACAACGATGCTGGGTCCATCGGTAATTTGCATAATGACGTTAAAAGCCAAAACATACATTGGCAGAGTTAACCCGTATTAGGATGAAAGCCCACCTACTGCTTGACTATCCTCTCTTGGGGCACAGGCTAGTGGAGGTTATGTTAAACTGGGGCTGCTGCCTTTTTTGTGAGAGCACCAAATGGCATATTCATGTTGAAGAGAATTTTGCATTCACGTTTCTGAACAATGTGATAATACATTAGTGCCATGCAGAGTGAACTAGTGGAATTTTTGTATAACCTTCCTGGTAGATAGGAAACAAATACAGTTCAACTCAGGTTTGGTGCAACTATTCTTGTGGTTATTCCTCACACATTATCTATGCCACTCTTATTTATACAGTACACTTCTACCACCAGTATTGCCTCAAAATGTAGTGACCTTGCCTTCAGGATAGTGAGACCTATAAAGAGACAGTACGGTAACTTATTGAAGTTTCAGGGAAGTATTCCAGTTGTGCTGCAGCCGGCATCCCACAAAGTGTTGCATGAAGAGCGACAGCAAAGCAGTGCTGAAGGGGGCCTGGACATTCTGATGATCTGATCTTAAAAACAATGTGCAAAATGATCTTTAAAGCTCGATGTACAATATAAAAAAATAGAAAGCAGATTTTTTTTAAAAAGTGTTGAGAGGGGCTCTTGCCAAGAGCTACAAGTGAGAGTGCAAAATTGGGAGCTAGGTATAGGTGTTGTGCATGATGGACTAAGTAGAGCTCTGACCACCGTGTAGACAGCAGGACCACAGCTAAGCAGTTAAGTGGAAGGATCGCCCCATGTTACATATTAAGGTAGGCCACGGACAATTTTACACGGTCCTTGTGGTCAGCAGTGTTGGTGAAACATAGCATTTCAGAACATCCATGACTTGATGGACCTACAGAAGGCAAGGTGATCATGATTATATCTAATGTGGACCAGAAGAGAATGTCACAGTTTTGCAGTTTGGACGAAGTTCAGCCTCCAGAGTTGAGATCTGGTGAAGTTTAGAATTTCAATAGGAATCTGAGAACCAGAACGTGGTGGGAATGGATCATCAGGCTATAGTCTTTGTGGGTCTGTTTCTTTGTGTTTCATAACCTAATTTATGGGACAACCATATTTGTTTACCATTTTTCCTATATATATGCTTACAATGATACATTCAGCTGTATAGATCAGCTGACCAAAAACTATGGAGCACAACATTTCTGTACATGTTCATCTAAATCACAAGACTGTCATGCTTTTAGCAATAATTCCCAATTCAGTCCCTCGAGGATTGACTAGAGGGCTAGGGAAGTTCTTTTCTCTGTTCACCGTCTTCCTGTCTCCTCATTGTACCCCAGAGGAATCCAACCCAGTGCTAGCAAGTGAGAGAATAAATAGTCAGCAAGGGAAGTGGGCTAAACATGCATATTCTGTAGAGCTCAGTATTCATTGACCCTCCCCCTTCCCCTAACCCCACATTTTTTCAAAGTTCACAGATGATGTAAGCCTCACGGTTGTTGGCAAGGAGGCGGCGGCCTGGGCCCAGAGATCAGAAGAATGGATGCAAGCTGAGCAGGATTCAAATTCCCTACCATATTCATACGTTCATATCACAACCATATCACTATCTGCCTCCATTCGGCTTTTGCATTGTTCTAGTGGGGGGAGGGGTCACGGTTCGCCTGACTGTGGAGAAGAAGCGGCCGAGCGCCATTACCTCATATTTCCTAATTCTACAGCGAGCGGCTCACATTCCTCTTCATCTCACTGACTGAATGACAACCATGATCTCACACCAGCGTCTGCCATGTACAATCATATCCTAACCCGCAGCACTCCTCTGCTAATGTACTGCATCCTTTACAATTTGTGTGTGTGCATATTGTTGTAAAAACATTATCCACGTGCACTAAACAACGTTACGTGCTTGTGTTTCAACCTACCCAGGGTCCTTTACCCCACACTACTAGTTAAAAAGACACAACATTACACTGTCCACCACTTGTATATTTTTTTCATTATTTAGGACAATTTCTGCAAAGGAATCCTCTTTGGATGTTTCTTTTCCACGCTAAATATGTAGTTGAAGCAAATGAATACATATGTACATTCTATTTAGATACTTAAAAAGTAGTAAATCCCAGAAGTATCCTGATGTACCCTAGAGCGAAGGAGGGTGTGCAGGGATCACTCACTCGGATTACATTATCCGGGGACACGGACAATGAGCATGCTGACCATGACCAGGAGAAGCTAACATATGCTCCAAACATTTAGGAAGAACCTCAAAACCTTTATTTTCTACAAGAACCGCTTCATCATTTCCACTTGGTGAGCTGTGCTATTGAAGAATGGTACATAAATAAAAATGTGTATATGAGCTGCTGCCCCAACCCCGGCTCTTCATGTCCAAAGGACCCAGCCATTCATTATGTCCATGATACAACTAGCTTACATTGGAGAATCGAAGGAGCTGGGAAGTATTGAAAGCTTTACCATACCTTCTTCGTAGAAGGTAGCAGGAATTGGTAAAAAAAAAAAAAAAAGGGTGTCTATAAGATAACCAACTTCACAACATATTACGTTCCTATTTTTTACACAAAATTCTAAGCTACCAGCATTTTTTCTTTAAGTTACAGTAAATTTTAAGAGGACATAGTCCCTCACATTAGGTTTTCAGGAAGGTTCAATTCGGGATTTTATTCTTTTAGTAGTGTCTGTGTGTTCTAAAGCGCCAAGAACCTCTGTACATCTCATGCTAAATAAATATAATTAACATAATATAACAATGTTAGGAAGATATCCCAAACAAGGAAGCAGGAGACTATACACTGCAGGACTAACAGGCAAAACTAAACCTTTGCTTTCATACTGCATCCAGAGATTAGGCTTAACAGCGAAAATCCCATATCTGAGAAATCCACATTTGCAATAGTAGTAAAACAGAAATCCACATTTGCCATAATTGTAATACAGATCAAACACTGATTCAGCTTGTGAGAATGTTACAGGCATTCTGTTCTGATCAGATCATTGTTTAGGTGGCTATGTCTTAATCACCGAGCAGTGGGTGTTTAAAGTTTATAGCTGGAGAGCTTTCCCAACTGCTTACCCAACTTTCAAGTTAATAGACATGCCCATTGCCAGGTAGATAGAAAGATCCCTTACCAGGTGGTAGGGAACAGATGAAGAAGTTAAGAGGATAGGGGCGGGGGCTGTGTAAATGTGTGTGCACGCATGGGTGTATTTTCTAGGTGGAGCTGGATGTATATTAGCTCTTGCCAATGTTCTTGTTGGACTTCTGCGTGTGGTGTATTATGGCAGCATGTGCTACTGCGTATGCAGAGATGGCGTATCTTGATGAGTTGAATGTATGCACTGTATTCTGTCAAAATTAATCTGCTGAAAATTTGTTTGTTTCCACTTGTGCTGTATAATTCCTTACTGTTTGGTGACAAGCACATGGTATCTTGCTTGCTTCAATCAATTAATCACAAATGTTTGCTTTGTACTTGAAAGCAAAAACTGGCAACAAAGCACTAAGAGGGTAAAACAGCACCATTATGTAGCAGAAACCCAATAACAAAAGTAAAGTTTGGTGGTTACACCAAACAAGTGTAATCTCAGTAATCTCAGTAACACAGACATGGATGTGAGCAGAACCAATGTATCCTTTAATAGGTAGGGATAAGGTCTACACCTAATGACAAAAGCTGGCGACAGTTGCATTTGTTTAATCTCTTAGTGTTCCCTGAACCTCCCAGCCGGAGGTAAGCAAAAACAAAACAAAAAAAAGAGTACCTCTAACAGCAATCCGCTTTTTAGGTCTAGCAAAGAGAGAACTTTCACTGTCTTTGCAAATTAATATAATAAGAAATAATAGAACATATAAATAGCAATATTACATACAGAAAGGGACTTTGATTCAGCCTTCTTTAGCTACTGGTTTGTTGGAGTACCAACAACATGCTGGGTTAGTCCACAGGAAACCAAGCATGCAGTGTGGGAATGGGTCAGCTCTTTTTAACTATTGGCTTGGTTGAGACTGTTAGTCCTATGTTGTCTCAGCCTACTGGACAGCCATTTGGTAATTCCACTATCGGTTATGCTGAGAAGCTGCATGTGCCGAGAAGTCTAAAATTTGATTAAACAGCAAAAGGGCGAGTGCTTCAGCAGTAGAGTACATTTTGTTCATCCTGTGTTGCTGGAGAGTAGGAAAGAATGTTATTGTGCAAGATGTTTCTGGAAGCATTCATGGGTAATTGTGCAACGCTCTTCTTGGCAAAACAAAGTAAAAGTGTGAAAATGTTGCACTACTTAGAAGTCCAATGTTTTTTTTTTTACTTTTACCAAGTTTGAATAATTATTTGTAACAATATCATTTTAACATACACTTAACCATGGCCTAGCAAAAACTATAAGTGGTGGACAAGCACGCCGCATGTAACAGTGCATAAAGACTATGTGCTTCCCAAAGAAATGGGGCGACTGAGCTACATTTTAGCGTGAAATGTAAATGTATTCCATGCACAGCATAGTGCTAATACACCTTATTGTTTACTAAAGCTCTACATAACATACTGTATTGTAGCCATAAGACGCTTATGTAATAGGTGACATGCTTTCTTTTTTTGTTGCATAGGATTCTAATACTTCATTGTGTGCTTAATAAAGGGCACATTCCTGGTATTCTTGTAGTATGGGTAATGGAATAAACTACTAACCCTCATACTGTAAATGTTCTTGGCAAGCTAAGCCAGACTTATTGGCTTTACCACTGCTTTGTTATGATTCTCGTTCTCCAAACCAGTTTTAGCCTGGATTTTGTCTCCTATCATTATTTGAGGTCATCATACACTATTTATGCGAATTATCCACACGTTTTCTAACTAATTTTTAATTCACTCCTCCATTACGATTCTAACTAAGGGACAGTCTCATTCTAAGCACAGAAAGGCAATTAGTTCCAGAATCATGGTATGACGAAAAAGAAATTGTGACGTTATGGTAGGAAGAAGTAATGGAGATTAGACCTTTTAACTTAAACGAACAAGTGAACTTCAATGGACAATTCCCTAGTATGGCTACAAATCTCACTGTGTAGAGCAACTGAATATTGGTACTTCTAGTGTACAAACCTAGCTAGAGAGCAGAGGAGCACTGTACATAAAATCAGAATGTAGGAAACCTTTTGAGACGGTTTATGAAAGTGTCAGGGTGTTAGACCCTCAGGCACTGAGGCCAGGAGGACTCTTTGTTGGTAGGGATGGGTCTCACCAAGTCCCCAGCATTTGAGCAATTACAGCAGAACTTATGGCCATATGGTAGTAATGGTGAACATTTACACTCTTTTATTCCCCAATTTAGTTCCCTGCAGCAAGCTTGAACAAAAGGCACGTATTCAGATTTTGTAGGACACCAACCACATTCATTATGGTTTGTCAATACAGTAAATATCCACATTACATACTAGTGTTTCACATGCAGTTTTGGAACTGCAATTATATTTAAGTGATGGATACCTTTGTGCTCTCAGAATGCCTTAGTTTGGATTTGCTTGAAAATATTGTCCAGGCAAAAGCCCCTTCCTCAAATGATCACAAGGGATTGGAATCTTATACTGACCTATGTGTATAACTATGTCAACGAATCGGTATGCATAGAACAAAATTCCATCTTCTGCGCCTCTGCTCAGCGATCTAGCCACTGAGTGCTCATGTTTTACTTCATGTGCACCTTGTTCACGTTTGCTAACGTACTCACATGAACACAACACAAATTTGAGAACTATAATATGTGTATGACACATAAATAAATGGCACTTGCGTTACTGCAAAATTTTGTATTTATCATTATAGATAAATACTATTGACAAGGCAGAAGAATGTAGTTGTTTAATACTGCGTTGTGCTGATTGGTATACATGACTTGGCAGCAGTATTCTGAACAATTTAATAATCTGAAAGAATATCTACAGGACCACATTTTATTTTGAGAGATTGTCTTTTGGGTAATTGCTACACGCCTTAACGCAGAATTTTTATCGATTTGAATGGTAAAGTTTTATTGCTGCATTTCAATCATACAGTCTCTACGTACTGGGTTTTCGGATATTTTTTCTTGGAGCATTTCCAGTTTGGTTGGTAGAGGTACAAAAACACTTATGTCATTTTGCAATCAATATTCAACTGAAGCCTACAAGGGAAGGCAAAAAATACAAATATTCAGAAAGTGATCAGTGTACCACTAAAGAAGTGGGTAGAACTCAACTGGGTGAGTCTCAATGGATTCTAGATAGCGCAACTGCATCCTGGCAACTGAAGGTACAACAGTTAAAACAGCAGTCCTCTCTGCCCACATTTGCTACTGTTGAGTACTATATCTAAGAGGAAATCAAGACAGTAGATATGCTCACTCTGTCATCATCCATATCGAAAAGAAAGTCAAAACACTAGCTCTGGTTATTCCCTTGTCATTCTTAACTGGAAGAATATCAACACACCAGCCAAGCTTAATCCCACGTCATCCATAGTTGGAGGAAAGCCAAGGCACTCACTAGTCAAGCCTACTCCCTTGTTATACCGAAGGAAAGGTCAAGAAACTGCCATTCTTAATTCCTTGTTATCCGTAATCTTTTTCTAAATAAGACTCTAATCATTCTGGACATCTTATTATCCAAATCTATGAGAAGGTAAAGACAATCAAAAAAACAGTGGAGACAGTCAAATGAAGAAACTACTATACTGGGTCGCTTTAGATGCTAATACTGGCTTAGACATCAATTCCCCAAATAACACCTTGCTAATTGGGAATGTGGTATCATTTTACTTAATAGGAAATTATTTTCTTTTATTGAGGCTTGGCAGAGCTCTCTGCATTTCTGAATTACGACACAAAGAAATGATAATGTTTTTGTAGATTGTTATGCCATTTTTGATACAATAGAGGAAATATTTTGATAAAGGCATTGTGATAAAGGTTTGCACCCGATGATGAAATAATTGATATCAACATGTTCTTGGATAATATAATTCCAAATGAAATACATTCAGGCTGCTGAGTAACATGAGGCAATAAGTAAATGTGAAGAAACAAAGCGCACAGTAAAAAAAAAAAAAAATTTAGCTGCAGTTAAGTGATAAAGATTAAGTGCTTGTAACCAATGATTTTGTAAATTTAAGTCTGTGAGGAACAGGAATTATAATTGCTTTTATACGTACATCGAACAAAAAATGAAGGGGCTGAAATATAATGTTCAGAAAAGTGAAAAAACATACATAAAGGTATGTTCTTAATGATGTTAGCCTATGGACAAGCACAATTGTTGGTCGTCCTTTCTTAAAATCAAACATTGTTTCCCGGTCAGTCAATGTCAACTGTTTGTTCAATCTTAATGAGTTACAATGTAACAATGGGGTAGACAGCAACATCAAAGAACAGATGAGGGGAAGAAGATGAAGCATCATCCAATATAAGCTAAACAATGTCTGTCAGCACTACAGCTAGAAAGGCTGTCCAGGGGGTATGCTACAGGAGTGGTGACTCACCTAAATCATTCACCTAAATCAATCTCTCGGTTTCTACTCTGTACTGTTCAGAACTCTTGTAGCACAGTCACAACCTGTAAAGGGAGCACGAAACTGCTGAAATCTAAAGTCAGACTGTGGTACCAAAGGCATAATGCAATGGTAACAATGGCACAGAGTGGTAGCTGTGGCAGACGTGTAGGTGCAGCCAACACATTTAGTAAAACACGGAGTGGACTGATTTGGATGTCGGGCAGAAAGCCATCCGACAGACTGTAGGGCGTTTTCCGCACCACATCGAGGGTTTCCCTGCGACCACCGAATTACGATGACGACAGTCGAGGGAAACCCACGGGGCGATTCTGCTCCTCTTACAACAGGCTCATAGAGCTCGTCGGAAGAGGAGCGGAACTTTAATCTCATGAATGACGGTGGAGCCAGCCTCGGCTCCGCCGTTGGGATTACAATGTCGGTTTCAAACAACTTTTCCATGTCAGCCTTTCCGACGCAGAAATGCTGTTGGAAAGTGACTTTGGGAGCCCCTAGCAGGGCCCCCTTCCACCCTGGCTCTCCGCTATAGGGCCTGGGGGGCACCTAAGGTGCCCCGCTAAACATCCATTTTCCAATGGCAGCTTGTGCTGCGGGCCTTTTCTGCCTGCCGCACAAGCTGCCATTGCAAAATGGATTTTTCTGACCGCCCATAGGGCAGTCGAATACAAACTGTGAGGTTGGAACTGCCGACCTTTGGTCGGGCGGTTCCAGACCGCTACGGTTATGTCCGCCCGACATCGTAATGAGGCCCAAAGTGTTTAAACACAGCCCAAAACTAACGCAAAATTTCTGTGCTCCACTTTCTAGAAGGAAGACCTAGTCCCTCTGCATAAAGTCTACGTAGCACAGCTCAAGGAAACAAAGAAGGTTGAAATAGCATACAATTCTTTTGTTGAACACTTATAATGTTGTACAAAACAGTAATACTACCAGTTGACAATAATGCTACATACAAATATAATACATTGGGGGAGCATGTGTAGTTTATGCTATCTGAGGTTTCATCTAATACTATACATCACTTTCTGGCCTCTTCAGATCGTTTCTACAAAAGAAAAGGAGAAAAAACCAAAACAATTGTATGAAATAAAAAAATCATGCAGTACCATTGAACAATCATTGCTCAGGCATTGATCAATCACTTGTCTTTATGTAATGGGTTCTGTGTAAAAACGTTTTTTTGTTTTTTTATATAGGGCAAACTAGACCCGTAGGTATCAGAGAGCTTTACATGAGCACGAGTTGTGTTACAGACCGACACATTCATCATTTGTGTTAGGAACGGGGAGATTAAGTGATTTGCCCAGAATCACAGGATTTTGAGCATCCCTGCGGAGACATGAACCCAGTTCCCCTGCTCCGAGGTCGACCGCTTTAGCCGTTAGGCCACATCCTCTCCTCTCTCCACTTCAACCTTACTCGAAAAATAGGTGATTTTACCCTGCAGGAAAGCTTCATTTGTAGATTTCAGCTCATAGGCTACGAGATTATTGTGAATCCAAAGAAAAAAGTAACTTTACAAAAATTATAAATTGGCTCGAATCTACTTTGTAATTTGTAAATTGCCGTAAATGTTACCCGTAACTCATTTCCTTCTTTACAACTCTGGTCTTTTCAAATGTTGAAAGGCTGCAGCAATACTCCATCCACTTTTTTGTTTATACAGGTAGAAGTGGTACCTGTTTTTAAGTCTTGCCTGCAAACAGGTTTTAGCTGTCTGCTGTCTTAGACCTATTGTGTACACTACAAATACTTAGAAGGGGCTTTGGGTCAGCCCATTGTTTATCACTGCTTGGCTTTCTTGTCAAGCTCATTTGCCTGATTTTTAATTGATGGCTTTTCTTCCTCTTCTCGTGTTGTCCACCCCCTGTTGCGCCCTCCCCATCCTTTTGACACCGCAACTTGTTAAATTCCACAGCTCACATCAAGGAACTACTTATTTATTATTCTTTGATCAAGCTCTTTTCCCCATGTGCTGCTAACCCCATCACACACCCACCACTAGCACTCAGTGTTGCTCCTCACGCTTCCAAAAAAGCACAGCAACAGGTATATTTTACCTAGGGTTTGACTAAAGAGCAGAATTTGTTCTGTCGGTTTTGCTTTATCTACATTCCACATGTTGCATTAAAGCCCTGGACTTGGCACGCAAGAGCAGTATTTACGTCAGAGGGGAGAGGCACGCTACTGCACTCAGTTGGCATTTCAGTCAGAAGGTGTACTTAACATGACTAAAATCAGATGCAATGTTCTGGGTGAATGTACTACATGATATGGTTATGGTGCTTTATAGTGGAGTACACTCGTAAATACCATCTTGGGTCCAGCCAGTATCATTTACTCACCCAAGCTCAACCCAGGGTAGTTGTGGCTGAGTGCAAAGGCATGGCAAAGGAACTTAAAGTGAAGCATTTAACAGCACCAAACAACGGATTAAGAAAGTCACACAACAAGTAAGAGACAACAACAAATTATAAAAATAGAGCATATTTGAATGAATTTTTAGAGTCCTTGATCATCAAAATCTACCAGACGGTTCTGGAGATACAGATTTTTAATGTAATAAGTTTTAATGCAACCACAAACAACCATTGGTCAACAAAAACTTTGTAAACTTTTGAAAAGTTTGAAACAGTTAGTTTGACGACTCCGACCCAAGTTGGGTAACCAATTGAGACAGGGCAGAGGTCTAGGAGTCTAGTATGGATACTTTGGACAGTTACCTGGCCACAAGAACATTTTTTAAGCAAGTCTCGAGCTTCACAGGATGACCGCAATAGACTTCAATGGAGAGGTCCTGATGCTGAGGGATGCAGGCAAAGGATGCTCAATGGATGTTCCAGATTCTATGAGGTCAACGGGGGTGAAGTATGGTTGATCCCTTGGTTCACAGGTGGGTTGAGACTACTTTGACCATGGCACTTGGGGTCCCACGACATCCTCTTTGCAACAGTCGAAGTCCAGCTGCCGCTGAGCACACATTCTTGCGACAGCGGTCACAGTGAATACCCTTGGTGCGGGCTAGTGTCCCTTGGGTACGACGAATCCAGTCACAGATAGCACTTCTGAGTCCGGCAGACATGGATGCAACTTTTGGTTATCTCGGATTGGTCTCTCCGTGTTTCCGGCGACTGGCAGCAGCATGGTAACCGCAATGGCTACCACTGTCGTCTTGGGCACCTTCAGCTCTTGTGTCCCTGGAGCTCGTTCCATGGCATCAGCAGACTGATCCTCGGAGTCACTGCTGTTGGTTAAGGCGGGAAAACCACTTTTTCCTGGTTAGAAGTCGCAGGCACACTTCCAATCTCGTTAGCCCAAAAGTGCAGCAGGTGCAGTCTTCTCAACAGTGCAGCCTCTCTTTGTGCGAACTAAAGGCAGAAGGACTGCCCTGCTTTGGTCCTTTCTATTTCTACAGAGTGAACTGAGGGGCAGGGTGCCAGAGGTGCCCTAAGTATCCCATGAAAGTGCCCTGAGGGGACCACACAGTCACTAGCCAATGGGCTACTGGGTTCCCTCCTCTCTAGTGACAAGGTTCCTGTGATGTGTGGCAACTGGCTATCCCAGAGTACCCCATTTTTGCCCCTTTCAAGATGGCATGACCCTTCTTCGGTCATCAGGAGCAGGGTAGCCCGCCCTAGAGGTTTGGCTACCAATGAAATACACGCTCACGGGAAAAACAGTTTGGCCATAGGTTTCCCTTGCTTGGCTCGGTCTCCTAATTGTCTGAGGGAACAAAAGGCATCCTGCTTAGGGATGTTATCACAAGTGGCCCTTCAAAGGCAGTTTCACCTTTGAAGCATGTCTTTTGGGCTAACACCCCGAGTGGCCTTCCTGGGAGAGGAGGTTACACCATGCTCTACGGCAACTGCCTTTGTTCCTGGGCTTGGAGCTGTTCACAAGTCTCCCCATGCTGTCAGAACCCCGTCTGTGTGTCAGGGCCTTTGTGAGGCCACTGTACTAGCTGGAGTGCAGAGTGGAACCTTCATAAAGTTGCTTAATTTTAATAGGGACTTAAAATCTGGCCTGGGATCATGTCAGATTTAATGCCACATAATTTGATACCTTAATTGACACTGTTAGGCAGTCCTATTCAGAAGTTAGCCAGGCTGGGCTGGCAGCCAGTAACCCTGTGTTAGCCAATCGGGCTCCTAACCTTTCCACAGCAGAACGACAATTTAGAAGTGTTGCTGCTAAGACATATTAAAAATCCTATGTCTTACTTAAGTATATATGGCTAAGTGCCATAGGGCTCTCTATGCCTTCCTTTGGGCACACTTACATATATCCTTAAGGGAAGTGGTGGATTTGCCATAAGGTGCAATGACAAAGTCGAACTAGCAGTGTAAACACTGCCCTGTCAGTCTGAAGTGGCAGGATGGGGTCCATTTCGTCTCTGTCACATGCAGGGTGGCACAAACAGTGCTGCAGCCCTGTGTGCACACTCTGCCTTACATGCCCTTGGTACCTCGGGTACCATATACTAGAGACTTACAAGTAAGTCAGTACTTGCCAATTGGGTGTATTCAATTAACCATACCTTTTGCAATGGGTTAGAACGCTGGCACTGAGATCTGGACAGCAGGCCTCTGTGCACTTTCAAAGTCGAAGAAACAGCCGCTAGAAGTCGAAATGGTACAAAAAAATGGTGGGGGAACCTGCCCAAAAAGGGGAGGGGGCGGGCTGCCCAAAAGCCTGTTTCCTTACATGTCTTTTCCTGAAGGCCTGTGGAAAGTAAATTGGCAACTGTTTTCCTATAAATCCTGACACTTCTTATTCTGTGCAGTTTCCTTCGTAAAAAGTATTTGGAAAATAAACTAAGCATTTTATATTCTCAAAATTGAATGCTATTTAGTTTTGATATACTGTAAGAATTTTTTTTGCTTTTCATTCAGTGTTTTGAATTATTTTTTCTTCCACTTTTTTCTTAACAATGCCTTACAAACAAGCACGCACAGAGTCAGTAGCTTGGCACTCACAATATAAAGGCGAGATCTATTGGCTATACCAATGACTACTCTAAGAAGGATACCAATAAAGTTAGCAAAAATAGTATACCACACAGAGAATGTGGGAGTAAAAGGGTAATCAGTGCCTGATGCACTACGAAACATTGTAAGAGTTCAACAGACGTGGAATTCTGTTCATAAATAACTTCATAGCCAGTCATGACCCATAGACCAGACAATCTATACAGTTCTGACCCAGTCAGGTCTGTCAGGACTCTCGGTTGAGAACTGCTGGCTGATGGCTTAGGACGACATGAGGATCTTAGAGCCCAAGTGTTGATCGTCTTGGTCAGCCAGAGCCCTGTTGGTAGTCAAGATGCTGCTGACACTTTTAGCACTTAAGCGGATAGTACCTTCCAGAACGAGCACCTAGGAGGAAAAACACTGAAGCGAAAAACCCTCAGAGGACGATGGATGGCTCCCATATGGCGAGGGCAGAGACCAAATGACCCAGCAGACTGGAACTGGACACAAGTGAACCCCTGAGGCACTAGCCAGAAGAGGGACCTCCAACAGGAGTGAAAGCGCCAACAGAAGTGAGGAAGAATTCAGCAGGAAAACAAGGGCAGTCAAACTGGAAAAGTCAACAGGAAGGAGGATCAACAAGAGTGTGGTAACACACCTACAGAAGCAAAGAAGTATTACAATACAAGGAGGAAGAAACCCCACTCCTTATATACCCAGGAAAGGAAATAACATAAAAAAATAATGCTGCCATATTGGATTGGGAAGGCAATTCACTAATGAATGAGTAAGCCGCCATGATGGATTGGGGACTAGAAAACTCATTCCCAGCAACTGTGGGAAGGAGAACTATGGTGGCTTCCAACATGGCCCCAGGGAGAGGAATACCCCTGAATGCCTGCAGCAGACAGCCTTGAGAGCCATTAACCCACAGGTAAAAAAACAGCAGCACGTCTCGCTGCATTGAGCAGGATGTGATGGAAGTTGTCTGGTGGTGCACAGGTCACAATGCGCACGCGGTCTAACAGACCCACAATTCCAGAGTTGCATTTGTGACAGGTAGTCATTGAACCATGGAGTATTAGGGCATCATGCCACACACAGCACAAGGAACACAGGCAGGAGATAAACAGGCAGGAGATGCCAAAGCCAACTGATCTAGTAGGAGATTAGGACATAAAATGAGTTGTACGAACTGCAACAGAAAGAGACCAGGAGGGATGTATTTTGGATGAACCGAAACTTTGGCTGACTAGTTAGAAATGTGCTCCATATGAGCAGTAATAAAAACAGTACAATTAAAAGAGGAGCTATAGGTAGTAAAATAATGTGAGTTGCACATAGAATTCCTGATCTGCTTGATGTACCTACAATTATTGTGCATTAGAAGTGAGAAAGTATCAGAATCTTCTCTTTGGATACTTTGTATGTTAACCAGGAAGGAGCCCTCTTGTGAGCACTGACTGACTGTCTGAAGCAAGAGCTGCCACTTTGCGCAACAGCGACCAGAACAGATGGATGTCCCAATAAACAGTAGTCGTGCGTTAATAAGACAGTTTTATTGGCCATAAATCAGAGCACTTAGTCAATAGGTTGTTGTTTCCAGCTCGAAGGCAGCAGTGTTTGTTTTCATGCACAGCGTGTACTTGTGGCGTGGTAAACAGCTACAAAATGTAGACTTGCAAGCACTGGAAGGCTGTTAAAAAACCCTCAGAGCATGTTAAATGTTGACAGCTTGTCTGCATGGTCAACTTGCAAAAGTCATGCTTTACAAGTGAAAATGTTCTTTTAAGAAGAATACCTGGTGAAAGTCTGATTCAACATCTCATGCCCAGTGAGTCAGGAACAGCAGCCTGAAAATGGACCCATGCATTGTGGTTTTTTAGTTATTAAGGAATCCTCAGCATGAATATTTGGGGCAGAGGTGCACGGAAAGGAGAATCCATGCCATACCCAACTGAGCTTCTAAACAGTTTTACATATGCTGAGGCAATGCTGGTAGTTACTGAGCAGCATGCGAAACTGCAAAAGAAAGGAGCTATAATCCGAACTACTGTATAAATACACTAATTTTAATGGTAATCATAATATAACTTCTGCCCAGTGCATTTAACCCAGACTTTGTTAACCACAGAATGATGAAAGGCTCAATTGACGTCATGAAATTTAGAATCTGAGGTTGAGGAGACACCACAACAGGGCTTTCACTAACATCAATAGAGTGCAATTTTAAAGAATACTTGATGCACAATCTGGGTGCAGATTCAATTAGATGTCGATCAAACGCCTCAGTAAATAACACTGCCAGGCACCATGGCCATACAGAGGTCCTTTTACCTACTGACATTCGAAAGCTTACCTTAGAATCCACCACCTGTTCTGTGTCTGTAGAAGAAGCTGGAGACTAAAAAGGGGCAATGGTGTCGCAGCAGGCAGGGGAATAGATACGATGGACTTGTCCACCGATTCTGATCACAAAACTACGGAATACTTCTCCAAACCTCGCTTTTTGTGTATCACTTCAAAATTCAACTAAAACAATATTGTTTGTCTCTTGCTTTTCATTTTTAGGTCTCGCCTTTGATGAAGCATGATTTTTGTGAAATGATCTTGCTTGATCAAATCTGCTCATAACTGTTATTAACAAAACAATGACTAATGGTGGAAATATTCGAAAGTACAACGTGAAAATGTGCAAGAAAAACATGACATGTTTAGTAAAATAGAAGCTGCCATGTTCTTACATGCTGAAAGCATGAAAAATGTTATGAAGACGCTCTTACATGTGATGGGAGAGAGACTATAATAAAATATGCATTTAAAGACCTACACGCGGAAATATGAAGTAGAAATAATAGAAACGCTTTTAGAAAATGTTTTGAGAAAAACAAATCTTCTTAATAGTTCGATTATTGGAAAATTAGATTATACTTATGAATTTAATTAGTATAATGAATTCTTAATTTCTGTTTCTTTATGTGTTTCCTTCTTTTCTTAAAAATAATAATGTGTGTGTTTTATTCTTCAGAAAAAGCGATGGTTTTCCTGGTTTCTCTGTGAAGGCCTCAAACTCTGCTGGAGTAGTTTTCCTTTCCTAACGTAGGCTACAGAAGAATGTACTTTGTCCTTCATTATTTCTAGAAATTTTGATTTATTTGTTTAGCTGAGCTTAGCATATCACTAGGATTTCCTTCCTATGGTTAGAGTATTTTCTTCCTATGAAAATTGTGTCTACTATGTTGCAAGCTGATGTGGAAGCAAGCGCGAGGACATGGAGTTATCATATTTCCTTTCCTGCTTCCGAAGAGCGATGATGTTATTTCATTTTTAACACAGAACTCTAACAGAAGAATCCGGATGAATATGACTGAGACGATTATCACCTCATAAACCTGACCAATAGAATCACGTGGAACAGTGAAATTGCAACTTTAAGGGGAGGTAACTTTTTAGCATTTGGGTATAATTATTCCCGTGAGAAGATAACTTAGCAGTAGCTTTTTCTATGAGAAGAAAGCCTTTGCTGCTGTACTCTCTATGCTACTCTGGCTGGCTATAATCCTTGCAATTCCTGAGCAAGCCTAACCTGATTATCTTGCACTTCATCGGCTGATGATGTTGATCAAGTTATACTTATTCGGCCGAAGGGTTAGCTATTTCTGACTTTTGCATGCTGTGCATTAGTATTCTTTGATCTAGGTTCGTATGAAAATCTGAATTGCACATTGATATTGCAATGATTTTATTCTTATGTCTCATTTCTCTCCTCTCATGCTTGCTATTGAATTTGATGTATTTGTCATGAACTGTGTTACTTATTGTGAATATTACCTGTAATAACAGAATAATGAGAATTGATATTTCCTATGTACTTGTGTATTGACCATTCATATTTTGAAATATTAGATAAAAGTAACTTGATAAGTATTCAGTTTGTCATTATTAATGACTATCTAGACGCATGTATATTGTGATTACTGTTGTTGGACAGGCTTTTCCTTCATTATAGGTCCTCATGAGGGAATTAGCCTATTAGCTCTACCAAAGATCAATCGGAGGACCTGATATATGTAAGTGGTTATTGAGTTTATATGGGCCCAGAACCTCTTGGTTATAGAAAAGTATCTAATTATAATGAATTTGAGATAAAGTGAATGATTATAAAATGTACACTGCTTCCGCTGGATCAGTTTCTGGTAGCAGAGGATGGTTAGTTGAGACTAAAATACACTGGGTAATGTGGAGACGGAATTTAGGGACAGACATTTATTGACTACGTACCTTTATGTTTTATGTTGTGGTGCGTCGTTGACCTTAATGGAAGTAACAGGTCCGTCGTTGGCCTAAGATCCCGGGATAAGCACAACGGCAGTCTTAGTGTGGCATACACTAAGTGTGCGTTGTCTGCTGTTGATGCAGTGCTGAGCAATGGTCGTATTCTCGGTACTTCCACAGGGAATCTTGATGTGTGAATATTGGAGATTTATTTGGGTCACTTCAGAAAGCGCTTCTGGGGAAGTCCCGAGAGTTTTCACTTAAGTCAGGGTAAAATCGCGCTGGTCGAGATTTTTCTGGAAGTGAAAGGAATTCTCAGAGTATATCATTCTATCGATTTATTTCTTTTAGTGGAGCAGACAAGCTGTTTTTATGTAGTTTGTTTTGTTAAAGACTTCGAAAAGACGCTGATGCTGATTTTGTAAAGGGAGGGTCAGTCGCAGGAGTTAAACTGGCATCACAGAGTACTGCGCTGGTATTGGTCAGTTGATGAGAATCGTCACGGAAAGTGCTGCGCTGGTATAGGTTGGTTGATGAGAGTCACGCTGGGATTGGACAGCATGATTAGTTTTGATTGGTAACAGAGAATCATAACACGGAAAAGGAACTATTGAAGATTTTTTACTTATATAGTTTAGTATTAGTGTAGAGAATCATGAAGTTACTAAAATTGTTGAAAACTTTATTTAGTCAAGATGAGCCGATACCCATTAGAGAAGGAATTCCGGTGGCTCCCGATGGAACCCCCGCTTCATTCATGTCATTAGAAAGGGGTTATCATGCGTGTACATGGCTAGAAAATTGGATGAAATATACTGAGCAAGATGGTAATTTAGCATTTCCGGAGAATGGGACTTTTAATCTTAGAATTTTTGAGAATTTAAGAAGACGAATGAATAATTTGAGACCTAATGCTAGACCTATGCATGTTGAAGCTCTTGAAGAATGGGAACATGAGGCATACAAGAGAGAAAGAGATCGGTATCAGACTAGATATAAGAATACTGTGAGTAGATATTCAGAAGCAAAATGGGATGCCCGAAAGAAAATATGGAGAAGAGACATAGCAGAAGGAGTGAAAATGTTTCCCGTTATGGTAGCTGAGACTAAAGAAGGAGAAAAATGCAAGGAGAAAAAGAAAAATGAAAAGGAACAAGGATCTAAAAATACTGAATATACTGAGGAAGTTGATGCAATAGATGATGAATTTTTCAATGAAGTGTTAATGAATAAACCTCCGCCATATCAAGAGGAACAGAATAGAGTAGAGACAAATATTTTAACAAGTGCTCCATTAATTTAAATAGAAGTGCCACAAGAGAAAACTTCAACAAGCGTGAGTCAGAATCAAAATTCAGTTATAGAGGAGTTGTCGAGAATGAGGACACCAATGAATCCAGATGGTTTGTCAGTTCCAGTGACTATTGGTCCTAACGTACCATTATATAATGATGGTCAAGGAATTTCTCGAAGGCATGCTTTAACAATACCAGATAGAAATACGAATGGAGTTCAAACAGTTTACAGGAAAATAAATGAGACTAATCAAGCATTGATTAAAAATAGTGGAACAAATGTGAATGTATGTATGCAAGAATCAGAACAATTGATTAACATTTCAGAAAGATTTGTTGAAACTCCAAAGCGAAGTATATATATATAGATCCAAAGAGATTGTTACAGATTGAGAAAAAAGTGACACCTACATCAGGAGGGTCAAGAAGTAAAACAGGTGAAAATACTCAGAAATCATTTGGTCCCTCTCCAGAAGAATTAGATGAGTGGATAAAAGAAATAGCTCCTGGTTGAAGTGTACAGATTAATAACTCGAGTATATATGTGAGTAAGTTAAAAGCAGATTTGGAAGAAATGATTCTTGGTACAACCAGCTCAGATAGATTAAGCAGATGTCAGGATGAGGAATTGCTTTTTATGTGTAAAAACATTACAAGGAAAGCGAGAAACCTACATGAAAAATTTGCTGAAATTGCACAAATGTATGGAGTTGACAGAGAAGTCTAAAGCCATACAAAAAACATATAGATTAGATTTCAGTGATAAGGATTTGAAGAGTTTGAATGTTTCAGGAAAGCGTTTGCTGATTAAAGTGTTAATTAGCACACTAAAACGATGGGGTGAGTTAGATTGATGGAAAGGAAGATGGGCTAAAAAGAAGGAAGATACAACAGAGACTTCAGTGGCTTTACCATTGTATCCTGCAAGAGAGACAGGAACAGAAATGCCTGATGCGATGATATATCCTATGAGAGAAGTACCAGGAGGTGGGTTTGTCCATGTTCTATGGTCAAGGCAGGATATTTGATCATTTACAAATTATTTCCCAAGATTGAGAGAAAAACCAGTACAATGGTACAAACAAGTAGAAAGGTTTGTGAAGGTTTCGAAGGTTTTGTGGAAGGATTTGGGTGGCTTGTTTGATATTGTAGTCCCAGCTGATTTGTGGGTTGAGTGTAAAATTGCTATAGATTGGCCAAAAGAAGAATATCCAAGAGATCTGAAAACAGTAGCACCATCTGAAGAAGTTATGAAAAAATATAATCAGGTTATCACCTATTTGAAAGGGAAAATTTCGCCAAAAGAAACAGATTGGGTGAGAATTGACAGGACTACTCAGGAGTTGAAAGAGTCAGTACATGCTTATTAAGAAAGGCTACTACAGGTGTTCAAACAGTACAGTGGCATTGAAAACATCACTGAGAAAGATATGGGACATTTTGTGTATAGATTCGTGTATGGATTAAGACCAGAAATTAGTGCTATGATTCAGCAGCATTTAATTTGTTGGCAAAGTAAGACGATTGACAAAATTCTTCGTTATGCGAAGTATTGTGGTGATGACATTGAAATGAGACAAAAAGTTAAAGGAGAAATTAATGTTAGCTCAGATGAAAGCGGCAAAGAAAGGAGGATTTTTTTTACAGATGTTACAGAAGCTTATCAAGGAAATGGTCAGACTACTACTGGTATGAGAGGTGTAGTGTCAAATGGAAATACAGTGACTCAAATGATACTGATTCCACAAGGGAGAGGTAGAGGTAATAGAGATAAATTAAAAAAGAAGTTTCCTTGTCATGTCATTGTGGCATTAGAAGCGCGGGTGTAGAAGTCTACAGGTAAATACAAGTGATGCAGGAATAAATGGAATGAATCAGAAACAGATGAACCAGCAGAATCAGCAAATGACAGTTGGTAGAGGACAGAATTTGCAGATTCCTCAAGCTCCTATGCAAAATCAGAATGTGAATGGTCAAGTACAGACATACGATGCGAATGTTCGTTTCCATACAAATTATCAAGTAAATTCAAATGTGCAGGTGTCTTCACAATATTTGATGCAGTGGGAAGAAAATTATTCAGATACATCTCAATGACGGTGCCTGAGGGGGGAGGAGGAGCGCATGCTTGGCGCATCCTTAGAGATAGATCAGTCTGGTCCTTATGTGGATGGCGAGGTTGAAGGAAATTCAATTACGTTCCTCGTAGATACTGGTGCTACCCGTTCCACTGTGAGAACTGTGGAAATTCCCAACCTACCCCTCTCTGGAGAAAATATCCAAGTTGTAGGAGTTTCAAACAAATTGATTAAGACCCCAGTAACTAAACCAATGAAAGTGCAAATTGGAGGATTTCAAGATCTACACCGATTTGTGGTGTGTGACACAAGTCCAGTTAATCGATTAGGAAGGGACTTGTTGTGTAAGATGAATTGCTCAATCTATTGTACACCAGATGGAATAGCATCTCATACAAAAGATGAAGATGTCGTCTTTAGAATTGCAAGGCAGGGAACAGAGGTGAATGATTTAGATCCTCTATTTACAGCGAATGTTCTGGCTGTTGAATTTACAGTGTTGTCTGATGTGTGGGATTTTTCAGGAAAAGATATTGGATTGATGAAGGGAGTAGCTCCAATTCAGATTACAGTTAAACCCAATGCAGAATTTCCCAAAAACACCAGCTTACAAAATGAGTCCTGAAACAATTGCAGGAGTAACACCTGTGATGGAGATGCTCATTGAACAAGGTATCCTAAAAGAGATTCTAAGAAGTCCAAACAATTCACCTATTATGGGACTTCGCAAACCTAACGGCAAATATAGGATAGTGCAGGATTTACGTAAAATTAATCAGATAGTAATACCTTGTTGTCCAATAGTGCCAAATCCACCTGTGATTCTTTATCAAATTCCTTGTGAAGCAGAATGGTTTTCGGTGATTGATCTGTATCAAGCATTTTTCTCGATACCTTTGCATCTGGATAGCCAATATTTGTTTGCGTTCCGGTTCGAAAACAGTGTTTTGGCATGGTGCAGAGTTCCTCAAGGGTATTTTATTTTCCACCTTTTTTTCCGCCTGCAAGAGAGATTGTGCTCAACAACAGGCTTGAAGTCTGTCCCCTGCTTATCATTTGTGGGCTTCATTGTCACCCATTTGTTGTCTTCTAATTGGGCAGTGCAAGCCAGCTTCACTTACTCTTCTTTCAGCTGAAGCACTGACCAAGTAGGGATTGCTTCATCTGGATTAGAGTCCTTCGCTGAAGGCGCTGTGACTGAGGGACTATTTTAAAACAATTTATTTTCTTACTTCGTCCCCAGCTATCCTCGTGTGTCTTGCTTCTTTCCCTCCCATCTCTCTGTCCGTGGTGCTTCTTTCCCTCCCACCCCTTGTCAGTGTTTCTTATTTCCCTCCCACCCTGTGCATGTTTCTTATTCTCATCCCGTTCCCACCCATGTTATTCATTACCCCTCCAACACCGCCCTTCCTCTGGCATTGTTGCTTATTCCCTTACCCCCTCCTTGTTGTTACTCTTGCTTATTCTACCCTCCCTCGCATGCCATAAGGATAAAAAAGCAATATGACACGGCCAATGCTGGCCGTTTCAAAGTTTTTTACCTTCCCGTTCCCTCCCAATATCCACCCTACAGTTGCCAATCCCCACCCAATTGGCAAAGCCAATAGTTTGCCCATAGACTAGACCTATTTGCTTTGCATGTGCTTGTTCTTTAATGACTTCCACTCTGTGCCCCGTCTGATTTCCCAATCAATGTTGATTTCAGTTTTCTAGTATGTAAAACATGATATTTGATTCCACAATTTAAAGCATGTGGACTTTTGGATAAACCCATACACACAAATTCTACAGTAAACTGAACATTTATTGAAACCATTTAATGATACGGGTGCAAGTGACTGCCATGATTTTATGTAGGTTGTTCAGAAACCTTGTGTTTAGTGCCCAAAAGCACAGATGTATTCCTACAGCTTGCGATGAATCGCTAATTTTGTAAAAATAAAAAATAAAAATCTCCATCAGAAAACGACAAAAGAAGCAAAATATCAGCCCTACTCTCCTCGTTGTCCTCCGGCATATTGTCCACTCTGCCGGAAGAAGCATGTTTAGAGGTAAAGTCTGGGTGCATTGGCATCCTTTCCCCACGAGCAAAATACTTTCCCAAATGGATAAAAAAAAACATTCCTATGCCTCACATAAAAACACGGGGACCCTTAGGGCTCTCTTCCACCCTCGCTGCAGGGAAAATCTGGCTACATGGAAAATGTAGAATGGCAGCCCCCCAGGGAAATGTCCACTGGGAACCAGCAGTCATGTCGCCTAGGTGTGCAAAGTGTTCCATTAACTTCATCATAAAACAATCACAGAATTAAGAAACTGGTACCGTTTTAAGCAGCTGTTTGTTACTGATTTTCCAAAACAAATTGTAAATAAGTTACACCAGCTGCGTGTGCCTTCATTAGTGGAAGACACACCTTGCCAAAATGGTCAGACAGCTTGACCTCAGGAATCTGCAGACTGTGCCAACACCAGATGAAAGCATGGTTCACTGGTAATGCACCTGCACTTATTTACTAAATGGCCTTAAGCTCCTGCTTCCTAATGTTTTCAATTGTTATGGAATTAGAACTTGCCGCCAAGCGATCATTTTTTGCGTGGGAGGAGATTTCGCTCATGTGATCCGATGCTTTGTCAAATTTATGAGCATAGCAGAGTAATTGCTGTTTGCTAAAACTACCAATCGTGAATGTTTTACCCACGGAAAAGAGGATATGGCGCATGGCAGCTACAATAAGCGCCCTTTGGGAGGAGATGACCAGCAACATTAACTCTGTGCATAGACTGAATTACAGGAAAAGCAGTCGATAGTCCTAATAATGGCTCATTAGGACAGTTTGCGAGCATTTCATCTTCAAGAAGTGCTTAGGAAGTAGATCCACCAGCCACGCAACGTAACAGGAGCGGTCAATCTCGCTGCATATTGGCATTCATTTTTATTTTTAATTAATTATGCCTGGGGTAGTTGCAATAAACTGTCTGCTTGCAGCAGGTTGTAAATCAAACATTTGACTTTAATGCAATAGATGCAAGGACAATTTTGCTCTCCTACTCCCTCCTGCACATCACTAAAAAACAACGTGAACCAGCTTAAGTGGCAATAATTTTAATTCCCTTTTTACCTTGTTTCCGTTTTATACATTAGCATATCCACTGGAATAATCTTCAAGGTCTTCTTTTTAACATAATGCAAGTATTTTTAAAAGGCACAGATCTATACAACGTTTTTATGCTATGAACTGCTTTTATTGTTTGTAAACCAATTATGGATTTAATAGACTAAAATAAATGCTTACCAATGGAAGATACCCCTGTGCCTGCCTTTGAACTGTGAAGGGGCCGAATTTAAGAACAACTTCAATTAAATCGCCAATGCCTTCATCTACTGACATGAACCAGATTATCCTGAATCTTTTTCCTCACTCTCCCTCTCTGCCTCACACTCTAGGCAGAAGAAAAGAGAGGCGTCTCACAATGCAAAAGAAGAAGCAAACTTTGAAAGCCACTTCTGCTAGCACTAAACTCTTCTCCCACTTACTTCCTCACCCCTTCACTGACGCAAAAGTACACGGGTAACAGGTTCAGAGCATTCCTGTATTTTGCCTAGTGTTATGATGTAAACTGTTATCTGTAGCCCTGCTCTGGTGAGGTTTGGTCATAAACTTACTAAAACATATGGAATTAAGCCCACAAGCATCACTGATAGTGCCATTCTCAAAGCCAGGATTGGAAAGTGCTTGGCGACATTACAGAAGAACTGGTGTGGTCTTTAAGACTGCTGTACATATATAATTGCATTTTTAAGTAGTACTTGAATCTCATCAGGTTATCAAGGCGGAGAAATAATTAAAGCTATTATTACATACGTCGATGGTACTTCATCAGTTTCAGAAGGAAAGGTCTCATACAGGGATTTGAGTCTGTAATCTACAGGTTTATGCAAATATTCCTGTAGCTGGTGCATCAGCTCAGTCATTTTAACAGCTTAAACAAAGCACTGACGATTTAAAATCAGCACACCTAGCTGGCTAACTCCCACTGCTGGTACCATCTTATTGGTTTCTGGAAGGAAAAGCACGGTAAACCATCTCTTTTGCACGTGCGTTAGAGCAGCCACATTGTGCCTCCCAAGGATAAAGTGTAGTAGAACGAACCACTCCAAGTATCCAATCTAAGAGCACCTCACTAACGTTAAAGATGAGATTGTTTTACTGTCCCAAGAAAACTGCAGTATAATATTTGCAAACCAGTTAGTTGCACCAATCTGTGGCAAAAAGATAAAAACGCTGTAGCTGAAAATCCGCTCCAATGCAGCTGGCTTGCCTTGCCATTTGCAACGATTCTTGACTGAGTAAAAGAGAAAACTGTTCAATTCAGCATAGATTTGGGCAAAGAAAACTGTGAACATTTCTTTTTAAAGTTATGCAGGTCCAAAACCTTATATGGTACAGGGTCTCCTGAAGCAGAAGACGTTGCAGTAACGTTGCCCTCCTTTTCCCTGTAAAATGACTTGAGCTCACATTCCGAGGTACTTTCTCAAATGTTGATCAGTGTTTCTGCATAGTGGTGGACTACGCTACAAAAGCTGACCCTCCTCCTAAACTGAGGCAGAGGGACTTCAGTCTTCTAGGATCTGAATTCAGCACTCAACAAAAATAATATATTCACAATCAGATCTTCAGAGATATTCCAGAAACTAGCACCTTTGCCCGCATGGCCTCAATAACAGATGTGTGGTCAATCTTCCATTTGACTGGTCCCCCAATATCCGTCATCTTCAATATTTGTTCTTCTCCATAGCTGTGACATGCTGCAACAGGCTGCTCATGCCCTCGTAGTGTTCGTCTTTTGTATAGGCCAAAATGCATCTCTGGAGCTTTGCACGTTGAAGTCCCTGCATGGGTTTGTGGGCAAGTTAAGGGTTGAATTCAATTCACCCACCCCTACAGAGCGAGGTGCCACAAGACCTATCCAAACTGATGGCTTGGAGGTAGAACCAGGGTAATCCCACCAGTCCCGCAGGAATACAGATTTCATTGCAGTTGAACAAACTGGTTTGAAAAACACAACTAATGACCTTTCAGGTTTTTTAGTCTGGCTTCCTTCTTCTATTTTAACTCTACTTTCCACAGCACTCTAAAACAGCCTCTTCACTATGTGAATGTTACACAAAAATCTTACAAAATAAAATATATAATGCACTTAAAATACAAGTTCCACAAATTACAGATTGCGAAGATGACAGGAAAAACTTTGGGCCACATGTACAAAGTATTTTTGAGGTCGCAAATGCCCGATTCGGGCTGTATGTGACCACAGAAATGCCTTTTGGGATGTCCAAAGCCCAAATTACGATTTGGTAACTTGTTACCGAATCGCAATTTGGGTTTTGCGAGTCGGTATTAGGAAAGGGCGTGTTGAGGGCGTCCCTTCCTAATACGGAATTGGAATGGTTTGTACGAATGTTTTGCGACCGAAATGCGGTCCCAAAACATTTGCAATTTACCACAAATTGAAAGTTGATGGTGAACCATTCGCAAATCAGAAGGGGTCCAAAAGTGACCCATTCCCCTTTGAGAATGGTTGAAAGCATTCTCAATAGTTGAAAGCAGGTAGTGGTCCAAGGGACCACTGCCTACTCTTAAAAAATGAAACTTCAAAGCTTCTTTATTTTTTGTAAACGTATCCGGTTTTCTTTAAGGAAAACGGGCAGTGTTTAAAAAAAAAAAAAAGATTGCATTATTTAAATCAATCACAGATATAGTGGTCTGCTGACCCCAGCAGGCCACCATCCCTGTGATGGCAGTGAATCGTAGTGGGTTACAAATTGTGACCTAGCTCAGTGATTCGTAGTGAGTCGCAAATAGACCTACCTCATGAATATTAATAATGAAATTCAAAAGAGTTTCACACTTTAGGAATAGCGATTTCCTAATTGTGATTCTAAAACATTGCAGCTAGGAAAGCTATTCCTAACCTTCGTACATCTAGCCCTTTGTTCCTGTACAATTATCCAGTAGATTTCCAGAAACATTATAGCTAGCAGACGAGACGGCAAACAGAACAAGCATTTGCAATGCAATAGGTCTCGCATTTACGCGAGTTTAAGCTATTGGCATTGTAAATGACAATGCTTTTATTTATGTTTTAAAAACAAAAATAAAAGACATTGTTATTTACAATGTCAAAAATGCATGGCTAAATTTATAAGGTCCCAAACGCGAGACCTATTGGCTATGCCAATGCTTGTTCTTTTTCCCTTAGTTTCCAGCTAATGCTTGAACTACAGCCCTAATATGGGCTTGTTGACCATTAGAGGTTTATTTTGCGAACGTGGGATGGCCGATGATGAAGCTTGACACCCCGGGGGTATGTGAGGCCATCCTGTCTATTTTTCTGCACAATTGTGTTAGTCCATAGTACTGGATGAACAAAGTGGCCAGAGGCATTACATATTCCTCGGTGAAGGGACACCTACATTGTAAGGTGCCAAAGCCAAAAGGTTGGGCTAATGATATAGGGGCCCGCTTGTTTTTCTGTGATGGTTACAGAGAAGACTTCCCTCTTTGCAAGGCAGTAGTTATCATTAATGTAGAAGATGCAGCAGCACTGGGGCCCAGGGATCGGAGGGGCCCACTGCATCACACTTATGGCTGTCTCACTTTACAAAAAAGAGGCATGGGAACTTATTTTCCTTTCTAGTATTGGGACTGGGGGCACCTTAGCAGAAAAAAGCTAGAAAATATGTGGGAGCTCTTTTTTTCCTGAAAGAGAGAAGGCCTGTTTCAAGATTGGAGTGATGGTCCAGCATGGTGGGGAAGGGGTAGAAAAGACAGAGGAGATAGCCTGCTACTTAGGACTACAGTTATCACTAGTGCAGCAAGTGTAATTTCTTTGGGGTCCAGGAGTGTGAGACGCTCACAACACCTCAATTATGGGGAGCAGTATTTTTCGGTCAATGCTTGTTTCTGTTTGATGCATTTGCTGTTTTATAAGTCTCATGTTTAGAGTGGGTTATGAGCTCTTGAAAAATACTCCTGAAATGATCTCATAAGCCATGTCCCTCCCGATCCCCCAATCCTTGCCATAAAGTTTATGAGGGTGGCCTGACTTCAAAATATTTTACTTAGGTGGGAGGGGAGGCTCGGATCAAAATTTTTTGAAGACCTCTGTTCTAGATGGTAAGGTCCATGAAGGCCCAGTTTAGTTTTGATTGTGGTCTTCTTAAATTGGTCTTTAAAAGTTGAAATTAACGGTAAGAGATATCTGGTACTTATTGTAAAGTGGTTCAAAGTCCGGTAATCAAAAAAGCCCTCAATTTCCTACATTTCCAAGGGACAAAGAACAATAAAGTAGAGGGTGGTGAATGAAACCTGCAAATTAATGGTATTTCTAGTAACTCATCTAGATACTGTCACAGGTTCAAATTTTCTTTTCACGTGAGAATCTGTGATCCATTAAACACATTTAGTCAACAGTCAAAAGATTCATGCAGGTTAGAACATTCTCTTTAGCCTTACAAAAAACTTAAGCCAAATATTTGTATGGTTTTGGAATCAAAGATTTGGTTCTGCCAGTAACACATTGTATTGGAGTGTCCTTCTTTAGGTTTTTCTTCAGCAATTACTCTCACAGTACGGAGACCTGTAGAGTACTTAACAAATTGTCTAGTTGATTTCTGGGTTTTGTTCTAGCAACCAAAGTACAAATAGGATTGCTCTAAACTGTGGTGCATCAATTAAATTAAACTGTAACTTTTATTGATGACACTCTTCAATTGACAATATCAAAACACCAGTCAGCGAAGCTATTGGTCCTGATAATAATTCACTTCCATCAATAAACTGCACAGTTTCAGGTCCCTCTGTTTTTTCCATGGGAACACCCAACATTTTAGCATATGAGCTGTCCAGCAGGTTTGCTGTAGCTCCTGAATTAAGCACCATTTCCAAGGAACTGTTCCTTTGTGATTACCAATACAATGTGACTGGAATTTGAAGCATTTACAACTGTCAGACTGACTTACAGTCTCTGACCAATACGAGATCCATGTCACACTTCTACCCAGTAGTATAGTGTTTATTTTGTTTTTGGGCTTATGTGGGTAATCCGCTTAGAAATTACCATGTTCCAAGGAGTAATAAAAACAGATTTTCATTTCTACAGCATTGACCTTCCTCTTAAGTTAAAGGTCCCTGAGACTCCCTGTGTGCATTGGTTCACTTTAATCTGATGTCTTAGAAACTTGTGTTTTCTTTTCTCTAACAACCACTACCTTTTGTTAGGGCTTACTGTGATCACCACGGTGTCCCGCCTAGCTATGATTTAGTTTAACTGCTAAATCCATGAGTTTCTTGCAGGACTCTGGATGATCAACCTGCTGAGCCAAAAATCGTTACGTTTGTCTTTTAAACCACAATAAAATTATAGATAGATAGGAAGGAAGGATGAAGGAACAAAGGATGAAGAAAGGAAGGATGAAGGAAGGAAGAAAGGAAGGAGGAAGGATGGAGGAAGGATGAAGGAAGGAAGGATGAAGAAAGGAAGGAAGGATAAAGGAAGTAAGGAAGGATAAAGGGAGGTAAGGAAGGAAGGATAAAGGGGGAAGGAAGGAGGAAGGAAAGGAGGAAGGAAGGAAGTAAGGATGGATAAAGGGAGGTAAGGAAGTACGGAAGGATAAAGGGAGGTAAGGAAGTAAGGAAGGATAAAGGAAGGAAGGATAAAGGGAGGTAAGGAAGGTTAGAAGGATAAAGGAAGGAAGGATAAAGGAAGGAAGGATAAAGGGAGGTAAGGAAGGAAGGATAAAGGGAGGGAAGGAAGGATAAAGGGAGGGAAGGAAGGAAGTAAGGATAAAGGGAGGGAAGGAAGGAAGGAAGGATAAATGGAGGGAAGGAAGGGAAAGAAGAAAGGAAGGATAAATGGAGGGAAGGAAGGGAAAGAAGAAAGGAAGGATAAATGGAGGGAAGGAAGGGAAAGAAGAAAGGAAGGAAGGATAAAGTAAGGAAGGAAGGGTGGATAAAGGAACGAAGGGAAGGAAGGAAGAATAAAAGAAGGAAGGAAGGGAATGTAGGATAAAGGAAGGATGAAGGGAGGTAAGGAAGTAGGGAAGGATAAAGGGAGGTAAGGAAGGATAAAGGGAGGTAAGGAAGGATAAAGAGAGCTAGGGAAGGAAGGATAAAGGGAGGGAAGGAAGGAAGGAATATATATAAAGGAATTGATATGATAGTATAGAAATATCAAAAATAAAATAAAACGCGAGGAAAGCATAAGAAGGAAGGTATTGCTGCGTGTGTCGAAAGAAACATGTAAGACAAAAGCAAAGGAATAAAGCAAGACTTGTGGTGGATGTGGAAGAAATAAGTAAGACAAGAAGAGGCGTTAGGGAAGCAAAGATAAAGCATGCAGAAAGCAGACAAGAAGAAAAGCGAGGAAGCTTAGACAGTCCTGGTGAGAAGGGAGGTGGGGAGGGTAGGGCAGTGGGGAAAGTGAGACGGGGGAGGTTGTGTTGTGTTTAATTCCCATGCGCCGGATGAATAAACGCCATCAGCAGATGCTCGGTGATGCGCACAGAGCCCCATCCCCACAGGGGAGGAGGCGGGAAACCTGCGGTACTCGCCCATCAGCAGTGGCGGAGTGAGGGACAGGTGAGAAAAGGCAGAACAAAGACGAGAACTGTAAAGACACTGGTCTGGAAGGGCCCAGATAGTGCCCTAGTCTGAACCCTCACACCCCGAGCAGGCCCATCTTCGGCAATGCGCTGTGGTACCCGTGGCTCGCTCTGAACCCCTTTTCACCCAAGGCTCCTTCTCTGTTCAGACTCAGTGAGGACTGGCCAGGTAAGGAGCCTCGTCTGAAATGGCCGCCTTTAATACCACGGCTATAAGACAGCACGGTGTTGAACACTAGCTCCAGTACCCCCTTACTTAAAGAATGGAAACGCGCACTGCGACAACTCCCCGACATGAGGATTACAGGATAACCACTCCCTCTCCCAAGACGTCTGAGATTGTTCTCTTGCCTCGCGACTCGTCAAGTCCTGCTCTTTTCCCGAGCAGAAGCGCGAGCACCTGTCTCTTTAAGAGGATGCAGGCGCTCGCGCCGCGCGCTTCCTCTCCTGTGCCTGTGGGAGCAGCATGGGAGAGAGGGAATGAGAGAAGAACATTGGGCTGAGGGGGGAAAGGAATGAGGGAAGGGTCGGGAGGAGGGGGGGCGGCGAAGGACACCGAGCTAGAAAAAATGGATTAGGAGAGGAGTTGAGTGAGGGAATAGACTCCGGGCTGAGTGGAGAGGCGCGCGAGAAGAAAACAAGGCATCTGGAAAAAAGAATTGCAACGGGAAAGGAGGCAACGGAGGGTTGCGGGAAGAAAAGTAGAAATTGAGAGAAAAGGGGAATGCGTAAGACAAAGGGCAGATAGTAATGAGAAGGGATGGGTCTGGAAGAAAGTAGAGGTAGAGAGAGAGAGAGAGAGAGAGAGGGAATGGCATGAGGAGAGCTGGATCAACCAGTGGTGTGCACGCACCACAGAGGAGCGGGGGGGGCGAGGGAGCCTGTCGTCCGTGCTGCGCGCTGATGCGCGTCCTAGACACGGACGGGAGTGGGCGGAGCAAAGGCGGGACATGCGCCCGCCTTTGCCCAATTGCATGCCGTTTTTTTTTTTTTAAAAAGCACGCTACAGCCAATGTGGGCTTCAGAAAGCAAAACCACATGCACGAGCGTGTGGTTAGCTTTCTGAAGCCCATACAAGAGGTCTCGCGCTGCGCGAGCAGTGCTGCGCACTGCAACGCTAGTTGCGAGACCTAAAAAGGGAAGATGATAAATGTCTCAGTTTGTTGATTTAACCTTTTCATGCTCATAAAACCTTTCCATACTCCTGGGTCTATGTTTTACTTTTTATACTAATCGTTCTGCTCAATCTGCCAATTTCTTCTTTCACTGCTTTTTCAGAAGAATTGCTGTTTTCTTTGTGATTTCTGGAAACAGATCACATAACAAATATATGAATATTAAATTCCTTATTCCTTAGACCCCCATCACTTTCAGCAAGATCTATTCTCTGTACCAATCATAGAAATGGCCGAACAAAAAATATGAACTTTACTTGATAGGATTGTCAGGCACATAAGGGGTTAGCATGCTGCTTCCTTGTGTGTAGAAGCTCATTGGTCTCACAGGCGTTCATCTATGAAATTGCAAAGTCCCTTCTCTCCTTGTTATGATCTAATGTCACCTAGAGTGACTGACTTGTCACTCCGGTCTGGCAGAAATGGTGGTCCTGGGGTTCCCTGATATATTCTGTCCAGGATCCACAGTCTCTTTCTGACATTAAATGGCTCATATATTTGTTTGAACTATTCTTTCAAGATGGCCTAGCATTACACTGCTACATTTTCTAGATAATCTAATTATTCCTCCAGAGGCTGCATCTTTTAACTTACTATTTCAATAAAGTAATTAACTTACTGAAATATTAATGAAGCAGCATTCAGTTAAAGGGAAAATCCTTGTCAACATTTTTTAAATAAACTCACAAAAATGATGCACTTACTCGGTCTATTTAATAAAAAATGTAGAACACTCAGTCGGGCTGATTTAAAATGTGTTTGTTTAAAGCTTTGTTGCATTCACCATCACAACTGTCGAATAACACAATGTGGCTCTTTTGCCACCTTCTCATGTCAAAAGACATGGAAGGAGGGAAAGTTTCATGTTTAGAACCAAAGAGTGCAAGAACCAGGAACGCAAGTACCTGTCCGAGCCCATGCAGGTACTTTCAAAGTCCTTTTTATATATCACAAAGGCTTAAAAAACGTAACAAATTACCCTGCTGCCATCTCAGATTCTTAGTATAAAAATTTCTGAAGATTTCCTGTATGTGAATTAGTGGTATAAAGTCAATATACGCACCTTTCAAAGTGCTACTCTATAAAAGAACTTTGGTGCTGCAGTCTTGCTGACACCAGACAGAATGGATCCAATTTGTTTATAGCAGCAGAAACAACCATGAGTAGACTGCGCTGGAATCCAGCTTTGGGCTGGGCCATATCCGATACTCCTGCCAATAAACACCCCAGCAGGGAGCTATCAACGTGGGTGAATCAACTACAAGATTACTTTCATATGTAGTAAATTACTCATGGTGTCTTCGTTGCCCGAAGGATGTCCAAATAATATATTCACATGAATATCACTTTGCTTGAGTTCAAGGAGCTTGGATGCCACCCATACAATCTTGCATGCAGAATGCTATCACGGCTCTTATAGGGCCAGATCTGAATGCAGGGAGAGAGAGAACGCAGCGCTGAAGACATTTCACCACCTGACCATCATGCCATGCAAAACAGTCCAATGGACTAGGGCATAGAGAATGAAATGTTAGCGTTGCACCAGAAAAGCTGCAGCTCTGAAAAATATTATACAACAGTCCAGCTAGAGCACACGTTGATCATTAAGATGTAATACAAAAAAATCCAATGTGAGGTTGTTTCAAAGAACAGATTGGATCTGATCATTTCCACTGGAATCTTGCGTGAAGTCCTAGCGCTTCGACTAGTACCACCCCAAATGAATTCTCTCTCTCATCAATAGTTTAACAGATTGCAGTTTCGTGCAGTGACTTACGGTGCATTACTTAACAATGTCTGGGTGATTGTTACATTTGTGTGAAGTGCACCTGGAACTGGGAGTGAAGGCATCTTGAAGTTTCTTCCTTTATTTTTCGCCTTTTTTGTTTGTTTAAATACTGAGGTGGCTATTTTGTAGGTGTTGTTAGCTGATGTCACGCTTACCTAATGTGTTTCACCTGGTTAGAACGTCAACCAGAGGCACCTACAAGCTGGGTGTCCATAGGGAAGAGTGGCACGAGACTATGCAGCTCTGCTATCATGATTTGTGAAGGAATTGGCATGTAACAGATTTAAAAGCGCTTCTGAATCCTGCTTATGACAGCGGACATTAAAACGTGGGGAAGTGGGGCAGTAGTGGAGGGAAGCTGTGGGAAGGGACTGTCTGTCTCCGCTTTGTTATGTTTGTACCCTTTAATGTAGTTACCACACATGTGATTTGAAATGTAATGTACAGGTTGAGCACACTCTTGATCCCCTGTCGTGTACTGTGTCAGTGCACTAAATATAAAGCGGCCATAAATGATATCTTATCAGCTAAAGATGAAACCTGTCAGAAAAACAAAGCTCACTTCAAAGGAATCTGAAAAGTGTCACTATTCAGGCGTTAACTAAATATGATGTACTTAATTGCTATGGTAAGCCATCTGCTGCAGAAGGCGCATTCCTTAACACCGTAAGACTAATTCTAACACTGTAAATCAAGGCACCTTGTGACCAGCTCTCCCTGCTGATAAAAGTGAAACCTTCCTACTAGAAGAAGGCTTGACAAATATAGTGCAAGCTCTGGTCCTCTCACGTGGATGGAGGCATTGCACTGCTCAACAGCCCCTCTGGCACCACACTAGATCCATCGAAAAGCATCCTGCAGGCTGCGACAGGCCTCATTTAAGTCTTAAGGAAGTTCAACTACATCACCTTCGAAAGAAGGTCCCCAAAAGCCTGTATCATTTTTAAGCTGTATCCCGTATAAAGTCATAAGAAACGTTACTCAAACAAACTTTGCTGAGACACTAACAACCTCAGGCAGACAGTACCACGCCAGAAACCTTAAACAGCCCCAGACTGGAGAGGGAGCAATGTAAGTGGGGGAAAAACATAAGACAGTCTTCCTCAATGTAAGCACCCAGTACCTGGAACAACATCTCCATTGGCATCAGAACTGGCCCTACTCCACCTAAAGTTCAGAAAGATGCTGAAAACTCAACTCTTCAAAAAGCATTCCCTCTCCACACAACAAGGATTAACCTCGTTGTTGCCTTTAGTAATGATCCAGCGCAATATTAGCCAACAACATTCATACACCATATACTCACTTGGGCCCATACATTCACACTACACTAATACTTACGCTGGGTGTCAGATGTACTCTTTATCAAAATCCCTGCTACCAATTACCTTCTGATTGAAGAGTAATAACTTACCAATGGATCCTTTGCTAATTGGGAAGTTTAAAATGAGTGACATTCACTATAATACATAATCCTGAAATAACCACTGAGTCAGGAGTTTTTTAAAATGTTTATCTAAAGTTTTTAGCAGAGTAAAATACAGAAAACACGGTACTTGATTGTAATACCCATGAAAAAGCATAGAAATGATTTTGCTAATAATTGACGGTGTTTAAGGAAGAGGAGAAGATAGAGACAGCAGCGCAACTAAAGGTTGCAGTATAGTTACCTAATTGCGAGAACCAAGCCCCTTGGCCAAGGAGTTGGAAAAGATAGGACCCAGGAAGGATGAAGAGCAAAGACTTCTTCCAGGATCAGGACAGGACCGGTGACCTCTCTACAACGACGCCTGCGCCGTTCCCCTCTCTGATACTCGACTTCTTCTCGATTCTCCCGTTCTAATGGACTCCGCCGCCCCCTCCTCAGGACCTCTTCTGGACAGGGATTCAGTCAGCAACCAATCAGCTGGGCAGTCTGGAGCTCTTCTGCGTGTTCTGAGAGTCAGCTCTCGCAGCATGGACGCCTGTTCTTCGTGAAAGTATGCTCTGACTAATTTACTAATGCTATATTCTATTATACCCTTCTACGCCCATGTACCTCCCCTTAATGTTGCTAAAATATGGGACCACTACTTCTGATTGGACAGGGACAGGGGGTGGATTCTCGCACCATATCGATTTGGCCTAAATTGTAAAGCCTATTGTCTTTACGTTCCCGCCCCTTCAAATTAATACATTCACTTTATTTCCCACCCGTCTCACGACAAATGTTATACATTTTACAGGGGAAAAGTATCATTTTTGTCCTCCGGAAACATGAAGTATAGCATCTTCGGCCAATGGGTCATGGCCTTGGAAGACGTCCAAGTTGACTTCACTTGGCAGGCACACAGGACACATGCGCAGAACCATCTGTCTCTCGAGTTTCAAAACACCAACCCAGGCCCAAGTTTACGAATTACTAAAAGTGCAAGAAGAAAATATTAAAATCACAAATAAAATGTTTCACTGTATGCCCACTTTCCCTACTCTATTCCCATTTAATTATAATACTATCCTGCATTAGTAGCATTAAGAAAACGACAATTTAATAATGACATGAGAGCAAGCTGAAGCATGTGAAAACATTTAGCGGCCATTTTAGTGCACACTGCGCAGAAGCAGAAGTTTCCCACCAAGCAAAGAAAAACGTCACACCATGTGATCAGGTTGCGACATGCGCAATGAAGTTCCCGCGCTTTAGCGGCCATCTTGGATTATAGACAAGCGTTATTCATTAGTAAAACACATAAGCAAGCTTCTGTCCCTCTTGTGTTTGTGAATGCAAAGGTTAGTATTTACAATACAAGTTTAATAAATTAATACTATGAGGAAGATTGCGTACAAGCAAGTTTCATTTTTGAAACCTTGCTCCATCAATCCCCTCTCTGATGGCGTTTCTGAGCCATCAAAAATACTACCCTCAATCAGATGCCAACTTCTAGCAATTCGTTTCATTCTCATTTTTACATTTTCTGTTTTTCACATCCCCTTTCAACTTTTTGTATAAATCACTTCTCCATTCTTCAAGTTCTATTTCATCTAGTTTTCTTTTCTTTCCTTTTCCTGTCACTTTATATGTTCCATTCTTTCTACAGCATTTGCACCATATTGTTATTGCCAATATTATTATTGCTATCCCTGCTAAGGGTACTAATATTTGACCTACAAGTCCTTTCCCTATATTAGCAAACCAGGTTCCAATTGACGAGATACTATTTGTCAATCTTTCCCATACACTATCAACTTCCAGTGGTTTAAGTTCTTTCTCAAGTTTAGTTATGTTCTGAATGTACGTTCCAATTTCTGCACTCTTATCAGGAATATAAGTGCAACAATGTTTCGTCTTCAATAATTTACAGACTCCTCCCTCTTTTGCCAATAGAATGTCAAGAGCAAGTCGATTTTGCATCACCATAGATCTAATCGCAACCATCTCCGTATTAATCATTAGAAAACCTCCAGCAGTATCCGTTGATAAACGATCAACCACTGTAGACAATTTACATATTTTCCTTGAGTTCAGAATTATTCCCACTGAAGGTATCAATGCACCAAATATATCACCTACAATTTCTGAAAAACTAGCTCTTTTACTACGTATTAATTCATTATTGTTTTCATTGCTTCCAGTGTTTCTTTTTACGTGGTATATCTTTGGAAAAACTATTCCAAAATAACAACTTCCATACCACCGTGCAGGAAGCCTAAAGTAAGCCTTATTCCCGCATACCTAATAAATTCCAGGAAAAACTGAATCTGTTCCTCCTTTGAGTCCCCAACCTCCAAGAATTAAAAAATTGTGTTCACATTCACTGGTACCGATGAAAACATTGTTATAATCAGTCTTTAACCTATGAAGACAAATTTTCCCTTTCTTTACGAAATCCAGAGCCATTGCAGCTTGAGCTTTACCAGGTGTATAACTCCCTTCTTTCTCCGCCCAAGGTGGCAACTGAGCCTTATGCTCTGAAGCTTTCTTTTGAAAATCATGTCTTCTATCTTCTACTAAATTCAAAAATATCTTTTCTTCTTCTAGTAAAGAACATGTTAAGATTGTGTCTATGTGCATGTGTTATGTCTATCGATTTCATTGTTAAGAAAAATTCTCCCATAAACTGTGCGTCTTGACTACTAAGCACTGGGTTCATACTCTTGCGAATCGGAACCTCAGAAAATATCACATCTAAGTTTGAATAATAATACTGTAGCCTACCTGTTCTATAAAATAAACTTGTTAATACACTACATGAGATGCCATATGTCAGTGGTAAATGATGGTATGTTAATCCTTCCGCTACTGATTCAGGTAACTTCATACAGACATAACAATTACTAACTTCCATTGTGTCTACATACTGAAACAATAACTTTGTGAAAACATTTAAACTAATGTCGTTATCAGCTATTTCATGATGAATTTCTGCCTCATCTTCTGCCATTAATTCTACTCTATTGCCCTTCATGTTTGCTGTCCTCCCTTTAGTTTCATTATTAATCTTCTTATCTATTATCATAAGGTAAGGAACTGCTACAATCAGGACTAACCATACTATAAGCACCAATACTAGACTACATATGCAGATTGCACAGCATCTCCTACAACAATTTCGTTTTGGTCTCCCAGTAACTCTATCGTCAGGCATTTTTCGACAAGGAAGATTGCTCTTCTTATCTCTTCTTCTTTTCTTTAGAGGATTCTTTTGTTTAGTCAGGGTGGTCTTGTTTCTTCTTCGTATGTTAGTTCTGCACTTGTTCCTTCGCCACCACTGTCACTTGACTCTGAGCTTTCAAAATCTTCAAGAATGATATAAGTCCAGTCAGGACCCTTGAATTTGTTATTCACAAGTCTCAGTCTTTTACTTTTTCTTTTTCTGACTTTTTCTCTTGTTCAGTTTGACTTGTCACTTCAGGTACTTGTTCTGGATCTTCACTTCTGGTTGTTATGTGGTATTTTACTCTTTTAATGACACTTGGCCAATGATCTCCTTTTCTTGTTTTCTTTGTTGGCACTGTTTCTCTGTTTACGTCTTCAAAGATCTCGTTATTTTCACTGCTCAATACTGTTTTGTTTTCTTTGATTACTGCCTCTTTTGTTTGTTCTTTTTCAGGTCTGATTGGTTTCTCTTCAATAGCTCCACAATGACTTTCAAGATGTTGACCTTGTTCCTTTTTTATTTCTTTATGTTCATTTGTATCAACCCCTTTTTCTTTAGTGAATTCTTCTTGATCTAACTGCTTCTGATCAGGGCTTATTGCACTGTGAACTTCTGCAGCCTGACCGGATTCTTCTAAACCTGTCTTTCCCTGTGTAAAGTCTATTAAATCTTCACTGTTTTGTGTCCAATTTTCTTTCCCTATCTTATTTTGTTCAGGATCTTTTACTGTCTTTTCTTCTTGATCCTGAACTGCTTCTTCTTCACCTATCTGATCTTCTTCAATTTCTTCCAATTTAGTTTGATTTCTCGTTCTGTGGTATACTTCAGGAACTTCTACCACTGGTATCCAATCCTGACTTGTGCTCGGTTGTTCTCCGTCAGCTTCTCTCGAACCTCTAGCCTGAGATTCCTCAGCTGGGCAACCTTCAGCTTCTTCAGTGATTGGCGTTGTCTGTGGATTCTCCTCTTCAGGTTCTGGTACTCTCTTTGTGTGGCTTACGTGAATCCAATTAGGAAATCTTGCACACTTCACTGCTGTATTGGTGGTCAATATAACTTGACAAGGTCTGCTCCACCTGGGTGATAAACACGTTTCTCTGGTGTGATTCTTCACTACCACCCAATCACCAGGATTCAGATCATGTTCTAGTTCAGGCTGCCTGGAAACTGCGTCTTCTCCAACCTGATGAGAGACAGAACGCACTAGGTCAGCCAATCCTTTGCAATAATCCAAAACCATATCATCAGATATATTCACCAGTTTGTTTGTGGGAACATGTGTTTGTCTCATTGCTCTTCCCATCATTATTTCATGGGGGCTCAATCCTGTTGTTCTGTCAGGTATGCTTCTGATTCCCATCAAGACAAGTGGCAATGCGTCTGGCCACTCTAATGATGTTGATGCACACATTTTTCCCAATCTTGACTTTATAGTGCCATTCAATTGTTCAACCACTCCAGAAGCCTCTGGGCGATATGCACAGTGCAATTTCTGTTTTATTTGAAACGCTTCACATATTATCTGGATCACTTCGCTATTAAAGTGTTTTCCTCTATCTGATTCCAAAGATACTGGGAAACCAAACCTAGGTATGAGCTCACGTAACAACAGTTTTGCAACTGTAATACTGTCATTTCTCCTAGTAGGGTAAGCCTCCACCCACTTTGAAAACAGACACACTATGACTAGTACATATTTTAGTCCTCTGCATGGTGGTAACTGTATGAAGTCGAACTGGAGTCTTATAAATGGGCCCTCTGCCTTTCCAATCTTTCCAAACCCAATTATCGTTTTCCTGCCTGGATTATGCATTTGGCAAGTTAGACATCTCTGGCAAAGACTCTCTGCAACAGCCCTGAATTTGGGATTGTACCAATTTTGTCTGAACAGCCTAATCATTGCATCTCTCCCTATGTGTGAGTCTCCATGGTGCATTCTAGCCATTTGTGAGAGTAAACAGTCTGGCATGACTGGTCTGCCATCTGCACTGATCCACACTTCATCTTCTCCTCTTTGGGAGCAACCCACTTTGATCCACAAATTTTTCTCACTTTCATCAACCTCATCTTGCAATTTCTTCACCTCATTCCAAGTTTCAGGTGGCATATACAGCATAAGTTGGCAGCTGATTCCCATTCTTTCCACCCTCTTATTGACTGACGTTCTGGTTTTGGCACAATGTTGAGCCACCAAGTCTGCATATCTGTTGCCGACTACCACCCAGTCATCTCCTGACTGGTGTGCGGCACATTTCACCACAGCCAATTCTTTTGGTGATTGTATTGCTTCTAGCAATTCCCTTACAAATTGTCCATTTTTAATGGGGGATCCTGAAGAAGTCATGAAATCCCTCTGCATCCACAGTTGGCCAAAATCATGCACAACCCCGTAACCATATTGACTATCTGTAAATATGGTCACTCTCTGATTCCTCCCAATTTTGCAAGCTTTTATCAAAGCAATCAATTCAGCTACTTGTGCAGATTTTACTCCTGGTAAATAGGATGCTTCAACTATTCCAGTTAATTCACATACCGCATAGGCAGCAGTTAGTTTACCATCTTCATGTCTTTGACATGAACCATCGACAAATAGCTCCCTGTCTGGCTTTTTAAGAGGCTGTTCCTCTATGTCTGGGCGTGGTTTTGTACATAATTCTGTAATTTGTACACAATCATGTTCATCTTCTTCGTCATCTTTATTTGTTTCATGATATGGGTCCGGCAATAAAGTTGCTGGATTTATTATTGTACACCTTACCATGGTCACATTTTCAGCACCCATTATTATCCTCTCATATTTAGTCAGCCGACTAGGAGTAAGATGCTGCGTTCGTGTTCTTGTCAATAGAATCACAACTGCATGTGGAACATACACTTTTACAGGGTGTCCCATCACAATTGACTCGCTTTGTTCAATGCTCAAACAAGTTGCTGCCACTGCTTTTAAGCATCCTGGCAACGCGGCTGCTACTGGGTCCAATGTAGCAGAAAAGTACGCTATAGGACGTCTGTCTAGTCCATGTCTCTGAGTTAGGACAGAAAGTGCACAATTTTCTCTCTCTTGACAGAATAATGCGAATTCTCTTTTATAATCAGGCATGCCTAAGGCAGGTGCTGAACAAAGTGCGTTTCTCAATTTTACAAAAGCTTCTACACTTTCATCCTCCCACTCAACAGGGTCCTTTGCTTTCTTTTTCGTCATGTTAATTAAGGGCTTAGCTAACATGGAAAAATTTGGTATCCATTGTCGACAGTATCCTACTATTCCTAGGAACATTCGCACTTGTCTTTGGGTTACAGGCATTTGCATTCTCTTTATTAATTCTACTCTTTCAGAGGTTATTCTTCTTTTTCCCCTCTCAATTTGATGTCCCAGATATTTAACTGCTGTCCTGCAAAACTGTAACTTTTCAGGTGAAACTTTATGCCCTTCCTCAGCCAAAAGATTTAATAATGCTATGGAATCAACAACACAGTCTTCTCTGGTGGTCGACGCTACTAATAAGTCGTCGATATATTGAACTAAAACTGAGCTTCCTGGCATCACTAGTTTTTCCAGGCACTTTTTCAGTATCTGGTTGAAGATGGAAGGACTTTCTGTGTACCCCTGAGGAACACGATTCCACACATATACTTTATTCTCAAATTTGAATGAAAAAAGATACTGGCTGTCTGGATGCAATGGTATTGAAAAGAATGCTTGACACAAGTCAATTACTGTGAACCATCCTGCATTCCAAGGAATCTGATATAGTATTACTGCAGGATTTGGTACTATAGGACAACATGGTTCTACAATCTTATTTATTTTCCTCAGGTCCTGAACAATCCTATATTTTCCACTAGGTTTCTTTAGTCCCATGATTGGTGAATTGCATGGGCTACTCATTACTTCTTTTAGGATGTTTTGTTCTACCATTCGTTTTATTTCTTCAATGACTCCTGCCTTTACTTCTGCACTCATTTTGTACTGTCTGGTATTTGGGAAAATTGCACCTTCTTTTACCGTAATTTGAACTGGATCTATTTTTGCCATAAGTCCTACTTCTTTTCCGGTGAAATCCCATACTATTGGGTTTACTGTACCTTTTAATTCTTCTGGTAACTCATCTCTTGTTATTAACGAAAACATTTCGTCTATTTCTGTACCTTGTTTTGCAACCATAATTTTATATACATGGTCCTCATCTGGTGTCTGAACTGCCACACCATCTGGCGTGCAGAAAATTGTACAGTTCATTTTGCACAATAAATCTCTACCTAATAAATTCACTGGGCTAGAATCGCACACTACAAATTGATGCATTTCTCTGAAGTTTCCTATTTTGACTTCCATTGGTTCTGTAAGAGGTGTTCTAATTCTTTGATTAGCTACCCCTACTACTTGGATATCTTCACCAGAGAGAGGAAGGTCTGGGATGTCTGCTGATCTCACCGTAGACCTGGTAGCACCAGTGTCTAAAAGGAAAGTAATATCATTACCTTTCACATTTCCTTCAACATATGGACCAGACTGATCTACCTGTAAGGATGCGCCAAGTACGCACTCCTTCTTCCCCTCTCCTAGGCACCGTCATGAGTTGAATTCACAGTAATTGTCCTGCAAAAGAAATTGTGATGTCATATAATCATTCTTACCACTCCCTCCTGGGTATCCAATGTCTGTACCATGCTTTGCTCTGCTTACATTACCCTGAACAGGTGGAGGTGGTAATTGACTCTGGGGATTTACACCCTGCTGTGAGTCATTCTGCGTCTGTGGATTTAAGTTTTGATTTGGGCCATTATTATTCCGAATCTTTTTACATTCGTCCTTCCAATGCCCCAATTTTCCGCATCCATGACAAGGAAATTTCTTTTTAGCTTCTTCTCTACTCATTCGTCCTCTAAATTTTCCACCATTTCCCGTATCACCACTCGTTCCAGAATCTTTTCCTTGATTTTCACTCGGATTTTCCAAATTAATTCCCTGCTTCTCTGCCATTTTCACCTGTGCCCACATCACCTTTTCTTGTAATTTCTTGTGTCTATCCTCAATATCGTCTCCACAATATTTTGCATACTTCAAAATTTCATCTATGGGCTTTCCCTGCCAACACAGCATGTGTTGTTTAATCATCTGGCAAATCTCTGGCTTCAGACCGTAAACAAACCGATACACAAACTGACTCATGTTTTTGTCTCCAATGTCCTCGAATCCACTATACTGTTTAAACACCTGCAATAAACGTTCATAGTAGGAATGTACTGTTTCACTGGCTTCTTGGGTGGTTCGATCTATTTTCACCCAATCTGTTTCTTTCGGTGGTATTTTCCCTTTCAGGTATGTTATCACCTGCTGATACTTTTTCATTACATCATTTGACGGGGCACCTGTCTTCGGATCTCTAGGATATTCATCACTAGGCCAATCGACTGTAATCTATACAATCTGTCCATAAATCGGCAGGTACCACTATGTCAAACAGACCATCTAAATCCTTCAACAATACCTTTGACACCTTCACAAACCTTTCAACCTGCTTGTACCATTCAATTGGTTTTTCTCTCAATTTTGGAAAATCATTCGTAAATGATAAAATATCCTGTCTGCTCCATGGGACATGTACATATCCTCCTCCCGCAACTTCTCGCATTGGATACATTTGATCTGCTTTTCCTGCTTCCTTCATCACATATTCAGATGCTGTTCTACTTGTTCGTGCTTCTTCCTTTTTCTTGGCCCACCTAGATCTCCATTTATCTAGATCTCCCCATTTTTGTAAAACTAACATTAATTCTCTTATTTGCAGTCTTCTTCCAGATGCATTCATATTTTCTAAATCTTTGTCTGAAAATTCTGCTCTATAGGGTTTCTGTAGTACTTTTGATCTCCCTATTTCAATTCCCATCTGTAGTGCTAGATTGGACAATTTTTCATGAAATACCTTCACATTTCTAGTGATACTTCTGCACAGGAACAATAATTCTTCTTCATCATAGGTATTCAAGCGTTCTACTCCTACATTTCCTGCTATTTCTTCTAATTCAACTTTTAATTTATGGATATCCAGTACTTTTGGAGGTGTGCACTGTTTAACTGACCCTTGCACCCATCTTTCTAGATCTTCAGGTGTTACTATGGTAGCACTTTTTGCTCCCGATGAAGTTACTAAACTTACATCTTTTGAACCTCCAGGTACATCTTTTCTTGGAGTACTATTTACAGAACCTCGAATAGGCAAGTCCATAAGTGATATTGTGGATTCACAGTCACTAAATTGATCCTCAATTATAACTGGAGCTTCAGGTCTGGGATTACTCACAGGAGTAGGTGCAAGTATGGGTTGAGGACAATTTCCCTGAGTACCATATAATGGAACCACTGGACCAATTGTTACAGGTATGGTCAACGAATCAGGATGTACTTTTATCTGAGTTATTTTCTGTATTAATTCTGTTCTGGTCTTTTCTAGGGCTTCTTTTTCTTTATCATGTAGCATTCTACTCTGGGTGAACTCATGCATTACCTGTGGCACTAATGGAGTTTTTGGTGGTGCACTTGGGGTGCATCCACTTGTCCCTTCCTGATATGGTGGGGGATTTCTTAACATTTCCTCCATAAATTCGTCTTCAGACTCCTCATTTCTCATTAAATGTTTTGTCTTTTCTGTACATTTGCCTCCTGATTTCTCTCCTTCTGTGAATAATGGATACAGTCCTTCTGTAATCATTGCCCTTCTCCATTGTTTCATCTGACCCTCTCTAGACTCACGTAGATATCTGGGAAAAATCCTGGATAACTCCTATTACTTCTAGATCTATCCCGCTCAAATGCCTCGGTTTCCCATTCTTCTAGAGCTTCGTACTGGGTTAATCTAGGTCTGGGTTCTAAATCATTCATCCTTAATCTCAAGTTTTGAAGAATTCTTCCATTGAAGGTACCATTCTCGGGAAATGCTAATATTCCATCATTTTTGGTGTATTTTATCCAATTCTCCATCCATACACAAGTATGATAACCTCTCTCCATCATCATCATAAATGATGCTGGCGTTTTAGCTGGTGGAATAATAATTCCTTCTCTAGTTTTGATTGGTTTGTCCTTTTTTAAATAATTCTTAATCTTTTGCAAAAATGAAATTTTTCTCCTTTCTCCGTACATTCTATCTAATCTTCTGTGTACAAAATTATATTCTGCAAAACCTAGGAATCTCCTATCCGGACGAGTTCCTGTTAAAGTCGGATCACGTTTTAACATGCAATCCTTATCCACTAAGAATTTTGCTTCTAAAATCTCGACCAATCAAATGTCTGCTATCTTTTATTTCCGAGCCAATCCTTGCGCGGCTTTTTGGTGACGTTTCTCTGTCAACCCCTCCTTAACAATCTGCTCGTTTCTGTCCTTGCTGGTTTAACCAATCCCAGCGCGGCACCTGTGACGTCAGTACTACTCCTGACTACTGACCCCTCCTTTACAAGGGTTTTTTTCCACACACGCTGTTTCAACCTACCACAGCGCGGCGTTTTGTGACGTCAGCTCCCTCTCCGGCAACGGACCCTCCCTTTACAAAACTTTACGCAAACTTATTTTCTCTATAAATCTTAATTAAATTTCAGTAACAACATAAAACATTCGCTATCGTGCCAGTTTCCACTAATTTCGAAAAAGATAGTTTCTTCCACACTTTAGTAAAACCTTTCCGTTTACTAATACATACACTTCGAGTAAAACACTTTTGTCTACTCTTCACACAAGCCCTCCTTAACAATCTGCTCGTTTCTGTCCTTGCTGGTTTAACCAATCCCAGCGCGGCACCTGTGACGTCAGTACTACTCCTGACTACTGACCCCTCCTTTACAAGGGTTTTTTTCCACACACGCTGTTTCAACCTACCACAGCGCGGCGTTTTGTGACGTCAGCTCCCTCTCCGGCAACGGACCCTCCCTTTACAAAACTTTACGCAAACTTATTTTCTCTATAAATCTTAATTAAATTTCAGTAACAACATAAAACATTCGCTATCGTGCCAGTTTCCACTAATTTCGAAAAAGATAGTTTCTTCCACACTTTAGTAAAACCTTTCCGTTTACTAATACATACACTTCGAGTAAAACACTTTTGTCTACTCTTCACACAAGCCCTCCTTAACAATCTGCTCGTTTCTGTCCTTGCTGGTTTAACCAATCCCAGCGCGGCACCTGTGACGTCAGTACTACTCCTGACTACTGACCCCTCCTTTACAAGGGTTTTTTTCCACACACGCTGTTTCAACCTACCACAGCGAGGCGTTTTGTGACGTCAGCTCCCTCTCCGGCAACGGACCCTCCCTTTACAAAACTTTACGCAAACTTATTTTCTCTATAAATCTTAATTAAATTTCAGTAACAACATAAAACATTCGCTATCGTGCCAGTTTCCACTAATTTCGAAAAAGATAGTTTCTTCCACACTTTAGTAAAACCTTTCCGTTTACTAATACATACACTTCGAGTAAAACACTTTTGTCTACTCTTCACACAAGCTCCAGAAGTACCTGTTACTTTTCCAATGTTACCCTTACTAGGTGATATAACATCAAATTTTTTTCAGCGTACCCTTTTTGCTATTACTCACACGCACAGAGTCCCTAACAAGTACTTGAAGTCCTGCTTAACTTCTCAGTACTATTTCTGCCTGACAGATAACCTCACTGCAGTATGGCTTCCACTTGCCACCCACTATTCTTTTTCCCCCCGGGGTATTCTGGACAACATAAAACAAAACTCAAAATTTAAGCGGATATTAGTTCATAAAAAAATACAAATAAAATTCTCATTACCCAATTAACAAAGAGTAACAAAAACCGTCCTCTGCTTACCAGAAAACTGATCCAGCGCAATATTAGCCAACAACATTCATACACCATATACTCACTTGGGCCCATACATTCACACTACACTAATACTTACGCTGGGTGTCAGATGTACTCTTTTATCAAAATCCCTGCTACCAATTACCTTCTGATTGAAGAGTAATAACTTACCAATAGATCCTTTGCTAATTGGGAAGTTTAAAATGAGTGACATTCACTATAATACATAATCCTGAAATAACCACTGAGTCAGGGAGTTTTTTTTAATGTTTATCTAAAGTTTTTAGCAGAGTAAAATACAGAAAACACGGTACTTGATTGTAATACCCATGAAAAAGTATAGAAATGATTTTGCTAATAATTGACGGTGTTTAAGGAAGAGGAGAAGATAGAGACAGCAGCGCAACTAAGGGTTGCAGTATAGTTACCTAAATGCGAGAACCAAGCCCCTTGGCCAAGGAGTTGGAAAAGATAGGACCCAGGAAGGATGAAGAGCAAAGACTTCTTCCAGGATCAGGACAGGACCGGTGACCTCTCTACAACGACGCCTGCGCCGTTCCCTCTCTCTGATACTCGACTTCTCCTCGATTCTCCCGTTCTAATGGACTCCGCCGCCCCCTCCTCAGGACCTCTTCTGGACAGGGATTCAGTCAGCAACCAATCAGCTGGGCAGTCTGGAGCTCTTCTGCGTGTTCTGAGAGTCAGCTCTCGCAGCATGGACGCCTGTTCTTCGTGAAAGTATGCTCTGACTAATTTACTAATGCTATATTCTATTATACCCTTCTACGCCCATGTACCTCCCCTTAATGTTGCTAAAATATGGGACCACAACTTCTGATTGGACAGGGACAGGGGGTGGATTCTCGCACCATATCGATTTGGCCTAAATTGTAAAGCCTATTGTCTTTACGTTCCCGTCCCTTCAAATTAATACATTCACTTTATTTCCCACCCGTCTCACGACAAATGTTATACATTTTACAGGGGAAAAGTATCATTTTTGTCCTCCGGAAACATGAAGTATAGCATCTTCGGCCAATGGGTCATGGCCTTGGAAGACGTCCAAGTTGACTTCACTTGGCAGGCACACAGCACACATGCGCAGAACCATCTGTCTCTCGAGTTTCAAAACACCAACCCAGGCCCAAGTTTACGAATTACTAAAAGTGCAAGAAGAAAATATTAAAATCACAAATAAAATGTTTCACTGTATGCCCACTTTCCCTACTCTATTCCCATTTAATTATAATACTATCCTGCATTAGTAGCATTAAGAACACGACAATTTAATAATGACATGAGAGCAAGCTGAAGCATGTGAAAACATTTAGCGGCCATTTTAGTGCACACTGCGCAGAAGCAGAAGTTTCCCACCAAGCAAAGAAAGACGTCACACCATGTGATCAGGTTGCAACATGCGCAATGAAGTCCTGCGCTTTTAGCGGCCATCTTGGATTATAGACAAGCGTTATTCATTAGTAAAACACATAAGCAAGCTTCTGTCCCTCTTGTGTTTGTGAATGCAAAGGTTAGTATTTACAATACAAGTTTAATAAATTAATACTATGAGGAAGATTGCGTACAAGCAAGTTTCATTTTTGAAACCTTGCTCCATCAGTAAACTACTGTGAATCTATCCATGGACTGTTGCCTTTCTGTAGGGCTCCATTGCCTCCCAACTAGATTCACTGTACAGAAAAACATCTATATACATTATAAATACATACCGATTGTAATCCACTGTGTTGTACAAAAATATTATGTCCAGCTCTCTACACTATCAATCATTAATTGCGACTCCCTTTTACATTTGGGGACGTTATGCTTCAACATGGAAATGTTACTTTTTATGTTTATTATGCTTGACTATTTTGTAGCTTGCCCTTCAGAAGGGTCAAAGTGCTAAACTGCGTAACATTTGTGTTACTTGCCCCGCTCGCCCTATATTCAAGTTCTGCTATGCTAAACTGCCTTATATTTACTGTACTCGAGCTATTCATCCAGTTTTCTATGCGTTGATTTGGCATTTCTCACAAAGGTATAGCTGTGACAAACACAGTGAATACCCTGAAACTACTGGGTTATGGGGACCTGGCACCTTTAGACTCTCAATAATTGGCGAACACAGGTTGTTGAAGGCCCAGCCTCATTAGGTATTAAAGACCTGTTAATCAATGGGAACCAGGAGCTGGGCACTGGGCATCCTGCCACTCCTGGCAACTGCACACCAAGTCACTAGGAGCATCTGCACTATAAAGAACTCTTTAGCTTCTTCTAGAGATCATGTGTAGAAGGGAGGAAGGAGGAAGAGTGAGAAAGGGAAACAGAGAGGGAGGGGAGACAAAGATAGCAAAAGACTGAGCGAGGTGGGAAGAAAAGACAACAGAAGAGGGAGAGAAGAAGTAGAAAACGATGAAGAAGGGGTAAGAGATGGGAAAGAAAGAAAGGGGGAAGACACGGATGGGGAAAAGAGAAGGTTAAAAAAGATTCCTACTCACCGAATTGAAGTGTATTTAATATGCGAAAGGGATGAAAGCAATTCAGAGTACAGGACTATCTCAGTCATTCTTCCATGACTTGTCAGAGGTATGTGTGGTTCTCACCATATGACAGTGAGGTACAAATGTACCATCTTTTTAGCCACAATCCGTTCTCCATCAGTGCAGAGTTCAATTAAATGGTGAGCTGTCTTACTAGGCCTTTCATAACTCATTTGTTTGTTGCACATAGCACTCCGGGGCGCAAGAAGAACTTGAGCCAGTTTTTTGCACCCCTGGGGCACTATGGTATTACAAAAAGGGCAGCAGATGCTTGTGCGGACCCTTCTGTAATACCGATTGTGCCAGCACTAAATGTGCACTGGTCCGATCTCAAGGGATCATTCCTTATCTGCATGAGAGCATGGCCACATGCAAAAGAGGGAATCCTTTGCATTTGCACCCACGCCATATTGTAGATGCAGAGGCAAAGAGGCAATCTGGAGATGTACTCATTGTGTGCCACAGAGTTGATGTGAAGTCAGTCCTCCCCCCAACCACCCTGCTCCCCGAGAGTGACCCTGAGAAGGGGGGATAATAAGACCCAGGGTCTCCTCAGGCATCCCCATGTAGACAGGTGCAGTCAGTCAACCACCCACACATACATACACAAGGGGATCCCTGCCCCACTTGCAAACACAGGCCAGGTTGCCACATCCACAGTGAAAGGTGGACGGGATTCTTCAAACAGACTGGCTGTCTTTCACTAATGCGCTGTCCCTAGTCCAGGAATGAGCTTTTGACTTAGCTGCAGGCAGCGCATTTACTGTAATAGAAAGTACTGTCACAGTTTGCACCAGGTGCATTCAGTCAAAAGGTGTGCCATGTCACAAACGGGGAGAATGCGGTCTGTATGTGCTAAAGGCCCTATTTTCTTCTGTGTGGTGTGTGGGGACTTAAAGTTCTGATAGATGGTTCATCCCACAAAGCTTGGCAACCAGGGTTTGGGAAATTGTTCTATTGGATACTATCAGCCCAAATCTGAAAAGCCCATGGTAGATCCTACCAACCCACATGTCCTACAAGCCCATGGTTTTACCAGGCCCTATGAAGGTTGCAAAAAAAAAAAAAAAAAGGCCCACTTACTTCTCTCGCTCCCTTTATACCTATGATCCTTCCAACACAGCAACTCGTCCTTGTGATCTTCTTTTCAGAAGAGGTGGGGCCAGGCGGAGACTACTGCCCTGGGAAATGTCGGGGAAATATCCAATGGACCTCCCCTCTGATGTCCCTTGGGGAGCCTCTCCCCACTGAAGTTCACACCAATCTGCTCTCACTCATGAGAGACTATCTTGTAGGCCTGCCTTTCTCGGGTGCTCCAGGGCCAGCCCAGAATTCAGCTCTTCCAAGCACCATACAAACCCATGCAACTGGCACAAACTCATGCAACTGGATCAAACCATAGCTCGCAGCCCACAGACCTGGTGCCTGGAACAAAATGCAGTGCCCTTTCGCCCATTAACATAAAACACTCATACTCACACCCAGAATAACTCTTGTTCTATAATTTAGGCCTTAAGCACAAAAGTGCATGCATTTTTCCTGCCAAGCTGCTGCATATCATATAGATTGTCAAGGCTCGTGGAAAAGTTATTCTCAACAAGTTGACACTGCTAAACAAATGAGACACACTACAAAATTAGTACAAAGCTAATTAGAAAATTTAGAAAATGACATTCTACAAAATGGTACAGTTACAAAACCGTACCACTAGGAGACTACACATTGACAAGATCCCAGCCCCACAATAGGCCCTTACAAAACTGCCCCATTACAAGAGCCTGCTCCCACAAAGGCAGATGCATACAAAATAACAATATACAGGCACAGAGTGCCATAGTGACAATCCTATGGAAAGAGAGAGTTGTAAAGTAATTATCCAGGTAAATACGTCATAGCATGAATACCCAACTGTGCGGCGTGATCGTTGAAGTAAACTGACTATTAAAGGCTCATGTCTATTTCTAGTTATACAGGGATACAGACGCAGTGTTCGCTCACAGCCTCATCCCATCTTGTGTACCCCTCCCAGCCACCTCTAAGTAAGATGCAGAACCGGAGGCAAATGAAAACCACTATTTATTCAGCTTTCCCCCTCCCCAAACAAGACTACAGAATCCCGCACAGCTTGAGCTACACAGTCCTCACCAGATGAAATCACCATAACATTTCAAATAAGGATAAAAATAAAACTACAAGCCCCTGACATTAGCTTTTGTAAAGCCCAGTGCACAGTGATTTAAACAATCCCTCCCCTCCGCACAACCACTGCTTCACAATTCAGCAGACTCCAAAGCTACACAGGTGCTGCTCTATGAAGCTACCTTCCCTTCCGCACTTCTTCACAGTGAAACTGAGGTGCAAAAACACTTCTTCATAAAGTCCAATCTTCACAAAGATACCCTGTAAGAAGTGGATTATTATTTGGGGTGGGTGACTGCCCACCTCAAGGAATAATCATAAACCATAAAGTCACTAAATTAACCTCAGCTTAATCCCCTGGTAACTATGGCACGAGCAGACAGAGTTAACTTATGGCATTGAGTAAAGTATTTATGCAGTACCAAAACGATAATAAAACAAATTGCCACACACTAAAAATCCTAAGCCAAATTTGTAAAACAGAGTAAGTGTAACGAGTACAATATTACTATTTTGGGGCTAAAATGACAAAAATCCAATAAGGGAAACCAGCTATATGAATTTTTAAACTTTTAAGATGAAATAGCACCAATGACAGTCTATAATCATGGTAGACCAGGACCTAAGTGCAATTTCAAGGTCAGATACACCAACCAGATTGTCTCAGTAAAAGAATTTTCCTTCTTAGTCTTTTAAGTCCCAACTTTTCAGGGTTTCAGGAGCAGCTCCTCTAGGTTGCGTCGGAGGCTCCCAGGACCTTAGGGACAGGTTGCAGGAGCCAGGAATCACTTCAGCAGAGGCCACCAGCAAGGTCAAGTCGAGGTCCAGTTGATACTGTTCAGTTGGGTACTCCAGTTAGAAGGCCTTGTGCATATTATCTCCCATTAGCCACACAAGTAGTTCACCAACTCACCCTTGGAGCCTACGTCTTTGTCCTAGGTAAAAGAGGGACCAGGCCCAGTCCTTCAGGGCTCCTGTCAGGTCACAGACAGCAGGTCCAGTCTTCTTCCGATCTTCAAAAGAAAGGCTAGAGCAAGATTGCACTCTAACAACGGACGCACAGCATGCTCAATTATTGGTCATCAAAAACTGCAAATTTATCCATATTTAAACCGTTTTATTCCATTTACTCCAAAAGTTCATCATGTTCATCACTCTTTATCCTGTCACATGTGAGGCCCTTATGTATTCAACAGCTTCTAGTGCGACCAGATATGCCTATCCAGGTCTTTTTCTGACGCACGACGGATACATAAAATATCCTCAGTGCTTCATCTCCTTACCCAATGCATTTCGGGCTTTTTTATAGCCCTTCGTCAGGGGTCCCCCACAAGTTTAAAACATTAGCATTAGTTTGTGTTGGAGTCTTGAGAACTTTGTTTAAAATTATAGCAGATGGGTGTTGGATCGGATTACGTATGGACATTTCAGTATCTAAAAATGTTTATCATGATTACATACATTCATGTGCTGAGTTCATGTTTTGGTTGTTAGAACTGTATAATCGACGTGTTTTATAACATCTACGGGTGGGCGGGGTATTTAATATGAGGTGCCTGGGGAGCTTGCAGTAGTAGGGAGTGGGTCAGTGGAATTATTAACAATCGACGATTCTGTACAGTGGGGGTATTGAGGGATGAGCAGCACTGCCTTATGGGAGTTGTAGTAGCATATGCTGGGAGAAGAACAGCTTTTTCGACATGATTGGCCTACTTGGAGGGGTGGAGTCACGTTATATAAGTAGAAAGGAAAACAGTAGGAATAAGCGGAATACTGTTTTGAGCGAGGAAAGAACACGCGATGAATGAGATTATTTTGTGACATGATGCAGGTACTGGGAATGTTTTCGAAGTTTGGCTTATGGGCATGAGTTATTTTTAACTAGAGTTTGACATCATGAGATGGGGGAACGCTTACCGAGGGTTCTGAAAGAGGAAGTTAGGATAAACACGGGAGGGTAATGGCGGTTGGGAGAGGTTGTTTTGGGCACATTCAGTTGCGTGTAAGAGCGCATGTAGAGGGAAAACGTCGAAAATAACAATTTTTTAAAAACATGATGGGCATGATTTGATGCATTTGACAAATTGTTATATAGTGGTTTGAAAAACACAAACTAATACTAATGTTTTAAACTTGTAGGGAACCCATGACGAAGGGCTATAAAAAAGCCCGAAATGCGGGGCGTGGCCAAGCCGATCACAGAGATGGCCGCCTAATCTGTCGGCTCCGCCGACCGAGCAACTATCCGGTAAAATATCCGGTCACTTCAGCCTACACTGCGGCTCTAACGCTGTTCCCAGAAATCGGATGAGCAGCGGAGCCGATCGCTACCTCCCGACGCCAGCAAGAAGGCGTGGAACGGCCGCAGCGAGACCTGCGACATCGGGGCTGAGGCGCGGCCTGACGGCTGAGTAAATCCTCGGCGGCGCGTGACCGCCGTGCAGCTCGCCACTGACGGTGCGGTCCCGTTACATTTACCGGCAGCACCCTTTCAACTTCATCGCCCGGGGACCGCGGTCGGCTGTGGAAGTGCCGCCGGCACCGTGAGGACTGGGAGGGCTGAGTGCGGAGGGAAACATATCGGGGCTGGTGTGCGCGAGACCTCGGCACCGGCGCCTGCTTCGGCCTCCACTGCGGCGTCCAGTGCCTGTGAAGAGATCGAGGTGAGGAGGCAGCCCCGCACCGGCCGGAAGGGAGGAGCGGACCTGGGCCGGTCGCCGAATCACCCTGGGGTTGCTGCACGGCTCCGTGCATCAGGCTGCGTGGAGCCAGATCCGAAGCGCCACTGAGTACCGGGGCGGATGGTCGTTAGACCACCCGCGGTGTATGTGCATGCCCTTGGACGGCGACGGCTTGGAGCTGCGTACCGGCCTGTCAATTACCGCATATAGCTTCCCTTCCGACCACCCAGCAACGCCGCATCATTGCCCTGCTCTACTGGCCCCAGCAATTGTTGTGTGGGGGGAGCGCAGACCTCCACTGAGGAGCTCCGGCGGGGTGGACCCTCTCACTCCTACCAGCAGCGCGGCAACCCTGCATGGCATCACCGGCTTCTATAGTGGTTGTGTGGCTGAGCACTGATCCCCGCTGACGGGTTCTTGGCCCTCTCTCTTCTGCGGTGGACTCTGATACGCTGCCGGGGGCGTTCTTGGGGCGGCCCTGAGGCCCACCTGGTAACACTTTGGTGACGGGAAGTCCCCACAGTGTGCACCCAGAGACTGACGCTCCTGCTGTTCACGGGGCGGGCCACACAGCGGGGCGGACGTTGGTGATCTCCCCGCTGCTGCCACATATTATAGCCATTACTTGCTGCGAATAAGCCCCATAGGAGAACCCGGTGGACATAATGGCGGGGGGACGCAGCTCGAAAGCGGCACTCCAGGTCAAACTGACTAAATATGCGTGGGATGGGGGCCCCGGCGCGAGCCCCAAGGGAGGGCCGGTCGCATCTGATAAGTCAGAGTCAGGAGGGAAGCAGAAGGAACCAACGTTGCAGGACATTCTTGAAGCTATCACCACCGTCCGCACATCCTTGGAGTCGCGCATTGACACAGTGTCTACCGAAGTGTCCCTCATTAGAGAAGACATGCGCTCTATGAACTCGCGCCTGAAAGACGTTGAAATAAAGGCGACCTCCCTGGTAGAGGATACGTCAGCGCTGCAAAAAAAAGTGGACGACCTTCAAATGCACACTGCAAAATTGGAAGCGCAGTTAGACGATTATGAAGGGCGCACTAGGCGCAACAATGTTCGCATAATTGGGGTCCCGGAACAGGCGGAGGGGCCATCGGCAGACCTCTTTGTAGAAGAGCTGATCACCACCTACCTCAAACCACGGGGACTCTACAACTTCTTCTCCGTGGAACGGGCACATCGTGTACCGGGAGGCCGGCCGAAACCTGGGGCTCCCCCGCGACCTCTTCTTGCCAGGATCTTCAATTTCCGCGACAGGGATGTCATCCTGCAGTGTGCCCGCTCCGCCCCGCCAGTGGAGTTCCAGAACAGTCGCATTACTTTCTTTCCGGACTTTACCCTCAAGGTGCAGAGACAAAGGCGAAGCTTCTTGGAAGTGAAAAAGGCGCTCCGCGACAAGGACCTGAAGTATGCCATGATGTTCCCGGCCAAGTTGCGAGTAGAATCGGAGGGAAAGTCCTGGTTCTTCACCACCCCGGAGGAGACCTGGGACTGGCTGGAGGGCTGGCGGATGGCAAGGCGCCAGGACAACCGAGCTCGGAGCATGAGGACGGATGGAGACACTAGAGCTTCCGGTGGTGGCTCACCGCTAAGAGTCTTGAATGTGGCAACGGGTGGAGACGAATAACTGGTCTGTATGTTTTCCCTTTGGGTGATGGAGTGGTTGAAACAATTGAGGGCCGTGGGGATGGAGTTGTCTTTCCCACACGCATCAGACTTTGCCACCTTGGGTCAATCTGCTATATAAGACTTGGCCGATCTGCTCGCCCCGAACACTGCTTACACCCCGGCCAACATGTGGGCGTCATTGGGTGTGTTCTAGACTCTGGCTGAGGCTCTTCGTATAAATGTGTTCAATTATTAATGTTATTATTGGTAAAATCATTTCTTATTGATGTTGCTCGGTTCGGCTACACGGTCCCGCAAGTTTTGTGTAAGGGTGGGCGATAGGCACTCTGCTAGTTTGGGGGGCGGGAGGTTTCGTGACCGCCGAGCAGGGAGGCAGGGAGGGGTGTGGGGGACCGTTTGTTGGGAATGTGGGGTGGGCGGAAGGGGACTGCATTGATGTTTTTATTGTTTTTGTCCAAGCATGTTATACTCAATTGGTCTCGAATGCGAACTGTGACAGGTGCAACGTGGGTAATGCTCTTATTGGCCACGGTATTTAGAAATGTAGAGGGCTCCTCCTTTGTCTCCACTAAGCTAGACTATCCTCTGGACCATCTCATAATGCCGAACCAGCGGGATGGGTGTGATGAATAGACAGAAACTCACTTTGCTCTCCTGGAATGTGAATGGGCTGGGGGACAGAATAAAGAGAGGGGTGGTTCTTCAATTCCTGAAAAGATACTCGCCAGACGTAGTGTTCCTACAGGAGACCCACTTGTTGGGCAACGGTTGTAGGGCCCTGTCTCGTTGGGGCTTTCAGCTGGTAGCTCACTCTGCCTTTGGCTCAGGTTCCCGGGGGGTGGGCATTCTGGTCCGTAAATCCTTTCCTTTGACTATTAGCAAGGTTCGAACCGACCCCTTGGGTAGATTTGCAGCCCTGACCGGGATTTGGGAGGGAGCCATCCTTAACTTGGTCTCAGTGTACATTCCACCGGGCCTACATATGCAGGCCTTTGCTGACCTTGGTGACATTCTCCTGGGCCTGCCGGATGGTCGACTGTTGGTCGGGGGAGACTTTAATTCTATTGTCTCGGATTCCTTGGACCGCTGGCCTCAGAGGGACCTGCCACCATCCCGCAAACGGATACATAGCTTTCTGGGTGCCATGGGGCTCGTAGATGTCTGGAGGGGCATGCACCCCGAAGACCGCCAATATACCCATCTCTCGGGCCCCCACGGTACGATGTCCCGTATAGATTATGTGCTCACGCTCACGCACCACCTCCACTCAGTCTCTGATATACGACACTTGGCCAGGGGGATCTCGGATCATTCTCCAGTTGTGTGTAAGCTGGAAGTAGGAGAACCCACGGTCGGCCGCGTGGCACCGCTCAACTCATGGTATCTTACGAACCCCTCAATTAGGGACAAGGTTCTGACTGAAACCGACCTGTATTTCCAAGAGAACCTGGGATCAGTAAGCTCACCCGTTTCACTCTGGGAAGCCTATAAGACGGTCGTTCGGGGGGTGGTTCTGGGGCAGATTGCGGGACACCGCAAAGAGAAGGCTGCAGTTATTATGCGCTTAGAAGAGGAGATCCTCGAACTGGAGCAAGCGGCCGCCTCATTGGACTCGGAGGAGGTGCGCCAACAGATCAAAATTAAAACCAAGGAGCTTTTGGACTTGGCCACGGACGCAGCTAAGGCTCAATATAGGGCTACCCTAAGCAGGATCTATGACGCGGGTGACAAAGCAGGCAAATTGTTGGCCTGGTTGGATCGTAGAGAGGGGGCACGGCGCGTTGTGGCCGAAATCGACGCCGATACCTCCCCCGCCTCACTGCTCCGCAGGACATCGCGGACGCATTCGGTAGCCATTATCAGTCCCTGTATACCTCCCGCACGACCTATTCCGAGGAGGAGTCCTCTTCGCTCCTCCGTGATGTTCAGATGCCAGTCCTCACGCAGGAAGAAAGTTCCGACCTAGACCGCGACATCGCGGTCCCTGAAGTGGAGAAGGGCATCCAGGAGTTGCGCGGAGGGAAGGCGTCGGGCCCTAATGGGATCCCTATAGAATTATTTAAGCTTACGGCAGGCAAGACAGCCCCGTTTATCACAGATATGTTTCGGGAAAGTAAAGAGCTGGGAATCCTCCCCGAGGATCAACGGCTGGCCAATATCAGTCGTTATCCATAAAGTGGGAAAACCCGCCGAGCTGTGTTCCTCATACAGGCCCATTTCACTGCTTAATTGTGAGGCCAAGATCCTTGCAAAGGTTCTCGCTACCCGTTTGTTGCAAGTTCTTCCGCATCTGATTCACCCGGATCAATCCGGGTTCATGCCGGCGAGAAATACATCTCTCAATATCCGCCGACTTCACGCAGTACTCTGCAGGGCGGACACGATCAGAGAGGATGCCGTGGTGGTATCATTGGACGCTCCCTCGGCTTTCGACACCATTGAGTGGCCCTATATGTTTGCGGTGCTTCGCAAGATAGGACTGGGCCCGGAATTTATTGCATGGGTCCGACTCCTGTATTGTCAACCACTGGCACAAGTGGTTGTTAATAACCGGGCATCCCCTGTCTTTTCCCTTGGTAGGGGCACCAGGCAAGGCTGTCCCCTATCGCCGCTTCTCTTTGCCCTGGCCTTGGAGGCTCTGGCAGCATGGATCCGTCAGAGCCCAGCCCTTAGGGGCCTTAAATGGACGCATGGGTGGGAGGACCGCATATCATTATATGCTGACGATATCCTCCTGTATTTTGCCTCCCCGGAGGCGTCTCTGAACGTTGTGATGGATATATTCAAGACTTTCGGCGGGTTCGCTGGCTACGTGATTAACTGGTCCAAATCATTGTTCTACATTCTTAGCGGACGGCGTCCTCGCCTCCCCTGGGGTTGCCAACTGACAGAAGCTGAAGACGGCTTTAAGTATCTGGGAATGTGGGTATCCAAAGACCTGTCGAGATTTTATGACGCTAATCTCCGGCCGCCACTCGCACGTTTTAAATCTGACGTCCTGCACTGGAGATCACTACCCCTGACCCTTCTGGGACGAGCGGCGTTATTTAAGATGATGTCCCTCCCCCGATTCCTATACGTGTTACAAAATACCCCCCTCCCGGTAGTGGGGTCCTTCTTTAAGGAATTGGACGGCACGGTGCGAGATCTGCTCTGGGAGGGTAGACCCCCCCCGTATCGCCACACATAAGCTCACTTTGGGGTGGTTTGATGGGGGTATCGGACTCCCAGACATAAAAAGATCTTACTGGGCCTCGCAGCTCGCTGCCATTAATCAGTGCACCTATAGACGGCATGATGACCCGGCTTTTCGGATTGATCGTTGGCTCCTTCCCGGGGGAGGGTTTGAGGGGGCGTTATATACGAACTTTCGGAAACTCGCCCTGACCGGCCCGACCACGCATGCAGTGCAGATATGGCGGGACGCTACTAAAAGCCTGGGTTGGGAGGGCAAGCTCACTCAAGCCACGCCACTTTGGCATTGTGACCGGTTGGGCCGTCTGTCGCGCTCCTTGGGCTTTGACAAGTGGGATATCATAGGCATTTCTAGACTAGGGGACCTTTGGAAATCGGGCGGTGTCATGCCCTTCTCTCAGTTACGTCAGGAATTTGAAATGGCCGACTCGGAGCAGTTCCGATACCTTCAAATTAGACATGCGCTGCTTGCGGCTCCCTCTGGAGGACAGGATCTTAGATGGTGACCTGCCAGAAAAAGCCATATCTCTTATATATAAGAAGCTTATTAATAACATGACTGATCCCTTAATTCAACTAAGATGTAAATGGGACCACGATGTCGCTGGCCTGGACGATGAGGAATGGCGGGCCGCAGTGGCTTCTCCTTGTGAGGTTGCCATTTCCTCGAGACTCCGATTGGTCCAGCTAAAGATCCTCCATAGGATATATTTGTCCAGATCCTCACTGGTCCGTATGGACTACGCCCAGGACACTGGATGTACACGACACTGCGGCCAAGAGGGCACCTTCAAACATATACTTTGGGAATGTGCGGAAATCCAGAAATTCTGGGAGAGGGTGGTATCCAGGTTGGAGGAAGCCTTGGGGCAGCCGATACAGTGTAGCATCAAATTAATCTTGTTGAATATATGGGATTCTACTGACTTCACTGCCAAAGAACGGATTTGGATCACCTTGGGTTTCATGGTGGCTAAGCGGAATATCGCTCGACTGTGGAGGGCTCCGAGTCCGCCGAGTATAGCGGAGTGGACCAAAGACATGGACTGGTGTATGGTGACTGAGATACCTATCTATGTTTCCAGAGGCTGCCCGCAGAAATGGTCACAGATATGGGGACCTTGGAACACCTTTCGGGGGGAGCTTTGTGTGCCGCCAGCAGGTAGGGATGATGTTGTTGAAAATGTTGGTTAATCGCATGCCTCCGTGGACCAAGCTACTATACTGGGATATGGGAACCCTGATGTCTTAATGCACCTTTAATTTTTGAGTACGGATGTATTGCTATGACCTTACTGTATACATGCCTAACTTCTTAATAAAAGTTTAATAAAAAAATAAATAAATAAATGTGCACAACATGTTATTTTATCTTGTAAACCACTTCCATTAGGAACCACTGTTTGTGATTATATGCGAAACATGTGATTCTATGACAGATTCACGCAACACAATAAATGTCAGTACGTGTAAAAAAAAAAATTTTTAAAAGCCCGAAATGCATTGGGTAAAGAGATGAAGCACTGAGGATGTTTTATGTATCTGTCGTGCATCAGAAAAAAGCCTGGATAGGCATATCTGGTCGCACTAGAAGCTGTTGAATACATAAGGCCCTCACATGTGACAGGATAAAGAGTGATGAACATGATGAACTTTTGGAGTAAATGGAATAAAACGGTTTAAATATGGATAAATTTGCAGTTTTTGATGACCAATAATTGAGCATGCTGTGTGTCCGTTGTTAGAGTGCAATCTTGCTCTAGCCTTTCTTTTGTTTACATGTGCGTGGACTTGGGCAGACCACGTTTTCCGGGCTGCACGCTATAGTTTGACTAACGATTAAAGAAAGCATATTGAAAAGAAATCGGAAGAAACAGGTGTGCACTTGGCCACCCCAGTTCATTGATTTCTTCCGATCTTCCACAGGTCCAGAAAGTGATCTGAAGAGGATTACTATGGATGCCACATTTAAATCTGGCACCAACTAGTGGCTGGGGATAAGTTATGGCTCCTTCCTAACCAATGGGGTAAAAGTTCCCAGGGGTCCCTACCTAAATTTTGGCAGTTCCTGTTTGACTAACTGCAAACCAGCCTAAAATGCCATGTGTCAGGGCAATTTCATGATGTTGAAAGTCTTTGATCACACTAAACCTGGGCTCTGACGACTGGCAGTGAGATTGGGGATCGTAATATGCACTATAGTAATCTTAGTTGCCTCCCACATATAATACTAAAATCCAATTTGATGCAGACGCTGTACCCACAACAAACCTAAAGAGAGACGTCTGGCAGGCCAAAAACAGGGCTCTCCAGGAACTAGACTGAGGATACACAAGAATTGTCTGGAATCATGCTCTCTCCCTTTCAAGTGTGCCCCAAGAGTTAGATCTGGCTGAACAGACCTGTCAAGCAGGATTTGAAAGTGTGGTGTCACAGGATGCCCACAGCCCCCACTCTGAATATTGTGTGGAGTTCAAAAGAGCCCATTCAAGTCACCTATTGTTTCTTCCAGGAGGCATTTCACACCTCGTTCTCACCTTTTCAAGGCTGGGCACAAGCTGAGAGGTGGCATAGTCTTATGCTAGTTATCCTTCTGACAATTCAGGCAGGTAAAGGGTAACTTTCTAAAGGTTTCTTTTCCTTAATATTCATTAGAAATCTGACCGCCATTAAATTGGATTTTGAATAACTATTATTAGGCATAGTGGTTTAATTATTTTTCTTGTTGATCCCATTCCAGACATACAGTATTCATTTTTTCATCTGTACTCTTGTTTTCTACATAGGACCGCAAGGCCTACCACATTGTAAATAGCCTTCAGGGCCTTGTCGGTGTAGGAACATGTTGACATTAATTTTCTACATCTCCCACTTTTAAACACCATTCACCCAACCTTGTGGGTTACAAGGCTTACACAGGGGCGACTTATTAATGTTTAAAAGATGGGTCTTTACCTGTCAAAAAGGAATCTTTTAGCAGGTAGCACAGCAGGCTTTACACTGCATCAGTCAGTCTACAAAGGGTAGGCCTGAAGCAGATAGTTAAATGGCACTTGCTGACTGCAGCACCTACCAGGCCCTAACGCACTTTGTAAACCAGATACTAGGAACTTACAGGCAAGTTAAATGTACCAATTAGGAATAAGCCAATTCAACCATGTTTAAATAAGGAGCACAGGCACTCTACTCCTGGTTAGCAGAGATAAAGTGCACAGAGTTCTAAAGCCAGCAAAGCAGACAGGGTAAAAATCTGGAAGGACATCACTCAAAAGATGATCATTTTCTACATACTCCACAATGTTACAGCTCCGCAAACGAACCCTCCATATAACAGTTCTCTGCGTAGCAAAGTGACTTTAGACATCGGTCAGGCCATGGGCACATAGGCCTGATTTAAAAAAAAAAATTTAGGATTAAATCGATTTTTATTGAGTTTTTAGCACAAAGAAAAAAAAAATACACTTGCCTACAACCAATGGGCAGCGAGGGACAACAAGTGTAAGAGGACAGAGGGAGATTGGGTAAGGGGATGATCAAAAGGAAACAGTGGAAGGGAGAAGGACAGAAAGAAATCGAACAAATAGGATGAGTATGTGCAGTTCCTTGAGTAGTCATGTTTAGACACCATCTCGGTGCACTGAGGAATCAAGGTGACCCGGGCCCTCCACAGTAAGACGGAGTACCCACAGATACACCAGGAAAGAAAGCTCTCGAAAGGTATGAAATAGAAATTTCAGACACTGCCCCACAAGTCTTTTCAAAGTGCCCCATTTAGATAGCAAAACTTGTTTGGCGGCACAAAGTGCCAGGGTAATAGCCCTCCCTCTCCTCGACTTCAATGGGTATGTTAGTGGGTTGGGGAGGCCTAATAAGATGTAACTTGGGAAGCGGGGCAGGTCGGTGGTGAACATCTGATCAATGTCCGCAAGCACTTCTGTCCAGTAGCGGTGTAGTTTAGGGCAGGGCCATAGCAAGTGTGTGAGAGTGCCAGACGCACCACAGTGGCGCTCGTGTCGATGGTCATATCCCCTCTTCCACCGAGCCACATGTGCGGGTGTGAAATACCAACAGTGAGTAAGCTTGAGAAGAGCTTCTCTGCCTGATACACTGCAGGCAGACGTTCAGGTTCGTTGCAGAATGTCCAACCATTCTTTATCTGAGAATTTTCGTTCACACTCCAACTCCCATCGTGTTTGTGCGGGAGAGGTCAAGGCGCTCAAAGCCCCTTGTAGAAATGTGTAAATATCTGAGAGGAGGGGCTTATCCTGCAGAGAAAGGAGCCATCGCTCAAAGGGAGTAAGTGGTCTGCTCACATGAGGACGCACCTGCGGGAGCGTCACCCAATGGCGAATCGCAAAATAGTGCCAATACTCTGTATTGAACAATGCAAAATCTCTTTGCAGCTGTGAAAAGTCTAAGAGGCCTCGAACGTCGAAAAGGTCCCCGGATTCTCTTACAGTTGGCCTCCTGTCAACAGATGAAAGATGCACCATATAACGCCGGAGAAAGTCCACATTCCCTATAATGAGCATGAGAGGGAAGAAGTGGGAGGTAAGCTGGACTGGCACACACAATTTATCCCACACTCCATGTGTCGCTCGAATCACTGGGGAGATGTATAACCCTGGCAGTCGATGCTTTCGCAGGAGCCATGGGATTTTCCAAATGTGGACACCCGCCACTGCCTGGTCTAATAGGCACCAATGTTTCTCCGTGGTCGGATGATGCCATTCCACCAGAAAGCGTAATTGCGCCGCCTAGCAGTATTTCAGCAAATGTGGGATGCCCACTCCCTCTTTCGCTACAAGCATATATGAGTGCTCCTTGTTCATGCGTGCGCTCTTGCCGCCCCAAACAAAGGTCTCTATTGTTAGATTTGAAATGTCATTTCCGTAATGCACAGACTCGAAATGTTCCCTTTGCAATGCTCATACTCTATCCCGTGTTGAGTTAGCATTCATGGCGCCATCTTTCTTGGCACCATCTTGTTCTGTAACTGAGATAGAGCTCCTGTCCCATAATGCTTGCCTCAGCAGAAAGGCTGCCTTTGTGCCTCCAGCTTGTACTTCTCAAGGTTGAAGCTTCGCCGCACTAATGAATGTATTATTTATTGTTGCATACCTTTGCTGTTAGATAGACTCGTTCCCACATCTTAGAATGGTAGGCACCGGCCGAACGGCCTTGGTGTCGAGATAGCATGTAGCCAGCCCTGTGCCATGGCTCATCCTTCTTTGCCTTCTTTGTTCACCGTAGCCCGAGCCGGAATTTTCCCAGACTGGGCGTATTCTTTGAGAATTGGGAATGTATAATATCTGATTTTATGTTTGGGGGAGGCAGTCCCTCTGCAGTCATCTCAGGAGACTGGTCAGACGGGGCTCCGCTGCAGCGTATTACTAATGAACTATTTGGTTTGTATTCTCTACTGTCTGACTGACTCTTCATTATTGGGAAGGCGGAGAGGTGGTCGTGAGTGACCCGGGTGACCCTAGTCGGGCCACTTCCTTCACTATGAGCTGTTGTAATTTTTGCACACTATGTGGCGGGGGCAATAGTGGTAACATCTGCATGAGGTATTAGATCTTGGGGGAGCAGGGACATCTTGACCGCAGCTTACCCGCATCTGCCTGCAACAGAACCCCTTTAATACGGATGCTAGATCTGCAGGATCTGTTTTCCAAGTCCTCCAAGTATTAATTGAGATCCGCGTTCTGGTCCTGAAGCTCGAGAATCTGACTGCGGCATCTCTTCCTCTCTAGTGCCAGCCCCCTGTTCCAACAAGTCTATTCACTGCCCCAGAGTCACGTCCTGGTGGATTTTTGACTACATTGGCCACCTCATGGTGCAGATTTGTGTTATCGTCTTTTAGTGTGTGGAAGAGGGATAACTCGGGTAACTGGGGCCTCGTCTCCCATGCTGGTAGCTTGTGAGGATTCGGGGGGGGGGGGGGGAGGGGACCGTGGAGGTGTGCTGGAGTCTTTTGCATGTTCAGCTTTCTTGGCGGAAGTCTTGGAGAGGAACTCCCTGATAGAAGGATCTCATTTGCTGCGCAGTGCAGTCATGGTCGCAGGATCGTGAGCAGTGTGAAGAAAAAGGAAAGCACAGGGGGGGGGGGATCCCCAAGTTCGTAGTAGTGCCCACGCAGTCTGATAGTCTCTGGTCTGTGACCAGACAGTGCTCTCCAATGTCCAACAGCTAGGCCCTACGCATGCAGAGCAGCAGTGCCCCCACTCCAGGCAGCATGGAAGAAACAGGCCTCTCTATGGGAAAATCAACAATGCCACCTCTGTGTTGGCAGCATTCAGGGGGTAGGTTCTCTGCCCGGGGTGGAGGAGTCCACATGAGCCGACCCGGTCTTCCAGCACTCCCAGGAGAGGGCAACACACCCAACCAGTCCCCAGAGTAAGAGAGGCCGCCACCCCCAAACTTCCAGGACAGCCGGGCGTCTCCTCTGTCCCGTAGGACCATGGGCTGCACTGGGCTCAAAAGGTTGCCCCTGTGTCTCACAGGCGTCCGCAGCACTTCTCTGCCTCCATGCTCCACAACAGCGGTCCGCAGTGATCCGACAAGCACGTCAGTGAAGTGTAGGGCGTCCCTTGGGTCGGAAGCACACGCCGCCCTCTTGCCAGCAACTCGCAGGCTCGGCGTTCTTCCTTCCCTTCACGCCTGCCGGTCCCACAGCGCTGCTCCGGGACAGCAAGCACCTTCTGCTTGGTAAGCCACCTCGGTAGCCCGCTTCCTAGATGCCGCATGACCCCCGTTCCGCCTGCAGCTTAGTGATTGCGGCAGAGCTCCGTGGCAATGCTCCTACACGGGCACCATCTTGGACACGCCCCCAAACATTTGGTTTTTAAATGTACCTATGCACTGATAAGATAAAGTGTATTTATTTTGTATTTTGCACAAAAAAAAAGTGGCCATAAAAGAGTCCATCTAAAGTAGATTTGAATTAACAAGGATCCATTTCACTTTGTCTTTATCAGTGACTCTTAATAGGGTGTATTTGCATACTGTATAATTTTAAAATCCACCCATTGCCTCCACCTTCCCTAGTGCTCTGTTGATTGGGAGTAGGAAAGGGGTGCTGGGGCGGATGTTAAGTTGCTCGAGTGATATCCCTGTCAGGGCGCACTGAGCAAAGACATCACCCCATTGACGTCATCAGTCTTCATATCAAACCATATCCTACTCCATGTAATGTAAGGTAAGCCTCAATGACCAAACCGGGTGGCGAATATTTTAATCCACCTGCTTTTTAGCACCATTTTACATATGCTCAAGCTCTGCTATTTCTTTATGTGATAGTCAGTGCTGTTTTGGTGTTGAAAAAGTTTGTAAAATTCCGACATAAACATCCATACAATACTGTATTAAACTGCATTTGCATTTATGTAGTGCTTCATACCCCTGACGAGTACATTTGGGGATAGATGGCACGCTACCTTGTTGCAGTGCTCTGGATGGTAGTGTGGGTGTGCCTGCCATATGGCCTACAAGGGTAGTTAGTGTTTTATGTTGTGCATGAGGAGCAGAGTTGAGCTGTTATTGTGTTTTGCAAAGCATAAATCTGAAGCGAAAACGAGCGAGATAGGACACTTAAGTATTCTACAGAACAGTATGGAGGGCAGTGGCGGCCAATACTTTTAGCAGGGAAGGGGGCCACACACGCACATATACACACTCACTCACACCCATGCATTCACACACACATGTAGACACACCCATTCACAATCACAAATACATATGCATATATACATTTGTACATCCACAAGCACCAAACATCAAAAAAACATAAAACTTAGCTTCACTGCAGCTCTCTGGGAGGGAGGCCTCGGAGGTCATGGGGGTTAGGACTGCTGCCTTCCCTCAATAGCTGACCTTAGGTCAGCCAATGAGGGAAGGCAGCAGTCCCTCACTCGTCACAGAGTGGGATGGGGTGAGTGAAACTTCTGACCCCACCCAACTCTGTGACAAGGTGTCACTGATTGGCACTGGACCCTGGGCACTTAAGGGCTAAAACTGCAGCACCCAGGTCCGAGGCTATCAGTGACATTCCCCCTCGTCACGAGGGAGAGGCCCATGAGGTACTTTTGCCAGGCTGAGGTCACACCCACAGGGCTGTGAAATCATCAGCCTGGCAAAGTTCAGCTCAAGCAGTCAGACATCTGTGCATGTCTTGCTCCTGACTGCCTGACCTGAACAAGAAGAGTGTATCAGGCTGAAAACGAATGGGGGGGGGGGGGGAGGGGGGAGGATTGCCCCTCCGCCCGTGGTTGATGGGGGAGAAAGTCTGAGTGGAGTGGGGATAATGTGGAGTGGGGATAATGTGGTGGGGAGCAGTGCTTTAAATGGAAATATAGAAGTCTAGGTACTCACTATTTAGGGTACCTAACTGCTCCTGACAAGTGCCCATATTCTCCCATTAAATATATTGCAGCAGTGATGAGAAGTGCCGGTACTCTCCCTTTCAAATTAACGAAGTGCATGTACTCAGTACCAGACAGTACCTGCCCATTTACAGCCCTGGAGGGGAGTGGTACGACTAGGCCAGAGACTGCCTGATGGATTCACAGCACGTCTAACTGAGCCTATGACTGGCTGCAGGAGAAAGGCGTGAGAAAAGTCGTGTTGACACAGGCATGCATACGAGTACCTTAGTCAAGGAAGCACAAGTCAGGGACCCCGCCATTCTTTCTGCGGTACGGCTACGGTGTTAAGAGGTAGGAGCAGTAATGTCTTAAATATCATATGGGTGCAAATTAGCACGTGCCCCTAAATTGTGCTAAAATTAGATACCAAGCTTTATACTCTCGTTATAACAGCAAATAGCACATCACTATGTGAAATAAGAATAAGAAAATAATCAGAAGAGGCCCAATTTCATATTAGAATTTAGCCAGGACAGCTTCGTTCTGTAAGAGGACGTGATCGGCATTAAAAGAGCATTGTTAAACCCACGTGCCGCATGGATTAATTTTCAGTACTCTCTGATTGAGTCCCTGTGAGCTGCTTTCTCATCCTACACTTTCTAATCCCCGCTCAGTGTCTGCAGAAAAGGACATCGGCTTCTATTCATTTTCTCACACAAAAGGTGCATTTGTACCTCTTTTCCTTTCAATTCACTTCACATATCCTCCCAAACCTTTTACCCCATTTGAATTTTAGCAAAAAATATTTTTCAATTATGATTCTGCAGAATTACACATGAAATTATTTAAAAACCGACATCAGCGACAAAACAAGTACCGACAGACGCTGGAGTGAACATGGCTGCCAGAAACAAAACACACACCAGCGAAAAATGTCCAAGATATTGAAGTGAGCACGGCTGCCAGAAACAAAAGAGGAGCCAATGACACAAGACAACTAATTCAGCCTAACAAAGGGATGACGAGTGAGGCCACGAAGTGGCCATCTGGATACAACATAATTAGCATTGCAAGGCCATTCGGATAATGGATTGTAGATGCCCAATAACAAGCTGTCTTCGAGCAAATGGACCAGGAAAAGATTCAAATGGGGTCACACGGTCCCCAAGGAAGCGGTCTGCTCTCTATTTCAAGCTGTTAACGAACCTCGCCTTAAGATCCTTGGATCTGCTGAAGCGCGCATTTGATACCTCAACTATGGGGTTTTCATATTTTTTTCCTCCTAATAAGTACTGAATATATAGTTTCTTCCTCAAAATGAACCTTACTTATAAAAGTAACCAAAAAGATGTCCTGGAAGCTGTAAGGTACGAGAAGCGTTTTAATACATGTTTGTTACTGTGGGGTTTCTCCATTAGAACTCCGAACATTATAATTGAGAGCATCAAAATGGATTGTAAAATTGTTTGTGGTACCATTGCCATCAACATGTTTAAAAACCACATTCTCTTATTTACATTTAGATCTTTCAGCACCAGAGGAGATTTACCATCTGTCCTCGTCTATTAGGACCAAGGTGCTGTTAATTCTTTCTCAGCATTCATAATTTTAGGGGCTGCTTGACAAACTCGGACACTCAATAGCAGACTCGGGTGCTTCTGACAGGACAGAACCTTCAAAAGCCTTTCTTCCGTCCGTCATTCACACTTGCTTTGGTTATCACAAGCTTCGAAGGATCTTTACCGGTGCATTTAATGCAGAGGACTGAAAACGCACAAGGACCTAAACCCTCTTGCAAGCGCCAACATATCTGTCCCATTTAGAAGCTCTTGCTGGTCACCTAAAGTAGTTCAGGATCTATGGAGAATATTTGTCTCGAAGTCCTGCTTTTTCAGTGACGTATTTAGCTGGACATAGCATCTGACTGAGGCAGAAGTGTGCATCTGAATACACTCATTCCCTTTACCAATGCACTAGTGCATTTCAGACTCCTGGAAATATGTTCCCGGCAGCAGGATTGGCCATGAGAAGGATGATAAATTGTAAATATTGCATAGAGTATCTTAGGATCAACTTTCCAATTTAGTCACTGTACCCTGAATACTACAGAAGTGCTTGCTTAAGGGAATGGGAGCGAGGCAGAGGGGCGTGCCTCAAAAGGCACAGTCACACATGGGCCCAATAGGAGTATGCCAGAAAACCGCATGGTATTTCACCCAACCCTCACAGTCACTGACACTGCGGTAATTCCAGGGGGGACGGATTTACTCTCCATTACAAGTCGGATCCTAGGGCCCCCTATGAAAGAGGGACTTACTAGAGAAATTGGCAATATTATTGCACCGGTTACTGGTAGTTATCATTACCCCGACAGAGTTTCACCTGGACTCTTTGGCTGCTTTCAGTAGCCAACTATATGGGTGAAACACCCCCAATACGCAGAGTTAATGTGGATCTCACCAGCCCAACAGACCTTTAAATAGACACAGTCCCTTATAAAATACATCAACATTTTCAAGAAGCATTCGTAATCTTAAAGAGGTTGCATAACATACTGCGTTCAAGTATTCTGAAAGTGGACAGTGATTCCAGGGGACATAGGGCAAAATGCTGGCAGGTTCAGCAAACCAACTCGCAGTATGAAGGGACAAATAAAGCCTTCAAAGTGTGTTTGTTCGCAGGATGTTCACAATTATTCACTGGTGATGGATAGGACGGAAGGTAGCGAACCAGGGGTGAGCTTTCACTAGTGCATCAGATGCACTTCACTGCTTTAGCTTCATTATTGGCCACAAGAGATAACCATTTTCAGACTGATATTAGAGCTCAAAAAAATAATTGCACTTGAAGACACCCCTGCCTTCCCTGACAAAAATATGTTGCGGTGAGATAGAAATTACCAATACCTTCCATTGCTTTGTCAGAATATTTTATAATAAATACAAAATATGCAAGATATTTAAGGCACATAAAACTTAAAAGGGGTCCATACAGCAACACTCAAAGAGAGAGGCCCATGTCTTTCCTTTCGAGTACCAGTAGTTTTAAGCCATTTACAAGGTAGGCTAATTGACAAAGCACTATCAATAGTATTATGATGATACCCAGAAATTACTCAGATTCCAGGTCCAGCTCTGTGGATAGCGAAACCCGACAGACCAATAAACCACACGACTTGTGGCAGACGAAAATTATACCATCCAATTAGCCGTGGGGATAGCGGATTCAATGCACACCAGACAGCAGCAGCATAGACTCCCACGGGAACAAAGACAGGCTGCAATCTGTTGTTAGAATGACTTACAAGACCTTATCGCAGACAAGATATCATATTCTGTATTCACATCCTATTCAACCGCAGACTGAATCTATGTATATTCACACACGCTTAACTCTGCCTTTGAGCCTCTGAGGGGAGATAAACTAACGTCTCAAGCAATCTACCAGATTCACTCAAGAATTCCTTCTAAAGGAAATTTGTAAAAAATCAGTTCAATGTTTTAACTGCAATTTATTTTCAATCCTTAGCTAAACGATTAAATGTATGGCACCACTCACAAAAATCAAATTCCCAACAACTATTATGATCAATAATATGCTTGGTTAGTGAGATCAGATCAACCGAAGACTCTGCAATTGACAAAGCCATGTAATATACCACAAAAAATTGTCATGAGGAACTGTCCAGAATTCACAAGAGTAGGGAACTAATGTATGTACGTGAGCATAAGCATAACCTGTTGGAAGGGTCTAAAAATCTTACATTTTCACTCATTTCACTAGCATCAATCCTGATAGGGGTATTGTTACAGGAAAAAATGTATTCGCAATCCCAATATCAACAGTGGCTGAAGTCACTGGCATAGAGAACGAAAGGTTTTTGCAGTGACAATATTAAGAACAAAGGTTAGGAGTGTGCAAATCTGTAATCATGCTTCTCACACTGCATCAAACTCATAACGTTTGCACTTTGCAAAGTTTGCAGACTTCACACATCACACTTCTCTCTCCCCCCTGAGATGTTGGCAGTGACAATGACTAGTAACCCCAAATGTTACTGTCCATAACACTTAGGATAAACTATATTATATAGAGGTAATTGCAAACTGTGCTATGTAAAAACGATTATTATCACCAACATTCATTTTACGACACTTTGAAAGTGCATGCACTGCTAAAATAAGTGTTTACCTTTAGAGGCGCCGAAGAGGATTAGTAAGAAATTGGGTTACTGGTTGAGGGCAGTGAAACCCTACCTAAGCAGGAACCACAATCCTTGTGAGGGTGAAGTAACAAGCAAACCCCAAATTAACCTATGCTCAACCCTCTTGTAGCTTGGCACAGAGCAGTCAGGCTTAACTTAAAGGCAATAAGTAAAGCAATTATGCACCACTTCAAACAGTAATAAATTGAAAACACAGGAAAAATCCCACACCAATTAAAATAAAATAGAGTCGATTTTAATAACTAAGGCGAGACCAGAATGACAAAAATCTAAACAGTAGAACTGAAGATTTGCAATTATAAAAATTTCAATGAAAATAGTGCCAAAAAGAACAAAGTGACAACTGTGGATATCTGGTCGTGCTGGACCAGGAAAGCAAAGCCACAAATTCAGGCAGACTACAATGGAGCACTGGCCAACTAAAGGGACCCAGTTAGGGCAGCTGAACAAGAGTACTTTAAATCATTGAGGCAGAGAGCTGAGGAGTCCTGTGTCGAGAATGCAACACGCAGCGGTGATTCCTAGGAGCTGCGAAGCAAGGTCCTGTGTCGTCGTCGAGGATGCCATCGGCGAGGGGCTTGCAATGCAAAGTCCTGTGTCAAGATACTTTGCGGATGGGCTGGTTCTGAGAAAGCTGCGGGGCTTGGGATGCTGAGTCCTGCGTCATCGAAGATGCAGTCAGCGAGGGTCTTGTGATGTGAAGACCTGCATCAAGAATACTTCACACAGCTGAGGTTCCTGGGAGGATGAGGGAGGTGATGCAAAATCCTTGCGTCAGGGAAATCCATGCAGCACAGGTGATGCATCGGTTCTGCTCAAGGTTGCGCTGCGCAGCAGAAGAGATCCATTGGTTCTGCTGAAACCACAGATGGGCTGGCAGAGCACTTTCAGGTCAACTTCCAAAGGTCCAGGACTGGGGTGGCACCACATGGAGGGGTGGGACTCACAGGTGGTAGAGTCCAGGTGCTGGGTTCAAGTTTGTTGGAGACTTCTGTCTCTGAAGCTCTAGTCAGGAGGCCAGCCAAAGAGCCTGTGGAGTCACTCTGGGGTCCTGAGTTCAACAGATGCATGCCCAGGCATCCTCAAGCAGGTATGAGAGCAGCAGGTCAGTACAGCAGGGGAGCAGGCTTTCAGAGCAGCAGTCCAGCAGAGCAGTCTTTTCAGCAGCACCACAATCCTTCATCCTGGCAGAGTCTGCAGGTTCAGAAGTGTACTGAAGAGTTGAGGTCTGAGGTCCCACATTTATATCTGGTGCCCACTTTGAAGTGGAGGAAGCTTCTAGCGGTTTCCACCAACGTGAGATGTCAGGCACCCGTTCCTCCCTGCCCTGGCCCAAGCTTGTCTGAGGTCACAATAGACCAGTGTCAAACCCTTTTTGATGTGCAAGTGTGGTAGGTGATAGCTCCGCTCCCTTGTTAACTCAGAGTGACCCATCCTGCCAACACCTATCTTCCCTTTGTCTCACTGTCTAGGAGCAATAAACAAAGACAACTGCCACCCAGGATCAGGTTGCAGGAACCAAATGGCTAGGACAAGAAAATGGCAACTTTCTAAAAGTGTGATTTTCAGAATTGTGATTACAAGTCTAACTACCACTAAAAGAGGGTTTTTAATTACAATTCTTTAGGCACCAAGTCCAACTTGTCTACCTACTTCCAAATGGAAGTTACAGCTTTTTAAATGTTTTAAGGTATCTACAATGTTATCCTATTGGAGAGGTAGGCCTTGCACTAGTGAAAAATGACTTTAGAAGTTTTTCACTACCAAGACATGTAAAACTTAAAAGTACATATCCTACACTGCACCATGCCCTCTTGGCTATTCAGGGCCTACCCTAGGGGTGACTTATATTTTTTTGAAAGGAAGGTGTTGGCCTGGCAAAAGGTTTATTTTGCCACATCTAAATGGCAGTTTAAAACTACACACAAGGGCTTCAATGGTAGGCCTGAGATACTTAAGTGGATGGCACAATCAGTGCTGCAGGCTCACTAGTAGCATGCTGTAGGCCCGGAGTCAAAGCAGTACCACTTTACTAGGGACTTAAATTACAGGTGAATTGCATGTGCCAATTAGGTGCAAGCCAATTCTACCATGTTTTAAGGAAAGAGAACAAGCACTTTAGCACTGGTTAACAGTGGTAAAGTGTGCAAAGTCCTAAAACTAGCAAAAATGAAGTCCGCAAAACAGGAGGATTGAAGGCAAAAAGTTAGGGAAGAACCATGCCAAAAAGACGCCAGGTCTATCAACACTCCACTAAATGTCACTGAAGTAGTCAACCCTGGACATCTTTCCTAAAGATAGTTCAGAAACTGCATGAACAAGAGCAAAAGTAAAGGGAAATAAAGACCTCTGAAACGAAAATATGTATATATCTGGATATATATATATTTTTTTAGTTATGGACAAACCATTTGTCAGTTGAGAATATCACAAACGTGGAGAAACAATGGCAAACGGCATTTAGAAGTTGTGTTAGTATCTGGAAGCAGTAGACTATGGGTGATTTTCTGCTCAACTGTAATGCACTTTACAAATTCTCAAGTCGTATTTTTACTACACCTCAGTTTAAAGTAGACCATAAGATATGCCCTTAAGGATCTAAATTAAAATCATTTAGTATTTGTGTGTGTACAAGGAAGCTGTTGAACAGACATCATGATATGATAATTCATATAAAATAATTTGCTATTGATCAACAACAGATTTACCAACATTTTTCCAAGAGGAAACCAGGCTATTTCAGTAACAAGACTTGTTTTTGTTTGCCCAAACTTTTACATGAAGAAATAAGTCTTAGATAGTCCAAGTCACTGTACGCCCAGATCTATTATCTGTGGTATGTATACATGGAGCTGATGCAGTTTAGACTCTGGAGCCTTAAGTGCCTACTGCCGTCCATCACTACCAATTACCATTATGTTGCAAGTCCTGCACTGCAAATCTAACTTAGAGGGCCAGAGTCGTGGTGCAAGGTCTGCCCTTGAAATCATGTTTGCAAAGATTCAAGGCATTGACACAACATCAATTGAAACAGAATGAGCTGAGATACAGTCGACATATTTAGAGCTCTGGCAGCAACAACAAAAGCGGACCTATTGCAGAGTGGCCATGCTGCAAGGGTATCACAACATACGACATATTGTGGGAAGATTTGAAGTAGCATAATGACGTTGCTAAGCACATTAAGGATGGGTAAATGCAAGAAAGGCTCAAATAACAATAGTGCTGCGAAAATTAAAGGTTGCTACTTCATTTTAGTGTAACTGTTAATGTAACTGTAACATGTCGCATTTTCTTCCTCAGGCTAACCTTGCTTATCTATTACTCAGCCGAAACTGTTTCAACTGTTGTTACTCATGAGAGCTACCTTCTAACTCTCATTAGCTCAGCTAGGACCCCGCCTGGCTTCTTGATGGGAGTTTAGTTATGTGATTAATACGGTACACGTAGGCGAGCACGTAACTGGGTCTTTTCTTTCCTTGGAGAGCTTGAATCCATTGATGGTGTGTGACAGAACCCCTAGTAGGTAATTTATGTGATTCATAAATGTATATTTTTTTCCCCAGTAAACACTTCTTCCACAGTTTGCAAAAAAATGGCAAAATAAACGATGGTCTGCGACAGACACAGTGGGGGTTATCAGTGCGAGAAGAATTAAAAGTGCTACATGAGACAGGGAAATGAGGATAGTATCCTTGTGACAAGATGTACCATTAATGCCCATTTATGGAGAACCAACCATAGCACTGTCTGTAAATGTGGCATTCAATGGCCAAGGTCTTCCGTTGTGAAGGTGGCGGGGGAGAGGTTAAAGGGGTCGATTGGATCACTGAAAATATAGTGGGATGTATGGCACAAAGTAACGGAGAAAGCATGCCTTAGACACACTGTGGAGATGAACCGCTGTGGGAGAAACAAGAGAAAATTAGAATGGAGCACAATCTTAAGGTGGAGGAAGAGAGCTAAGGTAGCAGGCACAGAAAACACCTACTGTTTTCCACACCTACAAAGAGGACATTAGTGGGTGGGAAATAAAATACACATGTCCATGAGGAGGAGCAGAGGAGCCAGAGATGGCACAGAGTGGACGAGAGATGGACAGCTGAATGTGCACTGGGCTGGGGAAAGACTGGATACAAGCATGAACCAGAAGGTATCAAACTGGTGTGAATGAGATGTGGATGGTGGACCATTCAGGTGTAGTTGTACATGGGAGAGTAAGGGCTCATGTTGCTTAAGACAGATGAGATCAGACACCAAGGATAGTAAAGTGAAGTGCAGTAGGACAGGCGGTAGGCACCTTTGGTGGGCCAGCTTGTTTCTCAAGACAGGGGACGGTCAATGATGTAGAGTGGGGTAAGAAAGGGTGGCTTTGGAGACCACAGCGGACCAGCGATGGGTCAACTTGAGGTCTTGGATACTGGAAATGTACAAATGCCTTGAGGAGACTGGTCCCCATAGACAACCAATATGCATCATCTGGACCCTGAAGAGCAATCCTTTATTGAAAGGGAATTTTAGGGGATTTTGAGGTTTTTTCACTAATGCAGTTCTGAACCCTGTCCGTTTTTTGAAGACGCTCCCTCCAAAGAGTACATTTTGTTGCTTAATTTTGTGATGTTATCCTAGGCAACAGCATTTTAATCGTAAATGGAAACTTGTGTATATTTGACTTTATAATTTGTGTGCATGCTTCACTGTTGCAAAGGTTGTTCTCAATTAGGCTCCCCTTTTTGTTGACACTCTCTGTAACTTGTCGATACAATGTTCACTTACGTTTCACTGCTTTCGTGTGCACCACCACACCCTAAAATCTGGTTTACACTACATAAACCACAAATTAAAACATGCATTGGCAAAGCTAACAGGTCTGACTTTTGCCAACCATACAGTAAAACAATAACGTAAAAAACAAAAATGCCACACTAAGTGTGGTGGCCATATATATGCTTGCGATAAAAATTATAAATTTAAAAATAGCCTTTGAATTAAATTCTAATTGAACAGTATATGTGCTTCCTAGGCATGCTTACTTAGAACAGGTATAGAAACCCGAACAGTATCCTGTGCACACGTAGTTGGGATAATAGATCAAAGCAAAGTCTCAAAAGTTGCCCAATTCAAGATCGACATCAGTTGTGTGAATCAAGATTATTTAATGATGAAACAAAGCAAAAGGAAGAACCAGCCGACACGTGTTTCGTCACAATGGGTGGTAGTCCCGTGACTCTTCAGGGCCGGGGGGTAGTGATGAACTGGGCGCAAGTGGATGGGACGTCTTGAATGAGAGACCACGGAGTCTGGAAATCCTGTTCAGAACCGTGTGGCCAGGGAGGATAGTCCCCGTAATGCCAGGGGGGGCAGGGCCCAAAAGGACACGCTTGAGTAAAGCTGCGTGTGTGCGGCAACGGGGAAAGATATCACAGGCGGGTGAGCCCGGGACCTGCATAGAAATTGGAGGAGAAGTGACGTCCGTCTCTCGAATGACTGCCGGCAAGTCGATCTTGAATTGGGCAACTTTTCAGACTTTGCTTTGATCTATTATCCCAACTACGTGTGCACAGGATAGTGTTCATATTACCAGTGTGGGTTGTTGACTCACACGATTTACGGGGGTTATTGGGTTATTTCCCCCAACCTGTTAGCACCGTACACATACATTAGCTAGTGTTACATAGACGCGTACGAGTCTGAGCGTCATTTCCCTGATGTACGGAAAACCCTTCACAGCTTAGGTATAGAAACCCTTTCAAGTTTAATGTGGGTTACAGGAAAATATGATTCTTATTGGCCAAAGGAAAAGTCCCTACTGGCATTGAAATAAAGCAAAATGAAGGCATAGTTTAAACATTCAAGGAAGAATATAAAAGTAATACAAGAGGATAATACATCGAAAGAAAGCACACATTGGCAAATAAAGAACTGGCCCACCATCGCTATCACTAAATTGAACTTCTTTTTAGGAGAATGTGCACGTGAGCAAGAAAAATTATATCACTTAATGGCAGAGAGCCCACTGCTAAAGTGGATTGACTCTGCCTTATGTTCCAAGCTGTGATGTGTAGAAGCAAAATGTGAGCAACAGTTATATATACCAACGGATGAAGGCTGCTGACTAGGCGAGGCAAGATGGTGCCTGACTGACGACCGCTGCGATCACCCTTTCGCTACCGAGGAGCGTGGTGCGGTCAAAACTTGGATGCTGACTAAGTAAAACTAAAATACAGCTGCGGATTAAATCCCCCCCATGACTTCCCAGCCGGGGAAAGACTTTTTCGACCCCCTCGGAGTTGCTGAGGAACTTCTATCAGTGGTGTTGGTGGCTGCCCGGGTGCTGTTGTGTGAGCTTCGGTGGATTTCGCCTGAGAACGGGCGAGGAGGAGGGGCTGGAGACGCTGGAGCAGAGACGTCTGGAAAGGCCGAGTGGCGCGCGACGGAGCTGTGCTCCAAAACATTCGAAAGTGAAACGATGCCTCCAAAGGCAACCCGAGGAGGGAGAGCGAAAGTGCTCGATAAGCAGCCAAGCTCAGAACTCAGGGACAATGCTGGGATAACGGTTCCCAAAGGAGGTAGGACAGCGCGCCCTGTGAGCTCATGTAGCAGCACCATGTCAAAAATAACCTTGACCCAGGACTCCCTGAAAAAAGGCGAGAATCGTGATGTGTCAAAAAAGGGGGAAATAGATTGCAGTGGTACTGAGGTTAAAGGAGCGAAAGCAGGGCAAATGGATTCGGGGGGGCGACACAGTATCACAGACTTCTTTTCTACTACTCCGTTAGCCCCCAGAAATGATGCTGTGAGATTTGGGAAAAATGTGCAAAACGATGTTGTCAATGTTAATCTAGAACAAACACTGTCTCACGTGGCAGACTCTGCATGTGACACTCATCCGGTTAATGTACTGGCAGCAGCTCCAGTGAATGTGGCGAATGTGGCTCAAGGTAATAATGTTGCTGAGATTGAGATTGAGACTGATCAAAATAGCAAACCCATAGGCCAATGGAGGACCCCAGCATGAGCCATTCGGAAATGGCAAAAGTTCAGCAGGGCACAACTTCTGGATTATCCTCACCGCTGGAAGATCCAGCAGGCTCTTTGGAACAGCAGAATATGAGCATTCTAATAGAGGGGGCCACAGCTAATAATGGTCCAGAGGATACACTAGATCTAGGGGACAAGTTTTTCTCAGTGACGGATGGCTCTGAACTCAGTCTCTCTGAAGCAGAAGATAGCAGCAACATTCAGCTCTCCAGCTCCACCACTAGCCCAGGCTCTCCACAAAAAGATACAGTAGTCAGAAAGAAGAAACTTTTGAAGAAAACAAGGGATGGACAAGCTTGGGAGAAAAATGGAGAGGGGTTCCGTAGAGGAAGTAGGGGAAGTATGGACCCCACTCTGAAATGGGACTACTCGGCCACTAGGAGCATTTACCCGGATCAAACAGGATTTTTGGAGGGCGAGGATGAGGCAGCACCCTCTTTAAAAATGATCTTTGATTCAATCAAACAGCTGCAGGAGGAGACCCGAATGGACGGAAAGAAGAATAGACTGACAACTAAGAAACTTCAAGGCGCAGTAAGGAAAATGGCCAAGGCGTGTACAGATGCAAATGTAAGGCTGACTCATGTGGAAGAACGTACAAGCACAATAGAGGATAATTTGGCCAGAGCCCAGACACAGACAGAAACTCATGATAAGCAGCTCGTAGATCTTCAATGGAAAATGGAGGATATTGAAAACAGGCAGAGACGTAATAACCTCCGTATTCTTGGCATAGAAGAAGGCATAGAAGGTGAAGATATCAGGGCCTATATTTTGAGGCTGATGAAGGGAGCATTTCCAGAACTTCATCATTGGAACTGGGAGACTGAGATCCAACGTGTTCATCGCTTCCCCATGATGTTGAGGAAAACTTCACAGCCAAGAAGCGATGGGTCGGTAATGCCCAGGGCAATTTTAATTTACTTTGGTAACTTCCTGCTCCGTGAAGAGGTTTATTCTAAGGCCCGCCCGAATGCCAGACGGACTTTTGAGAACCAGTCCTTCTTCACTAAGCCAGACTACTGTCACGTCACGGTGGAAAGACGTTGGCGCTTAAGAGAACTGATTCAGCCATGTCAAGCTATGGGTGCACAAGCATTCCTGATGAATCCAGCGAGGTTAAAGATCATTTATAAGAACACCACTAGAACCTTTACCTCAGAGATTCAAGCTAGGACATATATGGATTCTTTAAAATCCTAAAGAGAAACTTAATTGGGTATCTGCTCATAGAGGAATCTACACAATAAAAAAATAAAAAAATAAAAAAAGGGGATTGCACAGGTGGGGGCGAAGGGGACGGAGTGAGTTGAATTCAACAAGGATAATTGGAGGGGGGTATTATTTTAAAAAAAAAAAATTTTAAATGGTAGTGCTGAATTTTAGCGCATCAAGTAAAATAGATAGGAGGGTAGCAAGGGGGTCGACTTTCAGGCTCCATCACAGAGACCTTAGGTCTGCTTGCTTCACATTTTAGGTGGAGGGAGGGGGAGGGGGACGGGCTTGGGGGAGGGAGGGAAGGGAGGGGTCAAGGGAGGGGATCAGGGAGGGGAAAAGCAGGGAAAAAATTCACCATCTTGTTACGAAGGTAGTTTTGGAGTTAACACTATTGAAAATGCGAGAGCGGGGATCAAGTATCAAGCGTCAGGCTATATAAAGTATGACAACTTATACATAGCATGCGAATAGCTACTATCAATGTATGTGGTTTGAACGACGCTGGTAAACGAAGGATGGTAAGAGAGTATCTTAAAACTCTGCGTGTAGATATTGTTTGCTTACAAGAGACGCACATTGAGGGGTCTCGCAAATTCCTTTTAGAACAATTGGGATTTCATCTAACAGCATGTACCTTGCAAGGGACTAGGACCCGGGGGGTGGCAGTGCTTGCTCAAAAGAGGGGGATAATTGTTAAAAAATGCTTATCAGATAAGTGTGGCCGCTGGGTAATTGTGGAGTGTCAAGCACAAGGGTTAAGCTTTACGCTTTGTTCGATCTATGGGCCCACGGTGGACGACCCAGAAATGCTTAACCACGTAAATATACAATTAGCTAATTGGCCCCTCCCGATAATTGCGTGTGGGGATTTTAATATTAATGGCTTAAAAGGGTTATGGAGAGGGGACCCAACTAAGTTCGAAAGCAGGAAAAAGAAAAGCCATAGGGCCCTAGTCCAAATGATGGAAGATAACGGGCTTATAGATGTATGGGAGCAGCTAGCTCCTTTGGGGATGGGTAGTACGTATTACTCAGCACCACACAGGGTCTTAGCACGTCTAGATTATTTTTTAGTTTCTTCGTCTCTTCTCTCGCTTTGTAAAATTAAAAAGCTACCACGAGTAGTTTCGACCATAACCCCCTGGTCTTTGAGCTCCCAAAATCTGGAGTGAAACCTCAGGTAGCGAGCTGGACTTTTGAAAGAGCCTTATTACAGGATTTAAACTATGTAGCACACATGAATAAATGGCTCAAAGAATTTCTTGAGATTAACAGGGGGAGTGCTGGGTTTGGGATAGTATGGGACGCCCTTAAAGCTGGTATTAGGGGGGAATCTATGAGTTATTCGTTGAAACGGAATAAGATGGAAAAAATGGAGTTGGAGGCTATACAAGGGTCAATTATGGCCTTAGAAGAAGAACTGGTTATAGCAATTGGCTCCTGTTTTAATATAGATGAGATTATGCAGAAACTTACATTAGCAAAGGCTGCGGCTGGAGATATCTTGGCCGCGAAAGCATCAGGTAAATTTTTGGCTTGGAAGCAGATCCATCATGAATTCAGCGAACAAGTAGGACATATCTTAGCTGTAAGGACCAGACAGACAGTTACTAGGGAGGACATTTTGGAAATAAAAACATCAGACGGGGTGGTTGTTACAACTCCCGAGGATATCTCCAAAGTGTTCCACAGGTATTATCAAATTTTGTATAGTGAGGATATTACCAGGGATGTTAAGGAGGTAAGGGACTATTTAGAGCAAGCCCCCACTGAAGTATTTTCAACAGAAGATTCTTTGACTTTGGAGGCTAGCTTTGAAGATGAAGAAATTCAGAGAGCCATTAAAGATTTGCCTTCTGGCAAGGTGGTCGGACCGGATCTAATCCCTTTAGAATTTTACAAAAAAATGTTTCCAATTCTGGAGGAAGATTTATGTTATGTAATGAGCCAGGTTCAGAGCGACCAAACACCTCCACAGTCATGGGGAGAAGCTAGCATGATCATTTTTTTGAAGAAAGACAAACCTTCTAATGAACCTGGCTCTTATAGGCCGATCAGCTTAATGAACAGCGATGCAAAAATCTACTCAAAAATTTTAGCCAATCGCCTCAGTAATATCATAGGCAAGGTGATTTCGCCCCGTCAACATGGGTTTATTCCCGGTAGGGGCACCGCGGAACATATCAGGAGAGTCTGCACTCTGTTCGATGGAGTTCCAGCCACACAAGACCCTATGGCGCTTATTCTGCTTGACGCGGAGAAGGCGTTTGATAGGGTCTCGTGGGGCTTCCTTTGGTCTACACTGGAAAATGTAAGAATAGGCAAGGGGTGCATAAAAGCACTACAGGCGTTGTATAAGAATCCGCAGATTCGACTCCGGGTTAGGGGAGAACAGAGTGACCCAATAGACATTAACCGAGGAACGAGGCAGGGGTGCCCCTGCTCTCCCCTTCTTTTTGCTTTTTATATTGATCCTTTTTTAAGGAGAATTGAGATAAACAACGGCATTCTCCCAATCTGCCTGAATGGTTTCGAAACAAAGATCTTGGGTTATGCAGATGATTTGGCAATCACGGCCGCAAATCCCTCTGTAGCAATAGATGAGATAGAACAAGAGGCAGAATGCTTTGGGGCACTTTCTGGCTACAAACTTAATCGTGGTAAGACACAAATAGTGGTCAATGATAAGATTAATCTGGTTGACTCAAGAGTGGCGGATTCGGCCACCTATTTAGGGGTTATCATAACATCGGACTTAACCAAAATTGTTGAAAAAAATCTAGCTCCAGTGATCCAGAAAGCAAAGAGGGATCTCGATAGGATGAATAATTTACATCTTTCGATAGTGGGAAGATGCAATATTATTAAAATGATATTTCTCCCAAAAGTTTTGTATTTGTTTAGAACGATTCCCCTGAAATTTGATAATAGTTGGTTTAAAGAAATGGAAAGAATGATAAACCGGTTCATCTGGGCTCAGGGGAAGACGAGAAGGGCACTCAAATTTATGTCCCTCCCTAGGGAGAGAGGAGGTTGGGCGGTACCCGATTTAAGAGCATATTACTGGGCCGCAGTGATGCAATATATCCGTGGGTTGCTAGGGGGCAAGATTACGGACCGGTGGAGGGAGCATGATTCTATACCGGATGTTTACGAAATACTCTTAAATGGGGAAGCTTGTAACTGGCTTCTGAGGTTTAGCGAGGCTAGCTATTATAAAAAAGTCAAATTCAAGACCTTGGGTGCGGCAATAACGGTGTGGTCTGCTATTAGAAAAAAGCTGGGACTGGGCAGAATGAATTATTATACACCTCTATTTATGAATCCTTCCTTGCCCGAGGTCTTTCATGATGCTGTAATGAGACGATGGGATGCCCTTGAGGTCAAGATAATTGGTGATATTACAGACCCCGATGGTATAATAACTTTTGAAAGAGCTCAAACCCTCTTTAAAACTACAGCATAGGGAATTTTTTTAATTTTTGCAGATCCGTTCGGCCCTTGTAAGGAAAAGAGGAGGATTAAGTATATTTGATAGAGATACAGTTATGGAAAGGGTGAGAGACCCTGAAGGGTGTTCTATTTCTCAGATCTACAGCGAATTAAATCAACTTCAAAAAAACGATCTTGAAAAACAGACTGAAAAATGGCGGGGAAGCTGGGTATCGATGGGAGCGAGTTTATAGCCTCACTTAAGCTAGGATGTATGGTTTTAAAGGTGGCTAATCTTCAAGCTCAACACTTTAAAACTATTTTTGAACTCTATTACACCCCAGCAAGAATAGCCCAATGGGGGGGGACCACGGGTACGCGCTGTCCGCGCTGCCACAGTGATGAGGCTGATACGGTCCATATGTTCGCCTCGTGTCCTAAGTTAGAATCTTTAAAAAAGGCGATAGAATATTTTATGGGGCAAACCCTGAGGATCCAAATAAGACTAACCACACCTAACAGCTAATGGTGTTAGGTGTGGCTAGAGGCGGAACTCAAGTAGCTCATCATAAATTTATTTTCCTCGCTACGGCGGTAGTTAGGATCTGCGTGACCTCAGCATGGAAAGACCCTAACCCTCCCACCTTTCAACAATGGGTGTCTCGCCTACTAGCTGTATATAGTTTGGAAAAGGGTTTATAAGAGAAGAAAGGGTGGAAAGCTTTGAAACTAGGCAAACTTATCTGGGCCCCAATAGCCGACTGGAAAACTAGATTGGAGAGATCTCAGCAATAATCCCTGGCCTTAATTATGGCAAAAGAACCCGGGGCGAACTAGATTTAATGTATGCCTTCTTTTTTCTTTCTTTTATTGCTTTTTTTAGGTTGATCCAGGGATGATTTAATTATTGAAGGGTTGGGCCAAAGGAGTACTTTAACTCCCTCTTTGTTTTGTATTTGTACAATGTAATTTTAGTCTTTGCTGTTGTATTTTTTTTTAATTTTTTTTTCTCTCTCTCTTTCTTCTCTGTACTATATCATACGTATAATATTTGATGGATTTTTTTAGTTTTTGTGTAATAGTGTATGAAGAATTGATGGTGGTGATAAAAAATTTTTTTAAAAAAGAAGGCTGCTGACTAAAAACCACTCTGTTTGTACATATACAGGTATTTTTGTACTTATTTATTTTGTATTACTTTGGACAGGTGAGATGATTAAAGATATCTCTAGGCCAGACATACAAAAAATTAATATTAAGGCAACTTGCAGTCTGTTTTAAGACAAGTTAAGGTAAGGAGCCCTTCTGGTATTTCTGGTTATTCGGTGTCTTCTAGGCCCTCTGTAAATTTTGACAGTACTAAAGAAACATTCCTCACCACTGATGCCACTGTGTAGAGTCAACTCTGAAGACAGAAGTTCAGCAGTCGCCGGCCGCCTTCTACACTACAACATATAGCTTCAGTGAGGAGGCAAATTCTTCTCTTGAATGGGAACTCCTCGGCATCCGTAGCACACTTCCAGAAGGCATCCAGCCAGCCTCACTTGGCAGCGCACACAAGATGTTTGTTTATTAAGCACCACATCTTGGCCCTCAAGTGGAACCTGATACATATAATTTGCTTCTTTAAAAGCTGCGCTAACTGAATGTGGCCCAGCGTACATCCGCACCGCGCTGTTTTCATTTCCAGCCCTAGGCTGCCTTCGCAGGTTTGGTTTCTTAGTGGAATCCTGCTGTCTTCATGATGATGCGATATAAAGTGTTGCGTTAGCCCTTAATGATCAATTCTAAATAAGATGCAGGAGATCTCCACGCACAAATAGCTGTTCGGATAATGTACTGCACAGGAGCAGGTTTCACCGACTTTCTGACAGTGTTCAAGCAACACAACAGGCCTGTCACACAATGGGATAAAGACAGAGCAAAGTACGGTACAGATCAGCGGATTGGGCATCACAAGTGCAACTTCTATTCAGAGGTAGAAATCCCAAACAGGACCACTCATCCTTTCATCCATTCCAAGGCTGATAAAATAGGTACCACTGAACTGGGTAATAACAGAAGAGAAACATTTACTGTTATGCACATGCTCCATGAATGGTTAAACTCTTGTTATTATTAAAGGAGACCAAAGCTTTTTAACAGTTGGTCCCCATTGCTGTAGTACAATGAATCAAGATACAGTGCAGCAATTAAATGTTGCAATGTGGTAGCGTTCCAGAGATTAGTGTTTCCATTGGGGCATGTGCGTCACAGGAGCCACCATGTTGGAAGAGCATTTCCCAGAGAACCTCACTCTGAAAACCGCGCTGCCTGGGCGCGGGATACAAAAAGACCAGGCGTACAGTGACAAATCGTGCTTCCCTGAATCTTGAAGCTGTTTAGAAAGATAAACACATTTGAAGTAATATCTTACTTAATGGTTTCTTTGTCAATAGGCGTACTTGTGTTTATAAAAGTGACACCATTCGCTTGAAACACTTTTAGACTGCTTCCTTTCATTATCAGTCCCCGCGAACTTAAACGTTAGGTAGCGGTGGATCATTGAGCCCCAGGCTCGGAGATCAAGAGATGTATATGAATACATGAACACGTGCTTGGGCAGCATTTTAAGAATCCCGCAGAGGTTTGGAAAAGCCAAACAAGGGCTGCTGTCCTAGGCTTTCATGTCTCAGGGCAAACTGCTGACTGTCTAAAGCCCCTACATACTCACCACTAAGAAAAGATTGCCCTTTGTGCACGTGCAGGAAGAGCCTACTAAAATACTTGGCATATCCAAAACCAATAGGGGAGTTGGGAGGGGGGGTTAAACGGTCCCGCATATGTCCCTCCTCCTGAACTAAATTCTCTAAATGAGTGAGCTGCTCCGTGAATATACCAACACGTCATTGACATGTTATAACCAATATGGAGTGTACCACAAACAAACAAGCAAAAAGTCTCTGTCCATCCATTTATGGTTATCGAGTGAAAACTTTATTCTTCTTTTTTCATTAAAAAACAGCAGCCAGACAGCCGACGCGTTTCGTCCATATATATGGACTTCATCAGGGCTTAAATATATGTCGTTTGTCAGCAAAGATAATCAATCAAGTATGAAACACGCGAAGTGATGAAACAAACTATATATCAGTTTGTTTAGTTTGTTCTTTTGAACACGAACGGGGATATTCGAACAGGACGCTGATGGAGCGGTTCGCGGCACAGGAGCCGTTGATATCTTGGAACTGACCCTGGATCAAATAGGGTGCAGTTGCTAAACAAACTGATATATAGTTTGTTTCATCACTTCGCGTGTTTCATACTCGACTGATTATCTTTGCTGACAAACGACATATATTTAAGCCCTGATGAAGTCCATATATATGGACGAAACGCGTCGGCTGTCTGGCTGCTGTTTTTTAATGAAAAAAGAAGAATAAAGTTTTCACTCGATAACCATAAATGGATGGACAGAGACTTTTGCTTGATTGTTTGTGGTGCACTCCATATTGGTTATAAAATTTAACATTGGTCTTGGAGATTGCCCCTTGGGAGCAGCAGGGGCAGTGGAAGTGCACACTATCTGAGTCATTTGGCTCAGGATTTCGGACTTCTTTTTTGGGGGATTGTGTGGTTTGGAGGTGCGTCACAAACACATCTTTGGTGTGTAGGGTCGGCTTGCTGTTCCACCTTGGAGATATACGTCATTGACATGTTGATACGTTCATGGAACAGCTCACTTATTTAGAGAATCTAATGTTGTGCATTCCCAACCCTCTCCTTGACAGCAAAACCACTAGGTGATGACTTAAAAGCCTGGACGGTACTCATTAGAACCTACTGCGAGGTAGGTGTGAGAGCTTAGCTCCAGCTTGTAAATGGCCACTTGTCTACTGACCTAAAGTTGAGAAGATGCTTCCAAGCCAGGCAAACTGAAACATAAAGGTCGCCCTCACCTGCAACCTGAGTTTCCGCAACTGAGATTTGCAGAAGGATGTAGATAAATATTAATGAGCTGGCTAACTAGCCGGCTCATTGATGTACTAAGTGATGTAACTCCAATGAACGACACGACGCGGAGAGTGATGGAGGGAACAGAAGCTGCCAAAAGACCGTAGGTAGGGAAAGCAGTAGACGGACCCTTCCTTCCTTTCTACTGCCTCCGGCGCAGCAGCTGCCACACAGACTGTGCTGCAGCATCATTTTGAGGAGCAGCAAGATACTCGGAGTGCGCACTGAAATTCAGCAGGACTAAAATAAAACAAATAAGTTAAAAAACATAACCTCAATGATATGGTCGAGGAGGGAACCTGAGGAATCTGGCTGCAGTTCCCCACCCTTTAAACTGGTATTCCCATTACAGCCCTGATGTGAACACTGCACGTCACAAACACACTATTTGAGCGCATGTAGAATGATCCGGGAGGTGTGCTTTGCATCGGACTCACTGCAAACACAATCCTTTACTCAAGGAATACTTCAGTGTTGGGAGCTATCGGCGACCTTGTACTGCTCAGAATCCGCTGGGGCTCACTCACTACCAGGACTCTCTTGGATCCCAAGGTAGTTTGTTGACACTGAAAACCCCACGCATTCCCAGAAGGTTAATGCTCTGGAGCACTCTCTCAACTGGAGCTATCTACGGCCCAGTCCTTCTACAGTGCCAAAAGCGCAATGATGCCAAATGAATGGTAGATGGCGCTGTGGAAATGTTGACACGGCATGGCATTGGACAGTCAGGCACGGTCTATTGCAGGGTTTTTGTACATTTAATGCTTTCCTTCTCACTACATTAGAACATGATACAAAGATGTTTCAAACAAATATGTACAGCTGAAAATAACAAAACGACGGTAATATAACACGTCTTTCAAAAACTGCCACATCTCACCAAATATGTCCCATGTAGACCAAACTCCAAACAACACCCTTTAAACCATGCAACCCGAAGGGCCCCAGAAGCCCAATATAAATCATTGCGCTTCACCAGGGGTTTGAAGCACTATATAAATAATCCAATCAGACCGCCCAGCCTAACACTCACAAGTGGTATGGAAAGAATAAGTACTAAAACAATAAGATAATGTTAGATAGCATGACGTTCCAGTCTGGCGATTCATCCACAACACTTTGCGTCATAATACTGAATTACTGTAGCCGTGCACTCTATGAAATAGGTAGGCACTCTAATTTGGCAGCTATCCGCCGGGCTAGGTCTGCCCTAGGAAGCTAGTGGCCACAACTCAACATCCAAACTCTAAGGGGATTCACTACTTCAGCCAATTAGGTTTGCTTTGGGCCCAGATTTGTTTGTAGGATTGTCATTCAAAGATCAAACCTTCACTCAAGAAAAGAGGGCACAGAGCTGTGAGTATGAAACGCTAAAAAGTGTTCGACTAGACTGAATAACTTGGGATTAAACAGGCTGAAACATTAGGTGGTAGATTTTCGTCAACGGATGAGATAACTAGTGCTTGCTGGGTTTTTAATTGGTGGCAGCCATGTTACACCCATCTCCGCAAAAGCAAAATTGCAGAGCTATTTTAACTTAACCAGGTATAAACAAGTCAATACCTATAATTTATTTTAAAAAGTAAATGATGACGGTCTTCTTTGCCCTTCGTAACAATCAATTCCACTACTATATTCAAATGGCAAGGTCTTTCCAAAACTAGTGGTGAAACAGATTGCCTCATCTGTGAAGGTTCTTGTTCATATTCTGAAGCAAAATACTGCCCAGGTTCTAATGTACAACAGACATACTTCAGAACACTCGTCAGACATCAGCAAAAAATAAAAGTGCCAGTGGAAAGACCCACACAGCCATTGTCTGTGAAGGGCCCCAGAGGCAATTCCAGGCCAAGGTAGCTCTCCGTGCTCATGAACACGACGATGACCACATGAATAACAAGGACAGACAGATTGGCGTTGTCAGTGCTTGGCTTTTTTGTTTTACTGCAGTGAATGCCAACCTCATGCTTGGACTGCAGCCCAGAAATGACAGATGCAATCAGCAAAAAAAAAAAAATACTACTTGGAAAAATCCAACGCAGCTTGAAAATGTAGTTCTCCAGGAACGAGGACAGACTGACAATAAAATTGCTAAGAGACAGGTCCGCCTCTGCTAAATTCTGGAGGTGCGGTCCATTAAAAGGGGCTTCGGTAAAGAAACACATGTATGCGCTAAGAACAGGAAAGTACCACGTTTATAAAGCACCCACGCCTTCACCTCCAGACTAACACCCACCTGCAAAAGGGGCTTTCATATCACCATGTACTGCAGCATCAAACTCGCAGGCTGAACCCACAGGCGCAGGGCCACAGGGCTCTTTAGTCCCTTACAATCAACAACAGAAATCGCTTATGTCACCATCACGTTTATGAGTGTGAGAATCATATTTCTAACTAAATGAGGCTGATCTAAGAATTTATTAAACTTCGAAGAGAGAACCGCGGGGACCAACAATGCAAGTCAGTGAGTTTAAAGTATACTCTTAAAACAAGAATATTAAACGTGAAATTGAAAAGCATCGTGGGGGTGCAAATGTCCTTCACTTGCCTGTTTCCTGTTTAATCATTTCCGTTGTAACTTCGTCCTCGTTGCATTAAAGAAGCTTACATTTTAAACAAGCATTAGCAAAGCCGACAGTTCCTGCTTTAATGTGCTAACACTTGCAAGCAGCAATGGGCCCGGTCTGTGTTTGCATACATTAGCACTCTAAAAAAAAAACAATCTCGCCCTCTCTGGTGCAGGGCATTATTTTAATGGGGCCATTACAGAATATGGCATTTTTATATTTCACAGTAAAACCGTTAATGTCGAATGCCTCATACAGCACAATTTTTATCCATTATCTCCAGGAATGTAGTACAGTCCTTTTTCCATGCCTGATGAGGCAGTGACAGACACAGAACGGGCTTTTTGGCAGTGCCGGCTCCTCCGTAGGGGTGTGGGGGCGTTGCCCCACTGTTTTCTCGCAGTGCGAGAAGTAGAAACATAAAATTTGGGATGTGCTGCTAGGATTGCATTATGTCTGTTAAGAGTGCTGATCGGAGCCCTGGAGGACACAGCAATTAAATAGAAACATAGCTGATTCAGAGCAAATTTGCTTGAAAATGCACCATTTGTCCACTCTTTTTTCAAAATTTTCTCCGGGGGAGAACCCCCCGTAGGTTGCTCGGGCTCGCTCGCCGCAGCGCAGTACGACTATAATTTTACACCTCACCACTTTCAAATGTCACCAGCCGCCACTGCTTTTTGGAAACTGTGCCAAAACGCTCTGTTCGGTGCTCTACAAACTAGGACACAGAAGCGCTTCTCTGCTGATTTCGGTCTTCTTGAGTTCCAATGACTGGAAGGAACGCTGCAGTTTCCATTGTTTTTTAACAGTCTGCTATGGGCAATGATAAAATAATATGACCTATCTTGAAATAAATAGCATACTCTTAATTAATGGAAGACTTAAAAAGTCTGAAAAACGAAAAACGACATTGTTTCATTAACCAAAATTCAACAATTCGGATCAGACGCCCTTATGTATGTCTTCTAGAACAACTGCACACACTAAACAAAGAAATCATGCGGGACCCTACAAAGTGCACGTGATCACGCACAGCGAAGAGTCCAGTGATCAGTAAAGTCAGCGGTGCTATACAACCAGTGCTTTAAATGGGCCGGTACTCACCGGTACGGAGTACCGGCACTTCTTAAATTTACCGAGCCGAGTACCGGCACTTCTCCACTGTCAAGGAGAGTACCGGTACTCAGGGTTGGATTAATAAGGTGGGCACTGGACTGGTGCCCGAGGGCCAGCTGCGTGCCGTATGTTTGGCAGCATGTTGGGCGTTGCCGTATGTATTATTCGGCTGTGGCAAGCAGCCCGATGGGGCCTGAAAGGCCTATTGGAGGCCTGCGTAGGGGCAAGAGGGCTTTTGCTCCCTTCCTACCCAGATGGAGGCTCTCCTTGTCCTCATCACCCGGAAGCCAGGCATCGATGCTGGGTCCGTGGAGGAACGCAGGCACAAAGGGCCATTTTCACCCCTTGGCCTCCCACTGGAGTCTGACTGTCTTTCTCATGACTCACTTGTCCCTGCGATTCCACCCCGCCCGCTGGGACATTGAGTCCATGATGGGCGGGGATGAGGTGGTGAAGATGGCTTAAGGAGCCTCCCTGGTGCACAGGTGAGGTGGGGGAGGTCACTAACCTTCCCATTGGAGGCCAGTATTGTTCTTCCCCCTGACCTCTACCCTGCTGGACTCGGCACATACTCGGGACTCTGCAGTGTTCACTGCCTGCCAGTGCAAGCTCTCCGGCTGTGGGGCCTTCTGCCAAGGGGAGAGGAGGGAAAATGGGGGTGAGTGAAGGTGAAGAGTGAGGGGGAAGGAGCAGAGAGTTTAAAGTAGGAAAAGGTAGAGAGGCAGAAGGGGTAAGCGCAGACAGAGATATGGAAGACATCCAGACGGTTATGGAAAGAGGTAGAGAGGCGTGGAGAGGGCAGATTAGAAATAGAAAGTGATGAGAGAGAGTGATAGGATACAATTGGGGTAACGAGAGGGACAGAATGAGCTACTAACGGGAGAGAGGTGAGTGCGGGAGGGATCTCGAGCTTAGAGATGTGAAAACAGAGTGTGTGTTTGAGAGGAATAGAATCGGGAGGTATTTGAAACGAAATGCATGGAATGCTTGTTTGTGTGCACCCTTGAATATTTAAGGATTGCGCCAAATGCAACCAAGTAGGAACATTAGAAATATGATATTAGGAAGCTGCAAATATTACAAAACAAGAAAACACCTTCATTTTGTATAACGAGTTAACACATTTTGTTTGGATTGATACATTTCTCACATGTTTTGTTCTGTTGCGCAACCGGTGTAAGTGCCAGAGTCTCTCTCGTCCTAGAGCACATTGATTATTAGCCTGAAAGAGCTAAAAGTACTGTTGATGGCTTGGCTCATTCAGGGTTTTAGTTGTTAATCTGCACATATGAAAAGTGTGAGACCACTATCCAGGACAATGCAAGGACAACATGAATACTCAATAGAAGTGTTTTTGTATCATGTCTAACTCCGCCTCTAACCCCGCCCACTAGCCACGCCCCTAGCTCAATTTAATGAGTACCTGCACTTATTTTTTCCCATTTAAAGCACTGTATACAACTACCCACGGGGAAGACATATTTCTAACTGAACTACGGTGACTGAGGCTGATATTTCTGTAACCTACAGAAGCATCGGAGAAGGCCAACAGTTCTGCTCGCTATATGAGTAGAAGGTAAACCATTATGCAGGATTTTGGCTATGCAAATGTCTGTTTGTGAATTACAAACTGCACAAGTCAATTGATCGCATTTCAAAGGGGAAATAGCCAGAATCTTAAGTCGGCGGGCGTATAGAAATCTTACACGTGTCAAAATATACATTGCACCAGTGCCCAAGCGCCATCCTCTTCTGGCCAACACTGCTATGCTGTGGTCACTCTTAGCAACCTGGAGAAAGATTCATATGGTGGAGCCCACAGATGAGTGAGTAATGTCCTGTTAGGCTGTCACTGAATCTGAATGAGGAAGGATGGGTGAATTCAAAAGAGTGAATCAGTGAGGGAGCCTAAACAATGTCGAGAGGGAGAAAGGCACTGAACAACTGAAAGAAAGACCAGGACTGATCTAAAGTGTGCTCAAGCGAGGGTGTTTTGGTGATGCGGACAGTGAGTAAGGGTAAGCGATGAGAAGTGCATTTGAGTGAGTGAGGAAGTGAATCAGAGAAAATGGGATAGACTGTGGTGTGGAGAGTGTGCCTGAATGAGTGAGCCGGAGAGAAGGGGGAGGGTGATAGGGTGATGTCTCCCTATTCGGGTCTGGTGGCTTAGTGGACTAATGCGTCCACTGTAGGGGCCTGTGTTCGACCTCATGGTCACAGGGTACACAGGGTAAAAGGAGTACTATTGAGTTTGGGTAAGAATAAACATCTGTTAATTCAGCGCCAAGATACCCTTGGGAGAACGTCCGCTTAACAAATACACATGTTTATGTTGAGAACAAGAGATGGGGTGATGCTGAGAAAAGCTATGTAGAGATGAGTGACACAAAAATTCAAGGGTGGTGCATGAGTGTATTTGCTTCACGAAATGGGGCTCATTTCCATCAAAACGAGCAAAGCCAAAAGATAGGTGCCAGAACCCTCTATGATATGGTACTAAGATTGCATAGACAAAGTATTCTAAGCAAACAGAAGCACACCTTTTGGAACTATTGGTCACCACCATGGTAACGGTGTCTGCGTGCCTTAACGTAGCAACAGCAAATGCACAACTAACTAGGATGTTAAAACATTAAAAGGAAGTTAAATGAATATTCACTTCAAAATAACGTAAACTAAACATAATTACAACAAAATGCTAGCTGGAGTCTACGTTTAATGGCCTGAAAAACAAGGCCAATTGCAAATGCATCAAATCATTTCACATGCGACTATGACTGGCGTGAATACAAAAGAAGGCATGTGATTTCTTTTTAAGAACGTTTTCCTCAATGACCTTTAAAATGTTGACAGGGGTTCACCTCCATACCAGTTTCAAAACAAGTCCATGACCACAGTGAACGACAGGCATTACATCATTATGGTCTGGCGTGACAGCGCAGCAGTCGCCAGACAATTATGTGAGTATCACCAGGAGAGAGACTTTGGCTATGCCCATATGTTGGAAGCCAGGAGTTCCTGTTTTGATTGTGCAGAAGCTGTGTGCTTCCACAAAAAAGTGCTTGCCATTCACACAATTGTGTTTATTTATCCCAGCTGCCTGAGCTTGAACTTTTAGGGGCACACACATGCCGTTGCAATGCTATTTAAGTGTCTTAGATAACAAACAGACAGCAGCAGCACAGAGAGGAGGAGGGCAGTCAACGTACAAGGATTTTTAGGTCTGGCTTGACAGTGCATTCATAGGCCAGACCTATTGGCATTGCCCATGCTTCTTTTTGAAGACTGTCTCACGCCTGGATGTCAAGGCCACCTGCTAGGAGACTGATGTACAAACAGCCCCAGTCTCATCGTCTAGAAACTGTGCAAGCACTGTTAAATGCCAGACGGACATCGGCCTCGGGATTCAGCAAGAGCCACAGAAAACAACAGAATTGCAATTACATGGGACATTCCAACCCCAGCTGATGAGACCGATTGCAGCCAGTAGTGCAAGACTATGATTACAGAGCGAAGAGTCCAAACACTGCTCAGCACACAGAAAGACACAGAGTGATATAAGACACAGCAAGTCAACCTGAGATTAATGAATCTCATTTGCAACAGAGTTAATTGAGAAATGACTAAAGGACAAAGTAGATAGGCTGCTCGCTCACACGGATGACAACAAACCACGAAAAAATAGATTTGGCACCACACAAGTAATATCAAAAGTGCTTGGACAACATGTAAGAGATTAATGCTGAACAACATTCAAAGATGCCCTTGCTGAGGAATAAAGTTCATTCTTGCCATCAACTGCATGCAAAAATATACAAAATTTAGAGGCACTAACCTCCCATAAGCCTTCTTAAAAGCAGACTACGCCAGCAGACTGCACATAGAAGAGGAGTGCACGCTACTGCTACCTCTGCAACAGAGGGCAGACTTTGGGCCAGTACACAAGACTCTTAAGAAGCATGCATCGCAGATGCCTTGGCTATACTTGTTTAGTGGGCACATCGTAGACTTCTATAAAACTGAAGGTTAACGCACGCTGCCATTATCTGTGGTGTACCTGATCTGCTGGGAAACACACACTACCATCACCTGTGGGTTGCCTAATCTTTGAGAACAAAGCAATTTAAGAAAACAAGTCTCCTGGGAAGCCTGCACTGCCCCTGCTGCACACACTAGAATACAAGCTCTGTGGAAAAGGACCATTGCTGCTGTCTGTCCTGCACAGGGCAGCCTGTCGAAGAGGTCTGTATTTATGAAGTGTATGGGCCTTATAGAGGTCTTATGTGATCCCGGCAGAAGAGGGTAGGTCGGCCGGCCTTTTGCGGACTTTGCAAAACCACACAAGGAAATTCCTTGTGAGATACCTGCTGGGTATCGATGAAGTAGATAGAGAAACCCAACTAGGGTTGGTCATATGCTATCAGGTACTACACATAGCATGTGTTAGGTTGATTTAAATGGGTAGATCACACCATTCAACCACCCAAGTGTAGATAGATTTGTTTTTATTAGGTCCTGACGAATCACCACCAGATTGTTTAACTACCAGGCGAGAAACATGTTGACCGCACAATAGAGCGCCCTACCTGAGACATAATCTCAAACATGCGCCTTTGTTTCTTTTAATCAGGGTGGGAGACCCACTGATTAAAATACTCTTCGCTGGTACTCCCTTACCTGTTTTAAAATGTCTTTCAGGTTAATCACCTCCACACCTTCATCTACACTAATTAGGCCCCTCACCCCCACGGCACCAAACGGCATTTGGAATAAAAGATCTCCGCCAAAGAGCCCCTCATAGGGAGCCCGTCAGGTATTGCAGCGCTGACCTGACGAGGAGCAGCCCATATGATGAAGCATGACACCTTGCCGGGTGTGTGAGGGCCCTATATTCCAAGAGGAGGAATCCTCATCCTCCTACACCTCATGACCAAATAAAACCAGTTTTCCCTTGTCTTGATATTAGGAACAGCGTACCTTTTGTATCTTCATTATTGTTAGGGCATGTATGCTGGACCTGTCTAAAAAGCCCTCAGTCCCTCCTTTGTGATTCCTTATAGAGGTCTACCACACAACCAGGATAGAAAAGAATACAGCCAGACTCAAGAAAAAAACAGAGCGATATAACAAAACGATTGGAGTTACAAAGGAAAGAGAAGGGTTTCGTCGCATAGAGGAGCTCGAAAAGAGAGCTATTTCCACTCCTTGGAGGCTGACAAAGGAAAGGGCCTTTACTTAAAGGAGCCCAAGTTGGTTCTAAGCTTCTACAGCAATCCCTGGCCAGGGGAGTGCAAGGTATGCTTGAAGGCATGGAGCTGGAACTTAGAGACTAACAAATGAAAAGAGGAATTAATCGAAAAAGATTTAAATAGTACACACTTCTAAACAGGGACACAAGGGAGATTTCAGAGGACAAGGGTTGTGTGGGTGAGCGGGGAGTATAAGATTCAATCACTTGCTTTCAGACATGAAGTGCACTGCTGTACTGTGGACTAGCTAAAGGGGTCTCTTGGTATTATCAGGGAGTCACAAAAAGATGGACTTGTTCTAAACCACTTAATATGCCAGTAACAGGAGCTGGACAGTTTTGAAGTTTGAAATTAAATGGAGAGATTGGAATCTGTGTAAGTTTCTGACCCTGGGGCAGCGGTAGGAGAATGTCACATTATCTCCAGCCAGTCGAAGGTATTGTAATTGGTGGAAGGAAATTTGGTGACAAGGAGAGCCTTTTTGTTATGTTATGTTAGAGGGTTTATAAAGCGCGACAGCTGCCTCAGCAAAGAGGCATCCAGGCGCTGAACAGCAATGAGGTGACCAAGATAGAAGGGGACTCAGGAGGACCTATGGAGAGGGGAAGAGGAAGGTTTTTATGGCTTTCCTGAATTCGAGGAGATTATTGAGCTCCCGAATGTGGGCCGGCAGCGAGTTCCAAAGGATGGCTGATCTGTTCCGAAAGGAACGACCTCCGGCGCGAACCCTCCTAACTCGGGGGGCCACCACCAGGTGTTGTCCCATGGAGCGCAGCTGGCGGGAGGGAACATAGGGTAGAAGCAAGTCAGTCAGGATGTTCGGCGATGCAAATTTCAGGACTTTAAAGGCTATACAGAGGGCCTTGAACTCGATTCGCCTAGCCACTGGCAGCCAGTGGAGGCGGCTAATGGCGTGAGTCACTGAACAGGCTCTACGCAGACCGAGGAGAGATCTTGCGGACGCATTCTGGACTCTCTGTAGCCTCTGTATTTCAGACTTGTTCGCACCCAAATACAGTGAGCTAGCGTAGTCAAGTCTTGACATAATCAGGGCTTGGATGATGATCTGCCTGGTAGGGGCATCGAAGAAGCCCAAGATGGGTTTGAGTCCTCGCAGCAATCCAAAGCAGATTCCCGCCACCTTTTTAGTTTGAATCTGGAAGTTAAGCGAAGCATCCATCCAGACCCCTAGGTTCTTCACAGCCAGCTTGGGGGCGGGGGCAGTGCCTAGGCACTTGGGCCACCAGAGCTCATTCCATAGGCCATGGTCCTTTCCCACCAACAACACCTCTGACTTGTTGGCATTCAGTTGGAGACAGTTGGCGGTCATCCACTCGGCGACTACCGCAAGATCACCTTGAAATTTAGTAGCGTCCTGCTTGGAGTCGCTCGAGAGAGCCACCACCAACTGTGTGTCGTCGGCATAGGAGACCATGGTCAGCCCTCTGCTCTTGGCTACCACGGCCAGGGGTTGTACATAAAGATTGAAAAGCAGAGGGCTCAGGGAAGAGCCCTGTGGTACCCCTTGCTTGATGGGAAGGATGCTAGAGGTAAAGGGGGGAGCTATCACCTGAAACATCCTATCCGTAAGGAATGAGGCCAGCCACTCCAAGGCTGAGCCGATGATTCCAGCCTCCTCCAGGCGACGCAACAGGATGGCATGGGACACAGTGTCAAACGCGGCACTGAGGTCCAGAAGGATCAGTGCTGACGTCTGCCCAGCGTCTAGAGCGGACCAGAGATGTTCAGTCACAGCCAATAGCACTGACTCTGTGCTGTGGCCAGGGCGAAAGCCATTTTGGGAAGGGTCAAGCCTGTTGTTGGAGTTTAGGTGTTCCGTGAGGAGAGAGTTAACATAGGCCTCCGTGATCTTAGCAGCCCAAGGTAGCAGGGAGATTGGCCGAAAGTTCTCTGGCTTTTTAGGGTCTAAGGAAGGTTTTTTGAGTAGCGGTAACACCCTGGCCTGTTTCCAGGCTGTAGGCACGACCGCTGTGCTCAAGGAGCTATTGATCACCTGTTCCAAAGGATGCAGGATGGTGGGAAGAATTTTCCGAAATTGGTCGGGCTTTAAAGGATCGACTGGAGAACCCGACTTGATTTTAGAACAAAGGGTGAGTAATAGGTCCGGAGGAATGGGGGGAAAGGCCTCTAGTGTGCCATTGATGGGATTGCGAGGTGCCTCGGGGGGGCCGAGTTGGATCATAGGGAAGCATTTATAGATGTCTTCTACCTTCCTGACAAAGTAGGAGGCAAGCTCTGTACACTGCTGATCAGAAGTGATCAGTGGACCTTCGGCGTCTCTCTGAGATTTAAGGCCTGAGACTATCGAGAAGATACTCTTCACCGGGTTGGTACTCTTGCTGATTTGCTCTGCGTAAAATGCAGCACGCTCAGCTTGAATGGCCCTGTGGTATCTCCTAACGGCAGCCCGATAGTGATCCTTAGAAGTAGGATCGAAATCCCTTCTCCAGATTCTCTCCAGCTTTTTACAGATTTTACGCAAAGCAGCTAATTTAGTGTTGTACCGTGAAATTGGATTTAGATTGACGATTCATGGACCACTTAGCTGGGATCAAGCTGTCCAAAGGCTGGCTAATCCAGTTGGTGAAGATCGAGTTGGCCTCATTAGGGTCAGCCGGTAAAGCTGGGGAGGTAGCGGAGAGGTGGGTTTGGAATTGGTCCCAATTCAGTTTATGCCAAGGGCGTCTGAGGGAGAACGTTTTATCTAAGTTGTGCACAGGCGTGATGCCTTGAACGGACATAGGGACCAGATAATGATCCGTCCAGCCCATCGGGACAGGGGGTCGGACAGTAAGGAAGGGTATATTAGTAAAAACTGGGTCCAACAGGTGGCCAGCTGAATGCGTTGGACCTGAGACCCGTTGGTCGAGCTGACAGGCTGGGTTTAAGGTTCAAGCAATTGGAAGCCATCCAGTGGCAGACAACAATAACACTGTTCGCTAGGATATCAGTTGCATGGTCAGAAGAGCTGACAGTAGCTTGGGAGTTAACCACGTTAACCAGAATTTGAGTGTCGTCAGAGTACAAACAGAATATTGTGCCAAAGGAGTTGAGCAACAAGGACAGTAGCAACAAATTCACATTTGAAAGTCGACCAGTTATATATTTAGTTCCGATGAAGGTGCCGATTGATGGGATCGAGATACGGGGGCTATTCGTTTTTCTAATACTTTGGAAGTTCTTCTGCAGAGTTGGGTGCCTGGGAAACACTGGTGTTGTAATACGTGATTTTAGGGGTCTTTTTTTTTTAACGTTTCTTTTTATTAAACAATTGAAATCGACAATACAGTTATCATTGGAGAGGAATTGACTTAGTTTGCATGCACATTTGTACCTTAATGTACAGTCGGTCTAACATAGGTAAATAACACCTTCAAGGATCAAGAGACTCTTCAGTCGAGGGAACTACAGGGGGGTACAAATATTCCCTCTATACAGATTCCATTTGTTCCAAACAGCTGACCATTTTTGGGGACAGCCCGTGCTAAATATACAGTTTTTTCCCTAAACATGCACCAGTCCATGTCTTTCTCCCACTTGGCCAATTGAGGCGGAAGCGTAGCTCCCCACAACTGCGCAATATTTCGTTTCGCAATCATAAATCCTAACGTAGCCCATAGTTTGTCCTTGCTTGATAAGTCGGTCGGTTCCCATACATTCAGGAAGCACCTTTTGGCTTCAGGACGGACAGTTATTTCCAGTACCTCACTCATAACTTCATGCACTCTACACCAGTTTCTCTGGACGTGCTCACACTCCCATATTATATGCATGAAAGTGCCTAGGTGATTACAATTTCGTCTACACTCTCCCCCCTCCACCCGCCCCATACGGACCAAACGGGGCCCGTGACATATACTCTGTGCAATATTTTGAGCTGGACGAGAAACAGTCTAGCGGAAATGGATACCTCTCTGGGGGAGGCCACTGCCTCCTGCCATTCCTCATCGTCCAGTTCCAACCCATCAATTATTTATCAACTTTTTGTAGGTCAAGGAGATCACTTTTTTAGATAAATACCCATCCAGCAGCCTGTCCTCTTGGGGCGAGGCTTTAGGGGGGAGAGGAGCCCGTCTCCAAGTGTGCCCTCAACGCGTGTCGAATCTGTAGGTATCTAAAATACTCGGAGTTGGCCAACTCGTACTCCTGCTTAAGTTCCGCAAATGTTAATATATCACCCTTCACCCAAATGTCTCCAATTTTCGAGATTCCGATGAGGTCCCCGCTATTGAACCCTTTCGAGGTTCTCAGTGTCCCCAGCTGCTCCAAATCCCACAGCGGCGTCGCCAGCGTGAGTGTCCGCCCCCATCCCAGGCTTCTAGTTGCTGCATGCCAGATCTGAACCGAGTGCCTCGTAGGGCCTGTAAGGTGAAATTTCGTGGGTTTAGAGTAAAGGGCTCTCTGGTAGGTTCCCCCCGGCAGTTGCCATCGATCCATAGCATAGCCTGGATCATTCGGATTCCTATAGGTACCTTGGTTGATGGCCACCAGTAATATTTCTTGAGGTCCGGAAGACCGATACCTCCGTCATACCAGGTCAAAACCAACTTATCCAGCGCGATGCGGGGTCTACCTTCCCACAATAACTGTCGCTGCAGTCCCTCAATCTCCTTAAAGTACCGTGCTGGGACTACGTCAGGGGAATTCTGCAGGGCATACAGAAAACGTGGCAGCGCCAGCATCTTAAAGAGGGCGGCCCAACATCGAGAGCGGGAGCTCCTTCCAACTTGCTATATCCCGCCTTAGCCTCTGCAATGGGGGAAGGAGATTGCAGTTATATCTGCGTTTTGCTTCTGTGGTGATAAATATCCCCAGGTAGTTAAAGCCTATCGTCGTTGTCTGAATTGGACAGTCCCTGGGGGGGAGGGGCGGTTCCCCGCTGAGGACATACATAAGGGACTTACTCCAATTAATTGAATACCCCGAGAACCTGCCGAAGACTGTAAAAATATCTAGCACTCTGCTGAGGGACCTTTTGGGGGAGGCTAAGTATAATAGAATGTCGTCCGCATATAATGAGATGCGGTCCTCCCAGTCTTCTGACCATCGTAGCCCACGTATGACTGGATCTTTATGGATCCATGCCGCTAACGGCTCTAGGGAGAGGGCAAAGAGCAGGGGGGATAGCGGACACCCCCGACGGGTCCCACGACTGAGTTGAAAGGTTTCAGATTTTTTGTTGTTGACCACCACTTGTGCGAGCGGCTCCGAGTAGAGGAGCCTGACCCATCCGATAATGCCCGGTCCAAACCCCAGCTTCTCCAATACCGCGAATAGGTATGGCCATTCGATGGTATCGAACGCCATGGTTGCATCTAGTGAGATAATGACTGCCGCCTCCTGGATGGTTGCCACCCTCCCCAACACTCCATGCACTCTTCTCAGGTTCAGCACCGTGTTGCGGTGAGGCATAAAGCCCGATTGGTCGGGATGTATCAGCCCACTAATGACTTGTGTGAGCCGGTTCGCCAGGAGCTTTGCCAGTATTTTGGGCTCCGCATTGAGCAAAGAGATTGGCCTATAGGATGAGCATTTACATCTGGGTTTTCCCTCTTTTCGAATAGTGACCAATGTTGCCACCCTCTGATCAGGTGGAAGTGAGCCCACTCTCCTACTCTCTTCAAACATTGCTCGCAGATATGGAGCCAGTTTATCCGGTCGTAACTTGTAGAGCTCGATGGGTAGGCCATTGGGGCCCAGGGCTTTCCCAGCTCGGAGATTTCGTATTGCTTGCGCAATTTCATCATTAGTGAAATCGCTGTCTAGCGCCGCTGCGTCGTCAGCCGAGAGTGTGGGGAGTCTTATGTCAGTAAGGAGTTCGTGGGAGTCCGTGTCTACCAGCCGGGTGCTTGATTGATATACCTTACGATAATAGGCGGCAAATTCATTTGCGATGTCTTGTGGCTCAGTGATTGTGTTGCCCCCTTTGTCTACTACTTCCGGTACCACCCTGTTCACCATTTCTCTCTTGTCGAGCCAGGCCAATAGTTTCTCCGCTTTATCCCCTAGATCGTTCACTCTCCCCATGCCCTTGCTCTACTGTGGCTGTGGCTTTGTACTCATCCCTTTTCAGTTGCAGGTTATGCAACTTCTCCTGGGTGACCTCCTCCCCAAGTTCTTCCTCTAGCCGGAGGACCTCGTTCTCAACCTCTACCAATTCTCTCTGCTTCTCTTTTCGTACCCCCGCTATCAGTGAGAGTGCTTGCCCCCTTATGACCGTTTTGAAGGCTTCCCATAACGTCAGGGGAGTCCACCGACCCCTCATTTTCCTGGAAATAGTTCCCCAGGGTTTGGAGCAGGGCTTTTTTAACTGTTGGGTTACGAAGGTACCACGGGTTTATGGGGGCAATCCTACCCACCCTTGATGCCCCTAGGACCAGAGGAGCCCATAATGGGGAGTGATCTGAGATGCCCCGTGCCATGTGTTTAATTTCGCGGATATTAGCTATTTGGGATGCAGGTACAAGCAAATAGTCTATACGGGACAGACTGTTATGCGGCCCTGTGTGGAAAGTGTATGGACAATCCCCTGGGTGGAACACCCGCCACGTGTCAGATAACCCTAGGGCATCTAGGAAGTTTGGGAGCCAACAAGAGGATGGGCCTATATCCCGGGGAGGATATCGGTCCACCACACCGGAGACTACGGAGTTGAAATCCCCTCCAACTAGCAGGAGACCCTCCGGTAGGGAAAGCAAAATTGAACCTATGTCCTTAAATGTGGTGCTTTGCAAGCCGGGTGGCACATACACGGACAGCAGTGTTAGGCTATTCCCTTCCCATTGGCCCGTTACTGCTATGTATCTACCCCTGTCGTCCTCCCATGTTGATTGAATGGAGAAGGGAAACGCGTTTTTTAGCATGATGCCCACTCCCCTGGAGCCCGTCGTAAAGCCTGAATGGGCCACTAGTTTATACCCCCATCTGTTCAACGCTCTGCAAGAGTGGCCCATTAGGTGGGTTTCCTGGAGTAGCACTATGTCTGGGGAAAGCCTCTTAATATACTGCAAAAAAGATGCACCGTTTAACTTTGTCCCCCAACCCGTTAACGTTCCAACTCAAAAATTTCAGGCTTTTATCCCAGTGTGTACCCACATAGACTTCCTCGGTTCTCACATTCCTCTCGATGCGCATAGACAGATATTGTCGAAAGAACTTGAACATACATACCCACACAATCCCCCTCCCAACTTCCCCCCTCCCTGCTGCCCTGCACTATAGGCCTAAAACTGCCCATACTTATAACAATGCAGAGTGCCTATCGCCCCAACTGAGAACTAGCTGTAGAAACTGGGGGGGTGAGGTGTTCCGCTACCCTGCCCCCCCACTCAACGTCAGACCATTGTTACACCCCGGGCGTGACGTCACTGGCCTTTAACACAGCTGTATTTAAGTCATCCTACCGAGCTAGTTATTACCCTCGAACCCAGTATACTGCGGCAGTCCCCGGTTGATATACTTGCTGTGATAACAACGGAATTGGTGCTCCCTGGGTCAGAAAGAAAACACAGTCCATCTTCCCAACAAGTTCGAGTTATCATCGGGTGTTGTGTTCGCTAGCATCTCTCCAGCTCTCCAGCCAATCTGCTGCTGCCTCAGGGTTCTCAAAAAACTAGGCCTTCCCTCCCGCCTCCACCCTGAGTCGGGCCGGAAACAACATTGAGTACTTTATTTCTCTGTCCCCGAGTTTCTTTTTGACAGCGAGGAATGAGCGTCTCTGCTTCTGCACCGCCTGGGTGAAGTCTGGAAAGAAGAGGATTTCTGCATTTTCGTATCGGATGGGCGATGAACTCCTGGCAGCTTGCAATATTACATCTCGGTCTCTAAAGTTGAGCAACCCGGCCAATATTGGACATGGTGGGGCTCCGGGCTGTGGTCTGCCCCTGGGGACCCTGTGGGCCCTTTCGACCACAAAGAATTTTGACAGGCCCGCAGGTTGCAAGTGGTTCAGGATAAGGTCCTCCACAAAGAGATCAGTCGTTGGCCCCTCCGCCCTTTCCGGTACGCCAAGAATGCGTATATTATTGCGCCTAGTGCGCCCTTCGTAGTCGTCTAGTTTATCCTCTGCAAATTTCCTGAATGATTTCAGTTCCTGCATTTCGAGTTGCAATTGGGAGGTGTCCTCGACGAGGCTGGCGGTTGCAAGTTCCACCTGTTTGATTTTCCCGCTCATGTTGACGAGATCTGCCCTAATGAGGGACACCTCCGACGTAATAGTGTCCATTCTCTGCTCCAGCGAGGTTCTGATCCCCGATATCGCTGTCAGGATGTCTTTGAGGGTGAGGTGCGGGTCGTCGTCGTTTGTGCCCTCCAGTGACTTGCCACCGCTTTTTTGCTCCTGGATGGATGCTTTGGGGAGTGTATAGCGATCCAGTTTATTCTGTTGCGTGACTTTTGTACCCCTTGTGCCCGACATCTTGTACGCTCATAGGCAGCCCCCGCCCTATCTTCACCCGGGCAGGTGGTCGGTAGTCGCTTCACACAATCCTGGGCAGGCACCCAAAACGCAAGTGCCCAAGGTTAGGCGGGGAGAGTAGGTAGTGAGGGTCCGCCCCTGTGCCGCACCCCGATGTAGGCAGGATGTAGATGCCGGTGTATCGATGCCTCCAGGTGCCACCGAGGGGCCCCCAATGTAACATGTTACACCCCACTGTGCCCCAAGGACCACCTCACTGGCCTGGAGTTAAGTGACGGCCCAGCGTTTCTCAGGCTGAGCGAGCCAGGGGCGCCTACTCACTCACTGAGCCGGTACTCCTGCTCCCGGCTATATCCCTTTGGATGCACTTTCTGGCCCCCTCGCTGCTCCACAGGCGCCAAGATGGGCGGCTGGTCTTGCGTGTGCTTGCGCCCCCCAGGGGGTTTGACAACAGTCGCGGATGTCCGCAGCGGCAGCCGCGCAAGGGGCAACGGGGTCGCTTCCAACATTCGCCGCCTTGGATTGGGAGTCAGGCCGAGTTCTGCCGTTGCAGGCTCGCCAGTACCTGCGCGGCCGGTCTTGCGGGGCAAACTGTGCACTGGCAGGGGACACCACTCACCCGCACCCGCTGTACCTCACAGAAGGCTGGCGTCCCCGCCGCAGCTCCGCCACTCTCTTGCGCCCAGGCCTCGACCCCGGCCTCTCGTACCCTCAGGGGCCGCTCCGCTGCCCGCCCTGCTCGGTCACGGCCGTCACGTCAGGACCCCGCCTCACACGAGGGGAAGGCCCCGGATGGTCGTCGGCCCGGTAGCTGTGTTGCTGGTCAAAATGCCCCCGGTCGTGGGCTCGGAGGATTCTCGACACTCTACTGCAGCACGCCCGCCACTCAGGGCTCGGATGGATCTTCCAGGATAGACGGTAGGGAGACAGTTTGGCGGAGCTCCTCTAGCTTGCGGCCATCGCGCTGCGCCGCTTAGCCATGCCCCGGATTTTAGGGGTCTTAATTTGAAACTTGAAGGTGGGTAAGGCAGCAATGTATATTTTTTCTGTCACTTCACTGAACTGGTAACACCACTGTCTTTCTCCTCCCCGCTTATGAATTTTTAGTGATTGCAGCTCTGGGTAAACCACAGGGGTTTTCTGTGTCGCTGTGGGACGTTTATAGACCACAGGACTGTTTTTCCGGGAGTGCACTTTCAAAAAGCTTGGTCAATTTGAAATTGAAGGTCTCAAGTGATCTATTGATACCGGTGTTGGTGTCAGTAGCTAACAGAGAGGAGAGTGTGAAAGCTGCAGGAAGGGTGTTGATCGATTACTGCATGGAGAAAGACCTCCAGCTCTTGTATGTGGAGATGATTTTACTGGAGTTAGATGTCTCTCGTCTCAGTATAACGCATGTAAATGGAACAGCCAGGTAATCAGTCCATGTAGGAGGGAAATAAGGCTCCGACATGCACTGAATATCCAAGAATGTAAAGAGAATGTAAATAAGGTGGTCATCCTAATGCATGAGCTCCTTGTTCACCAAGCCAAGGTTAAACCTCTCTAATTCTTTCAAAACCATACGGGCAGTGCCTTCAGGGCATTCTAGGTAATCACTTAAGTTCTCCAGAATGATCACATTGTCATTATGGAGTGAGAAATGCCAAATCTCATCGACGATGGCTGCAGAAAAATCTGCAGGTATTTATAGAGGGCAATAAGTTAAGTAAAAGCAGAGAGTCCGATTACAGATTTTGCAATCGCAGATAAGAGACTTGTCTGGGTAGATTTTAGAAAAGGGTTTTTATGGTTGATATTTGAGAAAATTCTATTGATGATACTCACCTCAACTCCAACCCTCTCTGGACAGTCGTACCTATGCATATTATTTTCAGGGGGAAGTAACTCGTCAAGGATATGGTCACTGGTTTAATGAGTCAGGATTCCAGGTTCGCATAGGTTAGCAATTGTTGCCTATTTTTATTTGCTGACCTCACGTTGCATAGTTAGGCATTGAGAAATGCTATGTGGGTGCACAATGAAGAAAAAGAGACTTTATGTACGGGACCTTCATAACACAGGTTTTCTTTTCAAAGGTTGATTGTGGCATTTTCAGAGACAGTGCAAAATGGAGAGAAAAGAGTAAGTAGATCATTAGGAGCATATCTCACTGGCTAGAAAAAGACTTACCAGAAAAAGAAGGAGCTTGCTAATCAGTTAAAACATACATTTGGATGTCCTGAGGGGCAGCGTCTCAGGTGGTGACCAAGCACAGAAGGGTTTGTCGCTGGCGCGCTATCGGCACACGCACTGCACTTCTAAACAGCAGTTGCGATTAAATAATCACCGCAGACTCCACGCATGGTGTACTAGAGCAAGAAAGAAACAAACCTCACCCTATATAACGCCTAGACAAAATGGGAAAAAAGACCTGCCGGATGAGGAAAAAAGCACCAGACCGGCCGGAGGAAAGCAAGGTGGGAAGCAGAGCAGCACCAAAAACGATGGCATGAACGGCGTTAAAGAGAAGTGATAAGGTGCACAAAGAATAAACTAATCCATTACCCAACAGAGAAATGATAAGTCCTTAGTATGCAACACGAAGTAAAGTTAGAATGGAGACAAAGTTATAGCAGAAAGTACAGGGTGCGTTATAGATGTATAGATGAACTAATTTCTGCATGATCAGGATCATATAGAGCGATGTGGACTAGTGTGAGAGGGACGATGTTGTGCAAACCGGGCCACTGAATGGAGCATTTGCGTGCCTGCAATCTTGTGCACAATCCATCACTTTTCATTTTTGAATTCCTATCCGTATTCCCACAGGCGAAAAGTGCATACTTTCTACTTATGTACCACTGGTGTCATCTGTGATCTTGTGGCATTCCAATGTTTTAGCTTCTCTTATGCCGATTGCTTTTTTGTTGTACTCCATGCTCTTGTAATATGCTAGTTCTCCATGTTTTACAGGGCTCTTCCACCATCGCTGCGTCTTACAGAGCGCTGTTAAAAAAAGCAGAAACAAAAATGTTCTGATCTCTAGCTCACCTTAATTTTTTATAGGCTTTTTGCTACTTCCGGCCCTGTTCCAGGGTAATGAGGAGGCGATTTCTGCTACAGGAGGCAGTGTTCCTTCCCTTTACTGCCAAGGTTCAATTTAGTATTAATAGAATAATATAAGTAGACCAGTTGATCAATAATAGATTAAGTACAAGGTAAAGCTGGAGACCCATTAGGGCCTCACGTGTTGAGTTTAGATAGGGATATTTAGAAACTGGTTTGACCATATAGCTTTTAGTCACCATCAATCTTTACCTCCTGCTAAAGCAGGAAATGATAAACTTTCCTTTGTTGGCACTTGAACCTACAACCTTTTATGTGTTGTGTGGGTTGCCTATGAATTTATCGTCTTATTGATGTCCTCTTTGTTTAAAACGTTTCTTAAGTGTTGTTTAATTTCTTTCTTTTTTGCCACACATTCCATGTCAAGCCATGTGACTCCAGTTTGTGTGTTTTTGTCACTCTGGAAGTCCAGGTTGCAGACTCATCAAGTAAAGAGGCGTACAGCATTAGTAAGTGGTACTGGGTCATCGAGTTAGGAACATTGTCACTGGAGTCAATGGCTCAACCATAGGGACTCTCCTTTGCTCTACTGACTAACTACTCTTTTATCTCAGTTTCGTTTGTTCTTGTCTATTAAAGTCTGGTGTGGTTTCCTGTAGTGACTGTAATTCTTTCTGTACAATGGGTGGCTGAAGCCAATGCTCTCTGCATGTTCAAGGTCACTGCAAACATCATGCTCACTAGCGGACTTCAGAAAGGAACTTAAGACCTGGCTTGTCGCCTAGAGACCCACGTGTCCTCAGTGCCTCAATACCCCAGAGTTGAATAGGTGCACTCTATAAGTACTGTGTGATTTATTGATTATAGTTGTATTGTGATCACTTTCCACCCTCAAAGGGATGTATGCTTATGTGAATTGAGACCACACTATAAAGATAGAGGAGTTAGGATGTAGTCTACGAGGGAGGAACTTGGGCCATAGTAAAAGGAGGGGCTGACCTGATGCATTTTATTTCTGTAGACAAGAAATGCCAACAATATGAGATTCTAGATGCATTCAGTGTCCATACAGTACCAGATACATGGCATATGCAAGGTTAGGGTGGGTGGGAATTTGTGGAATTTCACTCCGCGAAGTTACATAAAAACTCTGCGAGATTCTGTTGAGTTCCACCAACAGGTGGAAATATGCACGTCGCACTGCGATTTAGCACTGGTAGCACATTCTGCGCTAAACAGCACGATGCGGTGTACCAGCTCGCATTTCTGTAGCCTCCTGGGAGAAAAAATTCCGCCATGTGGTGATTGGAGGAATTTGGCTGGAACTCTACGTTACAAGATAACATTCAGCCACCACATTGTGCCAATTCCGCAAACGGAATGAAATTTTCCTCCCAGGCCTCATGCAAGGTTTAAGAGCACTTCAAAATACACCAGACTCTAGAATCAAAAGCTTCTGTTAAAGTACAAGACTCATAAACCTTTTACCAGCACGGGAAATGGGTATTATTTAAAAGTCAGGGGAAATTTCTCTCCACTGATAAGACTGGTAATGTCAAACTGTTTCTTGTCCACCCTCATTTATCACATAATAAACTGTAGCAAGGTTGTTTCACACAGAAATCGTTACTACAACCTCCATCCTTACATCCACCACGGTTACCTAAAAAGATGCTGCCACACACTTAGTCAGTGAGAAAGAATGGTGAGGGTCGAACAGGAATGAGGAATTGATAACTGAGGGATTCAGAAGCCACTCTTTGTGATTGATATCTTTCCCGAGAGGGTGATCCTCCCTCACAATGTTTACAAGCTTTGTTCCAAATCTATCACCTCTGCAGTTTTTAACTCCACATGCTCCTGTTGGTGACTGAAACTGAAGCAGAGGACAGTAAAGGAGAGCAGAAATCATCTGGTAGCTGAACCCATGTGTTCTCAGCCCTGTGCTTTCCAATGCAAGGTAATACTATACCTCGACTTGTGCTTTTGGTTGTTTTGCCATATCCTGCTATCCCCGCTACAGAAGTGAGACTTATTTCATCCTTCCAAATTCAAACAAATGGTAGCGGCTTCAGTCTAGGTAACTGGGTAATGACCAGAGGTGTCCCCAGGCCACAAGGGCAAAAAGAACCATGAGAAGGAAAGCTGATTGCATGAAAGAGAAGTGCCCAGATAGGAGGTGTCTTCTGGTCTGCGGTGCCTTGATTCGAGCTCATGCAGTATGTAGAGCCTTGAAATGGATCTTTATTGGCAGAAATGGGATCAGACTCAAAGGGCGACTTGTCCATTTCCTACAAAAACTGCCTACGTTGAGATAAGATATGGACTCATAGCCAGATGAAATCAGAGGGAGGAGGCTGGGTGAGGCACAGAACGTGTTTTGTGATGGCTACGTTTGCAATTCACCTGAAGGTATGATAAAGAAAAAAACACGAACAGCAACTTATGAAGACAACCGATCCCCTTGACTTGAGCGAAAAGGAATTCCTGATGCGTTTCTTAAATCCAACTTTCTACTCACATTCGGTGGCCTTTTAAAGAGTTGTCCAACTACTGCTCACATAATATAGGCACAGTGGAAATCATACTTTCAAGTTCTTCGTGAAAGCCTACACCCATGCGAAAGTGGGCTGGATTCTACTTTTTTTTGTGCCAAATCTCCATATCATTGCGGTAGAAAGAAATTACAGGCAAATAATATTGTTCAAGGAATTACTTGGTTTTTTACGTGTTGTTGTAACGGAATATCCATTACTAATGGCGCCATCTGTTTTTGAGAAGTGTGTGGAGCATTAGCAATTTTTGTGCTTTTCTTTTTTTAGCCCAGTCCATCTATTGTGTTTCACTTTTTATGTTTTTCTTTGATTTAGTGACACTGCAAAGTCCACCATTTGGAGGTTATTTATTCACAAGTATTAAGGACTTCATACAAAAAGATGATAATGTATTCTTTTTTCAAGTTTCTGTCATTACTAAACACATCAGTGGTAATGTACCGCGGGGAATGCTCTCTCAGATTTCCAGAATGGATTTATATTCAGACTCTAGCAAAGTATGAGCAAGTTACAGTGACTTGTGTTAGTAATGGTGGAGCCCAAAAAATATTCAGATCTGGAATTTCCACGTGCAAGGCTGACCCTAACCCCACTGAACACATGTTCTAATGTAGAGTACTTCTACTCGATGTAAACAGGCCTAGTCGGCTGCTCGCCCCCACTAGAAAGATGGCTCGTGTGCTTAGAGCCTGGAGGTCCAGAGTTTGAATCGTGGAACTGGCAACGCAAATCGTCTGACAACGAACAACTACTGCTCCGGTGCTAGAAACAAAACTGCAGTACTAAGATTTATATAAAAGAAGTTATCATTCACGGTTTTCCCACACAACACACTGACAATGATGTATGATTACTAAAGTCATGTCAACATAAATCGCTTTTAAAGAAGTTGCCCTGGTATCACGTTTTGAATATTCTTTAGCGACGTGTGACACAAACTAATTTATTTACACTCGCATGCTCTGCAGTATGTGATAAGCGATACAGGTTTGTGATGATTATGAGAAAGACATTATTATACAGGCACCCTTTTGGGTTACTTAATAGGAAACCAGTTGCAAACTTTGAGTTGCAATTTTTATGGTTGAGCTCGACACCTTAATTAGAGCACTTCGTTGATACCTCGGTTTGAGGTAGCTGTGCGCTCTATAAATGTTTTTTTAAATGTATTATTTTTATTAAATTAGTGTGCAATTCTGCTGGTCGAACTAGAGGTTGCATAACTCCTACATACAATTACCTCTCACTGGACACTTAACTTCAGTTTTTTATTTCTTTCTCTCTTTAGAATGTTGCCTATGGCGCTGCAATATGTTTTAAACTATAACTTGGTGCCCACTCTGTGTAGTAAGACTACACCTTCATGACACACAGAGTATTACCGTTTAACCTTTGCTGGACAACAAGGCACAGCCTTTACTGTTCTATTTCAGTTCTACTGTAAATACAAGTCACGCCTGTACTCGATTTATCTAAGGAGCTGCAAGTCAAAAGCTACACAAACATGATTGATTAAAAATATGGACAGAGAAGCTCCCCCAAACATTCCATACGTGTGGTTTAGAGATACAGATTGTATGGGATAGTTTCACATTACATAAGGTACTTTTAGAGCCTGCATGCATCCAGATGCTTCTTAGCACTAGCGACTAAGAACCTGCCACTTACCACAGAATAATTTGGTGAACTTAAACAGTAAATATAGTTGCCTTTAAAAACGCCTAGTATTTAAGAGCGGTGTGCATCTGCATGGGCAGTTCATTCCTTAGGGAGGGGGCCTGAACTGAAAGGTACCTCTCCTAGTCACCATCTCCTGAAGCAAGGGACCATCTGCAGCAGTCAATATATGCGGTCTTAGAGATAGAGCTCCAGCAAACATACCAACCAGGAGCCATCTTAGGAGACAAATGTATTTTACAGAGAGGATGATCCGATGCATTAGAAAGTCAAACCGGAGTAAGTATTCCACGCAGTTCTCAGACTTGATTCAATACCATTACCACCTATAATAGGTTTCCATGAAAGTTGCAGGAATCCCCACATCACTAACAAAAGGAGAACAGATCGTGGAACAGGAAGGAAAAAAACAAAAACACCTTTGCACATATCATCCCCACGGACACAAAAGGACTTTCCCATACTCCATGCGCCTTTCATATTCTGCAACGTACCAGCTGCTATCAGTAGACAAAAGAAGGTATACTCCAAGCTTGCAAGGCCGACCTCTCAAATTTTCACCCACTAAGTGTCAACATATATGAGTCTACCCCCAGTCTCATGCTTTTCTCCTCCTTTTTCATTATTGTGTTTGCCTGGTCTCCCATGTACATCCAAAATAGTTAATCCCTGTTTCTTTATCTAAACTGACTTCAATTAGTGTGAGGAAGTAAACTAGAGATCCTGTTGGGTATGTGAATGCAAACATCTCTGTTTCCATGACAGAACCCTAAAAAATATATGCAAGCATACCATTACCCAAGTGGTTCTGTGAAAGTAACCAATGCCCTGCTGTATAGGTTTGATTGCCCCAACTGATGTTGTGCGATAACCTCTATCCTTACTATATGCAACAGTACACGTACTGAAAGTTACAGAAACATCCCCTATTAGAAGAAAAGGTCTCAAGGGGTTAGTACAATGGTTGAAAAGGGCAAGAAACTGTAGTCATTGCATTCAACTACTCTAACACTGCTTCCTTCCTTCGCCCTGCTCAGACTGATTCGGAGCACAAATAATCCTGTCCAATTCTTTTTTGCTCCGGTCTTGATCTTTAAGGGACTGTCTGCAACTCATCTTGGCAAACTGAATTGCCATCTAAAAAGAGTTTGAAGCCATTCTAGATCTGTTTCAAGGTGTCTCTAAAAGACAGTTCTATTCTGCTGCTGTTTTGAACCTGTCCATCTCAAAGCACTGTTACTCCAACACGTCCAGCAACAGTTTATTGCACTCATTCACCTGGCTGTTCATCCTGGGTGCTCAGATAACCTATCGTGAATGAGTCTAAATCTTCAACTCCCCAAGCACATCCAGCAACACCTGCTCCATATTGCAAAATCAATCCATTTTATATGCATTCTTTTCCAAACTATCTACAACAATCACTACCACAATTATTACAAAACTGGCACTCCTGAAACGAGACAAAAATGCAGGATGGCAAAAACTGCGCTCTGTACCTGCTATTGATTCTCCTCTTCAATAGTCAATGGCCCAACCATCACCAAATCCACATTTGCATACAACCACTTTAAGAAGCCCACTTGAAAACTGAAGTACCGAATGCACAACTGTGATCGGCTATGAAGCCCAATCCCTGGACCACTGACAGGACTATGTGGCCATGCAAGAAGTACAAAATGCTCTACACAAATACGGACAGTGGTTCCATTGTTATCCATCTCAGCTGCACTAACTTGTCAGCCTCAGAAGGGTAAGCAGATGAGTGAGCATGCGTGGATTTCAACATGTGATCAACGCAGATTTCTGCAGGTGGTGCATTAGTCTACTAAACTAAAAGTAATGTATTTTTCAGGCTGGCGGCTGATTTATTGCAGTTAGTGTCAACCTTGCAGCTCTTGGCCTGCACACAGGGTGCTATATGAAACTATCAATGTTAAGTGATGTGGTGCAAAAGGTACTCGCACAATGCAGCCAGCCACACCGGAGAGAGAACAACAAAGCCAAACATTAGGTGAACGCCGGTTTCAAATTCTCAGAACAAACAGTGGAGTGTTTCAAAAACTGAACACAACAGCTTTGCGCGAGTGATCATACTTTGCTCACTAAATTATATATATTGGGAGGGGGGGGGGGGAGAAAGAGTACAGAACATCGGAATCGTTCCAAACTTGCTAGGGCTTGGGTTCTAATCCTGGCTTTGGTCGATGACCAAACAAACGACAAGATTCTTGACAAAATCTGTACCTCTCAAAATATAAGTTGCGTAAATATTTATTCTAAGTCTTCTCCGTGCGGCAATTCCTCTGAAGTACTAGTGCTACGGTGTCATCGCCACAGTAACTTCCACACCTTTATGATTATTATGTGTGGGTTTTTTTTAATACACACCACCAGGTATTTTTTTTTTGTTTATTGCTGCCTTTCCCTACAACTTGTTTGTTCCAGAAAGTGAGGCAATGTTGTCTTGTCCATGGGATGGGTCATAACCAGGAAGCAGATGGTGATGTGGTGGTCTTTTCCATTTTTTTTGTTGTTTTGTTTAAATTGGGTGACCTCGAACTACCTCATTTCATACTTTGTTGCTTACCATGTGTGCCACAACTACCTCCATATAGCCTCCTCATTCCCTTTTCTACCCAAAGTTGGCCCCCTAACCCTTTATCTCCACCTCATTCGTTCCCTTTCTTTTTGTATGGGGCTGGGGGCTGTACTCCATGTCACACTCTGAAGATGTTGAGCAAGCGATTCAATAACAACATGGCATAAATATTGGGTGTGCCGTCGAATAATTTACCAAATACTATTTCCCAACGCTTCATGGTTGGTGTAATCACGTCCCAAAACGCACAAGCATCACATCTTTGAGATGCTCCCTCTCCCAAGCTACATCAAAGACCTAAAAAAATTAACAAAATGTACCATAAGGGAATGAACTGTAGCAGCAATTGTATTTTACCAAGCTGCATGTTTAGGAAACCCAGAGCAAAGTCTCAGGGTTCCTGTAATCTCACGCTGATGCTACTCAGTGTGCAATGTTACTCTTTTTATGCCAAGTCTCTTGACAATGAAAGAAAAGTGTGTGTATTAGTTTGTTTGTTTCTGGGGGGTAATCTAGGTGTCGCGTACAAAGTTGTATACCAGAAAAATGCTCTCTGCCAAACACGGGGGAATAACTTCTATTCTTCAGAGTAGAAATGCTCCACTCGAACTGTGCATTTTTACTTATGTTTTTTGCTCTGTATTTTTTCCTGAAGGGACAACTTCATACATACACCGCATTACTTATAATGTGAATTGAAAAAGGGATTGCAGCAAGTAGTTCCACTGCCTCTGTGTTCTTCTCATATTGTAAACAGGCTGCTCAGGAACCCTATGTATTTTTAGTGCATCTTGTGGGCAGAGTGCATCTTTTTCTTTCATGGCCTGCTGACTCTGCATGCAAGGTCTGACTGTATCAAGATGGGTAAACTCTCACTCTCTTAAAAAGGCATTAGTGAAGGTTCTACAAATGAAGGTCATTTTAGAGCAGGCTGGGGGTCTACTGTCTTTCTTCAAAAGGACTGTTCTATGAAAAAAATATTTCTGAAGTCTCTACAGAATGACAAAAGATTATGGATGCTAACTCTACTCAGGGCAGGCATGTGCCTTTTCAACTCCTACATTTTACAAGTGCATTTTAACCTATGCATAAAAGACCATGGGCGCATGGCGCCCAAAAGCCTATGTTGTTTTCTCCAGTCTTCTCTGTGTGTCACTTTCGCAAACCTAGAACCAGCTATGCTTTGCACATGAACTGCGTGGGTTTTGGAGAAAAAAAACAACAACAACAAATCCTGCAGCGCAAAGTCTTAACTTTGTGCTCTTTGCTAATCAGAGAAGCAAAGAACTGATCTCTGGCATGAAATATGCACAGTGGTAAAATCAGAACAAAACTGCTAAAAATTAACGCAAAAACATGGAAAGAAGAAAACAAACTAAACGCATGAGAATGTTGTCCAGTTCAAACACATTGGTTGCACCATGGCAATAGGACTATGTGACAAAAAGAAAAGAGTAGGATGTCACAATCAGTAAGTCTAGACTGCTTGGCTTAAAAGAGGAAACAGTCTTTACACCAGAATTCGGCTCGTGGACAATTATTATACTGTATATTATGATTAGAAGAGTACTTAACGAGTACCATGCTATATGCAGCCCAAGAAGTATGCTACTAGGTGCAGGGGCAGGACAAACAATAATAAAACAAATATAAGAGATGTTGCTACATGAGGGGTACTCACTAGAAGCTCAAGAGGGTCTGATCCAAGCCTGATTTTCGGACTAGCCGCATAAGATACATTTACATACAGTGACTCTAAGTGAAACTAATTTGCGCAGTCATTGGCTATCTTGAATATCTGTCCTAGGTAAGGCCCTCCTCGACCTACGTTGGCCTGCCTCGCATTCATTTTGATTTAAAAAACCTTTATTACATTTTATAATTGAACGGTAAAAGCAAAATAAATAAAGGTGATAATACATCATTGCATGTATGTAGACGGAATACCAAAATTATTTGCAGATTATCATGTCTATCTCATACAATTATTATGAATGCTCTGTAGTGATCAATCAGTCCATGGACTCAGGCGGCGCTTTATACGTGAATATTGTGTGTCAATAATAAGAGATTAATAGAAGTAAACATTGCATAATGCCACAAAAATGGAATAAATAAAATAAGATCAAAAACGAACAAAGAAGCTACTCAAAACTCCTAGCCCTTGAAAAAGAGCTAAACAAAAATAGAACATCTCCATATATGCTCCTATCTCGCATCCCGGACTACAAAAAAATAAGAATATAAATCGATCTTAAGCAAGCGAGAAGGGACTTGGATAAACAAACAAAAGAGCATAAGACTCTGTGAAGTAAACAAGGCAGGGAAGATTTTGCTGGCAGCCTATCTAAAATATAAACAGAAGAACTGTATCACAGTCATTAAGGATAAAAATGATAAGATACTAACAAATCCACAAAAAATTTCTGACACCTTCTAAGAATACTATGAGACTTTATATTCCCAAATGAGGAAAACTGAAAAAAAATACTTAAATAATCCATCCCTCCCCTCACTTAACTAAGAAGAACAGGATCTGAATTCCACTATCTCTACCCAAGGAATTACAAAGGTCATTATAAACTTAAAAACTGGAAAAGCCCCAGGACCAGACGACTTCTCAGCCCTCTTCTACAAGGCATTTGAAGAATTACTCTGTGATTCTCTTCTCAAACTGTACACCCACTTTGCCAACACGGGCACGATTTTGGGTACACCTGCCGAGGCCATAATCGCTGTCATACTAAAAGAAGGAAAAGACCCTCTACTAACTACAGACCAATATCCCTGATCAATATTGATTGTAAAATCTATGCTAAGATCCTTGCTAGCAGAATCCAATAATACATGCCTAAATCGATACATTCCTCTCAAATGGGCTTCCGAAAACAATTGTCTCTCCAGTGACAACACTAGACTACTCTGTCATGTGATAAACAAAACTTAAACCACAATAACAACAACAGTCGCTATCACATTGGACGTTGAAAAAGCATTTGACAAAGAGAACTGGAGGTACCTTGTCACAGTGCTACGCAAATTTAATCTTGGCACCTCTTTTATCCGAATGGTCATGGCTCTATACTCTAATCCCAGTGCCAGAGTCCGAGGCTTCCTCTCTCAAGCCTTTCGCTGCGCCAAGGCACACGCTAAGGATGCCCACTTTCTCCTTCCCTCTTTCTCCTGGCACTTGAACCCCTTCTAGCAAACATTTGACTTAATAGTCAGATTCAGAAAAACACCAGTTAAAGTACCTGCATACGCATATGATATTTTGATAGTAACAAAAGATAGCTCACCAGTCTATCCCACAAATAATGAATTCCATAGCTGAATGTGCCAAAACCTCAGGATACACCCTCAACAAGACAAGTCTGAGGTTATCTTATTAAATAGCATAGGCTCCAAAGAGCTATTAGGAGACTCTGGACTGGTTTGGCAACCACATCATATCAAATACCTCAGACTTGTATTCTCCAACAATATCGTCAACTCGCTCAGCCACAACAAAGCACTGACTCAAGAAATGAACAGACTTACTAGATGGCTGGTCACCAACATTTTTAGCATGGTGGGGAAGGATAGAAACAGTGAAAATTATGATTGCGCCCATCATAAATTATTTAATCAGCATGTTACCACTCACCCGTTCTGACAGATTTTTTAAGAAAATAGACGGTCTCATTAAATTCCTCTAGCAAGGGAAGAAGACTAGAATCGCACTGAAAAAAACAAGACTACTCAAAATCCTGAGAGGAGTCAATTTACCTAATTTTAAAACTTATCAAACTGCTTTCTTATTCAAGCAAGGTACCCACTGGCTAACCCGGAGGGATGATTACACACCAGTTTGGTTAGAACTCTAAACGTCTATTATTCCCTGTGGGAATCTTATTTCATTCACCTTGATGGGGAAGGTTACCCTGCCGCACTCAAAATACATGATAAACAACATTAGAGAGGTCATACTAAAAAAATTGACTTTCTCCTAGAAAACAACATATACACATTTAACCTAGCCTCTATATGGAATAACCCAAGGATCAAGTTGCAGGTCTTCGATCCAATGGAAGGAGTGGGCCTCATGAGGAATCCTTACTATTAACCAATTAGATTCAAACAAACTCTTGCTTTCCTGTGCGAACTTCCAACACACATATTCCCTATCTAATTTAGATTTCTATAACTTTTTAAAACTTAAAGCCTGCATCCGGAAGCTAAACTACACTGATAAAACACCATCATTAACTCAGTTCGCTAGCACACTAATCCAAGCAGGACCCAAGCTCTCCACAACATATAAATATTTAAGCCCAACAACCCCTACACTCATGAAAAATGGACGAGGGATGGCCAGACACTCAAGAGCACTAAGCAATGGACCAAAATCCTGAACTCCCCTTTTCTGTACAAGATTACCCCAGTTCTGGCTCAAACTAAATTTATGCTGATACATAGAACTCCATTTTGCCTGCATAAACTAAGACTTAGAGAAACACCCACATGTTGGAACTGCAACCAAGAGGTTGGCGACCTCTCACATATGTTCTTCCACTGTCCATCCCTAGCAAAATATTGGGACGACATATTTGAGTTCATCAGCACACTCTTTCGAATTCACCCCCGTAGAGAATTCCACTCCCTTCTTATGGGTCCATTTGACTCACACCTAAATAATGAGGAAGATGGATACTTATTAGATCTTTTACTCACACTAGCGTATAACCTCTTCCTTAACAACTGGAAAAACACTGCTACTCTTACATTAAAAGCCTGGAGGAACTGGATCTCTTTCATTAGGGGTGCAATAACATTTGACTTCAGGCCACCCTCTGGAAAACGAAATCAAGAGCAATTTGGGCCACACTAGACAACTTTATGGCTAACACGAAACCCCCGTAAATTATGTCCCCTTCGACTTTATGCCAGGCATCGCATCAGAGAGCTCATGATAGTAATTGTAGTGGTCAAGAAATCACAATTTACAACACTACTACAGAACCCAGTCAATATCCTGCCTAGTGCAAGCTAAAGTTATGATCTATCACTGAATGCCCTGCATTAATAATGCCCCCACTCTTCACCAAAGGCTATTCGAAATGAAAATGTTGAACACTGACGTGGGTAATGCAGGATCGCTCAGCTCTTAAAAACGAGGGCTGTTGGACTCCCTATCTCTACAGCAGGGCCACCTCTGTAGCAGGAGGATGGACACCAATGCCAGCCACTTACCTGCTCTTCCCCGCTCTCAATATCCATTCGATTTCATGCCCTCTTCACTTCCAAATAAACTTAGTGGTACCTGTAGGTACTGCTAGCCAACAATCTCTTTCCTGTCAGGTTTTACTGGAGTTTGCTCCATCCACAGCTTCACATGTGACAACTGCGAGTTTCACCAATTGCACCTGGAGTATCTTTAAGAAACCATAAACTGCACCGGTGTGGTTTGCAATACTACTAGCTACACCTATGAGCATTACCAAATATAGCTGGCACCGTCTACGGCACCTGATGTGTGCATGACAAGTGCCAAATGCATCTACAAGCACATCCATGGTAGCTCCTCTTGGAATGTGGCATCTAAACAGCACCAGATTCATCTGGTAACATAGATACCTGTAGTAACTATGAGCATCAGCAAATGCACCTGTGAACACCACCTGTGCTGTCTGTGGACACGAAAAAATGCACCTGAGAGCAAACAAAATCACCTGCGAGCACCACCTGTGGTATCTGTTGGCCTCACTAAATGCACCTCCGACAACCCCTGTGGTTCTGTTGGCATTAACAAATGTACGTTCAAGCCCCACATGTTGTACCTATAGGCATAAACAAAATCACCTGCGAGCACTACCAGTGGTATCTGTGTGCATCAACAAATGCTACTGTGAACACCCCCTGTGGTATTTGTGGGCATCTACCAGTGCTCCTGCGAGCCTGAATTGTGGCATCTGTGAGCATCATCTGCCATCTATGTAGTATATAAGCAGCACTAGATGTACCTGCGAGCCCTGCAGGAGGTATCTGTGGGCATCACCAGCCGCACTCAGAGCAGCAATGGAGGTGTGTGAGGGGGTGTGTGAGGGTACGAACCACTGTAACTGCGGGACCTGTAATCACCATCAGCCGTTACAGATGTCAAGTTCTTTTTGAAAATCAAAGTCTTCCGAATGAAAAGCGATAGCCGACATCACTTTAGATGTTGACATCGCTGTGAGATTTTGGATGGGAAGCAAGTGGCGTGGAAATCTAGAACACAGTAAAAACGAGCTGCTTGGAGTTTTTACGCTTATTGTGGGGTGAAGTCCACCGACTAGAAGAACCGGTGTGCGATGTGACATGGTAACGTGTAGATAGATGTTCATGGGAAATGTGTTATTTTCATTTGCGCATTACGAAAATGTCAAGAAGGCTCTGTCCCTCCCACACCCAAAGGATTTAGACGGTGAAGAGTAACATCTAGCGTTTTCCATAGAGCTACAAAAAACAAAGCTGCACGTGAGGGCTTTAACTCGTACCTCGGAAAAAATACACCGGCTGTCTGAGCCGCGCCAAGACCGGAACTTCCGTCACAAGACAAGGAGAGATACCTCAAGCGTTTAGTTTTCCGATTTCAGCCGCTGAGGCCAGGGACGGGCTTCAGAGAGAGCTAACTTGCCACAAAGGGAAAGTGGGGGTGTGGGAGAGCCCGCGGCCCATTCTTTTGGGAAAGAAGTGTTTTCTGAACGTCAGGCTCCTCCTTGCCTCGTAGGTCCGACCAGCCTGCCTCCCTTGCACAATGAGGTCATCTCCACCCGACGACCCTACATCATGAGCATGTCATGTGCATATCAACGCCCTTAACCTGCACTGCCCTCCCCACACGATGCATATGGGCACACCATTGCCTGCCCTGTTCCTCATAATACTCCCATTCCATCCATCTGCGAGCTTGCCCATCCAGCGCGTTCACCTTGCACGATGTGGGCACCAACACCATTCCATACCCTGAACCTGACAATACTACGTAGACATCGATGCCAACCCCATGCTCGAATCTCACCTTCCTCAGCACATAACCTTGCACAGCGTGCGCACGCACCTTCAAGTTCCAGCGCCTCGGCCTTCCTATGTGGTGCGCTCTAGTCCCCTCACACTGCCCGGGTACGCATGCTATCCTCCCACCTACAAGCACTTCCTCCCCCGAGAGTGCGCGCATCCTCATCTCATTGCCGTTCCCGGGTACGGGCACCATCCACCCCTCCTCTCGCGACAATGTTCACGCTATCTCTCCCCCCCCCCCTATTAGAAATACCCTTCTGTCGGATAGATGACGTGCCAGCAGAGCCCCGCCCAGGGTGCCATCATCAGCTCCCCACACCACAGGCATATCAGCCCCACAGAACGCAAGCACGCCCATCATTCCCTTCCACTGCCTTAACCTTCCTCTTCAGACATAGAGTAATCCCCATCCTCCATCCCTCTGCACAATGCCCACCTCACGGCCGGGTGTCCTTCACCGGCCCTCCCCTCGCCAACAGCGCCTCAACTGCCCCAGACCCTAACACAAGAAGCACAGGCCAGCAAAGGCCCTTTCACTCTCTCTTCCAATAACTTAGCCTCCCTCCTCACCCGCCGCGTGCACTCTCCATCCTCCACAGTGTGTGGAGTCCACACCCTCCCTTGCCCACTGCCCATTTCACGGCTCGCTGTCCCTCGGCAGTCCTGTCCTCGCCACTGCCTTCAGCCCCTAACACAAGCAGCACAGGCCAGCAAAGCCCCTTTCACTCTCACAGCCCAACGCCTCACACCGAACCAACTGATGCACCAAGTCCTTGTCCGTCCTTTCACCGAATCCATCGCACTCCTCAAATGATCTTCCTTCCATACTACCATTCATCCTCTGTCCTTTCACCCACAGCCCTTCACCCTCCCCATCCACTCTCCTTTCACTTGTCACCAAGAGCCCGTCGCTCTCCATTGCCCGTTCACCCAGAGCTCTCCACTTCACCGGGCAGCTTCTCTCTCCTTTCACTTTTCACACAAAAGCCAATCCCTCTCACCCGGTCCCCTTTCCTTTCACGCTGATTCCACTGCTCTGCGCATCCTGAAATGCCACTGACAACACACCGCTCATCACGCTGAGCCCAGGGCCTTCCTCGTCTTGATATTTCCCCGCGAACACATCGCTCTCATCCATGCCATTTCTCGCAGGGCCCATCCATCAGCTCACTTCGTCGATCCTCCCAGACTTAATCCCTCTTCTCACCTCCCCCTTTCACAGACCCGACCGCCCCCTCTTTTCGTCTTAAGTCCATGGCTTTCCTCGTCTTCTGCTTTTTCACATGCAGCCTATCGCTGATGTTGTCCACTCCTGTCCTTTCCCACATACCTGACCACTCTTCACCCGCTGTCCGTTCTGCAGAGCTAGTTGCGATCCTGTCCTTTCACCCTGAGCCCATCGCGCTCGTGTCCATCCATAATCAATTACTCTCTTGTCTTTTCACGCAGAAACCATCAATGTTTTATTCTCTGACAGCGCCTACCACTCTCCTCTGACCTTTCTCCTTCCACCACCTGTCATGTCCCCTTCACATCCAGCCCACAGACGAGAGAACAAGTAGTCGCAGGTGTTACAGCTGCAGCACTCGCCTTTCTGTATTCGAGGGATTCCCACGATTGCTGGCTTACATTGTGCAGCTTAAAAATAATACTTCTGGCACTGCTACTAAACAAATTGTTCCAGCACCACTGACAGAGACGGCCTCTTCCTGCCCTTCCTCCCTTAACACCATCAGCCCCGTCTCTCATCTCACAGCGAGCACATTTATGAGTGACGGTGTGTACACAAAGCACATCATCCTCAGAGTCGGTCCTTCCTCCCTTCAAACCGATGCGATCGCTTCCCTCATTCTTGCATTCCTCTCCAGTGAGCCAAACACAGCCTTCAACCTTGTCTCCGCGTCCCTTCACACCAACCCTAACACGTCCTTCCCCTTCACAAAGGGTTCTGATCTTTCTCCTACATCCATTTACGACTCCCTCACTACTTCCTCTCGCACGGATTACATCACCCCCTTCACCACTTCCTTTCACGCTGAGCCTACCACACCTCATCCTTTCACCTCTCCCACATGGTGTCCATCGCTTGCCTTTTCCTTTGCCCTTACTCTCACCACCCCATCACAGACAGAGGGGCCGCCGCTCTCCCCCTCATCTGCCCTACCATGTCACAAAGAACAGAGCACACCCATCTCACCTTCTGCCCTACCACCCTTCACAATGAGCCCTTCACCCCCTCAACTCTCACAGATGACGACACCCTCCACACACTCCCTTTCTCTCCTTACAGGGAGTCATCACTACCCATCTTCTGTCCTTTATTCCATCACCGAGGCTCGCTCCGTCGCCTGCCTTGGCTCCCATTGGAGTCTACAGCCCTCCTTTTCTTTCTAGTCCATCACTACCTCTCACGTCTCACTTAACGCCCACCTCTTCCCTGCACCTTGCGCCGTTATTCCTCTCTCCCTAGCTCCATCATCACGGGCAGTCCAGTTCTAGACCCTCAACCCTTGCACTGCTCTTCCCTCCAAGGACCCCTCCTCATCAGCGGTAGTGCTCATCCTCGCCAGCTCTCCCCCATCCTCCATGAGGAGCGGGATCCCCCGGTGCTCCAGTGTCCCCGTTAACCGCTTACCGTGCCCTTCTCGTCCTCGCTCTGGCACCTCTCCCCGTACTCTCCTTCCACAACCAGGTAGACGTTAAGGTATCCAGAGCCCGTGGCCAGTTCCAACCTGCGAGCCCCACAGAGCGGCGCGCCTCCCGGTCCCTGGACAGCCTGCTCGTCCCCAGCCCTCTCCAGCGCCGCCCTCCACCCGCCTCTAGCTCTCCATCAGCGGCTTCTCCCTCCCACCGGAAGAGCAACCTGTCTGCACGAGACCTGTCTCTTGACTGACGGCGGCTCGGGCCAATCGGGGCACCAGCCCAGTGCAGGGGCTGATAGTAGCAGATAGACTGTAGAAAGGGCACTTGAGGTAGGTCATCCCTCAGGGATGAGCCCCAGAGGCCTCGGCTAGGGGCAAAACAAGATAAGGATAGTTAAGTGATGCTGTACTGCCAGTGTAATACGTGTAAAATAGTTTCCAATTACGAGGGTGGTTGCACCTTTCCCAGAAACAAAAACATCGGCCATCTGCCCATTTTAAAATACTGAAATGGCCTGCACATGAAATTTAAATATGCCTTTTCTATAAAATCGTCGGATTTCTCTTTTACTATAGCCTTTCTCTCTTTGTTTCATTATTTGCCAGGGATCATTAAGGCAGCTGTAGGACACATTTTAAAGTGCTTTCTTGTTACTGTTCAAATTATGTAGTAATTAGTGGAAAAATACTGTTTTTCAGGGATTATTCTAATTTATGTAGTGGGCCGAACATAAAAAAAACCCTGCTGCCAATAAAAACAAGCATTGGCATAGCCAATAGGTCTCGCCTTTGGGGCCTTATAAGTGTTTAGCCAGAGCTATTGACTTTGCCAATGTCTTCAAGCTGTGCTGTAGAGAAGTGTGGCTGCTGTGCAGCATGCTGAAAAGTTATAATAAAAAAGTGTCAGAAGCATTTTTGTTACTTTATATATGACCAAGAAGGCATTATGTAAAACTGAACGACCATATTAAAAAAAGTATTTACAATAAAAAATTTCCTCAGTTTTCTTTTGTTCTTGCAATGCTGGCAACTTGTTTCTGCCTATTGCAATGGTTGTTTGTTAAAGCTTTTTTTTTGAGGGGGCATAAACAATCGGAGGGTGAAGGTTGGGAACTAGTACCTGTATTATAACACTAGCAGCGGCCAGACGCTAGGGGAGAATCAACAGATGCCAGATTCCGAGAGCAGGCTGAGGTGGTGCTGAGTGATGCTGAGGTGGTAGTGGTGGTGGTGGTGACTGTTGCGGAGACGATGCTGAGGTGATGCTGAATGATACTCAGGTCTTGCTGAGTGATACTGCTGTGGTGGTGCTGAGTGATCTTGCCTTGGCGCTGAGTGATGCTGTGGTGGTGCTGAGTGATGCTGTGGTGGCCCTGAGTGATGCTGTGGTGGCCCTGAGTGATGCTGTGGTGGCCCTGAGTGATGCTGTGGTGGTGCTGAATGATGCTGTGGTGGTACTGAATGATGCTGTGGTGGTGCTGAGCGATTCTGTGGTGGCCCTGAATGATGCTGTGGCGGTGCTGAGTGATGCTGTGGCGGCGCTGAGTGATGCTGTGGCGGCGCTGAGTGATGCTGTGGCGGCGCTGAGTGATGCTGTGGCGGCGCTGAGTGATGCTGTGGCGGCGCTGAGTGATGCTGTGGTGGCGCTGAGTGATGCTGTGGTGGTGCTGAGAGATGCTGTGGTGGCGCTGAGCGATGCCGTGGCGGCGCTGAGCGATGCTGTTGCGGCGCTGAGTGATGCTGTGGTGGCGCTGAGTGATGCTGTGGTGGCGCTGAGTGATGCTGTGGTGGCGCTGAGTGATGCTGTGGTGGCGCTGAGTGATGCTGTGGTGGTGCCGGGTGATGCTGTGGTGGTGCCGAGTGATGCTGTGGTGGCGCCGAGTGATGCTGTGGTGGCGCAGAGTGATGCTGTGGTGGCGCTGAGTGATGCTGTGGTGGCGCCGAGTGATATTGTTGTGGCGCCTAGTGATGCTGTGGTGGCCCTGAGTGATGCTGTGGTGACCCTGAGTGATGCTGTGGTGGTGCTGAGTGATGCTGTGGTGGTGCTGAGTGATGCTCTGGTGGCCCTGAGTGATGCTGTGGTGGTGCTGAGTGATGCTGTGGTGGTGCTGAGCGATGCTGTGGTGGTGCTGAGCGATGCTGTGGTGGTGCTGAGCGATGCTGTGGTGGTGCTGAGTCATCCTGTGGTGGTGCTGAGTCATCCTGTGGTGGTGCTGAGTGATCCTGTGGTGGTGCTGAGTGATGCAGTGTTGGCCCTGAGTGATGATGCGGTGTCGCTGAGTGAAGCTATGGTGGTGCTGAGTGATGCTGTGGTGGCGCGGAGTGATGTTGTGGTGCTGCTGAGTAATGCTGTGGTGTCGCTGAGTGATGCTGTTGTGGCGCTAAGTGATGCTGTGGTTGTGCTGAGTAATGCCGTGGTTGCACTGAGTGATGCTGTGGTTGCACTGAGTGATGCTGTGATGGCGTTGAGTGATGCTGTGATGGCGTTGAGAGATGTTGTGTTGGTGCTGAGTGATGCTGTGCTGGCTCTGATTGATGCTGTGCTGGCTCTGATTGATGCTGTGGTTGCGCTGAGTGATGCTGTGGTGATGCTGAGTGATGCTGTGGTGTTGCCGAGTGAGAGATAGAGTGCAGATATAATGCCCAATTAGAGAGGGTGGTGAGAGAGAAAGAGAGAGAAAGGGTGTACATAGAATAAAGAGTGGAGCGGGATAGAGAGAGAGAAAGAAGGGGAGAGAGAGTGAATGAAGGAGTTTGAAAGAGAAACAGATAAAGGGGTGAGAGAGAATGAAAGGCTAAAAAAGATAGAGAGGGGAGAGTTAATTAAGTAGATAGAGAATTAGAGAGGGGAGAGAGAGAGAAGGAGAGAGACAATAAGAGTGGGGGCTGTGGAGTTTAAATAGAGTGAAGAAGTGACGCGGAAAAAGTAACCTTAAATATAGCTTTGTGCTTTGCGCGAATAAATATTTTTTAAAAAAACAGAGTGAGACAAAAATACTGGTAATTAGGCTGTGACTCCCAATATAAAATAAATAGCGATATAAGGTGAAATCAACCCACTGAAGCAATATTTCTAACTAGACAAAAAAAGCTTGCATTTCAATGCTAATCGCTGTTGTTTTTCATGTGACTGTAGTCCAGGGCCGTCAGTTGGTAATGTGAGCTGCTGCTGCGATTGAAACATCAGAGTCCAGAGAGTTAATGAGCCATGACGAGGAAATGAAGAAGAGATAGGAAACCCAGATGGCAGCTGCGCACGTGCACGCTATCGTGAACGCAAGCTGGTCGCCAGCCGAAAGCCAGTGGGTTTGCACTTCCAAAACCCGCTTACTAAACCTCTCGGCCAGACCAGCGCAAGCGCTGGTGCAGGCCGAGACCTAAAAAACAAGATGGTCACCCTAAAACTTATGCACAATAAAAATAAAAATAGAAATATGGATTTTGAGTTATTCCTCAGAATTCTAAAAACCTGTTGTCAAAACGCAAATGCTATTATTTTAAGTCATGTCTAAGTGATTAATTCATGCTGCCAATTGCCAGAAGCATGTGGATGAAGAAGCTGTACACATAGCCCTCAAGTAACCCTCATTTGGAAGGGCCCACCCTCCTTTTTAGGTTTGGCATTAGCCAAGACCTTTTAATTTTAGGAAAATTATATGTATAATATGATTACTTATAGGAGCTTTCAGCCAGCCCTCTTCCATTGGTCTGTTGTTGTGCCATTCACATGTTTCTCCCGCCCACTACAGCATAGAGCATGGAGTAAAAAGTTCAACCCACTTCAGGCACTGGCTAATTTCACTGTGAGTAATGTAATTCTATCCTTTCACAAGGAGCACATCCACACACAAAGTAGTTCCCCCAAGTGCTAGGGACTACTGACCTAATTTGTGATTTTGGGACCCAAAAATATTTTTATTTTTAGACACTTTTTTCCCGATAGACAAGGGCCCAGTAACTTCTTTAAAAATAAAGTTTTGCAAAAACCATGACAAAACAAAAAAGCACTGACAAAGTCAAAAGGCTGACTGCCAAGGCCAGAGCGATTGGCTTTGCCAATGCTTGTTACCAGTGCTTTTGCTAAGCACTTTTCTAGTGTAGGAAAAAGTAAAAAAATAACCTTAAAATATGTGACAGGAAATTAAAGGCTTCCATAAATTGCATTGTATTTATTTTTTGTTACTTTTAGATTTGGAGCCTTCACAGTGTTCCTATACTGACGGGTGTCCATCTTTTAAGGCTTTCCTTAAAGAGCTTGCATTTATTACAATGTATGTATGGGTGTCCATAATTGTGAAGTGCTTTTTTAGTGTATTTCAAGAAGTATAGGTTAATTACCTCGGCATCCATCCTCCCTGCCCCAATCCTTACTATGTGAGCAGGCCACAAGTCCGGGGTACATGCAGATGGATGGTGTCCACACCCTATTTTCATAGGGAAGACGCCGTCCTCCCTGCCAAGACGTTGGGCCCAGGTGAAATATGCTGAACTTGTCCAGGTGTCATTTTCCGACACCGGGACACATTCAGCAGCAACTGCACTTTATTTATTTGTTTTTCATTCCGGGCAGCAACATACTGGCGGTAAGAAGGATTCTTTCATCTTCACCTTCAGCAAGGCCCAAAACAAAGGCCTGATTTAAGGGCCATCAGCACCCCCCGCCCCCTCTTTTGTTCCAGTAGTATCCTGGCTAGGAGCTATCTGGAGTCTCAGCCCTAAAGTCATATCAATTGAAGGGAAATACAGTCAAACAGGTTGTTATTACTTTATAATTACTTAAGAGAAATTTGGATTTGGAAGCAATCTTTTGAGTTTGATCAATCCCTATATAAAAGAGATATGCTTGCACTGTAATAATGTCAGATGTATTGGTCTGTACAGTTACACGAGTAACAATTCAAATACTACAGTTTTTGTATTTAATTCTTTTTCAGTGCTACTCATCCCATTGTAGGGTGTCAGAGCACTTTCCATCACACACGCATTATACATAGACAATACATCATACAAGTGTGTAAGGATGTCTTGCATAAGACAATGAGTGTTACAAGGTGTAGTATTCACACATCGTCCTTCATAGCTCACTGTGCTAGATTATAAGGATTGCAATTTATGAACAACAGTAACAAAATGATCTCTGTGTTAAAAGCAGTAACCCACTTCACTATCTACATTACACAAAATAAAAATCTGTCATGTGCTTTGGAGGAGACACATTAACCCTCTATACTACTTTGACTCAAAACTGTTACTAGACAAACACAGATCTCTTCAGCAAATACATTAACCACCATAGTTATCTTACAATTATTATTATTCCATGAGATTTACTGGGCACACAAAGATCCCTGTAGCGGGTGCCTTAACCCCATAAGATATTTTAAAATGTATCCTATACAACCAATTAAACAACCACAAATTTACTGTCATGTTTCTCCTTGTTGTGAATTTCTTTGTGGCAGAGTTAAAAAAATGTATGTTGATTGTCAGAGTGCTTTCCATGACTCGGCCCCTCATGGCTCCACCACTCCTCGTTGCCACACCTTGAACCCCAATTTATGGGGTCCCAGTGTAAAGCTTTTCCAGTTTCAGCACTGCTTTAAGGATCACACACAGGGCAGTAGCAAGGCTGGAAAGCCGTTTCAAGCTGCCTTGCTCCCGTCCTGTGATTTTCTCCAGCATGCCCTGAACCAAAAGCCCAGAAGAAATCACCAGGAAGAAAGTAGAAAAATGTCTACCCTGCAATTCTCCTGGAATGCAGTGTGCCAGGAAGGTGGAAGATCAACATTCGTTTTAAACCAAATTAATAAGGTGAGCATCAACAATGTTAGTCTTTTTATTGCTCAGCCCCTTTGCCTGCCTTATCCCCCATGCGCCTTGCCTTCCATTGGAGCAGGAGCACTCATTGCACATGGACAGAAAGAGGGTGAAAGAAGTCAGACGGACATTGCTGGCATAGAGGAGTCAGTTGTATCCAGGGCTACATTCAAGCTTTTGGTAAGTAATGCTACCCCAGCCAGAATTCACCCCATCTCTTTGCAAAATAAATACTGCTTCTTAACTTTGCACAAAATGCTGCCCCTATGATGCAGCATCTGCTTGGCATGCAGCCCAATTCAAAGAAAATGTTTCAGACTCCAAAGGCTGGGCCCAATTTGAATATCCTGGCTTGTGAGCCCCTATGACGCCACAACGCCTGTTTCTGCCCCGGGGGGGGGCCAAGGAGCCGCAGAAGGAACCAGGGAGCCAGCAACGGGCTGGGGTGGGACTCGGTCCCCCAGCAGGCCCCGGTGTGTGCACGGCGCGGGAGGTGACGTCACCCTCCCGGCGCCCGGTGCTTTAAAAACTTGCCTGCACTCCCGCAGCGCGGGGTTTGAATATCCTGGCTTGTGAGCCCCTACGAAGCCTGTTTCTGCCCCAGGGGGGCCAAGGAGCAGCAGAAGGAACCAGGGAGCCAGCAACGGGCTGGGGTGGGACTCGGTCCCCCAGTAGGCCCCGGTGTGTGTACGGCGCGGGAGGTGACATCACCCTCCTGGCGCCCGGCACTTTAAAAACTTGCCTGCACTCCCGCAGCGCGGGCGTGCCCGGGCCAAGGGCGGGCCCGTCTGCGCCCGTCCGCGGCCGGACGAGGCAGGGCAGGGCCACCTCTCTTGGCTTTTTGTCCCAGGGGCCCAGGCGTGGAACATTGGACTAAAACTTAACCACATACTGTGGACCGAACTCAGGCTGGACTACATCTTCAAGCCCTGAACTGAGCAGTAAGGCGGTGAGCCGCAAATTATAATCAATTTTTCTTTCCCCTACGGTCCCTGCCTTTAAATACTGTGTGATCTCTATTGACTTTGCAATAAGGAGGTTCCGTAAGTGGCATGCGCTACTAGTAGTAGTAGATAGGATTTAAGGTTAGGTTCAGCTCATTTGTACTTAATTCTATCTATGAGTAATGTATGTATATTTTATATAATTTACAGCAAATATTTTATGGTGACTAGTGTTATTTAATTTGTTTTTAAATTCTATTTCGAGGGTCATAAATCTGTTGGACCTAGCCCCCTGTATTACACTTGGCATTTTTTACCAACCTCGAGCTCTTAAAATGAACACACTCAGCACTTTCAATCTTGCATTTTGCACTCTGTACTTCGCACTTTGAGGACACAGTTTTTTGCGTTAAAGCAGACAAACCAAAATGGCGAAGCGTAAACTACAAAAACTTGTAGTTGACCCCCCATGTACCACTATAGATTCTTATTTAGTGCGTGCAGTTAGTGCAATTAATGTTGAAATCGATAGAGCGGAACGCCGCCTTTCGTTAGGTGCAGGTATGGCGACAGAAGATATGGTTGGGGTGGGTAGTGGGAAAACCCAGCAAGAGAACACCCAGGAAGTTCCCTGTATTAAACAACAAGGCACCCCATTGATAATAGAGGGAATAGGGAACCCAGACGCAGATCCATACATACAGACTGATGCACAACGATTACACTCGCCAAGCGGATCTCCGACCCCAAAAAGGAAAAGAGGTTGCAAAAAGAGCCAAGCGAAGACAGGGAATAATAAAAACAAGAAAGGACCACCACAGAATATGACAGTTGAAATACATAAAGATCCCCCTGACCAAGGGCCCTTAACGGATTTACAAACCACACAAATTGTAGCCCTTGTAGCACAAAAGTTAGAAGAATTATTAAAACCACTATACAATAAATTAGACAAATTGAACGGAGAAATAGTCAAGCTTAGCGATATACTAAAGAATATTGATGATAATGCCTGGGAGAAGACAAATGCAATATTGGGGGGATCTACTGAACAACCGCCACAGGAAACAACAACCATCAATGTGGTAACTGGCACATTAGCTAATAGTAATAGGGATCGTGGGGGCCAAGGTAGAACACCCCAAGGGAGTAAAAATGATCCCAAAGGGGTCGTAACCAACCCCCAACAGAGCGAGGCTCCGAACAACCAACTATGCACTACCAGAGGGGATCGGATTGAGAGGATTCAGATGCCCACGAATCATAACAAGTTAGGAGAGACGAGGGCGTATGAGGGAAGAACTGGCATCTCTATAAATTTACCCCCCGAATGCTGTCCATATGTGGCAGTTATGGTGAATGTACCACAGTTAAAGTCAGGCCAAAGGGAATTGGACCATAATTAAAAAAATAAAGTGGGTCATTGGCTAAACAAGAACTGTGGTTATCCAGTGGGCTGTGCAGACCAGATACTCTTAACTAGAAGGGTAAGCTGGATTGCCCCCTAGATAAGAATTTTCAAGGAGACTGTATTATCATCAATTTTAGAAGCCCTATTTGGGCAAGGAACACTCTAGAAAGAGCGGCTGCACTGTCATATCATGACCCCAATGTGTCCTTATTACCCCTTGGCTTTTTTTATAGACACCTAAGGCCTATATACAATAGGGGAGGTGATCGGGGGCCGCTTAGTGTGAACTCTGTAAAGCCAGCCCATCCATTATACGTACTATCAGTGTCTAACAGATTCCAAGCCATTAGCACACTCCAAGAAAATGATTGACATAGTATTGCCCGTCTACCCAGTGTGGAGGATAGACACGATGGAGAAGGGTTGACAGGAGAAGGGGTGACGGGAGACAGAGCATCAAATGCTGATACGCTGTCAATAACTATGCTTAATTCCCCTCTAAATACAATAAGCCCACCAGTAGTGCTCCCATATACAAGTGAGGACGATGAAAGAATATGTGAACACCCCGATGATAATACTGGGAACTTGCCAATAAATGGCTATACAATTGTCACATGGAATATAGCCGGAATGGCAAGTAAAAGGATTCACTAGGCTGGGTAGATTTTATTAATAAACATGACATAATCTGTATGCAAGAAACATGGAGCACAGAATAAGTACATTTCGAAGGGTTTACCTCTTATGATTTGCCAGCACTACCCTCTTCTGTAGGTAGAGCAAAAGGTGGGTTGTTAATTCTCTTGTCAAATAAACTTCCTGTGGTGGTTAAAAGAGTGATTAAAATAGGAGTCCACTCACAGATATTGTGGTTGTGCTGCAAAGATGGTTGGGATGTCCTCTGGGTCAATTTTTATAACAATGTCTTTGATTCAACTCGCCACAATGTAGTCCTGGAATTAGAAAAAGGGCTAGATAATTTGGTCAAAGTAGTGAATTCTAATTTTGCTATCGTGTGGGTAGGGGACTTTAATATACAAATATGTCCATTGTCTATGACTAAAGTCTGCGGGTACAAGAGTGACGAAGGGGACGACTGTAAACACTTCCCACATAATAATTATGGAGGTACCTTAAACACAATGATGGCAAAATACGACCTTGATTTGGTACAAAGTGCACGTGATAGTAATGGTGGGGTGATACCAACTTATATTGGAAGAAACACAACGATTGATCATGTTTTAATATCCACGAGTATCGTACATTTATGTTTTACGCCAAGGATTGCACAACTGTTACTTAGTGATCATAATTGTATTATAATGCCAATACTGATATGGGGCAATAAACTTGCGCTTCAACAAACAGTCATTGGTAACATTGCCCCGATCAGACCAAATGGTACAAGAATCAAATGGGAGGGGACTGACCCAGGCAAAGTTTTAAGCAGTATTGTTTTAAAATGTGGTGTGGAGATATTTGATTGCCTCAAAGAAGATGTTGACCCTGCAATGTTATTAACTAATTTTTGTAAAATCAATGTAGAGGCAATCCTACTCAAAGAAGGGGGTGGTTTAACCATACATGCACCCAGGCTCCGAACCAACTAAAACAGGCCCTAAGTAGTAGACCTAGGAATAAGGAATTAGTCCAAAGTTTAAGATATGACTACAAATCAGCCCTTAAAATGAGGAAAAGAGAGCTTCAGGAAGAGGTGTGGGATAAATTATCCCTGGCAGCGAATACATCCAATAACAAGCTTTTCTGGGAAACAGTCAATTCACCATTTCTTAAAAACGAATTTCTCCCGGAATTACTGTCCCATGTTAGCTGTGAAGAATGGGTGCTAAATTTCTCCAGTATTTTTAACCCACCTGATCAGGATGTTTTTAGACCCCCTATCCTAGCAGATTACAAATGGCCAAACATCCCCCTAAATATCACGCTTGATGAGGTCAAGTTAGGAAAAAGGGGTAGTAATGGAGGAAAAGCCCCGGGCCCTGGCGGGGTCCCAATTGATGTCTATAAAACAGTACCGGATCTATGGGGACCAATACTCACTAGAGTTTTAAACTCTGCAGAAATCGAGGGCACACCACCTACCTGGGGTCAATCGGTTATTATCCCCATCTATAAACAAGCATTGGCATAGCCAATAGGTCTCGCCTTTGGGGCCTTATAAGTGTTTAGCCAGAGCTATTGACTTTGCCAATGTCTTCAAGCTGTGCTGTAGAGAAGTGTGGCTGCTGTGCAGCATGCTGAAAAGTTATAATAAAAAAGTGTCAGAAGCATTTTTGTTACTTTATATATGACCAAGAAGGCATTATGTAAAACTGAACGACCATATTAAAAAAAGTATTTACAATAAAAAAATTCCTCAGTTTTCTTTTGTTCTTGCAATGCTGGCACCTTGTTTCTGCCTATTGCAATGGTTGTTTGTTAAAGCTTTTTTTTTGAGGGGGCATAAACAATCGGAGGGTGAAGGTTGGGAACTAGTACCTGTATTATAACACTAGCAGCGGCCAGACGCTAGGGGAGAATCAACAGATGCCAGATTCCGAGAGCAGGCTGAGGTGGTGCTGAGTGATGCTGAGGTGGTAGTGGTGGTGGTGGTGACTGTTGCGGAGATGATGCTGAATGATACTCAGGTCTTGCTGAGTGATACTGCTGTGGTGCTGAGTGATGCTGTGGTGGTGCTGAGTGATATTGTCTTGGTGCTGAGTGATGCTGTGGTGGTGCTGAGTGATGCTGTGGTGGCCCTGAGTGATGCTGTGGTGGCCCTGAGTGATGCTGTGGTGGCGCTGAATGATGCTGTGGTGGTGCTGAATGATGCTGTGGTGGTGCTGAGCGATGCTGTGGTGGTGCTGAGCGATGCTGTGGTGGCCCTGAGCGATGCTGTGGTGGCCCTGAGCGATGCTGTGGCGGCGCTGAGCGATGCTGTGGCGGCGCTGAGCGATGCTGTTGCGGCGCTGGGCGATGCTGTGGCGGCACTGAGTGATGCTGTGGCGGCGCTGAGTGATGCTGTGGCGGCGCTGAGTGATGCTGTGGCGACGCTGAGTGATGCTGTGGCGGCACTGAGTGATGCTGTGGTGGCGCTGAGTGATGCTGTGGTGGCGCTGAGGGATGGTGTGGTGGCGCTGAGTGATGCTGTGGTGGCGCTGAGTGATGCTGTGGTGGTGCTGAGTGATATTGTTGTGGCGCTGAGTGATGCTGTGGTGGCGCTGAGTGATGCTGTGGTGGCGCTGAGCGATGCTGTGGTGGTGCTGAGCGATGCTGTGGTGGTGCTGAGCGATGCTGTGGTGGTGCTGAGTCATCCTGTGGTGGTGCTGGGTCATCCTGTGGTGGTGCTGAGTGATCCTGTGGTGGTGCTGAGTGATGCAGTGTTGGCCCTGAGTGATGATGTGGTGTCGCTGAGTGAAGCTATGGTGGTGCTGAGTGATGCTGTGGTGGCGCGGAGTGATGTTGTGGTGCTGCTGAGTAAAGCTGTGGTAGCGCTGAGTGATGCTGTGGTGGCGCTAAGTGATGCTGTGGTGGCGCTAAGTGATGCTGTGGTTGCGCTGAGTAATGCTGTGGTTGCACTGAGTGATGCTGTGGTTGCACTGAGTGATGCTGTGGCGGCGCTGAGTGATGCTGTGGTTGCGCTAAGTGATGCTGTGGTGGCGCTAAGTGATGCTGTGGTTGCGCTGAGTAATGCTGTGGTTGCACTGAGTGATGCTGTTGCGGCGCTGAGTGATGCTGTGGCGGCGCTGAGTGATGCTGTTGCGGCGCTGAGTGATGCTGTGGCGGCACTGAGTGATGCTGTGGTGGCGCTGAGTGATGCTGTGGTGGCGCTGAGGGATGGTGTGGTGGTGCTGAGTGATGCTGTGGTGGCGCTGAGTGATGCTGTGGTGGTGCTGAGTGATATTGTTGTGGCGCTGAGTGATGCTGTGGTGGCGCTGAGTGATGCTGTGGTGGCGCTGAGCGATGCTGTGGTGGTGCTGAGCGATGCTGTGGTGGTGCTGAGCGATGCTGTGGTGGTGCTGAGTCATCCTGTGGTGGTGCTGGGTCATCCTGTGGTGGTGCTGAGTGATCCTGTGGTGGTGCTGAGTGATGCAGTGTTGGCCCTGAGTGATGATGTGGTGTCGCTGAATGAAGCTATGGTGGTGCTGAGTGATGCTGTGGTGGCGCGGAGTGATGTTGTGGTGCTGCTGAGTAAAGCTGTGGGTGCCCTGAGTAATGCTGTGGTTGCACTGAGTGATGCTGTGGTTGCACTGAGTGATGCTGTGCTGGCTCTGATTGATGCTGTGCTGGCTCTGATTGATGCTGTGCTGGCTCTGATTGATGCTGTGGTGTTGCCGAGTGAGAGATAGAGTGAAGATATAATGCCCAATTAGAGAGGGTGGTGAGAGAGAAAGAGAGAGAAAGGGTGTACGTAGAATAAAGAGTGGAGCAGGATAGAGAGATAGAAAGAAGGGGAGAGAGAGTGAATGAAGGAGTTTGAAAGAGAAACAGATAAAGGGGTGAGAGAATGAAAGGCTAAAAAAGATAGAGAGGGGAGAGTTAATTAAGTAGAGAGAAAATTAGAGAGGGGAGAGAGAGAGAAGGAGAGAGACAATAAGAGTGGGGGGTGTGGAGTTTAAATAGAGTGAAGAAGTGACGCGGAAAAAGTAACCTTAAATATAGCTTTGTGCTTTGCGCAAATAAATATAAAAATAAAAAAACAGAGCGAGACAAAAATACTGGTAATTAGGCTGTGACTTCCAATATAAAACAAATAGCGATATAAGGTGAAATCAACCCACCGAAGCAATATTTCTAACTAGACAAAAAAGAGCTTGCATTTCAATGCTAATCGCTGTTGTTTTTCATGTGACTGTGGTCCAGGGCCGTCAGTTGGTAATGTGAGCTGCTGCTGCGATTGAAACATCAGAGTCCAGAGAGTTAATGAGCCATGACGAGGAAATGAGGAAGAGATAGGAAACCCAGATGGCAGCTGTGCGCGTGCACGCCTTCGTGAACGCAAGCTGGTCGCCAGCCGAAAGCCAGTGGGTTTGCACTTCCAAAACCCGCTTACTAAAACTCTCGGCCAGACCAGCGCAAGCGCTGGTGCAGGCCGAGACCTAAAAAGGGAATAAATCAGAAGCTAAAAATTATCACCCTATCTCCCTCTTAGACTCCTCAGTAAAAGTGATGAGTAGGGTTTTATTAGTAAGATTGGAGGAATGGGTAACAGAGAATGAGATTTTATCACAGGCACAATATGGTTTTAGAAGAGGGCTAAGTACGACAGAGCAATGTATTCATTTAGAGCTTTTAATAGGTAAATACACGCGCGCCAAACAAGGAAGTCTATATTTATGTTTTGCAGATCTCAGCAGTGCTTTTGACCTTGTTGACCATGCCATTCTCTGGCCAGTTCTACTTAACCTAGGTGCCCCAGAGCCCATTAACTATTTCCTTGCAAGGTTGTATGAGAGATTAACAACTAGAGTCCGGTTTGGTCAACGGGGAGAGTGTACACCAAATTTTAGGGTTAAACGAGGTATCCGCCAAAGCTGTGTCTTAGCACCATTGCTTTTTACTTTATTTATTAACGAAGTCGACACAGCCCTTAAGTTAGTGCAGGCGGACGCACCCCAAGCTGCAGGCCAGGCCAAACCGGTTCTGCTTTACGCATATGATGCTGTGCTTTTATCTAGAACTCCGGTCGGCTTGCAGCGACTAATAGATAAGTTCGAAGATTTTATCACTAGAAGGAAGTTGTTAATCAACAAAGCAAAGACATTTATTATGGTATGCGGCTCAAAGCCTAGGAAACCTAAAACATTTTTTATAGATAGTACGAGAGTGGAAACTGTCAATAATTTCTGTTACTTGGGGATAACTTTTTCAGGTAATGGTAACTGGTCACATGAACTATCTAATGTCCGAGCAAAGATGCTAAAGAGTGTGCATGGGAACTTCCGATTTGCATCCAAATTGGGAGACCGCCGCATTAAGGACATGATAGATATCTATAAAGCTAGATGTGCTTCAATTGCACTATATGGTGCGGGGGTGTGGGGACATAATACTAGCCAGGCATTACAAATAGAGGAAAATTCTTTTCTAAAACACCTCTTATGCCTGCCAGCGTCAACATCCACCGAGATAGTACACCGAGAAGTGGGAATAAGATATTTGTCAGATTTGATTGCCATGCAACCTCTAATGCTCTGGAGATCCATCTGGGCAAAGGATGAGACAAAATTTACCCAAACAATTATCCGGGACTGCTTGCAACTGGATAATAGTACATCCATTCCCTGGATAAAATATATTACAGATGTAAATAACGATTTATTTAGGATTAAGATCCGGGAAAACCCAACCTATGTGTGACAGGCCTGTCAAAGCAGGAAATAAAGGGCACATTCCTGGCACATAAAAATGAGATCCGTATGAGAACTGTCGGGAAGCAAACTACATATTTGTTTTACCAAACAATTGTAGACACTGATGGCTTTCAAAGTTATTTGTCTTTAGTTACAAAGCCTTTGCATCGTTTTGTATTAACAAGGCTGAGATCGGGAATTGCTCATCACTTAGTCGCGTTCCCTGAAATGAAAACACGGCCTATAATCTGATGCCCATGTGATGAGTATTCCAAACAGAGCACCATGCACTTTCTACTTTTCTGTGATTTATACTTGCATCATAGACGCGCTTATCTAAAACCATTGCTTAAAAATATACTGTAAGAACAACTAATGCTGCTATGAACCTATTAATTGCCCTAAAAGACCCTGATATTTGTTTTTATGTTGCAACATTTATTTTAAACTCAATTTATGTGAGAAAAAGTATCATGATTTTAACTGATTTTTAATTGTATTTAATGTAACTAATCAAATAGACTATTTCTGTGTAATTGGATTTAACTGTTTGCATATATATATTTGTTGCTTTTCTGGTTGTTACACATACCGAATAAAGCTTGCTGAACCGAACCGATCTCTGTGTTAAAAGCAGTAACCCACTTCACTATCTACATTACACAAAATAAAAATCTGTCATGTGCTTTGGAGGAGACACATTAACCCTCTATACTACTTTGACTCAAAACTGTTATAGACAAAACACAGATCTCTTCAGCAAATACATTAACCACCATAGTTATCTTACAATTATTATTCCATGAGATTTACTGGGCACACAAAGATCCCTGTAGTGGGTGCCTTAACCCCATAAGATATTTTAAAATGTATCCTATGCAACCAAATAAACAAGAACAACTTTACTGTCATGTTTCTCCTTGTTGTGAATTTCTTTGTGGCAGAGTTAAAAAAAAATGTATGTTGATTGTCAGAGTGCTTTCCATGACTCGGCCCCTCGTGGCTCCACCACTCCTCGTTGCCACACCGTGAACCCCAATTTATGGGGTCCCAGTGTAAAGCTTTTCCAGTTTCAGCACTGCTTTAAGGATCACACACAGGGCAGTAGCAAGGCTGGAAAGCCGTTTCAAGCTGCCTTGCTCCCGTCCTGTGATTTTCTCCAGCATGCCCTGAACCAAAAGCCCAGAAGAAATCACCCTGCAATTCTCCTGGAATGCAGTGTGCCAGGAAGGTGGAAGATCAACATTCGTTTTAAACCAAATTAATAATGTGAGCATCAACAATGTTAGTCTTTTTATTACTCAGCCCCTTTGCCTGCCTTAGCCCCCATGCGCCTTGCCTTCCATTGGAGCAGGAGCACTCATTGCACATGGACAGAAAGAGGGTGAAAGAAGCCAGACGGACATTGCTGGCATAGAGGAGTCAGCTGTATCCAGGGCTACATTCAAGCTTTTGGTAAGTAATGCTACCCCAGCCAGAATTCACCCCATCTCTTTGCAAAATAAATACTGCTTCTTAACTTTGCACAAAATGCTGCCCCTATGATGCAGCATCTGCTTGGCATGCAGCCCAATTCAAAGAAAATGTTTCAGACTCCAAAGGCTGGGCCCAACGATACCATTACAATCATCACAGGCCAAAGCTTTGCTTTCAAATGTTAGCTTATTTAGAAGTGGGCGAGCAAACAAATTATCAGGAAGAGCCCATGCATGAGTAGAGCCATGAAACCCACAAGTAATTCATGCAACAAAATATGCAAAGTCGCTTCACAATTCATAAAACTGTATAGCATTTAAATGCAGGAATGTTTCACCATAGTATTTCAGATTACATCACTGCATTGACAGGCATTAACTAAAAGTGATAGCTTGAATTTAGTGTGAACATAGAAACATTCATCCACCCGTGCCCTAACAGCAATGCTAGTAATGAACTAAGAGGCAAGTCAATTGTCATCAGCACTCTATATGTGGTTTAGATTCTGATTATACACGGAGCAACATTATTGTCCATTAAGGAATATACAAGGGGGATATTTGCCTAGAATCATCAATTTTGTCAAGTGTGGAAGCCGGGGTTGATCCTAGGTCTTTTGTTTTCACATTGTTCAATTCTCCTGTTTTACATAAAAAATTAATGCTGTGTCTTTAAAGCTTAGCATGTGTAGTTGAAGCATTTTTGGCAGGCAAAAGTCACATGCAAGTCAATTGTCATGTACACCCTATATATGGCTTAGATTCTTATTATACATGGAACAACATTATAGTTGATCAAATCACTCAAAAGAGTTATTTGCCTACCACTCGTAGCTAAGCCCAGTTCAGATTCCACTTATTGCTGTATGTTTGTGAAGTGCATATACTGACGAAGTTATGTTACACTTGTCAACTTAAATCCATAGCTTCATGTTTGGTCAGTGCCACAGATTGATGCGCTCTTATTTGCCAACTTGTAGAAATCGCATGCTTGTTTCTTTTCTCATCCATCCTATAATTGTGCATTCCCCCCTTTAAAAATGGGTGTCTTACATATCCTGCCTACTCCTCCATTACCTAAATATTTCAGTTTTGTACAGAAGTATCTAAATCCATCACCAAAACAATGATTTCCTAACATTTGAAATTTTGTGCTTTATTTACCATTTCCAAACACAATGGGGCCGATTCTGATGCGGGTTGGAAAAGCTTCCCGACCGAATCGGTTGGGAAATGGTGTCCGACCCACTCGGATCGGGAAAGTCCGACCGGCGGAGTAGGATGCATCCGGATGCTTCCAGATACGATTTGGTTGAACTCCCATTGACTTCAATGGGAACATTTGTTCCTAACCGCATCAGAATTGGGCCCTCGGTCGGGAAGACACGTTCCCGATCCGATTTGGAAGGAGCAAATGCAGTTAGGAGGCCTTCCTAACCGCATCAGAATCAGGCCCTCGGTCGGGAAGCTTTTCCAACCCGCATCAGAATCGGGCCCTAAATGTTGAAGAGCTTTTTTTTCAACGAAAGGAAAAGTATTTTTTTATAGCTCTGGAAATTCAAGAGAATTGGATATGGATGTGTTAAAGTTTGCCAAGTTGTTACCCTGCCTGGGTATAACTGGGTTTTTTTCATTGCCCTTTTCACCCCTACCTACTGCAGCGATCCTGCAGAGTTTGTGATGTACTGTATCATAACACATTTACACATGGTAGCTTTGCTGTTACAACGCTCTTAGGTCTGGAAGGCTTATGTAATTCAGAGTTATGCTATGTATGAGATGAAAGATCATGTGTGCTTACATAGGCTTGGGTCCTTCAGAAAGAGGATACAGTGAATAGGAAAGCCCACAGGGCAGTGTTACTTAAACAAGTAGGCATTCTCTAATACATCATGTTAGCAGTGTAACATGTCTAGGACATGCAAAGTTCTTATTAACTAGCGTAGTCTGGTGTAGATTCTGATTAGTGGCCATAGTTTGGGGTGTCTCCCACTGTTCGTACATAGCCACACTGTAGTTTTCCTATGCAAACTAGCAATATTTCCTTGCGAAGGCCAATATATATTCTTGAAAATGATAGATGGGACTGGAATTGCATGTATCCTTTTCTTGTGAGTTAACTTTATCAGCATTTCGTTCTCATCCTTTGACACTGGGTAGCTTACGCTTATTTTGATGCAAAGCTGATAACCTCTTACTGTGAAATTTATGGTCCATTCTTTGTGTGTGTGTTCTGGTAGTACTGATTCCAGGCAGAACTGTACTTTGGTTGTGCTGGTGAATGTGAGGTTGGTTTAGATATAGTTATGCCAACAATAAGAACATGAGCTACATCTGCTGATAAATGTGGAGGTGACAACCTTTTGTGGGGCAGTGTGTAATTTGTAAAAACATAAATTCAGAGCCCCAAATGTTTTCTTAGGGTCCCAATGCTGAATGCCAAGGTTGCCATTACCCTTTTCGTCCACTATGCTTGCTTTGACCTTGTCTTATTCTTGCAAGTTCTTTTTTTATATACTTTTCTGCCTTCATCATTTTTTTCCTATCTCTCTTTCTCCTTCTTTCTTGCCTTTCTATCTTTCTCTCTTGCTCTGGATTATGGTCTGTTTGTGAAAAATGAGCCCCGCTCCAAAAATAAGTGTTAGGGCTCACCACAAACACATTAAGTGGTGGATACAGCTGGGTAGGCATTGTTCACATTGGAGGGCATGTTGACCTCTGGAGACGGCAGGCACCTAAAATAATCACCTCTACACTGAATTGTGCTGCAAAAGGAATAGTACTCCTGGTGGTGTGGGCTGGCGGCGGAGTTAGCTTGTTCAATCCTAGAGTACAGAAAGTTTTACACTGACAAATAACAACATTGTTTTAAATGTAGCTTACAAAAGCATGAGTTGTCTTCTTCCTAAATCAGGAGTGTTGGCATGTATACTTCTTGTCCCTTGGCTTCATAATACACTTCACAATCTCTGCAAGTATACTGGTAGGTTTTTCCCATATCTTGGCCACTGATCTGTCTAACAAGTTTAAGCACTGTTTTCTGCAGTTACTAGGGTTTCACTGAAGTCAGTGTACCTACCTCATAACTTTCGATGTTCCTAATTCAACTCTACAGTTCTAAATACATCAGTTTTCCACAATTTTGAAAGTTTGAGGTGACGTTGCTATGATTCAAACGTATCTGCATGCTACACATAGGTCTTTGCAGTAGGAGACTTTTAACATAAACAGCTAAATGATCAGTTCACCCCTCTGTTCAATATTTTACTTTGTATATTTAAGCCTTTTATGAATTTTAAAATCACCACAATGTTTTATATGTTTTCTTTACTGATGTTGACAACTTGATTCTTGAATGTAGAAATGTTCTTCCTGTATTCTTTTTCTACTTTTTCTTAGGACATTGTAAGGTTAAAGCTGAAGGAGTTGTGCCAGCAGAGCATGCACAGTCACCATATGTATGCTCGGCAAATGCTGGGTGTCCATGTACTTAAGGATCCTGGCTACACTAATGGCTTCAGAAACACCTTCCTAGCAGGCCCTTCAAACAAATGCACAAGAGTAACTTTGAGTGTTTGAGTGTGTGTAGTTTGTGTAAGTGTATAGACATGTGCAGGAGATTTTCTCCTAAATATAAACTATTATCAAAGGGTTTCAGAGCCTATTTTGACAATGGTGGGAGTGAGATTGCAGAACAACTGCAACCTGTTTTGAGGACAATAAATACACTCCAAGTGACTTCAAGTGACTGCAGAAGGGGTGTCAGCACCACTGACTTGATAATGTCACCCATAAGAAACTGTCTTGGTATTGCATGTCTTTCTTCACTAATGTTCATAGATCTCATGGGCACTCCTCTACCTCTTTGGAATTCATTTCCGTAGTTAACAGATGTCTGACTGCTCATTGCCATGCGGATGCTACTCAGTACAGTAAGGTAGATCCTACTGCCCATTACAACAAAATCTACCAGATGCATGGAAGTTTTTTAAAGCAATTTTCTTACCCACATTTTAGGGGTTCAATGATGTAAAAGGTCTCACTAATTACTAATTTATTATGGGTAACCATCCCAAGGCAATATAGTATGGTCCATATTGTCCGAATTAATATATGTGCAGAATATCCAGTTATAAATGTATCTTTCATAGGGAATATCATTTGCCATGCTCAGATGACCAAATGTGGTGCGCAACTCGCATGTTTTCTTTTGATAACGGGCAAAGTATGAAACAATTGTCAGTTTATAAAATGGTGGGATGTTTGGTAGGTTAATACATTGTATAGTTTTGGTATTCACAATTGTAGTTTCTAGCATTTTTAATGCAATACATAAACTATGTTTTGTTCTTGGTGCCAAGTTTAGTATGCCTTGCTTGTACAAATTAGTGGTTTGTCTACTGTAGTTAGTTAGACACCAAACTTCATCCATATTTGGGCTGTTAATTCCTTGAGACAGGGAACTCAAGTCACAGGCTTATAAACTGATCAGCTTTCATTTGTTAAATCTTGTAATGCTCTACAATGTATTCATGACCTGCTAAGCATATGTGTGAGGTCTTAAGATCCGATCACTTTCTGTGAGGTCATGGGGTGTGATACTACTTTCTGTGTTGGTATTTCCTGTGATGTCATGAGTTGTAATGTCACTTCCTGTGATGTTAATTTCTGTGATGCCACATGTGGTGTTACACACAGTGATGTTGCACCCATGTCACTGGCATACTGCCTAACTTGGTTAGTCTACCCACTTCTTTTTTAGGACTTGTGTCCTGTATGTGAGGATGACTCTGCCTCCTTGAAATAGCTTCCTAACAAAGCATGGAAAAAAAACCACTAAAAAAGTGTGTTTATGGAGAGAACAAACATGGCGCAATGCTAGCAGCAGATGAGGGGAGAGATGTGGTACCTCACCGAATAGCGTGAATTCCCTCTCCCGACAGATGTATTCTGGCTGGCTCATCATCTCATTCTCCTTCAGATCTTGACCACTGTTGGAGCTGCTGGAACCCCTATAATCAATATGGTGGGCCACGGCCGACACCCCAAGAGAGCAGGATGCTTCCACAGCTACAAAACCCAAGCAAATGTAATAAACGTGCACCCCTCTAGCATATCCCAGTCAGGCAAGGCAGAGTCAGCACAGTCGAATGCACACACCAGCAGTAAGGGGAACAGCAAAGGAAAATCTGTGCTTGATTTTTTCTCAGAGTAGAGTTGGTTAAGGTCAGTTAAAGTGCCCGCTCCAGAGTCAAGAGCAGCAATGCACACACAGAACTTGAAGGTTATTGTCAATCCAACTCTATCTCAAGGAACTACCTCTTGGATCCAGAATTTAAGTTGAACAATTGAAAAAAGCACAATTTCTTGAACAACTCTGCAATCTTCTCTGCTTTGTACAACCAAGTATTCTTCAGTACCTCAGGTAATTAAAGAAGTGCACCAGAGTGGCACAGACTGTAAGAGAGCTGTGACTATTGTACTGACCAATAATAATACCCTTGATGCTTCTCATGCTATTCCTATTATACCTCATCTAGAAGGATTACAGGAAGCCACACAAGTGGTCCTACACCCCATCTTTGTGCCCCCCACTGCTTCCAATACATTTACTGCCCTTTCTTCCCTAAATATTTTGGTGCATGAACAAATTGCAGAATCCCGGTCTCTATCTCCCTAGGAGCTTCATGGTACTAGTCTTCCAGATCAATCTAATGGTTTGTGTAATAGACTGCTGCAAAGCCAGACTACCCTACCACCCTATCATAGGACTTGTCTCGACATCGGATAAATCACTGCCAAGAATCCTGAATCAGCTCCGGGTGAGACTGACAACCGGCACAGTCTGTGGTACCACAAGCTCAGATCGCAGACCCTCAAGAGTTTTCTCTTCCCTATCTGATGTTCTGACATGGGATCTAAAGCAGATTCTGAACCTGAAGTTGATAAAATGACTAATATCTGCCTTGCTGACCCTGGGGCATTATGGTGGAATTTCATGGATGGGTGTGCACTCGAGGTGGGAGGTCAGAATACCAGTAACAATGATAGTGATGCAAGTCATAGCAGCAATAGTACCAAAGACGCTATGCAATGGGACAGTACAGCCCGCCATCTCACTCCTACTCCAAAGGCTACAAAATCATGACTCCTGCTCAGGCCTTCTTGGAGAAATCTAAAGTCACCATCTCACATTCATCTGCTTGGCCAAGCAGATCGGGTAACCAGCCAGTGGAACCAGCACTGCCAGCAAGCTACGATTTATTGTATGCTCACAGTGAGGAGTATAAGAAGGGTGTATCAGGTCTACGCAGGAATAATTTGAAAGCCCAGGCCACAATGTGAAAGGTCTCCAAGCAAATATCCCTACCTGGCACTCGAATGACTGAGGTAGAAGAACGTTTAGATAAATTAGAACAGGCCACTTCAGCTATTCGTGAGCAAGTTGATGATCAGCAGAAGCAGTCTCGGGGTCTGATGGACAAAATGGAAGACATAGAAAATGAGATATGAGATGAGACATTACAATTTACACGTATTAGGCATTGACGAGGGCTCAGAGGGCGATGATCCTTGAGGCTTTATTGTTTGACTATTCCAGAGAGCTTTTCCTGATCTCCAAGAGTGGGACATAGATTTTCAAATGCAGTGGGCATGTCGCTTCCCCTTTAATAAATCGAAAGGCAATTGGAGGAATTTGTATCCAAGGACAAGCCTAATCTACATTGGCAACTTTGTTTTTTGTCAGTTACTATATCAGTTCGCTCGCCCTAAAGATACTGCTAAAGATGCTGTACACACCTTCTTTACACAATTAGATTTTATTCATTGCACAGTCGTGGGCCAATGCCAGCTCTTACAAATGACCCCCAGATTTACGTCTGTGAGAGCATAGGTCTACCTCCAAGAGCCTGCATGGCTTAAGATCATTCTTTGATAACGCACTTATACTTGTACTTCAAAAGAACGTGCCAATGTTTTGTTGGAGTCATGGTCCAAGGGGGAATGGTCTTGGATAATGATTAAGGGTTTAATGAAGAGTGATTTATAGCATCTAACTACTTTTGACCAATCTTCAGTATACCAACCATGGTCTCCTTCTTTACAATGCTGATGTATATTACTCCTCGCTGCTGAATTTGTCAAATGAGTTAAATTCAGAGCAAGTGAAGCCATTAACATTACTCTGGGGCTTTTCTTTTCTCTTTGTTTCTTCTTTTTATAATGTTTCAATATCTTTGCATGGCCATTCTAACTAGTGGCCATAAATTATGCTCTTTTGAACGGTGGTTTGGGAGTTTATCTCTTATTGTTCAGAGATAAACATTGGATTGGGGATGGGGGCATTAATATGTCCCTTTTATGGGGAAACGAGGGGACGTAAAAGGGCAGGAGAGAGAGGGGGTCAAAGGGTGGCATACAAAAAAAGATAAAAAAGCAAGATATATATATTGTGGGCACCAAAATGAAGCTGATAGTTGATGATAATTACACAGGTTAGACAACATAATTCGCACAGCATAATGGTCATCACATGGAATGTTATCGGTCTTCGGACTAAAGGAACTCAATTATTTGGCACCTGAGATACTATGTCTTTGAGAGATATATTTATCTGGACAAGATTATGAAAAATTAAGTCAACTGGGGTATAAAATATTAGCAAATACGAATCAACAATCTTTTATGCAGGAGATCACATTGCTTGTTCAAAACCATACTTGGGAGATGACAGAATCTAAATGTGATTCCCACAGTTGATGGCTTATTGCTCGGATCTTTAAGGATGCAATGGCAATTAAAATATGTGGTCTTTATGCAGCTAATATAGATGATCTAGCCACATTCAACCAGTTATGGCTGGAATTACCAATTTCAAAAATACCAATAATTGTAGGTGGGGGCATTAATCTTACTATTGATTCTAGGATTTATTCTATGGGGCCGTATATTACTTCTCAAATGCACCAATCTAAGGCAGCTTTTCTTCACATTACGGACTCTTTTGGTTTTCTGATTTTACTCAGCCCCGCCCAAATCCTGGTCTAACATCAATGTGCTTCTGATATCTCAAGGTTTAATAACTTATACCCCCGTTGAATTACACTCATGACCATTGTCAGATCACAACCTAATTATATTATGTATCGAAAGGAGCTCCCCCAAGTTCTCCATACTGGACATTTAATGGAAGTCCTCTTAATGATTCAAATGATAAGATTCACATGTCCAAGGTGTTGGAGATATATATTATTAATTGATATATACTGCCTCCACTAATGTGGGTTGCAACAATATGAAAGATGTCATTGGAGACTACACTCGTATACAAATTCAAGACACAGAAACAATCGATCTAAAGCAAATTAATTAAGAATGCTGTTATAAAGATTGGAATCAAAATATGCACTCTCACTGGATTTGATTTGGGATTTCTGGAATGCAACAGCTACCCAAGGGTGTCCAGGTGCTAAGTACCGCCAGTGAACTGCTGTGATAGCCATAGAACTATGAGGAAAGATTATTTGGAGAAAAAAAACATCATCAGTTGTTTTCAAAAGTATTGGAGGTTGTTATTCAGTCTTCACCTCCAGCAAAAGCTCATTCCAGAGAGGGAGCCATACAGGAAAAGGCTCTTCCTCCTTGTCTAGCCACCTTAGTTTTTGCTATCAGTTAGATATTTATCTGCCGAGCAGGGGCATCGTCTAGGGACATATCTCTGCATTTTACAACTGAGGTAAGAGGCCCAAGAGCCACTGTAGGGTTTATGCACAAGCACAGAGTCTTAAACCAGATTCTTTTCTTCACTGGCAACCAATGAAGTTTTTCCAGGTATACAGATACTGACATAGATTTTGGTAAACCCAGAATTGATGTAGCTGCCACAACCTGGACCATCTGAAGCTTCTGTAGAAGATGCTGCAGTAGGCACAGATAGAGTGCATTCCCACAGTCCAGTCTCAAGCAAGCCAGAGCTTGGACAACCATCTTCCTAGAGACAGCAATGGAAATATTTTATATAGCATGCACAGGATAACAAAGCAAACTGAGACATCCTTACATATGTGTGTGTAGAAAAGATTACCTGGTTATCCAAAAGCATCCCCAGATTTCTCGTGCATACCACTGGTGTAGGTGAATTGCCTAGCTGTTCAGGTCACCAGGCAGGGGACCATATGGGTGTCTGCTTATCAAACAAAAGTTACCTCAGTTTTATCCCCATTTAGTTTAAAACAAGTTCCTGCATCTAGCTTGCTAGTCCAATCATACAAGCAGAAACATTTTCCCTTGAAGCCTTGCATCCTGTGCTAATGACACCACAATTTGAGCGTCGTCCGCATAGCACATCATATTCAACCCATACAATCTGACAAATGTGGGCTAAATGAAACATATATAATAAACAGAGTAGGGCTCAGTGATGAACTCCTTGGGACTTCACACCCAGTAGTGTATAGAGAAGACTCAAAGGGAGGTCAGGTCACAGGTCCAAGGTCATAGATTGAGTTCTGTTTTCAATAAAGGATATAAACCATTTTAAGACCCTCACATGTATACTAAACTAATGAAGTCTATCCAGAAGAAGAGGATGAGAGACAGTGGGGCCGATTCCGATCTCGGTCGGAGGCGCACCCAATAGCATTCGGTCGGGAAAAAAGCCATACGAAAGCCTGTTTCCCGACCGATCCGTACAGCACACCGAACGAGTAAGTACGATGCGCACAACAGCACAGAATCCGGCCGAGCCGTACTCACCCAAACCAGGTCCTGTTCCCCGACCGAGGCGAATCCGGAAACGCCGAATCGAGTCGCACGGAAGGAAAAATGCAGCTCCGTCCGGCCGAACGAGTACGATGCGCTTTCCGTACGCGACGAACCCGTCGCTATGCACGGCACGTCAAAGCATCCGGGAGAGGCGCACATAAGCTCCGATTCGCGCCACAACACGATCCATGGCTACGAGACGAACACGCCAGCGACGAGGACGAGGCGAAGCGACGAGGACAACGCGAAGCGACGAGGACGACGCGAAGCAACGAGAAGGACGAACGACACGAACCAACCATGAATCCCTTCGTCCCGATCATACCAATATTCTACATTTACTACCGGAACAGGCACGGACGCGTACGGCGCAGAAGGTAAGCCAGACACCAACCACAAAACACATACAACACGTACACGACACATCACACACACACAGAGGGATGCAGAATATACTTACACCAGCAACAGCAGCACCATAGGGGCGGGATGCCCATCACCAATGCCACATATGCACACAGGGGCCTGAATGCGCACCACCACCCCTACCCAGGGGGCAGGATGCCTACCACTACTACCACCCTCACCCAGGGGGCTGGATGCCTACCACTACTACCACCCTTAGCCAGGGGGGCTGGATGCCTACCACTACTACCACCCTCACCCAGGGGGGCTGGATGCCTACCACCACTACCACCCTCACCCAGGGGGGCTGGATGCCTACCACTACTATCATCCTTAGCCAGGGGGGGCTGGATGCCTACCACTACTACCACCCTCACCCAGGGGGGGCTGGATGCCAACCACCACCCTTAGCCAGGGGGGCTGGATGCCTACCACTACTACCACCCTCACCCAGGGGGCTGGATGCCTACCACTACTACCACCCTTAGCCAGGGGGCTGGATGCCTACCACTACTACCACCCTTAGCCAGGGGGGCTGGATGCCTACCACTACTACCACCCTCACCCAGGGGGGCTGGATGCCTACCACCACTACCACCCTCACCCAGGGGGCTGGATGCCTACCACCACTACCACCCTCACCCAGGGGGGCTGGATGCCTACCACTACTACCACCCTCAGCCAGGGGGGCTGGATGCCTACCACCACTACCACCCTCAGCCAGGGGGGCTGGATGCCAACCACCACCCTTAGCCAGGGGGGGCTGGATGCCTACCACTACTACCACCCTCACCCAGGGGGGGCTGGATGCCTACCACTACTACCGCCCTCACCCAGGGGGGGCTGGATGCCTACCACCACCCTTAGCCAGGGGGCTGGATGCCTACCACTACTACCACCCTCACCCAGGGGGGCTGGATGCCTACCACTACTACCACCCTCAGCCAGGGGGCTGGATGCCTACCACCACCCTTAGCCAGGGGGGCTGGATGCCTACCACCACTACCACCCTCACCCAGGGGGGCTGGATGCCTACCACCACCCTTAGCCAGGGGGCTGGATGCCTACCACTACTACCACCCTCACCCAGGGGGGCTGGATGCCTACCACTACTACCACCCTCACCCAGGGGGGCTGGATGCCTAACACTACTACCACCCTCACCCAGGGGGGCTGGATGCCTACCACCACCCTTAGCCAGGGGGGCTGGATGCCTACCACTACTACCACCCTTAGCCAGGGGGGCTGGATGCCTACCACTACTACCACCCTCACCCAGGGGGCTGGATGCCTACCACCACCCTTAGCCAGGGGGCTGGATGCCTACCACTACTACCACCCTCACCCAGGGGGCTGGATGCCTACCACCACCCTTAGCCAGGGGGGCTGGATGCCTACCACTACTACCACCCTCACCCAGGGGGGCTGGATGCCTACCACCACTACCACCCTCACCCAGGGGGGCAGGATGCCTACCACTACTACCACCCTTAGCCAGGGGGCTGGATGCCTACCACTACTACCACCCTCACCCAGGGGGGCTGGATGCCTACCACTACTACCACCCTCACCCAGGGGGGCTGGATGCCTACCACTACTACCACCCTCACCCAGGGGGGCTGGATGCCCACCACTACTACCACCCTCACCCAGGGGGCTGGATGCCTACCACCACTACCACCCTCACCCAGGGGGGCTGGATGCCTACCACTACTACCACCCTCACCCAGGGGGGCTGGATGCCTACCACCACCCTTAGCCAGGGGGGCTGGATGCCTACCACCACTACCACCCTCACCCAGAGGGGCTGGATGCCTACCACTACTACCACCCTCAGCCAGGGGGCTGGATGCCTACCACCACCCTTAGCCAGGGGGGGCTGGATGCCTACCACCACTACCACCCTCAGCCAGGGGGGGCTGGATGCCTACCACTACTACCACCCCCACTCATAGGATGGACAATGCATGACACAACCAGCACACCACAACCTAGGGAATGCAAGAAGAAGACATCCCCCCAACACCATGACAAGCGTGTGTAGACTGTGTCAAATGCCTACAACACCGAACATGACTTTGAACATACAATGTGACCCCCTAGCACATGTGCCACACATATATGTGTGTGGCACCCACAATGCAAGCAGGCCATGACCATTGTGGCAATGGGGTCCAAACCCCCATCATCACAGTGACCAAAATGTAAGTGTGGGGTCCGTAGCTGAAGCACATTTTGACCATTGTGGCAATGGGGTCCAAACCCCCATCATCACAGTGACCAAAAGGTAAGTGTGGGGTCCATAGCTGAAGCACATTTTGAACATTGTGGCAATGGGGTCCAAACCCCCATCATCACAGTGACCAAAATGTAAGTGTGGGGTCCATAGCTGAAGCACATTTTGAACATTGTGGCAATGGGGTCCAAACCCCCATCATCACAGTGACCAAAAGGTAAGTGTTGACAAAGAAAGAGGTGCAACTGCCAAACTGCATGGATGATTCCTGGTCACAGAACAACAAACACATCAGTGGCAAAGTAGTGTATGTGTCCCATTGCAACATAAATTGGGGGAGCCAAATACTGCAGTGCAAATAAGACATACCTTTGGCCATGTGCAGACAAACAACACCCATGGGGGCTGACACCGTCAACAATCATCAATGACACAATGACAGAAGTGACCATCAGAATGCAGACCCACATATTTGCACCAATGGGCACACAAATGCAGATACCCTGTGGAGACTGCAGATGTGAGGTGAACAGATACCATACCATGGCTGCAATGGGACACACAAACCATGATCATTGTGCTGACCGATGACCTAGGAGTCCCAGGGACAGCAGGGGAAACCCACCAAACTACATACAGCCAATGGCACACCCAAGATATGCCAATGCAGTGGTGCAGATGCACAAACACAAACAGGCAGACCCACACTGCACATCATACACAACAGGTGAGGGGGGTGCCAGTGTCCCCAGGCAACCACACAACACATAAGGAGACCTGAATACCAATCATACAGATGTGCATACAGTGCCACACAAAGGTAACTCATGAATCCAAATCCCCTATGTGGGCAAGCAGGCATTGTCAGATGAGAGGGAGCACAAATCACACATGTCACACAGGCACGTAGGGACAGCAACTGACACAGCAAGACACAGACACACCACAGCACCACCCCCAGGGCCCCCACAATGTGGTGACCCTGGGCTGCATTACAATCCCACTGTGATGACAAAGCTAAATGTGGTTCACACTGTGAACCACAGTCATGTGTCCTGAGCAACTAACTACCATCACACCTACACAAGCACAAATCAAACAGCATGGCCAGTAAGCCAAGGCCAACATGGAGGCAGGGGCCTAGCCGGGCAACAACTCTCATCTGCACACACTCAACACCACACCCCTCGACCTCCAACAATGTGCAGCAGTGAAGCACACATGCACTGGTGACATTGCACATGCACCCATGACTATTCCAGGGTGGTGGGTGGGAACCAAGGTGCAGAAACACATCACACATGGCCACTCAACAAGACTCCTGAATGTCTGACACACTGCACACTACGCTGTACATGGACATGACGGCAATACCACACCAACCAATGAGATCCCAGCCACAGTCACACACCAATGAAGAAGCCAAGGTCACCCACAAAGAACACACATAGACAACAACCAACATTGCAGCCCGGACCCTGAGGAGTTCCAGCAGTCACACACACAACGTGTCACAATCACTGAAAGATAACACAAACTGGAAATCACATGACAGGGGCAAACAACAAGTGCCAAGGGGAAACCTGACTGTGACCCATCTGCGTCTGCACACAAACTCAGCCCTGACAGCAAACACACCTATGGGTGACACCCTGATGACCAGTAATGTGCCATGCACCCACATCACAGAGAACCCAGGGAGAAGACTTTGGGGGAACATAGGTCAACTCAGCTAGCATCACAAACAGGTACAACACTAGGGATCACAGCATGCACAGCTAAACGGAAGTGAACACACAGACATGCACATACAACACACACCTTGGGTGCAGGCAATGTCACAGGAGTACACACTGCCATGAGGGGACTCCACTCCTGTGTGAGGAAAGCAGTGCCATATGTTGCCTCAGTAGGGCCCCATCATGTCAGCTGAGCACTTGGTCACACAATCAACAATTAGCACCAAATGAGGGCTCCCGTAACATCAGCCTGGTCATGGAAGTGCCAACGGAATCATCAGCACAGATCCAACACACTTGTATAGCAATGTTGCACTGACAACACAGATGAGTCCTTCCCCATTGATGCCCAAACCTGCATGTCCATTGGAGATGGCCTCACGGTCAGGGAAGTAGACGAATTGAACAATGGCAGGCACAACAGATGTGCAGGGGTGGAAGCCACAGATGTGAAATAGGCAATCTAAGTAGGAAATCCCATTGCCAAATACTGAACACATGACACCCTCAGATGCTGCTATGGATGACATGGATACACCACAGGATAGGACACATTCCCCCTGGACCACATGGGTTCCTGCACAGTAACACTTCATTATCATGAGACCAAATATCACCATCACTGCAGCAAGGGCATGGTTAGCATCATCAACATCATGTACATCAGAAGCAAAAGCACTAGAGAACAGAAAGTTGCTTTATTCAGCATATGTGGCATTAAAAGTAGAAGTCCGGTAGGAAATAAACAAAGGCCAATGGCCAGTCCATCAACAAAGTCACAAGTGGGTGACAGTGGCAGATGCCTGCACAAAACTAGGGACAATCCACTAGGAGGGGCAACCGGGGGGGTAGGCCAGGCACCGCAGGGACAGGATCAGGGCTCACCAGGAGGAAGCAGGGAAGGGGTGGTGGGTGCTGGAGAGCCACTGACAACTGCAGTGGAGGTGTCTGACATGGTGTGTGCCGGCACAACTGGGGGGCATGGCTCACATGTTGTGGGTGCCGGCACGACTGCAGTGGACCCTGCAGATGGAGTGGACAGGTCCGCCACTGCAGTGCCCAAGTCAGACAGGGTGGTAGTGGACTCCACTGCAGTGCCTACCACCAGGGGAGGAGAATGGGGAACAGGCAAGGTGGGCTGGACAGAGGGGGAGGACACCCTGACCACATCAGTGGCACAGACAAGCGCAGCGGGGGTGTGGTGCCGGGAGAGCAAGTGGCAGGGGGAGAAGGCCGGATCCTCTTGGGGATGGTATATCTGTGGGTGGGGGAACCTGGGGCAGGGTGTGGTGGGGGCACCTGTGGAGTGGGGGCCTGAGGGATGGAGGAAGGAGACCTAGTGCTTGAGCTGCAGGGCGGCGGCGGGGTCTTGCTCTTACCACTCCCGGGGGACTTGCGGGTGGGGGCCTCAGTCTGTCTGCGCCTGGGGGAGGGTGTCCGGGGGCGAGGGCACTCTGCTCCGTGTGGAGGGGCTTCCTCTTCCCCCTGGATGCTGGAGCAGCTGGATCGGAGGGGAAGAGGCCGAGGTCACTGAGGAAGAGGCGCTGGGTCTTTGGGGTTGCAGGTGAGGCAAGGGAGGGTGTTTTGGAGGGAGAGGCAACTGAGGACTGCGCAGTGCCCGTGGATGCGTGTGTGTGTACCAGGGCCCCATCCCCTGTGAGTCTGGTTTCAGTCCCCTGACTGTGCGTGCGTGTGCGTTTTGTTTGTGGCGTGTGTGTCTGTGTGCTGGACGTGTGTGTGCTGGTGTGTGCCTGTGCCGGTGTGTGTGTGCTTGGGACGGGTAAGGTGCTGGGGAGTGTGGATGGAGCAGAGGCAGGAGGGGTGAGGGACTGTCTGAGGAGGGACACTGCTGCCGTCAGGGAGGAGTCCATGGACCTATTGCCCCTCTGTAGGTCAGACATGCCCGATGAGATGCCCTCCATGAACGACACCAGCTGAGTCAACAGAGCGGTGTGCGCATGGAGGACACTCAGCATGGCTGTCTGCCCTACATGGAGCTGGCGAAGGAGGTACACAGACTCCTCACTCAGGGCAGCAGGGGACACAGGGGCAGGGGGTGCGGTGCCTGGCCCAAAGGAGACACGCTCCCGAACATGGGAGCCTCCACGGACCTGGGGAATGGGAGCCGATGGGAGGGCGGTGGTGGTGCTGGTGGTGGCGGGGACAGCAACACTAGCTGGGGTGTGGTGGCTGCTGACACCCGCCTCCATAAGGGAGACATCCTCCGAGTTGCTCTGGTCCTCAGCTGAGGTGGATGGTGCTGAGGACTCCTCGGTGTGGCTCCCCTCGCCCTCCGTGCCACTGGGTCCCTCCGACCACTCCTCGGCTGCTGACCCAGTCTGGCTCTCTGGCTCCTCCTGGTCCGTGGAGCTGTCCCCTTCCGTGGCCGTGGATGTATCTGCAAACAATGGGGAAACAGACAGACATCAGTCACCTGCACCAAACGCACACACCACTGTGAGCACAGCACATTACAGAGCAAGCCCTGGCATCATTAGTTGTACATTGCTAAAAGTGCCCTAACTGAACAGGAGAAGCCAATTGTCAGTCTGATGCCAACCATGGCACTCACATCCCACATGGCCTTGCACCCATCTGTCTGGTGTCTGTTGGATTGCAACACCCCAGTGTGGACACATGCACCAACTACACAGTAGTTGGACAGTGCAGAGGACACGGTGTGGCATGTGGACATGAACACATCACAGCTCTTGCCACTGAGTCAGTACAGGTTTCCGGATGAAAGGGATGCCCAGAGTCAAATAGGAAATGCATGTGATGCATACCAGCGACAGACACCATGATGCACCCATGTCCTGATAGCCATCGCCACAATGGTGTGCATGTAGCACATGTCACTACCCTGGAGGACCACCAATAAGTTGACACATGCCATGGCAGAGGCATGACTGCTAAGTCATACATCACTGTCTCAGTGATGTATGACTTGGCAGCCAGACAACAACACTATGCACTGTGTCACAATAGTAGGTCATGGGGAATGCAAGTCCTGGAGCTGCACAAGTGCACATGTACATCCCCCACACAACACATCATCTTAATCCTCATCTGTCCAGGTCATACCTATTGGACATATGGGAGACCTGTGACACTACACTCTGAACCTGAGCCCCTCACAATCTGCTGTGAATGGGGAACAGCTGCCTGAACTTCACATTCGCATACCCCAGTCTGCACGGGCAGCTGATCAAACACCTATGTGACACACAAGTATTGTCTCCTATGGTCACATCTCCACGGGCATGCTGAGCCCCTACCAAGAAACACCCCAGCAGTCCTGGCAAGTAATCCACAGCACACTGACACAGAGGCAGACACCTGAGGGGTCAAATCACTGCGCACAATGTGTCAGCTGATACACGGGAGTGGGAGTACAGAGTGCATTGCATGGCCTGGAGTAGGCATGACTGTCCTGCTCCACATGAATGAGGATGAGCCCTGGACAGTGGATAGCTGGCTATGTATGTGTGACACACGTAATCTGCACACTCCTGGGGCCCAAACATTGTTCCCACCCGCTGCATGGGCGTGTGCCACATACCCCAGGCAATGTGGTGGCTCAGCTCAGCAAGTGGACCGCATATCAAAGCAACACGCAGATTACATGTCCGAACACAGGCGTTGTGTGAACAATGGACCCACCCATGATGCCCACAACAGAGTTAGGGAAACAGATGCTGTCCCCCACCTTTAGTGAAGCAAACTGCAAGGACACAGTCCCAAGTGACACAATTCCCTGAATGTAAGGGCCACACCTGGGTATCAGATGAGCAGTGGGCAGTGCACAATAGAGGGACATGGCTCCTGGACAACATGACTGCTGCACTGTGGCAGTTGAACCAGGCCAGAGGAGGGCACAAAGCATGTAATACAGAGTTCACAGTGCAGTCTTTGACTCACCCCCTCCTTGCTGCTGTCTGGCCTTCAGCTGCCCATCCAGGACTGGAAACACCACCGCCAGGATCTGGAGCATGTGGGGGTCAGGGTCCGTGTTCCGCCCCTCCTGCGAGGAGGCGACAGCTTCAGCTGGACCCGTGCAATCCTCCGGGTCCAGCCCCGAAGGTCCTGCCACCTCTTCTGGCAGTTGCGGATCCGGCGCTTGTAGACCCCCACGGACCGGACGGCCCGGACGATGTCCTTCCAGATCTCCTGCTTCCGATGGGCATTAACCTGTCAGGATGACAAAGTGAAAAGGCCATTACTACACATGCAACATATCCGTGCATGACACAGTTGTATATACATGTCTCAATCACAGGGGCACATGATGTACACAGGCAGTGCAAAGCTGCCCATGGACAGTTTGCCAGACGTCACTACATGGTATCATTGCATGGGAAGTAAAACCTTGTTCAAATGCACTGTCACTGCACCATACCTGTCCAGTGCATGTCACTACACACTATGGGGGGTGACAACTACTCAGTGAGCCTGCTAGCCAGTGGCGTGCAGACTTCCAGCCTTGCTAGTCAGACAAAATGCACATTCAAAAAGGCAAGGCACAGAACACTCACCTGCTCCCCTGGTGTCCCATACAGCTTGCTGTACTGTGGAAGTAGGCTGTCCAGCAGGGCCTGGTTCTCCTCAAGGCTGAAGGCTGGGGCTCTCTCCACAGTACGTGCCATTGCAGGGTCCAGAGGGGCAGAGACAGCAGCAGTGCAGTGGCAGATGTCGTCCTGGAGCATGTAGTGCAGGCAAGTGAGCTCTCAGGGGAACAGCCAGCAATATATATGTGCTGGAGAGGCAGATACTGTCCCTTGTGTCCAAAGTGATAGGTCCAAGTCGTTTGCATCTTCTGAATCTGGCCAATCCATGGAATAGCAGCACCAAAACATGCCCACAGCATCCTTCAAATCTTCAACTTCATGACATACATGATTTTGCAACATTGTTGTGGGTGACCAACTGATTTTCCAGCAACCGACTCGTTCGAAATTCGAAAACGCGTCCGTTGCCAGGCAAGCCCATTGTCAATGGGTGCGCACCGATCGGTCCATTGCGGTACAACGCGTACAGGGGTACAACGCGTACCCGCACACATTGAATGCAATGGGCCGGCCGGGGCACCGATCGGTCCATTGCAGTTCAACGCGTACAGGGGTACAACGCGTACCCGCACACATTGAATGCAATGGGCCGGCTGGAGGCACCGATCGGTCCATTGCAGTACAACGCATACAGGGGTACAACGCGTACCCGCACACATTGAATGCAATGGGCCGGCCGGGGCACCGATCGGTCCATTGCAGTTCAACGCGTACAGGGGTACAACGCGTACCCGCACACATTGAATGCAATGGGCCGGCCGGGGCACCGATTGGTCCATTGCTGTTCAACGCATCACTGTACATGTGACTGGCATATGTCAGCATGCCTGTCTCAGATGGACATATGCCAGCCACAGATAGCTCCCAGGGAGTGAGGGGCACACCTACATCACGACAGCCTGTCCAAACTTTATCATAAGGCATGTAAGGCTGCATTTCCTATTGTGTGTATGTTGGTGTACATGTTGTCCTGTGGGTGTCACCTGTGGGCAGCCACCCCCAGGCTGTGCACGTGTTCATGGGGACAGGATCCTGGGTGTTACGTGTACATGACCACTGTGATGTGCAACTGTTCATATCTGTGCATGTGCCATGGTCACATTTCACGGTGGTGTATGTGTATGTCATGTCACATACCCCGTGAGTCCCATGTGGGACGGTATGTTTGAGCCAGGGTGTCCCAGTGGCACAATAGTGATGGTCCTCCACAGTCTTTGTGCATGTAGTGTTTACAATGTCTCTGATTTCATGTGCACAATGGGAGACAGTCGCCACATCCAGGTTGTGTGTGCATGGACTTTGATGTTGTGCGTGTGTGTGTCACAGACGTCCATGTCTGTCCTGCCGTGGCAAGTGGGACCACTACCTGTGGGGGTCATGGTTGTTTTGCTGTGGTGTATACATGATACTCCATGTAATGCCAGTGTCCATGTGGCAATACAGGGTCCCTGGGAATGTACCTGTCGTTGAGCTGTGGTGCCTGGGGCACATCTGTCCTCACATGTCACTGTGGGGAGTGATTGTGACACGGCAGCAGGAAATGGGAACTGTGACACGGCCTCATGATATCCAATGGGCCAACCTGGGACTAATTGATGCCACCTGTTGGACCGTGTTGACAGATGTTGGCCATGTATGTACCATACATGTCCTTACAGAACTGCACACTTCATGTAGTTGTGCCTCATAATGATGTATGTTGGGATATTGAGTGTGTTCAATGCCGCATATGTGGGGTGACTGACAATCTTGCTTACTTCTCCTCTGCACTGCAGGAGCTCCTGCTGTCCATCGACCATTCCCAGACCTGGCAACGATGGTGGAACGGGACAGCATCCGACGGTACCGCTTCACCAGGCAGCTGATTGAGGATTTGGCAGTGCAGTTGTCCCCACATTTGCAGCCTGGCCGGCCGTATCCTACAGCGCTGACCCCCAAGGTGAAGGTGATGGCAGCCCTACACTTCTTTGCCACTGGTACCTTCCAACATACTGTGGTGACTGCTGGTGGGATGTCACAGACCATGTTGAGCCGTGTGCTCCGCGATGTTTTGGCGGCAATGTTGCTATTCCTGAACCGGTACATCTATTTCCCTAGACTGCGACGACTCACTGACGTGAAGAGTGACTTTTATGCCCTGGGGAGGATGCCGCATGTCATTGGCTCCATTGATGGGACACATGTGGCTTTGGTACCACCACAGGCCCAGGAGCAGGCCTACAGGAACCGCAAGCACTACCACTCGGTCAATGCACTGGTAGTGTGTCTTGCAGACATGACCATCACACACGTGTGTGCCCGTTTCCCTGGTTCAGCACACAATGCCTTTGTGATGAGGAGTAGTCGCATCCCCAGGATGATGGCACAGATGCAGAACCAGCGTGCCTGGCTTGTCGGTGTGTACTGACTTTGTGCCATTGTGTGTGATCTGATCTGTAGTATTCCGCCCACTTTTCCAAGTCAGCTAATGTGCACTTGTCTGTCCGTAGGTGACTCGGGATACCCCAACATGCCGTGGTTGCTGACACCCCTCAGGAACCCTGTGACACCAGCCCAGATGCGCTACAATGAGGCACATGGTCGGACCAGGAGAGTGATTGAGCGGACATTTGGTCTCCTGAAGAGCCGCTTCCGCTGCCTGGACAAGACCGGAGGGTCCCTCCCATATGCCCCTGCGAAAGTGTGCAAGATTATCATCGTCTGCTGCATGCTCCACAACCTGGCAGTGCGGAAGGAGTTGCCTCTCATCCAGGATGACAATGACCAACATCCGCCACCTGTGGAGGATCCTGGCCTGGACCACGATGCCAGTGACGATGATGATGATGATGATGGTGATGTCCGCACACAGCTCATCACCAACTTCTTTAGCTGAATGTGAGTATCCTGAGGTGTCATGTCAATGATGTGAGTTGGCATGATGTGTAGGTGGTGCTCTGGTGCTGTTGGAGTGTGTCCATGGGCTACTTGACTGGATGTGTGTTGCGATGTGTGCTTACAGGTGGGCTGTACTCCCCAACAGTGTTGACATGCTAACTTGGTTCTGGGTGGGTATCTTGTAACATGTATTGTGCATGAGTTTTGCTGTTCTGTCCTGTACTCCATTGCTTTTGACTGTGTGTCATTTCTGTCCTTCACAGGGTACTTTCAGATTCGTTTGGTCAACTGTGTCCACCGACGACGTGATTGCACTTCCAGGCTGGTAGCTGTTGTGTCCCTACAGGTGATGTGCGCCACACCCATGGACTTCCTTCCGTCTACAGTTGTTGACTGTGTGCCCGCTGCCAGGTGGGATTACCTTGCATCTGTAGTGGTTACGACATGTTGCAACTGTGTAATAAACCTGTGCTTCACTTTGTGATGTGCGTTGTCTGTGGTCACACATTTGACTGCCATTTGCTTACTGCACCTGTGGGCTACTTGACTACAACTGGGAATGGGTGTGGTGTCTGTGCATTGCACCGTCTTCCCTGGCAACATCAGTGTAGGCAATGAGTCAGATGGCCTAGGTGTGTATGTGTTGTGTAGCCCTGGTGGTGTGTCTCCCTCATATGTGTCACGTTGCCTTTACTCACATGCCTGTGTTGTCCTTGCTGTTGCAGTTCGCAAACACAGTGTAATTTTGCAGTTCATCATCCCCATAACAGCACCCACGTTGGAATCACAACAGAGGCAAGTATGGTGTATTAGTGTGTTTATTGTGATACATTTGTGTGAATAGTGCATAGGATGGGTAGTGCTGTACATAAATCTTGCAATCCGAAGTTCCTAGGTGAATTGAAAGTCCTGGTAGACAGAATCCCCAGTATCGGGGCCACAGTTGTCTGATACATTGGTCCAACTTGTACTCCCCATGCAATGTGTGGGAGTAGTGTTGCCGTCAACAGGGTGAACAGTCTGTGCACAAAGGTGAACATCCAGAACAGGTTCAGGCTTCCTGGGAGTTGCGCTTGGCCATCGGCCTCTCACTTGCCCCTCCTCGGACGACCCCTCTTCTTGGGGGGGGCCCCTCAAGTACAGGCTGCTGCGGTGCAGGGACTCTCCGCCAGAGTCATCCTCCCTCCCTGTGGCAGTTGCAGTTTGATCGGCACCAGATGTTGTTGGCACACAGGGAGGTGTGGACTGGTTGCTGTTCATCTGGCGGAGGCATTGTAAAATGTCCCTGTGCACCGCCGTCATCTCATGCAGTGCATCCCACTTGGACTCCACGCGGGACATGTGTGAGTCCACGCGGGACATGTGTGACTCCACGTGGGACATGTGGGAGTCCAAGCGGGCATGATGGGCAGCCTGCTGCTGTTTCATGTCTCTGAGGAGCCCCACTACCTGGCTGAGGTCTCCGGTGCTGGACTGGTACGCATCAGCTATGCGTACCAGTTGTGGGTCATCATGCACACCAGCAACCTCTGCAAGCAGCGACCTCTGTCTCCCACCCCTCCCACCACCCCTGCTGACATGTGCAGTGTGTGCAGTGGCACGCACAGATGACCCTGGTCCACCTTGGGGGTTGGTGGTGGTGGTGGTGTCCATGGCCCCAGGTTGGTCCAGGGTCCCTGTGCTGGTGTTGCTCCTTGTTCTGTCCATGTCGGCAGGGATGGTATTTGTGGTGACAGTCGTTGGAGGGGTGGGTGCAGGGGGTGCAGCTGGTGGTCCTGCTGGTGCTGCAGCTGGTGGTCCTGCTGGTGCTGCATGTAGACTTGCACCGGATGTGCCAGGTTGGTCTTCTTCATCCGAGGAGGACAGAGGCTGTACGACGCCAGTGAGCTCCGCATCCTCTTGAGCCTGGGACTGGGACTCCTCAGCGTCTGCTGCTGTGTCCCCATCATCACCTGTTTTGGGAGACACACACAATGTATGTTATGTTTCTGCAGGCATCAATGGTTGACACACATGACAGTTGTGACTGTGCCTCTGGGTGCGGGCCTGTACATTGCATTGTCCTAAGTCGTCACAGTCAGGGGTTGATATTGGTGTGGCACATTGTCCTGCATTATTTGGGCATTTCTATGTATTTTTTGGGGTGTGAACATGGTCTGCATTGGTTGTGTTTGGTTGACAGCCGGCCCTCCTTCCCACCCACCCAGCCAGTCAGTTATCCCACCATGGACTGTGCTTGCATTGCAGGGAGTGGAAGTTGTCTCTCAGGATGTCAGTCAGTGGTGTCCTGCTGTTTGTTGGTGCACAGTTGCCAGCAGGGCCTTGTGCTCCCCACAGCAGTAGCCAGTGTCAGCCATCTTGTGAGTCCTTCTCCACTCCCTGTGATGTGAGCATGGTTCAGGGTGGTGTTGATGGGACAGTTGTGGGGGTGAGCTATGTCTGTGACTACGACTCCCATCATGCTATTGCCTCCACCCCACTTCCCAGCATTCCCATACTTACTTGCTTTTGTGGGGAGTTCAGTGTGTGTGGGTGTGAGAGCAATGGCAAGATGGCTGACAGTGGTGTCCTGCTGTTGGTTGGTGTGCAGTTCCCAGCATGCCCTTGTGCTCCCCACGACACAGCAACAGTGTCAGACATCTTTGATGGGCCTTTCCACTCTCTGTGGGATGTGCATGCGTGAGTGTGAGCTTGCTGGGCCATGTGGTGGGGGATGTAGAGCTGTGACTACGACTCCCATCATGCTATTGCCTCCACCCCCTTCCCAGCATGCCCATGCTTCCTTCCTTTGATTCTGCTTCCCTGTGGGGTGGGCTGGCTGTGCTGACAGGATGGCTGGGAGTGTTGTCCTGGCAGTTGTTTGGCTAAGAGTCCCAAGAGTGTCCCTGTGCTTCACACAACATAACCCAGGGTGGGGGTTCTTTGTGGGATCTTGTGTTAGGATGGGGGGCATTGCATTCTACCAGGTGGGTTCTGTGGAGTTTGTGTTGGGGGGTGTGTGTGAGGGGAGGTGCTTGTGACTATGGTCAGTGCTGCAAGTCCTCCTTCCCACCCACCCACCCACCCACCCAGTTATCCCACCATGGAACGTGCTTGCATTGCAGGGAGTGTAAGTTGTCTCTCAGGATGTCAGTCAGTGGTGTCCTGCTGTTTGTTGGTGCACAGTTGCCAGCAGGGCCTTGTGCTCCCCACAGCAGTAGCCAGTGTCAGCCATCTTGTGAGTCCTTCTCCACTCCCTGTGATGTGAGCATGGTTCAGGGTGGTGTTGATGGGACAGTTGTGGGGGTGACCAATATCAGTGACTACGACTCCCATCATGCTATTGCCTCCACCCCCTTCCCAGCATGCCCATGCTTCCTTCCTTTTGACTCTGCTTCCCTGTGGGGTGGGCTGGCTGTGCTGACAGGATGGCTGGGAGTGTTGTCCTGGCAGTTGTTTGGCTAAGAGTCCCAAGAGTGTCCCTGTGCTTCACACGACATAACCCAGGGTGGTGGTTCTTTGTGGGATCTTGTGTTAGGATGGGGGCATTGCATTCTACCAGGTGGGTTCTGTGGAGTTTGTGTTGGGGGTGTGTGTGAGGGGAGGTGCTTGTGACTATGGTCAGTGCTGCAAGTCCTCCTTCCCACCCACCCAGCCAGCCAGTTATCCCACCATGGAACGTGCTTGCATTGCAGGGAGTGTAAGTTGTCTCTCAGGATGTCAGTCAGTGGTGTCCTGCTGTTTGTTGGTGCACAGTTGCCAGCAGGGCCTTGTGCTCCCCAGAGCAGTAGCCAGTGTCAGCCATCTTGTGAGTCCTTCTCCACTCCCTGTGATGTGAGCATGGTTCAGGGTGGTGTTGATGGGACAGTTGTGGGGGTGACCAATATCAGTGACTACGACTCCCATCATGCTATTGCCTCCACCCCACTTCCCAGCATTCCCATACTTACTTGCTTTTGTGGGGAGTTCAGTGTGTGTGGGTGTGAGAGCAATGGCAAGATGGCTGACAGTGGTGTCCTGCTGTTGGTTGGTGTGCAGTTCCCAGCATGCCCTTGTGCTCCCCACGACACAGCAACAGTGTCAGACATCTTTGATGGGCCTTTCCACTCTCTGTGGGATGTGCATGCGTGTGTGTGAGCTTGCTGGGCCATGTGGTGGGGGATGTGGAGCTGTGACTACGACTCCCATCATGCTATTGCCTCCACCCCCCTTCCCAGCATGCCCAAGCTTCCTTCCTTTTGATTCTGCTTCCCTGTGGGGTGGGCTGGCTGTGCTGACAGGATGGCTGGGAGTGTTGTCCTGGCAGTTGTTTGGCTAAGAGTCCCAAGAGTGTCCCTGTGCTTCACACAACATAACCCAGGGTGGTGGTTCTTTGTGGGATCTTGTGTTAGGATGGGGGGCATTGCATTCTACCAGGTGGGTTCTGTGGAGTTTGTGTTGGGGTGTGTGTGAGGGGAGGTGCTTATGACTATGGTCAGTGCTGCAAGTCCTCCTTCCCACCCAGCCAGCCAGATATCCCACCATGGAACGTGCTTGCATTGCAGGGAGTGGAAGTTGTCTCTCAGGATGTCAGTCAGTGGTGTCCTGCTGTTTGTTGGTGCACAGTTGCCAGCAGGGCCTTGTGCTCCCCACAGCAGTAGCCAGTGTCAGCCATCTTGTAAGTCCTTCTCCACTCCCTGTGATGTGAGCATGGTTCAGGGTGGTGTTGATGGGACAGTTGTGGGGGTGACCAATATCAGTGAATATCAGTGACTACGACTCCCATCATGCTATTGCCTCCACCCCCCTTCCCAGCATGCCCATGCTTCCTTCCTTTTGATTCTGCTTCCCTGTGGGGTGGGCTGGCTGTGCTGACAGGATGGCTGGGAGTGTTGTCCTGGCAGTTGTTTGGCTAAAAGTCCCAAGAGTGGCCCTGTGCTTCACACAACATAACCCAGGGTGGTGGTTCTTTTGGGATCTTGTGTTAGGATGGGGGGCATTGCATTCTACCAGGTGGGTACTGTGGAGTTTGTGTTGGGGGGTGTGTGAGGGGAGGTGCTTGTGACTATGGTTAGTGCTGCAAGTCCTCCTTCCCACCCACCCAGCCAGCCAGTTATCCCACCATGGAACATGCTTGCATTGCAGGGAGTGGAAGTTGTCTTTCAGGATGTCAGTCAGTGGTGTCCTGCTGTTTGTTGGTGCACAGTTGCCAGCAGGGCCTTGTGCTCCCCACAGCAGTTGCCAGTGTCAGCCATCTTGTGAGTCCTTCTCCACTCCCTGTGATGTGCGCATGGTTCATGGTGGTGTTGATGGGACAGTTGTGGGGGGGCAATATGTGTGACTGCGACTCCCATGATGCTATTGGCTACACTGACTTGGCCAGCATACACAGAATTCCTTCCTTTGAGTGGTCTTCACTGTGTGTTGGTGTTGTTGTGGTGGCTACATGTCTGGATGTGTTTGTTAGTTCTATTTGTGCCACTGCCTAGCTGTAGTTGTAGTTGTGTTTGTACATGTGATGGCACAGTTGGATGTGACTTTTTTGATGGCATGTGTTGTGTTTATCTGACTGACATACACATTTTGGGATGATTCTGTTCTGGTTGCTGTGTAATTGCTATGAGTGCATGGTTTGACTCTCCCTTGACAGTGATGTGTGTGTGTTTTGTGGCAGTATATTGTGTACATTTGTTGTGTACTCACCAGGCTCTGGGATGTCCTCTAGTCCATATACGCTCACTGGCGGAAGGATGGCCCGCACCTTCTCCTCCCAGGGCCTGAGGTATATTGGCTTGGCAGGAGGGCCACTGCCGGTGTGTTGGCTGTTGATGTAGTCTTTTTGAGCAGGTCCCGTACCCTCCTGCGCACGTCATACCACCTGTTCTGGATGTCGCTCTTTGTGCGCCGACATGGTGATTGTGCGTTCACCCTGTTGATGATCCTCTCCCACATCTTGGTTTGCTGGGAGATGGGGGTCTGTTGGACCAGTGTGCCAAACAGCTGTGGCTCTAAACTGAGGATCTCGTCTACCATGACTTCCAATTCACAATCCAGGAACTTGGGATTCTTCTTGGGGGGCATGGTGATGGGTGGTGATGGTGAGTGATGTGTGTGTTGGTGTGCAGGTGAGGGTGTGTGAGGGTGTGTTTTGCTGGGTGTATGTGAGGTAGGTATTTGTTGGTGTGCTGATGGTGTGTGGCTTGTGTGAGGGATGAGCTGTGGGTGTGTGGTTGCTTTCTCTTGGGTGCTGGCAGTGGAATGGCATTTGCAAAGGCTCATGGTTGTGATTTGTGTCCTTTATATGGGTGGAGTTGTGGGTGTGTCTTTGTTCTCTGTCCCCACCCCCAGTATTTATTGGCTTGGTAATTGCTTGTTTGGCCTTTTTTGGGTGATTTTTCCTTTGTACTGTCTGTGTATGTTGGAAACGTTCTTGTGACCGAGTCGGACCCTGCATTTGTCTCGTACGGTCTTCTCCGTTTCGTTCACGCTGTGTATGTGCAGTTTTCTATGCTGCGTACGCGTCGGTCGCGGTGTTTTGTGTTGCTTCGGCTCGGTTTTGTATGCGTGTCGGTCGTACGGCTTGGCCTCCGTCCGACTCGCTCGTGGTTTTCGCGCCTTGCATCGTACTTTGCGGTTTGGAGTTCGCGTGTACGTTTCGGTCGGATTTGTTCCGGGTGCGTGTCGGTCGGTTGGATTCGCGTGTTTTTCCGACCGGATTGCTGTTTTCCGTGCGGCTCGGTCGGTCGACTTGGGTTCGGTACGTGTCGGTCGGATTTTGCACGCCTTGCATCGTACTTGGCGTGTCGGGCGCCACAGGTACGTGTCGGTCGGTATTATTTCCGGATCCGAGTCGGTCGGTGCTTTTTCCGGCCCGAATCGGAATCGACCCCAGTGTCTTTTCTGCATGGTCACTCCAGATTTTTCTCCTTTTGTTGGACTGTATATTTTTTGCTGGCTTTAGAACTCTATGCACTTCAACCCTGCTAACCAGTAGTAAAGTGCCTGGCCTCCCCTTTAAACATGGTTGAACTGGCATACTCCTAATTGCTATATTTAATTTGCCTATAAGTCCCTAGTATATGGTATGAAATGTACCCAGAGCTTGGAAGTTAAATGGCACCTATTGGGCCATCCACTATTGTGGCGGTGCAAACATGGCTTCAAGACTTACCATTTTAGCCTCACTGTAGCAGTGTAAAAACTGCTGTTTGATCTGTCAAAATAAATAATTCTGATAGGTAAAAACCTATCTTTTAAATATTAATAAATCACCCCCTTTAGGTCATGCTGCCTACAAGCCAGGGTGCATTGTATCTAAAATGTAATATTAACGTGTCATTATAGTGACTAGCACCCAAAGCTATTTTCACTGAGGCAGAACTATCTATCGTATGTAGAAAACCAGAGCACAGATTAAAATACTAACAATATATCTCATGAATGGGACCAGCTAGAAAAATGATAAAACAACTATTGTTAATAGTTATTAAACTCCCACTTAATGGTGAAGTATGCTTTTTATTAAATGTTAAGGAAGATTAACTTTCAGAAAGATACTTTTTCCCTGCATGAAGTTCCTTGGGGCTGAATTGCATTTGCTCTTTAGCTTCTCCTAGCCAGTAATTGTCCTTGAATACGTGTGAATAGATATGAAATGCCTCTCAAGAGCAAACAATAGGCTGATGTAAATGGGCAGAGATGACTCCTCTGAACTCATTGAAATATGCAGGGTGTGGGCATCCTTTTTGATACCACAGTGTCAAATCCTGCTTGAGTGTCAAATCCTGTTTGACAGAACTGCCTGGTTCACATATTACCTTTGAGGTACACTTGAAAGGGGAGGCATTAGGGTGCAAAGACAATTCTTGTGGATCCACTGTCTGGTTGTTGATGGACTCTGCTTTTGTCCTACCCAATTTCTGTCTCTGGGTTTACATATAGCCATTAGGGCACACATGAAAGAGGAGAGCATAGGATGGCAAGACAATTATTGTGGATCTACTTTTTGGTTGGTGAATGACTCTGCTTTTGTCTCATCAGACTTTTGTCTCTAGATTTGTTATTGGCACAGTGGCAGTCTCAAACTGGGGTTTACTGTTAGATGTGGGAGGACACTAGGATTACCATAGTACTTTCACTAACTAGTACTAGGCATCAATGTGGAACCAGAAGACACCCTCTTCAGAACACTTCCTGGATCTTCGAAAGATCAGAAGAGGACTAGATGTCCTCTCTGTGACTTGAGTGGAGCCTTCAAGGACTGGACCTGCTCCCTCCTGTACCCAAGACAAAGATGTGAACCCTGCGGTTCAGTTGGATGGCTTCCTTTGTAAGCTTCAGGGACATAACAAGCTTCCTGGAGTATCTAGGTGACCATTGGCACCTGGACTTAGACTGAACCCTACTGTTGGCCTCTGCCTGACACCCTGTCAGTCCCCAGGTGCCTCTCCTGGGGTCCTAGAGGCTGTAGAAATGTACTCATGTGGTGGATTGGGACTTAAAAGACAAAGTCAGAAGGTATAATCTTTGACCAGGATGAACCTGGTTGGTATGTCTGATTTATGCTCCATTGCGGTCAGTCTCAAATTGTGCCTAGGTCCCGGTATACCATGACTAGTGACTATCAATGGCACTTTATGCTTTTTGGCACTATTAGTACTTACAACTTAAAAAATTCATACCTCCAATTCCCCTTATTGGATTTTTGTCATTTTTGTGTCATTTTGTTTAATATATTTTACTTCATTTTTCAAATTCAGTTTGTGAGTTTTATTGATTTGCATTTTTATTTTATTACTGTTTTGGTAATGTATAAATACTTTACACATTGCCCTAGGTTAAGCCTGTCTGCCCTGTGCCATAGCTACCAGAGGTTTGACCTCAGGTTAATTTAGTGACTTTGAGCATTCACCCTGTCAAGGGTTGTGATTGTTTCTTGAGGTGGGTTTTCTCCCACCCCAAATATATATGCAGATGACGCAATAATAATGGATTTAACTCCAATTGGACTGCAAAGACGACTTGCTGAGTTAATTAGGTATACAGAAGAGTATTATCTAAAAATAAATATTTTAAACAGCAAAGTTATGATTTTTAGTTATCAAGGTTATAAGGTCAGAAAAAGTTTGAATTGGTTCCTGGGAAAAGAAAATTGGAAGTAGTAAAATTTTATCCATATTTAGGAAAAATATTTACAAATAGGTGCTCAGCTACTAGACATATGGACCATTGCAGAGGTAAAGCGATTTCACAAGCCTTTGCAACTAATCGTCTGTATACATATTGTGGGAAAAGACATTTCTCACACATTATTTCGGTCTATAAAATAAAGATTTCACCAACCCTGAGCTACGCCAGTGAAACAATTGATGCACAAGAGTGGGCCAGATTCGAGACAGTGGAAGGTAAAATCTGGCGCCAAATATGTAATTTGAATCGCGCAGCACCGATTGCAGCGCTTAGGCTCGAATTTGGTCTTCTTTCTACATATGTGCTATCAATGGCCGCTTGCTTAAGATGGTGTAATGCACTGATAAATAGTTCTGAGAATTTGCTAAGGGTGGCGCTGTACAGAGAAATATTTGTAAATATGAAGGAAAAAGCGCTATTTTTAGGAATAATTTAAAAGCATTATCAATGTTTGGTTTAGATATGGTTGGGTGTGGCGGTTCTTTGTAAAAGGGCCTTGAAAAGTATAATTAAGAGAACAATCTACGGGGTTTCTCGTGAAAGAGATATTAAAATGTGTTCAGAGAACAGAAACATGGATTGTATTGCGGGAGTAGTATTGTCAAAAATCCCCAACCTTATGTCTTATGGAATCTTAAACACGGAGTTCGCAGGGTAATTTTGCTACTGAGATTGAATTTACTCCCCCTAAGAATCGTAACAGGATCTTGGGAGGGTATTCCTAGACATGAGAGGTATTGTCATTTATGTAATTCCTGTATACAAGATTTGAATCATGTTTTATTTGTTTGTCCCGCATTACAATCAATACGTCGTAGATATTTAAGGAATTGTTTTTTAAAGTATAATATCACTACAGCAGAACAGGCCCGAAATTGTCTGCTGTCCCCCCCATCCGAACTGATGTGTTTTAAAATTTTTACCTTTTTTAACAATTTTTAAACATATATTAAGGTCGGAAAGACCTTTTTAATATATATGTTTAGAGCATTTGCACTTTATCTCGATCTCTCGGTCTTTATGACCGATTAGTTATGTTTACAACTGTGCACGTTTACAAACTTTTTCTGCTGCTAGTTACTCATTAGTAAAGATCTTCTTAATACGTATGTACAGAGCACTTGCACTTTTTCTCGACCTTCCAGTCTTTATGACAGATTTATTATGTTTGCAATTAAGCATGCACACTTTTTCTAACGTTCTCCGCTGCTAGTTATTCATTTTAGGATCCCAAGCACTTTACTAAATTTGCTCTGCTGCTAAATTATCATGTATTAGATAATTTTTTGGCCAGTATTGTATAGTGAATTTTAAATTTTTGTATTTTATAATAAGTTTTATCATTGAATGTTTTATGATAGTATTAGATTAGAAATGTGTATACATTTGTAAGAATACATGTATGATAATTCGATTATTTAAGGTTCACCCCTTCTTGCATTGAAAACTCCAAGACCGACTACTTCTGCTATGTTCATTCGTGCTTTTAGATGAAAATGACAACTTGAATTTACATTGGAAATTTTTGTGGAATGAAATGTGTTTTTAAGATGTACTTTTATGTGGAATTCTGCGGAATTCTAAATCATAATAAATAATTTGAATTGAATTGAATTGAATTGTATTCACCACAGCAGTAGGGAAGTAAATATGATTTCAAAGTTAGGCAGTTAATTCACTAAAATTTGTTGAAGGAACCATATAATGTTGGAAGTCCATGTGTTTAGAATGTTTTTCAACATACATCAAATAATTATAAATGACAAGTGTTGACATTTTCGAGGCAGCCCTGCAAAGTATGGCAAGACATAAGGGTTTCTAACACACACCCACATATATTTTGCCACACAAATATGAGGGTGACCTGGAAGTTTGGGCTGGACGGTTCCTATTGGAGCAGGTTCAAGACAAATTGGCATATGGCTGGGTCAAAAACACTGAGGTGACATGGTGGGCAAAAGAACAGTGGGTTGGAATACTACCCGGAGCAATTCCTAGTGGTTAGACACATTTCAAGCATACCTCCCAACACCTTTTGTGCTTTTGTGTGTTTGATGACTAGATGTGGGTCCCATGCTCACTGTGCCACTGGAACCAAGCTACAGATGACTGAAAAGTCCCAACAAGGGTAAAACCAGTCAGGTTTGCTTGTGTTCCAGAACAGGGAGAACTTGACCTTGAAGTTTGAGGTGGACGGTTCCTATTGGAGCAGGTTCAAGACTAATTGGCATATGGCTGGGTTCAAAATACTGATGTGACATGGTGGGCAAAAACCTCGATGGGTTACAATGCTACCCTGAGCTACTCCCAACATTTTCTGTGTTTGATATATATATATATATATATATATATATATATATATGTATATATATATGTGTGTATATATATATATATATAAAACAATCCAACTTCCACAAAGAAGAGGCACGCACTCCGGTCTGTAAGTATGGGGCTGATTTAATGTTGTTTCAAGTCACCCACGACCCCGCAGTAAAGAGAGAGACGATGAACTTTAAATTAGACATGCCAGAACAGACCTCACCGTATTTGCGTCGGCATCCACGGTGCCCAGTCACCAAAGGACGCCAGTATCCAAGGTAAGGCATTTCGTGCTTTGGAACACAGACCCCGTATATATATATATATATATATATATATATATATATATATATATATATATATATATATATATCGTTTCGACTATGAAGTCTTGGTGAACTCCTGGAGTGGGGCATATTTTGTATTGATGACAAAATGGCAACGGCCTGATTCCCCCGACATGCGAGCACCAGCTGTGAGCGCGTTGTGACAAGGAATCGCTTTGGTGGATTATATATATATATGGGAGCACCGTAGGAATCAATGAAGGAGGGAGACGGTACTATCTGGGTGTGAGCGGCGTCTGAGGAAGGCTAGAAAAGCCGAAATGCATTATGCTGCGAAACTACCTGTGAATAAAGGGCTCCTGAAATAATCCCCGCTGTGTCCTTGGGTCACTTTGAACTGAGTGGTCTTTCTTTGTTACAATTCCGCGCAGGCCAGAAACGCGGTACAAGGACCCGTCCAATCAAGAGTCCTGGGAATCACTGGCATCGAACTTTCACGCATCAAGGGATTGATTATCCCGGGACCGCCACGAGAACGGGCCATGCCGGTGGCCGCTGCCAGGAGGCAGACTGTGACTTCAAGGGGGAGAGGGCTCATTGTAGCGTCTCCACGGCCCGATTTGTTCCGGAATTGTGGCTTGGGCGTTGGGGACTCGAAGGAACCCTGGACACTTTCAATTACGGACGGCACCTGCCACTACATGGCCCCCCCTCTACATGGTATTTTCAGCACTCACTGCGAGTTCCATTAACCCTGCTGTGGTAGTTACCAAGATATTGCACGCTGGGAGCTGTAGTCTCACATTTGATTACAGCTGCTCCTAGTCAAGCAGGGTCAGCTGATCTCCCACCAATGGGAGCACCGTAGGAATCAATGAAGGAGGGAGACGGTACTATCTGGGTGTGAGCGGCGTCTGAGGAAGGCTAGAAAAGCCGAAATGCATTATGCTGCGCAACTACCTGTGAATAAAGGGCTCCAGAAATAATCCCCGCTGTGTCCTTGGGTCACTTTGAACTGAGTGGTCTTTCTTTGTTACAATTCCGCGCAGGCCAGAAACGCGGTACAAGGACCCGTCCAATCAAGAGTCCTGGGAATCACTGGCATCGAACTTTCACGCATCAAGGGATTGATTATCCCAGGACCGCCACGAGATCGGGCCATGCCGGTGGCCGCTGCCAGGAGGCAGACTGTGACTTCACGGGGGAGAGGGCTCACTGTAGCGTTCTCCACGGCCCGATTTGTTCCGGAATTGTGGCTTGGGCGTTGGGGACTCGAGGGAACCCTGGACACTTTCAATTACGGACGGCACCTGCCACTACATGGCCCCCCCTCTACATGGTATTTTCAGCACTCACTGCGAGTTCCATTAACCCTGCTGTGGTACTTACCAAGATATTGCACGCTGGGAGCTGTAGTCTCACATTTGATTACAGCTGCTCCTAGTCAAGCAGGGTCAGCTGATCTCCCACCAATGGGAGCACCGTAGGAATCAAAGAAGGAGGGAGACGGTACTATCTGGGTGTGAGCGGCGTCTGAGGAAGGCTAGAAAAGCCGAAATGCATTATGCTGCGCAACTACCTGTGTATAAAGGGCTCCTGAAATAATCCCCGCTGTGTCCTTGGGTCACTTTGAACTGAGTGGTCTTTCTTTGATATATATATATATACTCTGAGATAGTGGTCCGCAATGCAGATAAGGGAGGCAATTTAGTCCTTTGGAACATCAAAGACTACACTCAGGAGGCCATGAACCAATTAACTGATACCAATTGTTATTGCCGGAGTGACATCACCAAGTTGAGAAAAACTAACTATGACTATAAAGGCAAACTGATAGCCTGGAAAAATGCAGGACTGCGATCAACAGATGAATATAAATTTTAAAAAAATGAGAACCCAGTCACACCGATCATGTATTTCATCCCTAAAATACATAAAAATTCCGTACATCCACCAGGAAGGCCCGAAAAAGTCTGTTGGAAAACACCTCGAAATATGTGGATTTTTATTTACAGGAGCACGTCCAATGATTAACGTCCTATATTAGAGACACGGGAGACTTTGTTGCTAAAATTATGAATTTCAATTGGAAAGATGACTATCTGCTTATTTCTATGGACGTAACATCCCTCTATACGTCAATCAGACATATGGATGGTCTTAAAGCCCTTCGCTACTACCTTGGAAGAAGAGGAGCGGACTATACCAACCACAATACTATGCTAATTGATATGGTCGAATTTTGCTTATGTAATAATATTTTCATGTTTCAAAACGCCCTGTTTCAACAACTCAGGGGCGTTGCGATGGGGGCCAGCTTCTCCCCTAGTTATGCCTGTCTCCACATGGGATGGTGGGAGGAGCTGGTCCTACTCAAAGAGCTTAGTGAACATGTCAATAGCAATATCAAGGCATGGTGGAGGTTTATAGACGACCTTTTTATAGTTTGGCAGGGAACCAAATTAGAAGCTGAAGGTTTCATCGAAAAGTTAAATACTAACCAGCTAAACTTGCAATTTACAGGTGCAATAAGCAGCAACAGTGTTAATTTCCTTGATGTAGAGGTATTTATCTCTAATGGTAAATTGGAAACCAAGCTCCACCGTAAGCCCACTGCGGGGAATGCTGTGCTTCATGCCAGCAGCTCACACCCTCAACCTCTAATACAGAGCATTCCCTATGGGGAAATGCTCCGCTTGAAGAGAATTTGCAGCTGTGAGAATGACCTAAAATCTGCCCAGGCTAGTAGCAAAAAGAGATTTTTAGAGAGGGGGTATACCATCAAATGTGTGGAAGCAGCTATCACAAAAAGCAACAAAGTCCCCAGAGAATTGCTCCTTCAGAAAAGGAACAGGGATGATAACTCCAAGAGTCAGGATATAGAGCCCTTTAGGTTTATCCTTCAATATAATAGACAAGAGTAGTCTATAAGAAAAATAATAAGGAAAAATTGGCCTCTAGTGCTGGGGGACCCCATTATTGGCCATCTTTTGCCAAACAGGCCAGCAATCACTTACAGTAGAGGTCCGTCGATGAAGGACACCCTGGTACAGAACGACCCAGGAGGCCAACCGAAGGGTAATTGGCCTAGCCAAAGAAAGGGCTTTTTTAAATGCAAGGTATGTAAGGCCTGTCAGCACGGAGTTAACAAAACTACATATAAAACACCATTTAGCGCACAGGACATAAGCATAGAAAAATTCCTGACATGCAAATCGGATCATGTGGTGTACGTGCTGGAGTGCCCCTGCAATCTAAGATATGTAGGGAGCACAATTTTGCTGGGGCACAAAAGGGTGCTCCAGCACCTACGGGCCATCAAAAACAAAGATCAGTCTTACACGGTGGCCCGGCATTTTAATGAAATACATGACGGTGATTGTAAGGATCTTAAATATTTTTTAATAGTCAGTGTTCCCCCAACAAAAGAGGAGGGAACAGAGAAAAAGCCCTTAGAAAATTGGAGATGCGCTACATTTAAAATTTAGACACTAAGGGGCCGATTCCGATCTCGGTCGGAGGCGCACCCAATACTATTCGGTCGGGAAAAAAGCCATGCGAAAGCCAGTTTCCCGACCGATCCGTACAGCACACCGAACGAGCAAGTACGATGCGCACAACAGCAAAAATTCCGGCCGAGCCGTACTCACCCAAACCAGGTCCTGTTCTCCGACCGAGGCGAATCCGGAAACGCCGAATCGAGTCGCACGGAAGGGAAAATGCAGCCCCGTCCGGCCGGACAAGTACGATGCGCTTTCCGTACGCGCCGAACCCGTCGCTACGCACGGCACGTCAAAGCATCCGGGAGAGGCGCACATAAGCTCCGAATCGCGCCACAACACGATCCACGGCTACGAGACGAACACAGCACAGACGAGGACGACGCGAAGCGACGAGGACGAAGCGAAGCGACGAGGACGAAGCCAAGCGACGAGGACGACGCGAAGCAACGAGAAGGACGAACGACACGAACCAACCATGAATCCCTTCGTCCCGATCATACCAATATTCTACATCTACTACCGGAACAGGCACGGACGCGTACGGCGCAGAAGGTAAGTCAGACACCAACCACAAAACACATACAACACGTACACGACACATCACACACATACACTGGGAATCTGAATATACTTGCAACAGCAGCACCATAGGGGCGGGATGCCCATCACCAATGCCACATATGCACACAGGGGCCTGAATGCGCGCCACCACCCCAACCCAGGGGGGCTGGATGCCCACCACTACTACCACCCTCACCCAGGGGGCAGGATGCCCACCACTACTACCACCCTTAGCCAGGGGGCTGGATGCCTACCACTACTACCACCCTTAGCCAGGGGGGCAGGATGCCTACCACTACTACCACCCTTAGCCAGGGGGCAGGATGCCTACCACTACTACCACCCTTAGCCAGGGGGCAGGATGCCTACCACTACTACCACCCTTAGCCAGGGGGCAGGATGCCCACCACTACTACCACCCTCACCCAGGGGGGCAGGATGCCCACCACTACTACCACCCTCACCCAGGGGGGCAGGATGCCCACCACTACTACCACCCTTAGCCAGGGGGCAGGATGCCCACCACTACTACCACCCTCACCCAGGGGGGCAGGATGCCCACCACTACTACCACCCTCACCCAGGGGGGCAGGATGCCCACCACTACTACCACCCTTAGCCAGGGGGGCAGGATGCCCACCACTACTACCACCCTCACCCAGGGGGGCAGGATGCCCACCACTACTACCACCCTTAGCCAGGGGGCTGGATGCCTACCACTACTACCACCCTTAGCCAGGGGGCAGGATGCCCACCACTACTACCACCCTCACCCAGGGGGGCAGGATGCCCACCACTACTACCACCCTTAGCCAGGGGGCTGGATGCCTACCACTACTACCACCCTTAGCCAGGGGGCAGGATGCCTACCACTACTACCACCCTCACCCAGGGGGGCAGGATGCCCACCACTACTACCACCCTTAGCCAGGGGGCTGGATGCCTACCACTACTACCACCCTTAGCCAGGGGGCAGGATGCCTACCACTACTACCACCCTCACCCAGGGGGGCAGGATGCCCACCACTACTACCACCCTTAGCCAGGGTGGCAGGATGCCTACCACTACTACCACCCTTAGCCAGGGGGCAGGATGCCTACCACTACTACCACCCTTAGCCAGGGGGCAGGATGCCTACCACTACTACCACCCTTAGCCAGGGGGCAGGATGCCTACCACTACTACCACCCTCACCCAGGGGGGCAGGATGCCCACCACTACTACCACCCTTAGCCAGGGGGCTGGATGCCTACCACTACTACCACCCTTAGCCAGGGGGCAGGATGCCTACCACTACTACCACCCTCACCCAGGGGGGCAGGATGCCCACCACTACTACCACCCTTAGCCAGGGTGGCAGGATGCCTACCACTACTACCACCCTTAGCCAGGGGGCAGGATGCCCACCACTACTACCACCCTCACCCAGGGGGGCAGGATGCCCACCACTACTACCACCCTCACCCAGGGGGGCAGGATGCCCACCACTACTACCACCCTTAGCCAGGGGGCAGGATGCCCACCACTACTACCACCCTCACCCAGGGGGGCAGGATGCCCACCACTACTACCACCCTCACCCAGGGGGGCAGGATGCCCACCACTACTACCACCCTTAGCCAGGGGGCAGGATGCCCACCACTACTACCACCCTCACCCAGGGGGCAGGATGCCCACCACTACTACCACCCTTAGCCAGGGGGCTGGATGCCTACCACTACTACCACCCTTAGCCAGGGGGGCAGGATGCCCACCACTACTACCACCCTCACCCAGGGGGGCAGGATGCCCACCACTACTACCACCCTTAGCCAGGGGGCAGGATGCCCACCACTACTACCACCCTTAGCCAGGGGGCTGGATGCCTACCACTACTACCACCCTTAGCCAGGGGGCAGGATGCCTACCACTACTACCACCCTCACCCAGGGGGGCAGGATGCCCACCACTACTACCACCCTTAGCCAGGGGGCAGGAAGCCTACCACTACTACCACCCTTAGCCAGGGGGCTGGATGCCTACCACTACTACCACCCCCACTCATAGGATGGACAATGCATGACACAACAAGCACACCACAACCTAGGGAATGCAAGATTAAGACATCCCCCCACCACCATGACAAGCGTGTGAGCAGGCTGTGTCAAATGCCTACAACACCGAACATGACATTGAACATACAATGTGACCCCCTAGCACATGTGCCACACATATATGTGTGTGGCACCCACAATGCAAGCAGCCCATGACCATTGTGGCAATGGGGCCTAAACCCCCATCATCACAGTGACCAAAAGGCAAGTGTGGGGTCCATAGCTGAAGCACATTTTGACCATTGTGGCAATGGGGTCTAAACCCCCATCATCACAGTGACCAAAAGGCAAGTGTGGGGTCCATAGCTGAAGCACATTTTGACCATTGTGGCAATGGGGTCTAAACCCCCATCATCACAGTGACCAAAAGGCAAGTGTGGGGTCCATAGCTGAAGCACATTTTGACCATTGTGGCAATGGGGTCTAAACCCCCATCATCACAGTGACCAAAAGGCAAGTGTGGGGTCCATAGCTGAAGCACATTTTGACCATTGTGGCAATGGGGTCTAAACCCCCATCATCACAGTGACCAAAAGGCAAGTGTGGGGTCCATAGCTGAAGCACATTTTGACCATTGTGGCAATGGGGTCTAAACCCCCATCATCACAGTGACCAAAAGGTAAGTGTGGGGTCCATAGCTGAAGCACATTTTGACCATTGTGGCAATGGGGTCTAAACCCCCATCATCACAGTGACCAAAAGGCAAGTGTGGGGTCCATAGCTGAAGCACATTTTGACCATTGTGGCAATGGGGTCTAAACCCCCATCATCACAGTGACCAAAAGGCAAGTGTGGGGTCCATAGCTGAAGCACATTTTGACCATTGTGGCAATGGGGTCTAAACCCCCATCATCACAGTGACCAAAAGGTAAGTGTGGGGTCCATAGCTGAAGCACATTTTGACCATTGTGGCAATGGGGTCTACACCCTCATCATCACAGTGACCAAAAGGTAATTGTTGACAAAGAAAGAGCTGCAACTGCCAAACTGCATGGATCATTCCTGGTCACAGAACCAAAAACTCATCTGTGGCAAAGTAGTGTATGTGTCCCATTGCAACATAAATTGGGGGAGCCAAATACTGCAGTGCAAATGAAACATTCCTTTGGCCATGTGCAGACAAACAACACCCATGGGGGCTGAGACCGTCAACAGTCATCAATGACACAATGACAGAAGTGACCATCAGAATGCAGAACCACATATTTGCACCAATGGGCACACAAATGCAGATACCCTGTGGAGACAGCAGATGTGAGGTGAACAGATACCATACCATGGCAGCAATGGGACACACAAACCATGATCACTGTGCTGACCGATGACCTAGGAGTCCCAGGGACAGCAGGGGAAACACACCAAACAACATACAGCCAATGGCACACCCAAGATATGCCAATGCAGTGGTGCAGATGCACAAACACAAACAGGCAGACCAACACTGTCATCATACACAGCAGGTGAGGGGTGGGGGTGCCAGTGTCCCCAGGCAACAACACAACACATGAGGAGAGCTGAATACCAATCATACAGATGTGCATACACTGCCACACTAAGCTAACTCATGGATCCAAATCCCCTATGTGGGCAAGCAGGCATTGACAGGTGAGAGGGAGCACAAAACACACATGTCACACAGGCACGTAGGAACAACAACTGACACAGCAAGTCACAGACACACCACAGCACCACCCCCAGGGCCCCCACAATGTGGTGACCCTGGGCTGAAGAAAAATACCACTGTGATGACAAAGCGAAATGTCGTTCACACTGTGAACCACAGTCAGGTGTCCTGAGCAACTAACTACCATCACACCTACACAAGCACAAATCAATCAGCATGGCCAGTAAGCCAAGGCCAACATGGAGGCAGGGGACTAGCCGGGCAACAACTCTCATCTGCACACACTCAAGACCACACCCCTCGACCTCCAACAATGTGCAGCAGTGAAGTACACATGCACTGGTGACATTGCACATGCACCCATGACTATTCCAGGGTGGTGGGTGGGAACCAAGGTGTAGAAACACATCACACATGGACACTCAACAAGACTCCTGAATGTCTGACACACTGCACACTACTCTGTACATGGACATGACGGCAATACCACACCGACCAATGGGATCCCAGCCACAGTCACACACCAATGAAGAAGCCAAGGTCACCCACAAAGAACACACATAGACAACAACCAACATTGCAGCCCGGACCCTAAGGAGTGCCAGCAGTCACACACACAACGTGTCACAATCACTGAAAGATAACACAAACTGGAAATCACATGACAGGGGCAAACAACAAGTGCCAAAGGGAAACCTGACTGTGACCCATCTGCGTCAGCACACAAACTCTGCCCTGACAGCAAACACACCTATGGGTGACACCCTGATGACCAGTAATGTGCCATGCACCCACATCACAGAGAACACAGGGAGAAGACTTTGGGGGAACATAGCTCAAGTCAGCAAGCATCACAAACAGGTACAACACTAGGGATCACAGCATGCGCAGATGAATGGAAGTGAACACACAGACATGCACATACAACACACACCTTGGGCGCAGGCAATGTCACACGTGTACACACTGCCATGAGGGGACTCCACTCCTGTGTGAGGAAAGCTGTGCCATATGTTGCCTCAGTAGGGCCCCATCATGTCAGCTGAGCACTTGGTCACACAATCAACAATTAGCACCAAATGAGGGCTCCCATCACATCAGCCTGGTCATGGATGTGCCAACGGAATCATCAGCACAGATCCAACACACTTGTATAGCAATGTTGCACTGACTACACGGATGAGTCCCTCCCCATTGATGCCCAAACCTGCATGTCCACTGGAGATGGCAACACGGTCAGGGAAGTAGACAAATGCAACGATGGCAGGCACAACAGATGTGCAGGGGTGGAAGCCACAGATATGAAATTGCCAATGTAAGTAGGAAACCCATTGCCAAATACTGAACACATGACACCCTCAGATGCTGCTATTGATGACATGGATACACCACATGATAGGACACATTCCCCCTGGACCACATGGGTTCCTGCACAGTAACACTTCATAATCATGAGACCAGATATCACCATCACTGCAGCAAGGGCATGGTTAGCTGCACCAACAACATGTACATCTGAAGCATGAGCACTAGAGAAAAGAAAGTTGCTTTATTCAGCATATGTGTTGTTTGATAACGACGTCCAGAAGAAATTAGAGCAAAGGCCAATGGCCAGTCCATTGTCAAAGTTCAAACAGGGTGACACTGGCAGATGTCACCCTACGCATGCCTGCACAATACCAGGGACAATCCACTAGGAGGGGCAACCGGGGGGCAGGCCAGGCACCGCAGGGACAGGATCAGGGCTCACCAGGGGGAGTCAGGGAAGGGGTGGTGGGTGCAGGAGAGCCACTGACAACTGCAGTGGAGGTGTCTGACATGGTGTGTGCCGGCACAACTGGGGGGCATGACACAGATGTCGTGGGTGCCGGCACAACTGCAGTGGACCCTGCAGATGGGGTGGACAGGTCCGCCACTGCAGTGCCCAAGTCAGACAGGGCGGTAGTGGACTCCACTGCAGTGCCTACCTCCAGGGGAGGAGAATGGGGAACAGGCAAGGTGGGTTGGACAGAGGGGGGACACCCTCACCACATCAGTGGCACAGACAAGCGCAGCGGGGGTGTGGTGCTGGGAGAGCAAGTGGCAGGGGGAGAAGGCCGGAGCATCTTGGGGATGGTATATCTGTGGGTGGGGGAACCTGGGGCAGGGTGTGGTGGGGGCACCTGTGCAGTGGGGGCCTGAGGGATGGAGGACGGAGACCTTGTGCCTGAGCTGCAGGGTGGTGGCGGGGTCTTGCTCTTAGCACTCCGGGGGACTTGCGGGTGGGGGCCTCAGTCCGTCTGCGCCTGGGGGAGGGTGTCCGGGGGCGAGGGGCACTCTGCTCCGTGTGGGTGGGCTTCCTCTTCCCCCGGGATGCTGGAGCAGCTTCATCGGTGGGGAAGAGGCCGAGGTCACAGAGGAAGAGCTGCTGTGACTTTGGGGTTGCAGGTGAGGCAAGGGAGGGTGCTTTGGAGGGAGAGGGAACTGAGGACTGCGCAGTGCATGTGGATGCGTGTGTGTGTTCCAGGGCCCCATCCCCTGTGAGTCTGGCTTCAGTCCCCTGAATGTGCGTGCGTGTGCGTTTTGTCATTGGCGTGTGTGTCAGTGTGCTGGATGTGTGTGTGCTGGTGTGTGCCTGTGCCAGTGTGTGTGTGCCTGGGATGGGTAAGGTGCTGGGGAGTGTGGATGGAGCAGAGGCAGGAGGGGTGAGGGACCGTTTGAGGAGGGACACTGCTGCCGTCAGGGAGGAGTCCATGGACCTATTGCCCCTCTGTAGGTCAGACATGCCCGATGAGATGCCCTCCATGAACGACACCAGCTGAGTCAACAGCGCGGTGTGCGCATGGAGGACACTCAGCATGGCTGTCTGCCCTACATGGAGCTGGCGAAGGAGGTACACAGACTCCTCACTCAGGGCAGCAGGGGACACAGGGGCAGGGGGTGCGGTGCCTGGCCCAAAGGAGACACGCTCCCGGACATGGGAGCCTCCACGGACCTGGGGAATGGGAGCCGATGGGAGGGCGGTGGTGGTGCTGGTGGTGGCGGGGACAGCAACACTAGCTGGGGTGTGGTGGCTGCTGACACCCGCCTCCACAAGGGAGTCATCCTCCGAGTTGCTCTGGTCCTCAGCTGAGGTGGATGCTGCTGAGGACTCCTCGGTGTGGCTCCCCTCGCCCTCCGTGCCACTGGGTCCCTCCGACCACTCCTCGGCTGCTGACCCAGTCTGGCTCTCCGGCTCCTCCTGGTCCGTGGAGCTGTCCCCTTCCGTGGCCGTGGATGTATCTGCAAACAATGGGGAAACAGACAGACATCAGTCACCTGCACATAACGCACACACCACTGTGAGCACAGCACATCACAGAGCAAGCCCTGGCATCATTAGTTGTACATTGCTAAAAGTGCACTAATTGAACAGGAGAAGTCAATTGTCAGTCTGATGCCAAGCATGGCACTCACATCCCACATGGCCTTGCACCCATCTGTCTGGTGTCTGTTGGATTGCAACACCCCAGTGTTGACACATGCACCAAGTACACAGTAGTTGGACAGTGCAGAGGACACGGTGTGGACACATCACAGCTCTTGCCACTGAGTCAGTACAGGTTTACGGATGTAAGGGATGCCCAGAGTCAAATAGGAAATGCATGTGATGCATACCAGCGACAGACACCATGATGCACCCATGTCCTGATAGCCAGCGCCACTATGGTGTGCATGTAGCACATGTCACTCCCCTGCAGGATCACCAATCAGTAGACACATGCCATGGCGGAGGCATGACTGCAAAGTCATACATCACTGTCTCAGTGATGTATGACTTTGCAGCCAGACAACAACACTCTGCACTGTGTCACAATAGTAGGTCATGGGGAATGCAAGTCCTGGAGCTGCACAAGTGCACATGTACATCCCCCCACAACACATCCTCTTAACCCTCATCTGTCCAGGTCATACCTATTGGACATATGGGAGACCTGTGACACTACCCTCTGAACCTGAGCCCCTCACACTCTGCTGTGCATGGGGAACAGCTGCCTGAACTTCACATTTACATGCCCCAGTCTGCATGGGCAGCTGATCAGACACCTATGTGTCACACAAGTATCGTCTCCTATGGTCACATCTCCAGTGGCATGCTGAGCCCCTACCAAGAAACTCCACAGCAGTCCTGGCGACTAATCCACAGCACACTGACACAGAGGCAGACACCTGAGGGGTCAAATCACTGTGCACAATGTGTCCTCTGATACACGGGAGTGGGAGTACAGAGTGTATTGTATGGCCTGGAGTAGGCATGACTGTCCAGCCCCACATGAATGAGGGATGAGCCCTGGACTGTAGGCAGCTGGCTAAGTATGTGTGACACACGTCATATACATACTCCTGGGGCCCAAACATTGTTCCCACCCGCAGCATGGGTGTGTGCCAGGTACCCCAGCCACATGTGGTGGATCAGCTCAGCAATTGGACCACAGATCAAAGTAACACGCTGAATACATGTCAGAATACAGGCATTGTGTAAGCAATGGACCCACCCATGATGCCCACCACAGAGTCAGGGAAACAGATGCTGTCTCCCACCTTGAGTCAAGCAAACTGCAAGGACACAGTCCTAAGTGACAGAATTCCCTGCATGTAAGGGCCACACCTGGGTATCAGATGAGGAGTGGGCAGTGCACAATAGAGGGACATGGCTCCTGGACAACATGACTGCTGTACTGTGGCAGTTCAACCTGGCCCGAGGAGGGCACATAACATGTTAGACAGAGTACACAGTGCAGTCTTTGACTCACCCCCTCCTTGCTGCTCTCTGGCCTTCAGCTGCCCATCCAGGTCTGGAAAGACCACCGCCAGGATCCTGAGCATGTGGGGGGTCAGGGTCCGTGTTCCGCCCCTCCTGCGAGGAGGCGACAGCTTCAGCTGGACCCGTGCAATCCTCCGGGTCCAGCCCCGAAGGTCCTGCCACCTCTTTTGGCAGTTGCGGATCCGGCGCTTGTAGACCCCCACGGACCGGACAGCCCGGACGATGTCCTTCCAGATCTCATGCTTCCGATGGGCAGAAGCCTGTCAGGATGACAAAGTGATAAGGCCATTACTACACATGCAACATATCCGTGCATGACACAGTTGCATATACATGTCGCAATCACAGGGGCACATGGTGTACCCAGGCAGTGCACGGCTGCCCATGGACAGTTTTCCAGAAGTCACTACATGGTATCATAGCATGGGGAGTAAAACCCTGTTCAGAAGCACTGTCACTGCACCATACCTGTCCAGTGCAAGTCACTACACACTATGGGGGGTGACAACTACTCAGTGAGCCTGCTAGCCAGTGGTGTGCTGACTCTCAGCCTTGCTAGTCAGACAAAATGCACATTCAGAAAGGCAGTGCACAGAACACTCACCTGCTCCCCTGGTGTCCCATACAGCTTGCTGTACTGTGGAAGTAGGCTGTCCAGCAGGGCCTGGTTCTCTTCAAGGCTGAAGGCTGGGGCTCTCTCCACAGTACGTGCCATTGCAGGGTCCAGAGGGGCAGAGACAGCAGCAGTGCAGTGGCAGATGTCGTCCTGGAGCATGTAGTGCAGGCAAGTGGGCTCTCAGGGGAACATGCAGCAATATATATGTGCTGGAGAGGCAGATACTGTCCCTTGTGTCCAAAGTGATAGGTCCAAGTCGTTTGCATCTTCTGAATCTGGCCAATCCATGGAATAGCAGCACCAAAACACGCCCACAGCATCCTTCAAAATTTCAACTTCATGACATACATGATTTTGCAACATTGTTGTGGGTGACCAACTGATTTTCCAGCAACCGACTCGTTCGAATATTCGAAAACGCGTCCGTTGCCAGGCAAGCCCATTGTCAATGGGTGCGCACCGATCGGTCCATTGAGGTACAACGCGCACAGGGGTACAACGCGTACCCGCACACATTGAAAGCAATGGGCCGGCCGGAGGCACCGATCGGTCCATTGCAGTACAACGCGCACAGGGGTACAACGCGTACCCGCACACATTGAAAGCAATGGGCCGGCCGGAGGCACCGATCGGTCCATTGCAGTACAACGCGCACAGGGGTACAACGCGTACCCGCACACATTGAATGCAATGGGCCGGCCGGAGGCACCGATCGGTCCATTGCAGTACAACGCGCACAGGGGTACAACGCGTACCCGCACACATTGAAAGCAATGGGCCGGCCGGAGGCACCGATCGGTCCATTGCAGTACAACGCGCACAGGGGTACAACGCGTACCCGCACACATTGAATGCAATGGGCCGGCCGGAGGCACCGATCGGTCCATTGCAGTACAACGCGCACAGGGGTACAACGCGTACCCGCACACATTGAATGCAATGGGCCGGCCGGAGGCACCGATCGGTCCATTGCAGTACAACGCGCACAGGGGTACAACGCGTACCCGCACACATTGAAAGCAATGGGCCGGCCGGAGGCACCGATCGGTCCATTGCAGTACAACGCGCACAGGGGTACAACGCGTACCCGCACACATTGAATGCAATGGGCCGGCCGGAGGCACCGATCGGTCCATTGCAGTACAACGCGCACAGGGGTACAACGCGTACCCGCACACATTGAATGCAATGGGCCGGCCGGAGGCACCGATCGGTCCATTGCAGTACAACGCGCACAGGGGTACAACGCGTACCCGCACACATTGAATGCAATGGGCCGGCCGGAGGCACCGATCGGTCCATTGCAGTACAACGCGCACAGGGGTACAACGCGTACCCGCACACATTGAATGCAATGGGCCGGCCGGAGGCACCGATCGGTCCATTGCTGTTCAACGCGCACAGGGGTACAACGCGTACCCGCACACATTGAATGCAATGGGCCGGCCGGAGGCACCGATCGGTCCATTGCAGTACAACGCGCACAGGGGTACAACGCGTACCCGCACACATTGAATGCAATGGGCCGGCCGGAGGCACCGATCGGTCCATTGCAGTACAACGCGCACAGGGGTACAACGCGTACCCGCACACATTGAAAGCAATGGGCCGGCCGGAGGCACCGATCGGTCCATTGCTGTTCAACGCATCACTGTACATGTGACTGGCATATGTCAGCATGCCTGTCTCAGATGGACATATGCCAGCCACAGATAGCTCCCAGGGAGTGAGGGGCACACCTACATCACGACAGCCTGTCCAAACCTTATCATAAGGCATGTAAGGCTGCATTTCCTATTGTGTGTATGTTGGTGTACATTTTGTCCTGTGGGTGTCACCTGTGGGCAGCCACCCCCAGGCTGTGCACGTGTTAATGGGGACAGGATCCTGGGTGTTACGTGTACGTGACCACTGTGATGTGCAACTGTTCATATCTGTGCATGTGCCATGGTCACATTTCACAGTGGTGTTTGTGTATGTCATGTCACATACCCCGTGAGTCCCATGTGGGACGGTATGTTTGAGCCAGGGTGTCCCAGTGGCACAATAGTGATGGCCCTCCACAGTCTTTGTGCATGTAGTGTTTACAATGTCTCTGATTTCATGTGCACAATGGGAGACAGTCTCCACATCCACGTTGTGTGTGCATGGACTCTGATGTTGTGCGTGTGTGTCACAGACGTCCATGGCTCTCCTGCCATGGCAAGTGTGGCCACTACCTGTGGGGGTCATGTTTGTTTTGTTGTGGTGTACACATGATACTCCAGGTGATGCCAGTGTCCATGTGGCATTACAGGGTCCCTGGGAATGTGCCTGTCGTTGAGCTGTGGTGCCTGGGGCACATCTGTCCTCACATGTCACTGGGGGGTGACTGTGACACAGCATCATGATATCCAATGGGCCAACCTGGGACAAATTGATGCCACCTGTAGGACCGTGTTGACAGATGTTGGCCATGTATGTACCATACATGTCGTTCCGGTACTGCACACTTCATGTAGTTGTGCCTCATGATGATGTATGTTGGGATCTTGAGTGTGTTCAATGCCGCATATGTGGGGTGACTGACGATCTTGCTTACTTCTCCTCTGCACTGCAGGGCTCCTGCTGTCCATCGGCCATTCCCAGACCTGGCAACGATGGTGGAACGGGACAGCATCCGACGGTACCGCTTCACCAGGCAGCTGATTGAGGATTTGGCAGTGCAGTTGTCCCCACATTTGCAGCCTGGCCGGCCGTATCCTACAGCGCTGACCCCCAAGGTGAAGGTGATGGCAGCCCTACACTTCTTTGCCACCGGTACCTTCCAACATACTGTGGCGTCTGCTGGTGGGATGTCACAGACCATGTTCAGCCGTGTGCTCCGCGATTTCTTGGCGGCAATGTTGCTCTTCCTGAACCGGTACATCTATTTCCCTAGACTGCGACGACTCACTGACGTGAAGAGTGACTTTTATGCCCTGGGGAGGATGCCGCATGTCATTGGCTCCATTGATGGGACACATGTGGCTTTGGTACCACCACAGGCCCAGGAGCAGGCCTACAGGAACCGCAAGCACTACCACTCGGTCAATGCACTGGTGGTGTGTCTTGCAGACATGACCATCACACACGTGTGTGCCCGTTTCCCTGGTTCAGCACACGATGCCTTTGTGATGAGGAGTAGTCGCATCCCCAGGTTGATGGCACAGATGCAGAACCAGCGTGCCTGGCTTGTCGGTGTGTACTGACTTTGTGCCATTGTGTGTGATCTGATCTGTAGTATTCCGCCCACTTTTCCAAGTCAGCTGATGTGCACTTGTCTGTCCGTAGGTGACTCGGGATACCCCAACATGCCGTGGTTGCTGACACCCCTCAGGAACCCTGTGACACCTGCCCAGATGCGCTACAATGAGGCACATGGTCGGACCAGGAGAGTGATTGAGCGGACCTTTGGTCTCCTGAAGAGCCGCTTCCGCTGCCTGGACAAGACCGGAGGGTCCCTCCCATATGCCCCTGCGAAAGTGTGCAAGATTATCATCGTCTGCTGCATGCTCCACAACCTGGCAGTGCGGAAGGAGTTGCCTCTCATCCAGGATGACGATGACCAACATCCGCCACCTGTGGAGGATCCTGGCCTGGAACACGATGCCAGTGACGATGATGATGATGATGGTGATGGTGATGTCCGCACACAGCTCATCACCAACTTCTTTAGCTGAATGTGAGTATCCTGAGGTGTCATGTCAATGATGTGAGTTGGCATGATGTGTGGGTGGTGCTCTGGTGCTGTTGGAGTGTGTCCATGGGCTACTTGACTGGATGTGTGTTGCGATGTGTGCTTACAGGTGGGCTGTACTCCCCAACAGTGTTCACATGCTAACTTGGTTCTGGGTGGGTATCTTGTAACATGTATTGTGCATGAGTTTTGCTGTTCTGTCCTGTACTCCATTGCTTTTGACTGTGTGTCATTTCTGTCCTTCACAGGGTACTTTCAGATTCGTTTGGTCAACTGTGTCCACCGACAACGTGATTGCACATCCAGGCTGGTAGCTGTTGTGTCCCTACAGGTGATGTGCGCCACACCCATGGACTTCCTTCTGTCTACAGTTGTTGACTGTGTGCCCGCTACCAGGTGGGGTTACCTTGCATCTGTAGTGGTTACGGCATGTTGCTACTGTGTAATAAACCTGTGCTTCACTTAGTGATGTGCGTTGTCTGTGGTCACACATTTGACTGCCATTTGCTTACTGCACCTGTGGGCTACTTGACTACAACTGGGAATGGGTGTGGTGTCTGTGCATTGCACCGTCTTCCCTGGCAACATCAGTGTAGGCAATGAGTCAGATGGCCTAGGTGTGTATGTGTTGTGTAGCCCTGGTGGTGTGTCTCCCTCATATGTGTCACGTTGCCTGTACTCACATGCCTGTGTTGTCCTTGCTGTTGCAGTTCGCATACACAGTGTAATTTTGTTGTTCATCATCCCCATAACAGCACCCACGTTGGAATCACGACAGAGGCAAGTATGGTGTATTATTGTGTTTATTGTGATACATCTGTGATAATAGTGCATAGGATGGATTGTGCTGTACATGAATCTTGCAATCCCAAGTTCCTAGATGAATAGAAAGTCCAGGTAGACAGGATCCCCAGTATCGGGGCCACAGTTGTCTGACACATTGTTCCAACTTGTACTCCCCATGCAATGTGTGGGAGTAGTGTTGCCATCAACAGGGTGAACAGTCTGTGCACAAAGGCGAAAATCCAGAACAGGTTCAGGCTTCCTGGGAGTTGCGCTTGGCCATCAGCCTCTCACTTTCCCCTCCTCGGACGACCCCTCTTCTTGGGGGGGCCCTCAAGTGCAGGCTGCTGCGGTGCAGGGGACTCTCCGCCAGAGTCCTCCTCCCTCCCTGTGGCAGTTGCAGTTTGTTCGGTACCAGATGTTGTTGGCACACAGGGAGGTGTGGACTGGTTGCTGTTCATCTGGCGGAGGCATTGTAAAATGTCCCTGTGCACCGCCGTCATCTCATGTAGTACATCCCACTTGGACTCCACGCGGGTCATGTGGGAGTCCACACGTGACATGTGGGAGTCCACACGTGACATGTGTGACTCCACATGGGACATGTGGGAGTCCAAGCGGGCATGATGGGCAGCCTGCTGCTGTTTGATGTCTCTGAGGAGCCCCACTACCTGGCTGAGCTCTCCGGTGCTGGACTGGTACGCATCAGCTATGCGTACCAGTTGTGGGTCTTCATGCACACCAGCAACGTCTGCAAGCAGCGACCTCTGTCTCCCACCCCTCCCACCACCCCTGCTGACATGTGCAGTGTGTGCAGTTGCACGCACAGATAACCCTGGTCCACCTTGGGGGTTGGTGGTGGTGGTGGTGTCCATGGCCCCAGGTTGGTCCAGGGTCACTGCGCTGGTGTTGTTCCTTATTCTGTCCATGTCGGCAGGGATGGTATTCGTGGTGACAGTCGTTGGAGGGGTGGGTGCAGGGGGTGCAGCTGGTGGACCTGCTGGTGCTGCAGCTGGTGGTCCTGCTGGTGCAGCATGTTGACTTGCACCGGATGTGCCAGGTTGTTCTTCATCGTCCGAGGAGGACAGAGGCTGTACGACGCCAGTGAGCTCGGCATCCTCTTGAGCCTGGGACTGGGACTCCTCAGCGTCTGCTGCTGTGTCCCTATCATCACCTGTTTTTGGGAGACACAAACAATGTATGTCATGTTTCTGCAGGCATCAGTGGTTGAAACACCTGACAGTTGTGACTGTGCCTCGGGGTGCGGGCCTGTACATTGTATTGTCCTAAGTCGTCACAGTCAGGGGTTGATATTGGTGTGGCACATTGTCCTGCATTATTTGGGCATTTCTATGTATTCTCTGGGGTGTGAACATGGTCTGCATTGATTGTGTTTGGTTGACAGCCAGACCTCCTTCCCACCCACCCACCCACCCAGTCAGTTATCCCACCATGGAACGTGCTTGCATTGCAGGGAGTGTAAGTTGTCTCTCAGGATGTCAGTCAGTGGTGTCCTGCTGTTTGTTGGTGCACAGTTGCCAGCAGGGCCTTGTGCTCCCCACAGCAGTAGCCAGTGTCAGCCATCTTGTGAGTCCTTCTCCACTCCCTGTGATGTGAGCATGGTTCAGGGTGGTGTTGATGGGACAGTTGTGGGGGGCAATATGTGTGACTGCGACTCCCATGATGCTATTGGCTACACTGACTTGGCCAGCATACACAGAATTCCTTCCTTTGAGTGGTCTTCACTGTGTGTTGGTGTTGTTGTGGTGGCTACATGTGTGGATGTGTGTGTTAGTTCTATTTGTGCCACTGCCTAGCTGTAGTTGTGGTTGTGTTTGTACATGTGTTGGCACAGTTGGATGTGACTTTTTTGATGGCATGTGTTGTGTTTATCTGACTGACATACACATTTTGGGATGATTCTGTTCTAGTTGCTGTGTAATTGCTATGAGTGCATGGTTTGACTCTCCCCTTGACAGTGATGTGTGTGTTTTGTGGCAGTTTATTGTGTACATTTGTTGTGTACTCACCAGGCTCTGGGATGTTCTCTAGTCCATATACGCTCACTGGCGGAAGGATGGCCCGCACCTTCTCCTCCCAGGGCCTGAGGTATATTGGCTTGGCAGGAGGGCCACTGCCGGTGTGTTGGCTGTTGATGTAGTCTATCTTCAGCAGGTCCCGTACCCTCCTGCGCACGTCATACCACCTGTTCTGGATGTCCGTCTTTGTGCGCCGACATGGTGATTGGGCGTTCACCCTGTTGATGATCCTCTCCCACATCTTGGTTTTCTGCGACATGGGGGTCTGTTGGACCAGAGTGCCAAACAGCTGTGGCTCCACCCTGAGGATCTCGTCTACCATGACTTCCAATTCACTATCTAGGAACTTGGGATTCTTCTTGGGGGGCATGGTGATGGGTGGTGATAGTGGGTGATGTGTGTGTTGGTGTGCAGGTGAGGGTGTGTGGGTGTGTGTTGTGCTGGGTGTATGTGAGGTAGGTATTTGTTGGTGTGCTGCTGGTGTGTGGCTTGTGTGAGGGATGAGCTGTGGGTGTGTGGTTGCTTTCTCTTGGGTGCTGGCAGTGGAATGGCATTTGCAAAGGCTCATGGTAGTGATTTGTGTCCTTTATATAGGTGGAGTTGTTGGTGTGTCTTTGTTCTCTGTCCCCACCCCCCCAGTATTTATTGGCTTGGTAATTGCTTGTTTGGCCTTTTTTTGGTTGATTTTTCCTTTGTGCTGTTTGTGTATGTTGGAAACGTTCTTGTGACCGAGTCGGACCCTGCATTGGTCTCGTACGGTGTTTTCCGTTTCGTTCACGCTGTGTTTGTGCAGTTTTGTATGCTGCGTACGCGTCGGTCGCGGTGTATTGTGTTGCTTCGGCTCGGTTTTGTATGCGTGTCGGTCGTACGGCTTGTCCTCCGTCCGACTCGGTCGTGTTTTCGCGCCTTGCATCGTACTTTGCAGGTTGGAGTTGGCGGGTACGATTCGGTCGGATTTGTTCCGGGTGCGTGTCGGTCGGTTGGATTCGCGTGTTTTTCCGGCCGGATTGCTATTTTCCGAGCGGCTCGGTCGGTCGGCTTGGTTTCCTGACGTGTCGGTCGGATTTATCGCGGCTTGCATCGTACTTGGCGTGTCGGGCGCCACTGGTACGTGTCGGTCGGTATTTTTTCCGGATCCGAGTCGGTCGGTGCTTTTTCCGGCCCGAATCGGAATCGACCCCTAAACATCCTACAGGGCTCAATGCTACTGATGAATTGCACACCTGTCTATAGTATGGGAAAGTTTGCATTTATACAGTCTTATACCATAGGGAGAGCTACCAAATAGTTACTCATAACAAAAAAGATACGATTAGTTTAGTCGCAAACCCAATGAAATACCACCAAGTTTATCAATAGTCTGCTGCAATTCCCCCCCCCCCTTTTTTTAAGTTCATCACTGGTAGTGGAGGTTTTTACACTAATTTAGATGATTTATAGCTTCTTTTTTGGATGTTATATGTTTTTAACATATGGATATCTTTATGTATTTATTCGGCACATTTACACTGCACTAAGCACTTTTATAACATCAAGGTTTTTAAAATGAAGAATGAAAAATAATGGCAAGTGAACCAAGTTTTTGTATTACCAGCAAGTTTACAACATTGTGTGAACACAGATGTCTAGCTTAAATTTAAAGCACGATCAACGGGTATTCATACCGGAATGTTTGATAAAACTGTGATTTGCACATTGACTGTAATGCATTGATCAATAGGTTTTAAACTCGTTTACTAATTCGATATTTATCCAGTAATAATCTGAGGGCAAATTTTATCGAGTATGTAAACCTATTAACATATGGAAGACAATAGGCGCTGTCTTTTTTTAATGTTTAAAATCAATATTATTGCGGTATTTATACCATTATTTGATGTGATATGAATCAACTAATAACATTCCTGTATGCTAATGTCAGCGCTAAGTACCATCGATATTCGGGTACCTGTCATTTGTTTCTATGCACAAACCTTATACTTTTTTATGCACTGTCACTTTAAGTATTTGAAAAAAGTTGGTAAAAAAATGGTTTAAAACGTACCTCCCCCATGATGTGCGCATCATGTGATCAAGACACCAGGAGTGTCGAAACGCGTCATGGCTGCTGAGGTTGCTGCAAGAGCGAAATAAACATTGGAAACTGCATTATCTGGGTCCGTGCTTCACTTTCCAGACACATTGGCGAGTTTAAGGTGAAGTGTGACGCATATATATATATATATATATATATATATATATATATATATACACAAACAATTGGCTTATTATTATATATTTTTTTTAGGTACTACACCTGCACTGCTCATTCACTGACCGTGGCCACTTGGTATAGTTTAACTGAAGCTATGGGTACTATACCCTGCACTTCTTCACGTTGACCTTGCTAACTTCCACACGTGAACACGGGCTCCCCGTTTAGTCAAATGCGGAAGCTCATTAGGAACAATGCACCACGTGTCCTCTGACAGTTGCCAGACCTTAGATACGCAACACTGATTGAGAAGGCAGACCACTTCAGTACTTTAACTGATCTGTTCTTTGAATGTAAAAATGAACAATCACGTATGCGAGATACAACCGTAACTAAATCGCAAACATATAGCGAGAAAAATGCTGGTCTTTACACAATTGTAAACATGTGCCGATTAAAATGTTGGTCTTGCGTTAAACCATGAATTTGGAAACATACATTTGTGAAATAACAAATATAATCATAAACAATGAATTAATTGTTTTGGTTCAAGATGTATTTTATATTATTATTTTGTGTCTTATTATGCACATGAAATTCCGTACAGTCTTTTTACTATTGTTATGCTGCACGCTGCGTCGTGCATGAGGCTGCTACTAAATCAGGACCCCTTCCCATTTGAGAGTGGTTTACCACCTACTTGAAGTATGTGGTAAACTGCAAGTGTTTTGCGGTTGCAAAACAATAGTACATGGCATGGTGACTCGCTATTACGAAGGGACACCCCTTCCTAATAGCGCGAGTCGCAAATGCTATTTTGCGTGTCAGTGACTCGTAAAATAGCATTTGTACATGCCATTACCCTTTTTTGCGGTCGCAAACGGGAGGATCTCCCGTTTGCGGCCGCAAAAAAGGGTCGTACATCTGGCCCTTAGAGATTTAAAATAAAAAACACACAATGTCAATTTATCAACATTATATAATAAAAAACAAGTTGTCGACGCAGCGTTTAGTTGGAACACAGTTGGTTTACACCACCTTCTTCAGGACACTATATATAAAAATAATGATGTTCTCTTTTTAATCTGTTTCCAAATTGTATAGGCATCGCCAAAAATTGTTAATAGTGGATCGCCTTCATATGATATTTCCTCATGAGTCTTGTTTAGAGTTTTTTTACTCTAAACAAGACTCGATCGCACAGACAAGCACGCTGAAAACCGATAATAAGGGCAGCTGACAATCGCCGATACCCTAGAAAATGTAATGTCCAAAGACCAAGAGGATCAAGGCAAAAAGGTCCCAATCTGGATGCACCATAGCCAGGCATTGAAGAATTGGTTGGGTAACATCAAATCGGAAAGACGTGATTGGATGGAAAAGAAGTGAAAAATGAAATCCACTAGAGGTATCTAATTTCACTGAGAGGAAATATCGTATGGAGGCGATCCATTATTAACAATTTTTGGCAATGCCTATACAATTTGGAAACGGATTAAAAGGAGAACATCATTATTTTTATATATTGTGTCCTGAAGAAGGTGGTGTAAACCAACTGTGTTCCACCGAAATGCTGCGTCAACAGCTTGTTTTTTTATTATATAACGTTGATACATTGACATTGTGTGTTTTTTTTATAAGTCTCTAGGAGATCTTTTTGTGGTGTATTTATTTATCCAGAAATCTTTGTACTGATTATATGTATGAAAATAACAATGAAAAGTATGATTTCTTATTCATAGGATGCAGTCAAATGTTAGAAGTGGAAATTATTGAAGAAATATAGGTAGAACAATAATATTCCATTTTGTTGTCATGATATGTTGAATTAAGTATGTCAAGAATCTTCATGGATAATATTTGATGTACTGTATGGATCTTTTATGACACTTTTTTGATCAACAAGAGAAATTTTAATAAAAGATTGGATATTCAAACAGTTTTCAGAGCATGATTGAAATTATGAATGGATGCTGATTGAATGGTGGGGGATACAAAATCCTCAAGGTTAAAGAGACACAAGGGGGACAATCTCTCTGTTGATAGGTGCTTTAACCCTGTCCCTTTTTTGTTTGAAGGGTTGCTCTCTTATTTGTTTCAACAGTCTCTCTACACACCATACTACACACACCCGTCATCTAAGAGAGAAGTCTAAAAGGAGAGGACAATCTGTCTACACCCTACTGTGCACACCCGTCATCGGAGAGAGAGGTCTCAAAGAAGAGGCAAGTCCCTCACCACACCCTACTACACACACCTATCATTACAGAGAGAGGTCTCAGCAGAGAGGCCGGGCCCTCCACACACCCTACTACACACCCCATCATCTGGCAGAGGTCTAAAAGGAGACAGCACTTCCTCCCCACAACCTACTACACACACCCATTATCTGAGAGAAAAGTCTGAACGGAGAGGCCAGTCCCTCTCCACCCCCTACTACGCACACACATCATTACAGAGAGAGGTCTCAGCAGAGGCCAGTCCCTCTACACACCCTACTATACACACCTGTCAACTGAGAGAGAGGTCTAAAAGGAGAGGGCAGGCCCTCCCCACACCCTACTAAGCACACCCATCATCTGAGAGAGGTCTGAAAGGAGAGGCCAGTACCTCCACAGACCCTACTATGCACACCCATCATCTGAGAAAGAAGTCTATTTTATTTATTTATTTGTGTGTGTTTATTTATTTATTTATTCAGTGCGGTATCACCTGTACTCATCACTGTGCTAGGAACAAAGAGGATTATTTACTAAGGTTTTGCACTGGTGTTCATGTGGTGCCTGTGGGCACAGCACCGCACGAGCGCCTTTCGCAAGCCTTCCTAAACTTAGGCCAGGATGAGAGAGAGACAGAGAGAGAGACCTCTCCCAAGTTTCGAAGAAAAGAAGGCAAAAATGTACGACCGAGCCTAATAAAATAAATGTGTTTTCTGTACTTTACAATATCTCTAATACCCCAGGGTATAATGCAGAGGCAGAACGGAGGGTAATTCCAGAGGTTATTCCCCAGAAACCGAGACTCTTTTTACAATGGGCAGTACACTACTCTATAGGTCAGCCTCAGCAGGCCCCGGAGAGTACAGCGCTCCAGGAGGTTAGACCGAAAGACAGGCACACGTGTTACATTAAATTCATAGTCAGAGGTATAAAACTCGCTATGTTTCCAATTTTCAAAAGATCAAACTTAGCTGTACGTATACTTGAAAACCAATATATCAACACTGCAGTTTATCACAACACCATAAGCCTCAATCCTATGGGCGATACTTTGCGGGAATGTTACAAATCTCCACCAGATGTACTGTGCTGCTGAAGTACAGCTCTCTCACCTCACTCACTCACTCACTCTCTTACCCTCTGCCACCGCCCACTGCTCCGCTCCAGAGAACCCGGATCACGTATCCTTTTTGTTTTATCATGCGTATGTATCCCGCTAACGTGAGCGACTTTCACTTATTTCAATATTAACTGTTTGTAAGTCTCGTCACACAGCAAATCTACCAAGCCGGAACTGCTTCCCTGTCAGTCTCCCGAGCTCAGGCACGTGGAGACTTGGACACTGCTCAAAACCGTTCCATTATATTTATTCATGGTTTCCACTCACTGCCGCAAGCTAAGTAAAGCTCAGAAAAGTTTAAAGAAATACATTTTTAGGCTGATAATGCAACTTTTGTTTAGAGCAATTTATTCCGAATTCAAAAAAGAGAACAAACAATGAGCATGAAAGATCCCTGCCAGATAGATAGCCCCATATATAAACTTCACAGACTTGAATATTTATCATTATCTCTCAAAATAACTCCCAAGAATAGCTATTACAACAAAAGAGAACAATGGAACCCACTTTCCACTCATGGGCTACGGAGAACTGATGATCCATGACCTGCAACCGGCCCCTTGCTGAGGCTGTCGACATTCCTCCCTGTGTTAGTGAGGAAGGGGTGAGAGCAGCAACATGGGGCTGTCTCTGGAAAAGACACATCAATCTGGATAAGCCCTTAGCTAAAGAGGACCTGTCAAGTCAGGCAACTCTGCTGCAGCAGCTCACATTAGCTTGCATTGAGGGCACTGCAGGAGAGCAGCTCACCAACGCCAGAAGACAGAAATAGCTGCACTTGGGAAAGTCCTCTACACATGAGGCATAAAACTGCTCCCCTCACCAGTAGCACTCAGCAACTGCTGCCTAGGACTGAGATCTGTTCCTACGTGTGGGGAAGGAAAGAAAGGAAGGCTACCTACCACTTGCTTACTTCAACTGAAGGCCTACTGTCACACCTAAGGGGTCAGGCCATCACCCACCGCATTACCCTTGCCACCCACAGTAATGTGTTGACCTCTTCCTTCAAGTCATAGGTCAACTCTCCATGTATAAGGGCAGGGGCGTAGCTTCTGCTGGCTGTTTGAGGTGTTACACCCCCCTAATAAATGTATTTTCATATGAATAGTTGGGTACAGGTACTTTCAGACGGGTATGGCGAGGTGTCTGTCAGATTTCACCTGAGATTTTTGCTTTTGCACACTGACAAAAACACACACACACACACTCCAAACTCTCCGTTTCGAAAGCCCTAATAAACGTTGATTATTTTGCAAAATATTGTGTTTCTCTCACTTAGTACTCCTACCAATTGCATTCCTCTTCCCGCTTTCCATTGCCTCTGAAGCCCCTCTCATGCACCCTGCTTGTCATATAATGTATTTTGACCAGCGTGATTGTTGGAAAATCTGAAGCTCACACCCCTCCAATCTTACTGACCAGGCTACGCCCCTGTATAAGGGAGATGAAACCACCATTCTGTGGGCCGCAACTTCACTAGCTCTGTGTGTTAATCTCTTTAAAGGCTTCTCATTTTCCTGTCTCTCTTCATCTTCCTGCAGGGTCTTTCTTGTTCTGTTTCTGGCTGGCCTGAACTTTGGAAGGTGTTTCTGCTTTCCATTTTTCCCTTTTAAGATACTGGGAAGTTCCCAGCCTGATTTCCTACCACTATGCTGCCAGGGTCTTCCCTGTCACATTGTGGAAGGTAGGTAGCACCAGGCGTTTCTTATGTCAACGAACAAGTTTGTGCTTGGGCCGCCATGAAGATTTGCCCTTGACAGGTGGACCCGGAAATAAAAAGTATTTCAGATGAATTGTCAGGATTTTACATACTGAGAAGCACGTCGTGCCTGAGAATATTAGGGGACAATCAGGTAAGGAGGAAAGACTGTACTAGATGAATATGAACAAACCAAAGCTTGGAGCTGTGCAGAGACAACCCTTTAGAACATTCCTCACAAACAGCCACCACAGTTGTAGGGAAGAAATGGTTGTTTAGTCAACACCACCATACCCTCACGTGAAGGTTTATTTACTGGTAAATCAATTTGTCAGGAACATAATCAAACCTAGTGTGTAAATATGTTTAGCTACATGGACGCTTTATCAGTGTTGCAGTTGTCCATACTGGGTTAATATAGGGGGGGAGTAAAAGAGTATTGTAAAATACATTTTGAGTCCAACTGAGTCTGTGACCTGTAAAGTTCAGTTTTTCTGTTACACAAAATAAACAAAATAATGTTTTAGTCCCCCCCCTCCCCCAACTGTACTGCAGTGCAGTGTACACATGTTCAACAATGAAGCATTGGCCTGTCTTGCAATAATGGGCACAAGGTTACGAACATGGCCTATTTAGATACCGGCAAATTCGATGCACTATGTACATTGAAGTTCAGAGCTCTCACCCTAGGTTAACACACTCTATTCGTTCGGACTTAAGCTGAGCCATACTGCTAAGTGAGAGCCTAGCTCCTGTTAGTCCCCATTGTGAACCAATAGTTTAAGTGGGAAGGGTTTCAGATGCTGACGAAACTGGCAAAGCCTCCCAAATGTGTAATCCATGACACTTCGTGCATGAAATCCTCTATTCCTGCAAACTGTTCATTCTTTGATATCAGCACAAGAATGACTTAGAAGGGAGAAGAGTTTACAAAGGTCTGTTTTTATCCGCCGATTGTAAGGTATGGCTTAAAATGTTTTCAAATTCTCCCTCTCGTTGCACCAGTCAGTCTGAACTGAGATTCAGGTGCACATCTTTGCCACAATTTAGTACATCATTGTGTACTAATTCTTTGCACACAATATTTGTATCGTTTGTAGCACAGACCAGCATGCTAACCTCAGTTGTATTATGTTGCAGTGGTATTAATGTAGTACTTTCTATAACCTTCTATAACCTCGGATGAGTCCAAGATGGCCGCCGAGTAGGAGCCTCCCGCATGAGCTCCCGGTTTGGGGATTACCTTTTGGTAGATATCCCTGTATAAACCGTCCCACCGGCCCGCCACCCGACTACACCTGGATCGTACTGCGCAACTCTACTGATGCACACATATGAAGGATACACTGGGCATTCATCTGACCTGATGGTTTGACCTCCGCGACGACCCAGGTCAGCAGCTACATTGCCCGGACTACCCGGACACCAGTGCTGCTAGCATCCTGCCCTTCACAGCGCACCTAGGGCTCCACAAATCGGCTCCATCGATGTCGGAGCGTGGCGGGGACTTGATGCTGTGTTCCAAGGAAGCTGATAGCGGGTGGGCAAGGAAATAATTGCCGATAAGCGCCAGCAGCTCCGGACTGCAAAATGGCGGCTGCCAGGCTCTGGGACTGACACTCGCCCTGGGCAGTGTTGTGATCGCGGACCGCCGGTCAATCTAATCTACTCACTCTCTTTCGGACTGCCAGCCTCGGATCCCCGAACACCATCCACGGAGCAGGACGGAACATCGCGCACGCTGCAGCCTGGACCTGGAGGCCCGCTGTGCATCTCCCCGAATTTTACATTGAATTCCTGCTGGAGGCGGGAGCAACCGGGGCGGGTCGCGTCCACCGCCCGTCCACTCCAGAGGCCCGATCGCGGAAATAAGGGGACACCCGCGTGGCTGAATTGAACAACCCCGGTGGCCGCAAGGGACGGGCGCCATCTTCCTACTCGATTGCCCCTCCTCTTGGCTCTCGGTAAGCCCTTCGTCACCTTCTTGTAGCCTGGAATCTTTAACAAGCTGCACGGGGACGTAATTTAAGCCTGGGAAGCTGAATATATGTATCACTGAGGTCCTGAGAGGCGGCAAAGAGCTGTTGAAGCCGGGCGCCTGACTTTAAAATGGCGCCCGGCGGAGAGGCTTCATAAAAAACGAAGGCAACAACACCCACACTCGGTAAGCCCTTCCTCATTTTCTTGTTGCCTGGAATCTTTATCAAACTGCACGGGGACGTAATTAAGCCTGGGAGCCTGAATATATTCATCATTGAGGGCCTGAGAGGAGGCAAAGAGCTGTTGAAGCCGGGCGCCTGACTTTAAAATGGCGCCCGGCGGAGACGCTTCATAAAAACGAAGGCAGCAACACACGGCCTGTCGGCCCCCAGAACAATCAATGGTACACGTATGGTACACATATTGGACACGGAATGTTGTGAGTTGGTATGTTGGAGGTGTTCCTCACTCGGCACTATTGGCAACCTTTTCATGATTTGCTCATTGTTCGTTCTGAGGGAGCAGACCATCTTCCTCACAGGGTCAGGCTAGGACACTGATCATGCTTGGCTGATGCCTGTGAGGCTGCCTCGTGTAGTTAGCGAATTGGAGCCTCTCAACAAACGGTGTCGAGTCCAATACTAGTTAATCCCCACACTGATAACAAAGAAAGGACCTATCATCTAAACTGCTGATAAACAGAGAAATAGGACTACACCCACGGAGGTCCACTCAACGGAAAGCGAAAGTGGACTACATAGCAGAGATAGGTCTTGGAAGAAAATACTTAATGGAAAGGAAAAATAAAAATGGGACCACATTGCAGGGACAGATCAAGGGAGTATACAGAGCGGCCATATCGAACTGATTCATACTGAAGGGGCTGACACCCCTATCTCCTCATTTAACATGCACAAAGATGTGTTCAGCAAAGTGGGATATCAAATAAATCGGTAGGACAAAGCTTAACTAATCCGAAAGTTAAAACTACCCACAATGGACGGGGGAATGTAGGAAACGAAGAAGAAGAGAAAAGAAAGAAAGAAAAAGAAAAAAAATGGATAAAGACCTTGAACCCTCAGGCCACCATGCCTTCACCATTCTCTACCCGCCCAACCTCTCCAAAAATGCTGCTAAGAAGTTCAAGCACAGGGTAATGATAAACCATCCTGAGACTGTTATTTTAGACCCATACTTCTGCATTAGTAAAGGCGTAATATCCAACGACCTTATCTTCCACACTAAAAAACGTGCCCAATGGAAAAATATCTTTTACTCATTGCTCCGAATCTCCAAAGCGAAAAAAAACCCGCATGCCCTCAAATTGTCGGTAACAGCCTCAGACCTATGCCCTGCGTATGCCACCATTACTCCCACCAGGGAGGTACTGGCATATATTCAGTATGTTGCGGCACAGTACATGGTGCCCGACCGTGATAGGACCATCACACCCATAGAGTTAGATCCTCTTCTTACTACGTAAAATCCTTAGCTGCACAGTAGGACTACTCCTTTTGACCACCCACTTTTACTTTTACAGAAGATACCAGGACACGGAGTCACGATCCAGTACCCGTGTCAGCCATCCGTGCCAGTTATTCACAAGCCGTTACTGCACCATATGTGCAGTCTTCTTTTGGTAAGCCTCCACATTCCTCTTATCCGTGCTGCACACATGAGCTTCAGTTCGCCTTTCTGACAGTGGGTGTCCACATTATCCACAGAGATCTCTCCGCTCAAACCACAGGCGGAGCACACCTTCTTCCTTACCCTGCAGCACCGACCGCGCCCTACATCCAAATGGTTGCCAGCCCCTCACCCCGATACGCACGAAGGGGTAAGTTATCCGCTGAAGGGGACCTACTAGTTAGTACACTTCTGTGACTCCATGCCTAACCCGCCTCTATTTTTCTTTCTCACTCATGTAGTACCCGGCTGGGTCCCTTGTGAGTATCTTTCATTTCTTTTTCACTAAATTGGTGTGTCACACTCTTCACGTAGCTGCGCAACCGCAATTCAGGTACTACAAGGCCTCGTGCATTCCCTACCAGTAACGAAGTCATTTGTAATATCCGTAGTGACATTCTTCGTCTTTTTCCTTTAATCATAGATGTCCCTACACCCATAGGTCCTGAAGAGACCCTGTATTGTGTAAAAGGGTCGAAACGTCGTCGACAACATAGCAAAACGAACCAATCCAATCAGCCCTGATTATTGTACACAGTGGCTGTGATTATTGTACAATTGCTGTTGGTCGTTTTCTTTTGGAAACCAAGTCACATTTGTCACTAATTTAAAAGTGTTTATGCTTTATGTTTGGTTCCAACTTCACTGGGGACACCTAGCACTATTGTGTTTTTTCTTTTATGTACATATTGATACATTGTTTGACATATAAAAACAATATTGTGAATACAGTCATCTGTGTCTTTGCTAGCTTTTCTTTCTGACGTCATTGTAACCCTTTATCATTGCGATTGCGCATATTATTATCAAGATAGTCTTCATTGCCCCACAGGAACCGCTGTTTCTGTTACATACCATTACTATCTACAACAACGGTAATATCCTTATACAAGCCTCCAATGCTAATCTCGATACCATAGACAGGATCTTCCCTACTCTCAAGAAAGCAGTAAACAGTAAGAATAGCACACTCACCGCAACCTCTCATCCTCATTATCTAGATGCCACCCTAACTCCTCTACAAAATCCCATAACAAACTCTTCCGAACCGACAACTGCCGACACCGACATCGAGCCCTATCGCCCAGACACATCGGATCCAAACACACAGGGGTCCCCTGGCCCAGGAGAGACAGGGTTGCACTTAGCCACCAATCTCAGCAGTGCAGAAACCCCCAGTGATCCCTACCCCCCAGTACTATTGGTTGCTTCCACACCTGGATCCCCCAGCCCAATACCTCGCCTCTATACCATACCACACACTGACTTGGACCCCACAACAAACCTCCCGGTTCAGCTTCTCACATCGACCCCTAATAAAGTTATCCCCAAGCAATTGGAGAACGTGATCATGCAAACAGACCCTACCGGCGGATCCATATCTGATCATACACCCACACTTACTACCAACTTTCCCAACTCCGTCTGGATCGCACGACTCAATGAGTTAGCCACAGGCCTATCCCATCTCAAGGTCGAGATGCATAACCTATCAACTATCACTAAAGAACTTCTAAACATACACAGAGCCACCAACAACACCGTGAACCAAATCAGTCTCCAAACGAGAAATTACATCCCCAAGAACTCACACCCCGAGAACACTAGTCAGAGTAACCAATTCAGTTTCCAACCTAGTAGACCCAAGTTCTTACACCCCAAGAACACTAATCAGGGTAATTTACCTTCCCCATCTTGGCCTAGGAGGGCAAGTGATGAACTATCTGACAGAGACATAGACAACCTCCTCATATCTTATGCCTGGGCAACAGATAACAGTAAGTCGCAATGTGGCACTATCCAATCCATTGTAACCAAACCCCTCAGAGAACCGACTCACAACAACAGATCCGTAAATAGAGATAACCTCACAAACATCAACATAGAGCAGAATACCCTAACCCACTCTATTAACAAGATGAAGTGTGCGCTCATTAATTGCAGATCGGCTAGCAAACATGCTCCTGACATATTCAACCTCATCCTAGAGAATGATTTAGACATTATTGTCCTCACCGAAACATGGCTAAATAGTTCCTCCTCTCCCATCCTTGACTTACTGGTTCCTCCTACTCACGACCTAATCCGCCGAGACAGAAACGTGAAACCCGGTGGAGGGGTAGCCTGCATTTATCGTAACTCAATCTCAGTCAAGCAAGCAGACTCCATCGGACTATCCTCCTGCGATTATCTCTGTATTAATATTGCTGATGATAAGCGCATCGCCAGCAAGCTTCACATATTCTACCACCCCCCGGGTGATAACTTGACTTTCATCGACAAGCTAATGGAAGTCATTGCATCCAACGTCAACTCACAAGTACCTCAAATTTTCTTGGGTGACTTTAATCTCCACTGGAACAACACAAACGATCATGATGTAGGCTGTCTTAAAGCGTTTCTGTCAAACCAGAAGCTATCTCAATTCTGTGACAGCCCTACTCACAACAAGGGAGAGACACTGGACCTCATCATAGCAAAAACAAACATCGTCTTATTAGAATCCATCGCCCCATGCGACTGGACTGATCATCACTGCATCCTCTTCTCCATCAATATCGAGGTAACTCAAAAAAGGGGCTGATGGAGCAAGGTAAATGAGAACATTTTGAACCCCCTAATATTAACTTTAATAATTAATACAATTGTTCGTTTCAGTGAATAACCAACAACGTATGTTTTCTTCATAAATGTTTTGGTAACATGCCATATCCGTGCAGACTAATCTACTTACGATTGGTAATGTTCTTAATGCTAACATAGTGATTTGCGTACTAATTAGAATAATATTGCATGATTTGTGCTTCGTAGTAAATTGTATGGTGGCAAAAGAAAGCGGTTGGTAAGTAAGAAATAGCTTTATATGTCGCTTTGCTAGGTAACACCTAATTGGGGTACGTAGAATGACGGGAGGGAAACGAAAAGGCCTATTTTCTTTATTCTTAACTATTTTCTGTTTATTTCTATGATAGTTTGCTCAGGCCTGCTAGGCCGTGCTGTAAAAATGGCTGCTGAGGCAAACAAGCTAGAATGCGCGTGCGCAAGATGGCTTCCAAGCGGAAGAAAAGCTGTGAACGAATGCATCACGTGGTTATTTCCAAAGCCTAGGATGGAAGAGGGATCAAGGTTGTGATGACCTTATTACCCAAGCGTGTGCCAAGGGGGGACTTAGCGAATGAGTGTGAGAACCAGCAGTGCATCCATGAATGGACAATGAACTGTTTAAAATAAAGTATCGGAAAGAAGATACAAATGAAGACTGTCAAATGTATTGGTAATGTCCTGAACCCGTGAGAAAGGACAAAGTTATGAACATTCTTTGGAACTGGTTTGAGCAAGGAGGGTAATAATGAGATGTATGCCACCCCTCAAATGGACCAATTAGAGTGAATCTCGCCCCCAAAATGTAACATTTCTGTTTAGTAAGCTAGTATTAGGGTATAAAAGGACCTACTCTTAAGTAGGAGGAGCGCTGTTTTTACATATTTTTTATTGAGCACTGGACGCTGACGCTGGAGAAGCCGCTGCTATTTTCCTATAGGCCTTTATATTTTAATACGATTAATCTTTTACTCATAAATCTGATTGAGAAAGAACGAGAGTGTGGCGGAAACCCTATATAGGTGGTCCGTCGAGGAGGCCTGTTTTGTAGGACAGTCAGTTTTTGGGAGTTCTATGGTGAGATCTGAATTTAACTGCTGTGACGAACTTTATTTTTCCATCTAAAGGGTATGCATTGCAATTTCAATTTATTCTTATAATGATAATAAATGTATTGATCCGATTAATAAAACTGAATTTATTCATGCTTATAAAAATTAGATAAACTATATTATAATTACATTTACGAGTCTGTGGTTCTTTAGCTCAATAATAATTGTAAATGTTTAATAAGAGTTTATAGTGATTGAGCTGGTCTTAATCACCATCAACTAATTCCTACTAGTTGGTCCATCGACCAATGAACGGAATACCTGAGAAATTTGAGAATTATTATGATGTTTTAAAAAGGTATCCTGTCTCCTTCCAGCAACTCATTAACTTTTTCTCCTAAGTAAAGGCGGACGAGTTCCAGGGAATATATGAGTGAGTGAATGTTTATGCGGTGTGATGGGCCCCACCGTCATATTGGTATAATTGTGAAGAAGAATGTTTTTCAGCCTGGATGTCAATGCCTAGAGGAGAAGAAATTTTATTGATAGCGCTGGATCAGGGCCAACCCTCAAAAACAAAGCAATGGAAAAGGAACTTACAAAATATCAACCTCATCACCTTGGTAAACCGATGAAACTCCGCCCTGACCCCCACGACGGACATGACTGATGTACATGACCTCACAGCCTTCTACAATTCCACTTTGCTTGAAATCATGGACTCTACAGCGCTCCTCCAAGAAAAAAACGTCTCCTCCAAAATTTCCAAACATTGGTTCAATGAGACCCTGAACTCGGAGCGACGCAAGCTAAGAGTTGCTGAGCGACTATGGAAATCAGCACCCACCACTGATCACCTAGATCACCTTAGAAGATTAAGGAACTCATACAACAGGAAGATTCTTAAGGCAAAGGCAGACTTTTTCAGAACCCAGCTGAACCAAGCAATCAACCGTCCAAAAAAACTCTTTGAAATCGTCAAGTAACAAGCATGCAACACGACTAACTCTAGGGAACTAAATGACCTGGCTAACCCTACCTGCAATGTGCTTGCCAATTTCTTCCGCGAAAAAACTAAGGCCACCGAGCTCGACATCCAATCTAAGAAGGCCCTCCCACAACTTGTGGCCCATGATACTAAATGTTGCGCACAACTCAAAGTCCATTTTAATACTCCAGGGGAAGTCACAAAAAACAATGCCTCATGGCACACCTTCTCGCCAATCTCTCAACAATGAATCTATAACACTCTTCAAGCAATCAACCCCTCCAATCACTTCTCCGACCCCCTTCCTCCTGCCCTATTCAAAATGTTAAAAACAACTATCCTACCACTATGGGCAAAAATTGTAAACGCCTCTCTGAGACAAGGCTCCATACCCGACTGTCTTAAAATAGGGCAGGTCACACCTATACTAAAGAAAGCTGACGCCACCGCATCTGATCTCAACAACTACCGCCCTATATTCAACATCCCCACTTTGGCGAAACTGCTGGAGAAATGTGTACAAATTCAATTATGCAACCATATTGAGAATTACAACCTCCTAGACAGTCACCAATCTGGCTTCCGTCAAGGTCACAGCACAGAATCTGCACTCACACACATAATGGATGACATATTAAAAATGCTTGACCGCAACGAATCATGCCTAATGATACTTCTTGACTTATCCTCCGCCTTCGATACGGTCAAGCATGACAACCTATTGTCCCTATTGGAACGAAGGATGGGCCTCTCGGGCACAGTGTTACAATGGTTCTCCTCCTTCTTAAATAACAGAACACAAAGAATCAAGATGAAGAATTCACTCTCTCAACCCTCCGTGGTCACCCTGGGCGTTCCACAGGGATCAGCCTTATCACCCATTCTTTTCAACCTATTAATGGAACCCCTGGCGAACGCATTGAAATCAGCGAATATTCTATATCAGCTGTATGCGGACGACACCCAACTGTATTTGAAAATCTCCACTCCAGAAGACTTCATCTCCCTCAACGCTATTCTACAGAACACGCAAAGCTGGCTCACTAACAACCACCTCATGCTGAATACCAAAAAAACAGAATTCATTCTCATCTCTCCACCGAATCACACACCTAAGATAGACCTATGGTTGAAACACCTAACCTCCTTTGACTGTGCTCCCCTCATCATTGACTCCGCAAAATCCCTAGGAGTCACCAGAGACAAACACCTGAATATGCAGACGCACATCACTAATGCCACTAAGGGAGCTAATCACAAGTTGAGTATACTAAGGAAACTCAAACCCTTCCTCCCTCAGGCCGACCTAAAAATGGCAGTGCAAGCCCTAGTGCTACCAAGATTAGACTATGGAAGCACCACTCTTTGCGGTCTCCCCAAATACAAGCTGGCTCCGCTGAGGGCATCACTTAATGCTGCGGCAAGACTGGTATCGGGAACTAAAAGAAATAGCCACATCTCTCCGACCCTGAAAGCTCTGAACTGGCTGCCCTACGAGGCAAGAATACACCTAAAGGTTGCCTGCATGACCCATAAAGCACTACATAACAATACACCCAGTTACTTAGCTCTAAAGCTAGAAAGGTCGGGAGGTTGCAGACAACTACGAAGTGCAAGTACTTTACTTCTGAAACCACAATCCTTCCATAAGAAGAGAACTGTTAGCAGAGCTTTCTCAGGGATTGCACCAAAGATTTGGAACTCCGTACCTCCAGTGGTACGTGGAATCTCTTCCTTTATCGCATTAAAAAAAGAAGTAAAAATACTACTAATGAACAAATTCACGTCCTAAGACTTAATTCTATGCTGACACCGAGTCACCTATACGATCCGCATATCATTGCCTACCTCCGATGGAATGAAGGAGATTATTATATGTATGTTTATTACCACAGCCACTTAATGCTCAATAACTGTAATTAGTGTAAAGCTCAGTTGGCCACGGGTCTCCTATATTATCCATATACCTCATACCCATGGTGGATCGAAGGAGAATATTATATGTATGTTTATTATCACAACCACCTAATGCTCAATAACTGTACATAGTGCAATGTCCTGCTGGATACGGGTCACCTATGTTATCCATATACTATATACCTCTTTTGTACGTAATGACAAATATCAAATGCTTGTATACTACCTCATCCTTTTATGTTTTATACTGTATACTGTAAAGCGCTCTGATACCCTTGTGGGTCACGTTCGCGCTATATAAAACTTTATCAATAAATAAATAAACCTTCTAAGGCCTTAAGCGCTTTCTGGGTGGCGCGACTGCCTTATTTATATAGCGCTTCATACCTATGGTGAGGTGCTCTGTTTTGCATCAGGTTCCTAGGCACCCTTCACAGTGCATGGTATTGTTTATCCTCCATGATACACAATGGGTGAGATGCTTGAGGTTGGTGGGAGCACAGTGCACATACTGTTGCGCATACGTATGGCATGTAATGGAGACTGTGACAAGATATGCCAACATTTGATTGGGTGGTATCATATGTAGAGCCTACCATTGGATCATTGCATCAGTTACGTTATTAGGGTGCATGGAGTACAGCCAGTTGTAGCAAAAGAGACCCCATCCGTGGGAGGTGAGCACTGTGGGCATATTGAGCGCACCCAAGAGTGACCCAAGGACCTAGCTAGTGGGCTGGAACAAATGTCAGAGTGGGGGGTGCTGCCATCAAAGATACATAATTGAAGCCATAAGGACAGGGAAAAATCCACGCGTTTCACAAAGAACAAATATATCAGATGAGCAACGGGCAATCACAGGAGAGTGATAAAGGTGTGGTAATTAGCCAGTGGTGCATTTTGAAGTAAAGTGATGCAAATATATTATTAAACCGTGGCGAAGTAGCACACTGTCCATTGCAGCACATTTTCCATTGAAATGGATTCAGCAAATATTTATCATTTTCAAGTCACCGAGTTAAGTGTCTTGATTTGTTTTGATCCTATTAAAGTCTTCCTTTACATCACACTTCAGAATTACAAAAACATTTGCTTCATTTATGGTTTCATAACTGCTGAAATATTTTGAAATATAGTTACAAATTTACGTTTTTTGTGTGCTAGAAAAAAACTGACCTCCTACATCTTTTCCTCTCCAAGCAGTAACGTGTCAGAAGACATACATTCGACTTCTGTTCAGTAGCGGCCGGTGTTGGGGATGAGTGGGGGGCGGGCAGGGAGGGTGCATAGGGGTTGCGAATGGGCCGGGGGCTTGCCTGCACTTGGGCACGTTGCGCCTATCTGCTCCTCTTCTCCAGGCGGCACAGACTTCCAGAATGCCCTGCGGCCAATCCTGAAGCTGCTCTCACGCATGAGAGCTGCTTCAGGATTGGCCTGAGCGCCCTCGATATGCAGTGCAGGACAGACTGTGAGTCTGTGCCTGCTCTCTGGAGAGAGTTTTCACTGCGCAAGATGGTTTGGCCGGCGTGAGACCGCCAGCCAAACCGTCATGCACAGTGAAGGGAGTGCACATACCACTCCCCTCAGTGCCCAGGCCCCACCCCCAAGTCTTGACAGGAAAAAGGAAAAATAAAACTAGTGTTTAATATCGTTTTATTTTTCCTTTCCTGACGTTTTTGGGGGATCACTCTTACCATGTAAAAGAGGAGCAAAAACAAGCCCCTAAAGGGCCTTGTTTCCATTTGCTACCTTTAGTGGTGCTTCTGCACTGTAGTCAAAGGACCGTGTGCAGTAATATACCAGCCAAATAGCCCTTGCATTTTTACCAGAATGAGGTGTTGCACTATGCTTTTAAAACAAGTGATTACTGTTAATGTGAAGTGGTGTGAGGCAGAGGGCAAGGCACCAGCACTGGAAGGCAGCACTGCACCCCAAAATGACCCTGGCCTGCTGCATTTAGATATGAAGAAATTGCGTTCGATATTAATTTTATAAGGTCCACCATAGGTTTTCCAACTGTTAGGCCCCTAGAGAGGATTTGGTATTGATTGATCGATCAGTGCACAACTGAGTCAGATCATGATAGCAGTCCATGGAGAGAGGGGCAGCTCAAGGCCTTCTATTTCCAGCCATTAGACTCAAGGTTATAAGGCCAATTCTGATCCCCATTTTTAAAGTTTTTTTAATTAATGTATTTATTTACATTTTGCAATTTTCTGTAATGCACACGAAAGGCTTCCTTGTGAACAGGAATGAAACAAATGAAATTAGAGTACTAAATATATCTTACAGTAAAATACTAGAATCCATGGCACGTGAGTGAGGTGGGAAGGCAGGGTGGGGAGCATAGGCCTGAAGATCTTCTCCTCAGGGAGCTCTGCCTTTTGATTCTACTTTACACTTCAGATCGGACCTGTACAACGTGACTAGGAAATGAAGGAGGCACAAAATATACCACTGAGCCAAGGAGAGTCAAAAAATGAGGTTTCAGAGGGAGAAATGGTGAGTGTAAGGGTATTACATTAATAAAGGTAAATTAAGAACCAAGATTAATTTAGGAGATCGTGTGCAGGCTTAGGTAAGATCCAAGTGCATAAGACCCCAAAACATAAACAAAATTTGCGACTATTGTGCATGTGTGCTCTATAAGAGAGGGTTATTAAATGGGGAAGGGGCGTCTTGTGAGCCTCCAGATGGAGAGAGTTTGTTTGTCTGGTATCTGGGTGCCACATTTTTATTTTGGGGGCTGTGATTAATCACAGGTGATGAACCTCAAGCTCCTAATCTCATTATTTGCACATTTTCTAGATTTTGGGACATAATTGGAAGTAAATCTCAGATTTTCTTTTTTCTCTTAATTACTTAATTTAACATTTTCCCCTTTACATATAACTCCTACCCATGTCCTTTCCCTCTACCACCTTTCCCTTACCCTCCTCCTTTACCCATGCCTTTTTATTTTCAACCTTAATCTTTTCCTTATGCTATAATACGTGACTCTTAATATCTCTTCCTAAAAATTACGCCGACAAGCAGATTTAAGAAAAGAGTAAATTTATCTTCAGAAGAAACAGCATCACCAAACTACCTCCTTCTTGGCTTACTCAGCTCCAACTGCCCAGCTTTAGAATGTTCAGGAATTAGACCCTACGTAATATTTTAAGATTGCAAAGCACACAAAAAACAGCGCAACAAACTAATCAATGCAAAAGGATATCTGTTTGAAGAGACCTTATGTAAACGTAAACACTATAACAGCACCCTTACCCGTAATCCTTATAATGTGTTTTTGTTCTCTCGTTGTTTGCACTAATACTTTTAACTCTCAATTTCATTCACTTGAAAAAGTTAGGGTGAGCTTCTTCAAATGTGGGGGGAAAGACTTTCAGGATGCAATGGGTCTCAATATTGAGATCTAGTGCAGAGTAATGAGATCTTGAGGGATATGGTCAAAATGGCATTCACCGACATGCATATTTCAAAACGATAGTTAAAACCCCTTTTAACTGTCTTGGTTGATAACAAATTTGCAGTCATGCATGTCGGACCAGCATCTTTTTGTTTTAAGAATCACTGTCTTTCCCTGTAGACCTGTGCTGCTTGCTTGTAATGCGGTACTCTCCCAGCTGATTTCTAGTCCCTCATTTGACATCACTTGCACATCTTTGCAATTTCAGTGGTAGAAAGGACAGGGTTATGTGAATAAAAAATTCAGTTGGTTACGCACTGATGATTAGCTTGAATTCAGAGAAACTCTCTTATGCTAAGAGTTAAGTCATACAACAATACAAAGAAACAACCCCTTGCCAACCAATGAAATAATGCGATTACAATATAAAGACATAGACCAATGTGAATAAATATACATACTTTATTTGTATTCAGAGATAATATAAGGAATCAGGTTTTTTCCTTTTTAACTGGGTAGGGTATCAAAAACCTCCAAAATGAAATTATAATAATGTCTCATAACACAACAATAATACAAAAAAATGGAAATATATATCTCACTGAGAGTATAGACTAACAATATTCAATATCCACAAAATGACAGGATGAACAAACAACACATGACATATACTTGATCTCATACTAGACATATAGAAACATGGAATATATACAAGCTAAAACAGAAATAGTGGCTTGATTCATCATTTCTAACTAATCACAACGTTTTTACAAATTCAGTGGCTTAAATATTATTTCCCGATAATCATAAAAATTTCATTTTGAAATAGCTACTTTTTTGAACCTTAGTGATCTTTGGACACGTGTTCCAAATTTGTAATTGACTGGGTGTAATATTGTCCTTTCCTGGGGCCAACGTGGCGTAATTTGCTCTTCTATTCTCAGTTTGAAAGTCTGAAGATTCTTTTTGACTTTCCCCTTGCAGCACTGGGGGGATATTTGTATTCACTGGTGGTTAGTCTCATTCCATCTCCCAGTTTCTCCTTAATTCGAACAGGTGTAGGATCCTAAATTCTGCTATGGTGATTTCTGGTGGTGCACTGGACTATTAGCTGGTGGCACATAAAGCTGTGTCCTTAGAAGAGCCTTTGTCTGTGCAAAATCATGTGTGATCTCTCCAAATAAGTGTTTGCTAATAATCAGGACTGATATTCAGAAAATCCTTTGAGGATTAGTAGCCTCGAGAAAAGTATTATTCCAAATACGAATACCCAAAAGGGAACTGCTCACTCTTGGAAAAGAAGTGGCCAACACATTCTAGTAGTGAACAAATCCGAACACCCAAATTAAATCTTTGCCACTTTCTGGACGTTCACCTACACCCACATTACTTTCAGTGTTGCAAAACTTGTCATCAATTCAGCATCTGGACTCTGCTTCGCCCCACCCCCATCCACAGCCAGGGCATATTTGTAAGTACTACCAAAGCTTGGAGATGGTTTGTTAAAATCTATCCAGTTTTCACATAATGTCATGACAAATAGCAGGTATCTAATGGTCTTTGTGAATCACATACCATGCCCTTTATCTAGTACATGGCCTTCCTGTGTAGATCATTGGATTGATCTTACGTTTGTCATCTTGTGGATCCTTAACAGCACCTGCCACTGAAACATAATCATTGACAAAACACATGCCATCCATTGGTGACTATGAATAAAATTCAATCAATGACATGTAGAGACTTGGTGGCTAAACTTAAGAGGGTCATCCTTGTGAAAGTGGGCCAGAGCGAAAGTAGTGTATGTAATAAGATATATCTGGGGTTGTAGTATTAGGAATTTGACAATTAAAAACATCCTTTTATTAATTACAAGGGAGAGTAAAGATTCAATCAAGCTATACAGTTGGATGACTGTTAAGCAGGGTGGAGTGACCATGTAAGAGACAAAGAACCTCCTTGTTGGTTAAAGATAGTACCCTTGGTGCATGTAACCTTGGAAAAAGGCATTAGGCAGTCTACCAGCACCGGCGTGATTTGCTGCTGTGAACAAATAATGCTCCTTGTTCCTCTGTCAGACTCTGAAGTAGTGTAATGTATATAATATAATATTCATATAACTAGGAAAATATGAGCAATAATACAATTGCTAAAATAATATATCAAAGTATAAAGCTAACATCAAAATATGATCAGTTATTATCTATAATATAACTATCTAAAGGTTTCCAGAATAATTTTTAAGAGGAAGGTGGTTTCCTTAGTTTTGACACAGAAACATCAAAAACGTTTCTATAAAAAAATGACCCATGACCACCAAATATGTTCGGATAAAAGATTAGCATTTTTCCAATTCAAAGTTATAGACTTAATAGCTGATCAATTAAGGAAATCGAACATATTTGCTTATTGATCATGGAGAATTAAGAATTTACAAACAATAATACAAAACAAAAATCTCAGAAATGGGTACAATTTTTGTGATTTCCCTGACTTTGTACCCAAAACTGGAATCTGATTGAACAATCATATAACCGAGTGAACCAATTGTGGTATTACAATGCCAACATAAAGATGAATCACTTAATTTAGCTTTATAACCTCTTTATGACATCCAGAAGCATTTATACTAAATCCATATAGCAGTTTGATAAAGAGCTACATGAAATATTCCTGTGATATTATCTAACCAAATTTGTTGCCATTGTTCAGCAGAGAGATCTAAAGATAATTCTTCATTCCAGTTAGAAAAATCATTAAGTAAACAGGGTAAATCAAGGGTATTACATTGCGTATATGGTTTATGGTTTAGAGGTTAAACAAACAGATTATTGAGGAATATTACGTAATAATATATAATCTGGTGTTTTAGCGACTGGTAAAGCATTTAGTATAGTATTACACAGTAATTCATATTTATAGAACTAATCAGATGTAAAATTATTGCATCTTTTCAGTTCCTCAAATGTGCAAAAAATATTTCCTTGGTACTTATATTTAAAATAAATAAATAAATGTAATCCACAATTTCCAAAAATACATATTTTTCTTAAACATGAAGTGAGGGTTATACTAAAGTGAGATTTGTTTGGAACAAGACATTTTAGTATGACTAGGAATCAAACTTTATTAAAGCTGAACTTACCTTCTGGGTAATAGAGGAAATAACAAAATTATATATATTAGAAATAAACAATAAAGATGGTAAAGGAAAAGGATCAACCAGATTTCTTTATATAGTAAGACATGCTGGTTCTTTATCTAAGTGACTGTCTTGTAACCATAATGTACCAGTAGCTACTAAAAAAGAAAAATGATATTTAAAAAAATCTGGCAATCATAATCCTCCATTAATTTCAGATTTTTAGGTTTATTGTAAAATATCCTTGGTTTATTATAATTCCAATTTATTTTGGAAATGATTATATCAACCATTGAAAAAACATTTGCAGGAAATTGAACACGGAACATAGAAATAAATGCCTATTTTAATGCTTCAATTATACTCCACAAAGTAATGTAGAGCGGTGACCATTTTTGGATTTTGTCTTTAATTTTTTGCAAAATAATATCACACTTTTTATTTTCAGTACTTTTTTTTAGACACATAAATACCTAAACATTTTAATCAGCTGTAATACCATGTAATGCTAGAATCGGATACCATGGTGGGAGTACAATATTTATTTAAGGGGAAAAAATTAGTCTTGGAGATATTTAGTGTACACACGGCAGCTATTGAATATGTGTCTATAATTTGTAATATATGTGGTATTGAAGTAATTGGATTTTTAAATAAGCAATAATAAGTCATCTGCATATGCTAGAGTTTTTAAGTTAACTTTGGTATAGAAAGGCTATTATTCAGAGAGGATTTACAAATTAAAAATAAAAGAGGTTCAATTGCTAATTGAAATAATAATGGCAATAGTGGACATCCTTGGCTCATTCCTGTGTATAATTGAAAAGAATCAGATGTAAAACTATTATTGTGAATTCTGGCAATAGGGTCTACTCATAAATCTTTTAGCATGTGCAGAAGTGTGGAGCCAAATTGAAAACATTCCAAAAATCTAAATAAGTATTACCAATAAAGTCTTTTCAGCATCTAAAGCCGTAAGGCCAAGAGGAGATTTCAAAGTTTTTGAAATTGACAATACGTCACGTATTGTTCTGGTATTACATGAAAAAAACCTTCCTTTCAAAAATTCTGTTTGATGATTATGTGCTATTGAGAGGAGGACTTTGGACAGCGTGTTTCCTAATACTTTTGCATATATTTTATTATCTTGATTTAGAAGGGAAATAGGCCTATAATTTGATACAGATCAGGTGTTAGAATAACAACTATGAAAGCATCTCTAAAAGACCCACCAGTTCTAAATTTTCGGTAAATTCCTGATAAAAAGGCAAAAAGGATGGAGATAATTTAGAGAACTTTTCTTTATAGAACTCTCCTGGGAGAATTATCAGATTTGAGTAACTTAATAGCACTAATAATCTCATCTACAGATAGAGATTGATCCAGTTAGGATCTATCCTGCATGGAGATGGCAGGTAGCGTACAAGACAATAAAAAGTCATCTATAATTGTATTTTAAACACGTAAAGGTGTATCATATAATTGAGTATAAAAAAAAGATAAAAATTCATTAGCAATATCCGTTGAAATTGTCAGCGTTCACTTTTTGAAGATCCTATAGCATCAATCTGATTCCTAGCTTTCTTTGTTCGTAAAGCATTACCAGGTCTATTGGCATTATAATAATACTTTGCTTTTTCATAAGATAATAGTATTTCTTCCCTTTTACTGAGCATCCTGTTGAATTCATATAATATCTTTTGCCGTTTAAATTTATATTTATTGTCTCCCAAAGTAATAAATAGTCTTTCATACTTAACAATTTCTTTGGTAAGCTCTGAAATGTGAGTTTTAAGAATTGTTTTATTGGAAATAATGAATATACAAATACCCTTAATATAAGCTTGAAAAGGATCCTAAAGAATAATATTCAATGTATCTGATGGTTTATTATCAGTAAAAATAATATTGATATATGTGGGAAGTCTGGTTTATTATGTTCATGTAGAATGATATCTGTATTCCTTCTCTATTTGGGAGCATGTATTGGAAGGTCTTGCAAAGTAATGCACATAGAAAACAAGGCATGATCTAAAAATGACAACTGATTCATTTTTAGGGTTTTAAATTTAGTTACACAAACTGCAAGATAAAATATAATCAGTCCTAGAATATGAAGAATGAGAATTAAAATAAGTGAATTCTTTGTTTGTGGGATGCTGAAATCTCAAATTATCAATAGGTTTAGTAGTATTAAAAAAGATTTTAAGTCCTATAAAAACCTTAGAATGTTTAAATGTGACTATTGAGGCTCTATCCAACAAGGGACCACTTATTAAATTAAAATCTCCCCTACAATAAGGGGGGCATTGTTGAGGTTAAATATTTCTTTCGCATTATTTTTCTAAAAAATGGGCTCATTGCTAGTTGATACATATAAGTTTATTAAATGGAGAACATCTCTATCAATTTTATCCTCAACATATAAAAATCTATCATCAGAGTTACAATGTTGCTACAAAATGTGAACATTTAACATCTTAGCAAAAGGTATAGCAACTTCATTGCTTGCGTGTTATAGCACTTGACTGAATACCATTTCCTACCCAACTTTATTCATTGTGGATACTATTTTATCATCTGTATGAGTCTCTTGGTCTCTGGCCAAAAAAACAATATCAGTTTTACACCAATGCAAATATTCATTATCTTCCTCCTTTTAATTTGGTGCCATAAACCTTTGACATTTAAGCCTATAACTGGAATCGATATTTACTATTTAACAAATATCTACCCTCTCCTATTAGAACCAAACAACTATAGTTAAGAAACCACAGTCACATAAAAACAGAAAAAAAGACAAGTGCTATTAAATCAGATCTACATAGAGCCACATAAAGAAAATATCGTTGAATACAAAGGAGTACACCAAGGAAACCACCATAGAATACCTGTAAGAGAAAATACTTAAAAATGATAGTCAGGGAAGTTATGGTGGAATATACTGTAATTAGAGAACAAATAATTAGGGCTACTGGAATTATGTGGCAGGGTGGACCAAATTGTGCAGCATGATTTACTAAGTTATGTGTAAAAAAAAATGAAAATTATGCTTGGAATTGAAGCACATTTTATAACAGTATTACTACATTAGATTGTCATTTGGGCACATGTTAACACTGTCTGGGTAAAGGTTTCACACAATGGCCCGAAAGCTTGAGAGAGCACTCGACGGGTCACCGCCATCCGGCTTCGCGCTTCAGTCCGCCTCAGTCCTCCGATTTAATTTCATTTGCCGACGCGTTTCAAGGTCTCACTCCTCTTCTTCATGGGCTGCTTAATACAACTGACGCATTGATTGCTCGCATTTAATCATATTTCCTGCTTTGATCTTATTGGTTGGCCCCTCGTGGGCTGCGTTTAGTACGTCTGTGTCATAGAGCATGTTGGGACATGTAGTCCAATGCGAGTCCAATATAATCTTTAGTAGGCTCAGTGCGTAACTTGTAAATTTTTAAAAGCATATTGTTTCCTTAGTAGGATTACGGAGTACCGGGGCGGAATTTCTTCAATGAGGCTCCCCGTGCTGACTTGATGCGGACATAGTTCCTCTTCAACAGCCTCTTAAAATTAACAGAATGAAACTAAATCAGAGGACTGAGGCGGACTGAAGCGCGAAGCCGGATGGCGGTGACCCATCGAGTGCTCTCTCAAGCTTTCGGGCCATTGTGTTAATATTAAGCCGGATGACTTATTCATGCTCGCTATGTTATGCAGGGCTTGTTTATCTAAAGAAATTAGACCTTCAACAAGCGACCTGTTGATTAATATCGCTTCAACATAATCCTAGGGCTCAATTGGAGGGGAGTGCCATTGTGCCCAGACAATATCAGATCATAGAATTGAGTGGCATTGGCATGTAGATCTAATCCAGTGTATTACTTTACTTTTGAGCAACTCAGAATCTTCCCTAGAGTTGGATTTTAATTTAGGGACCTTAGTCATATACACCATACAATGTTTGACAGCACCCCTCCCCATCTCAGGAATGCTATAAATAGAACAGCACGACTGCCTGTGTTTACAATACTTATTAACATTGAATTGGCCTTCAACTGAAGGTATAACCTCTGAGCCTGTAAGAAGATTGTTGTAGCAAATAAGACCAGAAGAGATACTGGTGGAATAAGAGGTAGCAATTCACTCACCTTTATGGCAGCATATGTTAATCACTTGATCCCATGATGCCAATTTACCCCTGGCTTGAATACTCAGTTCTCTGATAGATTGGGGGAGGGGGGTAATGGGGGTGGATCTTTGACAATCATAGGTATATGTGCTTCTGAATAATCATCTAATCTTAAAAAAAATTTAAGTCCGTTTTTATATAGCGCAGCTACTCACCCTTACGGGTCTCAAGGCGCTGGGGGCCGCAGTGGAAATTAAGTGAGCTATTGCCCAGAGTCACATGGTGCTGAGCTGCCGCCGGAGATCGAACCATGAACCCTGTGCTCCGAAGTCAGCTGCCCTGGCCGCTGCACCACACCTCTTTGTGCATGGACTGTTATTTTACTTCTTTTAGTTCAGCCCTCAGCATCTCTATCACACCCACTGTCACATTTTCTTTCCTCTCTAAGCAAGTTGCAGTTGCCACATCCTCAGAGTTTATGTCCGTTGTCAAGACCAGTGCTTCTGGGGGGATGTCACCAACATTTATCAGAGGATAAAACTGCTCCTGGCAAGGAACATTAGTAACCACAGTAATGTTAGGGGATAAAAGACGTTTAATAACATTAGTTGCAACAGATTTGCAGGTATTAGTGCTAGGATACTAAAGCAAACTGTAGCGATCACCCATCGGAGAAAAAGCAAACAGGCAGTATACCGCAACTTGAACAAAAAAGGCCCCATGAACTACAGTTCCCAGCAGGCAGTGGGGCGAGTTAGAGGGCAGATAGTATATAAGCACCTCCCCTGCATACGGAGGGTGCTTGACAATTCTCATGGATAGGATCAAGATGGCGGATGGTGTTCCCTGCCGGATTCCAGCGTGAAGCCTTTTCAGCTTCGTTCCTGATGTCGGCCTGATTTGTACCAGTGGATCGTTTTTCTCCCGTTTTTGCTGTACCCGTTTGCCTGTGGATTTTCAGCCTGGATTAAGTCCTAATTCGGCAGTACAGGTATTTCAAGCAGAAGCTGGCGCGCTTCCTACCTACTCTGTTTTAGGTTTTGTTTGTCTCATATTGCAGCGCTCTCGAAAGAAATTACGTCGGAGCGTTTCTTTTCTTTTTATCGTGACTTTGGCCAGTTCATTCTACACCTTGCCAGCCTATTTGGATAACGCCGAAATATGCCTTATTGCACCTCGACATTGGATATTGAAATGTCTTGAGTGTAACTGTCTTCCGCTCGTTTTCTGGGTTTATATAACGAGGGCGAACAGGATTGCTGTACGCTGTTACAAGATATTTACTTTACTTTGTTCTTTCATTTTGTTCGAGCATTTTTCGTTTCAATGTGACATACTGGCAGTACCGTTTTTCAGCACAGGAGTGCAGTGTTTATCTACTCTTGATTTTGTGGAGCTTATTGTTAAGTACTTTACACACGATTGCAATGCCATTATAGAATTGCAAGAGAAGACATAAAAGGGACCTTACTGGACATTGTAGGTGTGGCATTTTATAGGAGACGTGCTTATTTGAACCGTTTAGGTAGTTTGTATGGCCATTTTTTCGAGTGTCTCAAATATTGAACAGTGGTACACTAGTATCTTGTACCTGGTTTATATCCCCTGATACTCTCCTTGAGTATTCCTAGCCGCTGAGCTTCTGGTGAGTAGTGTAGAGGTGATTAGTGATTCTGTAAAGCAATAGTACGAACTCCCATACATTGTTGTGCGTTTTCTTTTCTCCTGTCCTGCAGGGTCCATTCATTACCGATACGATATAGTTTCCTAAACCAAACCCTGAAGAGACCAGAGGGCTTGCAGCAAGTTTTCTTACCTTCTCCCTTTCCCTTTTCCCCCCTGGGCACGATCTCACGCAGCAGGTTTTTCTTTTCCTCTGCTTGGGATTGCGTTCAAGGGATTTGGGGGAACTATCACCTGTCATCGTCCCCGCTGGTCACAAGTATAAGGTTAGTGGCGTTGCTTATGTTCTTGTGCTACTGACAACCCTGACACAAACTCAGTAGAACTGGACCCAGGGGCGGATTAACTATTAACTCTTCTCATAACAAACTTATGAATTCTTTGAGGGGTATTCTGAGTTTTTGGAATTTCTTCCTCGCTTAAAATAGACTCTCCTTCCTCAATAAGAAGGTCCATGTCGGCTAAGGTACAATTATCTGCTGCATGCTTTGGGATCTTGTAAGGCTTATCCCTGCCCTTGACACCATCTGGAGCTTTCTGTTTCCCTCTAACTAGTACTTCAAAAGGGGAACCAAAACAATACATATATTAGATAATAAGTTCAGATGCCCATCTCAAAAGGTCCAGTGATTATCACAGGGTGGTGGGTTTCTGAAAGTACCTCTTTTGCCAGTTACCAAACATCCAGAATGTTCTCCATGATTGGGTTAAAGGGAAGTGGCCCTGCCTCTTCCTTCCGATGACGAAGCAAAGACGTGTCAGGCCTTGGCCCCGTCGCATCCTGTGTAGCTGGTGTAGGTGTTGCGCTAAATAGTACTTTGAGAAGAGAGGCCCTCCCCCTCCTAGCCCCTCCTTCCTGGCGTCCACAGGCTTGTGGGAAAGGTAATCCCCCACCAGCGTTCAAGGCGTCCCGCTAAATAGCACTTTGAGAAGAGAGGCCCTCCTCCTCCTAGCCCCATCCATCCAGGTATCCACAGGCTTGTGAGACAGGTATTTCCCCACCAGAGTTCCATGTGTCCCATGCAGCGAGTGTAGGTCTAGTGTTAAATAGCGCCTTGCGAAGAGAGGCCCTCCTCCTCCTCCAAGCCCCTCCTTCCAGGTGTCCACAGGCTTGTGGGACAGGCTGTCTCCCAGCAGAGTTCCATGTGTTTTTTGGTTAATATCTGCACATTATGAATAAGATAACTGATTATGAGGCAAATGAGGTAAATACATAATATAGAATTGCCTAATTCCAGTGGCCCATCATACAATTAAACAGCACTGTAGGTCATCAGAGTCTTGGGCTTCCATCAAAGATCCTAGTAGGCAAGTAAGCCATTCAGTGATTTAAAAAAACTTGGAGACGTCACCCTTCCAAATCTTCATGATTGCAGAATCAAATAATCTGTCTATATAACCAGCTTCTTTAAGACGAGGTCTGAGAAGGGAAAATTCTTTGCAAACTTCTACTGTATTTTTTAGCATAGTCTTGGTGGATATACATTCTGTTACCATCAACCAGGAGTGAAGGAATTTGTCTGACTGCTTTACCGATTATGATACCATGATGATACTATACAACTTTGAGGACAATTTGACTAGGGTTAACATCTTTTGGTCTATGTTATGATGGTATATGATGAGCATTGTCTATCTCAAACATTTCCGTAAATGTTATACTCAGTAGGTTAGGTAGACAATTTTCTAGATAAAGTTTGCAGCTTCGGCCTTCTACGTTTTCTGTAGATGAAAAAAGTGAAGGTTGAACTGCCTCTTTCTGTTCTCAAGATCAGTTAGCATTTTCTTTATTGTCGCTCCCAATTTTATTACAGGATTCATTTGATCCAGTTCATTCTTGTTATCATTAATTTTGATCTCATTATGAGACACTGTTTTAGATAATCCAGCCAGTTTTTAATATCATTATTTATACAATCTGCATTAGTCCACACAGTTTACGTTGGTTCCTGTGATTCCACAGCCTTGGATTTAGCTGCAGATGGAGATGATGCTTGCTTTCTTTTGGCTGTTTGAGTCCCTTTGGTATCTGATATAGAAGTAGCTATTTTGCAGTAACACTCTAAAACTGACAATATTTGTAAATGATTTATTTAGATGTATCCAATCAGGAATTTGAAGGTAATCTAAAATTATAATTACAATGCATTATTTAAATGCCATTAGCATAAAAGTATTTTCAAGTCTTATAATGAAGCATTTTAGTGGAATTTTCTGCTAAATAAACACTCTTGAATGTGTACAGTTTCAAAGAAAATAAAGAGGTAAGCCAGCAAGATCGTCTGAAGTTGGCTGTATCAAAAAAAGGAAGAATGTTTACAGATGTAATAAATATGCAGCAGTTCAAACCTACTGTGGGGTAGTTCAAACAAAGCCAACCCACTCCACATGACATGGTCTGAGGGTGAGACTGCGTCGTTTCAGCCATTTACCTCAGGTCGGCACAGCAGGAGCAGCTTTGTCAGTGATGACTTAGCCCATCAGGCACACAAGTTAACAAATGCCACTGCTTTCCAGTCATAGAATCTGCGCAACAAAGTATTGACCAGGCTTCTGAACATCTTCTGGAACTTCGTTGTTGATGCACGTCAGGCAGAGTTCAGAAGGAAGCGGCCATTTTGGTGCACTTGCACTCTGTAATCCCTTCTGGTAAGATTCTGAATACCAGCATTTGTGATGAGAGATGTGAACGTAGGAATTAGCTCTGTCTGTTAGGGTTCTGAACACCCTGGGATATGATGGCAAATGTGGATATTAGGAGCTCAACCTAACAGGGTTCTGAATACCAAGGCATATGATGAAAATTGTGGATGTAAGAAGACCATCTGATAGGGTTGTGAACACCAGAGGATGTGATGAGAGATGTGGATTAGGCCTGGGCAGAATTTCAATTACACCAAAGTAATTTTGGTAATTCCGCATTACTCTTTGGGGCGGAATTACCGATAATTACGTAATTACTCCTGCTTGTGTAAATAACAGTAATTTTGGGGAAAAAAATCCTACAGCGAGAGCACATTGAGTAAATTTGAGCAGTCAATCTCACTTGCTATTAGTGGTCTGCAGCATTTAGCACAGTTTTTGAGTGCAAAATGCATTCTAACATCCATTTTGGATGCGAGGGTAAATTTTGAGCTAAGGAAATAGAGCTAAATGCCTGGAATAAGTTGCGGAAAAATCCTAACCCAAGATCATGCTCACGCTTGCTAATTGTGTTCTGTTGCATTTAGCGCTATTTCTTAGCACAAAATGCATTCACGCTTCCATTTTGCATGCAAGGGGGAATTTGTGGGCTAAGAAATAGTGCTAAACACAGAATTAATCTTCTCACGCAATTCTGCATAATCTTGCTGCATTCATAGGTAATTCTGCGTGATTCCGCTACACGGAATTATGCGAGTTACACCCATCCCAATGTGGATTTAAGAAGCTCTCTCTGATAGGGTTCTGAACACCAAAGGATGTAATGAGAGATGTGGATCTAGGAAGCACGCTCTGGTAAGGTTCTGAATACCAACAGATGTGATGAGAGACGTAAATGTAAGAAGCCCCCTGTAAAAGGATTGTGAACAACCAGGGATGTGATGTGGAAATGAGAAGCTCAGCCTTAAATGGTCCTGAACACCAAGGGAGGTGATGAGAGATAACGATGTTAGTGGCTCCTTCTGGTAGGATTCTGAACACCCAAGGATGTGATGAGAGATGCGGATATTAGCTGCTTGGTCTGGTAGAGCTCTGAGTACAAACGGATGCGGTGAGAGATGTGGATGTGAGAAAACTCGGTTTGGCCGGGTTCTGAATCCCCACAAATGCAGTGGTCGAAGAGGGCGGGTCAGAGGGGCACAACGTGCCCATGCTTTTTTAATTTAAATAAAACAGTTCCTCTACTTTCGGTGAAAAGACAACAGTCCTGGGACAGTAAATTCTGAGAGTTGAAGCAAAATAAAAGAAAATTATATATAAAAAAAAAATATTCTGAGAGTTGAAAAGCTTCAGCTGCAGTGTAAGGCAGGGAGTCTACTGTGCTGTGCCAAGGCGGGCAGACAGCTAATCAAGCCTTCTTGCCAAGGTGCCTGCTTCACTGACACAAATGTAAATGTGCACAACGGGACACTCTGCAAATGTAAAGGGAGCTTGGAAGAGTGTATTGGTTTTGATTAATGTGATGGAGCAAGGACTCACAAATGAGACTTGCTCGAATACAATCTCCTCACAGTATTAATTTATTAATCTTGTATTGTGTATATTAACTTTGCATACACTACATGAATAGCAAGGAAGCTTGCCTATGTGTTCTAACTAACAAGTAACGCTTGTCTTTTCCTAAAATGGCCGCTAAAGCGCGGGAACCTTACTGCTCATGTCTCAACCATATCACGTGTTGTGACGTCTTTCTTTGCTTGTTGGGAAATTTCTGCTTCTGCGCAGTGTGCTTTAAAATGGCTGCTTGATGTTTTCACATGCTTCAGCTTGCTCTTGTGTTATTATTAATTTGTTGTTTTCTTAACGCTACTAATGCGGGATAGATTTATAAGTAAATGGGGATAGAGTAGAAAGAGTGGGTATACAGTGAAACATATTATTTGTGATTTTAATATTTTCTTCTTTGACTTTTATTAGTTCGTAAACTTGGGCCTGGGGTTGGTGATCTGAAACTCGAGAGACAATGATTCTGCGCATGTGTCCTGTTTGGCTGCCAAAGAATAAAAATGAAGTCAACCTGGACGTCGTCCAAGGCCATGACCTGATGGCCGAAGCTGCTGTGCTCTTGCCTTTCCTGTTGAAAATTGAAACTTTGTATATGAAGAATATATAACATTTGTCGTGAGACGGGTGGGAAATAAAGCAAATGTATAAAATTGAATGGGCGGTAGTTTAAAGACAATGGACTTCAGAAAACGAACCAAATCAATATGGTGTGAAGATCAACCCCCTGTCCCTGTCCAATCAGAAGTAGTGGTCCCATATTTTAGCAACATTAAGGGGAGGTACATGGGCGTAGAAGGGTATAATAGATATAGAATTAGTTAATTAGTCAGAGCAGACGTACACACGAGAACAGGCGTTCATGCTGTCAGGCAGAAGAGCTCCAGACCGCCAAGCTGATCGATTGCAGACTAAACTGCTGTCCAGAGAGGTCCTGAGGAGGGGGCGGCGGAGTCCATTAGAAGGAAGGCACGGGAGAATCGAGGAGAAGCTGAGTATCGGAGAGGGGAACGACGCAGGCGTCGTTGTAGAGAGGTCACCGGTCCTGTCCTGAACCTGGAGGAGGTCTTTGCTCTTCATCCTTCCTGGGTCCTATTCTTTTCCAACTCCTTGGCCAAGGGGTTTGGTTCTCGCACTTAGGTAAATATAAATGCAACCTTTAGTTGCGCTGCTGTCTCTATCTTCTCCTTTCTGAGGGACCGTCATTAATCAATAATTATTATTCTATGCTTCATCCGTGATATGCGATTAAGTACCATGTGGTTATGTAATTTACTCTGCTAAATCTTTAGATAAACATTTTAAAACTTCCTGACTCAGTGGTTATTTCAGGATTATGTACTATAATGAATGTCACTCATTTTAAACTTCCCAATTAGCAAAGGATTCATTGGTAAGTCATTACTCTTCAATCTGAAGGTAATTGGTAGCAGGGATTTTGATAAAGAGTAACAACTGACAACCCCAGCGTAAGTATTAGCATAGTATGAATGTATGGGCCCAAGTGAGTATCTGGTGTATGAATGCTGTTTGCTAATATCGCGCTGGATCAGTTTTCTGGTAATCAGAGGATGGTTACTCTTTGTTAATTGGGTAATGAGAATTTTATTTTTATGAACTAACATCCGTGTATTCAAAGTTTGTTTTTTGTTGTCTAGAATCCCCGGGGAAAATTGAATAGCGGTTGGTAAGTGGAAGCCATACTGCAGTGAGGTTATCTGTCAGGCAGAAATAGTACTGAAAAGTTAAGCAGGACTATCAGTACTGGTTAGGGAATCTATGTGTGTGAGTAATAGCAAAAGAGTACGCTGGTGAAAATTTGATGTTATATCACCTAGAAAGGGTAACATTGAAGAAGTAACAGGTACTTCTGGAGCTTGTGTGAAGAGTAAACGGAAGGGTTTTTACTCGTAGTGTATGTTTAGTAAACGGAAAGGTTTTACTAAGTATGGGAGGAAACTATCTTTTCTATTTTTAGAGAAACTGGCACGATAGCGAATGTTTTATGTTGTTACTGAAATTTAATTAAGATTTATAGAGAAAATAAGTTTGCGTAAGATTTTGTAAAGGGAGGGTCAGCTGCCGGAGAGGGAGCTGACGTCAGAAACCGCCGCGCTGGGATTGGTTGAAACAGCGGGTGTGGAACGACTCTTGTAAAGGAGGGGTCAGTAGTCAGGAGCAGTACTGACGTCACAGGTGCCGCGCTGGGATTGGTTGAAACAGCAAGGGACAGAGAAGAGCAGATTGTAAAGGAGGGGTTGACAGACTAACGTCACAGAAAGGCCGCGCTAGGATTGGTTCAGAAATAGAAGAAAGCAGACACTTGATTGGTTGATATTCTAGAAGCTAAAATCTTAGTGGATAGAGATTGCATGTTAAAACGCGATCCGACTTTAACAGGAACTCGTCCGGATAGGAGATTCCTAGGTTTTGCAGAATATAATTTTATACACCGAAGATTAGATAGAATGTACGGAGAGAAGAGAAAAATGTCCTTTCTGCAAAAGATTAAGAACTATTTTAAAAAGGATAAACCAATCAAAACTAGGGAAGGAATTATCATTCCACCAGCTAAAACGCCCGCTTCATTCATGATGATGGAGAGAGGTTATCATACTTGTGTATGGATAGAGAATTGGATAGAATATACCAAAAATGATGGGATATTAGCATTTCCCGAGAATGGCACTTTCAATGGGAGAATTCTTCAAAATTTGAGATTGAGGATGAATGACCTAGAACCCAGACCTAGATTAACTCAATATGAAGCCTTAGAGGAATGGGAAACCGAGGCATTTGAGCGTGACCGATCCAGGAGTAATAGGGGTTATCGAGGATTTTTCCCAAGAAACCAACATGAGTCTAGGGACGGTCAGATGAAACAATGGAGGAGGGCAATGCTTACAGAAGGATTGTATCCATTGTTAACAGCAGAAGAAAAATTTGGAAGCAAATGCACAGAAAAGACAAAACACCTAATGAGAAATGGAGATTCCGAAGATGAATTTATAGAAGAAATATTAAGGAACCCCCCACCATATCAGGAAGGGACAAGTGGATGCACCCCAAGTGCCCCACTGTTAAAAACTCCATTAGTACCACAGGTAATGCATGATTTCACCCCCAGTAGGATACTTCACGATAAAGAGAAAGAAGCCCTAGAGAAGACCAGAGCAGAATTAATACAGAAAATAACACAGATAAAAGTGCATCCTGACTCTTTGACCATACCTGTAACAATTGGTCCAGTAGTTCCATTATATGGTAGTCAGGGAAACTGTCCTCCACCGTTAGTTATGCCTACTCCTGTGAATATTCCTAAACCTGAAGCAACAGTAATGGTTGAGGATCACTTTAGTGATTGTGAATCTACGATATCTCTAATGGATTTACCAATTCGAGATTCTGTCAATAGTACTCCCAGAAGAACTACACCTGGGTGCTCGAAAGAGATAAACTTGATAACCTCATCAGGAGCAAAAAGTGTCACTGTAGTTAGTCCAGAAGACTTAGAAAGGTGGGCACAAGGGTCAGAACAACAGTGTACACCTCCAAAAATTTTGGATATTTATAAATTAAAAGTCGAATTAGAAGAAATAATAGCAGGAAATGTGGGGCTAGATCGCCTAAATGCTTACAATGAAGAAGAATTATTGTTTATATGCAGAAGTATCACCAGAAATGTAAAAATATTCCATGAAAAATTATCAGATTTAGCTCTGCAGATGGGAATTGAAATAGGGAGATCAAAGGTATTGCAGAAACCCTATAGAGCAGATTTCTCAGACAAAGATTTAGAAAATATGAATGCCTCTGGAAGAAAGTTACAAGTAAAAGAATTAATGATAGTCTTACAGAAATGGGGAGACCTAGATAAATGGAGAGTTCGATGGGCAAAGAAAAAGGAAGAGGCACGATCCAGTAGAACAGCCTCTGAATATGTGATGAAAGAAACAGGGAAAACAGATCAAATGTATCCGATGCGAGAAGTTCCAGGAGGGGGCTATGTACATGTCCCATGGAGTAGACAGGATATTTTGTCATTTACGAATGATTTTCCAAAGTTGAGAGAAAAACCAATTGAATGGTACAAGCAGGTTGAGAGGTTTGTGAAGGTGTCAAAGGTATTGTTGAAAGATTTAGATGGCTTGTTTGACATAGTGGTACCTGCCGATTTGTGGACAGATTGTAAAATTACAGTTGATTGGCCAAGTGACGAGTATCCTAGAGATCCGAAAACAGGTGCCCCGTCAAATGATGTAATGAAAAAGTATCAGCAGGTGATAACTTACCTGAAAGGCAAAATACCACCGAAAGAAACAGATTGGGTGAAAATAGACCGAACCACCCAAGAAGTCTAGTGAATCGGTACACGCCTATTATGAGCGTTTATTGCAGGTATTTAAGCAGTATAGTGGATTTGAGGACATTGGAGACAAGAACATGAGTCAGTTTGTGTATCGATTTGTTTATGGTCTGAAGCCAGAGATTTGTCAGATGATTAAGCAGCACATGTTGTGTTGGCAGGGCAAGCCCATAGATGAGATTCTGAAATATGCGAAATACTGTGGAGATGATATTGAGGATAGGCACAAGAAATTGCAGGAAAAAGTGATGTGGGCACAGGTGAAAATGGCTGAGAAACAGGGAATTAATTTGGATAATCCAAGTGAAAATCAAGGAAAGGATTCTGGAACGAATGGCGATACTGGGAATGGTGGAAAAGTGAGAGGACGAATGAGTAGAGAAGAAGCTAAAAAGAAATTTCCTTGTCATGGATGCGGAAAATTGGGGCATTGGAAGGATGAATGTAAAAAGATTCGGAATAATAATGGCCCAAATCAAAATTTAAATCCACAGACGCAGAATGACTCACAGCAGGGTGTAAATCCTCAGAGTCAGTTGCCACCTGCACCTATTCAGGGTAATGTAAGCAGAGCAAACCACGGTACAGACGTCGGATATCAAGGAGGAAGTGGTAAGAATGATTATGTAACATCACAGTTTCTTTTACAGGACGATTTCTGTCAATACAGTTCATGACGGTGCCTAGGAGAGGGGGAGAAGGAGTGCGTACTTGGCGCATCCTTATCGGTAGATCAGTCAGGTCCATATGTTGAAGGGAAGGTGAAAGGTAATGATATTACTTTCCTTTTGGACACTGGTGCTACCAGGTCAACTGTGAGAACAGCAGACATTCCAGACCTTCCTCTCTCTGGAGAAGCTATCCAAGTAGTGGGAGTAGCTAATAGAAAGATTAGAACACCTCTTACCGAACCAATGGAAGTTAAAATTGGAAATTTCAGAGAAATGCACCAATTTGTGGTGTGTGATTCTAGTCCAGTAAATTTATTAGGTCGCGATTTGTTATGCAAGATGAATTGCACAATTTTCTGCACCCCAGATGGTGTGGCAGTTCAAACCCCAGATGAAGATCATGTATATAAGTTTATGATTGCAAAACAAGGTACAGAGGTAGATGAGATGTTTTCTTTGATAACAAAAGATGAGCTGCCAGAAGAATTAAAAACTGCAGTAAACCCCATAGTATGGGATTTCACAGGAAAGGAAGTAGGACTTATGGCCAAAATAGACCCAGTTAAAATTACCGTAAAGGAAGGTGCGATTTTCCCAAATACTAGACAGTACAAAATGAGTGCAGAAGTAAAGACAGGAGTCATTGAAGAAATCAATCGAATGGTAGAACAAAACATACTAAGAGAAGTAATGAGTAGCCCATGTAATTCACCAATAATGGGTTTAAAGAAACCTAGCGGAAAATATAGGATTGTTCAGGACCTGCGCAAAATAAATAAGATTGTGGAACCTTGTTGTCCTATAGTACCCAATCCTGCAGTAATCCTATACCAGATTCCTTGGAGTGCAGGATGGTTCACAGTGATTGATTTATGCCAAGCGTTCTTTTCAATACCATTGCACCCAGACAGCCAGTATCTTTTTTCATTTAAATTTGAGAACAAAGTCTATGTATGGAATCGTGTTCCTCAGGGGTACACGGAAAGTCCTTCCATCTTTAATCAGATATTGAAAAAGTGTCTTGAGAAACTAGTGATGCCAGGAAGCTCAGTCCTAGTGCAGTATATTGACGACTTACTGGTGGCATCGAACACCAGAGAGGACTGTGTTGTTGATTCCATAGCACTATTGAATCATTTGGCTGAAGAAGGGCATAAAGTCTCACCAGAAAAATTGCAGTTCTGTACAACAGCTGTTAAATATCTGGGACACCAAATTGAGAGGGGAAAAAGAAGAATAACCTCGGAAAGAGTACAATTGATTAAGAAAATGCAAATGCCTGTAACCCAAAGAGAAGTGAGAATGTTCCTAGGAATAGTAGGTTACTGTCGACAATGGATACTAGGATTTTCCTTGTTAGCGAAGCCCCTAATTCAAATGACAAAAAAGAAAGCAAAGGACCCAGTTGAATGGGATGATGAGAGTGTAGGAGCTTTTGTAAAATTGAGAAATGCTCTGTGCTCAGCACCAGCCCTAGGCATGCCCGACTATAAAAGAAGCTTCGCATTGTTCTGTCATGAGAGAGAAAATTGTGCACTTTCAGTCTTAACACAAAGACATGGTCTAGACAGACGTCCTATAGCATATTTTTCTGCTACATTGGATCCAGTGGCAGCCGCGTTGCCAGGCTGCTTAAAAGCAGTAGCGGCTACCTGTTTAAGTATTGAACAAAGTGAGTCAATTGTGATGGGACATCCTGTGAAGGTGTATGTTCCACATGCAGTTGTAATTCTGTTGACAAGAACACGAACTCAGCATCTTACTCCTAGTCGGCTGACTAAATATGAGAGAATAATAATGGGTGCTGAAAATGTGAACATAGTGAGGTGTACAATAGTAAATCCCGCAACCTTACTACCAGACCCATATCATGAGGAAATTAAAAATGACGAAGAAGAAGAACATGATTGTTTACAAGTCACAGAATTATGCACGAAACCACGTCCGGACATTGAAGAACAGCCCCTTAGAAAGCCAGACAGGGAGCTGTTTGTTGATGGTTCATGCCAGAGGCATGAAGACGGTAAACTAACTGCTGCATATGCAGTATGTGAATTAACTGGAATAGTTGAAGCATCCTATTTACCAGGAGTAAAATCTGCACAAGTAGCTGAATTGATTGCTTTGATAAAAGCTTGCAAAATTGGGAGGAATCAAAAAGTAACTATATTTACAGATAGCCAATATGGTTACGGGGTTGTGCATGATTTTGGCCAACTATGGATGCAGAGGGATTTCATGACTTCTTCAGGATCCCCCATTAAAAATGGACAATTTGTAAGGGAATTGCTGGAAGCAATACAATCACCAAAAGAATTGGCTGTGGTGAAATGTGCCGCACACCAGTCAGGAGATGACTGGGTGGTAATTGGCAACCGATATGCAGATCTTGTGGCTCAACATTGTGCCAGAAATAGATTGTCAGTCAATAAAAGGGTGGAAAGAATGGGAATCAGCTGCCAACTTATGCTGTATATGCCACCTGAAACATGGAATGAGGTTAGAAGATTGCAAGATGGGGCTGATGAAAATGAGAAGAAAACATGGGTCAAAGTGGGTTGTTCCCAAAGGGGAGATGATGAAGTGTGGATTTGTGCTGATGGCAGACCAGTCATGCCTGACTGTCTGCTCTCTCAAATGGCCAGGATGTATCATGGAGACACACACATAGGGAGAGATGCAATGATTAGGCTTTTCAGACAGAACTGGTACAATCCCAAGTTCAGGGCTGTAGCAGAGAGCCTTTGCCAGAGATGTTTGACTTGCCAGATGCATAATCCAGGGAGAAAGACAATAATCGGGTTTGGGAAGATTGGAAAGGCAGAGGGTCCATTTATAAGACTCCAGTTCGACTTTATACAGTTACCACCATGCAGAGGGTTGAAATATGTACTAGTCATAGTATGTCTGTTTTCAAAGTGGGTGGAGGCTTACCCTACCAGGAGGAGTGACAGCATTACAGTCGCAAAGCTGTTACTACGAGAACTCATTCCTAGGTTTGGTTTCCCAGTAACTTTGGAATCAGATAGAGGAAAACATTTTAACAGTGAAGTGATTCAAATAATTTGCGGAGCATTCCAAATTGAACAAAAATTGCACTGTGCATATCGTCCAGAGGCTTCTGGAGTGGTTGAACAATTGAATGGCACTATAAAATCCAGACTGGGAAAAATGTGTGCATCAACATCATTGGAGTGGCCAGATGCATTGCCACTTGTCTTAATGGGCCTAAGAAGCATTCCTGATAGAAATACGGGACTGAGTCCACACGAGATAATGATGGGAAGAGCAATGAGACAAGCACATGTTCCCATAAACAAACTGCTGAATATATCTGATGATATGGTTCTGGATTATTGCAAAGGATTGGCTGACCTAGTGCGTTCTATCTCTCATCAGGTCGGAGAAGACGCAGTTTCAAGGCAGCCTGAACAAGAACATGATCTGAATCCTGGTGACTGGGTGGTAGTGAAGAATCACACCAGAGAGACGTGTCTATCACCTAGATGGGGAAAACCTTGTCAAGTCATACTGACTACCAACACAGCAGTGAAGTGTGCAGGATTTCCTAATTGGATTCATGTAAGCCACACCAAAAGAGTACCAGACCCTGAAGAAGAAAATCCTCAGTCAGCATCAATCACTGAGGAAGCTGAAGGTTGCCCAGCTGAAGAATCTCAGGCTCGAGATTCAGAAGAAGCTGCAGAAGAACAACCGAGCACAAGTCAGGACTGGATACCGGTGGTAGAAATTCCTGAAGTCTACTACAGAACAAGAAGTCAAACAAAATTGGAAGAAATTGAAGAAGATCAGATAGGCGAAGAAGAAGCAGCTCAGGGAAAAGAAGAACATACAATAAAAGAACCTGAGCAGGACCAGATAGGGAAAGGAAACTGGGCTCAAAATAACGAAGAACCAACAAGTTTTGAGCAGGAACAGACAGGTTTAGAAGAATCCGGTCAGGCTGCAGAAGTACAAAGTGCAATAAGCCCTGATCAGAACCAGTTAGATCAAGAAAATCACACAGAAGAAAAAGATCTCGAGAAAAATGAACATGAAGAAATAAATCAAGCACAAGGTCAATTATTGGAAACTCACAGTGGAGCTGCTGAAGAAAAACAAATCAGACCTGAAAAAGAGCAAGAAAGAAAAACAGTAATTGCAGAAAACGAAAAAGTGTCAGAAAGTGAAAATAAAGAGATTGCTGAAGACAAAAATAAAGAAACAGTGCAAACAAAGAAAACAAGAAAAGGTGATCATTGGCCTAGTGTCATTAAAAGAGTAAAATACCACATAACAACCAGAAGTGAAGATCCAGATCAAGTAAATGAAGTAACAAGTCAAACCGAACAAGAAAACAGAACTAAGAAAAGAAGAAGCAAGAGACTGAAACTTGTGAATAACAAATTCAAGGGTCCTGATTGGACTTACATTATTCTTGAAGATTACGAAAGTTCAGAGTCAAGTGAAAGTGGTGACGAAGGAACGAGTGCAGAACTGACGTACGAGAAAGAAACAAGACCACCTTGACTACGCAAAAGAGTCACATAAAGAAAAGCGAAAAATAGATAAGAAGAGCAATCTTCCTTGTCGAAATGCCTGATGATAGAGTTGCTGGGAGACCAAAACAGAGATGTTGTAGAAGATGCTGTGCAATATGCATATGTAGTCTAGTAATGGTGCTTATAGTTTGGTTAGTCCTGATCGTAGCAGTTCCTTACCTTATGATAATGGATAAAAAGATTAATAACGAAACTAAAGGAAGGACAGCACACATGAAGGGAAATAGAGTAGAACTAATGGCAGAAAATGAACCAGAATTTCATCATGAAATAACTGATAACGACACTAGTTTAAATGTTTTCACAAAGTTATTATTTCAATATGTAGATACCATGGAAGTTAGTAATTGTTATGTCTGTATGAAGTTACCCGAATCAGTAGCAGAAGGATTAACATATCATCACTTACCATTGACATATGGCATATCATGTAGTGTTTTATCTAGTTTATTTTATAGAACAGGGAGACTTCAATATTATTATTCAAACATAGATGTGATATTTTCAGAGGTTCCGATTCGAAAGAGTATGAACCCAGTGCTTAGTAGTCAAGACGCACAGTTTATGGGAGAATTTTTCTTAACAATGAAATCAATAGACATAACACATGCACATAGACACAATCTAACATGTTCTTTACACGAAGAAGAAAAGATATTTTTGAATTTAGTAGAAAATAGAAGACAAGATTTTCAAAGGAAAGCTTCTGAGCATAAGGCTCATTTGCCACCTTGGGCTGAGAAAGAAGGGAGTTACACACCTGGCAAGGCTCAAGCTGCTATGGCTCTGGATTTTGTAAAGACGGGGAAAATTTGTCTACATAGGTTAAGGACTGATTATAACAATGTTTTCATCGGTACCAGTGAATGTGAACACAATTTCTTAATTCTTGGAGGTTGGGGAATCAAAGGAGGAACAGATTCAGTTTTTCCTGGGATCTATTATGTATGCGGGAATAAGGCTTACTTTAGGCTTCCTGCACGGTGGTATGGAAGTTGTTATTTTGGAATAGTATTTCCAAAAATATACCACGTAAAAAGAAACACTGGGAGCAATGAAAACAATGGCGAATTAACACGTAGTAAAAGAGCTAGTTTTTCTGAAATTGTAGGTGATATATTTGGTGCATTGATACCTTCGGTGGGAATAATTCTGAACTCAAGGAAAATATGTAAATTGTCTATAGTGGTTGATCGTTTATCAACGGATACTGCTGGAGGATTTCTAATGATTAATGCGGAAATGGTTGCGATTAGGTCTATGGTTATGCAAAATCGACTTGCTCTTGATATTATATTAGCAAAAGAGGGCGGAGTCTGTAAATTACTGAAGACGAAACATTGTTGCACTTACATTCCTGATAAAAGTGCAGAAATTGGAACGTATATACAGAATATAACTAAACTTGAGAAGGAACTTAAACCACTGGAAGTTGATAGTGTATGGGAAAGATTGACAAATAGTATCTCGTCAATTGGTACCTGGTTTGCTAATGTAGGAAAAGGACTTATAGGTCAAATATTAGTACCCCTAGCAGGGTTAGCAATAATAGTACTGACAATAATAATATGGTGCAAATGTTGTAGAAAGAATGGAACATATAATGTGACAGGAAAAGGGAAGAAGAGAAAGATTGACGAAATAGAACTTGAAGAATGGAGAAGTGAATTATACAAGAAATTAAAAGGGGATGTTAAAAATAGAAAATGTAAAAATGAGAATGAAACTATTTGCTAGAAGTTGGCATCTGATTGAGGGTAGTATTTTGATGGCTCTTAAACGCCATCAGAGAGGGGATTGATGGAGCAAGGACTCACAAATGAGACTTGCTCGAATACAATCTCCTCACAGTATTAATTTATTAATCTTGTATTGTGTATATTAACTTTGCATACACTACATGAATAGCAAGGAAGCTTGCCTATGTGTTCTAACTAACAAGTAACGCTTGTCTTTTCCTAAAATGGCCGCTAAAGCGCGGGAACCTTACTGCGCATGTCTCAACCATATCACGTGTTGTGACGTCTTTCTTTGCTTGGTGGGAAATTTCTGCTTCTGCGCAGTGTGCTTTAAAATGGCTGCTTGATGTTTTCACATGCTTCAGCTTGCTCTTGTGTTATTATTAATTTGTCGTTTTCTTAACGCTACTAATGCGGGATAGATTTATAAGTAAATGGGGATAGAGTAGAAAGAGTGGGTATACAGTGAAACATATTATTTGTGATTTTAATATTTTCTTCTTTGACTTTTATTAGTTCGTAAACTTGGGCCTGGGGTTGGTGATCTGAAACTCGAGAGACAATGATTCTGCGCATGTGTCCTGTTTGGCTGCCAAAGAATAAAAATGAAGTCAACCTGGACGTCGTCCAAGGCCATGACCTGATGGCCGAAGCTGCTGTGCTCTTGCCTTTCCTGTTGAAAATTGAAACTTTGTATATGAAGAATATATAACATTTGTCGTGAGACGGGTGGGAAATAAAGCAAATGTATAAAATTGAATGGGCGGTAGTTTAAAGACAATGGGCTTCAGAATACGAACCAAAATCAATATGGTGTGAGGATCAACCCCTGTCCCTGTCCAATCAGAAGTAGTGGTCCCATATTTTAGCAACATTAAGGGGAGGTACATGGGCGTAGAAGGGTATAATAGATATAGAATTAGTTAATTAGTCTAGAAGCAGACGTACACACGAGAACAGGCGTTCATGCTGTCAGGCAGAAGAGCTCCAGACCGCCAAGCTGATCGATTGCAGACTGAACCGCTGTCCAGAGAGGTCCTGAGGAGGGGGCGGCGGAGTCCATTAGAAGGAAGGCACGGGAGAATCGAGGAGAAGCCGAGTATCAGAGAGGGGAACGACGCAGGCGTCGTTGTAGAGAGGTCACCGGTCCTGTCCTGAACCTGGAGGAGGTCTTTGCTCTTCATCCTTCCTGGGTCCTATTCTTTTCCAACTCCTTGGCCAAGGGGTTTGGTTCTCGCACTTAGGTAAATATAAATGCAACCTTTAGTTGCGCTGCTGTCTCTATCTTCTCCTTTCTGAGGGACCGTCATTAATCAATAATTATTATTCTATGCTTCATCCGTGATATGCGATTAAGTACCATGTGGTTATGTAATTTACTCTGCTAAATCTTTAGATAAACATTTTAAAACTTCCTGACTCAGTGGTTATTTCAGGATTATGTACTATAATGAATGTCACTCATTTTAAACTTCCCAATTAGCAAAGGATTCATTGGTAAGTCATTACTCTTCAATCTGAAGGTAATTGGTAGCAGGGATTTTGATAAAGAGTAACAACTGACAACCCCAGCGTAAGTATTAGCATAGTATGAATGTATGGGCCCAAGTGAGTATCTGGTGTATGAATGCTGTTTGCTAATATCGCGCTGGATCAAATGGAATGACTTGCTGCTTCCTGATGAGACAGATTTATTCTTTTTAAGTGGTATTGGAAAGGAGTTACCAGCTGAGCTGTAAAAGTGTGCTTCTTAAAGGGGCGTAACACAGGCCCCTGCACCGCAGGCACTGCAGGGGCCTGTGTTAGCTCCTAGCTATTCTCCACTGCTCTAACCAGTATTCAATTCCATGGCTGTCTGGTTTCAGACAGACCTCTGAAGTGCATTAGCTAATAGAGGTTTCATAAAGTACAATAGTGCATTTCCCACTGATTAAATTAACTTGCATTTATTTTAAATTTTAAACTGTGTATTATTTTATGGGTACATTCCTGAAGATGAAAGACAGAAAAAACGTACAGAATAGTTTGGTTTTTTAGCCACGTCTTTAACCCCGCCTCCATGCCTCCTCGCCCCACCTCCATTGTGCACTGCATCACAGTTCCTTTACTTTTTTTAATGCACTTCAACCACTGCACAAATGTGATGAGAGACGTGGATGAGAGAAGCTCAGTCAGGTATAGTTCTGAACACCCAGCCAATGTGGTAAGCAATGTGGTGGCAGATGTGGTTGCGACTAGCTCAGTCTAAACATGCACGCGTGTTGGATGGATGTGATGAAGTGTGTGTTTGTGTATGGAAGAGTGACAGCAGAGAGGTGGGGAAGAGCTGTCCTTGCCGTGGAGGTGGTAACTAACAGGGCCCATTCTTGATGGAGCTACACAGTAAAGGCATGCATAATTGTTGAAAGTATAACCCCCTAAAATCCCCAGCTGCTTTCCTACCCAGAGATTTTAAAATAAAGTGAAAAAATGCTCAGCAAATTGTGAATTATTAAAAAAAAATGTCAGGACATACCACTGTCCTTTGCGCACTTGTGTGCACTATAGAAATACCATATAGATACATACACAATGACCACATCCTCTCCTTGCAAAAAAAAAATCTGACAACTGCAAAACCATGGAAAACACGCGTAAGTTTCAAAAATTGCAAAGAAATTACTTATCAGTCATGCTCTTCCTGCCTTCCATCCGAATCCACCAGTACATTTCAGTAACTTGAGATGGTTCGGAGGGAAATCCCTGCAGGTGGGGCTGGAGCCTTGTTTGCAGTATGGGAGGGTCCTAGGCACTTGGGAAGGAGGGCTACGTGCATTGCATGTACACTTGGTGTGAAAGGAAGTGTTTGCACAAGGTAATGGGAGGATGTATGCCACACATAGGCTAAACAGATTGGACCGCTGGCAGATGTTTGCAGACGTTTCAAAAAATGTAGATAAGGAGGAGACAGATGCTTGCAGCATGATTCGCCAGCTCCTGCTCAAGGAGCGAAATGCATGTAGCAAAGGCGGGGGAGTGGAATACTTGAAAAAGGGGGCCCGGGGTAAGAAAAAAACATACAAGTCTGGGCATCAAGCAAGTTGGGAAGAGGGAGATGTCTGCCGCATGGTGAAAACCATAGAAATGTTGCACAATTATGACGTAGGATTTATTGCGTAACCGCAACACAAGTGCACATCATGCACTGACGTAAGATGCATGCAACACTTGATAATGGCACAGCTGTGAAAGCTCTTTTCCCCAAGAGCCCAGCACTGAGAGAGCTGTTGTGGAAGCAGGTCACAGTGTGATGAAACCTTTACAATGCAGAGATGCCCGAATGGTTGCTAGTCAGTGTCTATAACGCTAATGCTTTAATATATGTATCCATGTTGCCATGGTTATACATCCAATAATAGCCTTGTCTGTACAATTTCACTGTTTCTGTTGTGTTGTCTTGACATAATGTTGTAAACCTTCCCCAGAAGCATTACACCCTCCTAGGACCTCGTTGTTCCAGTTTTTACATAAGGTGGTCCCGCCTCCCCCGACAGGCCTTTACAACGCTTGTCTTTTCTTTATTTTAATATATAAACCCCTCCCACCCCATACCATTCCTGTCAGTAACAAGACCAGACACAACAACCACGGGAGGGAGGAAACAGGACTGGGACAAGGAGGACCTTAATCGGGGTAATGAAGATCACTGGTAAGTAGCGACACATTCCCCTGCCAGTACATCCAGAATGCGAAGGCAGGGTTAGAGCAACGTCTGCGAAATATAAGCAATGAAGAGGGCTCTTCTGTACCCTTCTGCCAACCCTTTGAAAACCAGTGACATCTATGTTGGTATTGCCTAGAGAATTAAAATACCATGGAGATCCTTACATGACAAACTAAAGTTGAAAATCAGAATTCACCTAATCGGGGTGCTCAGATGGCTCCTCATCAACCATGCATGGTCTTTACAATTCTCAACTTTCAAATAACAAAGGAATGCATTCTGGGAAATGTAGTCTTGGGCTACAAGAAACAGATTAGAAAAATTTGTAGAAGAAAAGCCCAGGAATGTTGAAGTAGTAATTCATTGACTAAGAGCAACCTGGCTGGTCTACAGTGATCAGAATGTCTTTCATCTTATTCTGTTGTTGCTTGCACCTCCTGCAGCCCTAAACATAGAAGAGGGTCAAGAAAGATGGCAGAAATGTGGACATGACAAGGTGCCACCAATTCCTGAACAGAATACTCAGCTTCTTTTTAAAATGGAATCGTCTTCATCTGAATGCCGAAGTTCCCTTGAGCCTTTGCCTCAGCTTCATCGACGCATAGAAAGCAACCAACAGGCTGAAACTAAATGGTTGCAATGCAGACCTGTTGGTAGTGGGAACTTGTATCACTGCTGGCCTAATAAGCTCTAGGACCTCTGGGCCCCAGTCCAGTCAGTGTAACTGGGGGGCAAGTTTCTACCAACAGGTACTCAAGAGAATCAGCTCTCTTCTCATTTTGTTCCTCACAAGGTTCAGGCAATACTTGTGCTCGTTACACCCTTGGGTAAATTATGCTAATAGTATCTACATGAGTCTACCTCACTTCCTACTGCAATGGCTGAAAGCTTTGCAACATTCAGCAGAAAAATTGGCGGTGCATCTATCTCAGAAAGCACATATTATGCTGCACAAGTTGGTGGCCCTCCTACAGTAGGCAGTCTTAGTCTTATTTGGAGCACTTTACTGGCTACTAGTTAGGCAGTGTGTATGCCCTGTGTATTATTCACAGAGTTGTTTATAGCCAAAGACATTGTTTCTTAATGGATGCATTCCTATACTACCATCTGACATGCAACACCTTTGAGTTGGAAGTAGGTCATTCTCTGCTCCAGCTACAGATAATTGGAATAATCAAAATCTGTGGCTAGCTTTCTAGCCACAGTTTCCAGGAAAATTAGGCACACCTTCGCCTAAGCAATCTTTGTGCACCTTCAAAGATCATTTGAGGTGTTATTGTAACAACTCTGTTATCATCATTGGCTCAATCCAAGCAGTCACTCACCAGTCCCTCGACCAACCCATCCAAACTAGGTCATAGCTGATCATCTTAAGAGCCTGGCATTAGTTGTGGTCTCCAGTGGCGTAACGAAACTTGAGGGGGCCCCCATGCAGGGTACATGGAGGGCCCCCCTCCGGACTTAATTTGGAGCTCTCCGGCCGAAGTGTGGTGCTGAGGGGGCCCCCTGAAGTTTGGGGGCCCCCCTGCACCGCGGGGCTGCGGGGGCCTGTGTTACTCCCCTGGTGGTCTCCCATTGATAATCTTAATGGGCCAAATCCACCGGCCTCTCTCTTACTACTTTAAAAGGAAATGGGCTTTTCCATGGGGAAAATATTTTCCCTGTGGAGGAAAAAAATATGGTTGCATAAAGACGATGATATCTCATTATGCATCATTGAACAACAGGTACTGTTCTGCATGGGGAAATTCCTCCACACTAGCAAAAATGAATTCACTGTAGTTTTTATAAAAGTATGCCTGTGAGTGACATCGCTTTAGAGGCACACTTCTGGAAATTTGTAAACCGGTACATAAGCAAAACAAAGTAGTAAACCTGCAGGTGTAGTATTTCAGTTAGCTCTAAACATAAAATACATTGTTAAGGTCTTGCTGGTAAGATAGTTCACTTGGTCAATGTATGTGCTGAATGCTGATAGAGTTATCTTAGCCTCTCCTGTCCTTTAGCATTCCGCTACTCACTTGAAAAGGTTCATGCTGTGCAAATGTTGTTAATTACATAGTTACTCGCTTGGTAAGTAATTGGAGTACTATTGAGAAGGGCAAATGGTGATATTGTGGCACTTTATAAAAACACAATGGGACAGAGTCTCTGAAAACTTAGTCTGTCTAATTATCATTTTAGATGCATAAAAAGGAACTTATGACCCAAAAGTGAAAATTCTGATTCAAAGAGTCAGAATTTGCATATTTATTCTAAGGTAGCGAATATTTGACCCGCCACTGGGTAAATAATTAATTTTCTCAGCTATTTACATGGCTGTAGACTAAGAAGTAGAGATTATTTACTATTTGACCAGCAGTCTTGCAAATAGCAGCAACACTTTAATGTTTACCCAGCTGCTGGCAAAATAGTGGAGATTGTCCATTGTTTGGCCAGCATTCATGAAAATAGCATCGAAACATCACTATTTACCCAGCCGCTGGCTGAATAGTAAAGATTCTGCACTGTTTGGCTAGCAGCCATGCAAATAACAAGGAAACTTCAGTTTTCAGAAATACTTTATTTGGTTAACCAGAACCATCAAAGTACAAAAATAAAACATTAAGAACAACAAGGTGTATCGTAAATAAGTTTGATATCAAAATACAGTCAGATAAACTCATTGTGAAGCAAAGTTCAAATATATGATGTATAATAATCTAATATACACTTACAATTATCAAAAAGCAAAGGCTAAAGGTTCTGGCAAATTAAAAGCTGCTTTGCCAAGATTTATTAAGACCATCACTGACCCATAAAAAGCAATTCATTAAGAAACATCATTTGCTAAAATCCAAGAACTAAATTGAAAAAAATCCCTACCCAACTTTAAATTCACTGTCATACAGACTAGTTAAAACTAATTCAGCCAACACTACAAGACCAAATATTTAGCTCGAAACTTCTCAATTTACCCAGCTGCTGGCTAAATAGCAGAGATTATGCACTGTTTGGCCACACATAGCAAAGATACGTTACTATTTACCTAGCTAATGGCTAAATAAGAAAAATTACATACTGTTTGGCCAGTGGTCGAGCAAAAAGCGAAGAAACTTCAATATTCATCCAGTCTCTGTTTAAATAGTAGAAATACTCCACTGTTTGGCCGGTGGCCATGCAAATAGCAGAGAAATGTCACTATTTACCTGGCCGGTGGTTAAATAACAGTCTTTGCGTACTGTTTGGCCAGGGTTCGAGAAAATAGCAAAGAAACTTCTCTATTTACCTGGCCAACGGCTAAATTGCAAACATTACGCATTATTTGTCCAGTGGCCCAGTAGATTGCAAAGAAGATTCACTCCACCCAACTGTTGGCAAAATAGCAGACGTTATGTGCAGTCACTTTTACTCACAATATCATGGGAATCTACCAGGGTCAGAGATAGGATTACCAAAAGTTTCCATGTTATCAGATCAACTCTTTTTTGCCCTGCGTTTTCTTGCAACAAGACAGTGCATATCTGGAATTGGTAACCCTGGTTCAGTTCAATTTAACAAATCAGACTGTAACACCTGAAAAAAATGATTTGTAAAGGCAAGAACTTAAAACATTAAATTCCAATGACATGGGGTCATCTGATATTTATGGTGATCTTTTCAAAATAGAAACAATTACATACGACCTGCTATGCAAGTCACCAAGAGCTGTAGAATTGAGAGGCTTCATTACAATATCTTGACAAATGGTAGGAAAACTATATATCACTTATAAAAAATAGAATCTATGTACCTGGCCAAACGGCAAATGTTTTTGTGAGATGCCTTCATATTTATCTTCAGAAAGTAAATATTAAATATGACTAAATGGATGTGGAGTTGGTAATGACATTGCCATTCAAGTCTAATTCCTTCAAAAATAAGTGACAGGGACAGTGGATTAAGGATATATCCTGCATAATCCGATTTTCAAATATTCTTAAAGGGCGGCCTCTCTTCATTGCCATTTCGGATGTGCTGACCCAGGTGATGTTTCAAACTGAGTATTGACTTTCCTCCCTTTACATATTTTTTATATTTTTTTATAAATAGTGTTCTACTGATCTCATACAGTCAGTATTCAGACTACAGAGTCAACAAGCATAGGTGTGCTGTGGGTGTCTCAGCACCTCTTATATTTCTTTATGTAAATAAGATGCAAGCATTCTTGCAGTAGCCACTTTCTATGACCCATAACCTGACAATGAAATTATTCTTCCATTTCTGTGCCAGTGTTGTGGTACATGTCATATGAAAAAGAAATGTATTGTGGAAACTTTTGAAATGTTCTCAGAGTAATCATTACAAGAGTTTGAGGGAGTAAAGGAGTGTGATTATATATGTATTATTTCATTTAAATCCAGATCAGATAAGTTAAACTAAATTAATCAGCGGAAAATCCTCTGCATGCTTTGAAAATGCTACACCATCCTATCCCTGATGAACTGAATAATCATGCATGTCCTTTGCAAGTGCTTCATCCCTGTACTTTTCTGTTTGGTGTGGCTCTGAGAACTGGAGGGACACCCAGATTGTTCCCATTCTGAGAGAGATTGGTCAGTGGCCCATCACCAAGGTTATTCAGTGACAGGCCAAGTAGCAGTGGATTAATATTGCGTCAGCACACGTCTTTCAAACTGTGTCACTGTGGGGAGACTGGGTATTAGTTGTCCAGCTTCCCAAACCGTGGTCTCTTGCCTTCATCGAGTAAGAAAACTCAGTATGTTTGGTTTAATGGTACGGCGAATAGTGGGGTACATTTGTGCCTGGATGAGTGCTGCACAAGTTAGTGACCCTCCTGCAGTAGGCTGTCTTAGTCCATGGTGGGCATGCCAGCTATGCTTTCTAAGTTCACCTCCCTAAAACTAGTTGTAGTTGGTTAATAAGAAAGCTGTCAAAGTATTCCCTTCGTTGCATTAGGTTTCCTTCTTCTATAGTGAAAACCACTTATCCCCGCTTCCGATGCGGTAATTGGTCTCCGAGGCATTGATTACAGATGGCGAGGGCTTTTTGACCTAGAATCAACAAAACAACTTTGACCAGTCTATGCTGGTCTGTCCAGTGATTCATGGCTTTGGAATCAAGGAAAAATTGAACAACAAAAGAAAGAAGCTATTCTCCAGGATTGTACTACTTTGTATTTTAAGATTTATAAACTGCTTATTGCCCTTGATAAGACCCCAGAGCACTTCTGAGTTATCAGCTAAAATGCAACCATGTTTGTTGTGCATGTTTAATGTTGTGTGGCCTATTTTGAAAACACTGGGTATCATGCATAAGGGTCAGACATGTGTTCTAGTTATTATATAGAAAACCTGTGTTTGTGCTTAAGCATGAAACGATGCAGAAAGGTTCAGGAGAGATATAGGTGCAGTTTGGGACACATTTGCATTTTGGTACCATCTTGGTGGTTATGCTTGGTTGGTAGTTTATGGGTTTGTAGGCTGGCCCATATGAAAAATAATAGGTATCTGTGTGGGAACAGCAAGGGTAATCCCTCCAGTAATAACTGGAGGTATACCATTTAATGATCCAGATTCCTTTAATGAAGCCATAAAACGGAGAGCTTTCTACAGCAGAAAGTGGTACTAACTGTCCAACAATACCTTCACCATGACTGGGGCATAATATGGACAGACAAAGATTTTGGTGGGAGGTAAGGTAGCCTGGTCCTAAATCAATTGCATTGCTTATCTAATAATGCAGTCTGGGCGGTCTGCTGTGCATAATAGGAGAGTGTGTAGATGGCTGGTCACAATTCCAAGGGCCTGAGAATGTAGCTTGCAGCAACCATTTTGGAAGTAGAGGGTTGAAAAAGAGGAGGTAGTGGTTAAAAAAGTTGTCCTTTGAAGTCTACTCTTTTTGTATGGTTCTAGCAATCACCTATGATTGTACTGTGTCCCACCAGATGTATTTCTTGTCATTCCACTGTGCCAGACTTGTTCAGTGCCACTTCATATGTGTGACACAACAAAGCGCCACAGCCTCGGAGTGACAGCCGGAAATATTAAAACTATACATCATTGATGGGCCAAGAACATATTCACAGTTTTTTATTGGTTCATTGGTGGACTTGGGCTAGGTTAGAGGACTGAGGCCTAAAATCCACGCCTCTCAGCATTCCAAAAGAGAGCTGTACGTCCATGCTCCATAGCCAATAGCCGGCTCTGTCCTCACACTTGCAGTATGATTGACACGCAGGGCCTGCAACAAAGTGTGGAACAAGGCCAATCACCATAGTGGCAATTCCCTGCATAGCGTGGTCATCAATGGCATGATGATGGCCATCCGTGGTATAATGTTTAATGCTGATCGTGGCATAATGGTGGTAATTTCTGATACATAATGAACATCAATGGCATGAGGAGGCAGACACCATTAGTGTGTGATAGGTATATATGTAACTGTAAGCACTCGCTGACAATGAAATACTGATGTTTTTAATACATACACTGTTAGACCTGTCAGCCCTAGGGTGGTCTTACCCCGTTTTTCTCTCTTTGCGCCTCATTTTTGCCACCATCTTTTTGTTGGACATAAGACTCTGGGCTCCTTACCGCTGCTAAACAGTGCTGAGGCGCAGGTGCTCTCTCCTAATAATATGGCTGCCACAGGCCCCTGCTACTGCAGAGTGGCCATTGTACATGCACGCACCAGTAGTTGGGATCAGAGTGGGACATAGTGATACTGTAACCTTGACCGTCCCGCCCCTTGTCACCAAGAAGCCACCACAGAGTCCCCAGAGCCTTCTAGAACCTTCTAACCCCCCAGGTTGGCGCCAGAACTTGCCGCCTTTTAGAAGTGTCACCTGACCTAGACGTATAGAAGGAAAGGAGGGAAATCTGACAGTTAGTTGTTGCACTACTGGACCTGGGGACCCTCCGCCGGAGTATAGGCTGCTGCGCCAGGGGGAAGCTACACTACTGAGGCTGACTGAGCTTAGGCCCTGCTGTCCCCAAGTTAGCTGAGTGATCCTACCAGCCTGCTGACCTTGCCCAGTGTGAGGGGAGCCCGGGGTACCAACTCCAGTGTGCCTGCCTGAGACTACCAACTCCTACATTTAATTCCTGTAACCAATACCTGCCATCTACGGCCAGCGCCGAGACTGGGGAAGCGCTAGGAACCTGGCACCTGAATCTCCCCAACTAGCACTGTAATCCCTGAGTGCTGAGGAACCTGCGAGCGCTACTGCTGCTGGGAACCACAAGGTAAAGCGCCATGTCACCCAAGCACTATACCGCAAGAATCTGCCTCTTTCTGCCAGCGCTGAGCAGGAGCGCTGCTGTGTGCCCAGGACCTGATGGTGCTGCAAATGCCACTGGAGCCGCACCTCAAGCACTAACGCTGTGCCCCCCAGTGCTTTGCCCTGAAGAAGCGCTGAACGCCGAGATCACCGCCGCGGCCCCCAGCGCCGTGAGGGAAGAAGCGCTGCATTTCCCGACCCCCGCTGCGGCCCACCTGCGCTGTGTCAGGAGAAACGCTGCTGTGTCCAGGGTCACCGCTGCAGCCCGGGCGCCGCTGGGCCAGAAGAGCGCTGGGCCCAGGATCGCCACCGCAGCCCTGCCTGATCCAGGGAGAAGCGCTGCTGTGCGCGAACTCACCGCCGCCGGCCGGGACCCCTCCGGAAGCGCGGGGAGAGCGCTTCTGCTGCCCAAGATCACCGCCGCCGCCTGGAGCCTGCTGAGAGTGACGCTGTGGTCGAGGGCCGCCGGCGCAGCCCCCGACGCTGCCAGGGAGGAAGACGGCGTGGTCCTGAGGTCCGCCGCGGCCCCCGTGGCGAGGGGAGGGCCACCACGGTTGCTACAAAGGCCGCGCTGGGCCTGGAGGGCGCCGGGAGGCGTTGCCTGGCAACGAGGGCACCGGCCGCGTCATCGGCCGCGCCCCCAAGGAACTGCTACGGGAGCCCAGAAGTCGCCTCGGATCCTCGAGAGGAGGCCCGGGGAGAGGAAGCAAGGCCAACTGTAAGCGGGGGCCTACCGCACCTACAGGAACCGACGCGGAGGCCGGAATCAAGTCTCCCCAGCCCCACGAACAGAGCGGTGAGTGGGAGAGACCTGGGGCCTACGCCTGCGCGGAGGCCCCGCCCCAAGTGCATCGGGGGATCCCGGGGGCCAGGACAAACACCCACAGACGCCTGGACCCACGCGACCGCTGTCTGGGGACTGCCCCTGCCTAGGGGGTCTTGCCGGCATTGTCTCTTTTCCCCGAACTGAAGGCCCCATGACCAGCACGTGGCTGGACTTGCATAAATATGTCTCCATGAGCATTGTTGCCTGCATTGCATAGATCTTTGCTTTGAGAAATGTTGCCTCTAGTGAATAGGCATTTGAGAAGTGTTGCCTTTATTGAGCATGTGCCTAAGAAGTGTGCCTGTATCGGATGTCTGCCTACAAAATGTTCCCTGCAATGCCCATGTGCTCAGTAAATGTTACTGGTAGTGACCTGATGTTACAGGAACCGGTTAGCCTGCACCCTGTGTGAGCTTAGCGTATCTAATCCTGACCAGAAATACATAAAGGCACTTGGTTTTGTCAAGGAACCTGCAGTGGTGTCTCTTTATTGCGTGTGCTTCACTGTGTCAGTGTGAGTGTGTGCTGCACAACTACTTAACACATAGCCCCCGGAGAGCCTTCCTGCCTCGCGCCAAGCTACCGCGGAGTCGGAGGTCCCTGGGACCTTCCGGGTCTAACATTGGTGTTCAGCTGTGGGATTAGGACTTGTGCTTGTGCAGCACCCTACAGTGACTCAGTGTGCACCGTAATCTGACACCTGTGTAAATGCAAGCTTAAAATTCTCCCTGATTGCCCGATTGTAAATGCTTTGGTGTTAAACCTGTTGCCTACGTCCTAGTGGTTTTCCCTTAAGTTGTCTGGGGCCCCACCTGTCAGGATGGAGTTCGAGCTGGCCAACCTTGAAATGTATACGGTGGCGCAGCTGAGGGAGTTCTGTCAGGGGATGGGGGTGACCGTCAAGCGAGGCGCCAAGAGAGAGGAGCTTCAGAAAGCCTTGAGGGCATGGGTATTGGCCCACCCGGGAGGGAGAGTGGTCGAGGAACAGGGGGAGCCGGGCGCTCCAGGAGAGCTAGACCTACTGCAAATAGACACCAGTGAGAATGTGTTGCCAGGGAGATGTTCCAGGGCAGGCAGTAGTGTCAGCGAGGAGTGTGTCTGTGGAGGAGTACGAGGACAGGAGGGAGGAGAGGCAATTGAGGCTAGAGCTTGCTAAGATGGAGAAGGAGCGAGAAGAGAAGAGGCTAGCCATGGAAGAGAGGAAGCTTGCGTATGAGCTTAGCCTGAAAGAATTAGAGCTCCGAGCATTGCAGATAGGGGCGCAGGGCAACTTGAATCGTGGCAGCGTACCCGCTGAGGCTCCCCGAGAGCCTAAGTTCTACCTACCTAAGGAGGTGGTGGCCAGTTTCAGTGTAGGGGATGACATAGACAAGTGGTTGGCGGCGTATGAGGTGTCTTTGGTAGCCCATGGGGTGCCTGAGAGTTACTGGGGGGGAGGCCTGTATAGGTACATACCTCCGGTGGCAAGGGACACACTCTTGACTTTAGACAAAGGTGATCAGACAAATTACCCTGTCATGAAAGAGGCACTGCTTAAAAAGTTTGGCCTCACTCCAGAGAAATATCGCCAGAGATTCCGCAATAGCCACAAGCTCCCCACACAGAACTGGGTGGATTTTTTTGATTATGCCCGTAAGGCATTGGAGGGTTGGGTGCGTGGCAGCGAAGTGAGTGATTATGAAGGGCTGTACAACCTATTTTTAAGAGAGCACCTCCTAGATAAGTGTTTTCCGGAGCTGCGCCAACACCTGGTGGACCGCAAGCTGACCGATCCGCGGGAGCTTGCAGAGGAGGCGGATACCTGGGTCAGCACTCGGGTGTCCCACAAGGGATCCGGGGAGACCCCGAAAGGTGGACAGGGTTTTCCCCAGAAGAGAGAGGGGGAGATAAAAGGAAGGAGTTTGTCAAAGGCCCCCAAAATAGACCGCAGGGGAAAGGGGTAGGTTCCCCACCCCAATCTGGATTCCAGAAACCCACTTACCCTGACAAGAGTCAGCAGCCCAGAACTGTCCGGTGCTACGAGCGCGGGGAGGTTGGGCACTACAAGGGGATCCCCAGTGTCGCAAAGGACCCCAGCCCCCACAGGAGGTAAGAGCCCCGGGGTGGCTAGTGTAGCGCTGGGGGAGGAGTTGTCCCTAGGTAAGGGGGGTGAGTGGACAGGCTTGACCTTAGTTTCCCTGGGGGATAGAGAGATGGTCCCACAGGTTCAGGTATCCTCGAACACTGCCAAGTACCGGCAGAGGGTCCTGGTGAATGGGGAGGAGGTGGAGGCTCTGAGGGACACGGGTGCCAGCATGACGATGGTATGACGTCAGCTGGTGTCCCCAGAGCAGGTGATTCCTGAAGTATTCCACCCGGTTGTAATGGCTGACAACAGCCTGGGTCATTACCCCGTGGCCCAAGTTCCCTTTGAGTGGGGAGGAGTCTCAGGCCTGTTGAGGGTAGCGGTGAGCCCTGCCATGCCAGTTGATTGTCTGCTCGGAAACGACTTAGAACATACTGCCTGGAAGGAGGTGGAGTTCAACGCCAACGCTGAGATGCTGGGATTACCAGGGTGGACCTGCGTGGTCACGCGGTCCATGGCTGCCCGGCAAGGAACTCAACCCGGGTTGGAGCCTGAAACAATGGCCCAGCCCACTGCTGGACAAGAAGACATCCTTGAGGATGCACCCTGCGAGATGGATGGGGAGCCCGCGGAGGTGACCCCGGAGTCCGCTGAGGTGGATGTTGTTCCCGTGGGGGACTTGCCAACCCCTGCAGAGTGGCAGGTGGAAGGAGGGCCTACCCGGGAGGAATTTTGTCGGGCGCAGAGAGAGTGCCCCACGCTTGAAGGCATGCGGCAGCAGGCCGAAGCCCAAGCGACTGGTAAAGAGACCGGTAATTACCATGTTTACTGGGAGGATGGCCTCCTCTACAGCGAGCCTAAGGCTCCAGTGCATGGGTCATCAAGGGCCTTAGTGGTCCCCCAATGCTACCGAGCCTTCCTGCTGGAATTGGCACATGAGATACCACTGGCAGGACACCTGGGCCAGCATAAGACATTTGCTCAATTGGTCCCACACTTTTACTGGCCCCGAATGCGAGTTGCCTCTGACACCTTTTGTAAGACCTGTACAACTTGTCAGGCGAGTGGCAAGACTGGGACTAAATTGAAGGTCCCTCTGGAACCGCTCCCGGTTGTCGGTACCCCTTTTGAGCGGGTAGGAATTGATATTGTCGGGCCAATGGACCCGCCGACTTCTTCGGGACACCGGTTCATCTTGGTGCTGGTGGACCACGCCACCCGGTACCTGGAGGCAATCCCTCTGAGGACCATCACTGCACCTGTGGTGCCGCGGGCCTTGATGGGGATTTTTACCCGAGTGGGATTCCCCAAGGTCGTGGTGTCAGATAGAGGCACGAATTTCATGTCGGCCTACATGCAGGCCATGTGGAAGGAGTGCGGAGTGACCTACAGGTTCTCCACTCCTTACCACCCCCAGACTAACGGGCTCGTGGAGCGCTTCAACAAGACCCTGAAGGGGATGATCCGAAGCCTGCCAGAGGACTTGAGAAGGAAGTGGGACGTCCTCTTACCCTGTCTGCTCTTCTCCTACCGAGAGGTGCCGCAGAAGGGGGTCGGTTTCAGCCCCTTTGAGCTGCTCTATGGCCACCCCGTTAGGGGGCCCCTCAGTCTTGTGAAGGAGGGGTGAGAGAAGTCTTCTAAGAAGCTCCCCCGTGATGTGGTCAGCTACATGCTGGCGTTCCGCAGCCAGATGGCCAAGCTGTGGAAAGAGGCCTCAGACAATCTGGAGGCCAGTCAAGCCGTCATGAAGGAGTGGTACGACCGGAATGCTCGGACGGTGGAGTTGGATGCTGGACAGAAGGTGTGGGTCATGGAGCCCGGAGAACTTAGCACCCTCCAGGACCGGTGGACTGGGCCGTATGAAATTCTGGAGAAAAGGGGCCGGACCACTTACGTAGTAGACCTCAAGACCCCCCCGACAACCACATAGGGTGTTCCACATCAACCGCCTTAAGCCACACCAGGAGCGGTCAGAACTTACCCTCCTGATGGTGACGGATGGGAGTGAGGAGGGGGAGAGCGAGCCTCTCCCGGACCTTCTGGCATCCCAGGAGAAAGATGGATCGGTGGAGGGAGTGGTTCTCTCCCCGTCCCTGACGCCGGAGCAACAGAGGGACTGCCGCCAGGTATTGGAGCAGTACTCTTCCTTGTTCTCCCTTGTTCCGGGTATCACCCACCTGTGTACCCATGATGTGGACACAGGAGACAGCCCACCTGTCAAGACTAAATCTTATCGGCTGTCAGACAAAGTGAAGACCAGCATTCAGAGTGAGGTCGCCAAGATGCTGGAGCTGGGGGTGATCGAGCCTTCCAGCAGCCCCTGGGCCAGTCCGGTGGTATTGGTACCAAAAGCGGCTCCACCGGGCACCACACCTGAGCTTCGGTTCTGTGTCGATTACCGAGGACTTAACTCCGTAACCAAGACGGACGCTCACCCGATCCCTAGGGCGGATGAGCTCATTGACCGGCTGGGAGCAGCTCGGTACTTAAGTACGATTGACCTGACGTCAGGATATTGGCAGATTGCCATGGCGGACGGAGCGAAGGAGAAGACTGCGTTCTCCACCCCCGAGGGCCACTTTCAATTTCGGGTGATGCCCTTCGGGCTGAAAAATGCTCCGGCCACTTTCCAGCGGTTGGTTAACCAGGTACTTTCTGGCCTAGAGGCCTTCTCTGCTGCCTACCTGGATGACATAGCTGTCTTCAGCAGCAGCTGGGAGGACCATCTGGGGCATCTCCAGGAGGTGCTGCAGGCCCTACAGCGGGCTGGCCTAACCATCAAGGCCAGCAAGTGCCAGATTGGACAGGGATCTGTCATCTACCTGGGACACCTGGTGGGCGGGGGTAAGGTGCGACCCCTCCAGGCCAAAATCGAGACCATCTTGGCCTGGGAGCCCCCAAAACCCAAACAGAGGTCCGGGCTTTCCTCGGCCTCACGGGTTACTACCGCCGGTTTGTCAAGGGCTATGGAACCATCGTGGCCCCCTGACTGAACTGACATCAAAAAAGCAACCACGCAAAGTCATCTGGACGGCTGCCTGTCAAGAAGCTTTTGACACCCTCAAGCACGCGATGTGCACCGCTCCGGTGCTTAGGACTCCGGACTTTGGCAAAGAATTCATCGTGCAGACAGACGCCTCTGAGCATGGCATTGGAGCTGTGCTCTGTCAACTGAATGATGACGGCCAAGACCAGCCAGTGGCCTTTATTTCTCGAAGGCTACTCCCCCGGGAACAGCGGTGGAGTACTATAGAGCGAGAAGCCTTCGCCGTGGTTTGGGCTTTGAAGAAGCTGAGGCCATACCTCTTTGGCTCTCACTTCCTTATTCAAACCGACCACCGACCCCTTCGCTGGCTCATGCAGATGAGAGGCGAGAACCCCAAATTGTTGAGGTGGTCCATTTCCTTCCAGGGGATGGACTTTCGGGTGGAACATCGACCCGGAGTAGACCACGCCAACGCTGACGGTCTCTCTCGGTTTTTCCGCCTTAGCGATGAGAACTCCCTAGAGGTTGGGTAGCTCTCCCCACTTTCGGCTGGGGGGGACGCATGTTAGACCTGTCAGCCCTAGGGTGGTCTTACCCCGTTTTTCTCTCTTTGCGCCTCATTTTTGCCACAATCTTTTTGTTGGACATAGGACTCTGGGCGCCTTACCGCTGCTAAACAGTGCTGAGGCGCAGGTGCTCTCTCCTAATAATATGGCTGCCACAGGCCCCTGCTACTGCAGAGTGGCCATTGTACATGCACGCACCAGTAGTTGGGATCAGAGTGGGACATAATGATACTGTAACCTTGACCGTCCCGCCCCTTGTCACCAAGAAGCCACCACAGAGTCCCCAGAGCCTTATAGAACCTTCCAACCCCCCAGGTTGGCGCCAGAACTTGCCGCCTTTTAGAAGTGTCACCTGACCTAGACGTATAAAAGGAAAGGAGGGAAATCTGACAGTTAGTTGTTGCACTACTGGACCTGGGGACCCTCCGCCGGAGTATAGGCTGCTGCGCCAGGGGGAAGCTACACTACTGAGGCTTACTGAGCTTAGGCCCTGCTGTCCCCAAGTTAGCTGAGTGATCCTACCAGCCTGCTGACCTTGCCCAGTGTGAGGGGAGCCCGGGGTACCAACTCCAGTGTGCCTGCCTGAGACTACCAACTCCTACATTTAATTCCTGTAACCAATACCTGCCATCTACGGCCAGCGCCGAGACTGGGGAAGCGCTAGGAACCTGGCACCTGAATCTCCCCAACTAGCACTGTAATCCCTGAGTGCTGAGGAACCTGCGAGCGCTACTGCTGCTGGGAACCACAAGGTAAAGCGCCATGTCACCCAAGCGCTATACCGCAAGAATCTGCCTCTTTCTGCCAGCGCTGAGCAGGAGCGCTGCTGTGTGCCCAGGACCTGATGGTGCTGCAAATGCCACTGGAGCCGCACCTCAAGCGCTAACGCTGTGCCCCCCAGTGCTTTGCCCTGAAGAAGCGCTGAACGCCGAGATCACCGCCGCGGCCCCCAGCGCTGTGAGGGAAGAAGCGCTGCATTTCCCGACCCCGCTGCGGCCCACCTGCGCTGTGTCAGGAGAAACGCTGCTGTGTCCAGGGTCACCGCTGCAGCCCGGGCGCCGCTGGGCCAGAAGAGCGCTGGGCCCAGGATCGCCACCGCAGCCCTGCCTGATCCAGGGAGAAGCGCTGCTGTGCGCGAACTCACCGCCGCCGGCCGGGACCCCTCCGGGAGCGCGGGGCGGGGAGAGCGCTTCTGCTGCCTAAGATCACCGCCGCCGCCGGGAGCCTGCTGAGAGTGACGCTGTGGTCGAGGGCCGCCGCTGCAGCCCCCGACACTGCCAGGGAGGAAGACGGCATGGTCTGAGGTCCGCCCCGGCCCCCGTGGCAAGGGAATGGCCGCCGCAGTTGCTACAAAGGCCGCGCTGGGCCTGGAGGGCACCAGGAGGCGTTGCCTGGCAATGAGGGTGCCGGCCGCGTCATCGGCCGCGCCCCCAAGGAACTGCTACGGGAGCCCAGAAGTCGCCTCGGATCCTCGAGAGGAGGCCCGGGGAGAGGAAGCAAGGCCGACTGTAAGCGGGGGCCTACCGCACCTACAGGAACCGACGCGGAGGCCGGAATCAAGTCTCCCCAGCCCCACGAACAGAGCGGTGAGTGGGAGAGACCTGGGGCCTACGCCTGCGCGGAGGGCCCGCCCCAAGTGCATCGGGGGATCCCGGGGGCCTGGACAAACACCCACAGACGCCTGGACCCACGCGACCGCTGTCTGGGGACTGCCCCTGCCTAGGGGGTCTTGCCGGCAGGGGCAGTCCTCCCCGAACTGAAGGCCCCATGACCAGCACGTTGCTGGACTTGCATAAATATGTCTCCATGAGCATTGTTGCCTGCATTGCATAGATCTTTGCTTTGAGAAATGTTGCCTCTAGTGAATAGGCATTTGAGAAGTGTTGCCTTTATTGAGCATGTGCCTAAGAAGTGTGCCTGTATCGGATGTCTGCCTACAAAATGTTCCCTGCAATGCCCATGTGCTCAGTAAATGTTACTGGTAGTGACCTGATGTTACAGGAACCGGTTAGCCTGCACCCTGTGTGAGCTTAGCGTCACTAATCCTGACCAGAAATACATAAAGGTACTTGGTTTTGTCAATGAACCTGCAGTGGTGTCTCTTTATTGCGTGTGCTTCACTGTGTCAGTGTGAGTGTGTGCTGCACAACTACTTAACACATAGACCCCGGAGAGCCTTCCCGCCTTGCGCCAAGCTACCGCGTCGGAGTCGGAGGTCCCTGGGACCTTCCGGGTCTAACATACACTAATAATGAAAAGTTAGTATTTCACAACAAGACAGTTTTTTAATGAAATTGTCATCCTTTTGTTGTGCAGAACTAACTTTATTTTGTTGCAGACTGTAAAACTTGTATTTGATAGCAAAATGTGTGTGCTTTCATAAATTGTCAAGCTAATGTGTGGTTACAAAATGATTACATTTCCAAATATATATTTGAAGCTGATATTTAAGTGACAATCTCTACTACCGAGACCTGATCCTGAGAGGCTGGTGCAATCTTTCTGCTGATCAAACCTGTACGGTTTTCCTACGGTGGTGATGGTACTCCTGTATGAGCCGGTCACATCTATCCATCTCATCGTCTGTGGCCTTAGATTGTGAGAAATGTGCCCCTTACAAGAAAGATTTTCAGTTATAACATATGATTGAGAATCTGCTTGGAGGGGGCAGGATGGAAAAATTAAAGGACATGAAATGCAGAAGCGGATATAGTTGATATAAATAATGTTTATAAAATTATTTATTTATTTAAAATACTAATTATTTCTTGGTCTGATGATGAACCTGATCGAAGTTCAGTTATGGTCAAACATCGACACTGGGGGCTACTGTGACAATAATTTGCAGAAAATAACACATGACTGGACTTTGATGTATACTCTTCTCTCACTAGACCAATTAGTCCTAAAGCCACTCTTTTGATGTGTAGTCAGTTTTCACCTTATAAACTTCACTTTGTGATGACTTCACCACTGAGCCCCCTTGAAGAGTGTATTAAATGCGTTTTACATGTAAAGAGTTGCAATATGTTCTTGAATGGCATCGTTGTATCGTGACAGCGATTTTGATTTAGTTCCTAAATGTATTGCTTCCATTCTGAGCCACTGTTGATGTTTATATAGCCGGCTCTCAATTAGGCCAATATTTACACTGTGAATTTTATCATCTCTAGAAACAGACCCAATTCAGACAGAAGATACAGTAAATAGCTTTTGCTAGACAAGAAGAAGAGGATAAAGAAATACCCCCAATGTGGAGAGGACACTTATTAACGAAAGGTTGGACCTCGCAAAGAGGAACGACTGTTATCAAAGAATACAAATCTGTGGATGGAAGATGACCATCATTTTCTTAATGAGCTGACATTTTCAGATGAGTAGTTAGAATAACATTTTCTGCTGAAGATGAAAGGCTTTTCTGAAAACTGCTTATACATAGGAGTTTGGATTCTGGTTTAGAACCTGAATCCAGCTAATCCCTCCCACCCCCTCCTGGAATTCAGGCAAACAGCCTACCCAGAGAGAGTAATAGAAAGCATGCTTTCCTTTTCATGTAAGTTCATAGACGTGCTCCAAAGCACCATTCATCTGTATTTTGCCAAATAAGTAATTTGGGGGAGGGCATTGCCCTCATAAGGTAAAAGTCTATTTCAGCAGTTGCATCAGAGCCTACGGTGCTGGTCCACGCAGCTTCAGGGTTGTGCCACATGTTTTAAGTGCATTTTTTAAAAACATACTTTATTGAATTTTCACGTTACAGATACATCCAGATCAATGCATATGGCGCACCGTCTTCCACCTCAGCCGGTGACTAACTTTTAAAGTCGAGCAAGTGCTGTAGGTTCGCGGACCATTTGTAATTCTGATCATACAGAACCCATGACATGAACTGGAGGTGGCTGATACAACAATGTAAAAGCAAGTTATCGTACAATGTATTTACCTTCCAACAAAGTGACAACATAGTAAACCATTAACCAGCCCTGAGCGGGTAGGCGATGCTAGGTATAGATAAAGCCATAGTTTTGATGAGTGGAATATATTGAGTAAGGGTTCAATCCTGGTCTATTGTGTTGGTTTCTCTACAGCCTTGTCCCTCCACATGTGGGCCGTGTTTGTGTAGTGTGACATGTGCAGATTATTGCAAGGTGTTGTACTTTGGGCGAGGGGGCTCAGGATATATATGCTTGGTCTGGATTACACCTAACCCACTGGCTGCCATTCACTTTATGTGGTGATTCATCAAGGATTTGAACCCAGGAGACTGCCCAACTCTCCAGTCTCAGTCCACTATCTGTTTCTCTTTTCAGTAGTAACATGATGTAATAGCATGATTAAAGATAAAAGGATTGTTTGCAATGAGTTGAGCATGACACTTACCATGCCAATAGACCAATAAGCAATCCTGCATGCACATGTGCACCATTAAAATAAACATTGCTATTTTAACTATAATCATACACATCAATATCCATGGCCTTACATTGAGATGAAGGTGATTGAAATATTATTGAAAGTTAACAGACTGACACCATCGCAATTAGTTAGAGTACTTGGTGACCCATGAGACATCCTGTTCAGTTTGGAAGCCAAGAGAATATTGGCAAAAGCAAGCTATAATATCTGGCAAGCAGGAATTAAATCAGAAGGGAAAACAGTGATGTTAAGACAAGAAATGAAATGGAGGCACTAAATGTAGTGAGCATCTGGAAACTCCCTTACTGTTGGGGTGTACTGAGGGGAATAGGAAGCAAAGAATGCAAGAAATAATGAAGGCCAAAACAAGAGAGAGCTGAAAAAAAAGGAAAACAAGAGAGAGCAAAGCTTAAATTAACAAGCATTTTCAATACAATAGGTCTCGCATTCACGCGAGTATGAGCTATTGTCATTGTAAATGACAAGGCCTTTTATTTATGTTTTAAAACATAAATAAAAGGAATTGTCATTGCACTACTAATAGCTTAAACTCTCGCAAATGCGAGACCTATTGCATGGCAATAAAGGGCCTTCTTGACCGCTTGTTAGATTGTAAATATCAGAGGAAGAGACCGGCCTGTGACGTCTTCAAAGTAGTGATAAATAGTGCAGTGAAGAAGATGTGTAAGTGTTGTAAATTACACAGACACAAAGTGTGAAGTGAGAGTTACATATGATCCGAGCTATAAACGCTAACAAAGTGCACTAACACCTTTCGCTCTGTGATTACACTGTCGCGGCTCAGGTGGAAGAGCGGGGGTTGGCTATTTCCTGCCCTCTCCGTGATTTGAGTGTGCAGTGTGGCATTGCGTAATGTCATTGCTATTGTTGGCCTAATAAAATACACTCCAGCTGTAGTAGGGCCCTGGCTTTACCTCCTAGAGCAGGGCACACTGTGCTTTATGGCAGGCATTGAGGGAGGGAGGGATCGTCTCAGCTGCAGCTCTGGCCTCGTACAGTGCTCCTGCTATTACTAGTGAGCGGGAGGCGCTGAGGTGGTGGTATTGGTATTGGTGGTGGTGGTGGTGGTATTGGTATTGGTATTGGTCGTGGTGGTGGTATTGGTGGAATTGGTGGTATTGGTGGTGGTAGAATTGGTGGTGGTGGTATTGGTGGTATTGGTAGTGGTGGTGGCATTGGTGGTATTGGTGGTGGTGGTATTGGTGGTGGCATTGGTGGTGGCGGTATTGGTATTGGTGGTGGTGGTATTGGTATTGGTGGTGGTATTGAGGTGGTGCTACTGGTATTGGTGGTGGTGGTATTGGTGGTAGCGGTATTGGTGGTGTTGGTATGGGTGGTGGTGGTGGTGGTATTGGTGGTGGTGGTAGTATTGACAGTGGTGGTATTGGTGGTGGTATTGGTGGTGGTGGTAATGGTGATATTGGTGGTGGTGGTGGTAGTGGTGGTGGTATTGGTGGTAGTGGTATTGGTGGTGGTGGTATTGGTAGTGGTGATATTGGTGGTGGTGGTGGTATTGGTGGTGGTATTAGTGGTGGTATTAGTGGCAGTATTGGTGGTGGTATTGGTGGTGGTGGTATTAGTGATGATGGTATTGGTGGTGGTGGTATTGGTATTGGTGGTATTGGTATTGGTGGTGGTGGTATTGGTGGTTTTGGTGGTGGTATTGGTATTGGCAGTGGTATTGGTGGTGGTGGTATTGGATTGGTGGTGGTGGTATTGGTAGTGGTGGTATTGGTGGTGGTGGGGGTATTGGTGGTGGTGGTATTGGTGGGGGTATTAGTGGTGGTATTGATGGTGGTATTGGTGGTAGTATTGGTGGTATTGGTGGTGGCATTGGTGGTGGTGGTGGTATTGGTGGTGGTATTGGTGGTGGTGGTGGTATTGGTGGTGGTGGTATTGGTAGCGGTGGTATTGCTGGTGGTGGTCGTATTGGTGGTGGTGGTAGTGGTATTGGTGGTGGTATTGGTGGTGGTAGTAATAGTGGTGGTGGTGGTATTGGTGGTGGTATTGGTTGTGGTGGAATTGGTGGTGGTATTGGTGGTGGTGGGGGTATTGGTGGTGGTGGTATTGGTGGTATTGGTGGTGTTGGTATTAGTTTTGGTATTGGTGGTGGTGGTATTGGTGGTAGTGGTGGTATTGGTGGTGGTGGTATTGGTGATGGTATTTGTGGTATTGGTGGTGGTATTGATATTGGTGGTAGTATTGGTAGTGGTGGTATTGGTGGTGGTATTGGTGGTGATATTGGTGGTGGTATTGGTGGTGTTGGTATTGGTGCTAGTATTGGTGGTGGTGGTGGTATTGGTGGTGGTGGTGGTATTGGTGGTGGTATTGGTGGTGGCATTGGTGGTGGTGGTGGTGGTGGTATTGGTGGTGGTGGTGGTATTGGTGGTGGTGGTATTGGTAGTGGTGGCATTGGTGGTGGTGGTCGTATTGGTGGTGGTGGTATTGGTGGTGGTGGTATTAGTGGTGGTGGTGGTGGTATTGGTGGTGGTGGCATTGGTGGTATTGGTGGTGGTGGTGGTATTGGTGGTGGTGGTGGTATGGTGGTATTGGTGGTATGGTGGTATTGGTGGTATTGGTGGTGTTGATATTAGTGGTGGTGGTGATATTGGTGGTGGTGGTGGTCTTGGTGGTGGTATTGGTGATGGTATTGGTGGTGGTATTGGTGGTGGTGGAGGTGGTGGTATTGATGGTGTTGGTATTGTTGGTATTGGTTGTGGTGGTATTTGTGGTGGTGTTGGTGGTGGTGGTATTGGTGGTGGTGGTGGTATTGGTGGTGGTATTGGTGGTGTTGGTATTGGTGGTGGTATTGGTGGTGTTGGTATTGGTGGTGGTATTGGTGGTAGTGGTATTGGTGGTGGTGGTGGTACTGGTGGTAGTGGTGTTGGTGGTATTGGTGGTGGTAGTATTGCTGTTGGTGTTTTTTTAACAAAGTTTTATATAGCACAAACTTGATGGTGTTGGTATTGGTGGTGGTGGTAGTATTGGTGGTGGTGGTATTGGTGGTGGTGGAGGTAGTGGTATTGATGGTGGTGGTGGTATTTGTGGAGTTGGTGGTATTGGTGGTGGTGGTGGTATTGGTGGTGGTGATATTGGTGGTGATATTGGTGGTGGTGGTATTGGTGGTGGTGGTATTAGTGGTGGTGGTGGTGGTGGCATTGGTGGTATTGGTTGTGGTGGTGGTATTGGTGGTGGTGGTGGTATTGGTGGTGGTGGTGGTATTGGTGGTGGTGGTATGGTGGTATTGGTGGTATGGTGGTATTGGTGGTATTGGTGGTGTTGATATTAGTGGTGGTGGTGATATTGGTGGTGGTGGTGGTATTGGTGGTGGTATTGGTGATGGTATTGGTGGTGGTATTGGTGGTGGTGGAGGTGGTGGTATTGTTGGTGTTGGTATTGTTGGTATTGGTTGTGGTGGTATTTGTGGTGGTGTTGGTGGCAGTGGTATTGGTGGTGGTGGTATTGGTGGTGGTGGTGGTATTGGTGGTGGTATTGGTGGTGGTGGTATTGGTGGTGGTGGTATTAGTGGTGGTGGTGGTGGTATTGGTGGTGGTGGCATTGGTGGTATTGGTTGTGGTGGTGGTATTGGTGGTGGTGGTGGTATTGGTGGTGGTAGTGGTGGTGGTGGTGGCATTGGTGGTGGTGGTGGTATTGGTGGTGGTGATATTGGTGGTGGTATTGGTGGTGGTGGTATTAGTGGTGGTGGTGGTGGTATTGGTGGTGGTGGCATTGGTGGTGGTATTGGTGGTGGTGGTATTAGTGGTGGTGGTGGTGGTATTGGTGGTGGTGGCATTGGTGGTATTGGTTGTGGTGGTGGTATTGGTGGTGGTGGTGGTATTGGTGGTGGTGGTGGTATTGGTGGTGGTGGTGGTATGGTGGTATTGGTGGTATGGTGGTATTGGTGGTATTGGTGGTGTTGATATTAGTGGTGGTGGTGATATTGGTGGTGGTGGTGGTATTGGTGGTGGTATTGGTGATGGTATTGGTGGTGGTATTGGAGGTGGTGGTATTGTTGGTGTTGGTATTGTTGGTATTGGTTGTGGTGGTATTTGTGGTGGTGTTGGTGGCAGTGGTATTGGTGGTGGTGGTATTGGTGGTGGTGGTGGTATTGGTGGTGGTATTGGTGGTGTTGGTATTGGTGGTGGTATTGGTGGTAGTGGTATTGGTGGTGGTGGTGGTATTGGTGGTGGTGGTGGTACTGGTGGTGGTGGTGTTGGTGGTATTGGTGGTGGTAGTATTGCTGTTGGTGTTTTTTTAACAAAGTTTTATATAGCACAAACTTGATGGTGTTGGTATTGGTGGTGGTGGTAGTATTGGTGGTGGTGGTATTGGTGGTGGTATTGGTGGTGGTGGAGGTAGTGGTATTGATGGTGGTGGTGGTGATATTTGTGGTGTTGGTGGTATTGGTGGTGGTGTTATTGGTGGTGGTATTGGTGGTGGTGGTGTTGGTGGTGGTATTGGTATTGGTGGTATTGGTATTGGTATTGGTCATGGTGGTACTGGTGGTGGTAGTATTGGTGGTGGTAGTGGTGGTGGTGGTGGCATTGGTGGTGGTGGTGGTATTGGTGGTGGTGATATTGGTGGTGGTATTGGTGGTGGTGGTATTGGTGGTGGTGGTGGTATTAGGGGTGGTATTGGTGGTGGTGGTAATGGTGGTGGTATTGGTGGTGATATTCGTGGTGGTGGTATTGGTGGTGGTGGTGGTATTGGTGGTTTTGGTATTGGTGGTGGTAGTATTGGTGGTGGTATTGGTGGTGGAGGCATTAGTGATGGTGGTGGTATTGGTGGTGTTATTGGTGGTGATGGTGGTATTGGTGGTGGTGGTGGTATTGGTGGTGGTATTGGTGGTGGTGGTGTGGGTGGTGGTATTAGTGGTGGTATTGGTGGTGGTATTGGTGGTGGCATTGGTCTGGTGGTGGTACTATTGGTGGTGGTATTGGTGGTGGTGGTGGTATGGGTGGTGGTGGTATTTCTGGTGGTATTGGTGGTGGTGGTATTAGTGGTGGTGGTATTGGTGGTAGTGGTATTGGTAGTGGTGGTGGTAATGGTGGTGGTATTGGTGGTGATATTGTTGGTGGTATTGGTGGAAGTATTGGGGGTGGTATTGGTGGTCATGGTATTGGTGGAGGTGGTATTGGTGGTGGTGGTGGTATTGGTGGTGGTGGTATTGGTGGTGGTGCCATTGGTGGTGGTATTGGTGGTGGTGGCATTACTGATGGTGGTGGTATTGGTGGTGGTATTGGTGGTGGTGCCATTGGTGGTGGTATTGGTGGTGGTGGCATTACTGATGGTGGTGGTATTGGTGGTGGTATTGGTGGTGATGGTGGTATTGGTGGTGGTGTTGGTATTAGTGGTGGTGGTGATATTGGTGGGGGTATTGGTGATGGTGGTATTGGTGGTGGAATTGGTGGTGATATTGGTGGTGGAATTGGTGGTGGTGGTATTGGTGGGGGTATTGGCGGTATTGGTGTTGGTGGTGGTATTGGTGGTGGTGGTATTGGTGGTGGTATTGGTGGTGGTGGTATTTGTGGTGGTGTTGGTGGCAGTGGTATTGGTGGTGGTGGTATTGGAGGTGGTGGTGGTATTGGTAGTGGTATTGGTGGTGTTGGTATTGGTGGTGGTATTGGTGGTAGTGGTATTGGTGGTGGTGGTGGTGGTATTGGTGGTGGTGGTGGTACTGGTGGTGGTAGTATTGCTGTTGGTGTTTTCTTTAACAAAGTTTTATATAGCACAAACTTGATGGTATTGGTATTGGTGGTGGTGGTAGTATTGGTGGTGGTGGTGGAGGTAGTGGTATTGATGATGGTGGTGGTGGTATTTGTGGTGTTGGTGGTATTGGTGGTGGTGTTATTGGTGGTGGTATTGGTGGTGGTGGTGTTGGTGGTGGTATTGGTATTGGTGGTGGTGGTATTGGTGGTGGTGGTACTGGTGGTGGTAGTATTGGTGGTGGTAGTGGTGGTGGTGGTGGCATTGGTGGTGGTGGTGGTATTGGTGGTGGTGATATTGGTGGTGGTATTGGTGGTGGTGGTATTGGTGGTGGTGGTAGTGGTGGTGGTGGTGGTATTGGTGGTGGTGGCATTGGTGGTATTGGTTGTGGTGGTGGTATTGGTGGTGGTGGTGGTATTGGTGGTGGTGGTGGTATGGTGGTATTGGTGGTATGGTGGTATTGGTGGTATTGGTGGTGTTGATATTAGTGGTGGTGGTGATATTGGTGGTGGTGGTGGTATTGGTGTTGGTATAGGTGATGGTATTGGTGGTGGTATTGGTGGTGGTGGAGGTGGTGGTATTGTTGGTGTTGGTATTGGTTGTGGTGGTATTTGTGGTGGTGTTGGTGGCAGTGGTATTGGTGGTGGTGGTATTGGTGGTGGTGGTGGTATTGGTGGTGGTATTGGTGGTAGTGGTATTGGTGGTGGTGGTGGTATTGGTGGTGGTGGTGGTACTGGTGGTGGTGGTGTTGGTGGTATTGGTGGTGGTAGTATTGCTGTTGGTGTTTTTTTAAACAAAGTTTTATATAGCACAAACTTGATGGTGTTGGTATTGGTGGTGGTGGTAGTATTGGTGGTGGTGGTATTGGTGGTGGTGGAGGTAGTGGTATTGATGGTGGTGGTGGTGGTATTTGTGGTGTTGGTGGTATTGGTGGTGGTGTTATTGGTGGTGTTATTGGTGGTGGTATTGGTGGTGGTGGTGTTGGTGGTGGTATTGGTGGTATTGGTATTGGTCGTGGTGGTACTGGTGGTGGTAGTATTGGTGGTGGTAGTGGTGGTGGTGGTGGCATTGGTGGTGGTGGTGGTATTGGTGATATTGGTGGTGGTATTGGTGGTGGTGGTATTGGTGGTGGTGGTATTAGGGGTGGTATTGGTGGTGGTGGTAATGGTGGTGGTATTGGTGGTGATATTCGTGGTGGTGGTATTGGTGGTGGTGGTGGTATTGGTGGTTTTGGTATTGGTGGTGGTGGTGGTATTGGTGGTGGTGTTAGTGGTATTGGTGGTGGTAGTATTGGTGGTGGTATTGGTGGTGGAGGCATTAGTGATGGTGGTGGTATTGGTGGTGTTATTGGTGGTGATGGTGGTATTGGTGGTGGTGGTGGTGGTATTGGTGGTGGTATTGGTGGTGGTGGTGTGGGTGGTGGTATTAGTGGTGGTATTGGTGGTGGTATTGGTGGTGGCATTGGTCTGGTGGTGGTACTATTGGTGGTGGTATTGGTGGTGGTGGTGGTATGGGTGGTGGTGGTATTTCTGGTGGTATTGGTGGTGGTGGTATTAGTGGTGGTGATATTGGTGGTAATGGTATTGGTAGTGGTGGTATTGGTGGTGGTGGTAGTGGTATTGGTGGTGGTGGTATTAGTGGTGGTAGTGGTATTGGTGGTGGTATTTGTGGTGGTGGTATTGGTGGTGGTATTGGTGGTGGTGGTACGGTGGTATTGGTGGTATTGGTGGTGTTGGTATTAGTGGTGGTGGTATTGGTGGTGGTGGTATTGGTGGTGGTATTGGTGGTGGTGGTATTGGTGATGGTATTGGTGGTGGTGGTAATGGTTGTGGTATTGGTGGTGGCAGAGGTGGTGGTATTGATGGTGGTGGTGTTGTTGGTGGTAGAATTGGTGGTGGTATTGGTGGTAGTGGTATTGGTGGGTGTGGTATTGGTGGTGGTGGTGGTATCAGTGGTGGTATTGGTGGTGTTGGTATTGGTGGTGGTATTGGTGGTGGTGGTATTGGTGGTGGTGGTGGTATTGGTGGTGGTACTGGTGGTGGTGGTATGGGTGGTGGTAGTATTGGTGTTGGTGGTGGTATTGGTGGTGGTGGTATTGGTGGTGGTATTGGTGGTGGTGATATTGGTAGTGGTAGTGGTATTGGTGGTGATATTGATGGTGGTGGTGGTGGTATTGGTGGTGGTGGTGGTATTGGTGATGGTATTGGTGGTGGTGGTGTTGGTATTGGTGGTGGTAGTGGTGGTGGTGGTATTGGTGGTGGTGGTATTGGTGGTGGAATTGATGGTGGTATTGGTGGTGGTATTGGTGGTGGTGATATTCGTGGCGGTATTGGTGGTGGTGGTATTGGTTGGTGCTGGTGCTATTAGTGGTGGTATTGGTGGTGGTGGTAATGGTGGTGGTATTGGTGGTGATATTGATGGTGGTATTGGTGGAAGTATTGGTGGTCATGGTATTGGTATTGGTGGAGGTGGTATTGGTGGTGGTGGTGGTATTGGTGGTGGTGTTAGTGGTATTGATGGTGGTGGTGATGGTATTGGTGGTGGTGGTGGTGGTATTGGTGGTGGTATTGGTGGTGGTGGTATTGTGTGGTGGTGGTATTGGTGGTGGTATTGGTGGTGGTGATATTCGTGGTGGTATTGGTGGTGGTGGTATTGGTTGGTGCTGGTGCTATTAGTGGTGGTATTGGTGGTGGTGGTGGTAATGGTGGTGATATTGATGGTGGTATTGGTGGAAGTATTGGGGGTGGTATTGGTGGTCATGGTATTGGTGGAGGTGGTATTGGTGGTGGTGGTGGTATTGGTGGTGGTGTTAGTGGTATTGGTGGTGGTGCCATTGGTGGTGGTATTGGTGGTGGTGGCATTAGTGATGGTGGTGGGATTGGTGGTGGTATTGGTGGTGATGGTGGTATTGGTGGTGGTGTTGGTATTAGTGGTGGTGGTGATATTGATGGGGGTATTGGTGATGGTGGTATTGGTGGTGGAATTGGTGGTGATATTGGTGGTGGAATTGGTGGTGGTGGTGGTATTGGTGGGGGTATTGGCGGTATTGGTGGTGGTATTGGTGGTGGTGGTATTGGTGGTGGTATTGGTGGTGGTGGTATTTGTGGTGGTGTTGGTGGCAGTGGTATTGGTGGTGCTGGTATTGGTGGTGGTGGTGGTATTGGTGGTGGTATTGGTGGTGGTATTGGTGGTAGTGGTATTGGTGGTGGTGGTGGTATTGGTGGTGGTACTGGTGGTGTTGGTGGTATTGGTGGTGGTAGTATTGCTGTTGGTGTTTTTTTTAACAAAGTTTTATATAGCACAAACTTGATGGTGTTGGTATTGGTGGTGGTGGTAGTATTGGTGGTGGTGGTATTGGTGGTGGTGGAGGTAGTGGTATTGATGGTGGTGGTGGTGGTATTTGTGGTGTTGGGGGTATTGGTGTTGGGGGTATTGGTGGTGGTGTTATTGGTGGTGGGATTGGTGGTGGTGGTATTGGTAGTGGTGGTGGTGGTATTGGTATTGGTCGTGGTGGTACTGGTGGTGGTAGTATTGGTGGTGGTGGTGGTGGTGGCATTGGTGGTGGTGGTGGTATTGGTGGTGGTGATATTGGTGGTGGTATTGGTGGTGGTGGTATTGGTGGTGGTGGTATTAGTGGTGGTATTGGTGGTGGTGGTAATGGTGGTGATATTGGTAGTGATATTGGTGGTGGTGGTGGTATTGGTGGTGGTGGTGGTATTGGTGGTTTTGGTATTGGTGGTGGTGGTGTTAGTGGAGGTATTGGTGGTGGAGGCATTAGTGATGGTGATGGTGGTGGTATTGGTGCTGTTATTGGTGGTGATGGTGGTATTGGTGGTGGTGGTGGTATTGGTGGTGGTATTGGTGGTGGTGGTGTGGGTGGTGGTATTAGTGGTGGTATTGGTGGTGGTATTGGTGGTGGCATTGGTCTAGTGGTGGTACTATTGGTGGTGGTATTGGTGGTGGTGGTATGGGTGGTGGTGGTATTTCTGGTGGTATTGGTGGTGGTGGTATTAGTGGTGGTGGTATTGGTGGTAGTGGTATTGGTAGTGGTGGTGTTGGTGGTGGTGGTATTGGTGGTGGTATTGGTGGTGGTGGTATTAGTGGTGGTAGTGGTATTGGTGGTGGTATTTGTGGTGGTGGTATTGGTGGTGGTATTGGTGGTGGTATTGGTGGTGGTGGTGCGATGGTATTGGTGGTATTGGTGGTGTTGGTATTAGTGGTGGTGGTATTGGTGGTGGTGGTATTGGTGGTGGTATTTGTGGTGGTATTGGTGGTGGTGGTATTGGTGACGGTATTGGTGGTGGTGGTAATGGTGGTGGTATTGGTGGTGGCAGAGGTGGTGGTATTGATGGTGGTGGTGTTGTTGGTGGTAGTATTGGTGGTGGTATTGGTGGTAGTGGTATTGGTGGGTGTGGTATTGGTGGTGGTGGTGGTATCGGTGGTGGTATTGGTGGTGTTGGTATTGGTGGTGGTATTGGTGGTGGTGGTATTGGTGGTGGTATTGGTGGTGGTACTGGTGGTGGTGGTATGGGTGGTGGTAGTATTGATGTTGGTGGTGGTATTGGTGGTGGTGGTATTGGTGGTGGTATTGGTGGTGGTGATATTGGTAGTGGTATTGGCGGTGGTGATATTGATGGTGGTGGTGGTGGTATTGGTGGTGGTATTGGTGGTGGTGGTGGTATTGGTGATGGTATTGGTGGTGTTGGTATTGGTGGTGGTAGTGGTATTGGTGGTGGTGGTATTGGTGGTGGAATTGGTGGTATTGGTGGTGGTATTGGTGGTGGTGATATTCGTGGCGGTATTGGTGGTGGTGGTATTGGTTGGTGCTGGTGCTATTAGTGGTGGTATTGGTGGTGGTGGTAATGGTGGTGGTATTGGTGGTGATATTGATGGTGGTATTGGTGGAATTATTGGGGGTGGTATTGGTGGTCATGGTAATGGTATTGGTAGAGGTGGTATTGGTGGTGGTATTGGTGGTGGTGTTAGTGGTATTGATGCGGTGGTATTGGTGGTGGTGGTATTGGTGGTGGTATTGGTGGTGGTATTGGTATTGGTGGTGGTGGTATTGGTGGTGGAATTGATGGTGGTGGTATTGGTGGTGGTATTGGTGGTGGTGATATTCGTGGCGGTATTGGTGGTGGTGGTATTGGTTGGTGCTGGTGCTATTAGTGGTGGTATTGGTGGTGGTGGTAATGGTGGTGGTATTGGTGGTGATATTGATGGTGGTATTGGAGGAAGTATTGGGGGTGGTATTGGTGGTCATAGTATTGGTATTGGTGGTGGTGGTATTGGTGGTGGTATTGGTGGTGGTGTTAGTGGTATTGGTGGTGGTGCCATTGGTGGTGGTATTGGTGGTGGTGGCATTAGTGATGGTGGTGGTATTGGTGGTGGTATTGGTGGTGATGGTGGTATTGGTGGTGGTGTTGGTATTAGTGGTGGTGGTGATATTGGTGGGGGTATTGGTGAGGTGGTATTGGTGGTGGTATTTTATTGGTGGTGGTATTGGTGGTGGTGATGGTATTGGTGGTGGTGGTATTGGTGGTGTTGGTATTGGTGGTGGTAGTGGTATTGGTGGTGGTGGTATTGGTGGTGGAATTGATGATGGTATTGGTGGTGGTATTGGTGGTGGTGATATTCGTGGCGGTATTGGTGATGGTGGTATTGGTTGGTGCTGGTGCTATTAGTGGTGGTATTGGTGGTGGTGGTAATGGTGGTGATATTGGTGGTGATATTGATGGTGGTATTGGTGGAAGTATTGGGGGTGGTATTGGTGGTCATGGTATTGGTATTGGTGGAGGTGGTATTGGTGGTGGTGGTGGTATTGGTGGTGGTGTTAGTGGTATTGATGGTGGTGGTGGTGGTGGTATTGGTGGTGGTATTGGTATTGGTGGTGGTGGTATTGGTGGTGGAATTGATGGTGGTGGTATTGGTGGTGGTATTGGTGGTGGTGATATTCGTGGCGGTATTGGTGGTGGTGGTATTGGTTGGTGCTGGTGCTATTAGTGGTGGTATTGGTGGTGGTGGTGGTAATGGTGGTGGTATTGGTGGTGATATTGATGGTGGTATTGGTGGAAGTATTGGGGGTGGTATTGGTGGTCATGGTATTGGTATTGGTGGAGGTGGTATTGGTGGTGGTGGTGGTATTGGTGGTGGTGTTAGTGGTATTGGTGGTGGTGTTGGTGGTGGTATTGGTGGTAGTGGCATTAGTGATGGTGGTGGTATTGGTGGTGGTATTGGTGGTGATGGTGGTATTGGTGGTGGTGTTAGTATTAGTGGTGGTGGTGATATTGGTGGGGGTATTGGTGATGGTGATATTGGTGGTGGTATTGGTGGTGATATTGGTGGTGGAATTGGTGGTGGTGGTATTGTTGGGGGTATTGGCGGTATTGGTGTTGGTGGTGGTATTGGTGGTGGTGGTGATATTGGTGGTGGTGGTATGGTGGTATTGGTGCTGGTATTGGTAGTGTTGATATTAGTGGTGGTGGTGATATTGGTGGTGGTGGTGGTATTGGTGGTGGTATTGGTGGTGGTAGTATTGGTGATGGTATTGGTGGTGATATTGGTGGTGGTATTGATGGTGGTGGTATTGTTGGTATTGGTTGAGGTGATATTGGTGTGGTATTGGTGGTAGTGGTATTGGTGGTAGTGGTATTGGTGGTGGTGGTATTGGTGGTGGTGGTATTGGTGGTGGTATTGGTGGTGTTGGTATTAGTGGTGGTATTGGTGGTAGTGGTATTGGTGGTGGTGGTGGTATTGGTGGTACTGGTGGTGGTGGTATTGGTGGTGGTGTTATTGGTGGTAGAATTGATGGTGGTGGTATTGGTGGTGGTATTGGTGGTAGTGGTATTGGTGGTGGTATTGGTGGTGGTGGTATTGGTGGTGGTGGAGGTGGTGGTATTGATGGTGGTGGTGGTATTGGTGGTGGTATTTGTGGTGGTGGTGATATTGGTGGTGGTATTGGTGGTGGTGTTATTGGTGGTGGTGGTGGTATTGGTGGTGGTATTGGTGGTGGTGGTATTGGTGGTGGTGGTACTGGTGGTGGTGGTATTGGTGGTGGTAGAGGTGGTGGTGGTGGTGGCATTGGTGGTGGTGGTATTGGTGGTGGTGATATTGGTGGCGGTATTGGTGGTGGTGGTATTGGTGGTGGTGGTGGTATTAGTGGAGGTATTGGTGGTGGTGGTAATGGTGGTGGTAGAGGTGGTATTAGTGGTGGTGGTGGTATTGGTGGTGGTGGCATTGGTGGTATTGGTGGTGGTGGTGGTATTGGTGGTGGTATTGGTGGTGGTGGTGGTATGGTGGTATTGGTGGTATGGTGGTATTGGTGGTCGTATTGGTGGTATTGGTGGTGTTGATATTAGTGGTGGTGGTGATATTGGTGGTGGTGGTGGTATTGGTGGTGGTGGTATTGGTGATGGTATTGGTGGTGGTATTGGTGGTGGTGGAGGTGGTGGTATTGGTAGTGGTGGCATTGGTGGTGGTGGTCGTATTGGTGGAGGTGGTAGTGGTATTGGTGGTGGTGGTATTGGTGGTGGTGGTATTGGTGGTGGTGGCATTGGTGGTATTGGTGGTGGTATTGGTGGTGGTGGTGGTATTGGTGGTATGGTGGTATTGGTGGTGGTATTGGTGGTGGTATTGGTGGTATTGGTGGTATTGATATTAGTGGTGGTGGTGATAGTGGTGGTGATATTGGTGGTGGTATTGTTGATGGTATTGGTGGTGGTATTGGTGGTGGTGGAGGTGGTGGTATTGATGGTGTTGGTATTGTTGGTATTGGTTGTGGTGGTATTTGTGGTGGTGTTGGTGGCAGTGGTATTGGTGGTGGTGGTATTGGTGGTGGTATTGGTGGTGGTATTGGTGGTGTTGGTATTGGTGGTGTTGGTATTGGTGGTAGTGGTATTGGTGGTGGTATTGGTGGTGGTACTGGTGGTGGTGGTGTTGGTGGTTTTGGTAGTGGTTTTATTGCTGTTGGTGTTTTTTTTTAACAAAGTTTTATATAGCACAAACTTGATGGTGTTGGTATTGGTGGTGGTGGTAGTATTGGTGGTGGTGGTATTGGTGGAGGTAGTGGTATTGATGGTGGTGGTGGTGGTATTTGTGGTGTTGGTGGTATTGGTGGTGGTGTTATTGGTGGTGGTATTGGTGGTGGTGGTGTTGGTGGTGGTATGGGTGGTGGTATTGGTATTGGTCGTGGTGGTATTGGTATTGGTCGTGGTGGTACTGGTGGTGGTAGTATTGGTGGTGGTAGTGGTGGTAGTGGTGGTGGTGGTGGCATTGGTGGTGGTATAGGTGGTGGTGGTATTGGTGGTGGTGATATTGGTGGTGGTATTGGTGGTGGTGGTATTGGTGGTGGTGGTATTAGTGGTGGTATTGGTGGTGGTGGTATTAGTGGTGGTATTGGTGGTGGTGGTATTAGTGGTGGTATTGGTGGTGGTGGTAATGGTGGTGGTATTGGTGGTGATATTGGTGGTGGTGGTGGTATTGGTGGTTTTGGTATTGGTGGTGGTGGTGGTATTGGTGCTGGTGGTTTTAGTGGTATTGGTGGTGGTAGTATTGGTGGTGGTAGAGGTGGTGGTGGTGGTGGCATTGGTGGTGGTGGTATTGGTGGTGGTGATATTGGTGACGGTATTGGTGGTGGTGGTATTGGTGGTGGTGGTATTAGTGGAGGTATTGGTGGTGGTGGTAATGGTGGTGGTATTGGTGGTGATATTGGTGGTGGTGGTGGTGGTATTGGTGGTTGTGGTATTGGTAGAGGTGGTATTAGTGGTGGTGGTGGTATTGGTGGTGGTGGCATTGGTGGTATAGGTGGTAGTGGTGGTATTGGTGGTGGTATTGGTGGTGGTGGTGGTATGGTGGTATTGGTGGTATGGTGGTATTGGTGGTCATATTGGTGGTATTGGTGGTGTTGATATTAGTGGTGGTGGTGATATTGGTGGTGGTGGTGGTATTGGTGGTGGTGGTATTGGTGATGGTATTGGTGGTGGTATTGGTGGTGGTGGAGGTGGTGGTATTGGTAGTGGTGGCATTGGTGGTGGTGGTCGTATTGGTGGAGGTGGTAGTGGTATTGGTGGTGGTGGTATTGGTGGTGGTGGTATTAGTGGTGGTGGTGGTATTGGTGGTATTGGTGGTATTGGTGGTATTGGTGGTGTTGATATTAGTGGTGGTGGTATTGGTGGTGGTGGTATTGTTGATGGTATTGGTGGTGGTATTGGTGGTGGTGGAGGTGGTGGTATTGATGGTGTTGGTATTGTTGGTACTGGTTGTGGTGGTATTTGTGGTGGTGTTGGTGGCAGTGGTATTGGTGGGGGTGGTATTGGTGGTGGTATTGGTGGTGGTATTGGTGGTGTTGGTATTGGTGGTGGTATTGGTGGTAGTGGTATTGGTGGTGGTATTGGTGGTGGTGGTGGTACTGGTGGTGGTGGTGTTGGTGGTTTTGGTGGTGGTTTTATTGCTGTTGGTGTTTTTTTTTTAACAAAGTTTTATATAGCACAAACTTGATGGTGTTGGTATTGGTGGTGGTGTTGGTGGTGGTGGTATTGGTGGTGGTAGAGGTAGTGGTATTGATGGTGGTGGTGGTGGTATTTGTGGTGTTGGTGGTATTGGTGGTGGTGTTATTGGTGGTGGTATTGGTGGTGGTGGTGTTGGTGGTGGTATGGGTGGTGGTGGTATTGGTATTGGTCGTGGTGGTACTGGTGGTGGTAGTATTGGTGGTGGTAGTGGTGGTGGTGGTGGCATTGGTGGTGGTATTGGTGGTGGTGATATTGGTGGTGGTATTGGTGGTGGTGGTATTGGTGGTGGTGGTATTAGTGGTGGTATTGGAGGTGGTGGTATTAGTGGTGGTATTGGTGGTGGTGGTAATGGTGGTGGTATTGGTGGTGATATTGGTGGTGGTGGTATTGGTGGTTTTGGTATTGGTATTGGTGGTGGTGGTGGTATTGGTGCTGGTGGTGTTAGTGGTATTGGTGGTGGTAGTATTGGTGGTGGTATTGGTGGTGGAGGCATTAGTGATGGTGGTGGTATTGGTGGTGTTATTGGTGGTGATGGTGGTATTGGTGGTGGTGGTGGTATTGGTGGTGGTATTGGTGGTGGTGGTGTGAGTGGTGGTATTAGTGGTGGTATTGGTGGTAGTATTGGTGGTGGTGGTGGTATGGGTGGTGGTGGTATTTCTGGTGGTATTGGTGGTGGTGGTATTAGTGGTGGTGGTATTGGTGGTATTCGTAGTGGTGGTATTGGTGGTGGTGGTGGTATTGGTGGTGGTGGTAGTGGTATTGGTGGTGGTATTGGTGGTGGTGGTATTAGTGGTGGTAGTGGTATTGGTGGTGGTATTTGTGGTGGTGGTATTGGTGGAGGTATTGGTGGTGGTATTGGTGGTGGTGGTACGGTGGTATTGGTGGTATTTGTGGTGTTGGTATTAGTGGTGGTGGTATTGGTGGTGGTGGTATTGGTGGTGGTATTGGTGCTGGTGGTATTGGTGGTGGCAGAGGTGGTGGTATTGATGGTGGTGGTGTTGTTGGTGGTAGTATTGGTGGTGGTATTGGTGGTAGTGGTATTGGTGGGTGTGGTATTGGTGGTGGTGGTGGTATCGGTGGTGGTATTGGTGGTGGTGGTATTGGTGGTGGTGGTGGTGGTATTGGTGGTGGTACTGGTGGTGGTGGTATGGGTGGTGGTAGGGTTGGTGTTGGTGGTGGTATTGGTGGTGGTGGTGGTGGTATTGGTGGTGGTGGTATTGGTGGTGGTATTGGTGGTGGTGATATTGGTAGTGGTATTGGTGGTGGTGGTATTGATGGTGGTGGTGGTGGTATTGGTGGTGGTATTGGTGGTGGTGGTGGTATTGGTGATGGTATTGGTGGGGGTGGTATTGATGGTGTTGGTATTAGTGGTGGTAGTGGTGGTGGTGGTATTGGTGGTGGTGGTATTGGTGGTGGAATTGATGGTGGTGGTATTGGTGGTGGTATTGGTGGTGATATTCGTGGCGGTATTGGTGGTGGTGGTATTGGTTGGTGCTGGTGCTATTAGTGGTGGTATTGGTGGTGGTGGTAATGGTGGTGGTATTGGTGGTGATATTGATGGTGGTATTGGTGGAAGTATTGGGGGTGGTATTGGTGGTCATGGTATTGGTATTGGTGGAGGTGGTATTGGTGGTGGTGGTATTGGTGGTGGTGTTAGTGGTATTGATGGTGGTGGTGGTGGTATTGGTGGTGGTATTGGTGGTATTGGTGGTGGTGGTATTGGTGGTGGTGCTATTGGTGGTGGTATTGGTGGTGGTGATATTCGTGGCGGCATTGGTGGTGGTGGTATTGGTTGGTGCTGGTGCTATTAGTGGTGGTATTGGTGGTGGTGGTAATGGTGGTGGTATTGGTGGGGATATTGATGGTGGTATTGGTGGAAGTATTGGGGGTGGTATTGGTGGTCATGGTATTGGCATTGGTGGAGGTGGTATTGGTGGTGGTGGTGGTATTGGTGGTGGTGTTAGTGGTATTGGTGGTGGTGCCATTGGTGGTGGTATTGGTGGTGGTGGCATTAGTGATGGTGGTGGTATTGGTGGTGGTATTGGTGGTGATGGTGGTATTGGTGGTGGTGTTGGTATTAGTGGTGGTGGTGATATTGGTGGGGGTATTGGTGGTGTTGGTATTGGTGGTGGTATTGGTGGTGGTGGTATTGGTGGTGGTGGTGGTGGTATTGGTGGTGGTACTGGTGGTGGTGGTATGGGTGGTGGTTGGGTTGGTGTTGGTGGTGGTTTTGGTGGTGGTGGTGGTGGTATTGGTGGTGGTGGTATTGGTGGTGGTATTGGTGGTGGTGATATTGGTAGTGGTATTGGTGGTGGTGGTATTGATGGTGGTGGTGGTGGTATTGGTGGTGGTATTGGTGGTGGTGGTGGTATTGGTGATGGTATTGGTGGGGGTGGTATTGATGGTGTTGGTATTAGTGGTGGTAGTGGTGGTGGTGGTATTGGTGGTGGTGGTATTGGTGGTGGAATTGATGGTGGTGGTATTGGTGGTGGTATTGGTGGTGATATTCGTGGCGGTATTGGTGGTGGTGGTATTGGTTGGTGCTGGTGCTATTAGTGGTGGTATTGGTGGTGGTGGTAATGGTGGTGGTATTGGTGGTGATATTGATGGTGGTATTGGTGGAAGTATTGGGGGTGGTATTGGTGGTCATGGTATTGGTATTGGTGGAGGTGGTATTGGTGGTGGTGGTATTGGTGGTGGTGTTAGTGGTATTGATGGTGGTGGTGGTGGTATTGGTGGTGGTATTGGTGGTATTGGTGGTGGTGGTATTGGTGGTGGTGCTATTGGTGGTGGTATTGGTGGTGGTGATATTCGTGGCGGCATTGGTGGTGGTGGTATTGGTTGGTGCTGGTGCTATTAGTGGTGGTATTGGTGGTGGTGGTAATGGTGGTGGTATTGGTGGGGATATTGATGGTGGTATTGGTGGAAGTATTGGGGGTGGTATTGGTGGTCATGGTATTGGCATTGGTGGAGGTGGTATTGGTGGTGGTGGTGGTATTGGTGGTGGTGTTAGTGGTATTGGTGGTGGTGCCATTGGTGGTGGTATTGGTGGTGGTGGCATTAGTGATGGTGGTGGTATTGGTGGTGGTATTGGTGGTGATGGTGGTATTGGTGGTGGTGTTGGTATTAGTGGTGGTGGTGATATTGGTGGTGGTATTGGTGATGGTGGTATTGGTGGTGGTGGTGGTATTGGTGGTGATATTGGTGGTGGTATTAGTGGTGGTGGTATTGGTGGGGGTATTGGCGGCATTGGTGTTGGTGGTGGTATTGGTGGTGGTGGTATTGGTGGTGGTGGTGATATGGGTGGTGGTGGTGATATTGGTGGTGGTGGTATGGTGGTATTGGTGGTGGTATTGGTGGTGTTGATATTAGTGGTGGTGGTGGTGATATTGGTGGTGGTGGTGGTATTGGTGGTGGTATTGGTGGTGTGGTATTGGTGGTGTGGTATTGGTGATGGTATTGGTGGTGGAATTGATGGTGGTGGTATTGTTGGTATTGGTTGTGGTGGTATTGGTGGTGGTATTGGTGGTGGTGATATTGGTGGTGGTAGTATTGCTGTTGGTGTTTTTCTTTACGAAGTTTTATATAGCGTGACCTTGATAGTGTTGGTATTGTTGGTGGTGGTAGTATTGGTGGTGGTGGTATTGGTGGTGGTGGAGGTGGTGGTATTGATGGTGGTGGTGGTATTGGTGGTGGTATTTGTGGTGGTGGTTGTATTGGTGGTGGTATTGGTGGTGGTGTTATTGGTGGTGGTGGTGGTATTGGTGGTAGTATTGGTGGTGGTGGTACTGGTGGTGGTAGTATTGGTGGTGGTAGAGGTGGTGGTGGTGGCATTGGTGGTGGTGGTATTGGTGGTGGTGATATTGGTGGCGGTATTGGTGGTGGTGGTATTGGTGGTGGTGGTGGTGGTGGTATTAGTGGTGGTATTGGTGGTGGTGGTAATGGTGGTGGTATTGGTGGTGATATTGGTGGTGGTGGTGGTGGTATTGGTGGTGGTATTGGTGGTTGTGGTATTGGTGGAGGTGGTGTTGGAGGTGGTGGTGGTATTGGTGGTGGAGGCATTAGTGATGGTGGTGGTATTCGTGGTGTTATTGGTGGTGATGGTGTTATTGGTGGTGATGGTGGTATTGGTGGTGGTGGTGGTATTGGTGGTGGTATTGGTGGTGGTGGTGGTATTTGTGGTGGTATTGGTGGTGGAAGCATTAGTGATGGTGGTGGTATTGGTGGTGGTGGTATGGGTGGTGGTATTAGTGGTGGTATTGGTGGTGGTATTGGTGGTGGTATTGGTCTGGTGGTAGTACTATTGATGGTGGTATTGGTGGTGGTGGTGGTATGGGTGGTGGTGGTATTGGTGGTGGTATTGGTGGTGGTGGCATTAGTGGTGGTGGTGGTATTTGTGGTGGTAGTATTGGTGGTGGTGGTCGTATTGGTGGTGATGGTAGTGGTATTGGTGGTGGTGGTATTGGTGTTGGTGGTACTGGTGGTGGTAGTATTGGTGGTGGCATTGGTAGTGGTATTGGTGGTGGTGATATTGGTGGCGGTATTGGTGGTGGTGGTATTGGTGGTGGTATTAGTGGTATTAGTGGTGGTATTGGTGGTGGTGGTTATGGTGGTGGTATTGGTGGTGATATTGGTGGTGGTGGTGGTATTGGTGGTTGTGGTATTGGTATTGATGGAGGTGGTATTGGTGGTGGTGGTGGTGTTAGTGGTATTGGTGGTGGTGGTATTGGTGATGGCATTGGTGGTGTTGGCATTAGTGATGGTGGTGGTATTGGTGGTGTTATTGGTGGTGATGGTGTTTTTGGTGGTGATGGTGGTATTGGTGGTGGTGGTGATATTGGTGGTGGTATTGGTGGTGTTGGTGGTGGTGGTATTGGTGGTGGAGGCATTAGTGATGGTGGTGGAATTGGTTGTGGTGGTATGGGGGTGGTATTAGTGGTGGTATTGGTGGTGGTATTGGTGGTGGCATTGGTCTGGTGGTGGTACTATTGGTGGTGGTGGTATTGGTGGTATTAGTGGTGGTGGTAGTATTGGTGGTGGTGGTATTGGTAGTGGTGGTATTGGTATTGGTGGTGGTGGTCGTATTGGTGGTGGTAGTGGTATTGGTGGTGGTGTTATTGGTGGTGGTGGTATTGGTGGTGGTATTTGTGGTGGTGATATTGGTGGTGGTATTGGTATTGGCGGTGGTATTGGTGGTGGTGGCGGTATTGGTGGTGGTGGTGGTATTGGTGGTGGTGGTGGTATTGGTGGTGGTGGTGTTGGTATTGGTAGTGCTGGTATTGGTGGTGGTGGTATTGGTGGTGGTGGTGGTATTGGTGGTGGTGGTATTAGTGGTGGTGGTTTTGGCAGTATTGGTGGTGGTATTGGTGGTGGTGGTATTGGTAGTGTTGGTATTAGTGGTGGTATTGGTGGTAGTGGTATTGGTGGTAGTGGTGGTATTTGTGGTATTGGTGATGGTATTGGTGGTGGTATTGGCGGTGGTATTGGTGGTGGTGGTAGTGGTGGTGGTATTTCTGGTGGTGATATTGGTGGTGGTATTCGTGGTGGTGGCATTGGTGGTGGTATTAGTGGTGGTATTGGTGGAGGTGGTATTGGTGGTGATATTGGTGGTGGTGGTATTGGTGCTGGTATTGGTGGTGGTGGTATTGGTATTGGTGATATTGGTGGTGGTTTTATTGGTGGTGGTGTTAGTGGCATTGGTGGTGGTGGTGGTATTGGTGGTATTGGTGGTGGTGGTGGTTGTATTAGTGGTGGTATTGGTGGTGGTAATGGTGGTGGTATTGGTGGTGATATTGGCGGTGGTGGTGGTGGTATTGGTAGTATTGGAGGTTGTGGTATTGGTGGAGGTGGTATTGGTGGTGGTATTGTTGGTGGTGGTGTTAGTGGTATTGGTGGTGGTATTGGTGGTGGAGGCATTAGTGATGGTGGTGGTATTGGTGGTGTTATTGGTGGTGATGGTGTTATTGGTGGTGATGGTGGTATTGGTGGTGGTGGTGGTATTGGTGGTGGTATTGGGGGTGGTATTGGTATTGGTGGTGGTGGTGGTGGTGGTATTGGTGGTGGAAGCATTAGTGATGGTGGTGGTATTGGTGGTGGTGGTATGGGTGGTGGTATTAGTGGTGGTATTGGTGGTGGTATTGGTGGTGGCATTGGTCTGGTGGTGGTGGTATGGGTGGTGGTGGTATTGGTGGTGGTGGTATTAGTGGCGGTGGTGGTATTGGTGGTGGTATTGGTAGTGGTGGTATTGGTGGTGGTATTGGTGGTGGTGGTGGTATGGTGGTGTTGGTATTAGTGGTGGTAGTGGTATTGGTGTTGATGGTATTGTGGATGGTATTGGTGGTGGTGGAATTGGTGGTGGTATTGATGGTGGTGGTATTGTTGGTGGTATTGGTGGTAGTGGTATTGGTGGTAGTGGTATTGGTGGTGGTGGTATTGGTGGTGGTGGTATTGGTGGTGGTATTGGTGGTGTTGGTATTGGTGGTGGTATTGGTGGTGGTGGTGGTATTGGTGGTGGTGGTGGTACTGGTGGTGGTAGTATGGGTGGTGGTATTGGTGGTGGTAGTATTGGTATTGGTGTTGGTGGTGGTATTGGTGTTGGTGGTGGTGGTGTTGGTGGTGGTGGTATTGGTGGTGGTGGTATTGGTAGTGGTATTGGTGATGGTGGTGGTATTGATGGTGGTGGTGGTGGAATTGGTGGTGATGGTGGTATTGGTAGTGGTGGTGGTGGTGGCATTGGTGGTGGTGGTGGTATTGGTGGTGGTGATATTGGTGGCGGTATTGATGGTGGTGGTGATATTACTGGTGGTATTGGTGGTGGTGGTAATGGTGGTGATATTGGTGGTGGTGGTATTGGTGGTGGTATTGGGGGTGGTATTGGTGGTCATGGAATTGGTATTGGTGAAGATGGTATTGGTGGTGGTGGTATTGGTGGTGGTGGTGTTAGTGGTGGGGGTATTGGTGGTGGTGTTGGTATTGGTGGTGGTGGTGATATTGGTGATGGTGGTATTGGTGATGGTGGTATTGGTGGTGGTGGTATTGGTGGTGATATTGGTGGTGGTATTGGTGGCGGTATTGGTGTTGGTATTGGTGGTGGTGGAATTGGTGGTGGTGGTGGTATTAGTGGCAGTATTGGTGGTGGTGGCATGGGTGGTAGTGGTGGTATTGGTGGTGGTGTTTGTGGTGGTGATATTGGTGGTGGTATTGGTATTGGCGGTGGTATTGGTGGTGGTGGTTTTGGTGGTGGTGGTGGTGGTGGTGTTGGTGTTGATGGTGCTGGTATTGGTGGTGGTGGTATTGGTGGTGGTGGTGGTATTGGTGGTGGTGGTTTTGGCGGTATTTGTGTTGGTATTGGTGGTGGTGGTGGTATTGGTGGTGGTGGTATTGGTGGTGTTGGTATTAGTGGTGGTATTGGTGGTAGTGGTATTGGTGGTAGTGGTGGTATTGGTGGTGGTATTGGTATTGGTGGTGGTGGTATTGGTGATGGTATTGGTGGTGGTGGTATTGGTGGTGGTATTGGTGTTGGCGGTGGTATTGGTGGTGGTGGTAGTTGTGGTGGTATTGGTGGTGGTGGTATTGCTGGTGGTGATATTGGTGCTGGTATTGGTGGTGGTGGTATTGGTGGTGGTATTAGTGGTGGTATTGGTGGAGGTGGTATTGGTGGTGATATTGGTGGTAGTGGTGGTATTGGTGCTGGTATTGGTGGTGGTGGTATTGGTATTGGTGGACGTGATATTGGTGGTGGTTTTATTGGTGGTGGTGGTGGTGTTAGTGGTATTGGTGGTATTGGTGGTGGTGGTGGTATTGGTGGTGGTGGTGGTAATGGTGGTGGTGTTATTGGTGTTGGTGGTATTGGTGGTGGTGGTATTGGTGGTGGTAGTGTTGGTGTTGGTGGTGGTATTGGTGGTGGTGGTATTGGTGGTTGTATTGGTGGTGGTGGTATTGGTGGTGGTATTGGTGGTGGTGGTATTGGTGGTGGTGGTGTTGGTGGTGGTGGTATTGGTGGTGGTGGTACTGGTGGTGGTGGTTTTGGTGGTGGTGGTATTGGTGGTGGTGGTATTGGTGGTGGTGATATTGGTGGTGTTATTGGTGGTGGTGGTATTGGTGGTATTGGTGGTGGTATTAGTGGTGGTATTGGTGGTGGTGGTAATGGTGGTGGTGGTATTGGTGGTGATGGTATTGGTGGTGGTAGTGTTGGTGTTGGTGGTGGTATTGGTGGTGGTGGTATTGGTGGTTGTATTGGTGGTGGTGGTATTGGTGGTGGTATTGGTGGTGGTGGTATTGGTGGTGGTGGTGTTGGTGGTGGTGGTATTGGTGGTGGTGGTACTGGTGGTGGTGGTTTTGGTGGTGGTGGTTTTGGTGGTGGTGGTATTGGTGGTGGTGGTATTGGTGGTGGTGATATTGGTGGTGTTATTGGTGGTGGTGGTATTGGTGGTATTGGTGGTGGTATTAGTGGTGGTATTGGTGGTGGTGGTAATGGTGGTGGTAATGGTGGTGGTATTGGTGGTGATATTGGTGGTATTGGTGGTGGTGCTGGTATTGGTGCTGGTATTGGTGCTGGTATTGTTGGTCATGGTATTGGTATTGGTGGAGGTGGTATTGGTGGTGTTGGTGGTTTTATTGGTGGTGGTGTTAGTGGTATTGGTGGTGGTGGTATTGGTGGTGGCATTAGTGATGGTGATGGCATTAGTGATGGTGATGGCATTAGTGATGGTAGTGGTATTGGTGGTGATGGTGGTATTGGTGGTGTTGGTATTGGTGGTGGTGGTATTAGTGGTGGTGGTGGTGGTACTGGTGGTGGTGGTATTGATGGTGGTATTGGCAGTGGTATTGGTGGTGGTGGTATTAGATTGGTGGTGGTGGTATTGGTGGTGATATTGGTGGTGGTGCTGGTATTGGTGGTGATATTGGTGGTGGTATTGGTTGGTGGTATTGGTGGTGGTATTGGTGGTGGTGGTATTGGTGGTGGTATTAGTGGTGTTGGTGTGGGTGGTGGTATTGGTGGTGGTGGTATTGGTGGTGGTGGTGTTGGTGGTGATGGTGGTATTGGTGGTGGTGGTATTGGTGGTGATATTGGTGGTGGTATTGGTGGTGGTGGTATTAGTGGTGGTGGTGGTGGTATTGGCAGTGGTATTGGTGGTGGTGGTATTAGATTGGTGGTGGTGGTATTAGTGGTGATATTGGTGGTGGTGCTGGTATTGGTGGTGATATTGGTGGTGGTATTGCTTGGTGGTATTGGTGGTGGTATTGGTGGTGGTGGTATTGGTGGTGGTAGTATTGGGGTTGGGTGTGGGTGGTGGTATTGGTGGTGGTGGTGTTGGTGGTGGTGGTGGTATTGGTGGTGGTGGTGTTGGTGGTGGTGGTGGTATTGGTGGTGGCATTCAATCACGGACTCTCTTAAATGATTGCTGACAGAGGTAGGAAGGCAGTGCTGATCCTACTCGACCTATGGGCCGCTTTTGATACTATATCACACAGCATCCTCCTTTCCAGGCTCAAATCATGCGGTATCTCACACACTGCCTTGGAATGGCTAAAATCCTTTCTTTCCAGGCGCAGGCAAGCTGTGTCCCTCGGAACCTTCTTATCGGTGGAACGCACAATCACAACAGGAGTACCACAGGGCTCTTCATTAAGCCCTCTGTTATTTAATGTTTATATGACGCCACTCAACTCACTAATAACATCATTTGGGATCGAAGTTACATCCTACGCAGACGATACCCAAATGATTCTATCTCTAGATCAAAACTCTAAGGAGGCCGAACTCAACTTTAAAAGATGCTTCTCCAAGGTCCTCCAGTGGATGAAGGATAACCACCTCAAGTGCAACACCGAAAAAACTGAGATATTACCAATAGGTAAAGAAGTCTCTTTCTCGCCAGATGAGTGGTGGCCAGAGGGTACGTCACCCCCACCTGATATGGTAATGGTGGCAAGAAACCTAGGAGTGCAGTTTGACTCCGCCCTCAGTTTCAAACCACATGCACTTAAGGTTGCAGGGACCTGTTTCAGCCTTATAAAATCTTTGAAAAAATTATTCGATCTACTCCCACTCGCGGCAAGGAAATCAGTAGCGGTCGCCTTGATACTGGCGCGACTGGACTACTGCAACAGTCTTCTGGCAGGAGCCAACAAACAAACATTAAAAAGACTCCAAGTAGTCCAACATGCAGCAGCACGGCTGGTTTTAAAACTTCCACGAAGGTCCTCCACTTCTACAGCTCTGAAAACCCTTCATTGGCTCCCATTACACAAGAGAATACTCTTCAAGATTCTCCTTATCACTTTCAGAGCCTCACTCAAACTGGGGCCTCAATACCTCGCATCAAGATTCACCCCCTACAGTACAACCAGAACCCTTAGGTCATCATCAGCCAACCTACTCAAACCTCCCAGTTTCAGATGCAAAACTAGGGGAGGAAAAACAATAACAGTATTAGGCACCAGAGCCTGGAACCTACTGCCACCGAATCTGAGAACGCATAAATCGGAAACACAATATAGGAAAGAACTAAAGACTTGGATTTTCAGAGCCCCAGATGAACTTTGCCTCTCTCTCATCTAAGAATTTTTGAGCAGCCGCTCACCTCCATACCAGCGCCAGGATGCTCCTTTTGGAGTGGCAGTTAGCGCTTTACAAATACCAATTTTCATTTCATTTCATTTTCATTTCATTGGTGGTGTTGGTGGTATTGGTGGTGGTGGTATTGGTAGTGGTGGTATTGGTGGTGGTGGTGGTATTGGTGGTGGTGGTATTAGTGGCGGTGGTGGTATTGGTGGTGGTGGTATTGGTGGTGGTGGTATTGGTGGTGGTATGGTGGTATTGGTGGTGGTATGGTGGTATTGGTGGTGGTATTGGTGATGGTATTGGTGGTGGAGGTGGTGATATTGATGGTGGTGGTATTGTTGGTATTGGTGGTGGTGATATTGGTGGTGGTATTGGTGGTAGTGGTATTGGTGGTGGTGGTATTGGTGGTGGTGGTGGTATTGGTGGTTGCACTGGTGGTGGTGGAATTGGTGGTGGTGGTATTGGTGGTGGTAGTATTGGTGGTGTTGGTGGTGGTATTGATGGTGGTGGTATTGGTGGTGGTATTGGTGGTGGTGGTGGTATTGGTGGTGGTATTGGTGGTGGTGGTGTTGGTGGTGGTATTGGTGGTGATAGTGGTGGTGTTGGTGGTGGTGGTGGCATTGGTGGTGGGGACATTGGTGGTGGTGGCATTGGTGGTGGTGGTACTGGTGGTATTGGTGGTGGTGGTATTGGTGGTGGTGGTATTAGCGGTAGTGGTGGTATTGGTGGTGGTGATATTGGTGGAGGTATTGGTGGTGTTATTAGTGGTGGTATTAGTGGTGGTGGTAATGGTAGTGGTGGTATTGGTGGTCGTGGTATTGGTATTGGTGGAGGTGGTATTGGTGGTGGTGGTGGTTTTATTGGTGGTGGTGGTGGTGTTAGTGGTATTGGTGGTGGTGGTATTGGTGGTGGTGGTGGCATTGGTGGTGGTACTGGTGGTGGTGATATTGATGGTGGTGGTATTGGTGGTGGTGGTATCAGAGACGTTTTAAGGCATGGGCAAAGTGGGCCCTGGCCCAGGGCCCCAGCCTTTCAGGGGGCCCCATGATAGAGCCACCTCTGTTCTGCAGGGGAGGCTTGTCCTAATACCCTTGAATAATTCTTAAACAGATTGTCTTAAATACAGTTTTCCTTTAATTTATTTTTAATGTGGGTGTTGTGTGGCAGTGAATTACATACATTTTGCAGAGAAATGTTGTGTTTATGTTTCATGTAACATCCCTAAAAAACGTTTCTTTTAGATCAGAACCAGACCTGACATATAAGAAATGGGAGGGTGTCTCAGGGTGCAGTAATATTAGTGAGCTGCTGCTGTGTTATAATATATATATTTTTTTAAATGTTTTTATTGATTTTATTGATTATACATGCTTATCACCAGTAGTCAGTACATTCTGCTGCAACATGCAGCGATAACATCATCTACAGTTCTTGCGTTAGCAAAGGATATATCTGCGCATGCATTGGCTCGGTAGGCATGGTGACTGGGCAGGGATCGTCTGTTGTCTTTGCTTGGCCATGCTGCGCATGTACAGTCAACCAGCTCCTCTGCTTCTAAATCGTGTAACAAGTAATCTGTTGAAGCTAGTTTTGCTGCAGCAAGCATGGTATACCAGTCATTCAACAATAACTGGGGGTTGGGGAGCGGAACTTGGAGCTGAGTTGGAGTATCATCGTGTTTCTGCAGCTGTTGGCGTGTGCGAGTGCCACCTGATGTGCCCCCGCCCATTCGGTGGGTGCGCGTGTTGGAATATCAGTGTTCATTTAGGGAGAACCGGCCTAGTGCCTATGAAAAGTCTAAAGGTGATGGGCGCCTGCGCAGGTCTACCCCAACGGGTCAGGTGGTTGCGTGGGCTGACTTAGCTGATCTTCATCTAGCTGTAACGCTGCCAGGATTGCGTCCCAGTATGTGGAGATAGGTATTTTCCTGAGGCCTATGACTTCCTCCCGACGTATCGCTACACTTTCAGCTCTAGCCCACGCGAGTACAGAGCGCCTCCAAGCTTGTGTGTGCGGGGGGTCTGGTGCTTTCCACCTCTTTGTGATCAGCCGCTTTGCCGCCGCTATACCCAGTTCAAGGAATCTAGAAGTGACTTTAGTGTTGGGTGTTCTACGAAACGTATGCAGCAAGTACGTAGGCCAATCAAAGGGTATCTCTCTGCCGGTGCAGGTTCGAAGCATGTCCGCCACCCATCTCCAGTACGCGCTTAGGCTGGAGCAGCCCCAGAGCATGTGCACCAAGTCTGCGTCTGTGGCGGAGCATCTGGGGCAGGTTGCGTCGGTGCGGTGAAAATATCTATTGATATTAGCTGGCGTGAGGTACGCTTGTTGTGTGATATAGTATTGTATCTGTCTAAATAGAGCGTTTCTGGGGACCTGGACTGGGCTGGCCAACACTTTTTCCCATTCTTTATCTGAAAATTGTCGACCCAGGTCCTGCTCCCACTTTCGTCTGAGGGGGTCTAAAGTGAACGCTGCATGTTGGCGCATTGAAGCCGCAAACCACCGCGTCAGGTGTTTGCCCCGTCCCATAACATGTAAATATTGCACAGTTAGGTGCGTTTGTGGTTCAGCGGCCAGGTCTCCCCACCTCAACGAGAGTGCGGCAACCAGAGATCTGTGCAGGAGGAACTGCCCCGCGGGGAGCCCGTCACTTTCTACCAATGTTGTGTAGGGGATGAGGGAGCCGTCGCTATATAGGTCTCCTAGCGTTTGTATCCCCGCCATGCCAATGTTGCAGTTCGGTGTTCGTGAGTGTAGTCTGTCCTCTAGGGGTACCGTCAAGTGGGAGCGCAGGAGCATAGGGTGTCGTGTCTCGAGTTAAGTAGAGGCTTCTGTGGTAGCACCTGTGGGCCACATTTAGTAATTGGGATTCCGGGGGTCGTGTCCGCGCGCCAGGTTGGAATAGCGCAAGGATCTGGGATAGTGTGTAAGCTGGGCGTGTGGTTGCTGTGTCATCACGCTGGCGATTCGCCATCCATCGGGCGATCCATTGCAGCTGCGACACCAGATAATAGTGCTCAAAGCAGGGCATCGCCAGGCCTCCCTGGTTAGTGGGCAAGTACAACTTTTTAACTGCCACCCTGTGGCTGTTGGGACCCAAGATGAAATCTCTGGCTGTTTTTTCCAGTGCCGTGAAGAAGGAAGTAGGTACATAAATAGGCAGATTGGCAAAGTAGTACAGAAATCTTGGGAGGGCTACCATTTTAACCAACGCCACTCTACCCACCACTGCGAGGGGGAGTGTGCTCCAGAACTGCATCTGGGATTTCACTGCCGCTAGCGCCCTGCCTAGATTACCATCAAAGAGGTCTAGTGGTTGGCAATACACCCGTATGCCTAAGTAGCGGAATGTGTCCTCACACCACTGCTCTCGCGTGCCGTTGAGTGTAAGTGCTGGGTCGTGGCATCCCTCTCGAAAGGCGTATAGCTTAGATTTGGCTACGTTCACTTTTAATCCTGAAATGGACGCGAATTCCCGCAGAATGTGAGCCAAACGCTCAGCCACCTGGTGGACGTCTCTTAGATAGATTAACAGGTCGTCGGCGTACAGTGACACTTTGTGTGTGCCATCGCCCAGTGGTATGCCATCTTGCAGCTGCGTTCTCAACGCCTCGGCCAGTGGCTCCATCGCGAGCGCGAAAAGGAGGGGGGACAATGGGCAGCCCTGTCTCGTCCCACGCCGCACTTGAATCGCACCTGAGACGTATGATCCCACCTTCACCTCACCACTGGGTTGGTGTAAAGTAGACGGGTCAGCTGTAGGAAAGCAGGGTCCAGCTTGTATATCTCGAGGGTTGTGAACATGTAGCCCCATTCCAGAGAGTCGAAGGCTTTCTCGAGGTCTAGAATGAGACAGCCCGCTCTCGGCCATTCACGCGTGGAGTAAGTTTCTATATGAAAAAAACGCCGCAGGTTGAGTGAGGTGTTTCGGGACGGCACAAAGCCGTTTTGGTCCGAGTGCACAAGGGTGGGGACCGCTTGTGCTAGTCTGTCAGCTAGGAGTTTTGCTAAAACTTTATAGTCGGTGTTTAGCAGGGCGAGGGGTCTATAGGAGCCCATATCAGATGGATCCCTGTCAGGTTTGGGCAGTGAAATCAGGTGGGCCTCGCATAGCGAAGGGGGAAGTCGCCCCTCTTCTACGGCGGCTGCGTAGAGGGTGTGGAGCCGCAGTACCAGCGACACTTGATACGCTTTGTAGAATTCCGCCGGGAGCCCGTCTGGTCCCGGGGTCTTCCCTGTAGCTAGGGATGTGATTGCTGCTCTGATCTCCTCTGGCGAAATCTGCTCGCCCAGGAGTTCATTTTGTGATGGCGTCGTCTCAGGTAGCTGTATCTGGCTTAGGAAGGCTAGGAGGGTGTGTGGCTCTTGGAGACCTTGGCGTTGGTATAACTGAGTATAGTGTTGCATCAGAGCCGTGTGGATGTCGCGCTGCGTGTAGGCCAGGAGCCCTGTATCATCTCGCAGTGCCGCGACTGGTTTGCGGGTGTGTTCTTGGTGGATCAGCCAGGCCAGAAGGCAGCCCGCACGATCGGCTGTGGAATGCGTGCGGGCAGTGTGTGCCGCGTAGTTGTGGCAGCGGAGGCGCTCCATCAATTCAGCATGCTGCGTACGTAGTGTCTCTAGCTGTTGTCCGTCTCTACCTTCTCCTTCCCCTTCCGCCTCATACTGCAAGAGTCTCCTTTCTATTTTGCTCAGATCAGAAGTTAGTGTCTTTCTGATGTTCCAGGTCGCTCCCATGCAATGCCCCCTCGTCGTAACCTTAAAGGCGTCCCATTCCACTAGTGTGTTCCCTGCTGTACCCTCATTGAGCTAAAAAAATTCAAGGATTGCCGTGCCCAGAGAGGATTGGAGTGAGGAGTCTTCTAGTGCCACTGTTTGGAGTCTCCATGTGGGAGCAGGAGGGCGTTCAGGCTCCCAGGTGAATTGGAGTAATTAGGGATTGTGATCAGAGTGCGTGCGGCCCAGATATTCAATGCGGCGGACTAGGGGGAGTAGCGCAGGGGATCCCACTATTCTGTCCAGTCGCACATGCAGTCTGTGTACCGCCGGGTAGTATGAGTAGACCCGGGCATCAGGGTTGTTGGAGCGCCATATGTCTAATAACGCCCAGTGCGTTAGCCAGTCCGTGAGAGCCTGCGCATTGGACACTGCTGTGGTCCTAGTCAGAGGCGGGAAGGATCTGTCCAGTTCTACGCTAAGCACCGAGTTAAAGTCCCCCTCCCCCAGGATCCAGGGGACCCCGCTCCAACCAGCTAGAGTCTGTGAGAGGCTTTCTAGGAAGGAGGGTTGGCTGACATTCGGGGCATAGATGGAGCTGAGGAGGATTGGTTGGCCATTTAGTCGCCCACTTACTAGCGTGTATCGTCCTTCAGAGTCAACTAGTACCTCATCACTTGTGAATGGGACCCCAGCCCTGACCCAGATGAGTACCCCTCGCGCATGAGCTGAGTAGCCGGTGCCGTGTACTTGGCCTTTCAACCTGTGGCGTATGCGCCCTAGTTCTGCGTGAGTCATGTGTGTCTCTTGAAGTAGCGCAGTGTCTGCGGCTCTACGTCGTAAGTATGCATAGATCGAGTATCTACGTGACGGGGTGTGCAGACAGTGCACGTTCCATGTGATTATGTTAACCTGTGCATTGTTTCCCGTGTATCTTGACCAGAACTGTGTGGGGGGGCACAGGTGCTGCATGCTTGGGTCTGTGCGAGCGTACTCCAACTCAGTGTTTCTTACAACAGGGTGCTGATATAAACTAAACTATGCATAACTAGGAGGGCGAGTTCCGAATTGGTATTCGTCCAAACTATAATGCCCGTTCAAGGCTTGAACTGTGTCAAACTGACGTATGGTATGGGGGTGTGTGGCGTGGGCTAATACCAAGACTAATAAGAGTGTGGGCAGTATGTGCCGATCTACGTATATTATGTGTCCCTCTATGTCGGGGAGATGTCACCCGTTTCCCCAACCTGCGGGTCTGCGTGTACGGTACATTAAATGCACGGTGCGGTGTCTGCGGCTTGTGCATAGCACATGTGTATAAGTCTTGTGCAGGTAGTGGTATCATGTCATATAGCATTAAAAATCAACATCAGTAGCAAACAATGCAACATTAGTCTGTACTTGCGTGCGTAGCCCCCTTCATTGCTCTAAGCGATGGAAGTCTCTCAGATAATGTCATCAGAAGTCTGCGGGGTGACATCAAGCGGTCTCACCCCATCAAAGTCTTCGGGTCTAGGGGTGGACGAACCACTGGCAGTCGCCGATTCAGAGGAACTGATTTCTCGAACTTCTCGATGTGCCTGAGTCCCTACTGTTGCATCTGCTTCCAGGACGTTGCGGCGCTCCACCTCGCTCTGTACCGGCCGCGGCCCTCAAGGACATGTCTCCTGCTCTCCTTCGCTTCCCACGACGACGTGACCTCTTATTGACTGGTCAGGCTGCTTCCACATTCGAGGGGCGAGTCCCCGTCCACAGGCCCGCTTCCTCCAGCCTGTCCCACGCCTCGTCTGGCGAGTCAAAGAAGCGGGTAGTACCGTTGGCTACCACCCTCAGTTTGGCTGGGAACAGTAGGGAGTAGGGGAGTTCCAGGTCGTGCAACTGGCGTTTCACAGCAGTGAAGGTGCTTCGTCGCCTCTGCACCTGTGATGTGTAATACGGGAACACCATGATCGGATTGCCACCAACTCTAAGGTCGGAGAGCTTGCGAGTTTCCCGTAGAACCGTGTCCCTGTCTCTATAGTTCAAGAGCTTGAAGAGGAATGGCCTTGGCCAAGCCCCTGGATGGGGCTTTTGGGCTGGTACACGGTGCGCTCTTTCCACTACAAATTGTGGCGATAATGTTCCCGGAGGTAGAATGTCTTGCAGCCAACGATCTACATATTGTTCCGGGGCCCGGCCCTCTCCTCCTTCCGGAAGGCCCACCACGCGGACATTATTGCGGCGAGAGCGTCCTTCCGCATCTTCGACTCTATCTTCCAAGGCGTGCACACGGTCCAGAATGTCTTGCAGGGCTGCAGCGTGAGTGTGGGTAACAGGCTTCAGTTCAGACAGTGACTGGGCTTGCGATTGCACCTTCTCTGCCAAATTATGATGATCCGCCTTTAAGAGAGTGAAATCAGATGCTACTTTGTCAATCCTGGCTTCAAGCGATGCTCTTGTCTGCTCCAACGGGCCCCAATTTTCTCAACCGCTGCTAGTACCGAATCCAGTTTTGCCCCCAGTGCCGCATTCGGAGTGTTCTCAGATGCACCATCTTCCACATTCGGTAGTTCCAGGGTAGCAGCACGTGTTGCATTCTGCTGCGCATTGTTGAGGAGGCGGCCCATTGCTAGCTTTTGTGCGGAGAGCATTGACCATAGACACTGAGCGACGGTGCAGCAATAGATATCAAGGCAGGCTGTTGGCGCACAGTTGCTCCAGTTAGCTGTGTGTGTCGCAGTGTGAGCAACAGGCAGTGCCACAGCGTAGTGTGGCGTTGTGGACATCCCACGCAGGGTGTATTGGGACTAGAGTCCTTGCATTAGTTTGCTTCTGCCACAAATCCACCTATGGTACTGCAGCTACATAGTGAAGGAAGTGGATTACCATGAAAATGCCCACTGTACCAATTCTCTGCGCATGGGCCTAACGTCAGGATGAGCAGCTTACAGTAGAGGGGGGGGGCCCTCTGATCCACATCAAGATACGTGTCTCAGCCGGTGATATCTCGACTCCAGTAGTATTTAGTCCATCCCCGCAGCTCAGGGCAATCGACACAGGATCTCTGCACCGGTGATGGTAGGCTAGCGGGACCAGGCCGGCCTCAGGTAGGCGGAGGGTGAGTAGAGAATGCAAGCCGCAGGGCACATTGAGGTTGTCGCAGCAGGCACAGCACTCAGGGTGTTCCAGGTACTTCACTGTAGTTACCTATGCAGCAGACCGTACTGACATTGCCCCAGCAGCCGTCTCTACGGGGAGCAGCGCACAGGCCACATCCACCTCTAGGCCGGTGTCCCAGATGGCTCACGGTCAGGGTGCCCGTGGTTTTCCAAGTCTCACATCTGTGGCGGCATCCGCTGTCTGAAAACTCACTTCACAGCGCTGAACCCGCAGCTCCACCCCTATAGATAGGGCCGGTCGTATCCCTTCCAACGATGCTTATGCAGGGCCTACCTTCTGGGGTCTCCGAGGGTCCAGTCTAGATCGACTTTGCTCTCAGGCGGGGCCTCTCAGCAGTAGGCTGCATCGCCACAGTCTTAGGAGCCTGTAGGGGGCAGGGTATAGATCTCATCCACTCTCTGGGCGCTCCCCCGGGCGATGCCAGGCCAGCGTGTCTGCGACGTCTCAGCTTGTGCAGTGGAGATCGCAACCGCGGTCCCAAAACCACTCCGCAAGGTCGCCTCTACAGCTCCAGCCCCATAGACAGGACCACGTGTGCCCTTTCCGACAGTGGTCGTGCAGGGCCTACCTTCTGAGGCCGCTGGCGGGAGCTCCGTACACGCTGCCCGAATCACCGGATGAGCCAGCACTGTCCTGGGAGGTTACACAGCGCGCCGCCTTTGTACACCGCGCTCACAATCCCCGCCGCACTGCACTATCGTCTTCCCGCACATTGGCCAGGTCCGCTGGGGTCAGGCATAGTCTGCAACAGTCCTCCGATCTCACTGCGATCGGATCCAGTGCGAGTCCCGCTCCCGGAGGCCCAGGGACACGTCGCCACAGGATTACCACAGTGTGCGGGCTGGGCAGGCGCTCTCCTCGCGCCGTCGCCACCCAGCTGAGTCGGCCACGAGACTCCCAGGCAACGCCGCACAGTCCGGGCCCTCTGCGGCAGCACTGCAAGAGTCCGGGGCGCGAAACCTGGTGATCCCCGACTCAGTGATCCCCGGCAGGGGCTCTGCACTCGTTCCTGGACAGCCACGGCTCAGGACCCCGGAGACCACAGCAGCACAGACGCGCCGCGTCCAACCACTTGGGACCGCACTCGTCTCTCCGCCAGGTAGGCCGCAGATCGTTTCTCGCCAGTGGCGAGGGCCTCCCCGTCAGGTACGTTGATTTAAGGGTCGCATTGGGCATCGCAGCTTGGCGCCAACAATTCTTCACCGTAATCGTAGGCGGATGGGTCGGATGTAGGGTGGAACTCAGGATAACTGAGGGATTCACGGCGGAGCTTCAGTAAGTCGCGTCCACCATGTTGGCTCGCTGGCCACGCCCCCTGCTGCTGTGTTATAATATTGAAAACACACATCACTATCCCTGAATATTAGATGTAAACACATTTAGAATTTGGATTAGTGTGCCTCTGCACTGTGAGTGACCTAGCCGACGAGGGCATGAAAGAGTGGAAATTTGATCATAAATTCAAAGATTCTCTGAACAGGGGCCCCCAAATACCTTTGGCCCAGGGCCCCCAAAATCCTTAATGTGTCCCTGGGTGGTATTGGTGGTGGTAGTATTGGTGTTGGTGTGGGTGGTGGTATTGGTGGTGGTGGTATTGGTGGTGGTGGTGTTGGTGGTGGTATTGGTGGTGGTGGTGGTGTTGGTGGTGGTGGTGGTGGTATTGGTGGTATTGGTGGTGGTGGAACTGGTGGTGGTGGTATTGGTGATGGTAGTGGTGGTGGCATTGGTGGTGGTGGTATTGGTGGTGGTGATATTGGTGGTGGTAGTGGTGGTGGTGGTAATGGTGGTGGTATTGGTGGTGCTATTGGTGGTGGTGGTATTGGTGGTGGTGGTGGTGGTATTGGTGCTGGTATTGGTGGTCATGGTATTGGTATTGGTGGTGGTTTTATTGGGGGTGGTGGTGGTGTTAGTGGTATTGGTAGTGGTGGTATTGGTGGTGGCATTAGTGATGGTGGTGGCATTAGTGATGGTGGTGGTATTGGTGGTTATGGTGGTATTGGTGGTTATGGTGGTATTGGTGGTGGTGGTGGTATTGGTGGTGGTATTGGTGGTGATATTGGTGGTGATGGTATTAGTGGTGGTGGTGGTGGTGTTGGTGGTGGTGGTATTGGTGGTGGTATTTGCAGTGGTATTGGTGGTGGTGGTGGTATTAGATTTGTAGTGGTGATATTGGTGGTGGTGGTGGTATTGGTGGTGAATTTGGTGGTGGTATTGGTTGGTGGTATTGGTGGTGGTATTGGTGGTGTTGGTGGTGGTGGTGGTATTGGTGGTGGTGGTGGTATTGGTGGTGGTGGTATTAGTGGTGGTATTGGTGGTAGTATTGGTGGTGGCATTGGTGGTGGTGGTGGAATTGGTGGTGGTATTGGTGGTGGTGGTATTAGTGGCGGTGGTGGTATTGGTGGTGGTGGTATGGTGGTATTGGTTGTGGTATTGGTGCTTTTGGTGTTGGTGGTGGTATTGGTGGTATTGGTGATGGCACTGGTGGTGGGGGTATTGTTGGTGGTGGAGGTGGTGGTATTGATGGTGGTGGTATTGTTGGTATTGGTGGTGGTGGTATTGGTGGTATTGGTGGTAGTGGTATTGGTGGTGGTGGTATTGGTGGTGGTTGTACTGGTGGTGGTATTGGTGGTGGTGGCATTGGTGGTGGTATTGGTGGTGGTGGTATTGGTGGTGGTGGTGGTATTGGTGATTGCACTGGTGGTGGTGGTATTGGTGGTGGTGGTGGTATTGGTGGTGGTGGTATTGGTGGTGGTAGAATTGGTGGTGTTGGTGGTGGTATTGGTGGTGGTATTGATGGTGGTGGTGGTCGTGGTATTGGTGGTGGTATTGGTGGTGGTATTGGTGGTGGTGGTGGTATTGGTGGTGGTGGTATTGGTGGTGGTGGTATTGGTGTTGGTGGTATTGGTGGTGGTATTTGTGGTGGTGGTGGTGGTGGTATTGGTGGTGGTGGTACTGGTGGTATTGGTGGTGGTGGCATTGGTGATGGTGGTATTAGTGGTAGTGGTGGTATTGGTGGTGGTGATATTGGTGGAGGTATTGGTGGTGGTGGTATTATTAGTGGTGGCATTGGTGGTGGTGGTAATGGTGGTGGTATTGGTGGTGGTATTGGTGGTGGTATTGGTGGTGGTGGTATTGGTGGTGGTGGTATTGGTGGTGGTGGTGGTATTGGTGGTGGTGGTGTTAGTGGTATTGGTGGTGGTATTGGTGTTGTTGGTGGTGGTTGTGGTATTGGTGGTGGTGGTATTGAAGGTGGTGGTGGTATTGTTGGTGGTGATATTGGCAGTGGTATTGGTGGTGGTGTTGGTATTGGTGGTGGTATTGGTGGTATTAGTGGTGGTGGTGATATTGGTGGTGGTGGTATTGGTGGTGGTGATATTGATTGTGGTGGTGGTATTGGTGGTGGTGGTGGCTTTGGAGGTATTGGTAGTGGTATTGGTGGTGGTGGTATTGGTGGTGGCATTGGTGGTAGTTGTATTGGTGGTGGTGGTATTGGTGGTGGTGGTGGGATTGGTGGTGGTGGTGGGATTGGTGGTGGTGGTGGTGGGATTGGTGGTGGTATTGGTGGTGTTGATGGTGGTGGTGTTGGGGGTGGTATTGGTGGTGGTGGTATTGATGGTGGTGGTGGTATTGGTGGCGGTGGTGGTGGTGGTGGTATTGGCGGTGGTAGTATTGGTGGAGGTGGTGGTATTGATGGTGGTGGTATTGATGGTGGTGGTATTGGTGGTGGTGGTATTGGTGGTGGTATTGGTGGAGGTGGTATTGGTGGTGGTGGTATTGGTGGTGGTGGTGTTAGTGGTATTGGTGGTGGTGGTATTAGTGGTGGTTGTGGTATTGGTGGTATTGATGGTGGTGGTATTGTTGGTGGTATTGGTGTTGGTGGTGGTGTTGGTGGTGGTGTTGGTGGTGGTATTGGTGGTGGTATTGGTGGTGGTGGTGGTGGTATTGGTGGTGGTGATATTGGTGGTGGTGGTATTGGTGGTGGTGTTGGTATTGGTCAGTGGTTCCCAAACTTTTATGACCCGCGGCTCCCTTCACCCATTGGTCATTGCCCGTGGCTCCCCTCTGTTACTTTTTTTGAAGGGTGAGGTGGATGTAAGCCCGGCCTCGGGAGTACTTGCATTTTTCTCACTGAAAATAACTAGGATGAAGCTGATGAAGATATTAAAATCATATACGCAGGGTATTTCGTATTACTAAGGCGGTGCCTCTAATAAAATATTCTTAGTTACACTTCTTTGCCCATGCCTTTTTTAGAGTACCCTCTCAAACTTTTTTTATCCCACTTACTATGCTAGATAGCACCCCTATGCATGTAGGCCCCATTGCCAAAGTGTTTGTGCGTTTGAAGTATATTTGCATGCACTTCCACTTCTACCCATGTCATAAGTGCCAACACACCTGTTTCAGCAGGGTGACTCAATATTTTAAGGTCGAGCCCCAGGACGTGTCTGCTTCCGCTTCAGGACTTTTTTTCCTGTTCAACTGCCTCTTTTTAACTGTTTTGATAGAAAACGACCAGTAGAGGTCAGTAAAATACCAGAATTGCTTTCTGCTTAGGAACTTTTTTTTATTTTTCTGGCAACTGCCTCTATTTAACTGTCTTGATAGAAAACGACCAGTAGAGGTCAGTAAAATACCAGAATTGCTTTCTGCTTAGGGACTTACTTTTTTATTTTTCTGGCAACAGCCTCTATTTAACTTTCCTGATAGAAAACGAACAGCAGAGCTCAGTAAAATACCAGAATCACTTTAGCATTCCCTAGATTCCAGGCCATAAAAACTTGTCTTCCACGCGCACCCGTAGACAATAATATTTTTTTCAAATCTTGTATTTTCAGTGATATGACCCCTTAAAGCCCAGATTTTATATTAAAAACAGAGCTTTGGACAATACCATTTACCGTTAATAGGCAGTATTTCTCTCCATGTGTTCCCATACCTGGTGTGTTCCGCAGTTTGGTGCTTACTTTCCCTCCATGTTAAAGAACAGTAGATGCTTCAGCACCCAGGCTAATGTGCTGCATTGCTAAATACATATAAGGTCCCAAAAGCGAGACCGATTGCATTGCAAATGCTTGTTTAAACACATACAGCTTTATTTTTGCTGTCTCCTCCCTAAAATTGCCTCCAAATCAATGCAATTAAAATAAATTCCTCTGATTTTTTTGGGTTTTTTTGTAAACGTCCCTCTTTCCTCCTTCCAAATGTTGGCATTATGCTGTATATGGTGTTTTACTTCCCTGTGCTCAAGGAGAGAGCAGGCCTGTCTGGAAATGTGTGTGTACTGAAAGAAATGTGTACTGGAAGTACCTATGATTCAAGTACAAATAACATAACATAACATGTGTATTTGTAAAGCGCACGTTCACCCCAGCAACGGGGCATCTTGGCGCTGAATAACAGATGTTTATTGTTACCCAACTCAATGGTACTCATTTTATCGACCTCAAATGGATGAAAGGCTGAGTGGACCCGCCGGGATTCGAATCTGTGACCATGAGGTCGAACACAGGCCGCTGCAGTGGATGCATTAGTCCACTGAGCCACCAGACCCGGATTCAATACTTAATAATACTTAGTGTGTTTAATAGACAGGACAACTGTACTTTCCTGATAACTTGCATTGGTGTAAAAAGCATTTGGAAAAAAATGAAACTACTAACGAGTGTTACAAAATAAATCAGGCATCTTCTGCTTACTTTGGGAGTGTTGGAACATGGGGATACAGTGAAATATGGAGGTCATCTCCCTCGACATGCCATCAATTGAGCACTATGTTTACAGCTTTAGGCATGTCACTTACAAATCATCGACATCATGCGTTTAAGTCTAATTAGTTAATCTGAAGCCAACAGACCCTTCAACATTAAATGCATTAAAGTGCTTGGCGCGCGGCTCCCCTGGCCAGGGAGCCACGGCGCACAGTTTGGGAACCACTGGTATTGGTGGTGGTATTGGTGGTGGTGATAATGGTGGTGGTGGTATTGGTGGAGGTGGTGATATTGATTGTGGTGGTGGTATTGGTGTTGGTGGTGGCATTGGAGGTATTGGTATTGGTAGTGGTATTGGTGGTGGTGGTATTGGTGGTGGCATTGGTGGTAGTTGGATTGGTGGTGGTGGTATTGGTGGTGGTGGTGGGATTGGTGGTGGTGGTGGTGGGATTGGTGGTGGTGTTGATGGTGGTGATGTTGGGGGTGGTATTGGTGGTGGTGGTGGTATTGATGGTGGTGGTGGTATTTGTGGCGGTCTTGGCGGTGGTGGTGGTATTGGCAGTGGTAGTATTGGTGGAGGTGGTGGTATTGATGGTGGTGGTATTGGTGGTGGTGGTAATGGTGGTGGTGTTGTTAATAAAACAGGCTTTTGAAAACAAACCATCAGGTGGCTTTAATACAGATGACATGTAACACAGATGTGCTGTTGTCAGCTTCAGCCCATTAGCACAGGATTATGTGAAACCTGGAATTTACATGACTTAATTCGCTTATCATTTCTAAATCCATTTTACTTGGGGGGTTGAAACAGACACGAGATAATGACGGGTTAAAGTGATTGAAAGCAGGCGCCCTTGTTACAGGTGCGGCCGTGCTGCTTAAAAAAACACAAGCGGTTTCAGCTGAAGCAGCGCATGTCCGGCCTGCAGTAAGAGAAACTCAATAAAGTAAATAGTGCTTATAGACTAAATAACAGGTCCCGTGTAACAACTGAAGTAATAGGGCCAGTTGCCATGGGAGGGTACAAATGAAGACAAGGCAGAACTAAGGAGGGACTAAGAAGCCTATTAACGAATCGGAAGGCAGCATTTACGAAAGACAATGACACAAGCCAATAAAAAATATGGGAGGAGAGTGGGCGCGGCTTTTCTCACATACTCTACTACAGCAGTCTCGCAGAGCGAGTAGCGCATGCGCGCTGCTGCTAGGCGCGACCTAAAAATGTATTTTAAAAATATCAATAGGGGTTTCCAAGTCCAAGACAAGAGCAGAGCTTGTCTATACCCAAGTGATTTTGCATCAGAAATTGTTCAAGGTCTGTTTCAGGGAAGGAAGGCCCCCAAATTAACATAACAACAGTGATATCTAATTGTCCAGGCCAGTGCTTCCCAAACTTCGTAAAACCTTGACCTACTTTTTAGAATGACAAATGTTCCTGACCAGTCACGGCCGGCATAACTCACGGGTGGGGGCGGGGGCGCACGCGGAGGGGGTCGCGTGGGGGTGTCAGCGGGGTTAATTTTAAAAATAAAAAAAATAGTTAACTTACCTTCGCTGGCCTGGTCCGGTCTTGCGTCGTCTCTGCTCCTCACAGAAAGCAGGCAGCTTCCCTCCCCTCCCCTAAGCCAATCACAACGCTGCAATGGCAGCGTTGTGATTGGCTGGGACGTCGACCACACAGGCGTCTATGGGCAGGCCATTTTCTCCATGTAGGCTGCATGCAGCCTACATGGAGAAAAGGGAGAGTGCGTATGACTGGTTTGGTCAGCCCTGGGGCCGACCAAACAGTCAGCGCCCTCAGAGTGGGCAAGCCACTCCTCCCCTGCCCTAGAGCAGGACCGCCCAATCGCCTGCCCCCAACTAAACCCTTCTGCTTTCTCGCAGTGCGAGAAGCAGAAATATAAAATGGTATTTATAATACTATTTTCTGTTTCTGCTTCTCGGACTGCGAGAAAGCAGTGGGGCGACGCTCCTCGTCCCACATGGAGGAGCCGCCCCTGTTCCTTACCCACCTAGCTGTAATGGCCTTGAAGCAGGTATTTTTATGGAACCATTCTTTTTATTAAATACCGCTAGACTCAACACAGCTATCTGCCGACATCCTTTGGCCGGCAGCGCTTAGTAGTGCATAAGATGATACACAGCTTTTCGCCTACAACCTAGAGTCCGGCAGCTTTGTGCTGATTTTTAAACCAACTCAGTAACAGTAAAACGAGAGAGGTCTTCAGGCCTTGCTCACTAAGAAAAAATCTGGATCTCCAGACGACCCTCTTAAACCCAACCTCTTCATTAAGTACCAAGACTGCCTTCTACCCAGCTATCTGGAACTCATCAATCTTTCCCAATCTTCAGCAGAGACACCGCAATCCTGGAAACATGCGAAAGTCATCCCTTTTTAAAAATAAAGTCTATAGATGCCTCTAGACCAGAGAATTACCTCCCGATCTCTTTGCTCCCTCTCTTAGCCAAAATCACTGAATCCCATGTGAACACCACCCTGACTCAGTACCTGGAATCCAGCTCCATTTTAGACACCTCTCAAAATGGCTTCAGACCCCAGCAAAGTATGGAGTCAGCTCTACTGACGGTTACTGAGCAGCTCAGAGGCTCCCTGGATGAGGGCAGAACCTCTGCTCTGATCCTAATGTATCTCAGTGCCGCCTTCGATACGGTCTCCCATAACATCCTGCTTTCTCGGCTGCGGGAGATCGGTATCACTGATAAAGCCCTCACCTGGCTCACATCTTTTCTGGATAACAGGACCTTCCAAGATATTGCGCCCCCTTTCCACTCCCACACACACTCCCTGCGCTGCGGCGTTCCCCAGGGTTCAGCATTGAGTCCCTCCTTGTTCAATGTTTACATCCGGCCGCTGGCCCTGCTGGCCAGAGCCCATAACATCTCCCTGGTGTCATACGCTGATGACACGCAGCTGGTGCTCTCCTTTACCAATGACCCCAATTAAGATGCCGCCAAATTTCAGGAGGACCTGATCGCCATCTCTGCCTGGATGGAGGATAATTGTCTCCAATTGAACTCCACGAAATCTGAGATCCCCGTATTAGGTATAGATTCCCATCTTTGGGGCAGTAATTGGTAGCCCCCAAAGCTCAGCGCACCTCCTCTGCCGAAAATTATTGTAAAAAACCTAGGCATTTGGGTTGATAGCACCCTCACCTTTGAAGAGCATGCCAAGTCTGTTACAGGAATCTGTTTCGGCTTGCTGCAGGGCCTCAAACCCATATTGGGTTTGTTCGACCCCCACACTCACCAGCTGATTGTTCAAGCCATTGTCCTAGCCAAGCTGGACTATTCCAATGTGCTGCTCTTTGGTTACAACAAGTCCTTGATTAAAAGGCTACAGCGCACTCAGAACGCTGCAGCCCGTGCGCTGTTTGAACTCCCTAGGCACTGCTCGGTCTCCGGCCTTCGGCACCGTCTTCACTGGCTGCCCATAGAGCAGAGAATTCAGTTTAAAGTGCTCTATTTCACTCATAAGATCCTTTCTGGTTCGGGCCCCGCGATTATGAGCGATCTATGCCTTCCCTACATCCCGAAGCGTGATCTACGCTCGGCCAACCTCCACCTGGTGCAAGTTCCCCGGTTTCTCAGAGCCGGAGGGCGCTCCTTTAAGGTACTAGTACCGGCCCTCTGGAATTCCTTGCCTCTCTCCATCAGAAACATCCCCAAACACCTGACTTTTTGAAGGGCGGCCAAGACCTGGCTCTTTTGCTGACTGCTGCTTCCTCTCCGATCTTCCTCTCTCTGCTGCTAGCGCTGGGACGTCCCTTTGCCAGGACAGCCATGCGCGCTACAAATGACTTAACATAACATAACACTCAGGCCTCTTTCAGCCAGCGCGGGCCTCACTGGGCGCCACGCGCTGCAGGCCCGTCTCTGCACTCCCGGGGGCTCCCGCCCATGCCCGAGGCTTCCTTTATGTCTTTGTGAAAGGGGGGGGGAGAGACCAGGTGCCGGCCCTGCTCTCCTCACCTCGAGGCCCGGTCTGGGATCAGAGCAGGTCGCTGGAGTCTTCTTTTTTTGGCCCCCCCTTCAGTACCGGGGGGGCCCCTCAATCACTTCGTCCCAGCTCTCCGGGCTCGCCCACCAATGCTTGTCGACGGGGTGAGGGCCGGTTCTAGGTTCAGCGGAGCCCTGCCCGCAGACTCAAGCTGTGGCCGCTCGTTCCTGGTCAGGTCGCCCCACGTCGTTATCATAGGACAATAGGCCGCCCGCAGATCCCTCAGCGTCCACGTCGTCTGTCTCGATACACAGCCGGGGCACTGCCGAAAATCATTTCCTCATCTTCTCGGAAGTACGGGGCCCCAGTGAGAGCGACTGGACGGGGGCTGCTGGGCTGGGAAAACGGTGCTGTGGTGGCGGCGGTACGGTGAGACCAGAAAGAGCGTCTCAGCCATCCGCCATCTTGGACACCCGGGTACTTTTTTTTAATGCACCTAAAGCATCGTGTGGAGGTGCACTGTCATTTACTAACAGCACATTTTCTAATGAAATAGCCAACATATTTGCACAGACATACAGTTTTACTGATAAACCATATTGCACACAAACGATAATGTATGGAAATCGAGTTTCAGTGAATATTTATCATTTGTGCATCACCAAGTAAAGTGTCTTGACTTGTTTTGATCCAATTAAAATCTTTGCTTCCGCCACATTTCAGAAATACAAAAAAATGTGCTTCATTTTTGCTTTCCTAACTGCTGAATGGGTACAGTTCATTTACAGATATTTACATTTTTGTGTTACAAAAAATAACATCCTACAGCCTTTGTTCACACTCTCTGCGCCCCAGTAAGATTGTCACATAATTTACTTTACTTTCTCATACTACAAAGTGAGAGGAGTTTGTAAACACCAGTCCCCTTGTTCAAAGATTTAAGCAGCTATTTGTCAGAAGACACAGCCTGACATGTGACCTCTGCCTTAGAACAGCAGCAAATGTGACAAGTTACATACAGTGTTTAAAGGCATCGTCCATTCGTGATTCCTCCCTTTAATAAAACACATTCGTGCTTCCTTTCAGTAGTTCATGTTATACACTTTACTGAATGTGTAAATCCTTCACGAAAAAAACATTTTGTTTACTGATAAGAGTTTTCAAGAAGTACTTTGAAAGCACTTTGGTCAAGTGGCCGCCTTCACCATGATACTTCCTGTGTTTCTGATGGATCTTCTGACCACAGGAGCATCACAGCAGAGAGCATCACGGGAAGTAAAATGTCATAGGACGGAAACCCATTCAAATAATTCTTCGAAGATTGCCGGGTGTAATAAGAAGAAATATTTAGGCTGTAAGAGAAACAGTGGGACTAAAGATACTGTTACGAACTTGGACACGTCACTTCCCGTCACGCTGTCTCCCTTGATCCTGCTGTGGTCCCAGCCATTCCACTCAGTGTTTTTTCAGAAAGAAAATGCCTTGAGTTCGCCAGTCTTCTTTCACGAAGTAAAGTTTCACAATGTTCACATTATTGCTTTCAGTGAAGAAGAAACATCTAATTAATAAGATATGATTAGCCAAATTTAAGGGAAAGAACCATCCCAATAGCATTAAAATGAAATAAACACTGTTCTCCCAATGTGTTCTTTACAGAATGTACTACCTCAAAGGTGAAAAATCAAATTTTGTTGCTGGACAGCATTTTTGGTTCTGTTAGAGTATTTCCTCACCATTTACAAATATGATCCTGATCTAAAATAACTTTTTGTTACCTCATAGTATGGGATCAGCACAATCACAGGGAATGCCACTGCAAAAACAATGTTGCAATGTTAAAAGAAATGACACTGTGAGTTGGAAATGTGTTTCTTAGTCATAAATTAACTTCTGTGACTCATTCCAGATAGCATCAGGGAGATGTAGCCTCCTCCTCTTTGCCAGTCACAGTGAAATGTATCAATGGGTTGAGATAGCAACTGCAAGCCATTGATCAGTTTCTGCCACACCACTTGGGGTGCTAACTAAAGCAGCCCATTTATCTTTAAACAGGCTGCTGTAAAAGAATATTTTGTTCACAGCAATGGAGGTCTGCTGTCCCTTGCAGGTCTCCATCCCTACAATCATAAGCATTAGCAATAAGTCGCAAGATGCCTAAAGCCCCAATAATATTCATGATTAAAGTTGTTTTGCAACCTCATGCAAATGTACATCTTGCTATGCGGCTAACTAGAAGATCAGTACACAACGCAAAATGTATCCCTTTCTACAAACCTTTTGTGCAGTTATAATATGCTAGTTTGCATCAGTACCTCTGGCTCTGCTGCCTTTCATTCTAGGAACATCGCGGATATCTCATAAATCGCTCTTGTCACGCCTACTTTGGCAAACATAACCCCATCAATCATATTCATTTTTTTATACAGTGATTCATACTGCACCTTTGCTGTTTTGCAGTGCAGTAAATAACAGATGTTATGATTACTCAATTAATGAATGGTGCTCAATTAACCAGCCTTAGATGGGAGGAAGAATGCATCTGAATTTCTGGGATTCGAACTTCTGACCTTCATTGATGCCATCTTCAGATCGCTGCATTTTGTCAGTGGTGATCATTCAACTCCAGAGGCTATCCTGCCACAATAGGTGTACTATCAGTTAAATATTAACGGGCGGGTTGGCTCAGAGTCAAAGCTCTGCTGGACTTAGATATGGCCCTACTTTAAGTTAAGAAAAGACAAGAATAGCCACCAGTGGTTATGCATTACCACATATTGTTTTACTGTACTTGCAACAGACACCTAAGTCTTCTGTTGGTTCATGTATGCAAGAGTGTCTCAAAAATATTAAAATGCTCATTTAGTGACACTCTACGAACAGATATCGCCAGCTTCTCTGGGAACATAGGTCATTGATGTACATATTTAAAAATAAACTGCACTTGAAAAACATGCTCAATCTAGTTAATTTCTGAGCCTTCTGGGGACTGTTTTGATGCGTTTCAATCCCACATTTTTGTTTATTCTCGTGGTCTTCATCAGAACTTGGTCATCATTCATATACCTTCTACTGGACTGTGAAATATTTGGAACAGGCAGTCTCTGTGATTTCCCATTTGAGCCTACCCTCAATTAATCGGTCACTTTTTTGTCTCATACTGATTGCCTTGCTTTCAGGAAAGTAGAATCTCTTTCCTATGTTTCTGTGGTGCTTTCCAGTCAATTCATGGTGGGGGAGTTATTCCTCCTTTTTGGCCTGCTACCTCTTTAATTAGAATGAATGGCACAGCATTAAAAGGTGCATTAGCCACCACTGTTTTTCATTTACCATCATGTAAAGTGGTTGAAAGGGTCTGCCATGCATGTATTTATATTTGGTGTTAAGCATTGCATAGTTAAGTCTATGAGTCAAATAATATATAGGGTTCATCCATCATTATCGAAAGCCCCATTCAAATTATTTTCACTGAGTTATGTTAAAGAAAAGCTATGCAATGTGCAAATGAGCTTAGCATTAGCATAAATCACTGTCTGCTCCTGAGCAAAAATGGACATATTGAACAGATCTGCTCATTTTTGGTAAACCCGGTTTGGGGTCTAAAAATAAATACTTCACGTTAGGACCAAAGAATAGGCATGAAAGGGATATCAATAAAATGCATTTTGCAAATGGGTGAGGTCATTCAGTTTTTGTGTGAGGCCAAGAGACGCGGTGCTCTTGAGAAACCTTTGCCATGTACACGTGGGGTAATTTGGACAAACCTTCTAGTCCTGGAGATGACACAAATTACTCAAAGTCACACAGTTGAAAGGACAGGGCCAGGATTAAAAAATCAGTGACTGTCGCTTATGTTGATTCCTGCATTCCCTCTTCCAAAGGAGACGCATTTGCAATACTTAGTTTATGGGTAAACAATGGAATTTTAATAAGTACAGATTGCCGCTCAGCAAGAAGGATATAAGTCCAGTCTTTTGCATTGTTTTACTTTTGGAAATTGTTCTTTAGTGAAAACATTTTTGAACATGCAGGATTGTGTTTTACGTAAGTAGGCACGTTTGGGTGAAAACATGTAATTTCTTTGGTCAGTGTTTTGCCATCATGCATGCCACAATACACGCCTCGGTCATATCTTGCTAGACTGGTGTTCATGAATGGAAGTACACCCTGGTAAGAGAATCTAACAAAACCTTCCAACATCACTTCCATAACTCCTCTCTTCTGTAAATATACACACACACGCACACACTCACCATGCCTCGTAAACCTGCTCTGTAAAGCATGAAGAATGTCCATGGTTTGTTTTAACAGCACCATGGAGTGAAACCCTCACTAGTCTGAGCCAAAGGAAAGAGAGATTCATCCAAGAGGCCTTTATTCCTCGGGACCTCAGAAACCATGAAATAGTACAAGCGCTCATCCTCCCAACGTCACTGCCACCGTTGCACGCAACAGGCTGTCCAACGTTGGTCAACAATGGCCGGATTCAAGCCGAATTTTCAGACCATCCACATGGGATAAAAATAGATGCAATTGATCTAATTAGAAATCGTTTACATAGCCAATGGTTAGCATGGAAAATTGGCATGGATCCTTTCTTCGTAGGTTTGCGATCCCATATGTCAAGCCACCATAGCACAACTGACCCCATGTGAATGGTGTTAAAGGATTTGGGTCCTCATGGAAACAGACTTCAAAATATAGCGTACAAAAATAAATGACTCCAAAATTGTAGAGTGCAAAAATAAAGACCCTACAAAATCATATAAAATGTACCTACAAAAATGTTAGCCTTTTAAAAATACCCTTTATCCGACTAAACCTTCTTATTTTTTACAGGACTGAGATAAATTGGGGGTTGTAAATCCGTTTCTGCCATACTTGGGCATGTAATGCGTTCAGGTGCATGATAATATATTTGCTGGTAGATATTTGTGCATGAACTTAAAAGAGAGAGTCAATATTTTTGAGTGTTTTTGTAATATAGATTTCGGTATTGTATATTTCTCCAAGCTCCCATTAGTTTGCCCATTCTTTCCTTGCTATGTCAGGTGAGGGATGATATGTCACCAGGTAAAAGGGACACCTATCTGATGTAACAAATCAACAATAGCACTCAAAGATCTTACAAGAGAAGGATGAGCTCGAGTCAGTCAGCAAATACTTTATTCGGCTAGTTAAAGCCATAAAAGCAACATAAAACCACACAATATAAAATAATAAAACATTAAAAAGCATAACAAATTTCTACAGTTGATCATTAAGCATCAAGGTAGGTCCCTACAGAAACAATTCATTGGAAATAACTACAAAATTACTAAGAGGTAAATAGTATGACCAAATTTAATGTGTGTCACATGTATTTGACCATCATTATAAAAATATAATTTTAACCACATAGCTTTACCTGATCCTGAGGGCGCCTGCCAATGAGCCCAGTTTTATGCATTTATAATGGGGGGCAGCAGTAACTATAGCCTTGTTAGAAGCGACAAAACCACCCAGTGTTACCCAAAGCCATGACATACACAGTCCATAGCAAATGTTATTTGCCTTGTCTGCCACCTGGCCAAGCGGTGGCATAGGTTCAAGTTCTTTAGTTGCAGCCAAAAACTGTATAATGGATGACCAAGCAGTAGATGATTTGGTTGCTGAAGAAAGAAAGGTGAGGAAGGTGAAGCAAAGACATGTGTACTCATTAGGTCTTGAAAACCTTCAAGTAAGAGGATGCTTGAACATCAATACTATCAAGATTTCCTCCACATTTTAGGTCACATTGTGATGAGCACAATGGCTACTCATGTTCTGCGTCCCATTTGAGTGCTTCGTTCTGCTCTACATTGATTACAGATAAAATAACTCAACACACCTCTCCCAATGATTCTACTTACTACATGTCCTTTTCAAAGTTTCCCACTAGGGCTGTGAAATAAAAACATTTCCCTTGAGACTGATAAACCTTAGGACTTGTACGCTTGAGCACAACCTCCACCCTCGCCCTATCGTACCGTGTTGTATTCCCCTTTACTACACACATATCACCTCATAGGAATTGTGATATGAAAACCCTTATTCATCTGTGGGCTATAACAGCGCCTCATTATATTGCATCCCGTCTTTTTTCTCACTCACAATCATTGATTCTATGTCACTATCACATGTGGTGTGTCCATTTACTGGCCTGCCCTCTAGTACATCTCCCTGTTGTATGCATGATTCTCCATTGGCATCTGGGACTCAGTCTGTGCTATAAAACACTCTAAATAAAACTGAAAGACAAACTTGTTCAATAAAAAAAAGAACTGGCAGACCTACCATCTATCTGTCCCCATCATCCATTGCATAAATTAGAACACAAGAGGGTGGTACATCGTACTAGCAGGAATCCTCCACTGGTGGGAGTCCACCCATCACCGCGACAATATGGACAAGCAAGCTCTGTCTCCTTTGGATGAAGACGCATCTCTAAGGTAATATGTTCTCCTCCCCCTTCAACATATGGATGACATCTGCACTTTTGGGAAGCTTTGAAGACCTCCCCAAGTCAGAGGTTGTTCTGCGGACACTAGCAGTAAACCACCTTGGAATGTTTCTTGCAAAAATGTGGTTGGTATTCTGTCAGTGATTCGAGCAGATTTTTATACTCTGAATAGACATAGGTGATTTTTAGTGTATTTTAAAGGAATCGATAAAAAAGCTGAGGATCTCATGGTTGAGTGTATTGAACATTGCCAATCCTTGGCTTCTTTTGTCCAGCACATCATTCTGCCGCATGGACATTTTGATGCTGAATCTCAGGAGGATACCTGATTTATATATTGCTAAGTCATTGTCAGCAAAAAATCTCATGAATTTGGTGGAGATACATTTTTCTAAGACTGAAAGGTTTGTGATGGGGTTGTGGTTGCTGAGGTTGGTATAGGTTAAAGATGGGTTTCTGACTCAGAGGGATGATTTGGCTTCCAGAAAGTGGTACAGGACATCTCCCAGGTTTATTGGCTCATTGAAAAGGTTGAGCCAGGGTAGGCCTGCGGTGCTGAAATCAGTCTTCACAGGGGCAGTAGCGGAAATAGCTGATTAATGATCATTTTTTGTTGCCCATTGTGTGAATCTGTAAATTTGAGTATTAGCTTATTTACTTACTTCCTGTTATGGTGATTGGCATGTGGGGCAACAACGAAGGACCTCCACTTCTGTGCCATGGGCAAGTTTCTGTATGGTACCCCAGCTGTGGTTTAGGGTCACTAGATAGAAAATTATTGACTGTTCAATTAATTAAAATCATTACAGTAAAAAAATGTTTTCAAAACAGTTCCCCACACCCCCATCCTCACGCCCCCCCCAATGTCTTTGTTCCTGAATCAGCGATGGGCCCCCGGCTCGCCCATGCTAGTACTCAAAGTTAATTGCACTTGCTTGTAGGAAGGAAAAATAATTTTTAAAAAACCTATATAAATAAGTTAATTATAGATAAAAGAAGATAGACGCCCTGCCCTGGGGGGACTCCCCCTTGAAGCCTTTCGGAGACCCACCCTGCTGCCCCCGTTCGGGGAGTAAAGTGCGCTGTGCTAGTAAAAATGATTGATTGTTAGCCTATGAGGGGAGTAACTTCAGATTGTAGCGCCTCTTTAATGGCAGTCCTGATTTGGTGCATAAAAGCCCCCATTCTGGGTAAATTGCTTGCTGTTGATTCGGAGAAACACAAGTCCAAAGCCTCCCTGCAAGTCCTGACTCCCTTTGCAATGAATATCAGTCAAAGTAGGCGCCGACGCTCGTCATTTAGTTTGGGGCAACAGCACAGGAGGTGGAGCCAAGATTCTTTAAAATAGGAGCATAACCTGCACGAAACGTTTTCCCCCTTGCGTGCCCAAGCTGCATTAAAATCTGTGATACGTAGCATGGTAAGTCTCATGTAGAGTATTTTTCCCCGGACCTGTGTAGTCAAGGTATCGCATAAGTAAGGTTAAGCCTTTCCCTGGATGTATGTTTTATCCAGCGATTCTCTGGTGTGGCTGGGCGGGATGGTTGCAACATCTTTTGCGAACGTGTTGCCTTACCTGCTTGTTCACTGCTTTTTTCAAAGCTGCTGGCGGAATGTCAGGTAGCTGTAGACTATTTGCGTCAATCCTCAGAGTGTCAATGGCGTGGCCGAGATTTTGGTACCAGGCAGTGCCTTCCTCCTCTTAAAAACAAACCTCAATTGATGTTTAAGTGAATCTGCTGATGCCCTCAGGATCCTGATGTAAAGCTTTATTAAGTCCCCCTGGGAAGCCAGTTCCGGCCTCCCGAGGCCGAGCTCCAGTCTCTACCTTGCTTTTCTGGCGAGCCTCGGTGTGGGCAGCACTGACTTGTAAGCCTTGGCCTGGGTTGTGATTAAAAACCTATCCAGTGCTCCTCGGAAGGCCAGATGGCCGTAACTGATGGCCGGTAGCAGTTTTGCTTTTAGGACTCTCAGTATTGGCTCGGCGGAAGGACTTAGCAGGTGATGGCTCAGTTGTTTAAGTGAGTGGATGACGCTGTTGGCCTTGGTACTGAGATGTTTTTGGTGGATGTTTGAGTTGGCCCTTTCTGAAAACCAGACCCCAATGTAGCTATAGGCTGTTACTGTTCCAATTTGCAGATCTCCCAGTTGCCAGTGAGCTTTCTTTTTGAATGCATGTTTCCCGAACACAACTATCTTGGTCTTACTCTGATTGACCAGTAGATGGTTATCCTGGTTATAGCCGTTCAGCGCGTGGAGGGATCTCTGAAGGCCCACCCTGGTATGGTCCATTATTACTGTGTCATCCGCGTCTTTCAGAACAGGGTGTCTCACCCTGCCAAGCTTTGGAGCTAACAAGTTAGCTCCTTGCAGGGCGGCCCCCAAATCTGCTGTGTAGACGTTGAAGAGAAGGTGGGCCAGAACACAGCCCTGTTTGAGCCCATTATTTGTGGGAATTTTAGAGGTCACTGTGATAGGGCTTGTTTTGTCCCGGACCCATGTCCCTTCGTAAAGCGATGTTATTGCCTTTAGAAGTTTCGAGGGGATCCCCCAGGTGGGTAATTTCCCCCATAGTCTGCTACGATCCACCTTGTCAAAAGCTCTGCTATAGTCAATAAAGCAGCAGAACAATGGTGGACTCTTCTTCTTAACCGCTAGTGTGGACAAGTGTGCAAGCGCTATAATATTGTCTATGGTTGATGAGTGTACCCTGAAACCTGATTAGTAAAATGGTATAATGCCTTTTTGCTTTGCCCATGACTCCAAGTCCTTCAAGAGTATTCGGGCGTGGGCCTTCGCTTCTAGATCAAAAAGGGCGACAAGCCTATAGTTTGATGGTTTGGAGCAGTTGCCTTTCTTGAAGATGGGGAAAAGTATGGAACCCCTCCAGGATTCCGGTATCGTTGCTGTAATAAAGGCGTAGTTGAAGAGCGGAGTTAAGACTGCTGGCCAGACCTGTGCTGTTTTGAATACTGGTGGCGGGATCCCATTTGATCCTGGTGCCCCGTCGTTCCTCATTTTCTTGATGACTTAGTTGTCTTTTATTGACGTGCCTTGGGGCGTACAGATCCCTACTTCAGGGTTGTTCGATTCGGTAGTTCCTTTGTCCAGGGGGGTCTCTCTCGAGTACAGTTGTTTTACATAGTTAATCCAGTCTCGTTCCGCTACCCCGTTCTCCTTTGTCGCTCCTCGATTGCTCAGCTGATTGATGTGCCTCCACAACCCGGAGTGGTTCTTCTCTTTCATCAGGGAGAACACCTTGAGCCATTCCTTTTTGCTGTGCTCCCTTTTGTTCGCCCATACTTTATTTTTGTAGGCTGACCTCAAAGCTGTAATGGAGCGGCCGTCGGTTGGTTCGCCCCCTTTTTTCTTGGCTTACAGTGCCCTGCGGAGAGCGCGTTTGCACTCGCTTATATCCTTAGAATGGCATGGAGCTCCAGGAATCGCTATGAGTTTGTTACTCAAGCGCTGGTGTCCTGCATTCCCCAGGTTTAGTTGGAGATCTCCTATGATGTTTTCTCAGTTGCTTATTGCGGAGGTTTGATTTGGTTGATTTAAGCCGAGCTGTCTTTTCTCCACCCATGCTAGCAGGTTGTCTCCAATTTTTGCTGACCCTTTTATCCTATGGAGAACCTTGTGCCTCTCCTCACCTGTAGTTTCACCTATTGATTGGAGGGTGATTGCTATAGGGACGGTTAGTTGTATCATGGCCCTCAGGGGCCTGTGATCCCTTTTGGCCCTGTCATCGATTTCAAAATCTATCAGCCTCGCTGCGATGGTGTCACTGACTAAGATCTAGTCGATTGTAGGCACGCTCCTGAAAGTTGGTTTCAAGCACCAGGCTCTAGAGCGAGATTTCTTTAGTGAGAGGGTTGAGCTTAGCTTATGGTTTTTAAGAAGAGTGAAAAGGGGTTCGGCCCGACCCATGCACCTGAGTGTGACTTTCGATTTGCCTAAGTCCCTCAGGTTGAAGTCCCCTGCTATAATTATTTGATCAGATTCGTATTTGTTAGAAGGTCATCTAATGTTCTTGCCAAAGAATCCATGAACTCCTTCCTGGTTGTCTGTGCAGGGTTTACTAAAAGGAGGTGCAGGGGTTGAGAGTTAAGATTCGGGCCTTTGATCTGTAAGGCCTGGATTTCTGAGGTTCTAGTTTGTATTTCCGTGGCTTCAAGTCTGCAGGCATGTTTTAGAAAGATGGAGAGTCCTCCTGATGGCTGGCCAAAGATGTTCCGCTTGGTAGCTGCTACATAAAATTCGTAGTACCCTGCCAAGTGGGTGCCTTTCATGGACCACATCTCCTGGAAACACAATATCTAAATAGCTAAATAGCTAAATAATCCCTTGTTGGTTTTTCCTTGGAGATTTTCCTAATCCATGCGATGTTCCATGAGATTATGGGGAGTTGTTGGTTGGGCGAAGTTCCGTCCCTTTCCCCATTCATGCCTGGCTGACTGTAGCTGTTGTTAGGGATGGTGCCACTGTGTTCTCTGTGCTACAGCGGGAACTAAGGCAGGTTGACTTGAGTGCACAGCTCGTTGGTTGTTGACCCTGATGTTAGAAGGGGCACTTAAACTAATCTGACTGCTGGTGCAGGCTATGTTGCTGTTGGTACCGCGCAGGACTGAGCGGGCCCCCCTCGCCCCATGCTTCTTGGTGAGGGCATGCGGGTACTTCTTCTGCCAGGGGGACTGAGCGTCTATGCCCCACTCAGCTAGCTGTTGCAGTTCCTCCAGTACTGCTTGTTGGAGTCGTTTTTGCCGAAATCCCACCAGGGTCGAGTCACCATGGATGTCCCCCTGGAGTTTCAGGAATCTCACCCATTCTAGATCTTCTGAAAGAATTTGTGCAAGGGAGGCTACGTGTTTGAATAGGCGAAGAATATTGCTCCTATTCAGATCATTATGGTGGCTCTTGATGTAATATCTAGGAGTAAGCACTACCTCATAGATGTTTGTGATTGCCTCTGAGGTTACCTCTGGTGATAGTGCTTCCCTTGTACCTTGATCCTGAATTTCTGGGCTTATCGGGGACCCTGGACTTCGTGGCTTTTTCAGAACGTCGCCTTGCTGGCCGATTGTCCTTCCTGATATACTAGGCGGCCTTTCCTTCCTCGTCGATCCTAGCTGTGGATGTTTGGTGGGCCCTTTCGGGCTTGTTGGCTCTGAGGTCTTCGATGTGTTGAGTGCCCTTGCCTGGGTGCTGACGTCCACCTTCGTGGGACGTGTCCCCGCTGCTTCTTTGCGTCCTGGCTTTATGTTTACTCTGTTGGAAGCCTGAGCATCCTGTTTGTTTTTGTGATTTGAAGGAGTTGTCTGCCCTTGAGTTTTTCCCTCTAATGATGCCCCCTGATTAACTAAAAAAATGGGGTTAGGCTGTCTTTCTTTGGTTTCAGTTCATGGAATGGGTTGATTCATGGTGTGTAGCTGTAATAATCTCCTTTTGGCTTTTGGCTTTGGCTTTTTAATCCTGTTTCCTCAGTTTTTTCTTTGCTCTCATTGATAGGGAGGCTTCTGGTGTAGCTGGGGAACTTGGAGCTCCTAGGTCTTGGCTGTTCCTTGTGAGCTCTTTCCCTTCATTATTACTGGTCCTCAATTGGCTGGACGTAGCTTCGATCCCTGGCACAGGGCTCAGCGGCGTTTGCACTGGTTTGTGTTTTAGTCCGTCCTTAGCTTTTGGACTTAAGGTGACTTCTTCTTTGCCACTTGGGGCCAGACGGGGGTTACTCAGTACAGATGAGCTAGTTGGTGTTCTGGATGCCAATGTGCCCCTTGACCCCTTGGCTATCTCGACTATGTCCCCTAGGATCTCCGGGAGGGTAGCTCACTTGTCGATGATTGTTGCACAGGAGCATGAGCAGGGTTTTGTAACCAGATTCCCAACAATCCTTTCTTACATTGCCTCCACCCTCCTGCTTAGATTGACCAGGCGCTGTGGTATCGATTGCAGGAGGTCTATTTGGACCTCCATTTTTGTGGACTGCCATAGAAGGGCTCTGGTTAAGGAGTTATCTGCTTCGTTTGTGGGCATCAATTGTGATTCATGCTTGTTGTTGGTTGATTGGGTCTCTAGCTGTGTGCCCCTTACGTCTTCCGGTGGCCGAACAGGTCTGGGGTTAATTCCAGAGTTCTTTCTATTTTTTGCCCCAGATTTTGAAGGAAAGAGGCTGTAAGTTCCCCTGTGGCTGTGGAGTCGACTGTCAGGCCACAGATAGGTGTAGCGGGGCTTGGGGAGATTGATGGTGACTCTACTTTTTGGGCTTCTGGGCCAAGACCATCGTGCCAGTGGATTTGGGCCACAGTATCTAGCTCTCATCCCGTTTTGTTAGGGGCGGCCCAGGCTATCCCGAGGTTGTATTTCATCCTTACGCTCGTTGATTCGGGTGCCCTTTCTTTCGAACTGGGGGTAGTTTGGCTGACAGTACTTCCTAGGTTACCTGTGGAGATGCACTGTCCCGACCTCCCCCAGCTCACTGGACATGAGAGTGATCAACTTTTTTGGATGGGTGAACACTGGGGGTAGTATTGGTCGAACTTGGATTGCTATCGAAGGATGAGAATAAGGCTCCAAGCCCAACATTTGCCCCATCCGTTTGGTGATCCATTTGGGAGTCCAATATTGTTCTAGGGTTTCTGCTTTTTCTGCTTTTTTGGAAAAACTGCTTGAAAGAGCCCTGTTAGGAGGAGTTTGAGGGGTTCTTGTAGAAGGAATGAGACTGGACTGTGCTCCTTGTTACCCTTTTGGTGGTTGGCAGGGGGTGTCCCTTTCTTCAGGAGTCATGCTTGAACGGCAGCTGGCCCTCTTTTTGGGCCCCATTTCTTTGGGACCTCACAGCCACGCGAATGCTGTGAGGGCTGTCTTAGGTTTTTTTGGTGCTGCCAAAAGTGCTGCCAAAAGTGGGTGCTCTCCAAGGCTCACTAGGTGTGAAAGCTCCTGCAGCCTCACAGAGCTGACTATGAAATTGTCTGGCCCCTCCTGTGGGGATTCTGCTGAGAACTGCTGAAGCCTGTAAGGTGCTTTGGGGCTCCTGCTAGATTCCCCACTTCTGTTGTTCCTGCTCCGGCGGGACCGTCCTGTGGAGTGATTATGAGACTCCCACTGTGAGCATTGGGAGCGCTAGTCACTGTGAGTTAGGCCGCTGTGGGATTCAACGTATCATCACCTGGTGCCCTTAGAGGCCCTTTGAGGTTGGGAACATTGCCCTCATTTTGACAGGGCAGGGTAGCTGACCGCGGCTGAATGTGGAACGCTTTAGCTGTTGGAGGATCGAGGTGGGGGGGCGAAAGAGCTAGAGGGCAGTCCCGTCAAGACCAGGCTCCCCTTCCCCTACCCCGCTAAGTTTGTCGGGTCGTGAGTCCACTAACCCGCGGCAGCCACGGTCCACGCTGCTCTCTGGCCACGGCTTGACCCCTCAGGCCCCGCTTGTTCTTCTTGTCTTCGCCGGCCTGCCTCTCAGGCTTGCCCTCCACGCTCCACCTCCCCAGGGGGATTGAGAGAGCAAGAGGGACCCGAGCGGGACCACACCAGGCAACCGCAGGCCGCACCCAGACCTAGCTGGGCCACTTCCGCGGGAGGCCTGGGCTCATGCTCAGTGAGCTGTAGCTACTACCGCCGTGCTTGGGCCTTGCTGTGCCTCCTCGGAGTTGTACCTCCTGCCTAACTCTGCTCAATCTTGGACTCTTTTGTGGCCGACTTGCCACCCAGGATACTGCCGCTACCAAAAACTATCAAGCCTAAGGCAACACGGCTTGGCAGCTCCGACGGCTCCGGTCGCTGTTGCTGGCTGGTTGCGGCTGGCTGTTGCGGCTGGTGCGCAGTAATGAGACAGTAGGCGAGGGGGTAGACCAACTTCTGCGCCCCTGTGAATATCAACCCACCACGGCTGTCACAGTGGCTCCTCCAGCATTTCAGCAGCAGCTCACCAGCTCCGCGTTCCCTTCACCACGCCCCTGCACTTCGGCATCAGTTCACAAGAGTAGAGACAGCTCAGTTCGAGCCTCGAACGTGTTGATGGACATCTCCCCTGCCCCACCACTCAATCTAAAGTCTGTAGACCGAAAGTCCAAATTTTCCGCAAGGCCAAATTTCAGCATGCTTTGCTGCCCATTTTACAAAAGATTGCTGGATAATCCAGATGGAAAATAGCACCACGCTCGGGCCTGCAACACAACCTGTGGCAAGGCCTCAAAAAATGTAATGAATCTTGTAAATGTTCCTCTCCACGGAAATGTTTAGTAAAAGGCGAAAAAAAAAATATTTTTGAAGAGAAACTTGAGTGTGGTTTAGGGTCTTTATTTCTGTTTTCACAGTTCGCCTCCAGGTGTTTTTTTGGCCTCAACTCTCTTTTGTTTGCTCTCTGGGATCCAGTGGAAAGCTGTTCTTGTGATGGAGTCTTGCTCTCTTCTGATGGTGTGTCCTATCCATTTGCCATCTTTTTCTCACAATGATGATGTACATGCTCTTATGCTTGCATCTGGTGAGCAGTTCCTGGTTGGAGATGTTTGTGGCTAGAAAATGCACAATTTCATCTCAGGTTACTGGCATGGAAGGCTTACAGTTTGGTGATGTTGCTTTTCATCATCCGCCAGCATTCTGATCCATACAAGAGTGTGGACTCTGGTAACGCCTCCGATTGCTGTCGGTGTTCTCTTGAAATGACCTCCATGCGTTGTTCAGCATCCTTGAAGACATTCCTGGCTTTGTTCAGTCTGCTCTTTATGTCACTCCCTGCCCCTCCATCATGTCTGATAGTACTGCCTAGGTAGCTGAACTCTTCATTTATGGCTACGTCCTCTCTAACCACCTTGATTGGTGAAGGGTGTGGGATGTTGAGCTGCATGACTTCTGATATCCAAGATGCAGGTATCTCAAAATTAACGCTTCTTTAGAGATATGGCCAAAAGGCAGAAAATAATGGTTCCTAGGTCTCACAATCTACCCAGAAAGGGCACTTTTGTAACCAGTGTCTGATAAACATAAGCATGCCAGGGTAGATTGAAGGTAGGATAGGGGTGGTATCCCTTCGACGCACCAACAGAACCTTGAAATAAGAGGGGTAAAATGATGCATTTCAGTACACATTTTCCCAGTGAAATTGGCTAAAAATCCATAGGTTTGCCTGCGATTCAAAGTTTACTGGGCATGCAATATTACATAGCCTCCAAACATTTCTAAACTATATAAATCACCCCATCAGTCCTAAGCCCTACTTCCTTTCATTTACTTATACTAGCCCTTGCAAATAAATGATCAGTTATGTAATATGACTGAGATTCTGCTTGGAATGTGTAGTACAGGAAAAAGAAAAGTTACAAAGACCCCTTTTTACCTTGCATATTAACATTGGCTTTCCATCTTGTATAAATAACTCCTATACCATATGCAATTTGTAATATTTAAACTCATTTCACCCCAAACTTCAATATATTGTTTTCTAAAGATGGGCTGTGCTCGCCAGATATCATTTTGCCATTGTGAGTAAATTAACTGTTTTTGTCCCAAGCACCATTTTCATAAAAAAACTCCTTTGTTCCCAATTACCATTACCCACCTTTTTTGTACTAATAAACCAGTTTTGGCACTAAGCATCAGCAATCAATTTCTGAAAATGGACTGCTTTGCTGATACAGAAACAACTTCATGTCCAGGTCCAGCCATCATGTGTCCAGGTACCCCATCGTATACCAAGAATAACTTCACAGGCTCAGGCTTACATGCCCATGTACAGACACGGATGTCTGTGAACTAGAATCATGGACCAGTTTCACGTGCTCAGGAGACGTCCATGTACAGCTTCATATACTCGTGTTCTGCCTGTGTACTGCTTAAAACACCCAAGCGCTTTCTTCATGTCTCAGGGATGGCTTAAAATGCACAGACAGGCATGGCCTCACACGCCTGTTTACTGCCTCAAATGTTCAAGTACCATCATCATGTGCCTGTAACAACTTCAATTATCCAGGTTCTTGCTGTGCAGGCCTGTGGCCTGCCTCATACAGCCATATGCCATCAACTTAGTGCAAGAACAGCTTCATACAAATCTCCATTAAATAACATATAACAAAATGTAACTTAAAGTAACGTAACCTAAGGTAACAGAACATAACGTAAAGTAACGTAACATAACATAACATATGCCAAGTTTAGCCTCACAAACTCTCACATACAGCCTCACGTGTCAATGTTCAAACTCCGATAGCCATTTAGTGCACTATATATTTAGGTGCTGCGAAGACGGGTTCATATTGGTGTGAAAAAGTAGCTCGCCTCGAGGTTAAGATGACCAAGAAAACAGTCGATTATGGCCCTCGAGAAAAGTGTTGCTTTTATACTTACTTGTAAATAACACATTTCTACTAGAAAGGTTGTACACAGCCACAAGGCAGCAGATTATGGCCCTGATTTAGAGTTTGGTGGAGAGGTCACTCCCTCACAAGCATGAGGGATATCCCGTCCGCCTCATTTCACATAATACATTATGTTACATTGCACATGTTTACAATTTCAGCCATATAGGATGAAGGGATTTGCCCCGAGTCACAGAATGTTTGGTCAAATGTCAAAGTTGTCATTAGAACCCATGTCCTTCGAAGTTCCAAGTTCCAAGGGCAGAAATATATCTTCTAAAGAAAACACTTGCCTAGTAAATAGAAAATGTGGCTAATTGTATTCATTCCCACTCATCTTGGGCAATGAATAAGTGGTTTATGCAACAACCAAGGGGGATATTCACAAGAAAGTGCGCTAAACATCTCCACAAAATGTTAACGCAACTTTACACATCGCAGTCTGTAGCGGGAAAATAACCCCGTGTCAACCTGGAATTCACAACACGGCGGTACCATGCGATAGTCCTCCGAAAACGCGGCCAATGTCCGCGATACAACCACCGCGACGGAGTCAAAAACACAAACCCCAACACCAAAAAACGTGCGATGAGCCCATTCGCGATGAGGAAATCAGCAATAAGCAGCGCCAGGCCTGCCATACACACACGACAGGCGGGAAAATCACTACAAAAGTAGAAAAAACACACAAACACAAAATGACCAACACCGAAGCACCATGGAGGCAGCCGGAGCAGGCGCAGAGGACGAGCGGAATCCCACAAGCACCCCGGACGACCAGCCTGTGACCTCGGTGACAGGGAAGGGCAAGGACAAGAAGAAGAGGAAGACGAAGTTCAGTCCGCAGGAGAATAGGATCCTGGTCACGGAGGTGATAGAACACCATCAACAACTGTTCGTCGCCTCCAATGTGTCATTGGGCACCAAAAATGGATTATGGCGGTCCATCGTGGACAAGGTGAATGCCGTCGGAGAGCAGAAGAGGTCAATGGACGAGGTCAAGAGGCGATGGATTGACATCAAGCACAAGACCAAGGAGAAACTCGCAGGCAACCAGAAGGCAGCAATGCAGACTGGAGGTGGGAGCCCAGCGCCACAGCTGGAACTGGATGACATGGAGGAGCTGGTGTCGGCAGTCATCAGTGTGGAGACCATGGCAGGAGTCGGGGCACCGGACACTGCTCGACATGACACAACGGCAACAGGGTGAGTAACCACCAGGTACTGGGGGGACGGAGGGAGATGGCCACAATGGCACACATGCACAATCAAGCAGAGCACAGTGCACACCCACAATGACTCTGGATCATGGCCCTGATCAACAGACTGTCACAATGTACATTGCCATGCTGTCTGAATGTGAACATGTACCATGCGGCTACATACATGTGGACACATTGTAACACAGCATCTCCCCTTCACATTGCAGGGGCACCGTAAACGCCACCTGCAGAGCAGTCCCAGCCACTCTTCACTGATGACGAGGAGGACACTACCAGCATCGACACCCAAGCCCTCCAAGACATCATTGAACTCATCCGCCAATCACCTCCAGGACCAGGGCAGCCCAGCTGCATCGAGGAGACCCCACCCACTCCACAAACCACCCGGCAGGAGGCACCCACAACCCCGGCTGTCTCCCAAGACCCCTCCGAACAACCCATGGCCTTCCAACGCCATGTGTTGGAGGTCCAGAGGGAGATGGCTGAGCAGGTGCGGGTGGGGTTCGACCTCATGGCTACCAAACATGACGCCATCCATGGGTGTCTGAGTCCCATCAGGGACCACCTCCAGTCCCTAACGGACACCCACACGCCGCTCCATGGTCTCCAACGAGCCCTGGCTGACATCACTGGAGTCATGACTCGGAGACAAGAACACCTGTCCGCTCAGAGTGGCTCCAGCGATCTCAGCCGTGAGATGGCACACATGCGGAGGCTCATGGAGGACATGGTGCAGATGGAGGTGGAAAGGATGGCAGCCACCGCTGCACATCAGCGAAATGTAGCTGGGATCTACCATGCCCTGCATGTCCTTATCATGGCATTGCTGCCACAAGGCGTGGCGCAGATGAATGCTGCTGCCCCTACACCATCCACATCTCCGCCTCCTGGTGTGTCAGTGCCTCACAGTGCGGCAGGCATTTCCACTCCGGCACCTGATGTGTCACTGCCACACAGTGCGGCCGACAATCCACCTCCGGCCCCTGATGTGTCACTGCCACACAGTGCCGCAGCCGGAACTGCACCACCCACAGGTGGGGCAGAGCACACATCCGAGGACGTGGATGGGCTTGAGTTCAGAAGGAGGCACTAGCATTCATGTCCGCCACCTGGCCTGTTGCTGCTTGGTGCCGCACATGGCCCCGTGACCTTCCACTGACCCCCGATACACTCTGCTGCACACACCTTGGACCGCGACATGGACTGCCATATCCTGTTTGGTGACCAATGACACGGCGACCACACTGCGCACTGTACCCTTCCTCTTCCGCTGTACTTGTCATTCCCCGATGGACTCTGGCTGGCCCTCCACGTGCCCATATTGTGTAGTGGGGTTGGCATGGCCCTGTACTGCTCCAGCTGCAAAACTCCACTGGATGTGCATTAAACATTCAGAAATGCACTGCTGTGTCATGTCTTTCATCATTCATGTATGAATGTGTGGATGAATGTAGGCTCAGTGATTCCCCCCAACGTCAATGATGCTCATCTAGTGGGATTCCAGTCATAGTGTGCTACATTGCCGATTGCGTTCCGGGTGCCGTAGACACTACAACAGGGACAGGCGCATTAGTCACTTCTTTGTCCGGACAGGGACTGAACCACGCCCAGAGCCCCCGAGTCATTGTTGCAAGCCCTGCGCTGGTCCGGCGTATGCCAGGCCAGACCACTCCGCTTACGCTCCGAGGGGGGCACATAGCTACAAGTCGCAGGTTTACACGCTAGTGGTCTGTAGGTCGCTGGTCTAGTTGTCAGCATGTCACGGCCACTCCCTGAGGGCAGGTTTGCACGCACACCACACCCATCCGGCACAGGCATCACAGGCCATGTGACCCTGCCAATATAAGGGGCCGACAACGTCACATTCCCCACTGCCGGTGGTGACTGGATGACGGACGTTCCACGATACTCAATCATAAAAGGCCCATGAGTTGTTGCGCACAGGGTTAGTGGCACCCGGAGCCATGCGGCCGTCACGGGCCTACCACCACGTGGCGCTGACTGGGGTTGCACAGGGTTAGTGGCACCGAAATTGCTGAGCGGGTGTGCAGCCTGCGATGATGACTTGTGCACTGATGTGGTCTTTGCCATTGATGCCTCAGGACTCAGCGTCATGTGTGGGACCTGCTGGGCCGCGGTGCGGGTCCGCATGATGTGGAGCATGCCATGGTGGCAGGACCTGGGCCTGGAGCTTGCACGGGCACGTGGTGTGCCCACTGGTGGACACACCGTTGGCGGCAGGTGAGCGGTGGGGCCTGGGTGCGCAAGTGCAGACAGCCAGCGTTGGCCGGCGGGAGGGGGTAGGGTGCGGCTGCATGTGTGCGCAGGACGGACAGGCGTTGTTGCCGTGTGCAGTGTGATGGACTCTGCCATGATTGACTCTGGCCTCGATTACAGATTGCAGACCTGGTGGCTTGCAGTGTATACCGGCACGTGGTTGGAGACACACCGGTGGCAGCAGGTGAGCAGTGGTGCCTGGGTGCGCGGGGGCGGCAGTGTCCCTCCTTCTCTCTCTCTCTCTCCATTCCTTTCCTTCTCCCTCTCTCTCTCTCCCTTCCTTTCCCTCTCCCTCTCTCTCTCTCCCTTCCTTTCCTTCTCCCTCTCTCTCTCTCTCCCTTCCTTGCCCTCTCCCTCTCTCTCTCTCCCTTCCTTTCCCTCTCCCTCTCTCTCTCTCTCCCTTCCTTCTCTCTCTCCCTCTCCCTTCCTTTCCCTCTCTCTCTCTCTCTCCCTTCCTTTCCTTCTCTCTCTTTCTCTCTCTGCCTTTCTTTCCTTCTCTGTTTCTCTGTGTCTCGCTCCTTTGATGTGCGCATGACACACATTCTGATTTTGTGCTTTATTTTCCAGGCTGTGACATCAGGATTGTCCCGGACGGACCCGACAGGAGTCTTCGGCATTGGTGTTTTGTGTTGTATTCAATAAAGTTTTTGGTTGTTACTTCAATGATGAGCGACTGTTTCTCGTTCTTCTGCCCGCACATGTGTTTCTTGTTGTCATTGTGCGACATCTTGTGCTTTTTGTGGCTCTTGTGTCGTGCAAGGTATGTGTTTGTCCCGGGGGGTGGGGGGGATCCGGGGGGTGGGGGGCCTGGGAGTGGTGGGGGTGGGTGTTGTGGCCCTCATGGGTCTCGGAGCTGCATGATCATTGTTTCCATGGCATCTGTGGGTCTTCAGATGTGGCTCTGGGCTGGGCTCCCTTTCATACTGCAGGTAGTCGTCCTGCTTAACACCAGCAAAAGGCAGGTGTTAATTCCCTGGTGCTACCGCGGCTTATCGCCTGTTTTTGGTTCGCATCGCAGATCTGGCAGTTCGTTGTGAAAGTTGTGTGTTTTTGCACGGGAACGCCTACTCTGCATCTCATTAGAGTTAGTTGGTGGTGTCACCCGTGGAGGTAAATTTTGAGGCAGTTATCGCGGGAATACTTGCATTGTCTGCAGTTTGCAACCGCTTGTGAATGGGGCGTTAATTCTATCTCCACTTTTGTTGCGTTAAGGTGGCGATAACTCAGAGATAAGTCCTTGTGAATATCCCCCAAAGAGAGCACACTCTCCGTGTGTGGGGCAGACACCATGCTGATGCACATCTTGGCTGGATCCCATAGAAGATAAAGGATGCCAGAAAAAATCCTTGAAGGTGGGGGAAGTGCTGTGCTGAGCTCGTCCTGCTACTGAGGTTCTGCTGTTCTTATTTGCTGCGTTTTCTGAAGAGTTTCCTTTTAAGACTGAAGAGCTTTTGCTGCCGAAGTGTTTTGGTACCTTTAATATCTGAGCATCAGTTCCGAGGTTTTAATTAGCTGGCAGCTGATTGTTAACCACACCCATGACAGACAAGAGACCCAGCCTGCAGGCAATACCTTTACCTCTCAGTTGGCGAAGAAAAGACCCACCGGATAACCAATGGTAAGAAGGTTGTCCCAGAGCGCTGCATCACCTTTGTCTGTCCTACTGGGTGTCCCAGCTCTTGGTCATCAATGACTGGTTGAGTGGAGGTTAGAGTGACCCGGCCTATAGGTTGAAAGTGGCTTGCCTCTGCTTAGATGGGCTGATGCACTAGCTACATGGCAGGCCTATCCCCATCTTTATCCCAGAACTAACTAGGACGATCTCCTGGTGTGGCTGCTAAATAGATTCCTTGGTTGGGACAAGAAACTGACCCAGCAAACCCCCCTCTGGAGAGGATGCTGGCTGGAACACAGAGCACGCGTGGAGGGATTCTGACGTTGGGATTGGATGGGGATTGAGGTGCGGGGGTACGTGTGGCAGGGTTCTCACATATGGTCCTTCATAAACCTACAGTCCCAATTTGCGCTCTACCCCGCCCAGTTCCACAGATGCTTAAAGTTGAGACATGCGCTTGGGCACTATCAATCTGACTTGACTGACCTCCCGGAATTTAGCCCCTAGGAGTTGGACTAATGATGGGTGTCTTGGGTCGAGGAGGGATCTCCCAGCTCTACCACTCTTTGATTTGCAATTCCCAGGTGGAAGTGGGAGGGTTGGATTGGAGACCTAGATGAAACAGAGTGGTGAGAAGCCTGTATGACTCCCAGAGAGCTGGCTTTTTCGGCGCGATTTCAACTGATACAATTACATTACTTACAGCTCACTTATAGGACGTCCCGGCACTCTAGCATGCGGGCCTTCTTGGGGTAAATTGTGGGAGTACTATGGATTGTCCTCAACGCAAGATACTCCACCTGCAGGTAACCCAATATCTATGTAACCGATGGATACCTGGGGAAGCTGGAATGAAGGAGACGGATTGGGTAGCAATGTTATTGTTTATTGTCTTCTCTGGATGTTTGTTTTACTCTGAAACAATAAAATCTGTTTAGCAAAAAAATCACATTCATCACAGAAAACTTTAAAATCTGAACCGTCCACTGTTTGATTTAGTCCTTGACAAATGACTTAACACTAAAACAATGCTGCCAGGTTCAACTGTGGCAAAGTAGGAGGCATTTATTTCTGGGTTGCTAGTATGAAAACTCATACTTGGCAAATGTATCAATAACTAGACATATAGGTGACTCAGGGCAGTCCATTTTTCTAGAATCCATTACTACATGTTAATATTTCACATCTCTGCTTGTCAGTCTCGTGTCCTGAGGCCCCTTCCTCCACAAAAACAATCCTGTCAACAATGCAGACACCCTTGCACCATGGTGCAAGGGTGCCTGTATTGGGGCTAGGCACCAATTTGTGTGCCGGGGCTGGCTGCAAGGACAGGAAGGCACCATATCTTGTAAATTTGGTGCATTCCTGCCCTTTCAAAAACACTTGCGGCACTGCCATACGCCAATGTTTTGTAAAAATGCCCCTTAGTTTACGTAGAGTAAGCAAGGGTTCATATACTACACATACGTACATCACATTCCTATTTCAACGTTTTTGAATAACACATGAAAGGCTCATCAACTCGTCCTTCCCTCCAAGAATCCGATTTTTGTTGACAGAGTTACAAACTCTTATATGTTAAGAGTAGTTCAAGCCACGGTGGAACTGTGACAGGCTTTACAAAGGTTTTACCCTTTGACCCTCTGAGAACTTGTTTGTAAGCACAAACCGAGGCATGACCCTTGGCCCATGTGAGGTTAGGAGACATGCCTCGTGCCTCTGTCGATAAGAAAGACAGGGGTGTGCCCAATACTGTGTTTTAGCAATGTGCTTGAAGATAGACTTCCTGGGCAGTGTGCAGTCTCCCATCCAAACGCTATATTCTAAACACTGTGCATCACTAAAGGTGCGCGTATGCTACAGCTATTTCTCTGCATAGTGACAGTGGAGATGTATTCATACTACATAAACGGGTAACTTACCTCAGTGGGCCAATGCACCTGCTACAGATTTGTGAACACAATTCACATCTCAGGTTCGATTCCTGGGGGTTATTTCAGCCTTTCCCTCTTTTGAGGTTGATTAAAGCAGCACCTCACAGATTCTCACCCCAAACATCTGTTATAAGAATAACGATACTCCAGTAGCAGACACGACTGAGATATTAATTCTGCATAAATATCTGGGAGCCAAACTGTGTTAAAAGTGCAAATTATAGGTGGGACTGAAATTAATTCACAAAAGGCGACCTTGCAGTTGTAAATCCTGTTGCTTCTATGTCATACAGCACAATTTTACACATGGAGTACACCCCACATGAGAGGGGGGAGGCTCTTCAAGATGGGATTAGCATGAATGTCTACAAACTCATTAGCCCATCACCTTTTCCCGCTCTGAAATGTTTGGTGATTTACTCCAGTCAGGGTGGGAGGGGTTACAGAACAACCCCAGACTTTATGGGGGTGCATATGAATGGGTGTCTCCCTAGTGAAAATATTTTCCCCTAGGATGAAAAAAATAGACCAAAATATTGAGCCGTTGCGCTAATGTGTTGACATTTCTGCTGGTGCAATTGTAGTTTGTGCTTAATTACGCTGGAGAAATTGGCACATATAGGAGTACATAGGAATTCACAAAAGTTTTCTTGAAATATGCTTGGACAACTGTTACTGAGGCTGCTTTCCAGACACGCTTGTGTATTTTGTTTCTGTTTCCCAGTGCTTTGTAATTAGCTTGTGTAGAGGTGGTCTTTGTGTGTAAAAGCAAGCATGTCTCACATACAACGCCTAAACCTGGGTGATATGTTTGTTTGGGCGAACCAGTGCTTTGCAGCAGCCATCGCAGCAGCAAAGAATTTGGGACAGATGCTTAGCATGTAAATCTACAAAACAGTTGCTGGCGCTGCTGGAAGTGACTTCACGACCAGTGAACTGTGTGAGAACTATAAGGTACCTTATCATAAATTAAAATAATGGTGCGGAGGCATTGATCTCCAAAAAATACTATGGGGCCACCTGGTATCCCTGATAACCTTGGTTCTTTACATACAAACAATAATATCGTTTCATTGATAGAAGTGTGTCAGCTTAAACTTCTAAAGCAAAAGGACAGAATGTATTACTCATCTGTAAGAGATTCAACAGCGTGTTTAATTACTGTCAAATTAAATCAATTATACAACAGCATATGAACTATGTACTCTATAAAACGATGCAGTGAGAGTAATCAGCAAGAAATGTGAATGTAAGTGTGCTGGTGCTGATTACAAAGGACAATCCATGAAGATTGTTGGCAGAGTAGTGAAGCAATTTCCAAACTAGATGACTCAAAATTCGAGTACATGAAGGGTCCTAGACTATTTGCCAGTCAAGACGGTAATACGTTGACGTTTCAACCCACTGAACAACTTAAATGTGGATCTTCATCAAGGACAAAGATAGAGGAAGCAGCATAAAGAATTGAAACATAATAACAATCCATTACTTATGTGTATGCAAACAAATGAAGGATCAAATATATTCAGTGATGTCACTATTACAGAACAATCACACACAAGACCTCTATACCTAGGTCCCAAATCTGAGGATAATAAATAAATAGGACAGTATGAACAAAATATGGTATTTGAAACCCCAAGAGGGTACAAAACTGTCTGTACATGTTCTCTTTTATATTTATTTCTGTTTTTGTCATACCCTGATGACCAATCAGGGACCGATCAGATCAAACTATATGGAAAACTATCGAAACCCCTCGCCTTTTTGGAGGAGAGGAAGAGGACAAAATTGGTTTCAGGGATAGGAAAGAGGAAGGTTCTACCATCAGGACCTTCAACATCAATATTTGAAGACACGCAATCAACAATGTTGGAGGCCATAATACCATTAAAGGAATGGCCAAATGGCAGCTCCTCCAATGATATTATGCCCATATTTAATTTTACAACAACTAAGATTGGAGAAGAAGAAAAACTATTACTATCCAGGGCGCTGTCGCTTGTTCCTACTGTGAAGAGCAATAAATTTCAACTCAACAAAGATGTGCATGCCTTTCTCAGAAAGGTCAGATTTTTTGATTTATGAATGACAACGTAGACAATCAACAAGAAAGCAATGTGTCAGGGTGCAAACCCCAATCCAAGTTCACACCAACTTTAGTCATGGTAGTACCAGAAGTGGCTGTATTTAAAAGGACAGCACTTAAAGATATAAAGAAGTTTACCAAATTCATTTCCCCAGTATCATCTAATTAAAAACGAACTAGCTGCTCCATGAAACCTGCAAGATTACAGTGAAACCATGTGATAAGCAACCTTAGCATCCTTATGGGCACAGATCACTATATTGACAAAGTGAACCAGATGCTGGCAGTTCCAGAACTTTAAAACAAGACAAGCAAGCACATGTTTATGGCATTAGAAAAAAAGATCCAGCAAATAATATCTAGAGCTTTGGAAAAGGGAGATATATGTAAAAAGGACTTTGAATATCTCAACAAAGATAACCCTGTGATTCCGACAATGTATGGAGTCGCCAAGACCCACAAGAACGTAGAAGATCCTCCTCTCCATCCTATTATCTCTTCCATTAATGGTATGATGGAACCTTTATCCAACTATGTGGATACTTTTCTTTGCCCCATTGCTAAATCATTTGCGTCACACATCAGAGACACTGGCAGCATGATTAAAAAGATTGAAAATGTGCAATTCAATAATTCCCAAGAGATCTTGGTGACATTAGATATCAAAGCACTATATACCAACATACCTTGGAGGGAAGCGCTTGAAGTAGTTGCAGCCCTATATGAAAGAACAATTGGTGATCAGCCGAAATCTTTTATCTTGGAATGCTTGGAAATGGTATTATTCATCAATTTCTTTGACTTTAATGGAGACATTTACTTTCCAAAGGGACCAACATGGGGGATTCCAGGGCCCAAAGTATAGCCAATATCTGCAACGGTGCATACGAAGAACAACATATGTATAATGAAGTGACACTATTTTATGAAAATGTCAGGAATTGGGCAGGGTTCATAGATTATATAGTCTTCATATGTAAAGGAGAAGAGGAACAGCTAGGAGAATTCATTTTATGGCTAACTCCAGTAATAAAAACCTCAAATTTACAGCCAACACAAGTAGAGAAAAAGTAGAGTTTCTTGACATCTGGATCGTGGGAATTCATGGGTGTTTGCAGGTTACTATATATAGATAATCCAACTCAAGGGAGTTTTGGAGGGTGTACAGGAACTTGGATAAGTAAATAATTTTATATAAAGTGGTTCAGCCCTTTAGTGACAGAGTGAGCCATCTTCAGTGGCTCACATCTCTCTTGTATTACTCAAGCAATCTGCCTCTCTAGGTATTGCACAGTGCCAATCCGACACAATGGCACCTGGTATAGGCAACACCAAGGTGTAGCAATGGGGTCAAAATTCTCTCCATCTATAGCGAATTTGTTCATGGGATGGCTAGAAAAGGTGTACATCTGGTCCAAATGCCCTGCCCCCCTGATGGAACATGTACTATAATGGGGGAGGTATATAGATGATATTTTGATGATTTGGACAGCAAATAGCGCTCTATTGCAGGAGTTTTGTGTCTTTCTAAACTCCAACAATTGTAACATCACATTCACCTATGAACACAATAAAAACAAAATCTCCTTTTTGGATTTAAAAATGTACTCCAAAGGTGGTTCCATCTTATCCACACTATTTAGGAAATCTACAGCGTGCAATTCGGTACTACACGCAGACACTGCACATCTGAGGTCACAAGTGGAATCCATACCACTTGGTGAACTAATACGAATCAGACGCAATTGCAGTGAGGGTGACACTTTCCAAGAAGAGATGGGACATGCCATTGCTAGATTCAAAGCCAGAGGATACGACCAAAAAATACTAGACGTGGCCAAAACAAAGGCTTTAAGACTCAAACGGCCCAAACTATTAAGAGACAAATCGAAGACAAAACGGGGGACGAAATTTAAAAATAAAATATCTTTAATTACACCATATAATTCTGCTAGTCATGTGCTATATAAAATCTTGAATAAACACTGGCATGTACTACGCCTAGACCCGATTGTGAGTGGAGTTCTATCAACTAAACCAAGCATTATTTTTAAACATGGACAAACACTACGTAATGCCCTGTGTCCCAGTTTCTACAATCCCAACCGAAACAAAAAAGATACACATTGGATGGGGGCACCTCCATCGGGTTTCTACAAATGTGGGCACTGTAATGTTTGCCAATATGCTTGTGATAAGATGAAATCTTTCAAATACAATACTAAAACAACACACACACTTAAATCATTTATGAATTGTAACACCAAATTTTTGGTGTATTGTATCATTTGCCCATGTAAAAAAATCTACATTGGCAGTACGATTCGTCCAATGAAAGAGAGATTATAGGAGCACATACGGGCAATCAGAAATAACAACACAGATTACCCTATGGCTGTACATTTCAACTCTGTCCATGGCTCAGCAGAATTACCCCGGGTGAGATTTCATGGGATTGAAACTGCCTTTGATAATACAAGAGGAGGGGACAGGATACACTGCCTACGTAAATTAGAGGCAATATGGATCAATAGATTAAGGGCAGTCGATTATGGACTTAATACCGACAGGGAGCTGTCAGTATTCTTGAAAGATTGAACCCCGAAATATGAAATGTCTATACCACTGTATCCTCAATGTGGAATTGATATCCGAACCCCTGTAAGAGTAAGAAAATTTAATATGCAGATGTTCAATCTTTCTGATATTGGTATATTTATGTTTCGACAAAAAAACCATTCTTCTATCAAGGTTTACTGTGGATGTTGATCTATATACATCGTAGATACCTTGTTTAAGATTGTTATATGGATCTATTCCATCTACATCTTTCTGACTATGTGATGATTATACTGGATCTGATTGTGATGCTAAATATGGGGTTAATAGCATCTTATGGACAACACTATGATTGTGTTCCCCTTTCAAAAGTGGTCAAAAATGTTTATGAAAAATGTGTATATAGAGGTTAAAATATGTTGAAGAATATTCCTATGTCTACTCTGTGAATGTTCTATTTAACCACGTAACAATGGTGTTGTTTGGGCTTCTATCCTCTCAATTTTCTTTATCATCTTCTAGGATGTACTTTTAATTTTGAATGATGAAAAGTTCCGCTCCATGAGTTATATTTTTATGAAAATTTGCGAATATTATGATAATTTCAACTGATATGTTGATATAATTTCTGTACTTGTGGCCCAAATGACAAACCACAAGTCATTTACTAAAATGTATATGTCCCGCAGTATGAAGTGGACATCATTTTATACTTGCACATCGAGCTTCACTTTTATATTTTATATTTACACACTGGGAGTTATTATTACAATTTATCTTTTGCCGGAGATGACGTAGCTATAAGGGATGAAATTCCCGAAACTGAAATGTGTAACTAATTAGGATATTTAATTCTTTTTTATAATGTCGAAATGACGTCGTTTTTTAACTACATATCTCTTCCTTCGTAAACTGTGTACTTCCGGTTTTCGTCGCGTTTAACAAAATTTAATTTAAATCACATTATGATATATATTTACCCTCATTCACTTTGCAACAATTGAGGCAACATTATTATTAGCGTTAGTGAGGTAAAAGTTCAACTCGAAAGAGGCTTTCTATGTAAAACGTAAGTCTTTTACACCATTCAAAGATGGTGTCACTTTCAATCATTGAATCTTTCTCGTTAACAACATGACCGGTTCCGGCTTACGCTGCGTGTCAATTACGTAGCAGACGCCCTGATTAGTACTTAATGGCAAGGAGCAGCTCGGGTACTCGAGGACGCCTTACTGAAGCGGGACGCGTTCAACGTTACGAAGGTAATTACATGGAGGGAAACTGCAATGGGTATTATACACGGGTGAAATTATCGGCAGTATGATACTGTGCAATTAATGTTACACCGCTAAAGATTAAAATACAATGGGAGTTACTATCGGGTGCTAGACAAAGTTAGTATTTTTGTCAATGTGGATTTGGTCACTTGGTACCTTACAGGAGAGATGTGTGGAAGCGAATTTTTTTAAAGAAATCTTTTTGTATTTTTTTCAGATGACGCGTTAAACATTACTATATGTCTTACCTCTAAAAACACGACTATTAGTGCTGAATCTACTATAATTCAAGCGCAATCGAGTACAAGTTTATAGTACACCAGGTAGGCGTTCAAAGTTGTATAATACTATAGGGGCTGTAACGGATATTTAGTACTTTTCCATGGTTACCATATATCTCTTTTTACTCGGTAATAAGTGCAGTTTCTAGTACTGGTTCTGATATCGAATGTTGCAAACAATATTTCGAAACTTTTTACGAGACTTCATCTGTCACAACTAAACCTATTGATCACGTTGGTTTTTATTTTGGATTTCAGAACACGTTTACTGGATTGTATCTTTACCATTCACTCTGAAATCCAATTTTGACGCACCGCATACGAGAGGATTATTGGTGCCATTAGAGATTGTTGTAAGGTATGTTATTCTATAAGACAATTCCTATTCCGTCCATAATTGAAGGACGAAGGGAAGTGGGCTACTCCTCTTCTCCTCCCAACTAGAAACTAGTCACAGTCCCCTTTTTGTTCTTAACTTTGAAAACTTCTGCCCAGAGGTAATTATCAGAGGAACAGGTCCTTGGATTGTGAATTTACTCGGGCCATTGGGCATTAGTATAGGACTGCCTAGTATCTGCATAAATGCAGACCATGTTGGTCTTTTTGCAAACCTTTTGCTATCTTAGCTGCAAACCGATTATTTCTTATGTGTAAACAATTTTCTTTTATTGACAGTTTCTTCTTATGCGCTATAAAACGGAAGGTTCATATTGGTCTTGTGTACTGCGGATCCTCTGAAATATCGGGGGCTTTTGAAGAATATTTTCACTCACTGCTCTAGGAATACTTTGCGAGGTATTTGTTCTTTCTCTCTTCTCTTCTGAAGGCACTGTGGTTTGCATATTGGGGATGAAGAATCCTTCATACAAGGGTTTTTCATATAATTACTTTCCTTTGAATTTCGTTGGGTTGCACTGATCCTGCCTAAACTTTTTGCACTTCTCTTGTGTTTTTCTTCTAAGACGGGTGACACTCTGAATTCTTTTCAATTTCTTGTTCCACACAAAGGTCATGACGATATCTTAAGACTTTGTTTTCTTGAAAAACACTGTATTTTCTAGTGTATAATGACGTATTTTAGCTGGTCTCTGAATAGATACTTTGCTCTTTTAATAAGGCATGAAGTATTAAGACGTGTAGCTTATAACATTGGATGAATATTATAGAATGTCAAAAACTGTACGTTATCTCAACAGCCTTGAAAAAGTCGTATCAAACGACGAAACACGTGTCGGCTGTCTGCTTCTTCAATACGTACTTCGAGTCAACTGAATCAAGACTCCTAAAGACTTTCTACTTTATGTTAAATTGCTACGAACATTTGTTCTACATTACTTATATTGTGCCAATTTGGGTTTATTAAAATCATACTGACTACAAGGTCAGTCACAATACATATAAGTGGTTGTGCTCTGTAATTTGTATATAGATATGTAAAAAGGACTTTGAATATCTCAACAAAGATAACCCTGTGATTCCGACAATGTATGGAGTCGCCAAGACCCACAAGAACGTAGAAGAGCCTCCTCTCCATCCTATTATCTCTTCCATTAATGGTATGATGGAACCTTTATCCAACTATGTGGATACTTTTCTTTGCCCCATTGCTAAATCATTTGCGTCACACATCAGAGACACTGGCAGCATGATTAAAAAGATTGAAAATGTGCAATTCAATAATTCCCAAGAGATCTTGGTGACATTAGATATCAAAGCACTATATACCAACATACCTTGGAGGGAAGCACTTGAAGTAGTTGCAGCCCTATATGAAAGAACAATTGGTGATCAGCCGAAATCTTTTATCTTGGAATGCTTGGAAATGGTATTGTTCATCAATTTCTTTGACTTTAATGGAGACATTTACTTTCCAAAGGGACCAACATGGGGGATTCCAGTGCCCAAAGTATAGTCAATATCTACAACGGTGCATACGAAGAACAACATATGTATAATGAAGTGACACCATTTTATGAAAATGTCAGGAATTGGGCAGGGTTCATAGATTATATAGTCTTCAGATGTAAAGGAGAAGAGGAACAGCTAGGAGAATTCATCTTATGGCTAACTCCAGTAATAAGAACCTCAAATTTACAGCCAACACAAGTAGAGAAAAAGTAGAGTTTCTTGACATCTGGATCGTGGGAATTCATGGGTGTTTGCAGGTTACTATATATAGATAACCCAACTCAAGGGAGTTTTGGAGGGTGTACAGGAACTTGGATAAGTAAATCATTTTATATAAAGTGGTTCAGCCCTTTAGGGACAGAGTGAGCCATCTTCAGTGGCTCACATCTCTCTTGTATTACTCAAGCAATCTTCCTCTCTAGGTATTGCACAGTGCCAATCCGACCTGGGTCTCCACCTAGCCAGCGGGTATATGCAAGACTTACTCCAATTAATGCAGAGTAGAGAGTACCTCCTAAAGATCTCAAAAACTCCAGTATTCTAATCCTGGATTTTTCCAGCTCTGCCAGGAACAACAAGTCATCATCCACATATAGCGAGACAACATCTTCCCACAGATCAACGCGTCAAGGCAGATCCAGTTAGCCACCAGTTCCATTACTATCACAAAGAGGAGTGGGGACAGGGGCCAGCCCTGCCTTGTCCTTCTCCCCGTTGCTAACTCTTCCAACAGTGTACCATTAATCTGGACCTGGGCCATGGGGCTTGTGTATAGAAGCCACACCCATCCCCGGAAGGAAGGGCCAAAGTCCAACCTTTCTAGCAGTGACATCAAGTAAGGCCATTCGACAAAGTCAAATACCTTTTTGAGCATCCAATGGTAGGAGTACTGCCCGTATTCTTCTCTCACGTCCTCCAGACACCCAAAAAGTCACCTGAGGTCATGCAAGGTATAGGGCTAGAAACCCAATTGATCTGTGGCTATGAGAGCATGGATCACTTGTATCAGGCAGTTTGCCAACACCTCAGTAAGCACATTTGTTTCTACATTGAGGAGAGAGATCGACCGGTACAATGCACACAGTTCAGGGGGCTTTCCTTGCTTATGGATTAGGACAAACATCACCTGTCGGAGGTCCCTCCTTCTTGGAGCCATACAGCATTGCTCAGATCAACTAAAACATTCTGCTAGCAGACTAATGGGGCCGGGAGATTTGCCACTCTTTAGCTGCGTTAAAGCTTCCGCAATCTCACCCTCTTGAATTTCGCTATCTAGATCTTTTGTCTCCTCCGTCCCCAGTTTAGACGCTAGAACCTCTCTAAGTCTTGTCCATACCTGCCATCTGTGCTTGGGGCATAGAGGTCTCTCAGTCTGCAAAGTTCTGCACTATATCTGTTGCCATTCCAGTGATGAACCCTCCAGCTGTATATACTTTGTGCACACATTTCCGCCCCTCTTCTCTCTGTGCAAGTGAGACAAGTAACTTCCCTGCTGTATTACCCACTTCATATAGTTTGTATTGTTTGGACTCTAGCTTCTTGGTATACAAGGCGTCTTTAGTCCTCCCATAACCTCTCCATCTGTGTGGCCAGTGTCTCATCTGGGTGCTCTACAAATTGTGTCTCCCAGGCCTGTAGTTTCTCCTCTAGCACCCTGCCCTCCCTGCTTCTCTTCCTCATTTTTCCTAGTATATGAGCTACCAACTGGCCCCCCACAACCTTCTTGTAGGCCTCCCATATGCTCACCCCTGATGTTACTGAACCCCCTTTCTCCTCAAAGTACCTTTGTATGACTTCTTGTATAAATCGCTCAGTCTTCCAGTTAGTTAGAACCCATGGGTCCAGTTTTCAGCTGAGGGTGTTGTGAGGTGGGGGCTGCATTAGGCACATGCTCAATGGTGAGTGATCAGAGATTGCCTTTGGCATGTATTGCACATCTTGGAACCTTCCTAGAAGTCTTGTTGGAACCAGGAGGTAGTCCAATTAACATAAATGTAAATGAATTAGCCACATAATGACGTTTAGTCCCTAAGGTGTAACTCCATCTTATGTAGACCTGGACTCCATCTTGACTAATGGAGGTCGCCATCTTACCTCTCTTAAAAAATGGAAGTTGCAATCTTTCCTGATTTAGGCAGAATCATTGTCATGTCTGCTATTTAATGCAGATGTCGTCTGACATTGCCTTTCTAAGAACTGTGACAGTGTCAATCCATTCGATTGATGACACAGATACAACCATCAATGCGACATTTGTCTGCATCAAATGTCTACTTTCCACCATGCCAAGGTTTATTAAGAACACATACAGACCTATAATCAAAATAGTGTAATCTGAATTGACTTCCTTTTACCTTATATATTCAGAAGGAAACTTCTAGTGTGCATACCGTTATGCACATACTCTATGTCAGACATATTGAAACTTATGCCAGAAATTCCAATTTCTGATAAGATTTAGTATATAAGGACAACCACTTGCCATTTGTGAGGAAAGGTTCCTCGCCCAGATTATCACCCTAAATTCTGCCAGAGACGGTCTCACCTATTGCCAGCACACTTCGCATTTCGCAAATACTACATTTTGCCTGAGGCTGATAAAGCTGACTCCCGGAGGAAGATCAACTGACTGCTACTGCAGTGGGTGTTTGCCCTTAAGGGGTAACACAGTCTTCACGCCTCCATTGATAATGACAACCTTTGCTGTCAACAAGGTATGTAGTGCGTCTCTTCTCCCTAAGAAACTCTAGACTGCAAGTTAGTCCGCCTTCCATGCTCTTGTAGTACAGCGCATAGAGATTACGGTGTTAGATTTTAAATGACATTTTATAACATGCTAGAAATTTTCATTTTATTCTCATTACTTATAAAGTGTCTGCTTGCTGTTTTTATAATATTTTGTATAGTTGCTTTAGATGTACTGAGAAACAGATTATTCCTGTAGTAATAAATACCTTTTAAGTAAAAGTGTTCATTCTTCTTAGTACAGCGTATATGTTAGGGTGAATAACGAAATAAGGTTTATTACTGTTTCCACAGTGCCTCTTATTCATTTATGGGATTGTTAGTAACTCAAAAGCAATATTTCTTTGTCAATTACACATTGAATAGTGTCTTTTGGGGCTACAATAACCTGTCTATCACATTCATCTCTGGTGCATTTAAACTAGGTTCACTCATTTCACCTGTGGGTGGAAAAGCACCCCTTGTAGAGTTACGCCAAAGTTGTAATTTACGCAACAATAATAGTATTGTCTCATTTCTGGGTGGGCTGCCCACCAGGGGTCTGTTAGTCCCAGGGCTGTCAGAGGAGCCTGTTGCCGCTTTGTCGCTCTCCCTCAGGGCACGAGGCAGGAAGCGCCACCCATCTGGCATTGTGTGCATGGCGGACCATTACTCAAAGGCCAGCTGCCGCCATTTTTATGGTGATCTGAGCATCCACTGTCTGCTCCTCTGTACTGGGCGGGTCGCTCCCACACAGGACTGAAGGCCCCCATTACTTCCTGTTCCTCAGGAGATTCAAGGGTCTTGCCAAGCCCAATCTGACCCGGTGCAGATCAGGATATTGTTGTCTGCAGGGCCTTTGGTCGGGGAGCTCAGCAACAAGCGTCCGACACAATTGCCGTCTAGGCTACAGCCCAAATTCTTGACTCTTTCCCATGGTTTTTACTGCTGGTGGTATGTTGCTTTGTCTTGAACAGTTAATACAAAGAGCAACTCAATTAAATCTTGTAAACAATGAACAGTTAATATGGAAGTCTCCCTTATACCTGCTCAAAGAAAGTACTGCTGTTTATGATGGGTACTGTACCAAGCTAGAGTATCCTTAAAGAAGTCAAATTTCTTTTTACGCAGACTGATGTTTTCTCCTTAAATTTTTATTTCTTTTCCTCTTTGAGGAATTATTGCTACTGCTCTCTCAATGTTTTTCAGGAAGGACTTAATATATTTACAACTTTACACATTTTTTATGCCCATCCTTTTAGGCTTGAGCACTCAGCTTAGATTGTTTTGTCTTGGCATGTTTCATATGTTCAAGATCAAGGCTGATGATGCACCCATGGCACAATGAAGATTTTTGAAGATAATAGGAATTAGAAGGCGTGGCACAGACCCACTATACAAAGACTTGGGGTGTAAATAAATCATCAGCAATTGTCCCTGGCACCACTGTTATTGATATTTGTTTGCAAATTAATAGTACGTGTAGCTGGACAGTATATATACAACACACATTGGCAAAATAGCCCCAAGAGTTCAGGCGTAGCAGATTATAGAAATGTCCTAAGACTTCTCTTGAGGTCTCAAAAAGCCTGAGAGTGAGAGGAAGAGCCATAGCTGAAACTTTGGAAGGATAGTCTCCAAGGAGAAATTAAACGGAAGTGTTAATTGTGGTCCCAGAATCCTTAGAGGCTAGTTCTTAATTGTGGCCCCACTATCCTGAAGGGCTAGTTCTAAGTTTCATTTCCATTTCATTTGGAAACAATTTGTAGTTCCAATGGTAATCCAATTGTGCACCAAGGATGATCAAGAGTCTTTTAGACACATAATTTGAAGTTGCTGCTGTTATGGTCAGACTATTGGTGGGGTCCCACTTTGGGCAGGACATTCCTGTCAGAAGGCACTGACGTTGTTCTCCGGATCCCGTGGGAACAAAGTACTTTTCAGTCTCTCATGTACTACTACACCAGTTATCACATACACATAACTATGAACTTGTTCAATGTTGAGATAAAACACCCCACATAGCCTGATAGGAAGCATCCATCTCAACAATACAAGGGTATTTACATTAGGATGTTGTCAAATTGAAGTACTTAAAATGTCACAGAAAACATAATCTGTTGCCTGCGTCTCTTGTAGTAATATAATGTCAAATTGCTTGACCAAGTTCAGACATGTCTGGGATCCCAGCTTAGCTTTAATCACCGTAATGTTCCAGCTGAGCACTCTAAAGCACTGGAGACCATCACCTGCTTTAGTCCGGGGAATCATTCCACAGGAGTTGATCTCAACAGGCATGAAAGCCGGAGGCGTTCATAGGTAAAAATCAGGTTGGGAGGACACACTGTACAAGTTCGAATGGAATTCGTCACGAGGGCTTCACGCTCACAAGTACTATCCCCTGGAGCGAAGAGACAGTCAACCTCTGTCAGGGAGGACAGGGGCTCAAACTGATTAAAACTAGAAACTCCCATGTTTAGCCTCCCTTTGGGTTGTAAAGCGGGCATCTCAGTGGCTGGGCCAGATAACTATAAAAATAAGAGACGGGCAAAAGTTAAATCAAACTGGGCTTTACCAGGCCCCTTTTAGCCACCAGAATCAGACCATGGACAATCCTTGGCAGTCTGAAATTAATAACTACACAGTCCCCACTGAAACATTTAGGATTGGGACCCACCCATCCCACTCTCCGTACCGTTAGAATATTATCTGCAGTCCAAGTCAAAGAGTTGGTCTTGGAGCTAAGACAGTGAGTAACCTTATTTTTCAACTCACTGGTCGCCTCAGTTGATCTCACCAGCAGGACAGGGACGTTAGCCATGACGGTCACATACGTGTTGGCAGCTGGTGGCAGATTTAGGGGGTGTACCCCTCCCCTCCTCGTATAGGGCCCATACCAATTGACGATCTCAATGGTTAGGTAGTGCCAGATGAAACTAAGGGTACTGGGGTCTCATTCCTGCATATGTGGTGCTTAGGGACTGGGAAAACATGTCAGGGACAGAAGAAACAATTTGGCTGCTGGCTGTAGAATCGATGGAGTGTCCTCTGGCAGGATCTTGTTGGTCGAGTTTTCTTTGTTTGCCCTGGCCTGAGTAGTCATGAACACCCATCCTTGCTCCCCTTTGTTCCATAATCGTTGAAAATCAGGCTTCGATAGTCTGCAGCCTTAAAAGAATTGGGTCAAGTTTGGAACACAAAATAGCAGAGAATTACAGCTTGAGTGAGTTGACCACGGTATCCACAAAGCTAGGGCCTGAATGAAAGAGATCCTATGTTTATGACTCAACACTAGCGAAACTGGGGGCTGTCTTGGACATGGCGGCCTGTCTCCTTTGTTTGTTTGCAGGACTCGATCACTGAGACTGACTAGGCTGGCTAGATGCCAGAACTATACCACTCGGGAGGCCCCAATCAGGCAGGTTGGGCAGTATACTTGAATCTAGCTGGGTAGAAGCCACAGTTAATGTAGAGGGGTGTAAGGGCAGATCATCCAAGTGCAGAGGGGAGGCACAGGAGGGAAGACCTTCCCCAGTTAAAGAAAGACGCCGCTGTGTGAGTTCAATGTCTTTAGATACGACCCCCAAAGCCCGCATCAAGAATCCCTCCATGGTAGTAATACTCGGTGCAGCGAGGGAGGGCATATTAAGAGATGGGGCAGCCTTTCTCTTTCCCATGCTTCAGAAAAAGTGAAAACCATTCAGGCCAAAACTCAGAGACAGGAAAACAGCAAAAAAAAACAAAAAAAAAACCTGGAATCTTTATAAGCTCTGGACAAAAGAGCAAGAGGGGTGGCCCATTCCATCCGAGGTCGGGCGATGACAGGCAAAGACGGCCTCAGTCTTGGCCAGAGTTCTGTAGTCTATACACATTCTCAGCTCACCCCATTTTTCGAGAACAAAAAATGACAGAGAAGAAGCAGAAGACTGCTTCAAATTAGTCAAATTTTCAGCTAAGTGCTGTCTGAAATGTTCAGGGTATTTGTGAACCAGTTTCCAAATTGATCATACAATCCTAACTTCCATGTGAGGGTAACACATTTGCCATTTTACTATTGAATATAACACTAAATTGGGCATGACAAGTGGTATGGAGATGGCACTACCAACAGCTGTCAAAATACCCATTCCTGCATGCACACATAGGAGTTCAACTCTCTCTGGACTTGCATGGGACCATACAACTTGTCTGACAATGTTATTAATTCAACTGACATTTTTTGTTGCCCAATCAATATGACAATTGCATAAGGTCAATGCCTTTGTATTACATTTTAATGAATTTGAGATCAATTTGAGGATTGTTTTTAACTATAAAAAATTGTTTTGTATATGATTTGTTTAGTATATGAACTGTTCTTCTTACGATTATAATTGTTTTTAATAAATGTGTTATTAAACAAATCTTTATAATTGATTGATGGGTCCTATCTTAAGAGTTTATTGAGGATATGTGGAAATTATATGGACAATAGAGTGTGAGGTATGGTGAATGTGTGAAGTTTTCCAAGAGAAATTGTTTTGTGATACATTATATGTATAAGGTACCGTGTCTCTTGGTGTAGTGGGGCCGCTCTCTTTCTTTTTTTAGACCACTGGAATTATGAGACAGGGGAGGGCCAAATTATGAGGCATAGTAGACAAAATTCTACACCAAGAAAAGGCAAATTATGAGGCATAAATGCAGTAGAGTTTATGGTAGCATTACTTCATTATTTTGACATTTTTGTAAATGTTAACACTGTCTAGTTATAGTTTTCAACCCATTAGTACCAGTTTAATACCCAAATGCAGCAATAGGTAACTGAAAGGTGACCAGTCAACCTTTGCAAAGAGCCTTTCACTGTGATGAAGCACACCATGTTTTTAGTAACCTTTGAGCCATTTGAGATGGAAACAATTTTTGTCTTAAAATCTGCAAGTTATGCAGCATATGATGGATTATATGTAGGCTTTCCTGTTTTCAGTTTCTATTTTTGGTAAATTCTGGTGGGGTTTTTTCAGTGTTTTCAATACCTGAAAAAAGCTGTGGTTATCAGAGGTTACACATTTTCGCGCCATTAAAAACAACAGAAACAGTGTTTTTCTGGTGTTTATGGAGCATTTCGCTTTTATTATTACTTGCTTTCTGTACTGATAGTGTAGGGTATGTAGAGAGTGTACGTACAGTGCATATGAGGTCCAAATACATTTTTACAAATCAAACTTATTGTAGTACACCATACAATACTACTTCAGTGAGTCTTTCATCATGTTCACTCACTCTTTCCTTCCCATGTAAACTTTTATTTGTGAAAAGGCACTCCCAACATTGGAACTTGAGACGGGCAACACCAAAACAGCCCGTACACAATTTGCTAACTCTGGCCACTGATATAGCTTTCTATGCCAATACTGGCACACCTGAAGATTGTGGTTCTCTGGGACAGGTTCTGTAACATATGTGTTTAACTGGGCGAATAGGCCCTCAGAGTTCTTGAAGCGGTCAAAAATTAAGCAGTCATTTTCAAAGTCCGGAGAAATTCCCCTTTAAGGAAGGGATCTAGAACTTGTGCAGTCGCAGTGCTAAAGTCACTAAAAGTGTAGTCAGCCTACTCTCCAGGAGATATTTCACACCTACACCATCACGTTGAACTCTTGGTAGACAAGGGCATTTTCAACTCTAGTGTTTTGATTTTGTCCACTACCGCAGTCATGTTTTCCTGAAAAAATGTAAGAATGCAGCAGAGTGTACTTTTTTCACATCACTATTAATATGCCACTAAAGATCCTCACATTTCTTGCCTTTGGCATCATCACTAAGCACAAATTCTGTAAATGGTTGCCACATGAATAATATAGCATTCACAGCCTCAAGGACTGAGAACCACTGGCTAAATGACACAGTTGGAATGACTTTTTCTTTGATGCAGCACAAAGCACAAAATGAGAAATATTTGTGTTTTAGTTCCTGTGGATAACGAAACAGTGCACCAGAATGGACTACAAAGTCAATAGCATTCTTCATTAACTCTGAAGATTGTAAAGATGCTTTCAGCATACCATCTAGCAATTGGCAAGGATCTTTTACAGGGAAGCACTTCAGCTCAGGTATCGATTTTGACAGGTTATCACACAACTTTTTCATAAACGTAACTGATTCACTGCAAATACAAACAATATCACTCCAATCTTTTTGACTTGATCAGAACTTTTTGCAGCAACATTCAAACTAACACTGCATTCCATGTTTTCCAAAAGTCCGGTGTCATGTTTTCACCACTATACCAGATGCTTGGTGGCCGCACTCTTTTAACATGTACCCGTCACTACACCTTGCATTGAATGCTTAAAGCCTGGAATGTTTGGCAGTTCACCTACTATCAATTCTGACTCGCTAGAAAAGGGGGCTGATGAATCAAAGGGTTTCGCCCATTCTCTGTCTGTGGGGAAATGTGATTGCACATATTGGGAAAGATTCTTAAGGAACCAGCCATTTTACCTATCAGTGAAACAATTAAACATAGCCAAAATATCAAATATTATTTTGATATTTCCTGATTCTCTACAGTTCATAAAATAATTAAATAAGACCAAAAGCATGCTTCTAAACCCTGCATCTTTAGACCAAAGACCACAAAACTGAAAAAAGCAAAAGGAGGAAGAAACAGTATTTTAGTGACATCCCTAAACAACAAATCTCAAGCAGAATAATGTTAGCCCAGTCTTTCTTGCTGCTACCTTGTATACAAAAGTTACAATGTATTGGCCCCTTCAGGAAGATTTAAAAATGACTATTTCACTCTCCTTTTCCTTTCTTTCAATGACATTTAGCTTGTGGTTGTGGAGGTGTTTTTTCAGTGTTTATATGTTTACACTGGTGAGGGCGAGTTCCCTTTCGGTGGGGTTTAATCAGTTATTATAGATTTAAACCTAAAACAGGAAAGCCTAATTATATGGTAAATGTGGATAATCCATAACTAAGCAAAAAAGCAACAAAATCCCATAATTCTAGTGACCCTGTTTATGTTGGATTACAAATACATTGGTCTTTTCTTAACAATGTCCATATAAGCAAGGATCCAATTACACCACTATCTCTATGGACTCATCATACTTAGTAGAAGGATTAACCACTTTTGACAATACATCCTTTATTTTGTTTTTCAACCCTTGATAGATTAAGGATGCCCTTTTCTCTTCTGGCTAACTAGACTCAACTATCAAGCAATTAAATGTGGTAGTATACCTTAATAAAGCCTGTTTTTAGCAGGAGTGTGTGATTTCCTATCAAACAACTTTTGAATCGATCACAGAAAGCAGAACAATTCTAAAGGAAAGGACCACTTCTCTCTCCTAATGGAATACTCCAATTTTGTGCATTTTCGCTTAAACAGTACAACAGAAAAGCCACCTTGGTTTGATAATCAAGGAAAGAAGTGGAATTGATACAGATTATGAAATAATGGAAACTGCTATGGGTCTCCAGAAAACTTTCCTGGATGTGCTAACGGTATAATTGGAGTCACCACAGCACAGTAATGTGCATAACAAGAGGTGATAAGGCCCATGAATTTGGCTCCTTGGAATCTCTGTGAACAGGGATTTAACTGGCATTTTCTTATCTGACTTTAACATGCTAGCTATCTTTAGCTACATTGCTATTAATGCTAAATGTAATGCCTTATTTTCTGATTTCACTAAACTGACCTCCTGTTGTAATTTAGTTATAACTTCTGTAGGAAGGTAGGACCCTTCTGCATGGTTACCCCCACTTGTTGCCTGGTGCTAAGCTGTTATTGACTAGTCAGACTGGGATCCTGCTAATCAGGACCCCGGTCTGTCTGCTTTCTCCCTTAAATTGTTATGTTCAGTACTTAGGTACATCCCAGATTGGATACTGGGGTACCCTTTAAGTCCCTAGTATATGGTACTAAGGTACCCAGGGGATAGGTACCACAGAGGTCCCCCATGGGCTGAGGCATGTATTATGCCACCCATGGAAGACCATTCAAACTGTAACTACAGGCCTGCCATTGCAGCCTGTGTAAGCTGGTGCTAGCACCACTTACGACAGATATAGGTTTCCTATATCTGGGGTCACTGCACTTAAAACCTATAAGTCACCCCTATAGCAGGCCTTATCAATCCTGGAGGCAGGGTGGTTAGCTCTAAGTGTGAGGGTGCCCCTGCATGAGCAGGACATCCCTACAGCCTAAGGAGTCCATTCTCCCGGGTTGTAAATGAAGCAACCATATACCATATAGAGGGGCACCACGTAATTACGCGATGACCATCTCGGAACCGGCTGCAACGAATCCTACTGGAAGAGCCCTCTGATAGGCTCTCAGTGTTCCCGGTACCAGCCTTCTAGACCCGGACAGCACAAAATGGTTGCTGCCAACCAGAGACACGATTCTGCCCTCCTGCTGCTGAGCCAAGCTCAAGCAGGGGAAGGCAGAACAATAGGCATCCTGTCACAGGGAGGTGTGATCACCTCCCAGACAGAATTTAGTGTATTGGGGCTGGGTGGGTGCACCACTCAGTCTGCATGAGGGGTGCATTTGGTGTCCCCATGCATAGTCTAGTTCAAACCAGCTCTGGGAGCCGTGGGCTCCCGCTCTGGTGCAAAACTGGACAAAGGACATGGGAGTAACTTCCCCCCTGCCCTGATCAGACACCACTTCTTCTTCTACCGTCTTGGACTTAGCTGGACTTTGTTTGGGCTCGACCTTGTCTCCCTTCCACTCTGCTGCATCGTCTGTGCCTGTACACCATACAGGAACCTTCCAAGGCCTGTGGGCATCAAAGACACCTGAAGGAATCTCCCTTGAAGTGAAGGAGTCACTTCCCTGCATTCGCAGGCACTGCAACTAATTCGACCAGTCTGCTGATCCTGAGCTCCTCCTGACTCCGAAAGGTTCTGCAACACAAGTGGTGGTTCTCCACAGCTCTCGAGGCCTGTCCTGCCCTCTCACCAAGTTTTGTGGCCAGTATCCCTCGTGGGGACTGCAATAACCGAACCCCTGTGCACAGCATCAACTTGCAGTTGCAAAGGGTTGTTGGTTTCCTTCCAAGAAGATCTTCGGGCTCCAAGTAGCCCAAACTTCGAGCATCTCCAGTGACCAGAATCTTTGGCCACAACGCATCATTTTGCATCGTGGCCTGCATCTTTTGTTGAGCTGCTTGAGGTCCTCTCACGACTTCAGTGCCACCGGCTTGTGGGTCAATTTGAGGGTCACCTTTGTGTCTTTTTGGCTCACTTGATTGCTTGGTGCCTGCCCTGACTCCCCTGCTTCTGGTGAGTCCCCTGGACCTTGCTGGTCCCGACATTGCACCTTCTTCAACTTTAGCATTGGTTGCCTTTGTCAAGGCTTGTTGGTGCTCCCGCCGGACACCGACCCCTCAGCAGTCGACATACAACATGGGACAGCTTGTGCACGGTTCCTGGTCTTCCTCAGCATCGCCTGGTCCTCACAGCTGCAGAGTTCAGGTCACCATCAGCTCTCCTGCAACTCCCGACATTGGTGGGCATTCGTCTTCCAGATCTCCTGGTCACTCCTGAGTGACATAGACTCTGCCCCCTCTGCTTGCAACTAGAATCCACCTTTGGATTCCACCGGACACTTTCTCTTTCTTCAGCAGCGGCACTTTCCTGAAGTCCTCTATTGGGTTCGACTGCAGTTTCCGACACCTTTACACACCTATGCACCGGCTTCCCTGGTGTAGGTAACGTGGGTACTAGGGTACCCACGGGTGGGGTGGCTCTCCAAACTTCTGTCTTGCACGGGGTTCTTCAGGGTCCACTGGGAAGGGTCCTTAAACTTTAGAATTCCAACCGCGACTTACACGTTGATTTGTACGGAGCACGTGGTTGTGTTCCCACACTGAACACGCTCTCCATGGGGTTCCTAGTCACCCACCTTGGGTGGTTCCTTGGGTCCCCAGTACTTCTACGTTCACACGACATTGTCTTGACCCGAGTCGTGGTTCTTATACCACTTCCTTAGTATATGGTTTGGTCCTGCTGTGTATTATGTGCTATTTACTGTATTTCTATGCAAAGTATTGGGTGCATTGTGTTTATCTTCGGGTAGGAGATATCTAAATGTGTTAGAGAGTATTATGTAATAAATACATATTTTTATAAATACCTTGTGTGGTTCTTTTTCATTTAATCTATACTATAAGATTGTATTCTGGTAAAACAAGCTGCTTTACACTCCTTCTGGACTAAGCCTGAAGGCTGCTCTCCACAGCTACCACTTAGAGAGCTTTCTAAGGTTGTCTAAGACCTCTTAAATCACCATAAGGGTTGTCTGGACTGGACTGGTGCAGGGTGCCCACTTACATTGGTGGACATCATACACCAGTCTACCTTCTCACAACTTGTATAATATGAGACAGAGTAGTGTCAGATTCCATTGCTCAGGTTGGATGATATAATGCACTAGGCAATCTGTCCGAAAGCACAAACCTTGTACTCTGCAATTAATGGGAGTGATGCACTCTTCATTCTCTCACCACCTCTTCCATTCACCACATACAAAAGAATATGATGGCGGGTGATAGAAATAGGGAAAGGAGAATGGCATAAGAGGGAACCAGAAGCATTGAACTCCACCTCTCTAACTCATCGCTTCTGCTGGACACTGGTGTCTGCAGGGCATAGTAGGTGTCTCAAGGCATATCTTTAGTAACTTGCCATAAAAATCCTGTATGTAACTGTAGGACTAAATGGACATATATTAGCAATATTTCTGTTTAACCAACTCTCTATATGTTGATGTAGAGCGTGTAAGTCCTTGAACAAAAAGCACAACAGATGAGTATATAAAATATATATTCTCCTGCACTTCTTTTTGAGTATTATAGCTACATCATGTTTTGTCACTTTGCACCTTATGTGGAATATGAGTTATAGTTTCTACTTGGCTCTTGTGTCACTGCAGTGTAATTAGCAAACATTAATATTTGGTAATTGCTATATTAATAACTCTGTGAAGATTTTTAGCACTCTAATACCGTACACATTGACATATGTACATAGAATGAACAACATAGTTCTGACTTAAGAATTCTTCCTGTTCCATCACAGTATAAACTCAAGTATAATGCAATAATACTAGACTCTTAGGAAAATTCATATTAAATGTTCAAAATAGTTTAAAATTTGTTTCCACCACACAGCGTGACTTTCAGAATACTTCTCTGTATTACCAATGTCCTTCAGACAACTCCAAAGAAAGCAACTGCTCTTTGAAAAAAAGAGAAATCCTAGCTCGCTGTAGAAAGGTCCTGGCTTCAGCAACATAGTATCTTAATGGCCCAGCAGAGGTGTTGTAGGCCACATGGGAAGTAATACTCAGATATCCAAGATGGCCGCCATGTTTCCAAACTATGGGGCCTAATAAGATGGCGGGAGGACCTGAGTCCGCCCGCCATCCCCGCGGTGTTAGGACTGGACGCCAGACATGCGGCGGTCCCGCACCGCGAATTAGGATGCGACCGCCACCCTGGCGGTCGCATTCCGCATTTTAACATTGTCAAAATTGTCAAAATCGCATGTCTGGCATTTCCCTGCACCACGTGGCAGGCACCACGCGGTGCCTGCCACTTGGTGCAGGGAAATGCAGGGGGGTACCATGGGTACCCCCCAAGTGCACCCCCCTGGGGGCCCGCAACGGGCCCCCAAAGCCAATCCCCGCCAGCCCTTCCATGGCGGCATCGCCACCATGGAAGGGCCAGTATTCCACCCACATCATAATATGGCTGGCGGCCACCATATTACTGTCCCAGCACCGCCCGGCCGGCAATCGGAACGATTGCTGACCAGCGGAAAAGCGGCAGACGGACTTTGCGTCCGCCGCGATACCCCCCGCCATCATAATATGGCAGGGGTATTTCTCGTTACGATGGCGTAACGGTTGCCACCGCTGGCTTGGCGGTGGCGATCGTTACGCCATCGTAATGAGCCCCTATGTGAGTGTTAATATCCTTCTGAGAAATGTAGTTCCTCATTGTGGCTCTGTTCTGTTATGCACACATGCAAAGCCTCACTCCAAACAGCAGCAACACTCTGCAAGGATTCCAGTCTTTCCTTCCCTGAGATGGGCTCAGCATGAGCAGGAGTGGAGTATCACTCTCCCGTGTTTGCTGAGTCTAAAGGGTAAGCCATGCCTCGAGCCCTGCTTAGAAGCTTTTCCCTTTCCGCCCAATGCAGCCCATTTTAATATGGGCTACCATTGTGTCAATGAAAAAGGTAGTTCAAGAGTCGCTTTACTACCAAGCTAGTTGGTCAAAGAATCACTCTGAGTTTTATTAAACAGTTAATATATATTTGCTGAATTCTTTGAAAAATGACGTGAAACTGTCTAATTCACAATTTGCCATGGAACAAAAGTTGGGCCAAAATTAATTAATTTCACTTGAAAATGGAAATGGATTAAATTCCCCTTGCTAATACATTCAAAACAGATCAGCTATGCCCACCTGCTCTTGTAATTTATTTACTTATTCATTTATGTATTTATTTATTTAAGGAATGTATGGCGTGAACTGTATGTACCATTTTGACACTAACAGTACCAGGAAATATAGCAAATGAAGGCGACACACATGGCCAGATAGACTCTAGATATTTGAATAGTTAGCATTTTATTTGGAATTCAGAAGGGTCGTCCTAAGACAAAAACTGAAGCGAAATAAAAATTCTCTTCATGCCATTTATTGGAAAAAACAATTTTCCCCATGAAAGGTCCTGTTTTTGAAAACAGCATAAGTAGTTATTTTACAATAAAACTAGAAAATACATTTCACTTCTCAGAAGGAATCACAACGTTTGCGCTTCATTGGCCAGTCAATGGAACAATCGCTCTTCATTAGAGGTAAGTGTGGATCCGTCACAGCTGCTTTGAAATTAGATTTATCTTCTCTATGCCTCTGCCCCTTGCTTTTAGTGGAGACTTTCCCCCCTAAATAACAGTTACTGAATGCAATGTTTTGTTTTTAATAGAAGACAACAGCCCAGTTCTTAAAAATTAGTCGAACAATGTATTCTCCGAAGGCTTTTTTCCACCTTTTGGAGTAAAGTTCCATCTACCATGGAATTGAGAAAAAATCCCACAGCATCTCCAGGAAATCCAGGGCAGGTGCAGATTCCCAGGAGCAGTTGTGAAATTATTTTCACAAGTGCTTTGCTTCCACTATTGCCAGCAATACATTTTTAAAAAACATATTCAGAGTGAGAAACTGTAAAATCTTGTGAGCCCTCACAAACATGTGAATTTTTTGCTATTAACATATAGATGCAGAAGTGATCTTTTCAAGAAACGTCCATTCCCCGTCCATGGAGATAGATGATCCCATACATGAAATTACACCATAATGGTGCAAAGTCACAGATTTCTATTACTCTTGGAAACCTTTGTGTGTGGCTCACATAGAAAAACATTTCTCAGCAGTGTTATTATGGCTCTATTTTGCCCTTCTGAGTCTGATATCATGTCTATGAATCTTTAAATTGTGGTTCAAGTTAAATACCCATATAAAGTAATGAGAAGAAAGCATTCCTAAGCCCCATCTCATTGCAAATGTTTTGCCTAGATGAGCAATAGTGACCCTACTTTGACCTTTAATTAGCACTAGATGCTAAATCAAGATGTATAACATATTGAGATCTGGCTGGGCTTTACTTCTTCATTTACCTTTTTTCAAAGACTAATGATGAATAATGGTTAGAAAAGCAGTTAAGTCCTGTGTTTGCCCAATTTCCCAAGTGCAATTACCACTATCCCTTTACTTGTGGTAATGCCACACTTTTAGTGTGGTTTGTGGCGAATGTAGCTCATCATGGATGTGATAAAAAGCAGCTTATATCATCAGTTTACTGCTTAACTTGGAATATGGAAATCTGTGTGGAAAGCAGGCTGCACCCAGTATTATCATTTGTACTGCAATATAGTCTTAGCTTGGTTGAAAAGATGCCACTAAAATATGTATTTGTCTTTAGTAAGAAAGTTCAAACCCTGGTAAGGCCAACTCAGCCTTCCATCCTTTCAAGGTGGGGAAATTAAGAATGGTTAACTTGGGTAATAGTAACATCTGGTATGTACAATTCTTAGAAACTTCACAAGTGCAGTATGAAGTGGTAAACAAAGAGTTATTATTATTGTATCACACTACTGTGTCAGGACATTAGTACTCCTGTGTTTTGCTCTCACTGCCTTCGGAAATATGTGCTTGATGATGGGCTACTATGTTCATACAACGTGGACAACGCATGTTCATCACTGGTGCCCAAAAGCTGGAAAATCAATCAGAAAAAGGTTACCTCAAAAAAATAATTTTGTATGGGCAGGTAAACTGAATAATAAGAGCATAAACTGTGGGGATCACTGACCGAATATCGCTAACAAAAAAATTGTGTGGACAGAATATTGTGTCAAAAATATTGAGGACCAAAATATCGAGACGGTAAGTGCAAATAGGTAAGAATAGATTTACTATTCTTAACTCCACATCTTCATATACTTTGAAGATATATATATTGTCAAGGTACATATATGTGGAGTGATATATAGTAAAACTTTGCTTCCCTATAGAAACTTATCTTCACAATATTTTTGTCCTCGATATTCCTGACACAATATTTTTTCCTGATATTTTATCTAAACACCAAATCTAAGACTAGAACTCCAACACTAATTAAACAATATAATCAAATGAATACCCTTGCAGTGTGTGACACCAGTAAAGATCGTTTTCATGGTTTTCATTGTACAAATATCAAATATAAATCAACTCAATATATATACAATATTGTTTTCAAGTAAAAATATATTTTCAGCAAATTACTTTAATCAACTTATAATATACATTCCTCACAATCATACAAAAAGAAATCTGGAATGTCGTGACCTGACAACTGGAACAAAGAAGTACATTTGGCAAGGACATAAACACAAAGGGGCTCATTACGATGGCGGACGGACTTCAGTTTGTCCGCCATCGTTTCGGATTTGGGACCTCCCCACAATCCGAATTACGATGCGACCGCCACCAAGGCGGTCGCATCACCTATACTTTGCATTGTGGCGGGGATGCGGTTAGCAGCCCCCGCCGCAATGCAAAAATAAAGACACTTGCATATCCCTGCACTACGTGGCTGGCACCATGCGGTACCTGCCACATGGTGCAGGGATATGTAGGGGGGCACCATAGGTGCCCCCCAGTGCCCTTGCTCCAGGCCCAGGGATGAAGGAGAGCCCGCTACAGGCCCCCAAATCTGTTTCTGCCTGCCTTTTCGTGGCAGGTTTACCGCCGCAAAACGACCGGCGGAGAGGGATATCATAATCCCAAAGGCGGTGCCTGACAGGCACTGCCGCAATGCTGGGCAATGTTGCTGCTCCGACAGGCGGTCGGAAAAGGACCGCCTGTCGGAACCGTGGCAGTTGGTCTTTCCAACCGCCACCCTTCCCCAACGCTTCCCCCACCATCATAATATGGTGGGGGGAAATTCGCATTGCGATGGCGGAAGGCCCGCCACCGACAGGCTGTCGGCGGCGGGCCTTCCGCCATCGTAATCAGGCCCAAAGTCCTTTTTGTGCCCCCGGCCTTAATTGCATCAACAAGACAATTCTAAACAAGTTATTATACACCACCAAAGCTGCATGTCAGGACCATCGCCAGATAGTTGGATTGTTAACTTGGCAGCATAATGTAAATCCCTCTAATCTTTGTTTGGACTGAGTGTGTTTACTCCCATGTTTATCACGGTTTCCCTGAGGATCTGATATTTTGGCTGTCCAGTTTTGACCCTACTTGGATGGAGAAACCCACTTGAATGTTGTAGGATATACGGTTGCCCTGAAGAAGAGGCGCTCTATGTTTTTGTGCCACTGAAACTTATGTCAACATTTTTGTCTGTGGCCACCAGCTACGAACAGTTATTGTCATGAACAGTGTTTAAAGTCATTTGGATTATTGGTTTGGATCTAAAATTGACTGAGGGATGTGGTTGTTTTTAACTTGTACTGAATGTGGATATGTGTGATGTTGTGTGAGAGAGGTTTCTAGGAGTCTTTTTTTATTGCTTGTATGATTGTGTGGAATGTATAATAAATTGTGTGTGATATATATATGTGTGTGTGTGTGTGTGTATATATATATTGTTTAGGCACTTAAGGTTTTGTTCTTTTTCTCTCCCTCGAGGTATTAGTTATATATATCAAAGCGGGACATTTGTTTCTTAAATAAATACAAGGGTCCCTGTTTTCTACATGTTTTAATAAACTACTGCATTTAGCCATTAGGCTACAAGTATGATATACAAAGATTGTTCTTTGTATTAAATTAATGCACTAGGTTATAATGAAAAATAAAATTTGTACATTTGTACCTTTTTTCAAATTTTAAATTGTGCATGTAGTATTTCTTCCAGTTTTATTCTGTCAGGGGAGGAATGCATCAATCACCACATCACTATTTAAACTTGTCATTTGCTCTGGCACGTCATGTGATCAAGACCGGGGAAACCTGGTCGAAACGCATCATGCTGTGAGAGATATGCAATAAAAGCACCTCGTCATTCTAAACTTTCTGTGGTCCGTACCTGATTTTCTTTGGAAGGGAGTTTCGTCAGGATTTTGTGTCTACATTCATTTGTGGTGAAGTACGGCTGTCTTCACTCAAAAACGGACCCTCTCTTCTTAACGCGGCTGATCGGATGCAGTCGACATCACGGCGGTGATTCAAAGTTGACCCGGAAGGAGTATTACCGATTCAGCCCCCCGCAGTCTAAACTCGAATGAGCAGCTCACCGGTGTGTCGCATTGGAGTTCCGGTGGTCCCGAGGAGTCGGAGGACGCCGAGAGTACCAGTCGGATTCCAGCGCGGTAAGACGCGAACGCTCGTTATTTGTTAACATTGGCGGGTGAAGAGATTAAGTTTGAACAAGTGGATATCTTGCTGTGAGCCTACGCTTAGCAAGATCACTGGTGCGCCGAGAGTACCAGTCGGATTCCAGCGCGGTAAGACGCGAGCGCTCGTTATTTGTTAACATTGGCGGGTGAAGAGATTAAGTTTGAACAAGTGGATATCTTGCTGTGAGCCTACGCTTAGCAAGATCACTGGTGCATTTCTATTATTGCTTCCAAGTCAACATGACTTCTACAGCGGATGTGCTGAGAGACAGGGAGGAAGCAGCTAATGCAATGTTTCAGAACTTACCGGACATTGAAGAAAGTACAATAGAGAAAAATAAAGCAATGGGGACTAATAATAATGATGTAAAAACGATGCTAAAAAGACTAGAAAAATTACTCCGCACAGAATTAACTAAGTGGTGGGAGAAAAAATCACTTGAAAAATATAAGGAGGTTGGCAGAGTACCACGGGGGCTAAGGGTACTGATTGCTCCATCTTTTGAGAACCCCAACCCCCAAATGCTGAAAGAGTGGGCAACAAATAATTTGGAGGCATCAATGAACATGGTTAATATATTGGTCAAATATGCCGAAATTGATAGAACAGAAATTCTAAAAGAAATAGACACTATCAATCAACAATTGGATGCCCATGAACAAAAAGAATTGGTCAAAAAAGGCAAAGAAGAAATAGACGTACGCCTAAAAAAATACGAGGATACCATAAAAACACGAAAAATATTCAAGTTCGCCCGGGATAAGAGGGACTATGAAACTGGTAGAGTTTTCACATTTTCCAGAAAATTCGATACAGTAAAAAGACAAGCAATGGTCCCAAAAACCGGTACGTCTCTAACAACAAATGCAACAAGCTTGGATCTCTCCAATACTGATTTAAGCTCTGCAGCCAGCAACTCAGACTCTGATGACAGCAGCTCGGTTATCCAGCAGGCACAGGTACTTACCAACTTCACCCCCTCTGAAGAATTGGGGTTTCTAATCGAAGACCGCCGCCAGACGCTGCGGCCAAGACCTCCGCAGAAGAAAATCGGAGAAGGAGAAACAGGTGCCGCAAACAAAGGCGGAAATGCAGGAAACAACAGGAGAGGCAGGAGGGGCAAAGGGAAGCAGTGGGCCCAACAATAAATCAGTCATCCATTACAGACAACACTGTCATCAATCTGTCTGAAATAGAATTAACCATTGCTGAATTGCAATTACTGTCATTAGGATTGTCTTTTTGTCCTAAAAATAGATTCAAATATGCACAGACAAGGATTGACGTATTTAAATTCATACGGAAACTTAAATTGTTGAAACATTTTAGACTAAACAAGGCCACAGAGACAGCCACTGCTATCAGGACCTCTAACCAACCTAGTATATCCCTCCAAGTATCTGATATCACCACCTTGACATCAATGTATGCTCTGGCCAGTACCAATGAAGATGCCATGAGCAACACTCAAGAAGTCTTACATGAACTAGATATACAGTGCAACCGGCCAGCTAGTAGCCCCTTTCGCCCACCTTCCACTTTTATTCCTTTAATGCCAAAGGATTCAATTGATATTTTTAGCGATTGTGTAATTCAAGACCTTAAAAAATTGAATCGCAACGTCTTGTATAAAAGCAACCAAAGAAAATACTCTGAATTACAATACTCTAAATTAATGCGGAAATTAAGGGAAAATGGTGAGGTGATAATAAACAAGGCAGATAAAGGAGGAAACATAGTGTTGTGGCCCAGAAAGTTATACATGGAAGAAGCAGAACGCAACCTAAGTGATTCAACATGTTATAAGAAAGCGACATTTCAAGATCTAAAACTAATCAAGGATTTAGTATTTAAAGAACTTGGCCAATGGAAACGTGAAGGATTACTGAGCAAAAATGAGTACAATTTCCTCAAAAATGATCAACCAATTACACCGGTCCTGTATTTTATTCCTAAGGTCCATAAAAATGTCACCCCGGTACCTGGACGACCTATTATTTCTGCTCAAAAAAGTTTAATGGAAGCTATGTCGAAGTATGTGGACTTTTATTTACACGACTTTGTTGAAAATCTTCCGTCATTTATTAAAGACACTGGGCATTTTCTATCCAAACTACAGACGGTCACTTGGGATCAAGGTTATTTTTTGATAGTCATGGACATCTGCTCCTTATATACGAGCATAAAACATGCTGATGGTTTGAAAGCTGTAAAATATTATCTAGCTAAAAGAAATATACAATTTTTCCAACATAATGCCATGCTCATAAGAATGATTGAATTATGTCTATTTAATAATTATTTTTTATTTAACAAAGAAGTTCATCATCAATTGCGCGGAGTGGCCATGGGGGCATGCTTCTCTCCCAGTTATGCGTGCTTGCACGTTGGATGGTGGGAGGAGCATGTCCTCAGACACACTCACAAACAGTTGTTTGATGATCATGTACTCCAATGGTGGCGTTTTATAGATGATGTGTGTATGATTTGGCAGGGAACACTTGAGTCTGCTCAAAGCTTTGTTAAAGCAATTAACAACAATAATCTCAATTTAGAGTTTACAGCACACATCAGCAATCAAAATGTTCAATTTCTTGATGTGGAGATATATGTTGAGAACAATGCCTTACATACCAAGCTCTATAGAAAAAAGACGAAAAAGAGGACAAGGGGGACCCTACTCACTAGGAACCAGGGTAAGTCATATGTATCCGAAAACAACGGTTCTAGCGGGAATACAATAAATCTATACTGGTAATTAAAAATGCACAATCGCGATCAATTAGGGTTAAGGATGTCAGAAAAAGAGAGCCTCGCAGACTTGGTGTTCATAATAATTCTTTTTTATCCAAATTTTTATAATTCAAAAACAATACATACACCGACCGAGAAGAACCACAATAGTGATTATATGTCCCAAGCAAATGAAACCATCTAATACATTGTGAACAGACATGTGATATATACAGAACTTGGTTTCCACAATTATTGAAAAAGACAACGACCACAACATGAATTGATAATAATTATAGCCTCTGTGTACAATAGTCAGAGCTATTTAAAATGGTTCGCTATCAATCGAGTCGATGACGTTTCGACCCTCTTGCAATGTGGGGTCTCCTCAGGACCAAGGGGTAAGGGACAATCTGATGGTAGTATTACAGCCGGGTGTAATTCATGTTGTGGTCGTTGTCTTTTTCAAGAATTAAAAAATGTTGTATTTATAATGAATTATTTATATTTGTACATTAAAAATAATTGAACATTTTTCTGTACTGATGTCACGTATTGTAAGGGCATTCCTTTGATTATTCTATTTACGGGATGTGGGGGTTATTGTCCTTGGTTTACCTCAAGAGCTGGAGCCATACCAGATTTTCAGGGTGCCTACATAAGATGCATTTGCAAACAATGGAAGCAAGTAGTAAATTGCACCTGTAAAGGTACTTCTACAAACAGGTGCAGATTTTTCTACTTTTTGGAATTCACAAACATTCCCAGTCCACCTGGAAAACTGCACCAGGTGCAAGGTTTAAGGCACACTACTGGGAATATCATGTGAGCCCCCGCCTCCCCTGCCCCTAGGCTCCTACTTACCCAATGCGCAAATATATATAGCATAGATTTAGACTGGGGAAATGGAGCCCGATGTGCAAATGCATTTTGTTTCCTTGTGTTTTTTCATCCATTGGGAAAACATTTTTCCCCAAGGAGAAACTCTTTCCCTCCATCTCCTCTAAGCCTGGAGGTGATTCATTTGAATTTCCATCCTGGAGAGGGAGATACTCCAGGCCTTTGCTGGAACAAATCTTCCACAATTTCCAGGATGGGAAATGGTCACACGCACCGTTCCACTCACTTACTTCCTAATGTGTGGAAGTAACAGGTGTGTATTTTTTGCAGTTGTGTTGGAGAAATAAGCCCTAGAAGCCCATCGATTAAATTTGTAAATTCTTGGCAGGTGTAAAGACAAACATCTTCGGGCATAAACAAATGTTTACAGCCAAAAATTCCTTTATGAATAGTCGCCAAATAAATTTAAAATCTTGATCAGGAGAAGAATTTTTGGCAATCTTCATGGCAATTTGTCCCCTCCCCTTCCCCTGACAATGGTATCATGTTTTATCCTACCAGCAGCTGTTGGCTTTCTATATGCTGGTAGCACCGTAAACAGTTGTCTAATATTGTCTTGGGTTGCTCCGCTTTGTTCTAAACGGGGATCATTTATATAGTCGATGGTTGCTCAAGAAAATTTGCACGGACTGTGGCCTTCAAGGACCAATGGTAGACTGTCCTGAAAATATTCATCTCATACCTCGTTTCATCTCAATACATATTAGATTAAAAAGCTTGATCTTGGTTTGCAGCATTAGGTCCATGGAGCTCCCAATCTTCTTAAGCTGGATGAAGGCAGCCCTTGCTTTGCCAACTCTTGCCTTGACATCGGCATCCGTGCCGCCCTGCTTGTCTATCACAATGCCTAGGTAGGTGAAGTACTCAACCTCTTCCAGTGCATCGCCTGCAAGAGTGACTGCAGTTGTGCTGGCGTGTTAGCCTTCAAGATCTAGTTATTTCCCCTGTGGATGCTGAGGCCAAGTTGTGCTGATGTGGCTGCCACATTGTAAGTCTTCTCTTGCATCTGCAGATAGGTAGGGGAGGATAGTGCTCAAAAGCATGGAATCAACTACCAAGTGCACTGCAAACCGTTCCCAACCATGGAACTTTCTATAAGAAACTAAAAACTCAGGGGCTTGTTTACAAGCCCCTTGCGCTGCCGGTGCGTCACTTTTTGTGAAGCACCGGCGGCGCATTTTGCTGCCCCATATTTACAGGGACACGAAAAACCACCCTGCATGGCTTTTCCTGTCCTTGCAAATACGACCCCTTTACACGCAGCACTTTGCATGAAAGGGGCGTTCCATGGTTGTTGCTGTGGGTGTTCCCACGCAACACCCATGGAACCTGACACATTTCCAGATTTATGAGAAATCGTAAACTTTAAAATGCATCTGAATGCTATGCCTCCCCAGGGGATGCGTAGGAAGGTGCAACGAGGAGAAATGTATTAATTTCTCCTAGTTTTTTTCCTCTTTCTATGTGTGCTGCGTTAGAACGAGGGAATCACCGCTTGTGATTGTTTACGTGCAGGAAGGTGTCCCTTCCTGCACATAAACAATTATTTTAAAAAATGACATTTTGCAACTTCTATGTGTGCGAATGCAACACAGAAAGAAGTTTCAAAACGACATTTCCGATTGTTTATGTGCAGGAAGGGACACCTTCTTACACATAAACAATTATCCCCGTGATGCAGGTATCCTTGCACCATGGTGCAAGGGTGCCTGCGTCGGCGCATGGCAGCTAATTGTGCGCCAGCGCAGGGGAGAGCAAAGGGATCCGTCATATCATTGAAGATATGACGCATCCCTGTGCTTTGGAATTAACGCAGCGCGGCGCAGCCAATTGGCTTGTGGCACCGCGCTGTGTTAATTCTTTGTAAATAAGGCCCTCATTTTTGTATAAATAAGGGCATGAACTAGCCATTAGGAGTAGTTCTGGAGAGTTCTTAACAAACCTGTATGAAATGTCTGTCCTTCCTCTCTTATTCTGTTCACTCACTTTCGGAGCACCAAGATGCCTTTTTAATGTATGTTTTGCCCTTTAAGGGTATTTTCAAGTATTTTCTTTCATTCATTCATTCACTCACCTGTGTTTCCCTCTCTGTATGGCCTGAAAGCTCTCTCTCTCTCTGTCGGGAGATTTGGAACTCACAAGAGCTGAACAGCATACTCCCAGGGCCGGACTGGCCTTAGCGGGCACTGGGCATTTCCCTGGTGGGCCACCAGGGTGGGGGCCGTTTTTGTTACAGGGCCGGTTTTGCAGCATATCTGCAATATCGGCCCCTGTAACAAAATCGGCCGAAATCGGCCCCGGTTTTGGTTCCCAGTCCGGCCCTGCATACTCCAACATGTGGGATTGGAGCCTAAAAACAGTACATTTGAGATAACGCGACCCTGGCACCCAACAATCATTTATTGGGGAGGAGTTTCTACACCCAGGGAACTTTCGGAAAAAAATGCAAAAATATTAAAATCGGCCGAGACATCAATTTAGAAAAGAAAGAAAAGTTGTTCTTCTCTTACTCATCCCAGGTCCACAACTGCACAAGTTTACAATATTCAATGTCAGCAACTGCATCAACTGTATTATATTCTTTGCAACATGTTTGTTGTTTTGGTTCATTGATACAGATTGAGAAAGAACAGCACATGACTTTACAGGTAGGGTAAAGGACATACAGTAAACAAAGGAAGAATATTTCAATATTAGTACCAAATGTGTTGAAGCTGGCTGCGCAGAGATGCACCACATTCAGACTGCCACATTCCATGTACTTTAACCTCTTTTTTTCACACCCAGCACATAATCTGTTGCCAGAAATCCCATGAACTTCAAAACCCGCGGCGCAGGTGGACCAGCCAGACACCCCCACAAACGTTTGATACTGCTTGGAAACTCTTGGGTATGTCCAGCATTCCTCTGCTACCCCCCCCCCCCACACAAACTTTTGTTAACCATTCCAGTACTTAATAACTCCTCGCCCCCATCTGTAGATCTCCCCAAGGGTTCTTCATTCCAAATTCCTGACGATGCACCTGTTATGTTAGCACGTTTTGTAAAGCGCACAGCTGCCTCAGCAAAGAGGCGTCCCAGCGCTAAAGCAGAACATGGAGGCTGGTGACCAGAAGAGGCACTAAAATGAAGGGAAAAGATGAGTTTTGATGGCCTTACGGAAGGCCAGGTAGTTGTTCATGGCACGAATGGAAAGTGGCAAAGCGTTCCAGAGCTTGGCAGCCAGTAAACGGAAGGAGCGCCCGCCCGACCGAGCCCTCCTCGTTCGAGGCACAGTCGCCAAATGTTGTCCCATCGAGCGAAGTTGGCGCAAGGGAGAATAAAATGAGAACAGGTTTGACAAAATGGCAGGAGAGGAGGATTTCAGAATTTTAAACGCAGTACAGAGGACCTTGAATTCCACTCGGTTGGCAACAGGCAGCCAATGTAGCCAGCGAATCGCACTGGAGGTGGGACAGGTTCTAGGGAGGCCCAGAAGGGTTCTGGCCGCAGCGTTTTGAACTCGCTGTAGTCTCAGGGTTCCGGTCTTGTTTACCCCTAAATAAAGTGCTAACAACTTTGTTTGTAACCTTTCTCCACTATTCACCTTTTCCTAAACCTTGTGTAATGTTTCCAGTCTTCTAGAGCATCACATTGTTAATGCAGGCTTTGATGTCATCTACCGAAAGGTGCAGTGTTCCTTCCATCTCCTCTGCATCCCCTATGTTGTTGATTATGGTAAAGAATGCAGTTTGTGGGACCCCACTTCTGACGCATCCTTCTTCTCGGACTGGGCTTGATGCCCGCTTTCTGATTTAGTTCACTGTCCTGGATCCCACACCGAGGCTACTGATCCCACTCACACACTAAATATACGTCATTACATCAAGGTCAATAATATGGACCTACAAAAATCCACTCATTGCTCCTCGCTATATCGACAAGGAAATATCTTCATATTTACTAGTCTTAACTCCTCATCTACTTACATTGACAAAATAGTGGTAGTTGATATAGTGGATACAATATTTTTGCCATGCAAAATATCACATGTGATATAGTGAAACGGGTCCCCCAACTGCAAGGCTCCTGTTCGGTAAAACAATGAGACTTTTCTGAATTCCAAGTAGATATAGTCTCCCGCCTTCAATGTATCTAATTTCTTGGTTATCCATTCAAAGATCCATCAGATACACCTTATACAACCTCCGCTTCCATCTCCCTTTTGCAACTAAACCAGGTGCAAATAAATGCTGTATCCGGTGCAAGATGTTTCACTATCTTTTCATTTATAGGTTCTCGATCAATGTTAATGAAGTGGTTTTAAACATGCATGTAAATTGAACACTGTCAAATGGCACTGCTTTTGCAGAACTGCAAACCGAACTCAACAGCGAGCAGATGTTGAGTATTTTTCGTTACGAATCTCCATAACACCTTTTTTTGCTGACAGCTCTGTGTGGCCTGTTCCAAAGCACACAACACCCTTCCAAGATGGAAGGCAAACGCCTCTTTTCATCTGCCAGTACCTTCACTCGGTCACTCACTGGTTCCTTCAGAACTATCTCACTAGACGCTTTGACCCAAAAAGGCAACTTTACAGTGAAGAACGTTTGTACTGGTTTCCTTTTTTAGCGTGGTACAAATGTTTCTGCCAGAACTGTCTACTTTCTAAACAGAGGGCTGGTAATGTAATCGACTGCATTGCAAGCTTGAATATACTGTTCTTGAAAGCAGTGCTTAATTTGTAAATTAATAAGTGTCGGTGTCAAATGTTTTAGGGATCGCAGAATTCTAAGGCTGCGTTGTCAGTTTTTTTACCTCATTCCTGTTTCTTCCCTTCCCTACATTCCCTGCACTCTAATCTCACTCTTGCATGTTCCTTTTCATCCCTGCCTTCTCTCTTTGTCAATGTTTTTCTTCCTTTCTCTTCCTCCTCCTTTCCCCCTTTAGATTTTTCTCTCCCTTGCCCTAAAACAAAGTCTGATGATTGAAAACTAAGTGCCGGTCCCCAAAGATGAATGCCGTGGGCCCACCCGCAACCACAGGCTCACATTAAACACTGCTTGAAAGCATGTTGACCCACATGGTGTATATTTCAGTTCTGCTCCAGGTGGGTCTGCCCACAGTCCTTTTTAAGTCTCATTTTAGCTCCTTTAACCCTTTTTGTTTTCAAAATTGTAAAAAAAAAAAGAACAGACGTCAGGCACCCAAAGTTTTTCTTAGGAACCCGCTGCCTGTCAACCTCATGCCTTTTTCTTCCACCACACCACACTGCACTTCCTATCTCTATATCTCATTCTTACAGGTTATTTTCCATCCATGAGTTCTCCCTTTATCACTGTCTTCCTATCTTTCTCTTCTTCCTCCTTTTCTGCATCTCTCCTTCTTACTCTGGGTCAAAGTCTGATAATAAAAAATGTAAGTACTGATCTCAAAATGAATGTTGGTGCCCATCATCAGTAATGGACCGCATAAAGTAAAGAGTGACCCCAGAACTAGAGTTGCTGCTCTCCATCCTAACCTGACAAATGTATATATGATGTCAATCTACTGAATGCACTAAAGATTGTTGTGCTGCTTTGGCAGGTCTTCTAAGTGAGCTATGGTGCAGTGTTTATAGATGTAAATATGATAGCTACTTAAATATGTTCTCAACCTTAATAGGTAGGTGTGTTTTAATCTGTGACCTACGATACTATGTTGAAGTGTGTTGTGAAAGGAGGAAGAAGTGTTGTGCTCCGTTTCTTCCGGCCCCCTTGTCGCTTCCCCTTATCCGCTTAAAAAACACACGTTTTTTCTTTTTAGTTAGCGATCCAACTCGCATCGGCAACTATAAATAAAATTAAAATAAACGCAACAACATCATTTTGTAGGCGCACAAATGTGTGATGCATGCGCATACAAAGGCTTTCTTTTTTATTCTTTAGCCAAGCTGCAAAGTATCTGGGTTGCTGTGCAGATCGGCTAAAAACGATTGGCGAAGCCAATTGGTCCCAAAGACAAGACCTATTGGGTTTGTCAATACTTCATACGTCAAGGTCTGGCCCAGTAGTTTGGAGGATGACTCCTCTGCAGCAGCAAACAAGAATTTGCAATGCAATAGGTCTCACATTGGTTAAATGCAGAGCTATTGGCTTTGCAAATGGAAAAGAAATGCGTCGTCGTCTGCCTTTGCTTTTTATTTATTGACTTTTGTAGCAATGGCGGCACACCGCGCTTTAGCTTTTGATGTTGAAAGCTAAAGCGAGGCGTGCCGCCACTGCTACAAAAGTCAATAAAGAGAAAAAAAAGTTATGCTGCCACCTTGTTTTCTGTTTATTTACTATTGTAACAATCTCAGCACGCATTGCTTTAGCTTAGATGCTTAAAGCTAAAGCGCGGCATGCCGCCATTGCTATAAAAGTAAATAAATGGAAAAGAAAGGCGAAGTCCGCCCGCATTTGTTTTTTTATTTATTCAGTTTTGTAGCAATGGCGGCACGCCGCGCTTTAGCTTTAGATGTTTAAAGCTAAATCGCGGCGTGCCACGATTGATACAAAAATCAATGCAGTGTCGTGCAGGTCAGCAGCTGTGCAGGAAGGATGGCAGCAGTGATGAGAGGGAGAGGGTGCAAGCGAAGAGGCAACAGATGCCCAGAGATGTCCAACCAAAAAAAACAGTTGGTGATGTCCGCTGGGAGGGAACCAAGCACACAAAGGTGGGACATATGGACAGTATTAACCTACCAGAGTAAAGGAATTTAGAAAGGCAGGCCAACTAACCAACAAGAAGCACTGGGCATGTTGAATGTCAATATCCTGAATACAGCATGTCTCAAAGAGACAGCGCAAGCACAGCCCAGGTGAGACCTAAAAAGGACAACATTCTTGTAGACCACCTTCAAATTACTGAGCTCCAGGCTTTCCTGCCAAACCTGCAATTGACCTTAAACATGCACTAAGTTATACCCGGGGTGAATGAAATGGTGCTTAGACAGAATAATGAGTTGGAAATGTCGACTTACACAAATATCAAGTTGGACATATCGTGATTCAGAAATATCGACAGCAAGAATATTGTGGTCAAGAATATCGAATTTAAGGTAAGAAATATTGTTTTTAAAAATATAGAAGTCATTAATATTGTTTGCAAAAATATAGATGTTTAAAATATCGATTTTTTAATTAGTGTTATGTATTTTAGCTTATATTTTAAATGTATGTGATGTATGCTTTTTGTATAAGTATTGTTTATGTTTTTTAATATATGTGTTGAATTTTTAGAAGTTATGAGTTTTATTTTAATGAAATTTTGCATTTTTTAGTTCTGTAGCGGGTTGTGGGTTTATAGGGGACTAGGGTGGGAAGCAATTTAATTATAATAAATTAATGATTATTTTTTATTTATTTAATTTAGATTTTATAGCGTTAATTGTGGGAAGTAATTTATTTTTAATTAATTATTAATTGGTTGTTAATTAGTATTAATTAATTAATTGATAATTAATTACGGTAATTGAGTAATTATTTTTAGGTGTGGGTTGTGGGGTTTATAGGGGTAAAGGGTGGGAAGTAATTTATGTTTAATTAATTAATAATTAGTTGTTAATTTATATTAACTAATTAATTGATAATTAATTATGGTAATTGTGTGATTTTTTTTAGGTGTGGGTTGTGAGGTTTATGGGGTAAAGGGTGGGAAGTAATTTATTTTTAATTCATTAATAATTAGTTCCTAATTAATATAAATTAATTGATAGAAAATTAATTACGGAAATTGTGTAATTAATTTTAGGTGCAGGTTGTGGGGTTTATAGGGGTAAAGGGTGGGAAGTAATTTATGTTTAATTAATTAGTAATTAGTTAATTTATATTTACTAATTAATTGATAATTACTTATGGTAATTGTGTGATTTTTATTAAGTGTGGGTTGTGGGGTTTATGGGGTAAAGGGTGGGAAGTAATTTATGCTTAATTAATTAATAATTAGTTGTTAATTAGTATTAATTAATTAATTGAAAATTAAATATGGAATTTATGTAATTAATTTTAAGACGTGGGTTGTGGGGTTTATAGGGGTAAAGGGCGGGAAGTAATTTTTGGTTAATTAATTAAAAATGAGTTGATCATTAATATTAAATAATTAATTTATATTTAATTAGGGTATTTTTTTATATTTTTTTGTGTGTGGGTTTCACTGTTATAGGGGTACAGTGTGGGGAGTAAATTATTTTTACTTACTTTTCTAATTAGTTGTTAAATACTATTAGTTTTTTAATTGAAAATAAGCTTTAATTGTGTAATTAATGTTTTTACAGTTTAATTTTAGCTGTGGGTTGTGGAGATTATAGGGGTAAAGTGTGGGAAGTTAAATAATTTTCATGTGTTTTAATTTGTTTTTTAATTAATGATATTTCTTTAATTGGTAATTAATTATGTTAGTTGAGGAAGTACATTTTTTTTTAATTTAGATGTGGGTTGTGAATTGTTTGGTGTTATAGGGTAGGAAATAAAAAAAAGTAAATTTATGTAATAATTAATGTATTTGTTTCTAAATAATTTTAAATTAATAGTAATTTTTACCCCTCCGCTGTCCAACACTTTTCCTACTGTTGCACTCACTGGAGTGGGAATAGTAATTTTTACCCCTCTGCTATCCAACACGTTCCCTACTGTTACACTCACTGGAGTGGGAATAGTAATTTTTACCCCTCCGCTATCCAACACTTTCCCTACTGTTGCACTCACTGAAGTGGGAATAGTAATTTTTACCCCTCCGCTGTCCAACACTTTCCCTACTGTTGCACTCACTGGAGTGGGAATAGTAATTTTTACCCCTCCGCTATCCAACACTTTTTCCACTGTTGCACTCACTGGAGTGGGAATAGTAGTTTTTACCCCTCCGCTATCCAACACTTTCCCTACTGTTGCACTCACTGGAGTACTGGTACATATATATATCCTCAATTTTTTAGGATTATTGGGATGCGTTTGTGGTTGGATGTTTTTTTCGAAATAATTGTACACACATGGGAGGTATGACTAAATAATATAAGCATAACCGAACCCAGGAGGTATATTTGATACCCAATGGATTAAGAATACATAAATTTGTTGTGTGTCAGTCACAGCCAGGCCTTTTTGATGAGGTAGCACGTCCCAATAAAAACAGTTCTGCAGGATAGTCTCTTCTTTCTCAGAGTCCTTCAAATGGGATGTTTCAGTTATCTGGACAACCTTGTCATCTCTTTACATGCCGGATTACCAGTCAACATCTGAAGATGACCAGTTAACTTTTGCAAAGTTACTATCTCGGCATTGCCCCCTGTGTGCAGCAATGTCAGTAACTTTTGGAATGTTTGTGCTAGAAGCACACTTTTTTGTTACAATCTACAAATCATGAGGCAAGTTAAGAAATATGTGTCGAATGCAGCAAATTCTCATTTGTTCAGAACATACGTATATACCATGGGTGCACAGTTACTATTTCCAGCGGCCCTGCTGATAGCATCAATCAATTACTTGGTATTGTTAAACGCAGCTTGTCACCCATGAGGGTATCCAGGCGCTGGGCTGCAGGGTTTAGGGGAAGAGCCAGGTCTTGAGCTTCTTCCTGAAGTCTGTCAGTGAGGGTGAAGTTCGGAGGGGGAGGGTGTTCCAGAACTTGGCGGCGAGGTGAGAAAAAGATAAGCATCAATCAGGCAAGACCAAAGGTAAGGTCCTGGTCATGTGTGGCAAACCAAGATCATGTTATGTGTGGCAAACTTAGTACATTTCTGGAGCTCCCTGCTGGTAGAGACCTGCAGCTGGGGACAATGCCTAGCATGTTTGTGTATTCTCAGTTCTGAGAGACCGTGTACACCACTCTGTAACTAAAGGGAAGTTGTTTCCAGCCCATTTTTATGTCTCACCTACACAGCGTATGAGCTGTGCTTCAAGACGTATTGTTTACAATTCAGTGGGCTTACAACCCGCCCACAGCATAGCATTAGTTGTTTTCATTGCCACTCTTATTTGCAATCTTTTGATTACTTAGGTCCCATGGGCTTCTCTTCCCTTCCTGTGGTAGATCCTCTCTGGAGCACAGAACAAGTACATTTGCGCTTCTTCATCTTTGTTCTTCCTCATCTGTTTGCAACCCACCATTTTTTTATTTTATATGCGTTTCGGTATTATTCCTGGATCTGCAATGTGCTTTACTACTTTTAACACAGCCATACGGCTTCTTACTTATGTAGCTTTCATCTTATCTGCTGTCTCTAATTACGCTTCAGTTACTTACACCAATACCTGTACTACTCTATGCTAATCCACTCTAAGCCATTCCACACCATTCTACACCACTCCACTCTAAGCCACTCTACTCTGTCATTCCACTCTACTGTACACCAATCTACTGTATGCCACTCTACTCTACGCCACTCCACTCTACTCTACGCCACTGTACTCTACTCTATGCCACTCTACACCACACCACACCACTCCACTCTACTCTACACCACTCCATTCTATGCCACTACACTCTACTCTACGCCACTCCACTCCACTCTACACCACTCAGCTCTATGCCACTCTACTCTACATCACTCTACCCCATACAATGCCACTCTATGGCCCTCTATGACACTTTACCCCATGCCCCTGTATGCCACTCCACTCCATGCCACTCTACTCTATAACACTGTATGCCACTCCACTCTCTCCCACTCCACACTACTCTATGTCACTCCATACCACTCTACTGTATGCCACTTCACCCCATGCCACCTTACTCCATACCACTCTACTCCACACCTCTCTACTCCACGCCACTCTACTCCACCCCACTCTACTCTTCGCCACTCAACTGTACTCCATTTTACTCTATTTCACTCTACACCTGCAACTGTACTGCACTCTACACCACTCTACACTACTCTATGAAACCCTACTCTATGCCATTCTACTCTATGCTACTTCACTCCACACAATGTGACTCTATGGCACTCTACACTGCTCCACTCTACGCCACTCTACTCTACACCACTCTACATCACTCTACTCTAAGCCAATTCACTCTACTCTATGCCACTCTATGCCACCCATTCTACTCCACTCCACCCCACTCTACACCACTCTATTCTATTCTATGTCACTCCACTCTCCTCGTCACCACTCCCCTCTAAGCTACACCACTCCACACCACCCCACTTCACTCCAGTCTAGGTCACTCCATGCCACTCAACTCTGCACCACGCCACTGTATTCCACGATACTCTACTCGATGCCACTCTACTCTACCCCACTCTGCTCCACACCCCTCCATGCCACTCCACTTCACTCTACTCTACACCACTCCATTCCACACAATGGCAGCCTACGACACTCTGCACCACTCCACTCTATGCCACTCTACGACACTCTATGCCACTCTACTCTACTGCACTTTACCCCACTCCACTCTATGTCCCTCTACTCTACACCACTCTACTCTACTCCACTCCACGCCACTCCACTCCACACCACTCCACTCCATCCCACTCTTGCCACCTCACTCTATGCCACTCTATTCTACGCCACTCTATTCCATGCCACTCTTCTCTACATCACTCTACTTTATGCCACTACACACCACTCTAATCCATTCTACTTCTCTCTACTCCACTCTACTCTATGCCATTCTACTTTATGCCACTCTACGCCACTCTACTCTATGCCACTCCATTCCACATAATGACACTGTATGCCACTCCACGTCACTCTACTCTACACTACACCACTCTGCTCTATGCCACTCTGCTCTACGCCCCTCTACACCACTTCATTCTACTCCATGCCACGCTACACCATGCCACTCTACTCCACCCCACTCTAATCTACAGCACTCTATTCTACACCGCTCCACTCTATGCCACTCCATTCTACACAACTCCACTCTACTCCACGCCAATCCACGCTACTCCACACTATGCCACTCTATGGCATTCCACACCCTTCCCCCTTATGACACTCTACTCTATCACACTCAATTATACAATACTTTACTCTACACCCCCACCCAACTCTACACTATGCCACTTCACTCTATACCACTCCATTCTACTCCACTCAACTGTATGCCTCTGAACTCTAGGCCACTCCATTCCATTCTACCTCACTCTACATCGCTATATGCCACTCTGCTCCACGTCACTCCACTCCACTCTACACCACTCTACTCTATGCCGCTTTACTCTATGCCCTTTCACTCTATGCCACTCCACTCTATGTTACTTTCCTCTCCTCTACTCTATGCCACTCTTCTTTACGCGCTATACTCTATGCCACTCTAATCTATATCACTCCACTCTATGCCACCCTACTCTACTCTACTACTCTATGCCACTCTACTCTACATCACTTTACTGTGTGCCACTCTACTTTATGCCAGTCTACTCTATGCCACTCTACTGTACGCCACTCCACTGTATTCCACTCCATTGTATGCCACTCCACTCTACCCAACGCCACTCCACTCTGCCCTATTCCACTTTACGCACTCCACTCTTAGCTACTCTTTGCCATTACACTTCACGTCACTCTATGCCACTCCACTTTACACCAATCTACTCCACTCTCCTCTATGCCACTCTACTCTAGGCCATCCCACTAACTTTTAGACATGCTGAACAGCAGCCACACTGCTTTACAACATGGCTAAAAGACATCGGCAATGCCAATAACTCCCATGTAGGCGAGACCTATTGGCTTTTCCAATGCTTGTCATGCATCTTTTGAAAGGCAAGAATCCCGACCTGCAGGGTCTGCACTACCCACTAGGAGGTGGCTACTTTTACATTTAGTCGTGCTCCTGGCCTTTTTAGGTGTTTAGTAAAGAAATGATCTGCATCAAGAGAACTTTGGGACAACTGCAACCCATTAGGGAAGTCCCTATTGGCGGCAAAGAGAACCTCACTGAAAAGCTGGAGACCAAGTAGCGTCCTCAGTGTTACTGTAATCAAGGAGACGGGTGGATTAGTCTGTACATATTATGTGTCTGTGCTCAAAGGATCGATTTACCACACATCTATACATACAGCCAGTATGCTCCTCAAAATACGTGTGAAATACCACGGACTCGTGGTTAGTTCGAGTAGCGCATGCAGTGGACACTACACAAATCTAGCTGGTGCAGGGCGCGTGCTCTCTGGAGTCAAGCAGCGCGTGAGGACACACTGTGACACGTCCTTCCTCTTCTTGTATTTTTACCACCCATGGAGCATGGACGCATTACTTGTGTCCTTCCACTGCTTATTTTCCAAATGCTCCTTTTTCATTTTATTTAAGCATTCCACAAGAGTGCATGGGATTTCCAGCTGTCTCCCTAGTGTACTTCTCTTCTCCCCTCTGCGTTTGGTGCTGTGTTTTCTCTCTCTTGCCCCTGTGCTTCTCCCTTCCCTCTCACATTGTTCTCTTGCAGGTTTACTTCTCCCCACTGCTCTCTCCCCGTTAGTTTGTTTCCCTTCCCCCAGCCTCCATGTTGCTTCCCCTCACCTGTGCCTGTATTACTTGCCCCGCCCTCCTGTTGCTTCCCCCACCTATGTCCTTCATGATTCTGTTTCCTCACCTTCCATATAGCTTCTGTCCCTACTGCTCCAGGTTGCTATCTCTTCGAATGCTTCTCTTTTTGTATTTGACTCACAGAGAAGCTGGGAATGTGTGGAACTGCTCAGCAGGGAGCAAATAACCTGCATAACTTTTGGATCAACTTTTTCGGTAACTAATTACTGCAGCACCACTTCCAAAGGAGCACAGTGGCACCAAGAGACGGCAATCTTGGCCTGGGGCATCACAGCAGAGGAGGTCAGGCTCTTAGCTTTCTTTCACTGAGTGCCCAAATCTCCCCTCTGACACGTAACATCAGTTGTGCTCCTGCCCTGCCAGAGATGCTGCAAACTGAGGGCCGCAGAAGGGAAACGGCCTTTACAACGCGGGCTGAGCCACGCGTGCCATTTCCCCACAAGCAGAACCACACTTTCCTTAACCACGCATATGCCTTAACCACACATGTGCGTGGTTAAAGCAGTGAGCGGTCTAGATGCTGGGATGAGCGGACACAGGAACTGGAAGGATCGGGAGAGGATGCGATCAGGTAAGTGGGGCTGGGTTTTGGTGGGTGGGGGTAGTTTTTAAGCATTGGGGTAGTTTTTATGGCTCGGGGGTTTGGGGTAGTTTTTAGAGGTTGGGGTCGTTTTCAGGGCTCAGGGGTAGGTCAGGTTGTTTTTAGGGGTCTTGGGGGTCCGGGTAGTTTTTAGGGCTCAGGGGGGTCGGGTATTTTTCAAGGCTCAGGGAGGGTCAGGGTAGTTTTAGGGGCAGGGGGGCTGGTGTGTGATCTTTACCACGCATAACCCTTTACCACCAAATTGCGTTGTAAAGACATGCGTGGTAAAGGCATGCGTGGTAAAGAAAAATGCGTTGTTCAGATGCATTCTTTGTTCGGGCAGCGTTGTAGAGGCACGCATGGTTGAACCATGCGTGCCTCTGTCATACAGCCGCCACAGAAGAGCAAAATGGTTGCTCTTTGTTTCTGTTCTGCAAGTTTTAGATTTGACTCTGCAATTCTCCAACATCACAATTTTTAATTCTGCCCTACGAAACAGCTTTTAGCAGCCTGTTGGAAAAGCCTATTGTAGACCACAGTCCTTTCAGTGGGATGAGAACGGTATGGGGCATCTCTAAAACCGGTGTGGCCTAAGTAATTAGGGGTATGGCTTAAAACAAGTGAACTACAATCATTTGCTTTACACAGCATGCTGCTTGACCAGCATTTAGGTGTCCGTGAGTCGTCTGCCATTGCTTTCAGACATATCATACAAACATATGCATAAAACAAACCAGTCCCTTTGGCTTTGTGAGTGCTTGTTAGCAGTTTGATAAGAATTAGTAACAACAGTGATTTATTTATTTTTAGGTGGTAATTTCAAATGATACTTATTTGACCATCACTATGTGCGCATTGGATAGAGGCCAAGGATTGGATGAATATGTAATCTGAACACAGCTATGGTCCACTGGCTCACACTGCTGCCATCCTCAGCTCCAGAGCTCTCATTCATGGCTCATTATGAACACTTACCCACAGCCAGAACTCACCTGGACACCTTAATGCAACTCATCTCACATGTCACTGACAAGCACTGGGAAATCCAATTGCTCTGCCTTTTCAAGCTCAGGCCTCTTGGCTTTCCCAATACTTAGTGCAGTCAATTTCAATTCTGATACAAAACTGCACTAAAGCAAAAGGAGTTTACAAACATTAACAATTCAACGTCATTACCTACGTAAAATATGCAAAGTATTCAGAGTAACATACCGCTAAAACCATTGGCAAAGCCAATTGGCTCCAAAGGTGTTATATTTTATTTTTATCCTACGAAACAACAACACAACACTCAATGTGTCACTCAAATCTCCAGATCACTGTTTCACACAAGTGCTCAAAAATATTCCCCATGAAGAAAAGGTCTACAGCTCGAAATGCATGAGAACCCGCAATTGAATGTGAGTGAATCAAAGTAATTGCTGAAAGCACTTATGTAACATATGATTCAAACCTGCAACGCAAATTACATTGCACATGGATTGTGAAAACAAATGAAGTGTGAGCAAAAACTGATGACACACTCACTTTTGCAGGATCAGTACAGAATATAAAGAACAGCTAGGAAATGTATCTCTGTGGTGCCCAGCCTTTTGGCTTACCAACTTTCGGGGAACTTTTTTACAGGGGTTTGTAATGTATGCTACCTAACAGTGTGTGGGAGGAGCAACGTTCCAACCACTGAGGAATATTCCCAAACAATCTACTAAAACTGTCTACAATCACTAGGTGTGTTTGATTGAGGAGAGAAGTTTTCGGTTGTCGGTCTGATGCTATGTGTTAAAAGGACCCCTGAACTGCTCACCATGCTCTAAATGAGGTAGAATTATACACATAGTCCACTAAAACTGCAGTAATCCTGTTCTATTCTGAGCCTCTTTAACCCCATGGTTCCTGTCCGGTGCTCCATTAGTGAAAAAAAAATAAGCATAGATACCCAAATGATTTTTTTTTTTTGGTGCTCACCACTGGTGCTGCTGAATGCCAGGATTGCTGCATACCAAGCATTACTACTTTTGATTCCACTTCATGGCTCTTCCTTCCCCCACCGTACACTTCCTATCGCTTTACTTCACTTTAGAAGGTTCGGTTTTATCCCAAATGTCTTTCTTTGTCACTGTTTCTCTGTCTTTCTCCTCCTCCTTCTTTCTTCTTTTTTTCTTTCTCTCTCTTGCCCAGGGCCAAAGTCTGATGAAACAAAACAAGTACCCCTATAATGAGGCAGTGGGCCCCACCTGTACCCACCATTAGAAATGAAGCAGTGGCCATACCATTGCATGTACGACTCTTTGGGCACATTGAGCGCTTGGCATTAGTAGGCATGGGTAAACCAGTGACACAGCAGCAAACTATTGAATAACTACAAAGAAAAAAGCTGTGTAGATCAAGCCTTACCTTTTTTGACTGGTGTCTGCGTGGGTTCCACCATCCCTTTAAAACTGCTTTGTCTTTCGAACGACCTCTTCACGTCCGCGACTGTAGGCGATTTCTCCTCCTCTCCATTCCTCTTACTGTCATCCTTCTCATCTTGGACAGGGAACACCTCCTCGGATTTCTCTGCCTTCTTTTTCGTAGTATCCTGCAGCTCATCTTCACGTGGGCTTCGACTCAACTCAGAGACATAAATCCGGCATGTTTGTGAGGTCTCCAGCTTCTCTGAGGTCTTGCCAGAGACACCTACAGTCATGTCTGGGATGCCTTGGGGGGCTTTGGGTAGGGCTGCTGAACTCCTGAAATGGCGCATCACTGTGTTGGTGTAGGACAGAGTGACTTGTCCTGTCATCAGCATTTGTTCATCAACATCTTCGATTCGCTCTTGAGAAAAGGTTGCACAGTTTGACTCCACAAGGGCATTTGACTCGCTCACGTGTTCTTCAGTTTGTTCAGTCACTTCAGTTGCACATTTGGAAGCTTGATTAAAGTTGCCTGACTGGTTCATGCTCTCACTTCTTTGCTCCAGGGCAGGTTGCTTGCTGTTTTCTGTATGTAGATCCTCATGCTGTTTGTCTTGTGCATGCTCTTCCCCACTGCCGGCTTCACCAGCTTCGTCTCCTCCCAGGTGCATGGTGCTGTGGAAGCTGTGCTTGCTGAATGCAGTCTGCAGGTTCATGGTTAGTTTGCTGGCTTGTCTGCTTTCCACACTGCTCTCCGAGTCAGAGCGGCTTATTTGTCTTGTTATGGCTCCTTGCAGATGTGTTATCACGGTGTCTAGGCCTGCTTGCTCGCCTTGTTTTCCCTTCTCTTCCTGATAGCCTCCCTCCAGTTGACCTTGCCGGCTGTACTCCGTGACTGGGCCGCCTGGAGCTATGTTTGCAGAGTGGTTGACCTTAGGCTGTGAAGACTGTTGCTGTGTATCGCTTTCTGGATCTGATGCGTTGAATCCACTCTCCTCAATTCTGTAAATGATAGGGTGCACCTTTCGGCTTCTTGTGTCCTCCTGCGAACGTTGACTTCCAAGTTTGACCCGTAGGACCCTTACAGGGGCCCCTGGTTCTGGGCATTCATCGAGTGTGTCCTCAAGGGCCAGGGAATCTCCTTGAGACCCTGCTGCAGCTGCCATCTCACTCAGACCTTTGTCTTCATGTGTTGGGCTCATGTCAAAGCTTTGTGTCAATGCATGCACATTGTAGCCATCCTCACTCACGTCATTTATTCCTCTTTCCAGTTCCTCCAGCCCAGCTTGCCTCCTGTGCCATAAAATATATTCTTCATGCTTCCTCCGTGCTCTTTTCAAGCCCTCTGGATCACCTCTTCCTTTGAGCTTACCTTTCTTGTCTGACAAACATTCCAAGTTCTCTGTTGCAGTCATTTCCCTTCCTGACCAATCCATACTTAGGCATCGGATGGGCTGTTCTGAAGCTGAATTGTCAGTATTTCCGTCACTGGATGCCGCAGCTAACTGCAAATGGTTTTTTCCTTTCCCCTCGAGTCAGGGAAGCTCTAAGAAGTGTAGATGCATGATCAGTCAGTTTGCCGGGTATCTCGCATCTGCTGGTTATCTGGAGCTCATTCCTAACCGCTCCATGCAGTTATTTGCAGGTGGGTGGGTCTGCCGTTCGCTGTCGGACAGCGCTTCGATCCCCGGTGCCCATGAGTCCAGTACCCCCTGCTGCTGTTACCCGGGCTGGCTCCGCCGCTTTCCGTAGTTGGTAAGGTTTGTCTCCTGGGATCAGCTGCGCTCTGCCACCTCCCCCCGGGCTTCACGAGTGCCTTGTAAACCTTTCATTAGTTGGCTGGTTGTCAGCATCTGCAGAATGAGGTGGCAGCCGTATTGGCATTGACCGGGGAGTTGCCGGTTGCAAGCCCTGCGCGTGAGGGACGCTCGGCGCGTGGAGCCCGCCGCAGAGCCGGCGACGCACAGCGAAGAGACATCGCCCTCGGTAGTGTGCAGGAATACGCTGCTGTCTCATCCATTACAGAGTCATGAAAATATTTAAGAGATAAACAATGTGAAGCACCAGGCACAGAAATACATTTTCGAGAAGACAAGCAGTACCAGGGAGCGTGCTAAAATACAGGCACGCTTGTGAGAACGTCACAACACCAAGAATCCTCGTGCTCTCCTCGAGGCATCCTCTACAGTGGCGTAACGAAACTTGAGGGGGCCCCCCTGCAAAGCACAATGAGGGGCCCCCCCCCCAGCGGCCCGGCCCACCACCTACCACTTTGCCCCACCAGCAAAAATAAGCAGTCACCTAAAGCCGTATTTTCAGCACTTATCTGTGCATACTTCGAACAGCAAATAGAAATAGGATGCGCTTTAATTGTGTTCTAGGGCTGCCTGAATGATCCATGACTGATAATTAAAGGGAACAAAGACAGAAAAGTCACATTACAAATGAATACATACATTTTTATTTATAACCCTATTTAGTGTCAAGACGAGGTCTTTCAGGGTCTTTAAACACATGGCTGGCATTTTTCTTTTGGCAACCCTACTTTATATTCCTTTTCATGAAATGCATTCTCACACTACAGCAGTAAATGTAAATTTCAACTGTAAGGAATAGGCAGAGTGAGGGCCCTCTTTTTTGGTCACAGCATGCCTAGGCTTTCGGGTGTCAACCTGCCTCAGGCCCATGGTTTGTGCTGCTTGCATTCTCTAGTTATGCCTTACTGGCCTACGCTCTCCTATTCCCACCTACCTGCACTCGTTGGGGCTACCCTGGTTGTACAGATACTGTATCTTTCATGTTCGTCCACGGCATTACCCTGCATATGTCTCAGAAATCAACATGTCTATCTCTCTTTATCTCTCTCCCCCTCCCTCTCTCTCCCCCTCTCTCTCTCTCTCAGTCTCTACCCCCTCTCTCTCTGCTCCTCCTATCATGGTATCACCTTGCCTGTGTTACCCCATCTTACTCTGGATTGCTTGCTGGCCTGAATGTCTGCATGTAGAGGCCCCCCGTTCTCACCACATTAAATGCCGTCCTTGCCAATGGATTGCGGAGTCTTACAGTCTCCCAAAGCGACTCCTGTCGTCATCCAGCGTGCCCTTAAGTTCATAGATTGGCGACTCACTGGGACAGAAAGTAAGCCTGGCACCAAAATAAAAGTGGCCCTCATTAGCAAATCAGACAGCTAAAAGAGCGGCCCATTTGCAAATAGGGATAATTTTTATCTTATCAAGACATGCTATATATGTGATTTCAAGGTATGGTAGACTGCATGAATTTATGCTTGCTGCAGTGCAGTTTGTGGTAATATAATGGATATCAACAGTAAAACCCATCATACCAGATTCAACAGGCCGACAAACAGCCTACAAATCAGCCCACTCTCTGAGGTGTCACATCTACTCTTTTGGGGACAGTACTAGCAGTGGGAGAGGCAAGGAAAAAGAAAGCTCTTAGCTGAAGGCTGCCACTTGTTTAGCAAGGAATGTGCGACTGTGTTTATTTAAGGATACTTCAGGCAAGGTTTGTTGTATTATCCAAAAATCACCAGTAAAACCCAGAGCACCAGACCATACAGGCTGAAATAAGTCACTTGACACACTGACCTGCAAAGCTACCCCACAGGACTGTACTGCACAGGTGGCAGGCCGGCAATGAAAAAGGAAGCTGCCACCCATATGCTCTAAATATGTCCACACTACAGTCAGGAAACCAAGAAACATCTTGATGTCACACATTTTTTGCACCATCTGCTCTGTTTACACTGATAGAAGCAAGAGTGAAAAAATACATGCTAACGCCTGCTACATCAGTGTGGCCACATTGCAGAACAAACTTTTTTTTTTAAAGATTTTTTTGACAGGCCGGAATTTTTTAAGAGATATTTGATTGCACAGACAATGGAGTAAATATATTGCTAAAGGGCGTAAAGGTGATATAACATCAAACCCTGCCGAGTTTTTTCTAGAAATTTACCGTTTCGTGCCCTCTCTCGCCCACCCCAACCCAGCCTTTTCCACTGTTCCCAGTCCATCCACACTACCCCTGTAAAGCAGACTAGCTGTGGAGTTGTAGAGTATGTCTTGGTATGGAGTGATACATGTTCTCACTGAGTTGCATATTATGTATATAGCGTGATGCGCTGTCTGATGTCTGTCCAGCTATGTGGCGGGATGGAGCGCCATTGGATTAACGGACATTACTCTGATGAATGTGCTCTGTTGGAGGCTGTGAACAAAGAGAGGGAAAGGAAAGAAAGGCTGAAGGTAAGAAAAGAAAATAAGGAATGGAGAAGGGAAAAAGAGACTAAAGGTAAAGGTTTAATTAAGCAGAGAACGAGGATATGAAAGAAAGCCCATAGAAGAGGACAGAAGGAAAAGAAAGAAGGAATGAAGGTGAGATGAACAAAGGGAAAGGAGAGAAAGGACATGAGAAACACGGGAGAGAAGGAAAATGATCTGAGAAAGCAAGAACGAAACAAAAGGAGAGAAAATATGAAGGAAGGAAACAAGCAGAAAGAGAACAAAGAAAGAGACAGAAAAACGAGCAAGAAAAGTAGATAGAAAAGGTGTAACTGCAGCATGACTCTGAAAATTACATCTTTTAATGTAGTCTACTAACCCTCCAAATAGGTCATATTTTGTTTGATGAAGTAAGCCGCTGCTGAGCTCAAAGAGGCTATATCTTTCAATGGTGAATGTTTTGAAACCGCGTGCTCTGACCTAAGCTGGCTTCTTCAAAAAGAGGTTGGGCTCTGTGCTGCTCCTGCTCTGTCACCTTCCCTGCCTCACAGCATCAACACTCTTAGTTTTACAGTGCACCATTGGCAGGGAGGCAACTGCATACCCAAAACTAAGACACCGAAAGAATGACTCCAAGAAGCTTCTCAAGACTGGTAGGTAGTTCATAACAACCTCTTGGAGACTCATTCTGCAGAGACAATTCAGAGGGGGGTGGTGGGACCTCAGAGTGTAAATGAAGGATGCAATGCCTGCCTTTTAGGTTCTAGATACAAAGCTTCCATGAGTGCACAAGACTTGGAGAGGGCATCCACATGATTGTGATATGTTTGAAATTCGTATCTTTTACGTACGCTGTAAAGGCCAAGTGGAAGTGCTTTTTCCATTCACAATGGGTTGTAGGTATGTATATGGTCTGGAGAGATAAATGCATCCTGTATATGTCAAGTAATAAGCCCTGAGAGCGCTGTTCCAGTTAGTGGTACATCAGGTGCAAACAATGTGTCACAAAAATCCACAAATTGAGTATATTATCTATGGGAGCCAGAAAACTCTACACCTGGTGTGGCTTAAAGCTGGCGAAGAGGGATCGAAGACCAAGTGTGGCTTAGGGTTGTGACTACGAGCTGTTCAGAGTCTTTGAAGCAGTGCAAGATATTCTTAAAGTCTGTTGTCTAAGTAAATGGTGCAGTTGGACTGATGGGTGTGGGGCCAAAGTTCAAAACAATGTACAGAAACCATATTGTGTGCCAGCCAACTACACAGTCTCTATCGGCAGGAGCATTTGGTGTCTCAGTGGACTAATGCGTCCACTGCAGGGACCTGTGTTTGACCTCATGGTCACAGGTTCAAATCCTGGCGGGTCCACTCAGCCCTTCATCCATCTGAGGTCGATTAAATGAGTACCACTGAGTTGGGTAACAATAAACATCTGTTATTCAGCACCAAGATGCCTCCGCGTGAACGTGCGCTTTTACAAATACAAGTTATGTTATCTGTAAGAGGTGTTGGTGGACAAAAACTCTCAAACTGTGCCTTGAAAAAATTGTTTAACGTGTATTGTTATGAGCGAGAGCCATTAATCTTGTGTTCACAATATTGTTGTTATTGATGGTATCAGTGATGCCCTTGATAATGTAACTCGAGATGTTATTGGTGATGTCTTTTGTGCAGTCAAGAGCAGTGAGTGGTGGGAGGATGAGTTATGGTTTGCCCAGCAACCTATAACATGTGGATTGTGATACCATGTTGGCAACTGTTTAGACTTCTACTACTGAGTTCACCTATATAGTACAGACCTTGCCATAAGAAAAATATTGCTCTTTATGTGGTTTACAGATAATAGCATAATGAGTATAGGCCTAGATTAGTAATTGCAATACTCCTGGCCCATTAAGTCAGATGGTGGCATCAGCAGCAGCCTTTTCATGGCAGGGACAAGACCTACGGCTGTAGATTTACGGTAAATGGTCGAAATTACAACCGGAACATCAGTCGCTGTTGGTGACATGAGGAAAACCAGGGCTTTAAGTGGGCCGGGTCTCACCGGTGCTGAGCACCAGCAGTTTTTTAAAGGGGGCCCCAAAACGGGTCTCTATCGGGCTCTTTTTGTGCCCTGGCACAGGCGGTCTGTTTTTTTCCGGACTGCAGTGACAGCGGGCACATCGATGTGTGCGTGCTCACACTGCTCACTAGTGGAGAAGTTACGGCATGACGTCATGCCAGGTGAGCGTTGTAGGAGAAGGTAAATCCTTTAAAGAGAGTCATTTTCTCTCTGGGTTTCCCTTCTCTTTTGAAACTCATGAGCAGCAACATTGTGGTGGTGTCACCACGGCTTTAACTAGAAGCTTTTTCATTATTATATACAAGCCATAGTTGCTGCTTATTTATCTTATGCACTAACAACCATTGACACAGCCAATAGTCCTGACTTGTTGTAGGTATGATGTTACTTGTTGTATCATATATCTGGATGCAAAGACAGAAACAGCAAAATACAAGTCGGGCGGCATACTATGCTAAGCACAGATTTTTAGCATTTGTGTTTTTAAGCCATGCCCTTAATTACAATGGCCATGACCCTTTGAGAGACACCGCCCCCCCCACCCCCAGTTTATTCATCCCACTTAAACCCCGAGTAAAACTTTTGCAACTTTTTGAAGGTGTACATTTTCCCTATTCTCGCTGTGCGGAGAGTGATTATTTTGAGCAGTGTCTGCATGTTTGCATCCCTAGCCTCTTTCACGCGCTGAAGGCTCTCAAAGGGATGGCCTCCGGCTGTGCGAGATGCTGTTGGATAGTGACTAAAAACTTTGTCAAGCTTGCATCTCAGGGGTGACACATGAAACAGTGCCCTGCCACAACATGACTGATCGGCCTAACTGAAATCACTCTATTCCATTTCCATCACCCATCCATGCTAGAGCAGACCTGCATTTTACATCCCAGTGACCCCAGCAGCTCACCTCAGTATACAAATCAGGCGGCATTCAGTATCTTTGCAACACAACCATGACCCACTGGGCTATTTTATCCAATACTGGAAATTATGACCGACAACTTGTGCAAGGTTCTTCTCTGCAGCACATACATTAGCGCACTGAGCTAGGAGAAGACCATAGGAAGCTCTGATCTATACGTTACGCACATTACTATGCAGGAACACATTAACCCAACAAGAATTGTACGATTCAGACTTATCACCAGCAGGTTATACACTGCAAGTTTTTAATCCGCCTGAGTGATCTTACTAGTATTATACTTGGATACTTGCCGGACACAAGTAGATTCCTGCAGCAGATGCCTTAACACCATAAACTACCTTAAAATGATATCTGCGTGTGATCAATTAAGTAGCCTGAACAGCTTCACTGTTGCATTTTTCCTTGGTCTCAATTTCTTTTGGGGCAGAGGTTTAAAAAATAGTGAGTACATAGGGGCAGAACTCCACTCCTCCCTCTCCCCCAGATTTGGACGCCTTTTGCCCCTCACTCCCCCACCCCCTTCTAATCGATGGGTTCCAGGAGAATATATCTATTTTCATTTCCAGGGCCTGCATGCTTCACAGTGACAATAGATAACCATGAAAATGTCCATAGTTGTACCATGACTACGCCCCTCGAATTAGGACAAATCAGTGGTAAGGGGTGAAAGGGCAGTAGCAGCTTGCATTAAGTTAGATCGACAGGGAAAAAAACAACAGACATCACAGAGGATGGAAAGACGAACAGCAAGCACAGCAGCAACGGTTGTACATAACAGTAGCAGGACACGGAAATTGCAGCCAGCTGTAGGTGTCGAAAGCGACACATCAGCCACAGCCACAGTCTTACCTGTGAAGCGGCAGCAATTCCAGGGGCCCCCCAGGTCCGCTTTTGTTTCATTTCCACTTTTAGTCTTCCACAGTTGAATTCATCATCCCGCGCGCGCGGCAAGAAGTAAAAGTCCCTTGTGGCACCGCCCGGCCGGTGCCCGGGCGTGCGCACCACCATTACCAACCAATTAGAGGCCGCGGTACCAAAACGGCACCATTTAAATAATGAAGAGGCCGTGCGGCTGGCACCATTTAATTTATGGGGAGGACGCCGCCGTGCGCACCATTTAATTCATGATTGAACTTCAATCGTGAATTAAATGGTGCGCGTGCGCGCACAGACTTGAGGCTTGCTTGATGGTTCCGCTGAGACTGAGTGAGGGGGCCCCTGGAGCGCAAGGGCCCCCCCGCACCGCGGGGGCTGCGGGGGCCTGTGTTACGCCCCTGATCCTCTAAATAACCTTTCAGAAGGGACCAGATATAGTATCCCTCAAGACATGGCACAGTGTAATGACTGTGTGCTGCATTTACTCCTGCATTGCTTTATGGACACATTACAGTTGTACCAACCAATGCCAGCTACCACCTTTCACCTCTATTCAAAAGTCCATCGCCTGACCTGCCCCAAAATCAGAGCTTATGCATTCGCAGGGGCAGCAGAGTGCGCTCTATACTACAATATTCATGGGTTCATTTACAAGAGGCCTGCGCCGCCAGAGCGCCACTTTCTTTGAGGCTCCGGTGCCGCAGGCCTCTCAATCATATCTATGAGGCGACGCAAAGCCACCCTGAGTGACTTTGCATGGCTTCATAGATATGGAGTAAGGAATGGCAGCGCAAAGCGTTGTGTTGCCTTACTCTGCATCACGGAGATGTTCCATGGGTGTTGCGGAGGGTGTTCCCACGCAACACTTATGGTTTTTGGCACTGCCCCAGATTTTAAAAAATCACCTAAACCTGGGGCAGCGCCAAAACCTTACGCCTCCCCTGAGCAGGTGTAACGAGGAGAAATGTTTTCATTTCTCCTCATTTTTGCCTCTTTCCAAGTGTGCTGCATTCTACCTTTGTGACAGAACTGCTTAGTAGCAACCTGCACACGTGCTCTAGAAGCAGGGGCGTACCGTAGTGGGATTTTGGAGACGTGAACCTCAAATTTCCAAACTAAATAAAGCAGTGAACTGCAGGGTGGAGGGGTGAGATGACCAAGGGTCCGGATGGACAGTTTCCATGAGGAACAGGGTCTATACTGATTTGCATTAGGTAGGCCTCTATCTAGAGTGGCACAGTGGATGAAAAACAAAGGGGTGGAATGCAACCCAGAGTGATTGCCACTGGTTATACTAATTGCGAGCATTCATCCCATCACCTTTTGGGTGTTTGATTGCCAATTGTATGCATGGAAAACTGAGACTGGCACAGCTTTCCAACACTACTCCTGCCAAAAGTAGTAAGTTTGCACCCGTTTAAGAAGTAGTTCTATAGGGGGCGTGGCTTGATGCCAGAAGAAGATGGCCGCTCTCCGCTGACGCTCCGCGGCAACTCAGGAGGGTTTTCGACCTCCGTTCCTGTAATCTGCATGTTTGGCCGCTAACTTGACACCTTTCAGTCCGTGAAACTTGCCTGTATGCAATGGACTGAATTTCGCCGATCGGTGAGCAGCCTTATGACTCCTTTTTCTTTTAATTGTGTGGCGCGTTTTCTTCACGGGACTCGCGTCCGCCATTTTGAATTTCTTGACGGAGTCTCGGCTCTCACCGCAACGTTAATATTTCTAATGCATACTCCCTCGTTGCTGTCAAAGGGAGTATTAATCGAATTGTTTTATTGAAGTCACAGTCACTGCACCTCAACATGCACCTGTAAAATCTTGAAGGCTGCAACCATCAAATATGACAGTTTATCCTCATGAAGATTTGAATCTCTGAAAACGGTTACTCACCTTACAAGCAATATTTTGAGGAGGCCAAAGAAATACTCGGAATTGGCAATAGTCATGAATATTAATTAAACTATTGAAGTCAATGTGAATATCTTGATAGCATGCTGCACTGTTTCTATCAGGAATACCACTTGTAATTGCTCTTTACTCATACAGTGGCACGACAAAGAAACGTTTGACTATAACTATCATTCATCGAAGCGTGGCTTGACTCCAAAAGAGGTTGGTCGTTCTCTGTTGGTCCTTTGTGGTATATTGGGACGTTTTTCGACCCCCTTTCCAAATGCCTACTTATCTATCCGCTGGCCAGGGCTTCCTCAATTCATAAGCCTCGCTGAAGTGCAGTAGCCTGGTTTCATTGATCTGTGAGCAGCTTTGTGATTCCTTTTTTCCCTCAGGTTATACGACATGTTTCTCTTCAAGGGTCTCGCGTCCAACATGTTGTTTTTCCTGATAGAGTCTTTGCTCCCTCTGCAGTGTTGCTATTTTTGTTGAATACTCCTCTCAAATAATTTCGCCATTTTTTCTATCAGCATATCTCCTTGATGGAATATCCATTATGTGTAAGAGGTGTTTTTTCAAGTTTTCGACTTTTTTGCTATAAAAGTATACCGTACACAAATCTACTAACCACTTCCAATAATTCTAACCACCCTTGTTGTGTGTAAGCGCTGTATGTTTTATGGGGAGAACAAGACCAGTGAGGCGTTCCACACAATTGTCTGCTTCATCATCTCCCCTTAAAGACTACAATCCTTTCAATATTCTTCAGTCAACATGGAAGAGAGTTCTAGCAATAATGTATCTACCCCAGTAGGTACTTCTTCAGCGTCTTCTAATATTCCACATCCAACGACGAAGCCCTTGCTCAAATCATCGGTTTCCACCACTCTCTCATCTGGCAAACGTGTTAAAAAAGATCCTCCATCTCCTGCCACTTCTCCTCCTCCCACATCTCTAGACTTACTTTTGGAAGAAATTCGTGCTCTTCGTCTTCACATGAAAGAAACTAATAATCGTCTACAAGCTTTGGAAGATAAATGGTCACTCATGGAAAACAAAGTTGTACAAGTGGAACAACGTGTTGACTCTCTTCAAGTTGTGGTAGACCGGATCCCCACAATGCAAACGGAAATTTCATCCCTTAAAAAACAAATTGAAAACCTTGAAAACCACAATAGACGTAACAATCTACGACTATATGGTCTGGTAGAGGGGCAAGAAGGTTCAGACCCTATAACATTTTTCAAATCTTTTCTTCCAAAAATCCTGGGTCTTCCTGAGTCCCCAATTCTCAACATCCAGAGAGCGCACCGCTTGGGACACAACCCACGTTTTCCTACTCCTTCTACAAAGCCAAGAGGTGTTATTATGTACTTTTTAGAATATACTGACTTGTTGAAAGTATTGCAAGCAGCCAAGATTAAAGGCCGAATATCCTGGCAGGGTTCTAACCTCTTCTTCTCCCAGGACTATGCGAAGGAAACAGCAGACAAAAGAAAGACATTTTTAGATATGCGACCTGCATTGCGAAGTCTTAATGCTAGATTTGGCCTATTTCACCCCTGACTGTTTAAAGTAACTTACAAAAACAAAACAACGAACTTTGAGGATCCGGTTTTGCTGCAACACTTCATTGAAAACTGTAGAGAGGAGGAAATGGACGTTTCCAGAGTTTCCAACATTTGATGCTATAATGCATAATTGTCTTTCTTTTGCAATGCTACCTATACTGCTTTTCCTCTGAAATTGGTGTTAATTGTTCGAGTTTCAAATTGTTTTTTCATAGTTCCTTGTTCTCTTGTTTCTTCTATTAATATTAGGTGCGGTATCCTGTTTATTTGACCCTTGTGATTACCGATTTCGTTTGGATGGAGTGTCTTCCCCCCCCCGACCTTGCCCTGAGATGTCTGGTCAGTTGTGTCATCTTCCTTATGTGGTTTCACCACCCTCATTTTTGGTATGTCTTTTTTGATGTTTTTGTTTTGTCTTATGTATATTTAGTGTTTGTTTCCCCTCTTCTCCCTTTCTCTTTTCCCTTTTTCGTTTACTGATTCTTCTCCCGACAATCCTTTTATCTTTCATATCATGGAGCCTATTTCTCCCTTTCTCCTTTACATCTCATTTTTCTAATTTTCTCCTTTATAATCACATCGTATCCTGTATTTCATATATATTCCAGCTTTCTGTTACTTTTTTGAATCTTTGCATTATGTTTCTACTCTTGTCTGTCTTATTACTACTCCATTCTCTTTCTATTTTTCAACTTAATTTGTTTAACATGTTTATTCTAATTTAGATGACTTTGCGAACTGTATCATGGAATATTAAAGGTTTAGGTTCTCCTATAAAACGTCAGAGAGTATTAACCTATCTTTCCAATTCAAAATGTGATATCGCTTTGCTTCAAGAAATTCATCTTGTAGACAAAGAAGTTGCCAAACTTAAACGACAATGGGTAAGCCATGTTTTTGCTTCCCCGGGTAATGGAAAACGTAATGGTGTAGCTATTCTATGTCACAAACGCTTAGATGTTCAAATGCTCTCACAAGACTCTGATGATCTAGGTAGATGGGTGTCTGTCTCCCTTTTAGTTAACAAAATACCCATTACTCTTTTCAATCTTTATGCTCCTACCTCTCCCAATAGTGCCTTCTGGCCCATAATTTTATCCAAATTAATGACTTATAAAGATGATTATCTATTGGTGGGTGGTGATTGTAACATGGTTATTGATCCTATACTTGATCGTAATTCTAAAACTAAATTTATTCCCTCTCTTATACACACCCAATTTACCTCTACTATTGCACAACGATCTTTAGTGGATGCATGGAGACTTTGCAACCCCACCCTTTTAGAATATACTTTCTTTTCCCCGGTACACTGTTCTCAATCCAGATTAGATTATTTATTCCTTTCTCACTCCCTTGCACAACACATCACTCAATCAGAGATTGGTCCTATACTTATTTCGGACCATGCTTCAGTATTTTTAAATATAGATCTACTTCCTCCATCTCATGGTACTAGACGTTGGAGATTCAACAACTCTCTTCTATTAGATCATAATTTTACCCAAAATTTAGAGTCTTTTGCTAAGACCTTTTTTCTTGAAAATGAACTTTCACATATTTCTCCACAAATTATATGGGATGCATTTAAAGCTGCTTCGAGAGATTTCATCATTTCATATGTATCCCGCAAAAAGAAATCCTCTTTAAATACTTTGAAATCCCTCACTACACGTATTAAACAACTAGAGCATTCCTATTACCGTACAAACTCTAAATCCTCTCTGTAAGATCTCATTAACCTAAAATTCACTTTTAATAAATTGTCCACAGATAACGCAAATTCATTTTTACTTAAAGCATCTGTGAAATACTATGGAGGTCAAAATAAATCGGGAAAACTCTTAGCGAATTATCTGAAAATAAAAAAAGAACGCTCCAAAATCAATTCGATTCTTACTTCATCTAATCGTATGCTTTATAAAAATGATGACATTCTGGCTGAATTTACCAGTTTTTATCAAGAACTGTATACACCCGATTCTTCTACGTCTCAAGATAGTATTTGTCAATATTTATCTTCCATTGATCCTCCTTCTCATCTTAATGTAGACTTTTATTCATTAGATAAATAAATTCAATCACAGGATATCCTTAATGCAATCCGTACTATTAAACATGGTAAGGCACCGGGCCCTGCTGGATTTACCATTGAGTTTTACTCTCACTTTTCTCAGTTACTTCTTCCTAAATTACATCAACTTTTTCTTTTCTTTATATCCTCTAAATCTTCCGGTGGCTCTTCCCAGGACGCTCTAATTTGTCTACTTCCCAAAGAAAATAAAGATCCCTTATTGTGTAAAAATTAAAGACCCATTTCTTTGATCAATTTAGATTATAACATTTCGCAAAAATATTAGCCCTCCGCCTGGAATCCTTGTTACCTCATTTAATTGGAGGGGAACAATGTGGGTTCATTAAGGGTCGTCATATTGCAGATAATGTTAGATTTTCAATGTTCTTAGTAAATCCAAATCTTATAAGCACTCTTTAGCGGCTATTTCCCTAGATGCTGAAAAAGCATTTGATCGGGTGAGTTGGCCCTTTCTTTTCTCTACTCTTTCCTGGTTTGGTTTTGGTAAAACTTTTATTGATTATATCTCTCTTTTATATTCGTCTCCCACGTCATCTATTTTAGTTAATGGCCTTCTCTCTTCTTCATTTTCCTTATATCGGGGTGTTAGACAAGGGTGTCCCCTTTCTCCTCTCCTTTTCATTCTTGCTCTTGAACCATTTCTGATAAAGATTCGTACGAATTCCCAAATCTCTGGTTTTCAATATGGTGAGAATCATCTAAAGGCCTCTGTCTATGCCGACGATATCTTACTTTTTCTTTCGCATCCACAGACCTCTCTTCCTGCTTTCCTATCGGAGGTACAACTTTTCGCTTCGGTTTCAGAGTACAAACTAAATTCTGATAAATGTGAAATTCTTCCTCTAAATAAACTGTGTTTTCATGCTGATTATATCTCTTCGAATTTCAGTTGGAAACCTAATAAAATTAAATATCTTGGCTTATGGTTCATGCCCACTGTTAAAGAAACTGTATCCTTGAATCTAAAAGAATTGCAACTAACCTTGAAAAATCTTACTTCCAGATGGAATCCTTTGTTCTTGTCCTAGTGGGGTCGTTTGGATGTGATAAAAATGATGCTGGTCCCTATAATTCTCTTTTATATATCCAATCTTCCTATAAAAATTCCTCACTCTCAATATAAATGAATTTATTCCATCTTATCAAGCTTTTTATGGAACAATAAAAAACCACGTATGTCTCTTCAAAAACTTAAAAGACCCAAGTTTATGGGGGGTGTTAATTTTCCGGACTTTCACTCTTATCATACGGCATTTTTCCTCAAGCAATCTGCTTTCCTCTTACAGGAGGATGATGCCGCGGACTTACCTTTAAGGGTCAATATTGAAAAGACCTTTTTACATCCGTTCTCCTTTAAAGAATTCTTATCCTTTACACGCAGGCCTTTATCTTTGTCACTTCCTATCTTTAATAATATTTCAAAAAAATTTCAACCTATTTTCATTTGTCACAAATCTCCTAAGGATAGATTCTTACATTCCTCCATTTGGTACCACCGCCACATTCGAATCAATAATAAAATTATCTTTTGGAAGGACTGGCATGCTAAGGGTCTTCATTGGGTTTCTCAACTTTTTCACGATAATCTTTGCATCTCGTTTGATAACGCCCAAGCAAAATTTTTGTTGCCTGCGTCCTGGGAAACCAAATTCAATTCTTTAATCACAAAGATTCAAGATACTTATAATACTCTCATGCCCTCCCACGTATCTTCTACTCCCCCATTTAATTTAATTACACTTTTGGAATCTACCCCTTCTGCTTCTCAATTATATAAGCATTTTCTCCCTCAGTCATCTACTAGAGAGAAAACAGAAGTAGAATTACTCTGGGAAACAGACCTCCAAATCACTTTCCCTATCCATATTTGGAACAAGATTTGGTTAAAAATAAGACGATCTTCCAGAGCAGCCAATACCACCCAAACTCTATTTTATATATATAATAGACTCATGTTCACTCCTGTTCATTACACAAAATAAATCAATCTCTTCCCCCTTCCTGTTGGTCTTGTTCTTCTAACAAAGCGGATTTAAAACATATGTTATTTGATTGCCAATATGTTTATACTTTTTGGACACAGGTTTGGCAACAAATAAATATTATATTTCATACGCAAGTCCCCCTTACTTTCATTAACATTTTCTTAGGGAGTGTTTCTGAAGATTGGGATTCCCAGTTAACCAATTTCTCCATAATAGACCTTCTTCTAGCCGTTGCTTTTCAGCAAATCACAAGGGAATAGAAGAATTCTGCAAACATATCCTATCGAGCCTGGTGGTATGCGGTTTGTTACAAACACAGATTAGATAGGGCATATCTCTCTCCCATCTCACTTGCAATTAAGCGTGACTCCCTCTGGCAACCTATAACTACTTTTTTAGATACTTCTGCCATGAATGCTTGTTCTCATAACCCTCGAATTGAGGAAGTTCCTAAACCTCCATGATTGTTTTTCATATATTATACTTACAGTGATATATTAATTAATTTTTTCCTTGTTCTTTTACTCTCGACTTTGATGTTTATTCCTTGAAATGTGACTATAAGTATTTTTAGAACTCGATGATTGTCTTTCTACCCCCTCCCTTCCGACCTTTTTCTCTTGCATATTTTCTTAATTTGATAACTTATATGTTCGGTTTTATCCTGTTCATATTATATTGTTTTTTAATCATTTGCAAATAAAATCTCTTTAAACTTAAAAGAAGTAGTTCTATAGGTGCAGAGTTACTGTTTTTTGGTATACTGGTCAATATATATTTTAAAGTTTCCACTCCAAAAAATTAGCACGTTGAAAGTTCTTAGTGACAAGAAAAAATGACACAGACATTGCAGACCCGACTCAGGGCCCACAGACCCAACTATCAAGCCATGAATGCATTTGGGGTGTTTCACACCTCAAACAACTCCCTGAAGCTATGCCCCTGCCCGTCCCACCTGGGCCTGGTAGTTCACTCTGGCAATTCACAACTACGGTCACATACCATACAACAGCCTGGAGTCCCTGCACTGGGATCACTTCTTTTAAATGTATTGTAACTGCACGCACTCTTCTATGTCTCTACTACGAGACTTGATGGTAGATTTTTCAAATTGGTGCATGTATGCATGGTTCCATGTTTCCATCCTTGCCTTTTACAAATCATCTTATAAAGTGGCTGATGGCCCCATGTACTAAGCTTGAGTTGCAAATAGAGATGGGGCACAAGCAAGTTAATAGGGCGAGCCAGAGCCGATCCAAGAGTCTGGCTTGGCTCACAAAGTACATGCACGACCTAAGCCATGCAAATGTTTGGCATGTATATATCGTGCAGCAAACATAATATAAAAATATGATACAGTCTCTTTAAAATTCAAAACGTGTATTTCCTTTACATGACCTTAGGAACATTAATGGCTCGCCCTCCCCAATGAAAATACCACTAATGAACTAAGATGCATGTCAATAGTCATGTAAACCCTAAACGTCGACTAGATTGTTATTATAGATGGAGGAATCTTATAGTCTATTAAATCAAACATAGGAGGTGCATGTACAGCTTACATCTGGAACTCAAATATTTAAAAGCGCTGTCATTTGTTATAATAAAGCAAAAGGAGGATCTGCAGGTGTTTATGGAATTGTAATTTAAAGTCCTCTTCAATGGTAAAGTCGGATTTTAAGTCAAAACTCTTAGAAAGTTGGCTTTTTCTTGTCTTAACCATTTGGTGCCTGCAGACTGTTCCTGGGTCACATGACTATGTGTAGTGGGCAGTTGGCCTTAGTGTATTCCTCCGAGACAGTATCACAAAAGGAGGGGGGGGGGGAAACACTGGGTTTTGGCAGGATGGGCTATCCTGACTTGATGGAAGGGGTGAGCTGTCACCTACCACACTTGCACTTCAAAGGAGCTCCCTCAGCCCATACACAAAGAACTTCATAATAGGTTTTTGTGACTCCATATATTCTAGGACCTGGGCAGGGAGGAAAGAAATTCCAGAACCAGATGCACAATGGCGCAAGGGTGCCTGCGTTGGCGCTAGGCAGCCACAAGTGCACCAGCACAAGGAGAGAGTAGGAATGTGCCAGAATATGGTAAATATGGCACATTCCTGCCCTCTCCATTTGACGCAGTGCAGCAAGTTGTCTTGCTGCGTTGCACAGCATCAAAGTATGATAAATCTGGCCTTAGATTTAAGTAAGTCTTGGAACAATGTCTATGCTTCTGATTCTTAGGAGATCTGAATTAGCACATACCATTGCTGATACCACTTTCGTGGGCTCAAGAAACGAGCATATAAAGGAAAAATACAGTACCAAAGTTAGTGGTTATCTACCTACAGGTCGTAACAAAGTGGATCCGCTGTTGTAATGTTGTGGACCGCTAACTTTGATTCTGCATTTTTCCTTTATATGCACGTTACTTGAGCAGAAGTGATATTTTAAGGTCCGGATGAATACCAATACACCTCCCATGAGGGACTAGTTGGAAGAAACATGTTGACCAATGATACACAAAAGCAGGGTCAGTTGACCGCTCCAGTATCTCTTCACTTTTTTAATCCTGACCCAGGCATGCAAGAATAAAGTTGTACGCCTGCTCTTGAGTCAGTTTTAATCACCACCATCACATTTTTGTTACCATTTTCGACTCTCTGCTAACCTCACCACCCTTAATGTCTCCATACGGCTTCTACCATATATAAAAACATCTGAAGAGCTCCTCCTTCTTAGAGATGGAGTTGTAGACCACACCGTGATCTGCTGTCATGGTGCGAGTAGAATCCTAATGATGAAGCATGCCACCGCTGGTAGGTGAGAGATTTCGTCCTTAAAAAGGAATACTTTTTGCTTGGCTAGGTTTCTGATTTTCATTTAGACCCGGATGTTCCTTTTTGTGTAAGATATATTAGTTGGGAGTGAACACCCGTGGGTCCTTAAATCTCCCCTGGCCCTCTTTTTGTGTTTACTTGTATGTGTACAGCTGCGGCTGTGGGTCATTATCTTAGTTTGGTTTTCTATTGCATAGGCTTGAGACTCTTTTTTTGGTGCACACTCACTCTTTCACTGACTTACTGACTGAGTTACCAAGATGGCTGAACTTACAGGGCTGTCATTTGACAATTCCATAGTTCAATCCATTCTCACCACCCAAGCCTACTACACACACCGATTACTCAGACTTTGGCCGAATCAGATGACTGGACCAAATTGATCAATCTTAGGAAATCACAAATCCGCACTTCCCTTCACAGGGCAGTGATGACTGAATATCTATGGGACAACTGTGCACCAATGGGCTTGATAGATACTAATACCCCAAGATTGTTTCTTGATGATAAGGTGTCCAGAAAAGACTGGTCTCAGATTGCTTGGCTTTGCACCAGGGACTGGCTCATCCTGATCATCAACACTGCCAAGCAGGTTGTGGATGCAATCCTAGTGGAAATTCAAGTCCTAGAGACACACCTAAAAACAATTGTGGCCATGACCCTGCATACAAAATGGATGGAAGACACCAATACAACATCCAAAGACTACAAAGACTCCTTACTAATATTCAAAATGAATACATTCAAGAAGGACCTGGCTCGGTTCTTATTAGAGAAGGTGTATCCATACACAAGTGATAATTACACTCCCTCATCCATGAATCAAAAAGAGAAAGACTCAAGAGGGCAAAAGAAGGGCACACACAATCTCCCCTCAGACACAGATGAGTGGTCAGGCAGCTCTGATTCAGGATCCAGTGGGTCCAACTGCTCTGGCTCTTAAAGAAAAGGATGCGAGGGACCAGCCAGACAATCCGTGGTGGCCCTGACACCCTGGGGTTACCCAATACAACACTTTCAACCACCTCCACCCCCTTTTCACAAATGTACTTTTTAAGGGCAAGGCAGAGGGAGATCAAGGGGAAGAAGAAGACAATAAAATGCTCATGTACATTGGAGCCCCCAACTGTCACCCCAACAAACACGGACAAAGGGAGACCCACAACCAGGCACGAGCTGCGGGATGAATTGGTCATCAATCTCAGCAGCCGTACCTTGACACCACAAGAAACAAGCCTATTAAACGTAGTGTTGGGCTTTGTGCCTACGTTCAAAGGTGAAGGCTTCCACATTCACAAGGAATTGGCCCAGTTCTACTGCAAAATACGTCTGCACTTCTTTTTTAAAGATAGAACTAACGTAGGCGATGCAAAATCTCAGTCCAACACAGACCTTAAGAACAAATTGTCCTTCACCCTCCTTCTCACATGCTTCATCAAGAAGTACTGACCTTTGAGAAGGCAGTACTGAAACATTTTGAGAATAACAAACACAATGTGCGACAACCTTTCTACAACCTCTCTAAATCTGAAGAGGGAGTCATTACTACATTGAGTATAGATACGACTATCACAATAAAACCAGCCAATAAAAGTGGAGCAATCGTCATTCTTGATACCGCCTCCTACAGGGATGAATGCCTTAGACAACTGAGTGCTAGGAGCTCCTATCGACCCCTTCAATGTGATCCTACCCAATGCCTTCAGTCCACCATAAAACTGATGGTGGAAGAAGCTGAAGACACAGGTTGGATTACGGGCAAAGAAGCTGATTTTTTGATTGCAGCTGACCCAGTTACTCCCTACTTTTATGTGCTACCCAAAATACATAAGCCCCAGTGCATCTGCTGACCTATTATCTCAGGGATTAGGTCACTGCTTGAACCCCTTTCTCAGTTCGTAGACTTTTTCCTAAGACCTCTTGCATGGACCATGCCCACTTACCTACAAGACACCAAAGACGTCCTCCAACATCTTGACGGTCTATCCTTTGACACAAACACTGAGTGCTTAATCGCTTTTGACGTTGAGTCACTTTACACATGCATTCCTCAAGATCAGACTCTTGCCACAGTAGAGTCCCTGCTCTCAGCCTTTCCCCCTGACTTACTCTTATCTGTCTCTTTCATTATGCAGTGTGCCACTCAGGCAATGAAGGAGAATTTCTTTCACATTGAGGACTGTCAGTACCTTCAAACCAATGGGACTTCGACGGGGCAGTACCTTCGCCCCAAGTCTGGCGAAACTTCGATACCAAGCATGTTCTCTCTGATGGGACTCTGTAACGCTTCAACATAAAAATCTGGAAGCGTTATATCGATGATATTCTTGTCATCTGGACCGGAGATGCAGTATCGATAGGATCATTTTATGAATGGCTGAACTCCCAAAATCCGTTTTGGAAATTCACTTGTGAATTCAGTAAAGACAAGCTCTCTTTTCTGGACCTATTGATATTTGACTGTGCCAGTATTCTTGAAACAGAGCTCTACAGAAAACCAATGGCAAGGAATGCCATCCTGTCCTACTACAGCTTTCACCCGAAGTCACTCAGGGACAACCTTTTCTTTGATTGAGGTGAAACTGCTCCTAAGTTGAGAAATGTAAAGAACGTTCTCAAGATCTGTCCATCCAACTTTTACCCAGGCAATACGCTGCACCACTGGTACATTCCGCGGCTAAAAGGGCAAGAAACAACAACCGGACTGCCCTCTTAGAAACAAGACCACCCAAACCCCCACTCGAGAGACTAGTCTGTGTCAACACTTTTAGCAGTCTCTCTAATTCCAGCAAGAGGGCCGTATGTAGCAACTGGCACATACTGAACAAGGGGGTACAATAATGTTGTCCCTGACATATTCACCTAACTATAACGTTATTTTAACCTTTAATTTCTTCAGTGAATTTCTAGAGTTTTCTTAACATGAAGTAATATTTTATTATCATACATAAAGCCAGCCCCCTGCTGTGCATGGCCACAGGGCCTTACGTTTTTAAAGGGGAGGAGTGCCAAGTGGCCCCTCTGTCCGAGACTTATTAGGCCCTGGGGACCCCATCCCCCTGGGTCTTTTTTATTTTTTCTAAAAGGGAGGGAGGGCTATTGTCCACCCTCCCTGAGCCTTATTAGGCCCTGTGGACCTCATCCCCCTGGGTCTTATGTTCTTTGGAGGGAGAGGGACCAAGTAGCCCCCTTCCCCAAGCCTCATCAAGCCCTGGAGACTCCATCCCTCAGGCTGTTTTTCTTAAGGGGAGGGGGGGTTGCATGGTCCTCCTCCCCAAGCCTTTAAAAGGCCATGGGGACCCCATTCCCCAGGGCTGTGTTTTTTTTAAGGGGAGGAGGCATACGGCCCCCTCCCAGAGCCTTTAAAAGGCCCTGGGGACCCTATTTCCAAGGCCATATCTCTTTTAAGGAGGAGGGGGCTGTGTGGCCTTATCAGGCCCTGTGGACCCCATACCCCGGGGCCTTTTTTTAAAGTGGAGGGGGGCCACGGGGTCCCACTCCCCAAGCCATTATAGGTCCAGTGGAGCCCATCCCGGGGCCAAAACATACATAAAAGGGGAGGGGGCCGCACCCCCCCTCCCCAAGTCCTTTTCGGCCCCAGGGACCCCATACTCCAGGGTCTTTTTTTTCTATTAAAGGGGAGGATGGTCGCATGACCCCCCTCCCCGAGCCTTATTGGTCTCTGGAGACCCCATCCCCCAGGTCCTAGTTTTTATGAAAGGGGCCCGGAGACCGCATGGCCTCCCACCTCATGCCTTATTAGGCCCTGGTGACCTCATCCCCCTGGGTCATTTAAAAAAAAAATTGAAGGTGAGGGAGCCACGTGGTGGCCTTCCTCCCCGAGCCTCATTAGGCCCTGGGCACCCCACCCCCCAGGGCCTTATATTTTTTGAAGGGGAGAGGGAACAAGTGGCCCCCCTCCCTGAGCCTCATTAGGCCCTGGGGACTGTTTCCACCAGGGCCGTTTTTTTTAAGGGGGGGGCACAGTTCCCCCTCCCCGAGCCTTTAAGAGGCCTTGGGAACCCCATTCCCCAGGACTGTGTTTTTTTAAGGGAAGGGTAGCCATGCAACCCCCTACCAGAGCCATTAAAAGGCCCTCAGGACCCCATCCCCCAGGGCCATATCTCTTTTAAGGAGGAGGGGGGCTGCGTGGCCCACCTCCCTGAACCTTATTAGGCCCTAGGGGCCCCATACCTCAGGGCCTTTTTTTAAAGGGGAGTGAGGGGGGGGGGTGGCCAAGATGGCGGACCAGTGAGATGCACTTTCGGCTCTCTCCGCTCCCCGCCGCTAGGCCCCACTGCCAATAGCCCCTTTCAGAATGCATTTGTGCCCCCAGCCATGATGCAGCGCCCCCTGAGATTGAGGGGTGCGCCTTGAGAGCTTCACAGGCCCACCCGAACCCGGACGGGACACTACAGAGACTGGGCGCGGTCTAGACAAGTGTCGGACTGAGCTTCCAGGGCCTGCTGGACTGCCCAAGATCACACACGTTCACCTCGGCTACCCCACGGGCGGGGTCCACGCCGGGGGGGAGAGATCACCTACATGCACATGTTCGGCAACCAGATTGCTGCGGAGTACTCCCTGAGGCGTCGGACCGCCGCTGGAGGCCTGGAGGGATGGAGTTGGCGCTGTTGGGCCCAAGCGTCCACTGCAGGCCGCCCTTGAACTGCGGATCCTGGGGGACAGGCTGGAGGAGGATCGCTGCGCTGGTGTTGGGTTGGCGCCCCTGGTCTCCCGTCCTCTCCGTGACCACGCAGCAGCTCTGCCCCAGAGCCTATACAGGGGTCTGAGGGTGTAACCGGTTCCCCGCTCTGGATGGCTGAGGCTTTGCCGTGCACACCTGGGGGCCTGTCTTCCCTGCGACCACCCAGCTGCACTGTCCCTGAGCCTACACAGGGGGCGGAGGGCAGAGACGGATCTCTTGATTTGGTCGGCCGAGGCATTGCCGCATACGCCCGGAGACCTACCTGATCGCAGGATTGCAGCTATTCATGGCAGCACCTTAAAAGACTTGTGCTCCACGGAGGTTGCCGCATATCAGGGGGAACCACGGGACCCGCTACTGCCCTTCCCCAGCCCAGGCAGTGATCGCAGGAGGAAGTCTGAGCGGTGACGTTGTGATCTCCAACAAGGCTTGCTGGGTGACGGACTCCCCCACCAGTGGCAGACAGCTACAGCTTTGGAGGTGAGAGGGGGGTGGGACTGCCAGCCTGCTCGAGTGCTGTGTATGCTCCTCCCGCTGCCCACAACACATTGCCTCCATCTGAAGGAGTAGTAAAGCGCTCCTTACACCTCGGGTGAGCTGAACACGCAGTGCCTCACCTGCTCACTGGGCAGTTCCAACCCTCCCATTTCTACGTGGCCTATGTAGTCGCACAATCTGCCTAGGTGGAGAAAACGGGGCAGTGGCTCCGGTGCCCAGCCAACGCCACAAGCTCAAGTGCTCTTGCATACCCCCTCCCCCTGAAAGTCACTGCGGCACCCGTCGTTTTGGTACCACATTGCAGGAGGGTGAACAGCCCCCCGCCGGATCGCCCTCTGACCTAGCACGAGGTGATCCACTGCTGCTGGGTCCCGACTTCTGGCTTCAACAGAGCCCAGGACCTGCCACCCGGTCTGGCCCCCAGGGGGTAGACCTTTGACTATCGACAGCGGGGTGGAGGCCTTTATATACCCCCCACTACGGCCTCAGAAAAAGGAAAGAGGGACAGGAATGTCAAGGACATGCTCCTTAAGAAGTCGGGGCCCAGGCAGGTGAACCCGTGTTAACAATGCCCACGGAAGAGCTCACAGACTCCACGCACGTGGAGGGCCCTATCACTCACCCTTACCTAGAAGCGCTGTTTGCCTCCCTACGAGAGGACCTTCTGTCTATCAAAACCAAACTGGCGAGGGAGCTTATGGAGGTCCGCCGGGACTTTGATGAGCTGGGTGACCGCGTCTCCACACTGGAAAACCATGAAGAAGGATGCGATGAAGAAATGGAGCAGCTACAACAGGAGATCCTCCGCCTCAGGGATCAGCACCTAGATCTGCAAGCCCACACCGAGGACCTGGAGAACCGGTCCCGGAACAACAACATACGCATCCGAGGTGTTGCGTCTGGGGCGGAGGGAAAGGACATTACTGCGTTTGTGGCGGAGCTGTTTAGATTCATCCTGGAGGCCCCTCCAAACACAGAGATCAAGATCAATCCCACCCACAGGGTCCCCCCCGGATATCCTGACCTGCATCCACGATTTGACCCTGAAGGAGCAAATTCTACAACGTGCCAGAGAGAGGCATCCCATCCAGTTCCAAGGTCAGTCTCGGTCCTGTACCAAGACTTGGTAGCGTCCACTTTGCAGAAGTGCAAGCCCTTCCGGCCCGTCACCTCGTGCCTGCGAGAAAAGGGGGTGCCCTACTCATGGGGGCATCCCTTTAGAATTGTTTTTTGCTTGGAAGGGAAACTGCATCAGATCAGCTCCTTGGAGCAGGCGAGCTGCCTCCTTGATCTGAAAGAGCCCCTGCCGGAGCACTCCAGGGGGGGGCAGCCCGGCTGGGGGGGTGAGGAGCCCTTTGGCCGGAGTGGCACTCAATCTTCCCTGGCTGGCCTTCGCCCGGATCCAGAGACCATTGCTAGAGGGCGACAGGCGGTCCTTGTCACACTGGTCGGCGATCCAGCCGGGCCGACAACGACATAACACAAGACGCCTACACACCACCTGGTTCTCATTGCTCTTTCCTTCTTTTGTACCTACAGGGGGGCCAGGCGGGGAGCGGGGCCACTAATACTCCCTTTTCTAATTTGTATCCCGTGGAGATTCACATCCTGGACAGTGACCCATGTTCTAAGGACCCATTGTTAATGTTTTTTGGGCCACTTGGCTTCTTTGTTTGGGGTTTATGTTGGACCTGGTAACCGATCATACACATCATTCCAGTCCCTACCCTCCTGTGTCTGATCTACTCGCTCTTGTATATAGCCAATGCGGGGGCAAGGCAAGCCAACGCAGGGCCACACCAAGCACAGCACCCTGCCGTAAACCACCATGACAGACACACTACGGATAATCACCCTCAATGTCAAAGGCCTTAATCACTCATTGAAATGGAGCTCAATCCTTTCTTACCTGAAAGGTTTGGGAGCTCACATATGCTTGCTGCAGGAGACACATCTCCTCCCTAAAGACCAACACAGACTTCGTTACAAAGCCTTCCCATACCAATTCTTCTCATCCCTTCTATCCAAGTCGGCTGGGATAGCGATACTGATCTCCCGGGCATTCAAGGGGAATTAAGGGTAGATTTTTAGCATATACCCTAACCCTGGGAACCAGTAGCATCACAGTGGGTACCATATACTCCCCAATGAAGGGCAGGAGTCCTTTCTCCACAAAGCGGTGACAGAGATTATGGGCACACAGGATAGACGGTTGTTGTTGGGAGGAGACCTGAACCTTGTGCTCAATAATGACTTAGACAGATCAACCCAGCACCATGGACAGACCGGGGCACTCTCCCTAGAGGCTCTAAACTGGTTGAAGGACATGGCCCTGACGGATCTATGGAGACTGTCTCATCCGCACTCCCAAGACTTCACCTTTTACTCCCACGCCCACAAGACCTATGCTAGGCTCGACTACTTCTTAGGCAACTCGGAGGTCACTGCTCTGGTTCGATCTACGGAGATTGATCCCCGCTCCCTATCTGAGCACTCCGCGGTGATGGTGACTCTCACAATCTGGATAACTAGCCCACCCTCCAGAACCTGGCGACTTAGAGACGCTCTGCTCAAGCACCCAGAAGTTATTGCCCAAATTATTAAGACAATTGAGGACTACCTGTTGATTAATGACACTCCAGAGGTCTCGGTCTCTACTTTGTGGGACGCCTTGAAAGCGGTAGTAAGGTGGGAGTTCATCGTGATAGCAGCCGCAGATAATAAGCTTCGCTGGGATAAGAGGGAAACCTTGTTTCGTCAAGTCCTGGAACTTAAACACATACACAAGAGAACGGGAGCCCCCAGGGTCTGGAGAGAGCTAGAGGCTGCCCGCGCCCAAATCGCCGGCCTTGATACCGACAGAGCGGAATATGCGGCACTTAGGCTTTGCCACCGCTTCTATGTGGGGGGTGACCGTGCAGGTCGACTTCTAGCCAACAAAGGTTACAGGAACATTATAGTTAGGCTCAGGTTTCACTCGTACAAAACCAGTGAAATTCAGCCATTATAGTTAGTGAGCTAACTATAACTCGTGCCCCCGCACTGCACTGCTTATGACCTCACATATTACATCACTCATGACATGGTCAGTGAAATCACTGATGACATCTGAAATGACATCACTGATGACATCATCCAGTGACTGTGAGTGTTTTTAAAAAGTTTATGTGTTAAATATAGATACCAATGTGTATTGGTGAATCAGTGGGTGTATGAGTGCCTGCTTGGATGATTCAGTGGGTGCGTGACTGACTGTATATGTCAGAGATTCGGTGGCGCTATAAAACAAAAGAAATGCATGTGAGAGAGAGCAGTTATGGAGACTTGAGGAGCACTGTTAAAGGGTGGTGGTGAGGAAATCTGTAGCAAAGGAGGTCGTTGAGGGGCGCCAACTAACATTATCGCACTGGGCTGCCAGCGCTAAAGCTGGCCCTGGCTTCACAAGTACGGAGTAATATAATGCACAACAAATTGCTGCATTGCCTTACTCTGTGCAAGGGAGGGGTTCCATGGGCGTTTGGTGGGGGGTGTTCCCACACAACCCCCATGGTTTTCGATGAATTCCCAGATTTACAAGGACTTGTCAGCCTGGGAATGTGTCAAAATCTTACGTCTCCCCAGGTGAGGCGTAACGAGGAGAAATATGTTTATTTCTCCTCGTTTTTTCCTCTTTCTGCAGCACACACAGAAAGAGGAAAACGCCTCTATGGATTGTTTTTTTGCAGGAAGGTGCCCTTATACTATTGATGGATATGAGGAGAATAAAGGAAATGACCATTAGACTTCTATGAAGACCCCTGGGTTCAGAATATGCAGATAATAGGAAGCTTTAGAAGATGTTTAGTACTTTTTTAGAATAATAATGGTAATGTATGAAATTAGACTATACATGATCCAAAAATGTTTGTAAAAATATAAGAATGTACATGTTGTAGGTGATGCAATTTGTATATAGGTTGAGAAACTGTCTTTCAATGCAAAGGAAACATTGGTTGTATCAGTACTTTCTGCACATTATGGTTTGAATCAAAAAGTGTTAGAATGGTTTTATTTTTAGGACATAGGAAATATCAATATGTATCACTATTTTGGCACAATATGGTTTGAATTCATATATGTGAAATACTGATTGGTTCTGATCGGTGATTTTTATGTTTTATTGATTGCTGTTAAGCCTCTCAGTAAAGTTATATATATATATATATATATATATACATATATTTATATATATATATATATATACATATATTTATATATATATATATTCACTGAAAAAACCATAGGTTTTAGGGACAGTTATAGTTACAAATTAGCATTTAAAAACCTTTGAAATTCACTGAAAAACCATAGGTTTCAGATATGTTATAGTTACAAATTAGCATTTAAAAACCTTTGAAATTCACTGAAAAACCATAGGTTTTAGGGACAGTTATAGTTAGTTGGACATTTCACTCGTACAAAACCCGTGAAATTCCCCCGTTATAGTTAGTTCAGCTAACTATAACTCGCGCCCCAGCAATGCACTGCTGATGACGTCACATATTACATCACTCATGACATGGTCAGTGACATCACTGATGACATCACTGATGACATCTCAAATGACATCACTGATGACATCATCCAGTGACTGTGTGTTTCTGTAAAGTTTAAATATTTTTAATATATATAGGAAAAGACGTATTGAAGAATGAGTGGGTGTGTAAGTGTCTGTATGGATGATTTAGTAGGTGCGTGACTGACTCTATAAGTGAGTGATTTAACGTATCTTACTGAATGCATGGGTTAGTGACTAAACTGGGTGAATGTCTGTATCCGTCTGTCTGTTGCTGTGTAAGTGGCTGCATGGGTTTGTGAATAGCTACATGAGTGTCTATATGAGTTATTGATTGGTTGTCTGAGTATCTGTATGGGTGCCTGAGTGTTTGTGTGGGTGGGGTGTGTGCGACTCTGTGCATAGATGTGTGAGTGGGTGATTCACTGGGTGGATGGTTTCAAGAGTGCATCTGTGATAGACTGTATGGGTGGGTAAGTGTGTGTAAGAGTGTGTTAGTGAGTGAATGTATGTCCCAGTGGTACATGTGTGAGTAACTACATATGTGAAAGCCAGTATATATGTGTGTTGGAGTATATAAATAGCTATAAGCGAGAGTGAGTGATTGTGATAGTGGCTGTATGGATGAGTGTGTGCTTGTATCAGTGATTGTATAAGAGCGTAACAATGTGCTAGTATTTGTATGATTAAGTGAGCTGGTGTGTGTATAACTGTATAGGTGAGTAAATGGCAGTGTGTTTAATTATTTGCATGACTGACTAGGTGTGTGAGTACCTCTATGGATGAGTGGCGGGGTTTGAGTGTCTATATAGGAGTAAGAGTGCATATGATAGTCCTGTACTGAGTGACCATAAGTATGAGTGACTGTACGGGTGAGTGAGTGGATGTGTGTGTGTAGACCTAAGAATCAGTGAGTGGGTATGTAGTTATTGGTGTTGGAGTGTCTATAGTTTTGCGAATGGCAGTCTGTAATTTAGATTGGGTGTATCAAAGGTTATATTAGGGTGTGAGGAGCTGCATCAGATTATCACGTGGATGATGTCATCAGTGATGTCATTTGAGATGTCATCAGTGATGTCATCAGTGATGTCACTGACCATGTCATGAGTGATGTAATATGTGACGTCATCAGCAGTGCATTGCGGGGCGCGAGTTATAGTTAGCTGAACTAACTATAACGGGGAATTTCACGGGTTTTGTACGAGTGAAATGTCCAACTAACTATAACTGTCCCTAAAACCTATGGTTTTTTCAGTGAATTTCAAAGGTTTTTTAAATGCTAATTTGTAACTATAACATATCTGAAACCTATGGTTTTTTCAGTGAATTTCAAAGGTTTTTAAATGCTAATTTGTAACTATAACTGTCCCTAAAACCTATGGTTTTTTCAGTGAATTTCAAAGGTTTTTAAATGCTAATTTCTAACTATAACGTGTCTGAAACCTATGGTTTTTTCAGTGAATTTCAAAGGTTTTTTAAATGCTAATTTGTAACTATAACGTGCCTGAAACCTACGGTTTTTTCAGTGAATTTCAAAGGTTTTTTAAATGTATTAATTTTTATATTATTTTTTTCATACTGATTTACTACATTTTTAGAAACAATTTCTTTTACATATTTTATTTTTTAAATTACATTGTAATTACATTATACATTACATTACAAAAATACTTTCTCAGAATGAATTACTTTAGTTTAAATACTTAGCACATAGGCAATAGACTTTTAAGTACAGTAGTTACAGTTGTTGCAATGGGCAACACATTTTCAAACACAATGCAACATTCAGCTCAATGTGAATTTCTAGTTAAATGCAATTAGTTACTTTATGGATTACTTTTCTAACCACAGGACTGGATCCTAGATTCAGTCCTGGGACATCTCCTGTAAACAGTTGAGTAAAAGCGTTTTGGTTACAGTCGTGATTTTTAAGGAATATTATTGTATTTTAAAAGTTGAAACTTTTCCTCATAGAATCACCAATGTTATCCTATGGAAGGAAATTCACTTAGCAGGTAAAAACTGTTATCGTTACTTTTTCTTACTCAGTGTTGGATCCTGGATCCAGCACTGGTGCATCTCCTGTAAACAGTTGAAAAAATGCGTTTAAGTCATACAGGCGATTTTTAAGGAATATTTGTAGTTTGTGAAAATCGACACTTTGAAACTTTTCTGCTGAAAACCAGACAATGGATTCCTATGGAAGAAAAGATAAGTTACTGGTAAGTACGGTTAAAATTACTTTTCAGGGTCAGTGCTGGGCTAAAGATGCAGCACTGGGTTCTCTCCTGATAACAGGTGAGTAAATCGGAATTCGTATTTCGGCTGATTTTAGAGGAATATTTGTATGTTTCAAAAATCAACACTTAGAAACTTTTTCAGCAAAAAGCAGGCAATGATATCCTATGGAAGGAAATTCAAGTTCCTGGTAAGTACGGTTAAAATTACTTTTCAGGATCAGTACTGGGCTAAAAGATGCAGCACTGGGTTCTCTCCTGATAACAGGTGAGTAAATCGGAATTCGTAGTTCGGCTGATTTTAGAGGAATATTATAAAGTTCCAAAACTCCACACTTAGAAGAATTTCCAAGTGAAACCAGTCAATGTTAGCCTATGGAAGGAAATTCAAGTTACTGGTAAGTATGGTTAAAATTACTTTTCAGGATTAGTACTGGGCTGAAAGATGCAGCACTGAGGTCTCTCCTGATAACAGGTGAGTAAATCAGAATTCGTATTTCGGCTGATTTTAGAGGAATATTTGCACAATGGTGAAGGGAGGGGCGGGGCCTGAGGTGACATCTGTGCAAACGCGCCCGTGGCGCGTTTTAAGTAGGGGGATTAAGTCCCCTTGAATCATGAGGGTCCCTACGGGCCAACTAGCCCACCAGGAACCTCCAGTATGCGCCAGGGGCTGCGTTGCAGAGACATGTACAGAGGCCACACCCCTTTTACACCTCTCTGCAACGCAGCTCTGTGGCGCTTTCTGGACGTACCTGTTGGGCTAGTTGGCCCCCAGGGACCCTCAGGATTGAAGGGGATTTAATTCCCCATCTTAAAGCGCGCCACGGGGCCTGCTTGCACACATGTCACCTGAAGCCCCGCCCTCCTTCACCACTGTGCAAACGCGCCCGTGGCGCGTTTTAAGTCGGGGGATTAACTCCCTTGAATCCTGAGGGTCCCTGGGGTGCAACTAGCCCACCATATACCTCCAAAAAGCGCCACAGAGCTGCGTTGCAGAGAGGTGTAAAAGGGGCGTGGCCTCTGTACACCTCTCTGCAAGGCAGCCCCTGACGCATACTGGAGGTTCCTGGTGGGCTAGTTGGCCCCAGGGACCCCAGTATTCAAGGGGAATTCGTTCCCCCTTTTTTTCCCCTGAAGGGGGCTGTGTGGCCCCCTTCCTTTTTCCTATTTTTAGGCCCTGGGGACCCCATCCCCCAGGGCCTTACCCCTATTTTTTTTATTAAAATTAAAATAAAAAAACGGGAAAGGGTCCGCGTGGCCCCCTTTCCTGGGCCTGTATTGGCCCCGGGGACCCCATCCCCGGGGCATGGCCTCTTTTTTTTATTTGGAGGGGGCTGCGTGGCCCCCTCCTCAGGCTATTAAGGCCCGGGGACCCCATCCCCGGGGCCGGCCTTGCACTTTTTTTTTTTTTAAACTTTTTTTACCTTTGGGGAGGGGGGCTGCGTGGCCCCCCTCCGTGGCCACTGTTGCCCCGGGGACCCCATCCCCGGGGCCTGGCCTCTCGTTGGGGACTGTGGGGGGTCCCCAAACCCCCCACAGTCCCGCCCGGCTCCCGTGTCCTACGGGAGCCGGCATTGCTTTTACACATGGGGAGCAGCTAACATGCTGCTCCCCATGTGGAAAAGCAATCAGCTTTGGATATTGGAAGCGAGCTCTCTCTTCCAATATCCAAAGCAGTTTGCAATGACAGGACGGGAGCCGCGAGGCTCCCGTCCTGTCATTGCAAACAGCAGTGTCCCGGGGGTAGGCACCCCGGGACACTGCAGGAGCCGACCCTGGGGGTGGCGGTCCCCAGGGCCACCACAGGCTCCAGGAGGGGGCCGCGCGGCCCCCTCCTCCACATTTTGAAAGCCCCGGGAGGTGGTGGTCCCCGGGGCTTGGGGGTCCAAACGGACCCCCATTGTAATTTTTCTTAGTGCCCCGGGAGGTGGTGGTCCCGGGGCATGTGGGGGCTGGAGCCCCCACCCAGGTTAATCAAAAATAAAAGAAGCCCCGGGAGGTGGCGGTCCCCGGGGCTGCGGGAGGGCTCAGAGCCCTCCCGCACCATTACACATAAAGCCCCGGGGGGTGGTGGTCCCCGGGGCTTGGGTGGCCCTTAGAGGCCCCCACACATAAAATTAACCCCCCAGCATGCCCCGGGACTTGGCCCACCCGGGGCCAATTAACATCGAGCGCGGAGACCGCGCTCGATTTTTTCGGCAGGATTCGCGCACCCTGAGCGCATCCTGCCGATTTTTTAATAAAATATATATATTTTTTTGCCCAGGGGGTCCTTGTGGGACCCCTGAGCAAACCTAGGGGTCAGGGTGTTTCTACCCTGCCCCCTTTGTGCGCTTTGCGCACTTGTTTCTGTCCCTTGGTTCTACCGAGGACAAAATGGCTGCCAACATTTCCTGAATCGGAATGTTGACAGCCAGCTGACAGCCAATTAACATGCAGCTCGTGATCGGGACGGTGCGCGCAGGGTGCGCTGAGGTACGCGGACCCTACTCGGCCATAGATATCACTATCTTTTTACTTTTGATTTTCTCAGCAACTACTGAACGGATTTACACCATTTAACAAAAGGGTTCTTTCTGAACCAAGAACTACCTCTTTGCCAAATTTGGTGTAATTCCGTTCAGCAGTTCGGGCTGTAGCCGTGTCTAAAGTTTCCTATGGAAAATTGCATGGGGAAAACGCGTTTGGGACCCCCTTTTCTCGGCCCTTGCTTGGACGAATCCCCCGAGACTTTCAGGGTAGGAGCGGACCGGAGCGGGCCATAAAGTTTGAAAATTTTGCGAAGATACGTCAACCGGCAAGAGAGTTATTTCATATAGAATGTCGCGGATTTCCTATGGATAATAGGTTGTAACTATAACTATCTACTGGCGACCGCCAGTAGATAATATATATATATATATATATATATATATATATATATATATATATATATATATATATATATATATGGTGTTAGAACAGAAATGCTGTACAATTACATTACATGACTTTATAGCATAGAATAGCATTTGGCTATTATGGTAGAAATTAGAATAAGTGAGGATAGAACAGTCGTATTGGGTCTTGTGGGTGGTTAATGTGGCACACAGGGCACAGTTTAAAATGGTGAATGGCATGTTTGTGGTTGTGTGGTTGGGGAGAAGCACAATACAACTCAGGAACCTGGTAGAAATTCCAGGTGAAGAGTTACATGTAGTTTTGTTTTTTTCCCAGTTGCTGGAATGTGGGTCTTTGGAAGTCAACTAACCTGTCATCGGAATAATTGCAGTTGATTCTAATTGCAGCTAAGAACTGATTGTCGTGTGTTGAACAAGTTACTTACCTTTAGTAACGCCTTATCTGGTAGAGTCTCTATCTAGCCACAGATTCCTTACCTTAGAATTATCTCCAGGCGTCAGACTGGATCCGGAACTTTTTCACGAGTAGTACCCCTGCATGCCCGTAGGTGGCGTAATTTGGCTCCGCATGGCGACATCGGCAGCGTCCGTGCCGGAAGTAATGTGTGCAATGCACCATCTCAGTGTGCTGACATCAGTTTCTTTTTGCGACTTTCCGTGCCAGGAGCCCAGAGCCACGAAGAACACTGAGCACTGGTGTGGAAAACTAGGGAAAACCCTGACCCTAGAAATCCGTTGCTGCCTAGCAGATGTCCAGGACCGGAACTCCGCGTGTCAATGCAGTGGTCACAGTCTTGGCTCTGTTGGAATGAGCAGGCAAACCCTCAGGGAGTTGCTTCTTGGCCAATGCGTAGCAGATCTTAATGCAGAGTATGATCTATCAGGAGAAGGTCCGCTTCTGCACAGTCTTTCCCTTCTTTGCTCCGACATATCCCACGAAGAGTTGGTCATCCACCCGGAACTCTTTCATGCGGTCAAGGTAGAACAACAACAATCTTTTTGGGTCCAGACGGTGTAGTTGCTCCTCTTCTTTAGAGGGATGTGGCAGAGCATAAAAAGTAGGCAGAGTGATGGAGTGACCTAGGTGAATGGAAGTGACCACTTTCTGTAAAAAAGAAGCTCTCGTACAAACCATCAGTTTGTCTGGGTAGATGTTAAAGTACAGCGGTTTGGATGACAAAGCCTGAAGCTGAATGGCCGTCCTGATGTTAAGAAGCCTGAGAGGGCAATTGTGCAAAGGCTCAAAAGGAGCACACATAAGGAAAGTGAGAACAAGATTGATGTCCCAAATGTTGCAAATCTTTCAAAAATCTTTTTAAAATAGAGGATTTGAAGAGAGATGGCTGGTCAGGCAACTACAGAAAAGCTGAAATAGCAGAAAGATAGCCTTTGAGAGTGCCCTAAGCAGAGCCCTGCTTAGCAAGAGAAAGAATGAAGAGAAGTACCTGAGAAAGGAAGGCAGAAAGGGGATCGATCTGTCTTTATTTACACCATGCCACAAAGTTTCGCCAATGGCAGGCATATGCCGTCTAGGTTGAGGGATGCCTGGCTTTCAAGACTTCGGGAGGAAGGTTGAATGCTGTCAACTGCCGCTGCTCAATATCCACTCAGGAAGGCAAAGAGTGGACAGGGTCAGGTAGAGGACCCTGCCCTGCTGCTGCGACAGAAGATCCTCCCAAAGAGGCAGCCTGATCAGAGGACTGATGGCCATGCTCAACAGCTCGTCATACCAGACTCTCCATCTGTGTACACAGCCACGAGAATGACTTGGGCCTGGTTGTTCCTGATCTTTTTGAGAACTCTGAGCAGGAGAGGTATGGGCCGAAAGGCGTACAGGGGGCCTGTGCTCCACTTGAGACGAAAAGTGTCTCTGAGCGAGAGCTGATTTGGAAAGTCCAGCGTGCAGAACTGCTGACATTGCACGTTCTGGTCGGTGGCGGACAGATCTAACCAAGACTCTCCCCACTACTGAAAAAGTCCTTGCACCACCTCTGGATGGAGACGCCATTCGTGATCCGCTAGGCTTCTTCGGCTGACTTTGTCCGCCCTGGCATTCTGAGAGCCCGCCAGGTGTTAAACCACCAGGGATATGCCCTGACGTTCCAGTCATGTCCAGAGATGCACGGCCTCTTGAACAAAGGAACTGGGTATATAGGTCTACAAGCGCTCGTATGGATATCACAAATAATGTAATAGAATGTCAAAATCAATTTTATAGCGGTGCCTTCAGAATGGGGAGATGCACCCTACTCCCCCCAACTATCAATCCAAGATTGAAACAAGCAATTTACAAGATTCGAACATACACAGGTATGTAATCGGGTGAAGGTGCAACGTGTTCGAAGGCGGCCGCTTCGTAACAGGTAACCCCAATCTGGGACCTAAATTTAGAACGAAGCGGTACCTAAAATATATATAACAAGACTAACAACCCTGTACATTGGGTATAACGTTTGGAAGTCCATTTTTATATAAAGAAACTTTGGAATTGACCTCCAAAATCGAGCGTGATTTTAGGAGGTACAAATTGCTGGATTTTATTGAAACTTAAGCCCTGAGGAAGTTGTAGGGGTATTGCCTCATTGCGACGAAACGTGTTGGCTAAAAAAAGTGGATGGAATACAAGCATATGAGAAGATACAGAAGCCTACTGTGTTGTGATATATTTTTTGTACAGTGTATTGTACTATAATTTGAGTTGAGGAGCGTGTGCTTCGAATCTTGTAAATTCCTCTTGAACAAAGGGTCCATGACTCCACCCTGTCCTGTTTTTTGCAGTACCACATGGCAGTGGTGTTGTCCGTGAACACCTTGATGGAGGGTAGAAAGGCTTTTAATGCAAGCCGGATTGCCCGGAACTCCAACAGGTTGATGTGGAGTCCGGATTCTGCTAGAGACCAGAGGCGTCTGATCTCCACCTCTCCCAGATGGCTGCCTCATCCCCTGAGTTACGCATCTGTCACTACTGTCAGATTTGGTTGTGGAAGGGAAAGGGGTCTGCCACTGACCCAATCATGGTTCGTTAACCACCACTGCAGATCTTTTGCTGTTCCCTCCGAGATCTGGACCATGTCAGAGAGCTTTACCTGATGCTGCGCCCACTGGAACTTCAGGTTCCACTGCAAAGCCTGCATATGCCAGTGGGCATGTGTCACAAGCAGGATGCAGGATACCTAGCAGCCTCAGAGTCAGTCTCACCAAAATCCAGAATAAAGGCTGAAACATGGGTATCATTACCTGAATATCCTGGACTCTCCGTTCTGGAGGATAGGCCCGAACCTGCATTGTGTCCAGAACAGCTCCGATGAAAGGAAGTGTCTGAGAGGGAGTCAAGTGGGACTTCAGCACATTGATAGTGAACCCCAGCAAATGCAAGAGGTCTGTCGTAGTCTGGAGGTGGGAGACGACAGCACAGTGAGAGCCTGCCTTCAACAGCCAGTTGTCGAGATAGGGGAAGATTGGCACCCCTGATCTCTACAGATGAGCTGCAACCACCACTATCACCTTGGTTAACACCCTAGGGGCGCTGGTAAGGCCAAAAGGCAGCACAGCGAACTGAAAGTGCTCTGGGCCCACCGTGAACCACAGGTAACGCCTATGGGCAGGCAGGACGGGAATGTGGAAATATGTATCCTGCAAATCCAAGGCTACCATTTAGTCTCCCAGATCCAGGGCAGACAAGATCTGAGCGAGTGTGAGCATTTTGAACTTCTCCTTCTTGAGGAAGAAATTGAGAGGGTGCAGTTCTAGGATAGGACGAAGGCCTCGTCCTTCTTGGGCACCAGAAAGTAGTGGGAATAGCAACCACGACCTACTTCTGACGTCGGTACCCTCACTATGGCTCCCTTGGCCAAGAGAGCTGTCACTTCCTGGCAGAGAAGGGATAGGTGGCCCTCCGTGATCCTGTTGTAAGCAGGTGGCATGGAGGGAGAGGTAATCATGAAGGGGACAGAGTAGCTCTTTGGGCAATCTGCAAAACCCACTGGTTTGATGTTATAGACCACAAGTGGGGCAGGTTATGGTGGATCCTGCCCCCCACTGGGTATCCATGATGGCAAGAAGGCAGACTATATGGGTTTGGAGACTGTGGCTGCTGGGGGGAGTGGTGAACTGGCCTGATCTCTGGCTCCCCGACTTACAGGGTCTGTGGGTACCATGTCCTTGGCCACGGAGAGGCTGGGAAGCTTGCACGTCGCGGTGGCCTGGATGGTGTAGATGCAGCTGGGAGCCCCTTCTGTTGCCACAAAAGGAACGAAAGGTGGATTGGGGGTGATGAGGGGCCATGGAAAGGCCCAAGTACCTAGCTGTAGCCCTGCTGTCCTTAAAGTGCTCCAGCACTGAATCTGCCTTGTCTCGGAAGAGATGGGAGCCATTAAAGGGCATGTCCATAAGCGATGCTTAGACATCCCCTGTAAAGACAGTCATCCTCAACCAGGTGTGGCACCATAAGGCCACTGTGGACAAACCTGCTCTGCCCAGTGAGTCGGTGGTGTCCAGCCCACATTGGCTCATGAACTTAGCTGCGTCTCTCCCATCGGCAACTGCCTGGGAGAGAACCGTCCCAGCCTCCTCCCGTGGAACCGTTGGGAGCACCTGAGCAACTGTATCTCACAGAGTGTGGGAATAGCAGCCCAAAAAGGCATGCAGTGTTCACGGACCGCAGTGCCACGCTGGTGGAAGAAAACCACTTCTTACCTAAGTTGTTCAGCTTTTTGGATTCCAGATCCGGTGGTGCGGTTGGGAAAGCACCAGGATTTACGTGGGAAGTAGAGGCTTGGACCACCTAGCTCTCTGGGATAGGGTGTTGTGTGAGGAAGTTGGGATCCCCTGGGGCGGGGTGGTGGCAGCATGCAATCGTGTCATAAGGCTGGTATTCTTCAGGGTCTAGTGACTCCTCCCACTCCTCCGTGAGTCCTAGCCCATAAGAATAGGGCTCAGGCCTGGAAGGCATGGCTCCAGTTGGTACTGGAGTTGGCGAAGACGACACCCCTCCGGCTCCGTGTTCAAGTCAGGGATCAGAATGGGGATGGTGCCGCAGAAGGGCACCGATAGTGCCGGCAGCACCGGGATCAGCACAGGGGAATGTCAAGGTGGCACGACCAGTGCCAGTTCAGATCCATGTGTGGATCCGATGGGCCCAAGTGGCACAGGGACTAGACCCGCTAGCGTGGATCCAGTAGGAGCCCCTCCGAAATCAGTGGGGCTGAAGGCATGCCAGGGGCGTCTAGTAGCCTAAATATGAGGTCCATAGCCGCATAAAACTCTCTTAATTGGGCGGGGGTCACTTCAGCTCAAGACGTATGGATGGAGATAGAACATGACAGGTGTTTTCTATCATTGAGGGCATGGATTGGGTGGAGGGTCACAAGACCTCAACCCCCAGCAGGCTGACCCTGTGTGGGACAAACCCACAGCTGCAGAAAGCAGTCTGCCGAGGAACCAAAAGCATCAAGGGGCTGAATCGGAAAATTGTAAGTGCAATTTGCAGTTCTATGTATTAATGGTTTGCAGTTGCAATTTGATAGCTTATCGACTCCACAAAGGAAGTGGTAACCCATTCGCAAAGGATAAGGGGTCCATTTGGAACTCCTTTCCCTTTGTGAATATAAAAAAATATTTGTTAGGGAGTAGTCAGTGTTCCAGGGTACCACTGCAAACTCTTTAACAAATGTCTTTTAAATTGTAATTTTTGTTAAATGGAGACCCATTTCTTTTAAGGAAAAATTGCAACATTTAAAAAAACCACTTAGTTTAAAGGTGATCACAGGCATGGTATTCTGCTAACCCCAGGTGGCCACCATCCCTGTGATGGTATCCAATCAGAGGGACTCACAGTATGCAACCTACCGCATGAATATTGATATGGTAGGTAGAAATGCAACCCACTCAGAATGATGGTTTTGTAAACGACCTACATACGTCGGTTTGTAAAATCTCACTGGATTCGCAAAAGTCAATGCGCAATTTGTGACCACTTTTTACAAATCCAATTTTCCTACCTCTGGCCCCTGGAGTAGCCCAACCCTTAGCCAGAGAAAGATTATGAATCTCCTCTCATCCAGTCTAGGCCTCGCACTAAATGTTGGCCTTATTGTCAAGAAAACCATATAAAGGGTTATACACGTATATATTAAAATAATTCGGCCAATGTAAAATCACAAGCATTATTCCTTCATTTATCATTCACAGGAGGCAGTGATGGCAGCCTGAGCCATTTCTCTGCAGCACCGTCCTGTGGGAAGTTGATATTGGCTTGTCCATGGAGCCATTATTATTTCTGTATTAGTGCAGGCTGAGCCAGGGCCATGTTTTACATGGGTCCTCTTTGACATTATTTGTTCAAGCTTTGAAAGGTTTACTGGCCGGTCCAATACCTTCCATAAACATTCTGAATGGCACTTATTGGAAGCACATGAAGCTCTTGCTGCAGATGTTGCTGGCCTTTGCCATAGCAACTGCATAACAGGATCTGACTTTTCATCACAGTGGGGCTAGAAATGTCCTGCCTGTAAAGACAGCGGTAACAGGTCTGCATTCTTCCCTTTGTACTCGGGTCCCATGAAGATATTTTTCAGTTGCCTTTTCTTCTAGTTGTAATAAAGAAAGCAACTTAATAGCATGTTGGGAGAAGATTTAGTGAAGCAAATGATGTAATATAGCAATGTTAACAGGTGAAAGAAAATAACAATTTTCTAGCTTTCCCCATATTTTACTCTTACAGCCAGATGAAGTGTAGTATTTACAGGGCCCTCTCTAGGTATCTTGGAACCAAAGGCAGAGTACTGTTTTTCCCACCTACATTTTGTTTACTGTCATGCCTTGTTTTAACAGTATAGTGTAATAGGATATGGGAGTAAATCAGCTCCTAGAATGGGTGTTTGAGTGCGATAATGTCTTGTAAAATAGAACACTCAAAACATGTGAAGTTGTGGATGTTTACACAATTTATAAGGCACAGTCTCACGCTGGATACAATCAGAGATTTACTCCTATCAAGTATGGGAATAAATCTGCGTCCAAGATGGAAATAGGAAGGGAACACTCCCTAGGACAGGTGTACGTTTGTGTAGGGAAAGAAAAAAGGTAGCGAGTGCTTCAGCATAGGGTAACTGACATTCACATTTCTAAAAATACATCTGTATGTTACCTGCTCATGCAAATATAGAATTCACAAAGAATTCCAGGCGTACTCCAGGGATAATGGTCACAGCTTCCAGAGATTATTCCTGGAAACCTTTGTGAAGTCCCAAAAGGTCAGAACTGTACTCCAGATGTAGGTGTCTGAAATGGTATTAGTAGCACATACACAGTTCTTGTGTTTGATCTTAACATCAACACTTGCAACAAAAAACCACTTACCTGCCACCTTATTTACCACCCCCCAGGCAACTCCACCACTTTCTCCGAACACCTGTCGGACCTGATTGCCCACTACTCACTACAAGACGCGAACAACCTTATTCTGGCGACCTCAACCTACACTGGAACGAAGATAACAACCCGCTAATCCAAAACCTGAGTGAGTTACAATGCAACAACAACCTCACGCAACACTGCAAGGAAACAACTCACAAAAAAGGTGCAACCCTAGATGCCATCATAGCCAACCGCGACACGGTGACGATAAACCACACCCTGCCCGTAGATTGGTCCGACCACCACTTAATCCTCTTCCACCTCACACAGCCAGCCACTATACAACCCCCACCCAAGAACAGCCCAAATGGACCAGAAATCTCAATCAGATCAACATGACTGACCTGGAGGAAAAAGTCAACTCCCTCCTCACTACCTCCTCGGATGATCTATCCACGACAGAACTCACTGACCACTACAACACATCCCTGACATCCATTCTAGACCAGATAGCCCCCTGAAACTAAAAAAAACCAGGAACATCCCATCCAGATCCTGGTTCAATACGGACATCAACATCGAAAGGAGACAACTTAGAGCGACAGAAAGACTCTGGAGAAACAACCCCTCCGCAAGCCTTCTAGAACAACTCAAAGCAGCTCGGAGAAAATACAAAAAACACATCCGTAATGAAAAAACCAACTTCTTCTGCTCCGCCCTGGACAATGCAAAAAACAGGCCCAATGAACTATTTAAAATCATCAAGCATCAAACCACTAAGCCCCCCGTACCTCCCACCCAGGCCTCCAATGAACTGTGCGAAAACTTCGCCATCTTCTTCGAAGAAAAAATCTCCAAGATTGAACACTCGCTGGACACCAGCACCAACCCTACCTGCCAAAGCCTGCCCCCAGCTCCAATAGAAAGCACATGCCTACACCACACAAATACATGGAAGTCCTTCAATCCCATCACGGAAGCCGAGATTATCAAGCTAATCTCCACCTCCAAACCCGCTTCTCACGTCCTGGACCCTATACCCACTCAACTGACCAAAAAACTTAAACTCTCCATAGCCCCGCTCTGGTGCAGAATCATCAACAGCTCCCTGAGATCCGGCATCATACCTGAATGCCTTAAAGTCGGCCAAGTAACGCCACTACTAAAAAAACCAGGCCTTGATTGCATGGACCTGAACAATTTCAGACCCGTCTCCAATCTCCCCCTCCTATCCAAAATACTCGAGAAATGCGTCCTTTCACAACTGACTCAACACATGGACAACATCAACCTTCTTGACCCCCACCAATCGGGATTCAGAAAAGGTTACAGCACTGAGACGGCGATCCTCAATATCACAGATGACATCCATAAGTCACTGGACTCCGATCACTGCTGCCTTCTCATTCTCCTCGACCTATCAGCAGCCTTTGACATGGTAGATCAGCAACTTCTCATCAAGGCCCTACAAGAAAGGGTAGGTGCCGATGAGATGGTCCTCCGCTGGTTCACCTCCTTCCTCCAGAACCGCTCACAAAGGATAAAAATTAAAAACTTCACCTCCGACCTCCACCCCGTCAGCAGAGGTGTCCCCCAAGGCTCAGTGCTCTCACCACAACTGTTCAACATATACATGGAACCCCTCACCACCATACTTAAAAAGGCGAATATCCCCTTCCACCTATACGCCGATCACACCCAGATCTATCTGGAAACTTCCTCCCCAGACGACATCCTCAGACTAAACAACACCCTAAAAGAAATTCAACACTGGCTGTCCCTAAATCACCTTAAACTTAACCAGGACAAAACGGAGATCCTCCTCATCTCCAACAAAGAAGAGAACCCACAAATCGCAGAATGGCTTAAAGCTATGGATGCTCTAAAAGGCAATCTCACCCTGGCTAACTCCGTAAAATCCCTAGGAATCACCCTAAACCCTAAACTGGACATGACCAACCACATCAAAAACTCTGCAAAGACTGCCTTCCTCAACCTAAAGCTTCTCTACAAAATTAAACCATTCATCCCTACTAAAGACCTCAAACAAGCCACCCAATCGCTGGTGCTATCCAGACTCGACTATGGCAACGCAACCTTAACCGGCACCACAAAATCCCACCTGGCTCCCCTCAAAACAACCCTCAACGCAGCAGCCAGAATGGTCACCGGAATCAGAAAATACGACCACATTTCACCAGCACTAAGAGAACTAAAATGGCTCCCAGTCGAACATCGAGCTAACTTCAGAATGGCCTGCCTCACGCATAAAGCCCTTCACACTGGAAAACCGGACTATCTGGCCGCTAAACTCAAGAGGGCCGGGCAGACAAGAAACCTCAGGAGTTCGAACTCCCTCCTTCTCATCCCCTTGAGAACACGCAAACACAAAACTGCCGCGAGGTCATTTGCTGGAAATGCGCCAAAAATCTGGAACTCCATCCCAGCAAATATCAGAACTATCCCGTCCTTTACAAAATTAAAAAAACACCTAAAAGCCCTCCTCCTCAACCGCTCCCTCCCGAATGGATAGCCGCCGCCCGCACGCTATCCCTGACGCCGATGCTCTCTGACTCTACATCGCTCAGATCCACCTCAACCCGCTTCAAGACAAGTGTGCAAATAATTAAGCTGCCTCAAGACCTCAGACTACCTCAATAAAGCATTCAACGAGGCTACCTCAGGACTCAACCACTACCTCAAGAAGCCTCAGCACTCTTGGACTGCCGAACTTTATGTTTTTAAGACTGCTCTACTATGTAACTATTATGAAACACTGTTGTAAAGCGCTCCAATACCCCCGGGTCAGGTCAGCGCTATATAAAACTCCATAAATAAAATAAAAATAAATAAATCTTAATGAAAGTCTTGGCCACAAGGCATGTATATATCAAATCTGTGCCCTCTGCTCACGAACACTCAAAGGTGTTTGAGTTCAAGCATGCTTGGGGTTGGGTGGACAAGGCCCGATGGGAAGGTGCAGACCTCGCTCCTCCTGAGGGACCTAACCCGCTGTTGTATATTACTGATAGGCGCGATGTACTGAGCACCAAGCTCACTCCGTGAGTGGTAGCGACTTACAGAGATGTGGATTATGATGCTATTTGGCTTGGGATTGTTGTGAAAGGGCGGCAGAGTTCCGAAGGAGTCCATTGAACATGGAGGTGGAAGTGTAAAGTTTTATTTCTAGCTACATGATTATTGCTGTTGGGACGGAAAAGTCCTCTGCATAGTAATGGACGTGCACCCCTGTGCTGAGTGTCCAACAACTGTACTGATGTCTGGATCCCTAATGCTGATTTTTGTTGTCATAAGTAAACACGGATCATGCGTGTGCACCATGACATAGGCGTGTCTCACATATTGCGGTCTTGTAGGACCTAAAGGTGGCGCCCAATGTGCTACCCTTATAGTGGTGAGAGGCTATTCCCTTCACCAGGAGTTAAGCAGCACGAGGGCGGTGGTTGCAGCATACTGTGTAGTGATCCATAGTAGTGAACAGGTCCTTTTTAACCTGTGTCACTGGAGTGAGGCCTACATGCTCACTCATTTTTAAAGCTACCCTGCTGTGTGCTTAACCTACCCTTGGCCTAATCGGTTTGTTGTTAAGTGTTGGGCAGTGCAGGAATGGTGTGCCTGTACCGGGTGTGTGTGCCTGGGAAGGGTGAAACACAGGGATAATGCAATACTGAGCAGTGCATGTGCTAGGTATATGTGTGCCTATGAGTGGTGCAATACGAGGAGGGTGTAGTGCTGTGCAGTGCGTGCATGGTAAATGTATGTGCTGGGTGTATGTGTGCCTATGAGTGTTATGTTATGTTAATAAAAATTTCTATAGCGCACGTACACCCAGAGGTTTCATGGCGCTTAACTTGATCAGTGTCACAAGAGGGGCGGATTATGCATAAGCCTTCTCAAACAACCATGTCTTGAGCATTTTTCTGAAACCCAATAAATTATTACAAGATCTGATCGCTAGTGGAAGAGAGTTCCAGAACTTGGGGGCCAGATAGGAGAACCTGCACCCTCCCTGCCGTTTGAGCTTATAGGTAGGGGTAGTTAGCAGCTGGAGATGTGCAGATCGCAGATTACGGGTGGGAACATGTCTTGATATCATGCAACTGATGAATTTAGGGCTCCTACAATGAAGGGCCTTGAAAATTAAACATCCTGTCTTAAAGGCTGCCCGCTGGATGATAGGGAGCCAATGAAGTTTTGCAAGTAAGGGGCTGGCAGATTGCCATTTTGGCCGTTTGTGGATAAGTCTCGCAGCTTGATTTTGTACCAGCTGGAGACGTTTAAGTAAGAACAATGGGAGGCCGAGGTAAATAGAATTGGAAAAATCAAGGCGGGAGAGAACCAAGGCCGTAACAACCTGTATGAGAGCGGTATGAGTGAGCAAATGGGCAATCTTCCTGATTTTGCGTAGTTGGAAGAAGCATGAGGAGACCACTGTCCCTACTTGACCTCTAAATGAGAGATCGGCATTTATGGTGACTCCTAGGCTTTTTACAGAAGACGACGGGATGGGGGGAGGACCCAATTCAGTTGGCCAATAGTGTGGGCCCCAATAGATCTTGCCTTTTCCGGGCAGGACTAATTCGGTCTTGCCCGGATTAAGTTTGAGATGGTTATGGTCCATCCAACTCTGGATATAGAGCATGGTATCTTGAAATTCCTGAATTGAGTCAGGAGAGTTGTCGATGGTAAAAACAAGCTGAAGATCATCAGCATAATTAAAAGTAGTCAACTTCCTATTCCTTAGAGAATGAATCAAGGGCAGGAGGTAAAGATTAAACAGGTGGGGGGACAATGATGATCCTTGTGGGACCACAACAGGTGATAGCGGTCATGGGGGCGGTAAAAGGAGCAAGGCGAACTGCTTGGGAGCGGCCCTCAAGAAATGACTTGATCCAATTGAGAGCTGCACCTTGAATGCCAGCCTGTCTGACACGGTCCAGCAAAATTTGGTGGTCGACCGTGTCAAACGCGGCCGACAAATCCAAGAGCACCAAAGCCTGAGGGGTAACCTTGTCTGCGTTAGCTCGCAAGGCGTCTAGAACCGCGAGAATAACAGTCTCAGTAGAATGGGCGGGCCGGAAGCCTGCTTGGTGAAAGTCCAGATGTTCAGAATGTTCGATAAAATTGTGGTACAGTACATCAAGTATACAGTGACGTGCAGTGTGTAGGTTGTATACATGCACTGAGTATATGTGGGTCTGTGGATAGTACAATACATAGAGGACCCTGTGGTCCATTTGGGGAGATCCCGGCCTGCTTGGTAAAACATGGAGAGGAGGTAGAAAGGTCCCCCCATACAGATTTGTGTGTTGCTGCGTTTCTGTAAGCTGGGTGGGACACACACTGGAGCCTGGAGAGCCAGACTCCCCTGTACACTTTAAAGTGTGCTCTTTGATTCAGTGAAAGGACACAAGGAAGAGGCCTGGACACATCTCAGAAAGGAAATGAGGCCGATGAAAGAATTATAAAGAGTAGGGGTGGAGGCCCTGGGCTAAACATTTGATGCATGGTCATGGTCTGTGTTGTGGGACTATCAGCTTTGGAGTTGCTCCTGCTGTGACAGAATGCTTTTCAAGAGTAAGGGAAAGAAGAGAAGAGAAGAGGAGTCTTCAAAAGAAGCAGACCCCCACCATAAAACTTCAATGTCTCAGACCTTATATCACATTTGGCATCTGGAAATGGACTATAAGAAGGGGAGTTTGAGACCCCAAGAATTATCATCTGCCAAGCAGTCAGACCGGCTGTGTGAGGAGGGGAAGCTCTGCAAGACTTCTGCCTGTGACCAGGACTGGGGATGCCTGCTAGTCTCCCTGCTGTGTGATGGGACATCACCCAGGTAATCCAAGACCTCTACCATGGAGACTGGAGCAACAGCACCTGCCTGCTTGCCAAGACTAGTGTGCCCTGTGAGGAAGAGGAGAGTGTTGGAGGGAGCGAGGTCTAATGGGGAGCCCTGTCAAGTGGACTTCCTTTGCGAGGTGTAAGGAAACGGCTGCTGCACCGATCAATTTGTTGCCTGTATGGAAGACAGAGTAGGCGACCCCCATATGCCAGGGGAGATCCGCTCTGAAGTGAGCCGTATGCCGCACTGCACCAATCGGGCTGGAGCCTGTGCATAGAGTCAGCGACCCCATATGCCACGAGGGGCTGCTGTGAAAAATACTGCTGTGCGGTAAGCACCTTAGCCTTGTGCGGTAATGGACAGTGACTCTGTATGTCAGGTGGGGCCGCCACCGAAGACTCCCACATGCCGATCTGGCAGGAGCTCGTGTACTGTGAGATATGGTGGTCTCGTATCTCAGAGGGGGTCACCGGAGCATCAAGAACTGAAATGAACTGCAATCCCTTACCAGAGAAGTGAGGACGCTTTGGGAACACCTGCACACCATCACCCAGGCAAGCAACCCACAACAGGATCATCACAACCACCCCAGACCGGGAGACGAAGTGGACTCTTAACCTGCAGGAGGAGCTGCAGAGAGCTTGATCACATGTGAGGGACTCTGCACCCGCTGAGTGCAGCCACCTGGGCCACGTGTGCAGACTCATCTGAACTCAGCTGTAGCTGCTTCAAACACCTGCAGACAGAGCGCACTCAGGAACTTCTGATGCTCTACACCTGCGGGTGAGGGCAAGACTGATTTCAGGCCTGTCTGGCCCAGGGGAACTTGCTGCTAGTTAGCGCTGTAGAGCTGGAACACTATTGACTTAACAATTAGAGTCAAAATGGACTATTGGGACTCGTAATGCTAGTGGGGCATAGGCTGGATGCCACCAACTTTGAATGGGGAATAACCAATATAGCTAACGCAATGAGAGAGTGGAACAGGGAATCGCCACAAAACACTACCTCATGGGCGACAGTGTAATTGTTTGTGAATGTCGTATTTTTTCTTTGTGTGGTAGGAGGTAAAAATAAAATACTTCTCTTTTTTCATAAAAGTAAGTATTTTGCTGGACAATTATTTATTTCTGATGCTGCACGTATTTGAGTTATGTGCCATATTCACTATCCTGTATCCACACCCCTTTGGTCACCCGAGGGAGCATTTGACTGCTCGGACCACACTATCCTGAGAGACAAGTACAGAAGGGGTACTTGGCCCACTTGCTCAGACTCCATAGTAGGTCGGGCACCAGGACAACAGGAGTAAAAGGCCTCAACCCCCACGTTTGGGCCCAGTAACCCATGTTTGCCCTGTGGCCCTCGAAAAAGGGCTCTGACAATTACTATCTACATTAGGATATCTGAACCTAGCTGAAGCTATTAATGTGCTGGGAAGAACTTTGGAATTGGGTCTTCTTTGAGGGGCCGGAACTAAAAGTCTAGACCAGGACCTGCAATGGGTCTACAACACAAGGCTCTGGCATGTGACAAATCTGGTAGGCTATTGGCCAAGTTGTTGCCTAGAAAGAACACAAATCTGAAATCACTTCTCCAACGGCCAGTGATGGCTTCTGGGCCCTCTTAAATCTTCAGATCACTATGTTTTTCTCAGAGTATTAGCTCATCTCGACTCCCAATCTCTGCTGCTGCACCCAGCACACACTGATGAATTTCTAGAGAAGACACTGTTTCTATGTTTGAATCATGTTTGAATCGTGTTCAAGAAAGAAGTTGGTAACTGCATTCTCGTTGGAATGATTTGGGGAGTTGGGCAAGCACTGCTTTGGGGAGGAATAACACAGCTGGGTCTGGTGACCTATCAATAGAAATGTATAACTCATTTTAGGTTGCATTTGGTACATGCATCCATTCCCATCAGCCAGCAGATTGCCAACAAGGAGGTGTGAGGCCATTACAGTGCTTGAAGTCAAAGTCGGCACGTACTTCATAAATAGGTCCTCATAGCACTCATTCTCAATGATGAAACCCGACTCCAAAGGGAAATTTCTGGCATATAGAGTACAAACACTATTTGGGAATCTGGCTCCCCATGACCAGATTGGTTTTATCCCTGACTGGAATATGGCAGCCAACCTCAGGTGTCTTTTTTAAATCCTCTCCTAGCTGGCCTTTGGTAGCCTCTCTCATTACTGTGAAGGTATGCAATACGCTGGAATAGACTACCTACATGGTGTCCTCCATAGGATAGATGTTGGCTTTGGCTCAGCTATTGCACATGGATCCACCAGCATATGGGAAAATGGGCAGAATTATCTCTGATCAATGGCAGATAGAGAGCGACAATGGTGCCTACTGTCATCTGTTCTGTTTACCTTAGCAATGGAGTCATTGGCTTTTAGAAATAGGACACACGGGATAGAATTTGGCATAACAATAGGAAATCACAACTACCTGATTGCCCTTTAAACTAACAATATTTTGTTTTACATGAAAGGACCAAATTTTGAATGAATTAGAATATGTGATGTTAGTTTCCATAATGCCTATCTGCTGGTACTGAGCTAGAGGAGGTTAATCCCTCACCGCTGATTGGGGCACCACAGACCTTCCAATACCTGGTGATTCATATATATTACAATAATAAGCAGATTGTCAAAGGTGGTTCACTGACAAAATATCGAGGTTAAAAATATAGAAGTAAAAAATATCGATGAAAAAATATTGAATGCAAAAATATCGACTCCCTATAGTTAAAAAGGTAAGTACTAAAATATCGAGAAAAAATATTGATGTAAAAAATATAATTGCACAAAATATCGAATTTTATAGATATATAAAATAAAATAATAAATATTAAATATATTAAATAATAAAATTAATATAAAAAATTAAGTTTATTTAATATAAATTTTAAAAAATATAATACATTAACTTAATTAAAAAAAGTTAAACACATACATAATAATTCATATATATTTACTTTAAAACAATTAAACTATTAATTTAAATTTATTTTATAATTTTAAAATTATATAAAACTTTACTAATATATATATATATATGTACCAATAACATAAAATTTAATTAAAAAAACATTCTATTACAAATTAAAACAATAAACTATTTAAAAATCTTCAATTAATTCAAATGTTTCAGCAGTATGTGTGACACTGTTTATTGTATATGCTGTAATTATTTGCTCCCTGCCTCATATTTGTTTATTGTTATCTGTATGTTTGGGAAACGGGGGGAAAAAAGCAAATAAAGATATTTTAAAAAAAAAACTATTTAAAAATCTTCCAACCTAAATTTCCCACTCCAGTGCGTGCAACAGTAGGGAAAGTGTTGGATAGCGGAGGGGTAAAAATTACTATTCCCACTCCTGTGAGTGCAACAGTAGGGAAAGTGTTGGATAGCGGAGGGGTAAAAATTACTATTCCCACTCCAGTAAGTGCAACAGTAGGGAAAGTGTTGGATAGCGGAGGGGTAAAAATGTATATTCCCACTCCAGTGAGTGCAACAGTAGGGAAAGTGTTGGATAGCGGAGGGGTAAAAATCATTATTCCCACTCCAGTGAGTGCAACAGTAGAGAAAGTGTTGGATAGCGGAGGGGTAAAAATTACTATTCCCACACCAGTCAGTGCAACAGTAGGGAAAGTGTTGGACAGCGAAGGGGTAAAAAGTACTATTTCCACTCCAGTGAGTGCAACAGTAGGGAAAGTGTTGGATAGCGGAGGGGTAAAAATTACTATTCCCACTCCAGTGAGTGCAACAGTAGAAAAAGTGTACACAAACCAAAAGAGGAAAGCTATCCACATATGCTAGGAGGTGGACCTAATGACAAAAAGACACAGATCTCAAGAAAGTCCATCCTAAGAGGGACAATGAGTTTGTCCCTCTTAGGACGTTCTGTTCCCAACTGCCCTGGGAACAGAAGGAATGAGATTATAAAAATAATTTCATGGAATGTGTACGGACTAAAAACCATGCTGCAGAACAGAGCTGCATTTGAATTCTTACAGACTGGGGACCTGTTGTGTCTCCAAGAAACTTGGTTGCTTGCCCCATTGGTCATCCCAGGTTTTATGGAATTCCAACAACCAGCAAAAAAGTACAACATATTTGGAAGGCCATCCGGGGGCTTATCTATATATGTAAGAATTGTCAGCAACATAGCAACAGCAAAATCTTCATTAAGCACGGATATGGTCTAAGCTATACACCTGCAAGGTTTGAAATTGAACGACTGTCCAATAATGTTTCTACTCCTGAATGTCTACCTCAACTGCAAAGGTACACCGAGACACTGTGAGATGAGGGCTCTGGTGGATACACTTGAAGAGCTGCTTAGTAACCACCCGAACTGCGGGATTGTAATGGCCGGGGACTTCAATACTCATAACCTGGGGATATTAACAGATGTTTCACCACCCAGGGACCGTGCCGGAATTTTACTGAATACACTTCTAAACACGTATAGATTAAGGCCAATACAAGAGATAAACTTTTCCAACTTTGATATGAATAAAGATTCACAAGGGAAAAATAAATCTTCGATCGGTTACATTTTTATGTGCAATCACTTGCATGACCAAGTAGTAGAATTCGAAAGACCAGTGACCATCTTCCACTGGCTATAGTCATCTTGCTGCAAATGGCCAGTCTTCCGCGTATTACCCCCCTGGGTCTGTCCAACGGGGAGGAAACACACACGCTCTTGAGAAGGCTAAAATGGAACAAAATAGATATATCCAGCATGGCAGTCTGGAAAAGCAACTGGTCTACATTCGCCCAAGACTTTGCAGCGGGCAACATATCCGAGAATTGGACAAAACTGGCGCCAGAGCTGTATTGCCTCTTGTTAGGCAAAAAAACAAATCATCAGCCCAACCACGGAGAAAGGGTGTGCTGTCAATTCCAACCTAGGTGTGAAAAAATTGAGCAAAGCAAGCGGGGTCTGAGACAAGCCAATCGTAATTACACGCGAGAGAGAGATGATAAAACACTCCAAAAGCTGCTGATAGCGAGGAAAAAACATAGAAAAACGTATGGGACCACAAAAGGCAACAGGCAGACTCCCAATCGTTGCACATATTCATTCTGCTAATTCCAAGCAGACAGGCTGTATTCTGGTCATACATCAACAAGTTGTCCGGACACTGTCATGACCGGCGTAATGGGGTCGCCAGTCACACATGGATTAACCATGTGAATTCACTGTATTGTAGATCTTCTGATCATACTCCACCGCACCACCAACGACCCCTTATTAGCATTAGCCCGTCTAATATTTATCAAACAACCACTCAAGAAACAACTGAGCCTACTGTCGCAGGAAAACGTGTGGTATCAATACTAAAGCACATCAGAAGGTACGGGGCTCCGGGACCCAACGGCCTACCCGGATACCTCTTTAAAGAAGACTGTGAATTTTGGGGAACCATATTTACTCCGCTCTATCAGTTCTGCATGGTTAATTCAACGATCCCTGAAGCTTGGAAAGGTTCCTTGCTTCAACCAATCCACAAAAAAGGTGATACCGGAGATCCAACTAACTATAGGCTGATAGCCCTTTTGGATATTGAGGCAAAGGGATACGCAAGCCTTCTTTTGCAAGACCTGCAAAACTGGGCCAATGACAATGAAATCTTACCAGCTTACCAATCCGGCTTCAGGGCAGGAGCATCAACATTGGACAACATCTTAGCCCTCGCATATCTGGTAGAACAGTCCACCCAGAAAAACCGGCTCCCACTTTTCGCATGCTTCATAGATTATTCTGCGGCATTCGACTGCGTTAACAGGAACCTGCTTTGGCGGAAACTACAAAACTGGGGGATCCCGATCACGCTGCTGAAAGCCATCATTGCCCTTTATACCGGAACTTGGGTACGGGTGAAATTATCTATGAATTCAGCAACAAAAAAAATCTACACAGACCGAGGGCTGAAACAAGGCTGTGTACTGTCGCCCTTGCTTTTTAATTTATACACTGCAGACCTTGGCAAAACAATATCTAAAGCCAATTTGTTAGCCCCTAAAATCGGGTCGACCAGACTGTTCCTAATGCAGTATGCAGATGACATGGTGCTAATGGATCATCCTAAGACGGGTATGCAAAGATCATTGGACGCATTAAGCATCTAAAATAACGAAAACGTTCTAACAGCAAACGCAGGAAAAACAAAGGTAGTAATTTTTGGGAAGTATGCTAATAAACTTAAACAACAATGGAGAATGGGCAAGTTGAAAATAGCAACAACTAAATATAACTATCTGGGGGTTTGGATCATGAGCAACGGGAAGTCCACAGCCCACACTGCATCCATCGAATCAAAAGCTAAGGCAGTGACGTACGCCCTATGCAAACTGAACTCCAAACTAAGTAGCCCGACAACTGAGCCCATCCGAAAGGTCATAAGAGCTAAGTTACTGCCTTCAATTACCAATGGCCAATTGGTATTTCCTGCTGCATTAATCAACACCATGGAACTTGCCAACTGCTGAGCATTAAAACAGATCTTTCAGATACCTGCCCACGCCCGGAACGCCTTGGTGCAGCTGGAATTTGGGCTAAACAAACTATGCTACGAACATTGGGCATCGATTGTCCGGTACTATCGAGGGGCCTGTGCAGCACCACCGAATACAATGAAAGCAATCTTAAAGGAAATTTTTGCGAAAGGCAATAATCCGTGGGCCAACGGCCTCCTCACTGCTTGCACTGGACTGAACCTTGACCTGTCCAACTGGCAGGACTTTATCCATCAACCCGGAATTTTAAAATCTATTTTAAAAAAACAAGTCAGATTATTATCCAAGGAAGGCGACATGAAGGCTATTGAGTCCTCCAGCAGCAACATCAGGTTAATAGCTAGTTCCTTCCATGACAAATTGAGACAGCCATACCTTGACTCAGCCTTGAACAAAACAAACTTAAAGCAAATTCTGTCAGTGAGACTCATGGCATTGCCAATAAAAGATATAAATACTCGCTGGAAAACATTAGAGGCGGTCACCACCTGTAGACTGTGCCACCAGTATGAGGAATCCATGGCTCACTTGGTATGCAATTGCCACCGACTGAATTATGCACGTCGCACTTTATTGAAACCTCTGTTTTTAAAATATGGCACACGTACTTGCACGGATGCAATGAAACTTCTTTTTAATTTGGAGATTTCAATGGAACTGGCCAGACTAGAGAAATTTGCACACCAGCTGAAAGAACTTATAAGTAAAGACTCAGCCAAGGATTAGAGGCTGAATACAGCTTCAAATCAATGTTTACATACTTAATTTTATTGTCTCTTACTGTCGTGTATTGTGATTACTAGAAATGAATTGATCAAGTTTTATCCACAATTGAAGAGGGTTTGTGGATGGAGACATCCCGCCCAGTCTTTTTTTTTTGTAACAATTTTAATTAATTGAAACAATAAATAAATTCATTCATTCATTCATTCATTCCAGTGAGTGCAACAGGAGGGAAAGTGTTGGATTGCAGAGGAGTAACAATTAATATTCTCACTCCAGTTAGTTCAAAATTAAAAACAAACAACATTTTAACAATAAAAATATTTACAAAACAAAATAAATTAAAAAATATATAAATATGTTAAAAATTCAAATAAAATATATTTAATATTTAAAAAAAATAAAAACATATTATAATGTTAAATACATATGACAAATACCTACAAATATTATATTAAATAAAATACATAATAATTTCCAAACAAATAAATATTTTTAATTAGAAATTATTTAGAAACAAAAACATTAATTATTACATAAATTTACTTTTTATTTCCTACCCTATAACACCACATAATTCACAACCCACATCTAAATTTAAAACAAATGTACTTCCTTAATTAACATAATTAATTACCAATTAAAGAAATATTATTAATTAAAAAACAAATTGAAACTCATAAAAATGGTTTAACTTCCCACACTTTACCCTATAATCCCCACAACCCACAGCTAAAAATAAACTGTAAAAAAAATAATTACACATTTAAAACCTATTTTCAATTAAAAAACTAATAGTATTTAACAACTAATTATAAAGTAATTAAAATCAATTTACTCCCCACACTGTACCCCTATAACAATAAAACTCACACACCGAAAAATATAAACAAATACCCTAATTAAATATAAATTAATTAATTAATATTAATGATCAACTAATATTTAATTAACTAAACATAAATTACTTCCCACCCTTTACCCCTATAAACCCCACAACCCACACCTAAAATTAATTACACAAATTCCATGTTCATTAATTAATAAACAAATATAAACAAATACCCTAATTAAATATTAATTAATTAATTGATGTTAATTAACAACTAATTATTAATTAAACAAATTACTTCCCACCCTTTACCCCATAAACCCCACAACCCACACCTAAAAAATATCACACAATTACCATAATTATCAATTAATTAGTTAATTTATATAAACAACTAATTAATTAATTTAACATAAATTACTTCCCACCCTTTACCCCTATAAACCCCACAACCTGCACCTAAAATTAATTACAGAATTTCCATAATTAATTTTCAATCAATTAATTAATATAAATTAACAACTAGTTCATAATTAATCAAACATAAATTACTCCCCACCCTTTACCCCTATAAACTCCACAATCCGCACCTAAAATAAATTACACAATTAGCATAATTAATTATCAATTGATTAATTAATATTAATTAACAACCAATTAATAATTAATTACAAATAAATTACTTCCACAATTAACACTATAAAATCTAAATTAAATAAATACAAAATAATCATTGATTTATTATAATTAAATTACTTCCCACCCTATTCCCCTATAAACCCATAACCCGCTACGGAACAAAGAAAATCCCAAATTTAATTAAAATAAAATTCATAACTACTAAAAATTTAACACATATATTAAAAAACATAAACAATACTTATACAAAAAAACATACATCACATACATTTAAAATATAAACTAAAATACATAACACTAATTAAAAAATCGATATTTTAAACAACTATATTTTTGCAAACAATATTAATGACTTCTGTATTTAAAAACAATATTTCTTACCTTAAATTCGATATTTTTTACCACAATATTCTTGCTGTCGATATTTCTGAATCACGATATTTCCAACTCGATATTTGTGTAAGTCGACATTTCCAACTCGATATTCTGTCTCAACACCGTCAAAGGTGATCCAAGCAGGGTAGTGGGCTCTCTCAGAGATTCTGTGGTGTCCTGGGCAAGCTTAGACTCTTGGAGATGGACAGAGTACTTTTAGCAAGCATGGTGGTGCTCCCCAGCTTCCACAACTACTCCCAGAGCATAGCAGTTGTTGTGAAAACACAATTTTTAAGGAGCTGAATGCTGTGCTCTCAGGTCTTGTCTTGAGTGGTCAGAAGCGCATGGTGACCTCTGCAAGTTGCATTTATGAGCTGAGGGAGGGGTCTATGTGTCCCAGGCTTACACACTTATGGTAACAAGTACAACCATAATTGTTAGCTATTGAGCCATTGCTATTGAATTATAATTCCCCAAAAAGGGTGTTTTAGACAAAAATCTATGGTCTAAACAAGTTAATGTAGCACTAAGCAAAAACTGAGAAGTAATGCCGTCTTAAGTTGGCGTTCGCTGCTATGAACTGAAGGAGGAGAGCGTTCTGATAACAAAACTTCATATCATTTGCTCTGAGAATTTCCCCCATTTGCAAAAAATACACAAAATGTGGATTTTACCCATGTGGAGACCATTATGAATCCCATGTTTTACAAATCTTGGCCAATGTGTGCTAAATATTATGGACCCCTTCGGGTTCATTCATGTCCTCGGCTGCAGGGTACTCAGAACCTGAGCATCACAAGGCAACACATACTCTATTGGGGTTAGTATGGAGGACAGAAAGCAATATTTTATGGTACGCACCGTGCTGGAGATGTAGGGAGGGATATCTCACAGAAGAAGTGTCAGTGGGTTTTAGCCTTCTATAATGTAGTGTCATACAATTCTAGACTTAAGTTTGTTTAGTCTATCTGACCAATACGCGTCTCCAAAAAATCCACCGAACACCAGAGAGAAGGTGCCCTATTTGTCACATAACCAGTGCTGAGTTTGTTCATTCGGTTTGTTCATGTCCCATTCTACAATCATTCTGGATCCAGTTAACCACCACACTAACTGAAATAACCAGTAAGAGGAGTCTTAAAAACGTGTGGCGAGCTTGCCCCAAGCTTCACTCACACAGAAAAGGGGAAGGTAAGTGAATAGCTTTCAGGACTTGTCATGTTACTAGCTGAGCAAAAACATTCCAATGTCATGTGAGTCTATTGAGAGCCCCCTTCTCCAAGAATCTTATCACAACATCTGCATATACTTCATGAATGACTTACAAAGACACCTGGACACCTGCATACCTGGCAGCATATTTGCTCTTGCTATGCAGCTGCTTTGTTGAGAGAAAAGTACATCGCTAATAGCCACCCACATGCCTTGAGTGGCTATTATGTCCCTGGTGTCTTCAGGTAAGAGATATAGTTGGGTTTTCCATGCTACATCTACCTCCACAAGCAACTTTGTAATATCTTACCAGGAAGACTAGAAATGGCAGCACACATCTTAGGGTCTCGCCAAATCTGTATCAGACAGGGAAGGCATAGAAGATATGACCTGCATATCTGCAGCCCAGGTGCATGGCGACTACCTGGCACAAAGACAAATGCAGAGAGAGGACCGGAAACTGGGTCAATATTTATCAAGATTTAGGGGCCGATTCCGATTCGGGCCGGAATTCACTCCGACCGAGCCGGACCCGGAGAGAATTCCGACCGAATCGGACCCTAGCAGTCCGACCGAACGAGTACGATGCACACGTATGCAATCGGACTCGAGTCGGTCGGACTCCCATTGAAATCAATGGGAGCCTGTCGTACAATGCGTACGCGGGCTCCCATTGACTCAATGGGTGCGAGGCGGACAAGGGCGCCCCCTACAGCGTGTACGCGTCCATGCGCATCGCGGCGTACATGCACAGGTAGGGGGGACCCATGGGTCCCCCCTGTGTGCGACTCGTGCGCCTACGCATACAGGGGGGTCCGACGCGGACCCCCAAAGTCCGGCTCCGACAGCTTTTTCGAGCCGGACGGCGCGAGTCGATCGGACTGCTCGCGGCGCGCATCGTACTTACCCAGCCGGGAAACGTCTCCATAGCGCGGTGCGAGTCGTGTCCATGCGAGTCGGTCGGAGCGTGTTGGAGCCGCGATCGAGTCGGTCGGCGATTTCGCGGGTGCTTGCATCGTACTCGCTCGGCTGGACCCACGTACGATTCGGTCGGGAAACAGGGCTCCGAATCGGATCCGGTGAATCCGAATCCGATTCGGAGCACTACCGGCCGAGATCGGAATCGGCCCCTTAGTGTCCCCATTGCACCATGCAAAGGGATGCAAGGGCGACGCAAAACCTAAATGAGATTTACCAAACCACGCAAGGCCACTTTGCGTGGCACTGCATGGCTTGATAAATCTAGAGTTACGCAAGGCAGCGCAAATTGCTGCCACGCATTACTCTGTGACAGGGAGGCGTGCAATGGATGGAGAGTGGTTGATCCCATGCATCCACCCATGGATTCTGACGGATTCCTAGATTTACCAACACTGGTAGACCTGGGAATGCATCAGAATTGTACGCCTACGCACCAGACGTGCAACGAGGAGAAATATCTTTAATGCCTCTGAGGATTGTTTTTGTGCAGGAAGGGGCACTTTGTGCTGCCTACAATGCAGGCACTTTTATATATATAATGTTAAATACAGTGCATTCCTGCTCTCTCCCTTTCACGCAGCGTGAAATATTTAAGCGCGGGTGGAGAACTCCGCTCCGCCAGCGGAGTGTGCAGAGATTTCCCTACTCCGCGCTCCGCTGAGAACGCGGAGTAGGGAAAAAAACTCTGACTCTGCAGCAGAGCGGAGTTAGCCAGCCCCACCCCCCGGTACATTGGCCCCCCCTCTCCACCCCTCCTAATAAAATAATAATAACAAGTTAATTTAAAAGAAATAAGTCACTTACCTGAATTGCGGCGTCCCCGGGCTGCCCTCCTCCTCATCACCGTACATCTTGCACGAACTGCGCATGTGCCTGCACGCGCGCATGCGCATTTCTCACAAAGAAATGCGCATACATGCGCGCGCGCATGCGCAGTTCGTGCAAGATGTACGCGACGAGGAGGAGAGCAGCCCGGGGACGCCGCAATGGAGGTAAGTGTCTTTTTATTCCTTTTAAATTAACTTGTTACTATTATTTTAATTAGGGGGGGTGGAGGCGGGCAGCAGAGCGGAGCGGAGTTCCACGGAGTTTCCCCCCAACTTCGTGGACCTCCGGGTAGTTCCACTCCGCCAGCTCCGCCTGGGGTTAGAAATATTGATAAAAATGGGCCTAGGTGCACGTATTGTAATACAAGAAAGAATTCTGAAAATAATATGAAATATGTGGAACAAGGCAGATGCATTGTGAATCACCGGTCATGCACGGATTTCTCAAAGGGTTTGTAAAGCACTGCAGACCAAACATGGGGTGTCTCTAAGTGCTGTGTGTGAGAAGGGTCACAAGTTAAGAACCCAGGTGTGCTACCCTGTCCTAGGATTAATTGGGGATTCGACTCTCACACAGGAAGAGTCACACATTCCACATCATCTAATGGACAGTGCCTCTTGTGGGCCCCATTACGACACACCTGGAGCTGTATCCTGGGGGAACAGCACCTCATCTGATTCCAAGTTTTAGCGGGTGTGGGTACGCACCTGGTAAAATCTAATGGGTATCCATGTACAATGTCCTCCATTGAAACTGACTTGGACTGGGGAAAAAAAGGCTGAACTGGACCACATGCTGTCCCCTGTTCCAGGTCTAAAAAGGCACGATGGCTGCTAATTAATGCATCATACCGGCTAGAACTGGTATCGCCGATTCAGAGTGGGATGAAAACACCTTTTTCGAACTTTTACATTGTTTTTGACTGAATAAAGAAATGATAACCATTGTTCAATTATAAAGCTTCACAATGCACCTCTAATGTAAACCACATATTCAATTAGAAAATATAAACAAATTAAGAACATTGTAGACAAATAAGATGTAGAATGTCTGAACACAAATCTAATGTACACTAAAAGTTATTATGAATAATTAACTACAAGTTAATGTAATTCTGTGGACATCAGTGTAAGTGAAAAATGCCCTTGTATCACCAGGATGTTACATTATCACAAATCTTATATGAACACGACCTGGTAGCTCTTTCTTGACACTTAAACAAGCTCAGGTATGGACCAACTTATTAATTTGAGCAGAATGAAAAGACAACTAATAACCAATGCAGCTGTTTCTACTTACCTGGAGATAATGCATTTGGGAAAGTAACAACCTGAGGCTGTCAGGTATACCTGATTTATTCTTGTTCTTTCTGGCAACCTTTCACCACAAGTGCACCAATTTTAGCGCAGAATAAATGTATCAAAATAACTGCAGAAATCATTATTAAGGTAGCGAAGGTGAAAGCAGAGAATATAAATATTATGAAATCAGATATTATACGTTGCATTTTTAAGGATGCCTACTTAACTTATCTTTAAGCATCAAAGGTTTTGCCATAATGAGGGTTCAGTATTTCATTATCAACGCACATCCCTCCCTTAATTTATGTTTTTCCGACCATGGGTCTGTCTGCAAGATGATGCCAAATTATCTCAGCATGGCAAATGTTTTTTTTTAATAAATATATATTTTTATTAAAGATTTTACAGGAAGTACAGTAGCGTTTACAGCCTTCACTGTTTTGTACACAAACGTTGTATCAATGGTTTGATTGAAACCCTCTGTTCCCCCCACTCCCCCCACTCCCCCCTCCATCACAATCTGAGAGGGGGATCTTCCGGCACCAGGAGTACCATACCTGTTGATATGGGGTATCAGTCCGGCACCGGCCAGGGCCAGTCCGCGTTAGGAATTCCACTTGCTCCAGATCTTTTCTCAGAAAGGCAAATGTTTTTTTAATATCTTTTCATTAGACGTTTCAGAATTAAACCAACACAATTTACAACTTTCACTGTTGTATGCACAACCAACCCCTGTAGGCTTGCCCGCCCTTCCCCCTTCGTCGTACCTTCCTCTCCTGGGCCTAATTCGAGGAGGAAGCCGCCTCATGGTTGAGTGGGGACTGTGGCTCCCTTCTGGCCTGCACCAACCCACGACAAGAGTTCCAATTACCCCATACCTTTTCCCATTTCTTAGGTTGGCCTCTTCATAGGTATATCACTTTTTCTGCCTGAATACACCAGTCCATGGCCCGTTTCCAGGCCTCCAGGTCCAGGGGGATTCTAGCTCTCCAGGCTATTGCAATATTCCTTTTGGCTACCATTGGACCCAGCGTGATCCATACCTTCAGTAGTTTAGTCATCTCCGCCTCCCCCATACATTGAGCACACATCTCTTTGCCGAGCTCGGTAGTTCTCCTCCCACTTGTCGCACATACTCCATGATTTTCGACCAAAAGGCTTGTATCACTGGGCATTCCCAAAGAATGTGAAAGGAGGAGCCCACCTGCCCGCATCCTCTCAGGCATAGGCCAGAGGACGCCCTACTTCTTTCCAGCAGGACCGTTTGAGAGTAGTATAACCGATGTAGTATACGCAGCTGGTCCAGTCGAAACCGCATGAAGAAATGTTGAGGCAAATGGCACAGATGCCTTGGTGTGGCTCTCCTCTGAGCCGCACTGATTTGCAGTCTGGGAGGTCATCGAAGTCGTAATCTTTCAATTGCAGATGGCTGTGAGCAGCTCAGTTATGCCATCCAAAGTGTTTATTTTAAGAACTTCATGATCATGATGCGCAGTGAGAAAGATAATGTGAGACTTCCCTTGCACACTCGTGTGAAAGTCTAAGACGCTTATGCTTTTCCTATGCGCCAGCTATTCAAATAAATACATGAATATATGAACTAGAATTATTTTACCAATATGAGCAAGGGCACGATGTAGGGGTGCTCCTAAAAGACATATTAAACCAAATATATGACACGGGCATGTGTCATTGACAAAATAACTATAAATGAGACAGTGAATTTAACAATCATATAATATTTAAAAAAACCTTTGTTTATAGCATTAATTAAATCACCTTAGAGATACTTGGGGGCATATGTACTAGAAACTGGCGGAGCGTGCTGTTACGCCAAAATTGTTAACACCGCGCTCCGTCAGTTTCAAAACGTAGGGATGCCCCGTATTTACAAAAATACACCAACCTGTGCGTTTACCCTAGCGCTGGCACAGGCAATAAAGAAGCTGCCTAGAGCCAGCGCAGGCCCCCTTGCGACATGTTGCAAGGGTGCCTGCACTGCAGGGGCGATTGTTTATGTGTAGGAAGGGACACATTCCAACCACATTAAAAAATCTTTACAGCCGATTTGCTGTTTCTATGTGTGCTGCAGAATGCAGCACACATGGAAAGAGCAAACTTCTCCTCGTATCGTATGTTTAAGACCAGGTATTTCCTGGTCTTATTTTTGGCGCTGCCCCATACCTTGTAAATATGGGGCAACGTCGAAAAGCAATGGGTGTTGCGGCGGAACGCTCGCTGCACCACCCATTGCACGCCCATTTCATGCTAAGTGCTGCGTGAATAGGGGCATATTTACAAGGCGGCGTTAAGCCACGTTCTGTACTCCTTGTACATATGCTCCTTAGTGTAGTAGAAAATAGAAAGGCAGTCTTTTGGTGTCTGACCGACAGATCGGCGACAGATGTCTTAGGGGCTTATTTACAAGCCCCTTGTGCCGCAGGTATGTCACTTTTTCCCATATTAAAAGTGACGCGCCGGAAAGGGCTTGTAAATAAGCCCCTTAGAGTCCAGATTCGGAGGTGTGCTGAGCTTAGATCAGTGTGCTTAGAATGTGGGTGGAACTAAAAATGCCTGTCTTCCAACATCTCATTCAAAAGGCAGTAGGATATTGCAGAATGTTCTTTTACAGCCTGTTTTCAATTTGTCCTTTTCTTTCTCTGAACTATTTTTTCTCTGATTATGCCAACATCCACTTCTATGAGTAATATTTATATGTTTTTCCTACAGGCATATGTTAAAATATCCACCTTGAAGATGCACTTTTAACAACACAAGTTGTGAAGTTGCAAACACAATCTTGATGCTGGCAGTTGGGGCTCGGAGCTGGTGGTGGGAGCGAGGGAACTCATTGTCCACCTGTGGCTCTATGTTTGAATTTGCCTTATGTTTTGGAAACAGTTTAGTAAAATTTGTTTAGCTGTTTCTTGTTTCTAGAGTGTATCAATTACCAAATAAAAGCATATTGGGGAATAAGCTCGACCCACTGACTGTAGAACTCTAATTGAACTTTTTCACCATTCCAAACTTCAATATAGCCAAGTTTTTAGATGTTTTCTGAAGCTACAACGGGACGTAATACTTCTAATAGACAAGACAGTGAATTTCACAGGCACATCCTTATACAGGATATACAATGCCTCCGGGGTATTCTCTCTTGATTTTGGGGACCCTGAGCATATACGACCCTCTGAAGAAGAGCAGTTCCTACCAGGAATGCAACCATGGACCTTTTGGTCTGGAAAAGGGGGACTTGGTCATTGGGAAACGATGGATGGTGTATATGGCCTTGAATTGGACTATCTGGGTTGTCAATAGCCAATGAAGTGAGGCTGTTGGACCTCAATAATAGCATGGCTGGTTTAACATATTAGGGGCAGCAGCAGTCTGCCTAAAGCGTTTTTGCAAAGCATTTTGTAACTCGCATGACACAGTTCAAATGTTATCAATGGTACTGTAGAACTGACACATTGTGCGGTACTTAGGAAAATAAAGGTGGTGTCTCATAGTCCGAAATGAAGCTAATAGCTCCAAAACACTATTGTATTATGAGGCATAAAGGATAAATCTTTAAGTATAAATTCCTAACTTGGTACTGGGCATTCGTTCCCTTACTGTGGTTAAAGTGTCAGAATCCATAGATTAAAGTTAGCACCAAATGTATTTCCTGGAGTCTTACTAGGATTCAAGTATGTGATGATTGTCAGCAATCCACTGGTCGACTTCTTGTAGGCACCAGGTGAGGTTAGCAGGAAAATCGCCAGGGTTTCTGCTACACAAGTTTAAAATGTCAAGCCATATGACTTAATGATTCTAGCCAGAAGTTTGACATATACATAAAAATAGCAGAGACAGAGCTGAACTCTAGAATACAACATGGTTCAGAATCAGAGGCTGATCTTGGCAAGAATAAATCAGGAAGGCAAGTGGCTGACACCAGACGAAAACAGAATCTTTTATGTCTGGCTGAGCTAGGTGACACAGAAGCAAGGCATGGACTGCAAGAAGGGTCTACTGGTTAGGGTCCAAGGCAGTGCTATTGTCCACATCAGGGTTAGATAAAGCAAATAAAACATTAGGTTCCTATGTTAAAAGAAACATATTTTGATGCATGTAGTTATGTAGTGGTGCTTGTATAGCACAAACCTAGCTAAGTATTGCTCCGAAGCAGACGACGGGCGAGGGATACAATTCAGGATCACCTACAGTGAAAAATGGAACAGGTAGATTCATACCGTGCTTGGTTGCAGTGCTGTTTGAAAGTTACATATTCAATATCTTTCTAAACTGCAGGATAGCCAGAGCAGTCATTCTGTAGATGGGGGTGTTTTCAAGACCCTGGGTGTGTACGTGGAGAAGGCCCTTGTTATCCTTTTTTTAATTTTTTTTGTCTCCAGTCAGGTGATGTCCTGGCTCTTGATGTGATACTGTCCACATGAGTTGGTAAGTTTCTCAGCCAGACACGACATGCACATGTGTGGTTTCAGGTGGCCTTGTAGGTGATGAGGACTGTGGCAGGAACTTGTGAAGGTCCTTCAGTGGTTGGATGGCTGAACGTCTTCAAGCCAATGATGAGAGTTTGCTGTGATCTCTATTATAGGAAATGTCAGTGGAGCACCCACGGATTATCAGAAATAAATTCAACCCATCCTCATTGAAACATTCAGAATACTCCTCTTCATAGGTGGACTTGGGATAACACAAACTGACCGCAAATAATGTTCATGTAGGTTACTTCTCTTGCTTTCGACTTCCATACCCGTTTGCCAGGGAAACTCCACACAATCAATTGATTCACACAGTCAGTACAAGGTTTTCATATTTTGAGCTCTGTATATTATATTTTATGCAATGTCAGTCAATGAGTTATGGCAGACACTGATAGACAGGATGGCTATCAGATACAGCCATAAATTAAGATTTATTTAAATAAGTTTAATGTGATTGGCACTGCTAGTGTATGAAGGCTGGAGAATTTGTGTAATTAATTGTCAATTATAACAAACACTCAGGGAGAAAAGGGGGGTCTAAGGGAACGTTTAGAGACCTAGCGTGGATATATTCCCCAATCAAATTATGCAACACAACTAAAGTATCCACGGGTCTACTAGTTCAATATAAAGATACTAAAGCAACACTAGGCCTAAGAAACTGTAACACTGTTCCAAACGAACATTTTATAGAAACGGGACATCCAATAAGGAGGACAGATTCCCATCACTCACCGAGGTGACATGCTTCATCATCTGGGTCTCCTCCTAGCAACACACTAGTGCCACTAAGGGCTACAACCCTTTCAGTAAAAAAGGGGAGCTCACGGATGTTTTTCCAATTAGCTAAAGCGCAATAACGCGCCGTGTCAGATCCAACAGATGTGAAGAGGTGTTCTACATAGGAGTGATGGGCGCAGTGCATGAAAGTGAGAATAAGTGAGTTAAAATTAAACAGTAAGAGAGAAAAATTATTTAATGGGTATCTCCTACTGCTCAAAGTAAAAACAGTGCAACGACAGTTTCAACAAAATAACTGTCAGTGAATGGAAAAAAGAGGGGGCCTACATGTTTCAGCCAACTGGATTGCAATAATCCTAGGCCTTCTTCAGGACCACAACAAAATATTGCTACTGCGTTAACGACGAAAAGTGATGTAAAAACAAGGTTGGAACGAATACAACCATGTCACCTATATTCAGGGATGTACAAATCCTCTGCAGTTTACGGAGTGCTGATGGCATCTGTAAAGAGAGAAGATGACGATCTATTGTCATAATGTAACAGCATCAAAAGGCTCAGTGTGCTCATTGCATATTTAATTTATAATGACATCCTTATTGTCATCTATTTACTTGAATTATTCACAGTCACTCTATGAGGGGCGTGCTTACCCGTATTATACGAGGAAGGGACCTCGCCTCACCTGGCAACAGCTCAGGAAACGAGGCACCGCTCTACAAAGAAGCAAGAAAGAGAACAAGGGATGCTCAGGGTCACCTGACATATTGCTACTACTTGGATCTTATAAACCTTCATCCCCTGTTATTTAAAAACCGCACAGTGCGTAAAAGACATAAAATACAGGTAAGAGCAACGGTCTATAAATTTGCTGTATATTAAAACTAAAGCGGTCAGCCTCGCACTCTGAATATGTATTGCACCCGGAGCGTCAAAAGAAAATATCTCTCACATCGCCCTGAGTGGAAATAGCGCAGAAAAGAGAAGAGCCTTAAATATAAACTCCCCGGCATCATTTGTATGTAAAAAAGATAAGATGCTCGGAGCAAACATTAAGGGCACCTTCAGGGTATAAACGCGCCGGGAGGTCCCAAAGGGTCCCTATACCTGGTGGTGGTCTGGTCCTAGGCCTAGTATGGACCAGTTGGTAACAAATATTTGTACTCCTCTTAAAAGAGAAGAGTGGTAATGGAATCTGTTCATTGCCAATGTTTAGTATACGCCAATGTTTACGTACACTCCTTTGAATTCTATTAGACATTGTACTGAAGGTGTTAACAAAAGTAATCCTGTTCATTGCAGGTTTAGGCACCGGTAGATCCAGGAGAGCCTCTCTGTTGTTATTAGTGGCCCGTTTAAGAGAGCGCCGCACCAATTTCTTAGGATATTTCCTCGCTCGTAATTGTGTTGACAGTGCAGTGGCATGATTTTAGAATCTCTCCTTAGTAGAACAATTTCTCCGAACTCGGAGAAATTGACCATATGGTAAGTTGTCACGGAGTGACTTAGGATGATGACTGTCATAACACAATAGGGAGTTCCTGGCCATCGGCTATATAGCTCGCTCTCTAAGCCTGATGATGTCGTGAAAATCGACAGGTCAAGAAATGCTAGCTTGTGTTTATCAAATTCCACCGTAAACCTCAGGAAATTGTTCCTCGTATTTAACCAAGTTTGGAACATTATGATAGATTCTGGGTTCCCTCGCCAGACGACAAAAATGTCGTCTATATATCGCTTCCATAAGCGAATAGAATCTCGGAAGGGATTAGTTTGTGATAAGACATGTTCTTGCTCAAACCCATGGACATAGAGGTTGGCCAGACTGGGAGCAAAAACGCATCCCATACTGGTCCCTGAGATTTGGAGGTATACGGTATCCTCAAATCTAAAGAAGTTTTCCTTCATGGCCAGCTGTGCACATGCCATAATGAACTGCACGGGGTAATAGAATCCAAGTCCTTATCCGCCAAGAGTAATGCAATAGCATCAAGTGTTTCGTCTTGGGGAATCGATGTGTAGAGAGACTCTACATCAAACGATACTAGGAAATCTGTATCCAAGTCAAATTCAACCTGGGGCAACATGCGTAAAATGTCCTTCGTGTCTTGGAGGTATGTGGGCATCTCTTTGACCATTGGACTAAGAAAATGGTCCACTAAGGTGGACAAAGGTTCCAGGATTGAACCCAAGCCGGATATAATAGGCCGCCCAGGTGGTGGCCTCTGTGGTTTATGTACCTTGGGTAGTACATAAAAATATGGCATTACCGGATGTTCTGTTTGCAAAAAGGCGGCTTCATGGGTGGTAATCCAACCTTCATTAGTCGCTTCTTCTATCATTATGGCGATGGAATTCTTAATTCTCTCTGTAGGGTCGACTTTCAGAGGGCGATAGAATCTCCTGTCTCCTAGTTGTCGTAGACACTGGGCGCGATAAGTATCAGTGTCAAGGATGACGATAGCGCCACCTTTATCCGCCGGTTTGATGGTTATTTAGTCGTCAGTAGTGAGCATGCGTAATGCCTGTTGTTCTTTCCTTGGGAGGTTGCAGAAAGACCTATTATCTGCATTGCAGAGTGCTGTAATGTCTTCGCTGACTGCTTTCTCAAAGGTCAGGACTTCTGCAGGTATTGTTTGTGCAGGTGGATTGAACATAGAGCGCTTCTTCAGGCCAGTGTTCATATTTTCAGTTTCCGTAGGTACTTGTTGTTCTTTGTTTTTAAAAAAGAAATGCAGACGTATCTTGCGAAAGAATTTGGCAAGTTTGCATTGAGTCTGAAAAGGGTCCCCTTTAAAAGTGGAGACGAATCCTAGGCCTCTGTTGAGTACTAGTTGTTCATCAGGCGTCACCACACGAGAGCTTAGGTTTACAACTAAATCGTCTCCGCACTGGTCCCTGGTTGCTGTAGAGTTTTCTTCTTGTTGCTGCGAGTGCTCCTGGGGACCGTGTGGGGCTCCAGTGTACTTGGGCCTGTTGGTTTCTCCGTCTTCCTCTGGAGCACCCGCGGCCAAACCCTAAAAAAGGCTGGTTATTAAAATTTTGCTGATATTGGGGAGGTGGGAATGGACCCATCTGTGGTTGAAATGGAGGAGCTGCGAAACCCCAAGGGATTACTTTTGTTAACACCTTCAGTACCATGTCTAATAGAATTCAAAAGAGTGTACGTAAACATTGGCGTATACTAAACATTGGAAATGAACAGATTCCATTACCACTCTTCTCTTTTAAGAGGAGTACAAATCTTTGTGACCAACTGGTCCATACTAGACCTAAGACCAGACCACCACCAGGTATAGGGACCCTTTGGGACTTCCCGGCAGTTCGGGGACATTTCCGCTGTGGGTCTTGTGCAGCATGTCCACAAACACAACAGTCCAAATCAGTAGACATTGGGACAAATAGACCCTGGATGCAAAATAGATTCACCAATTGCAACAGTGACAGACTTATTTATCTAATAACATGTCCATGCAAATATTATTACGTTGGCATGACTACCCGTAAGGTCAAATTAAGACTCTCAGAGCATAAGAGCACAATCAGGTGCAAAAAACAAGCCACGAGACTCACGAGACATTTCTTAGACGTCAATCACCATGCAGAGGACTTTACATGGACAGTCTTGGAACAACCATTTATCCCCAATCACATCACTGACGTCTCTAAATTTCTGTTCATCAGAGAAAAAAAATGGGTCTTTAAGCTACAAAGTGATAAACAGGGACTCAATGATGAGATACCGTGGGTCGCCCTGTGATCTAGTTAGGACTACTTGACCCATTGACCAACTGTAGCATGTAGCACCTAATGTGGTGTTTCAGTTCAGGACTGTATATAATATCACACTGTATTGACACACTATAACATTAAATGTCTCTTTTAGTATAGGCTGATACGCATGCGCCCAACAAACTACGGCCCTGATATTTTACCACTCTATCTGCGAGGTTGCGCAGTACAGCCCACTGATATCATATCTACACTTAATTGAAAAGGGACGCATTTATATATTTAATAGAGGCATAATGTGTCTCTCACTAATAGTTCAGTCTTGTCTTGCTGCGCAGACGCTTCCATGATTGACGCTTAGAATATAGCATTGTGGTCACTACAATTTCCAGCATACTCGTGCAACATATATGGCACTTGCTTAAAACTGAAGAATTAAAAACTATATATTTTGCGATATTTACACGTTCCTATAACTCAAAGCTGTGTCTCTTCGTATTGAATGTAGCATACTGACACGCGATGTGCGTTTTAATGTATTCACTGCTAAGTTCTGTGGTCTTTCTTTTTAATTTTGGGAGTCTAGGCAAACATATGGAGTTTTTCCTATAGTCTTTTTTCTAATTCGATACACGACACACGTGACTCCTAAACATAAACTACATTTCCCAGAAAGACCGATCTTGAACTTCGGCGCAAGAACACGCCGGTTCCGGCCAATGAGGTACACCTGTGGTGTCTTCATCCTTTTAAAGATGGCGCTGCCCTGTGATCGGCACCTCCCCATACGGCTCTAAAGAGGCCAGAGGTACCGACGGACAGGTGAGCGGAATGCATGTATAGCGATGTAAAATCTGTTTCTTTTCCTCATCGCCTCATAGCGCGTGCATAGTTAGGCGTGGACGTGTGGGAGGAGACTTTTAACATTCACCTCACGCGTGTCTTTTTTCCATCGCTTAATAGTGTTCTCCAAGTTAGGCGTGCATAATCGTTAGGAGACACGAATTGGTCCCCATGAGTGTGTCTTAGCTGCGCGTTCATAGTCAGGCGCGCACGTTTGGGAGGAGACACTTAATATTTAACTCTCGTGTGTCTCTTTTCCATCGCTGAATAGCGTTCTCCGAGTGAGGCGTCTATAATCGTTAGGAGACACGGAATATTCCACTTGAGTGTGTTTTAACCGCCGAATATTTAGCGCGTTTATACCCTGAAGGTGCCCTTAATGTTTGCTCCTAGCATCTTATATTTTTTACATACAAATGATGCCGGGGAGTTTATATTTAAGGCTCTTCTCTTTTCTGAGCTATTTCCACTCAGGGCGATGTGAGAGATATTTTCTTTTGACGCTCCGGGTGGAATACATATTCTGAGTGCGAGGCTGACCGCTTTAGTTTTAATATACAGCAAATTTATAGACCGTTGCTCTTACCTGTATTTTATGTCTTTTACGCACTGTGCAGTTTTTAAATAACAGGGGATGAAGGTTTATAACATCCAAGTAGTAGCAATATGTCAGGTGACCCTGAGCATCCCTTGCTCTCTTTCTTGTTTCTTTGTAGAGTGGTGCCTCGTTTCCTGAGCTGTTGCCAGGTGAGGCGAGGTCCCTTCCTCGTATAATACGGGTTAGCACGCCCCTCATAGAGTGACTGTGAATAACTGAAGTAAATAGATGACAATAAGGATGTCATTATAAATTAAATATGCAATGAGCACACTGAGCCTTTTGATGCTGTTACATTATGACAATAGATCATCATCTTCTCTCTTTACAGATGCCATCAGCACTCCGTAAACTGCAGAGGATTTGTACATCCCTGAATACAGGTGGCATGGTTGTATTCGTTCCAACCTTGTTTTTACATCACTTATCGTCCTTAACGCAGTAGCAATATTTTGTTGTGGTCCTGAAGAAGGCCTAGGATTATTTCAATCCAGTTGGCTGAAACATGTAGACCCCCTCTTTTTTCCATTCACTGACAGTTATTTTGTTAAAACTGTTGTTGCACTGTTTTTACTTTGAGCAGTAGGAGATACCCATTAAATAATTTTTCTCTCTTACTGTTTAATTTTAACTCACTTATTCTCACTTTCATGCACTGCGCCCATCACTCCTATATAGAACACCTCTTCACATCTGTTGGATCTGACACAGCGCGTAATTGCGCTTTATCTTATTGGAAAAACATCCGTGAGCTCCTCTTTTTTACTGAAAGGGTTGTAGCCCTTAGTGGCACTAGTGTGTTGCTAGGAGGAGACCCAGATGATGAAGCATGTCACCTCGGTGAGTGATGGGAATCCGTCCTCCATATAGGATGTCCCGTTTCTATAAAATGTTCGTTTGGAACAGTGTTACAGTTTCTTTAGGCCTAGTGTTGCTTTAGTATCTTTATATTGATCTAGTAGACCCCTGGATACTTTAGTTGTGTTGCATAATTGTCAATTATGCCACATATTGTTTAATGGTTATAACTTGTTCTAATACAATGAAAGCAGCCACTAAGTCTCTTTATCGTCTTATATTGTTGTTAAAAAATATATTAACTTATGGTTTGCACTTAAGTACATAACAGGAGAACAAGCACTTTTACATATCAGGCATTATAAGTCATTAACATAACTTTGGACTAAAATAGGAAAAGTTTGCACTGACCAGTGTAAAAACTCAATGTTTGCACCAGTTAGTTGCCACAAACCCTGTTTTCCCATTGTTTGAATTAATATCAAAGGTGCAAGGGTACAAAAATCTTTATTGCTTGGGTTAATAAAAACCATAACAATGTTACTACAATGCAGATATATAAAATATAATACATGACTTATGAACAAGATTTCATTAAAAAAACACAGTCTCACCGGAGGCTGAAGTCTTCCTAAATCATTAGTGAGAAAAAAATCATCAAGATATCACAGTTCCAAGAGATTAACGGAGTATAAAATTGTCATGTCTTGATGGTAAATAGTCATTAGTAAAGTGCCATAGTGATGTTAGTTCACCTAGATCACTAATATATAATAATCATCCATTTTGCCGATATGTAATATTGCCCACTAGTAATAAACAGCAGAACCCGAGCTTTTGTTTTCTAAAATATTCGACTAAAATTAAAATAAATTTAAAAAAACACCATTAGTGAGTGTATTAGAGCCTTCATTCCTGTACCGTCCAGTGATCTTGTTCACAACCATCCAGCAAAAGTTACTTTAGTGAGTAATTTCGATAATAATTGAATTGGTTTTTAATGTAAAATCAATTTTTTAATTATCTTGCAATCAAGCTGAGGGTCTGATGGATCAAGACCTTTTATATACTCTGCTATCAATGACTTCTTCAAAGGCAAGATTGAGGAACTCTGACACTAGTTGACAGAATCCTACCACCTGATGTCAACACATCAATCCCACCATGCAGCATATCAAAGTGGATGTAACTTAATGCCCTTTCCAGACAGGACTTGGCCCACATACTCAGGTCACTAAAGCCCACCATCTAGGAAAATGATGGCAAGCTGTCATCTACCCCCTACCCAAAAAAGCAGCACTCACGTCAATACTACACATCATCAGTTTAACCTTTCCCAGAAGCCCTCAAGTCTAGACAGATGCTGAGTGTCTTCAAAAGCCCAGCTTAGATCCTGAAGACCTGTCCAACTATTGTTCAATTGCGCACCTACCCATACCTCTAAAAAATAACTTAGAAAGCCATATACACCCACCTCCATGCTAAAAACAAGTGCAATGCCCTCTTAAAGACTAATCTAGCTTCAGACCATGTTGCTGCCCTGTAGAACACAGACAGCAGTGATCCATGTCTTCTTGTCATATTCAATTGCTTCATGGTATTGGACACCGTTTTGTTTAACAATGTTTATTCTTCTATGATCAATTCAAAGCAGTAAATACTCACAGGTACAGGAAGACAGGGATGTGCTCACAAGCGTCAGAGGATACCTCCACTTTAAAGCAACTCTGTAATAGTACAGATCAATGAATATGGTAGGCTTTCAACTAAAGCACTTACCACCAGGATTATTCAGCAACATTTCATATTATTGGCTTGATTTTATTGCAAACATATATAGGAATCCAGAGAGCAATCAAGTCCATAATATGTTTCTCATTGTCCCCACACTATTGTATTTCTGTGGGAAGGCACAAAAGGCCTAAATAATTCATTTAGCAGTCATGCACCAATTCATATTTCTGCACCACCGTTTAAACCTCAGTAACACGTGGCTGCACCATAATTGGCCAATTTCACATGTTACAATCGCCATTCCAGAAGGGCAAAATAGTTTTTTGTATTTTAGAGAGGAATCATCTCCCCAGATGTCCAGAAGCAATATTGTGGCACCCAGCTGCAGCTGGGTCCTGTAATCATAGCAAGTATTCTCTGATCTTCCCACAAAACACCTGGAACGTGGACCATTCCCATTTATTAGCTAGAATATGTTCATCACCCCACACCCCCCTAAGCTTATCTCATTAGCAGTTCTCCAACATTTCAGCAATTGGGTATGAGTTGAACACATTTGGCGGAGAGTTTTCAATCTAACTGACCTAAATGCTGACTTAATAGCAAACTCGCTAGGGATGCACTCAGGATCATCAATCGGGACAAATCCATTTCCCAACATTCTTCCAGCTTGTTCGGGCTTTCATGGGTATTGTTAACCAATCAAACACAAGGAGATGATGGACGGAGCGCTGAAACTTTTCAGACACTCACCCCCAGTCACAGATCTGGGTTGAATCCATCATCATTCTTTAGCTCACTTCGCCACCTCAGTTCAGACCCAGCTATATGCAAATCAGCCTTGACCCTGTGCCTCATGGGAACAGTCCAGCCCGAACTGCCAAGCCAGGTCTTCCCTGACCCGGAAACAAGCATCCTGGGACCGGTTTCTGGGTAACACCCTTCATCAGCCAGGCTAGCTTGAATCCAGTGGCAAAGTGAGCAAGGGACCCACATCTGGGCATACCCTGCCAACTTAGGGCGAACAAAGCAAACACAAGGAGATGATGGACGGAGTGCTGAAACTTTTCAGACACTCACCCCAGTCACAGATCTGGGTTGAATCCATCATCATTCTTTAGCTCACTTCGCCACCTCAGTTCAGACCCAGCTATATGCAAATCAGCCTTGACCCTGTGCCTCATGGGAACAGTCCAGCCCGAACTGCCAAGCCAGGTTTTCCCTGAACCGGAAACAAGCATCCTGGGACCGGTTTCTGGGTAACACCCTTCATCAGCCAGGCTAGCTTGAATCCAGTGGCAAAGTGAGCAAGGGACCCACGTCTGGGCATACCCTGCCAACTTAGGGCGAACAAAGCAAACACAAGGAGATGATGGACGGAGCGCTGAAACTTTTCAGACACTCACCCCTAGTCACAGATCTGGGTTGAATCCATCATCATTCTTTAGCTCACTTCGCCACCTCAGTTCAGACCCAGCTATATGCAAATCAGCCTAGACCCTGTGCCTCATGGGAACAGTCCAGCCCGAACTGCCAAGCCAGGTCTTCCCTGAACCGGAAACAAGCATCCTGGGACCGGTTTCTGGGTAACACCCTTCATCAGCCAGGCTAGCTTGAATCCAGTGGCAAAGTGAGCAAGGGACCCACGTCTGGGCATACCCTGCCAACTTAGGGCGAACAAAGCAAACACAAGGAGATGATGGACGGAGCACTGAAACTTTTCAGACACTCACCCCAGTCACAGATCTGGGTTGAATCCATCATCATTCTTTAGCTCACTTCGCCACCTCAGTTCAGACCCAGCTATATGCAAATCAGTCTTGACCCTGTGCCTCATGGGAACAGTCCAACCCGAACTGCCAAGCCAGGTCTTCCCTGAACCAGGGGTGAGTGTCTGAAAAGTTTCAGCGCTCCGTCCATCATCTTCTTGTGTTTGCTTTGTTCGCCCTAAGTTGGCAGGGTATGCCCAGACGTGGGTCCCTTGCTCACTTTGCCACTGGATTCAAGCTAGCCTGGCTGATGAATGGTGTTACCCAGAAACCGGTCCCAGGATGCTTGTTTCCGGTTCAGGGAAGACCTGGCTTGGCAGTTCGGGCTGGACTGTTCCCATGAGGCACAGGGTCAAGACTGATTTGCATATAGCTGGGTCTGAACTGAGGTGGCGAAGTGAGCTAAAGAATGATGATGGATTCAACCCAGATCTGTGACTGGGGGTGAGTGTCTGAAAAGTTTCAGTGCTCCGTCCATCATCTCCTTGTGTTTGCTTTGTATTGTTAACCAATGTCTGATATATTTTAGATATCACGATTCTAGTTGGGGATTCCACCAAAATCTTATTTTCAATCAAGTGGGTAGGTATCCTGAACATCTCAAAGTTGGTTCCCATATCGTTCCATAACGTGTTTCACCTGTGTAAATCTATCAAATTAAGACTTTTTAAGGGCAAAGTCAGTGCCTAAGCACTAAAATGTCATAATACTATTTAGCCTTTAACTATCCCAGTTTTTCAACATTCCAATTGTTTCACTATGTCTAAACCCTTAAAGTTTACTAAGTTCTCACAGAGTTTCACTGTCCCATAGTGGAGTATCTTCAGTAATATGTCTATTCTACCCTATTCTGGACATGGCAGTATGCCAGGCTTGTATAACACCCTCATGGGTGTAGACATGTTTTTGGAAATTTTAGTAACATAAATTCTATTGATGTATCCAATTTCCAATAGAATGTCTTTCCATCATAAAAGGGGGCTTGTGTAGTGTGGAAAATGCCCTCACATTGAAAACCACCAATTAAAATGCCCAGTAGTACCTTTTCATACCAGCTAAAGTTATACCATATTAAATATCTGTCGGGGTAATGCTGCTAAGAATATCGTAGGCAGCCCACCCTCCCAGAGTAGAATACAGAGCACTACAATCAACTTATGAAAAAAAAAATGTGGGACTCAAAAATGAATATTGTGTAATAAATAGAGCAACCTTGAATGGGTGATCATTTGGTGCATGTCCGCTGACCGAGAAGCGACAGAGGCAGTTTTCTTCAGCATGACACGTCCTCTCTAAATATCATCAACACCTTCCATATGTTATTCTATGGGCGTTCCTCTGTATTTCCCAGATAGACAAAACTGTCTCTGAAAATGCTAAAGCAACAAACAAATCGAGGCCAAGGGGTCCCGTTTGTGAATGGAAATAGAATTGATTTTACCCAGTTAATTGTAAGACAGGGCTATGCACCTTAAGTTCTGAAAGTGTAGAATATTTTATTGATGGAGGTCTGTCAGTCAAATACAAATCTATATAATTTGCATACAAAGATATCCTCTCACGTGGACACCCATCTAACGACCCAGATCAAAAGCCTAATCCACTATGCCAATGGTTCCAGGGTGGGAGCACACATCAAAGTGGAAAAAGGACATCTCTTTTATGTGCCCCTCCCTAAAGCAAATTACAATGATGGGGCATCATTGGCCTTTTCCCTGTCTCTACAGGGATTGCATAGAGAAGTCTAACCCATGCAAGGAAAGACAGTCCGATTCCCATTTACCTTACAACAGGCAAAAATGCCAAGTCAAAAGTATCAAATGTCTTTTCGGCATTGAGAAACAATAACCCAGTTGGTTTGCTAAACCCCATCTTATAACATGGAGCCAACCATGACGATCCTAAACAGTGTGCCAGGCTTACACCAATATGAATTGGATCATGATGCAAACCAATCAATGCACTCTTTTGTGGAAGCAGAATTTGTGGACCCTGTGCACACTCCAAAACAAAATATAGCCTATAGCAGCAGCAGAACATCACTGAACTATAGCTGGGAAGGCTGCTAACCCCACAGAGATACACATAGGAGCTGGAAGTAGTGATGCAAATGGTGCAGCAGCACCCCCAAAATAACCATGCTGGAGTAGAGAAGGTGAGTGAGCGTTAAAGATGCCTTTAAATTTTACTTTTATTTTGTAACATTTGCTGTGCGTCCAGACAGAGGACAGATGTCAGGCTATATCTTCTGATAAATTGCTGCTTATTATTTTATCATGGCGGTTGGTGTTTACTTCTCTTCTCTGACTGCAAAGTGAGAGGATTTTGTAAAGTTAACTATCTGACAATCTTGCTGGGGGACGACCGAAGTACTCATCCTGGGTCCCACCCCCTCAGCCTGGGACGACCCTAGTGGCCCGCCGCACTAGGTAACCCTCCCCACCCCTACGGACCATGCATGCAACCTCAGCATCATACTGGACTCCTCGCTCTCTATGAACCGACAAATCAAGGCAGTATCCTCATCTTGTTTCTACACGCTATGCCCCACAGAAACCAGAAAGATGGTCACCCAAGCTCTCATCAGCAGTAGACTTGACTACAGCAACGGCCTCTACGCCGGCGTCACCCAGAAACAGCTCAGGAAACTACAGAACATTCAAAACGCCACAGCCAGACTGGTCCTCGACATCCCCCGCCGCAGCCACATGACACACCTCCGACAACTCCACTGGCTCGCTATCAAGAAGAGAATCACCTTCAAGCTCCTCACACATGCCTACAAGGCCCTCAACGACGCAAGACCAGAATATCTGAACCACCGCCTCGCTTTCCACACACCCGCCAGACAACTCCACTCCGCCCAACTCGCCCTGGCCTCCATCCCATTAATCCACAAGACCAGGACCGGAGGAAGATCCTTCGCCTACCTCGCCGCCAAGACCTGGAACACTCTACCCCTCCACCTCAGGCAATCAGCGTCGTTGACCCAGTTCACGAAGTGCCTCAAGACCTGGCTCTTCGACTGAACCTCCACACCTAACGGATCACCAGCCCCACCCCCCCCCCCCCAGCGCCTTGAGACTCTCACGGGTGAGTAGCCACGCTTTACAAACCCGATTGAAGAAAAGGCTGTAGAATGTCATTTATTTCTAACACGTTCAAATACTGTAAAATAACAGTACAAATATTTCAAAATATTTTAGCAGTTAGAAAAGCACAAATGAAGCCCATTTTTTTAAATTCCGAAGAGTATTGAAAGCAAAGATTTTAATAGGATCAAAACAAATCAAGACATTTTAATTGGTGATGTGCAAATAGTAAATATTTGCTGAAAACCGATTTCCACATATCAGTTGTGCGCTATATAGACTTATCACTAAAACTGCACATTTGGTAACCATTGCAATAGAAGATTTGCTGCCTTTAAATGGTCTGCCCTACCACACAATGCTTTAGTAATATATTTATGACAGCATGGTCTAAAATGCTGAAAGGTCGTGGCTCATTTCCTACACTTGTTTTTTGTGTGACGCTTGGATTTTTCACAATCCCTATGATGTAACATGAGTTAACATTGATGCCAGAACCCATGCTGTGAAAATTGTTCCAGCACCACCACAGATTTACCTTCGAGGTATATATCTCATCTTTCTCTAACACCTGCATCACGTGCATCTCTTGCAAAGTCCTGGGCCTTAACACTTGACTTGGGGCCTTCCTGTCGTAGCCCCACTTCCTGGAACCTCAGAGCTCTTCGCTTCACCTCTTTGCGCTGACGATTCCGTTAGCTCACGTGCTCTCGTCACAGCTTACGTCATGTTTCTGAATCCTCCACATGCAGTAAATCTGCGGAAAGGCACATGGGGCAGAAAATGAATCGATCTGCACAGAACAATGCACAACACCAAAAATAGTCATTTTGACTTTGCCTGTGAGTCATTCACCAGCACCAGTAAAGAAGCAACTGTTTCATCTCAAGGCTGGAACGCAGCCCGTTAAAAGGGATTTAAAAGGGATCTGCGCACTGGACTACACCCACGTTTTCCTTGTTGCCTGTTAGCACGAAGTGTCATGTTGTAAATATCCAATAAAGCCTAATGGTATTGTGAGTTATTCTTGGCACGTGTCAGCCATATTTTCCTAAACGGTGGTTAATCTGTTCACCGCTCACTCAGACTGTCCCTGCTGCATTTGCGAGAGGGCTTTTCCAGATAATGTTTTATAGGACGGCACACTCTTTAACATTGCTTTTTTACAGTTCTCTATCCAGAAATACTTTCCAAATAGATTTTATTTATTATGTAGCCCTTGGGTCATTTATTTACCTCACAACGATTAAGCACGGGTCGAATCTCTCTCGGCTAGATCCCGAGACCTTCGAGATTTATGGAGATAAATAAATCAGATAATTACATGTTTTTTTGCGTGCTTCCTTCTGCCGAGGCGTGATGCTCGCACCTCTGTGGATAAAAAATACACAGTTGTGTTTGATGAAAGTCTCCAACCATCTCCGTAAACGTAATACGCCCGCCATTTTGTATGATTCAGATCTTATACAATCAGGCAGCTGTCAGGTGAGTGTTAATATGTGTGGGACGGTTACCCTCCTTGAAGAGATGTACCTTCAGCTTCTTTTTGAAGGATGCCCATGTGACGCGATGCCCTGGGATTGGCAGTTTCACCGTGGGGTGACGAGGAGGCAACATGCTAAGGACCAGTGTCTGAAATGGAAAAATAGAAGTGCCGGTACTTTCCAATTAAAATTATTACTTCTCTCTTGAGAAGTGCCAGTACTCTCCCTCACAAAATAAAAAAGTGCCTGTACTCCGTACCGGCCCATTTAAAGTACTGCTGAGGACTCAATGCCTCACTGCAGTCGTGGGGTTTGCACAATGCCTTCAGGATTGCTTTTTGCCTCGAGTGCCCCAAGACTGGTAGCTTTAAAATTAGCATGGATGTGGGAAACTTGCTGAGGTCCGGATTGGTTGGATGATGCATTGGCAGCTGGGAGATCTGTGCACTTCTGGGGCACTTCCCTCATACTTGAATCTGGTGCTTATCAGACACATGCTTGGTGTGTCCTGAGGTGAGGAGACACACCATTGGCCTCCTCACCCTTTGGTTTTATTGGTGTTGACTGCTTCGACCTCCTCTGCATACGCCCTGGTTGGTGCCAGCATTATAGGTTTTAGGGTGTAGTGACAACTGCACCCATGGTGATGCCTTTTGACCTCCAGCATTAAATAAAGTGCAATGGTCTGGGTAGATGGGTACTCCTTTGAGTGGAAATGTTCACAATCGTTATCTGCAAAGGTTTTGCAATAATCATCGCCAACACCGTGCTTCGGTGTTGGCGCCGTTTCTCCTCTAAGTGTACTCTCCCTACAACCCATTCCAAATTGATGACTTAATTTGTTCAGGCAGCAATCATGATTTTTGTGCTCCCCTGTCCTAATGATGACCTATTAAATTGTGAAAGGCAGAAACGCCTTCGCCAAAAGTTTGGCGGAAATAGGCTTTTATTGTGCACTGATATACAAATGTGAACTTTTTCTTCCATTTATTTCCATGCACAATATTGAACTACAATTACTTTTCTCTGTTGCCTTGATCTCCTTTTTATGTGTTTCACTCTGTACGCCCACATAAATTTCACGAGCACTGTGTTCACTTTGCACATTGAGCAATTCGCATGTACACTTGATGCTGCCAATGAAAAATTGTGTATGTATGGATATGTTCTTAAATATTGAATAACATCTTTTGGATTACAGTTGGCCATATCTTTTTCTGTAATTTATTAACACATGCCCTAAATTGAGCTATTATATTGCATGAATGATGGAAACTGGTCATTTCAAATGAAGCCCCTTGGGACATTGTTGTGAGATTACATTATTACCCCTGTCCCTCCGGGTCTATGGGTTTCTCCTGTTGCCTATAACAACTTTCTAAAAGTGGCATTTTCAAAATTCTAATTTAAACTCCGACTTTACCATGAAAGAGGATTTTTCATTACGATTCCAAAGACACCAAACATGAACTGGGTACCTACTCCCATTTGGAAATTACTACTTATTAAATGTAATAAGGTAACTCCAATGTCATCCTATGGGAAAGTTAGGCCTGACCATTTGGAAATTACTGCTGGTTAAATGTACTACGCTAACTCCAATATTATCCTATGGGAAAGGTAGACCTCACAGTAGTGAAAAACTAATTTAAGAGTTTTTCACTGTCAAGACGTGCAAAACTTAAAATTATATGCCCTACTTTTTAAATACATTCCACCCTACCCTGGGCGCTGTTTAGGGCTGCTTACCCTAGAGGTCACATATGTATTAATAAAAAGGAAGGTTTGAGCCTGGAAAGAGGTTTATTTTGCCAGATCAAAATGGCAGTTTAACACTGTACTCACAGGCTACAATAGCAGGCGGGGAGAGGAGTTGGCATAACGGCTAGGGCGGTCGACCTCGAATCTGGGGAACTGGGTTCGAGTCTCGGCAATGACGCTGAATATCCTGTGATTCTGGGCAAATCACTTAATCTCCCCGTGCCTAACAAAAAAAATTAATGTGTCCTCATGTAATGCAACTGGTGCTATGTAAAGCGCTCTGATACCCGATTCGGGTCAAGTTCGCGCTATATAAAACTCTGTAAAAAAAAAAAAAGACATGTTCGAAAAGAGTACTTAAGTGGGTGGCACAGTCCGTGCTGCAGGCCCACTAGTAGCAGTTAATATACAGGCACTAGGTGCATGTAGTACTACTTTACTAGGTACTTATAAGTAAATTAAATATGCCAATTGGGGATAAGCCAATGTTACTATGTTTTAAGGAGAGAGCACATGCACTTTAGTACTGGTAACAGTGCTCAGAGTCATAAGGCCAGCAAAAACAAGATCAGCAAAAAGGAGGAGGAAGGCAATGTGTTTGGGGGAAGACCCTAAGGCTGACAGGTCTAACAGGAATTTTCTTTTATTTTCTACTTCACTCAAACCAAACTCATATTTTGCAGTGTTGACCCAAATTCCTTATTTTTTGCAAATGTTGTCCCAACTCCTCCATCTCTGCAAATGTGTTCTCAAATTCCTGCATTTATTATCTATTTTCACAACTGTTGTACCGAACTCCTCCATTTGTTCAATTTCCTAGACACTGGCAGAGGCCCAATGTGCAACTCTAATGCAGTTCTGCAGTGTCCATGATAATTGACAGACGTTAAAGCTTTGGCAACGTAGATAAGCCACATGTATTGAACTGTCATCAAAGAGCAGGGGATTGCAGCAAGTGGCCAGGGGAAATTGCAGCAAGGTCGGGGAACTTGTGGCCAGTCGATCTGATACTGACCTAAATAAGGAGAAATGTGCGAAAATAATTGCAAAGTGTCATTAAAAGGGCATTTCATCCAAGCTTGAGGTGGTAGGCTTTGGTAAGATACTGATAACGACACATCAAGATACTTTTCTCCAAAAACCACTGTGAAAGAATTCGTGATAACAGTCACTAAAATAGGCATATAAAATGACATGATCTGTATCAGTTCTCACTAGTTGGCACCCATGGACACTGCATGACAAAATTGGAGCAAAACAGTCAGACAGGGGATTCCCTCTTGTACAAGCATGGGCCAAGCCAGTAGGGTCTTGCCTCTAAATGGTGATGCCAAGCTATTGGCTTTGCCAATGATTGTTTCCACTGGCATTGTAAAAGAGAAAATAAACAATCGAAAATGGCAAACAATCGAAAATGGCAGCCACGATTGGACTTACAGGAGAGAGAGAAAAGCAACATACTCCTATGGAATGCAGAAATACATTAACAATAGTCACATAGGATATGTTATTCAGTCATAAAAAATGTAAAGAAGAAATGTTTCATGAATGGGACTAACACAAGAATAGGTAAGAAAGCCATTGAATAAGGAACAGGGAACTGAGACAGAAACACAATCTATCCAATGAAGACCAAACTCTATGCAGTTTGTATTATAGACAACAGGCAGTGAAAGCCTCCTTAGCCAGGACCAAAAAATAGGATGTACCATGACTCCTAAATCCAAAGGATGTTACCAGCTAGTCACACCCTTGCCTCATGGTCTGATGCTGCCTCTTCAAAGGATTTGCTTCACTTAGGTAGAGTACTTGCGTGCTCTCATCAGACATCATTTATTAAGCCCATTTCACCATTTCACTAGGACAATGTCAACAACATCACCTGCCCCCTCAGAAATCGCTCTTCCCAGGTGTCCTGCTTGCACGACAGTGAACGTGTTTCACAGGAAAGGTGTAAACATAATTGGTTTCACCACTAGTCTGGTTTCGTTGTATGGATGTGTACACACAGGGCCCTATAACTGGTTGTACAACGTCCCTCATGCATAAATCATATTTACTCATGTGTGTGGTTGCTACTCTTAGGGAATTCATATTTTGCCTTAAGGTGCACGAGTGGTGATGTACATCTTTCATCACACTGGAAACTTGCGCCTATGTTCCTACTCCTAGCCCTATGCTTTTGCAGTGTCATCAAGGATTGAGCAGGACATTTATTTCTACGGATTTTCTTCCCCTACATTCACACTATTTTTAATGTACACTGCATCTCTTCCAACACACATCTCACCAAAACAGGAGTAGGCACATTTTCACACTTTGGGCACCGTCTAAGCAAGGTAAGTGCCCGGACAAGTGTGAAGTGCATTCCTGCTTTGTGAATGCCCTAAAAGCTACTTCCCTTCGGTTGGAAATCTGATGCTCAATACATTTTCGGGGTAAGTTCGACTTTACTAATCCCTGTTGTAATGTAGCCATGCCATGCGTTGCGTACTTTACGAACACGTAAGCGCGAATACCACTTGGTTGTGCTGGCGTGCTTTGCATACTTTACGCGTGCTGTTTTGTAAATGTTGTATAAGGGAGGCAAGCATGCACCTTCCTCTCTCCAACCCCAAGCGTAGAAAGCTGTGTTGGAAGTTTCCCGAGACAGTAAGCTGCAGGAACTGAGCCACAACGCAGAACCGCACCGGGCTCGACACTACATTCTCTCCGCTGCCAAGGTAAATATTGACGCTTGTAACCATGAAGCGCCCGTGGTTCCCGCCCGATTTCCAGCCGTGTGAAAGGCAGCGCGTGCGTTAGCCGCAGCCTTCCTTTAAAGGCGAGGAAGCTGCCGGGAGGTGTAAGTACCTTCTCTTTCATGTAAAGGAGGACGCTAATGTTTAAGGCTCACGGTTATGCATTGTTTTAGCAAGGACCGTCATGGTGGGCCATCGTTTCACCTTGTTTGTTTAGGTCTGGCGCTAGCTGTTACTAAAATTACATATATAATATACTTACTTTTAGGGGCTTTCAGTCAGCCCTCTTCATCCAGTGGGCTGTGGTTGTGTCATTTACAGCTCACTTCAGCCATTGGCTGTCTTCACTGTGAGGGAGGGCTTTTTTTCGCTTTTTCACAAGGAGCGCATCAACACGCAAAAAAGTCCCAGGTAGGTTAGGCGGGGTTGGGCAGTCTCTAAGTACCCAGTGAGAAAGTAAGTCCCTTGCCAGAGAAATTCACACTCAACCTTGAGAGATAGAAGCCCATGGCCTTGGGCCTTGGTCCAGTTCTGTACTGATTCTCATGGAAGTGGCAGTGCGTGAACTGTCTGCTGATGATAACCAGTTTGTTGTTTCTAAAATGGCTTTAAAAAACAAAATGTAGCACGATGCACCATACAATGCCCTTACACTATACCAGAAGGCATTCGCATAAATATAGGGAGATAAAAGCAAGGCTGTACTGTATAACAGGGGCAACTGTTACAACCCAATTGTGGCTGAGTCACAAAAAGCTAACAGTGTCAGTGGTGATAGTAAATGAAAATAATGTGAAATATATCACACGTTTTGGTTTCCATATGTGGTGGGCAGCCTAGAATGTACACTTGTGCAACTGGTATGGACATATAAGAATGAGTCATCTGCATTACAAAGCAAAGTATGCTATTGCTAATAGGCTAGGTCTACTCCAGAACAGGAGGCTACTGAAAGCCAGCCTCTCTGGCATCGGTACAGGCAGACAGAGAAGAGAACAAGTGTTCTTGATTACTATCCATGCACAACATGGACAACTGGTGTAACACGTCACTGAAATGGCACCTTGTAGGCAATCGAAGGCTGCTCGGTGGCTGGTATTAGGCATGGATGGGGAACCTCACAATATTGCAGATGTTCCCTGAACTCATGGCTTTAGACATCTCAGCACCTGATCGTGAACTGACTACTTCTGCTGAACTCAGTCACAGGGATTTCAGTGCATGCATAAGTCATGCAAGGCCAGACTGGCCATACCAGGCATCGGGCGTTCCCATGGTGGGGGCCGGTTTTGTTATTAGGGGCCGATTTATCAGTGAGCTGGGGGCGCTGTGTTTTGCAAATTAGTATGGGTTTAAAAGCATCCACTGCAGAGTTCCTTTTATATCAAGCAGTTTTCAGGCAACAATTAAAATGTCACGATAACTCTGGTGATTAATATCCCTGCTGGAGAGGAATCCAAGTTTTGTCTACTGGCAGTTTTGACTCATCTAAAGTAGCGCAAAGAGGGTTAACACGCCTGCTGCAAAGAACGTGTACCATGCAGATCATAGAACTGTATTTTATGTGGATAGCTCAGTGGGTCAATGCTTTTGTTATAGAGCTCCTTTTGTTACTTGCAGTTCATAAGTTACATTCATATATAGCACAGTGAGCTATGAACTGTCATCAAAGAGCTGCATGCAATCTGCATAATACAGGTTAGAAGGTTATGCTTTTCCCAATCTTTCATTATCCTAATGTTGCTAAAAATGGTTTGTTTGAGTAGAAATAACTTATTAGTAAAGCCAAACTTAACCACTGTGTTATGTCTTGTACCCTGAGTTTGTGCTTCTCCAGACCAAGAACTCTTAAAAAATGGCTATCAGTATGGATGACATTTGAATCTTACACCTTGTAATCACCTTTGTCTTATGTAACATTTTTTATACACTGATTTACACATGTATGATTCATTGTCTCTTTATACGTGTGTGATGTAAAGTGCTCCGACACCCTGCAGTGGTATGAGAGGCGCTATAAAACAAATGGAATACATGTGAGAGAGGGGCTACGGAGAGGTGAAGGGCAATGTTGGAGAGTGATAGTGAGGGAATCTGTAGTGTTGTGCCTTAGGCATATTTAGAGTTTAGTAGTAGTCTAGTTTTATTGCAGATATTGTGTTTATTACAGTTGTAATGTAATGTTTATGTTCTATTTGAAAATGCTGTTTTTTTGTGGGTGGGTATTCTATGTTTTTTTTTACAGGTTTACAGATTGAAAGTCATCCCATGGACCTGTGGTTCTCCGTTTTTTTTTTTTTAGAGGAAATTAATTTGGTGTCTTGTACAGCAATATTTGCATTTCTAATTTCCTTTGATTTTCGGAATTCGTGGAGAGTTTCTTTTTTTTGATTTTTCGGGTTTTTAATGGTTCCTTATGGCTCTGGATGACTTTGATGGATTTACCTTGACTGTTTCATTTTTGTATTTTTTGGGGCTTTTTTGGACTTCACTTTTTCCTTTTTGCTGGATTACATTTTGACAACATGGATGTGGACCGAGGTCTACAGCTACAGAACTTTAATAATGTTAATTTATTTATTTGTGGGTGGGAAATGTTATATTTTATTATGTTTGTGTATTTGCAGTTACAATGTGTTATTTTAGGTTTCTAGTGTTGGAGTTATGCAATATGATTGTTGATGTGCTGATTTTTAATTAATTATTTAACATTATTTTTATGTATCAGTCTTCGTTTCTAGGTTATTTGTATGTTTTTTGACTGATGTATAAAAATAAATTGCTTAATATTTCTTTAAAAATCTTTAAGTTATGGTGGTGTGGACCTCTGTTAAGGTTTATTGGTTAGCCTGATTTCGAGTCTAGTGGTTTTTGACCGCCAGACTCGCCGTGCACAGTGGTGGCGGTCCTGCATCCGCCCAATTCCGAGGCGGCTTTTAGGGCTTTGGGTTGGCTTCTATGTCTGGAGTGGTACAGTCTGTCAACCCAAGTGTCTTCAAAGTAGCCCATTAGGGGACTTAATTTGTGTTTGTTTTGTTAGTAAAATGGGCTTTCTATAAATAAGTTGCAGTCGTTAGCTACCTCGGTTAAAGGGACAGAGGGTAGTGCAATGCATTTTTTTTTATTTTCAAACTGGCTGTATGTTGTATGTTCTACACTTAGGGCCTCATTACGATATCAGGCGGAAAGCCTCTTCCCGACATTCGGATTCTCCTTGACTGTGTCGGAACGCTTCCGACCGACTCGATCTTTTTACAATCCGCCCGACCAATTACGATGTTCGTGGTCGGATTGTAACCCGCACGGTTTTTCCGAATCGGTTCCGACCGGCTCTCGGAGAATACGTGTCAGTCGGAACCGCATCGTACAGCTCTACGGACAGCATTTCCGACTGAGCATTTACGATGCCGATTTCCAACATCCTTTCCGAGTTGGCCTGTCCGACATGAAAAAAGCAGTCGGAAACTGACTTTGGGGGCCCCTCGCAGGCCCACCTTTATCCTGCAGCCTACGGTTGGGGGCCGAGGGGTTACCTAAGGGACCCCGTCTAAAACCCTGCACTGTGTGGCAGGCACAATGGGGTGCCTGCGACAGGGTGCAGGGTTTTCCGTACCCCCACCCCCTTTCCCCATAGGAGCCTGTGTGATCAGGCGGAACACGGGCTCCCATAAAGTCAGTGGGACTCCGACCGAACAGTGTTCGGTCGCATTGTAATCAGTTGGGCGGAACTTCCGACCGCTAGTCAGTCGGTCCCGATTCCGAGATGGTGTCGGGTGGAAAGTTTCCGCTCGACATCGTAATGAGGCCCTAAGTGCAGATTGTTGGAGATGTCTCTAAATGCTTTGATTAAAGTGACAATAACAGCCTTGAATGGCTGTGTGTGGGTACAATTGTTTGTACCATGGCTTGCTCAAAGTTGATTATTATTTTATGCGGGGAGTAATTTGTTTTCTTTGTAATGTGGTTTAGTAGTTCATAGTAAGGGCTACTTTGTTTATTAGGTAGGAAGGCATATAGGAGGGGTAAATGAGTGTTTTCATATTCATCATGTATGGAGTATATCTAAGTGAAGGGTTTAAGGCACATTTTGAATGTCTGCCCATCATCCACGCTTGACATTTGCTCAGTCTTAATGAATGATCTGCTGTAGCAAATATTATCATGTGTTTAACATTATTTAGGTTGTCATCTAGGACAGTGGTTCCCAACTTGCGTACAGGGGACCCCTGGGGGTCCGCGAAGCATCATCAGGGGGTTCGTGACTACTTAGAAAATTAAATAATATCAACAGATTAATAAAGTGTATATAAATAACAAAGCTAAAAGTACAATTGAAAAATTTTAAACGTACAGTAAATGTGAAGGAATTTGAAATCGGAGGCTAAAAATTAAACAATATATAGTATCCTTAGATTGATTGGTGGGAGCAGTGCAGGTGCTTCAAACAGAATATTTTATGGATAATGAGTGACCTCAGTTGAATTATAAAAGCTCCAACCTTTCTATTAAAATTGTGATTTCTTTTTTATTTATATGTGTATGCGAATTAAATAAAATATGTCATCATTAGTATATTTGTTTGATTAATGCTCTTTTCTACATTTCTTGTGTATTATTTTGTGGTTCACATCATCCACAATGCTTAGACCGGGGTCCCCGGCTTCCAGTAATGACTCAGTGGGGGTGGGAGTTGTGGGGTGGCCGGATTCCAATAATGATTCAGCGGGGGTCCCCAGGTACTAGTAATCATTAAGTGGGGGTCACCAGAAATCAAAAGGTTGAGAACCACTGATATCTTCTAAGGGCAGCAGGAGTACCACTGGTAGCTTTCTTAATTTGTGCTATTAAGCTTTGTAAAGTGGGTATAGCTGGTGGCTGTCCTGTGTTATGTTCAGGTACTTTAGGGAGTATATCGTTTAGAAATTTAGTAGCGGGCTCTTGGGAACTAGTGGTTGCCTCTTTAAATCTTGAAGTACGTATTACTTCCATTTTGGTGACATTTGGGGGTGGTTGAGTTCTCTCACATTAATCACAACATAATTTTTCGTTGTAGCCCTCACATAACATACATTAGAGTAGTATTTTATACATTTATACATTTCCAAATAACTTTCTTGGCGTTAAGTGCAGCCCATGTGCAGAATAATTGTTTCACCTGTCTGTGAGGCGATATATCTTGCTCTTTCTGTTATTCTGTCTGAAAATAGTTTAATAATATAGTTAAATAAATTGTAATACATTTCATTTCACTTTGCAAATGTACATAAGATAAGACCACAATTGTTTTGCATTATATACTCACGCATGTGTTGTTAATTATAATTGCAGGTTTTTTTCAGTTTTCTGTTTAAGTTGTTCTAATGTGGATCAGATGGTTTATTTTCTGTTGGAAAAAAGTTTTATTAATTATATTTTAAATGTTTATTTGTGGATAGTTTGTATGGGTTGAGTGTTGTTGTTTTGCACCTTTAGTGCTTTTGGTGCATTAAGTGTTGACATTTTCTGCTCCTTTGATCTTATTTTTATTTGATGTCCCATTTTTATTGGTCAACTTGCTGTACAGGTGTTTGTATTGGTTAGTGTTCATTTAGTTTGAACTTTTTTAAATGGTTGTTTTCTTTTATGGTGGACTCTAATTAGTGTTTCTGTTTTAATGTAAATATAGATTTCTATTTTTTGTGCAATTTTGGATGTATTTTTTATGTTTAATTTTATTTATTGATGTTTATTTTTTATTTTACATTTACTATGGAAAGTATTTGTTGTTTGTTAATTATTTGATGTTTTTGAAATGTATTTTAATTTATTGGGTTTAAACTTTATTTTATTGTTATAAAATGTAAATAATGCAGTTAGACAATTTATTGATTTATGTAGGGTTTATTTTATTTGATGTTTAAAGTAAAATAGAGTTATATTTTGAAATATTTGCCTTCATTTTTTGTGATATTAGTGTAGTTGATATTGTGTGTTTTGATATTTTTTACTTTTTATATATTTATAGGTAACTCTATTTTTCATTACAATATTTGTGGTTTTAATATTAATAGAAAAATATTTTTAACAGCGCTATTTTGGTCATTAATATTTATGTTGTTGTTAATTAAGTATAGGATGGTGATATTTTTGTAAATTACATTTTTTCTGATATTTTTATGAATCAATATTGTTTTCAACGATATTATGTAATTGATCTAGAATAAATAATTTTCTTACAGTTTATGCAAGCGTTTGGTATCAATTCACATAATATTATCAAAACTACTTCTTTATCTGGGAGACATTAAAAAGTCAACTACCTGCACTGTTGACCTGTGCTGGGGAACCCATGCCCACAATGTAGCAAATGTTGACAGCATGCGCCTTACACTTGATTAGTGGTGGCCAGATTAATTTCTGGTGTCCCCATAGTACAACCACAAGCTTTACAAATTGCAACAGGTAATAAAAGGAATATGTACTGCAATGCACTTTGACCTGGTTATTCGAAGTTACTTTAATGTCATAGTTCACAAAGGCTAGAATATCCATTTTAGATGAAGCAGGAGAGGTTTAGCTTGGGTACATATCGTCGGCACATACAATAAGAAGAAAGCACCAGGATTTAATGCATAAACCAAGATTTGGTGCACAAATATCGAAGACATCTTGTGGTGGTCCTAATCTAAACACACACATCCAGAATTTTAACAGCGACTGTGAACAATGAAATGAAATGTCTATGTGCAAACAGGGGTGACTTGCAGGTTTGTGACGGTGTGGATGTCCAGAATTAGAGTGTAATAAGCATTTAGCACAATGATGTAATGTTTAGTTGCCTTTTGTAAAAAAAAAAAAAATGCGAGGCTCATAAAGGTTAACCCTTGTTTAGAGATATTGGGCCACAAATGACAAAACCAACTAATATCCACAACATAGTTAGTGGTACAACAGCTGATATTATACTGAAAAGTTTTAAAATGTCTTTTAATTTCTTTTAACAGACATACATCACATGGCATAACCACAAATTGAAACACAAATCTGAATGTGGTAGTGCAACATATGGATGCTTTCTGTTTTGTACAACTCAGTTACACCGAAGCAAGGGTAAGGCTGGCAACTATATTGATAAAAAGCATTTTTGTAGCTATCAGTGGTATCCAGTGGTGTATCACCAACAGGAGACAGACAATATCATGGTTGGGTAAGGTTATGGAAATATTTGAAATTAAATGTAATTTGTGATAATTTTTTGGGATGCATGTTCTTTGATTTTAGGTTAGACGTGTACTTTGTAGGCTTGTAAAAAACGTATGTTTTCCACAGCAGAAAAGCCATTGGGCAGCCAAAAGTGATAGACGTCTGCCTAATAGCTGTCTTTTGCTTAGGATGGTCCACAGAGAAGGCATATAGTTCATATATTCATAATTCACGTAAAATTGAAAACATTTGACGGAGTCCAGGGAATTCAAAATCCAGCATGATGACCCAAGGTGATTGATAAGAAAGAATGAATATAACTTCATCATTTGATGATACCAAGAGAAAGTTTCTTTTGATTCAATTTAATCAGGAATCCTAATGAATACAATGGTCTAAACTGTCTTCTATTATATTCAGATACAAATGAATTACTGGTGAACACAGATAAGCTAATTGGATTGAAAGGTCTACTAGCAACTCTAGTGATCCAAGTGGAAAGTCTCTAAAGACAGCCACCCAGAAAAGGCTTAGAATTCCTAAAATTTTGAGGAAACTAAAATATGACTAAAAATCACATTCAACATTTTTAACTTATAATAACCATTGGTTCAGATGATGCGCACAAGAATAAAATAGGAAAAATGAATGTTAGAACTTTTCTTTGTGCAAATTCTGCAGAGGTAAAGCACTATCTGATGAATCAAAATTCACAATTGAGGCTAGTCATCACATCAATACAGTTAAACATTGTCAAGCAGATTAGGCCCCACAAAGAAGACAGAGAGTGATTACATTTCAAACTATAAAGTTTTATTAAAGGATAAAATGTTTACAAATTAAAAATCATCACATTTCTGTCAATCAGTAATCAATACATGAATGCATTTAGTAATTATAAAGTTCAAATCAATCAAAGTCATATAATAAGTAAGAGGTCAAATTAGTATAACGTTGTTTCAAAGGAAAATATCAAGTAAATTAGTTCTCCCATAAAGAAAAAACATACTTTGCTCTAAGTCATCTTGAAAGTGTACAAAAGCATGTCTGGAAAGGCTTCTGGATAAGTTCTGCCCTGCATTAGCTTAGCTCACAAAATTCTAATAGTTGCTACACCTACAGTTGGCTCCCATAAAATGCTCCAATCAGGTCAAGGTAATGAATGTGTTCATCTGTAATAAAACTGGTGCTCATGTAAAGTGCTCTGATGCCCGATGTCTAGGGTCTAGTTTGCGCTACATAAAACTCTTTTTAAAAAAAGGCTCTTAGAATATATCTAGGCTCATTAGTTTATCAGGATCCTACACAATGAAGCTTCTCTAAACGTCCTTCAAACTTACAGTTATCTGCAACAAACAAGATACACTGGACCAACCTGTACTCTGCAGGTGCACCATAGCAACTAATTAAACCTTCTGCATTTAACATGTAAAGGAAAACATTTCACATGAGAAAGAAAGCAAAGACACATCGCGTTTGTAAATTGTGAGCTTAGTTTCTCCTAGAAATAAAAATACACCTGTGACATCAAACAAGATTGCTTCTAAATGTTAGCTACTTTTAAATGCAGGCCTACATTAGCCACGGTCAATCTAAACATGAATGATACACAGCTAGTATCATTTGCATGTTTACATGTTAATGCTGATAGAATGCAAAAATATTTAATATGAAAAATAACCCTATCAAGACTGATGCAAGGATGACAAAATTGACATGTCAGGAACACGTAGTAGCCAGATCTTATGAAATGGAGAAAGTTTGAGAATAGTCTTGTTTTCTCTAAGAGCAATGTTCACCCAAAGTATACTAGCCCAGGACTGAGAGGTTACATAGCATTAATACTGGCACCCAATGAAAGGTAGGGACTTGACGACTAGGAAATGTCAGCATTGCAGCTTTGCAAGGCAGCCTTCTTCTTTATCAGTAGCGGCCTGAATAGGCTGGGTGCATATTAGCTGCTGGGGTGAGGGGTGTAGTCCCAGAGGCAATTTTGACTTTGTGGACATCTTCGATAGTTGCACCACTGGGCTGATGAGGGCTCCCACCTTGGCAGCAATTAAAAGTTCTAATTCTGACATTGCCAGCAGCAGCACCACTCGTTCAGTCACAGCAGACTTTGATCACGCACAATGCTTGCAGAAATCTTGATGCGGTTCATGACAATAAATGTTCAGTGAGACCGAGGGACCCCTTTCGCCACAAGGGTCATGCCTGGCTTCGCTCCTGATGGAGCAGGGTTTTCGGAAAATAAAAACCTGCTCGGATTGAGACCCCTAGTAACATTTTCTAACAGAGTGCAGTGAAAAACGTGTGGTTTAAATAACTAACATGAGGGAAAATAATACTGCGCAAGCGCGTACTAAAGCACTGAACTAGGCCGCAAATGCTTGACTAATGAGAATAAAGAGACTAATGTGCATGTTTATTAACATTTGTCATTCAAACCTAACCTGGGTTGCGCATGGTTAGATGCAGCATTTGGGAGGGTGCGTAAAGAAAATCATTTAAAAAATGATTAATTATATTTGTTTTATTTTCCGTAGAAGCATGGGTTAAGCAAAATAAAGAATTATTAACTGAAAAAGCAAAAGAGAATGTGGAGGGAAGGCGAATGTGAACGACCTTCAAAATTATGTGTGCCTGCCAAAAGTTAAACGTGAAGACGAAAAACAATCGACAAGTGATGAACGTTTCCTCTGGAAGCGCACGAGTGGCACAAGAAATAACCGAATTTGACACAATTCCGGAGAGAGAAGGAAACTGAAGTCTGATATTGTATACTTGTATTTCCTGAGATGATGTAGTTGTAATGATGAAAAAACTAAACAATAGAACATTGAGAAAGATGGACATGCCAAGTGTGGTGTGACAGTACACCCCCTTCCTTAACCAATCAAAATGTAGAATTTACTCAGAAATGAAACAAGTGCGAGTTGGACTTTTAGGTTTTAGGGTATAATGGAGGTGCCCTGGTGGGAGGGGTTAGCTCGTGTTCGTGCTCCTGTTCCGAGAGGTGCTGATGGCGTTAGGTGTGATCGTTACTGTCGTCGGTTTGCTGTAGAGGCCTACCTGTTTTCTTCCCTGTTCCAGATACCTGACTTAGACTTTGCCCTTACAAATCTTCTTGATGGGCCCTGCTGCTCCCCTGGCCAGAGAGCAGATTTCCGGTTTCCTCCTGGGTTAGTATAGATAGAAACCTGAATTTGCATAATCATTTTCAAATTAAATTTTGTCTCTGAAACTTTTCTCTTTTCGCCTTTCCACTCCTTCAATGCACTGTCGATGTGATGTGATTTGTCATTTTCTCTTTGCTAATTGTTTATTCAGTGATATTCCATGATTTGTACTGTTTATTGGTACTTGATGAGCATTTATTTTCACATTATTTAGATAAAACATTATAAATATACACTCTGTGTTCGTCTTTATTTAGAGAGTGTTATTAATTATTACCATCAACTATTCAACTATAAAAAGATGCCATCGTCACATTATTTTCTATGAGTAATGCAGGTTCGGTTGTAGATTGGTAAGTTAGGTCTGAACTTTACTTTGCATTTTACACTGAACCCAGCGCGAAGGGACTTTGTTGGGCCTTGTTTAGTTGCAAATTTATTGATCTCCGAGCGCTGGATAAGTTTTGGTAGCAGAGGATGGTTATTGATCAATATTGATTAGTTTGGTAATAATTATTGATTATTGATTTTTGGTTATTAATATGAAAAGTTAGTGTTCGTTTTGTTTCATATAGTCTGGAAATATGGGTACAGAGTTGCCTAAGATCCTGGGATGATGATGATAATGTTGCTAATTTAGCCTTAAGGGGGTAGAGGAATAGTGTGGAAAAAGTATCACACTGCAGAAGTACTTTGTCTGTTGTCATAATATCAAACAGTGAGATGCTGTTGATGTTATCTTAGGGATTCATTCTGTTGAGAAAAGGTTGTGTGAAATAGTGGAAAGTCCGCTTCCGAAATTTTGGCTTTACATCCCCAAAGGAGTACCAAGACTTTTTTCACTCGAACCTTCTCTTCCGAAACTTTGGCTAGTATCCCCAGAAGAGTACCAAGACCTCTTTTCACTTGATTGGGAGTAGAGTAGCGCAGGTCGTTATTTTACTAGAAGTAAAAGAAATCTATTCGAATGATCGAACTATCTCTTTATTTAGTGGAGCAGACAAAGTAGCATTGTTTTGTGTTGTTTCTAACAAGAATTTAGTTAAGAAAAACCTTGTAGTACATTGCCGTATTATTTTGCAAAGGGAGGGTCAGTAGCAGGAGTTATACTGACGTCACAAAAAGCCGCGCTGGCATTGGTCGAGACAGTGGGCGCGTAGTGAGCCGTGATAGGTTGGTTGGTGTGAGCCACGCTGGCATTGGTCGAGATAGTGGGTGCGTAGTGAGCCGTGATTGGTTGGTTGGTGTGAGTTGCGCTGGTATTGGTTGAGATTCGGCGAATAGAGAGAAGATTTACAGAAGGTTTCTTTCGTTTGTTTTTGGTTTATTTAGTGAGAAAAAGAGAGTTTAAAATGAAGATGGTAAAAAGAATACAAATTTCTTTAAAAAGGATAAGCCGATAGTTACTAGAGAGGGGCTTCCTGTACCTCCTCTATATCACCTGCTTCTTTCATGATGTTGGAGCGTGGACATCATACGTGTACATGGTTAGAAAATTGGATGGGTTACACGGAAGATGATGGAGTTTTAGCTTTTCCAAAGCATGGCACTTTTAACGTGAGGATATTAGAAAATTTGAGGAGACAGATGAATTCATTAAAACCAAATCCCAGACCTATGCAGTATGAGGCGCTTGAAGAATGGGAACATGAGCCGTATAAAAGAGAGAGAGAGACAGGAATGGGATAAGATATAGGAATTGAGGAGGTATTCAGAAGCTAGGTGGGATGATCAGATGAAGAGATGGAGAAGAGAAGTGATTGCAGATGGGTTATATCCGGTAATAGTTGCTGAGGAATAGGCTGGAGAAAAAATGTAAAGAGAAAAAGAATAATGTTGAGACTTCAGAATTAGATATTGATCCAAATGAAATCGATGATGAATTATTAGATGAGATGCTATTAAAGAGACCTCCACCATATCAGGAGAGCCAGGATGGGATTTCTCCGAGTGCACCGTTAATTGAAATAGAAGATCCACAAGTCCCACAAGTTTCACAAGTTACGAATGTTCCGGTAGCTTCACAGACTTCATTAGGTACTCGAGAGTTACAGGAAAAAGAGATTGACATGTTAAACAGAACAAGAGAGGAGTTGACTCAGAAAATTAGTCAGTTGAGTTTGAATGCAGAAGCATTGTCAGTACCAGTAACAATTGGTCCTATAGTTCCATTGTACAGTGAGGGTCAAAATATTTTGAGATTGCATACATTGACAATTCCTATGAATAGTGTCAGGAATGCTAGTGGATCGGAACCAGTAGAGAGGAGTGCTTCATTGATAGATCTTCCAATAAATGAAAGGGTGATTGAAACACCAAAAAGAAGTGTGCAGATAGATCCTAGGAAACTAGTGCAGAATGTGAGAGAGATGACTCCAGTATCAGGGGGTTCAGTGGGACCTTCGCCAGAGGAGTTAGATGATTGGATAAGAGGAATAGAAACAAATAAGTTTAAATTGAGTATAGATATAGGTAAATTGAGAGTAGATCTGGAAGAAATGATTAATGGTTCAATAAGTCCAGAGAGATTGAGTAAATATCAGGATGAAGAGTTGCTATCTTTGTGTAAAAAATATTACATGGAGAGCGAAGAGTTTACATGCGAAATTGGTAGAGGTTGCTCAGGAATATGGAGTGGATATTGGGAAGTCTAAAGCTTTGCAGAAAACATATAGATTGGACTTTACTGAAAAGGATTTAGAGAGTTTGAATACATCTGGTAAACGATTGCAAATAAAAGAGTTGATTAATACCTTGAAGAGATGGGGTGATGTGGAACGATGGAAAGGTAGATGGGCAAAAAAGAAGGAAGAAATGATTGCTAACAAAAATGTGAATGCATCTTCTTTACTTCCGTTAAGAGAAGCAGAGCAAGTTGAAATGATATATCCGATGAGAGAAGTTCCAGGTGGTGGATATGTTCACATTCCTTGGTCAAGACAGGATATATTGTCTTTTACTAATGATTTCCCCAGATTGAGAGAAAAGCCTGTCGAGTGGTACAAACAGGTAGAGAGGTTTGTAAAGGTTTCAAAGGTTTTGTTGAAAGATTTGGATGGTTTATTTGACATTGTATATCCTGCTGATTTATGGACTGAGTGTAAAATTGCAGTTGATTGGCCAAAAGAGGAATATCTAAGAGATGTTAAAACAGGAGCACCTTCAGAAGAGGTGATGAAAAAATATAATCAGGTAATTACTTACCTGAAAGGTAACATTTTTCCAAAAGAAACAGATTGGGTTAAAATTGATAGGACAAGACAGGAGTCAAAAGAATCAGTACATGCATATTATGAAAGGCTTTTACAGGTGTTTAAACAGTATAGTGGCTTTGAAAGTATAACTGACAAAGATATGGGACATTTTGTAGATAGGTTTGTATTTGGTCTAAAACCTGAGATTAGTAATATGATTCAGCAACATTTGATTTGTTGGCAGAGTAAGACAGTGGATGAGATTTTGAGATATGCTAAGTATTGTAGTGATGATATTGAGTCGAGGCATAAGAAATTAAAAGAGAAGATGATGTGGGCACAAGTGAAAGTGGCGCAACAGAAAGATGGGAATTATGTCAATGGTTCTCAAACAGATTTTCAAATGAAAGGACAGAATCAGTATTTTCAAAATGGTCAGGTACCAAAAATGAATGGTGTATTAAATGGTGGAAAAGGTAGAGGTAAGAATAATAGAGAAGAAATGAAAAAGAAATATCCTTGTCATGTGTGGATTGGAAGAACGAGTGTAAGTCCTTGCTAGGAAATAATGGAATGATTCAAAATTTCAATCCGCAGATGCAGAATGAAGTGGTTGTGAATCAACAACAGCTGCAACAGGTAGTTACACCACAGGTTCAACAAATAAAAGTACCTTAAGCTCCAAATAAGGTGAATGCTCAGGTACAGAGATACAGTGCGAATGCTGGATTTCACTCGAGTGAACAAGTTGGCAAGAATCAAAATGTACAACAATATTGGTTGCAGTGTCCTGAGAGTGATTCAGATTCATCTCAATGACGGTGCCTGATGGGGGAGGAAGAGTGCGTGCTTGGCGCATCTCTAGTGGTAGATCAATCAGGTCCTTTTGTTGATGGGAAAGTGGAAGGTAATAATATTACATTCCTTGTGGACACTGGTGCTACCCGTTCTACTGTAAGAGCAGCAGAAATATCAAACCTACCCCTCTCTGGAAAAACTATCCAAGTTGTGGGAGTTTCAAATAAGTATATTAGAACTCAAGTGACCAAACCAATGGAGGTTCATATTGGAGAATTCAGAGATATGCATCGTTTTGTGGTATGTGACACGAGTCCAGTAAATCTTTTAGGTAGGGATTTACTCTGCAAGATGAATTGTACCATCTATTGTACACCGGATGGTATTGCTTTTCAGACACCAGATGAAGATGTTGCTTTTTCAAATGTTAGCAAAGCAAGGGACAGAAGTGAATGATCTATATTCATTGCTCACGTTTGAGAATTTGCCCGGTGAGTTGAGAGACACAGTGAGGACAGATATGTGGGATTTTACAGGAAAAGAAATTGGACTGATGAAAGGTGTTGACCCTATTCAAATTACAGTAAAACAAGGTGCAGAATTTCCAAAAACACCACCATATAAGATGAGTCCTGAGACTATAGCAGGAGTTATTCCTGTAATAGAGCAAATGATTGAACAAGGCATTCTAAAAGAAATATTGGGAAGTCCTTGCAATTCACCTATTATGGGAATTAAAAAACGAAGTGGAAAATACAGAATAGTGCAGGATTTGCGAAAAATAAATAAAATTGTGGTACCTTGTTGTCCAATAGTGCCAAACCCAGCTGTGATTCTTTACCAAATTCCTTGTGATGCGGAATGGTACACAGTTATTGATTTGTGTCAAGCATTTTTCTCGATACCTTTACATCCGGATAGCCAATATTTATTTGCTTTCCGGTTTGGAGACCGTGTTTTGGCATGGTCCCGAGTTCCTCAAGGTTATATAGAGAGTCCTTCAATTTTTAATCAGATTTTGAAAAAATGTCTAGAGTTATTGGTTATGCCAGAGAATTCAGTGTTAGTGCAGTATATTGATGACCTACTGTTGTCATCAAAAACACGAGAAGCATGTATGACAGATACAATTCCTCTACTGAACCATTTGGCAGTAGGTGGGCATAAAGTGTCACCAGCAAAATTACAATTTTGCCAGAAAGAAGTTCAATATTTGGGACACAAAATTGAAAAAGGAGCTAGGAGAGTGTTACAGGATCGAATCAATGTGATTTTGCAAATGGAACCTCCCAAAACACAGAAAGAAGTTTGAATGTTTTTGGGCATGGTAGGATATTGTAGGCAGTGGAATAGTGGATTCTCATTGATTGCCAAACCTCTACAGAGGTTGACTCACAAAGATGTGACTGATCCGATTGAATTGGATGAGGAAAGCATTAAAGCATTCACTGAGCTGCGAGATAGTCTTTGTCGAGCACCTGCATTGGGAATGCCAGACTATACGAAAGATTTTGCATTGTTCTGTTGTGAGAGAGATGGGTGTGCGCTTTCAGTTTTGACACAAACACATGGAATGGCACGTCGACCAGTGTCATATTTTTCTGCTACTTTCGACTACCAGGTTGTTTGAAAGCAGTGGCTGCTACTTGCGTGAGTCTTGAGCTGAGTGAGTCAATTGTTATGGGACATCCAGTGAAAGTATATGTGCACTCTGTTGAGATCCTATTAACTCGCACACAAACACAGTATATGACATACAGTTGTTTGACTAAATTTGAGAGAGTGATTCTGGGTGCTGAGAATGTGACAGTAACGAGATGTACAACATTGAATCCAGCAACTTTGTTGCCGAGGTCAAGTTGTGAAGAAGTGAGAGACGAAGCAGATCATGATTGTCTGGATGTGACTGAGTTGTGTACAAAACCAAGACCTGACATAAAAGATACACCACTGGAAGAGTCAGATTGTGTTATGTTTGTGGATGGATCTTGCCTGAGAGATGAAAAAGGTGTTTTGAGTGCTTCGTATGCTGTGTGTACAGTGGCTATGGTTCTTGAAGCATCCTGTCTAAGAGGGATAAATTCAGCACAAATTTCTGAATTGATTGCACTGACTAGAGAGTGCATAATTGGCAAAAATTTGAGAGTAACCATATTCACTGATAGTCAATATGGTTTCGGGGTGGTGCATGATTTTGGTCAATTGTGGATGCAACGTGGATTTCTGACTTCTTCAGGATCACCAATACGAAATAGTAAACATGTAAAAGATTTACTGAATGCATTACAATTGCCTAAAAAGATTGCAGTAGTTAAATGTTCAGCACATAAATCAGGGAATGATTATGTGACTAATGGGAACAGATACGCAGACCAAGTGGCTCGTTTCTGTGCACAAAATTCAATTTCAATAAACAGAGGAAAAGAGAAAAATAATACAAATTGTCACTTGATGTTCTCTGCAATAGAAACATGGGATGAAATAAAACAGTTGCAGGAAGAAGCTAGTGATGAGGAAAAAGAAATTTGGATTAAATCAGGATGTAAAAAGAGATCTGATGATGAAGTATGGGTGTATATAGACGACAGACCAGTAATGGCAGACTGTTTACTCTCACAGATGGCAAGAATGTACCATGGTTTAACACATGTTGGGAGAGATGCTATGATTAGACTCTTCAAACAGTCATGGTATAATCCAAAGTTTAGGGTCATTGCAGAGAGTCTATGCCAAAGATGTACAGTGTGCCAGCAGCAAAATCCAGGTAGAAAGACAGTTGTTAGTTGGGGCAGAATTGGGAAAGCTGCAGGACCTTTTACAAGGTTGCAGGCAGATTTCATTGAGTTCCCTCCTTGTAATGGACGAAAATATGTGTTAGTTGTTGTTTGTCTGTTTTCTCGTTGGGTGGAAGCATATCCAACAAGAAGGAACGATAGCTTGACTGTTGCTAAACTACTGTTAAGAGAGATAATTCCCAGGTTTGGATTTCCAGTCTCTGTAGAAACAGATAGAGGAACTCATTTTAATAATGAAATAATTCGGATGATTTGTGCAGCGGTACAAATTGAACAAAAGCTGCATTGTGCCTATCGACCAGAAGCATCAGGAGTGGTCGAGCAAATTAATGGCACTATCAAATCAAGACTAGCAAAAGTCTGTGCATCCACAGCACTGAAATGGCCAGATGCTTTATCCTTGGTATTGATGAGTCTGAGAAATATTCCTGATAAAAAGACTGGATTATCCCCACACAAAATAATAATGGGGAGAGCAATGAGACAGCCGATTGTACCAGCAAATCACCTGATGAATATTACTGAGAATCTGGTGCTTGATTATTGCAAAGGATTGGCTGATGTAGTGCATTCTGTGTTTCATCAGGTTGGAGAAATTGCAACTACAACTCAGCAAGAACAAGCACATGATCTAAGTCCAGGAGAGTGGGTCCTGGTGAAGAAACACGTGAGAAAATCGTGTTTGGAGCCTAGATGGCATGGCCTTACCAAGTAATACTGGTGACAACAACAGCAGTAAAGTGTGGTGGCTTACCAAATTGGATACATGCAAGTCACATAAGAAGAATCCCAAGTCCACTTGAAAGACAAGAAAAAGCAAGAAGTGGAGAAAGTGAAGTTGTAGAGTCTGAAGTTGAACAAGGAACAAGTCGAATAGAGTGGGCACCAGCTACTGGCTCTCAAAAGACTGCGGTTGAGAAAGAAAAAGAGAAAGTGAATCTAGAGCAAGTACAACAGAGAAAAGGACTGAATAAAAGAACTTGCGAACTTGACAATGAAGCAACGGAAGCTGTGCAAGCAAAGAAAGCAAGAAACAGTGATGTGTGGCCAGAAGGAGTGAAAAGACTGAAATACACTCTGAAACAAAGATCACCTGACACAATAATTGAAGTTTCAGATCAGACCGAGCAAAGTGAGTCTGAAGAAGAATCAGTTCGTAAAACAAAAAGAGTAAGGGTTCCACATAAGAAATACATAGCACCAGAATGGACATATGTGGTATTGGAAGATTTTGAAAACACAGATCAGATCAAAGAAAACAGTGGTACAGAGCAGAGTGAAGGAGACAGTTTTGAACCACCTTAAAAGGACTGTGAAAATTAAGGTGCAACAATTTTTGAGAAAATTATTCTGAATCGTTCAAAAGATTTGAAGAAGAAGAAAAAGAAGATATAAGAAACAAAAAAAGAAAAATAGGGGGTAAAGAAGAAAAGCCATTAATGTGAGGATACACTACTTTGGATAGATATTATTTTTGGATAGATATTTTTATAGATATTTTTTTGATTCCAAGTTAGATTTTTGAGTTTTTTCTTAGTTTTTTTTAGTTTTTAGAATTAGTACAAATTTAATTAGAAATGGCAAATACAGCAGAGACTGGACATCAAAATCGTAGTTTTAAACGTAAATGTATTAATGCTTGTTTATTTAGTATATTTTTACTAATGATAGTATGGTTAACACTAATTGTCATTGTGCCTGTCTTAATGGTAACTAATCAAAAGAATAACACTAATACTAATGGTCTGAAGAGTGAAAAAGTAGATACTAAAGGTTTAGAGGAAGACTCTCATACTAAAATAGAAAAGATGAAAGATGATAGTATCTATCATCATGATAAATCAATTAATGAAATTTTTCGTTAAATGTGTTTACCAAATTATTGTACGAGTATGTTGACGTAATGGATGCGAGAGATTGCTATATGTGCATACAATTGCAGTCGTCTGTCTCAGAGGGGGTGACATATCATCACCTAACTTTAACATATAGTGTGTCTTGTAGTGTCTTAACTAGTTTGTTTTATGAGAAGGGAAGTCTCCAATATTACTACCCTAACATGGATTTAGTATTCTCAGAAATTCATATTAGAAGGAATATGAATAAAATAAATAGTGCAAGAAATGCGGAATATACGGGAGAATTTTTTCATTCTACACAAACAATAGATACAGTATATGCACATAGACATAACCTAACTTGTAGATTACGATTTGAAGAAATAGAATTCATTAACATGGTTGAAGATAGAAGACAAGAGTTTCAGAGAAAGGCTGCTGAGCAAAAGTCTCATGTACCTCCATGGGCTTTCAGAGAGGGAAATAACAAGAAGGGTGAGACTTATGCTGCCATGACCCTAGACTGGTATCATAGAGGGAAGCTTTGTTTACTTAGACAAAAGACTGACTATAATAATTGGTTCTAGTGAATGTGATCATACTTTCCTAGTTACGGGAGGATGGGGATTGAAAGGAGGAACTGATCCTGTCTTTCCAGGAATCTATTGTGTGTGTGGTAAGAATGCCTATTCTAGGTTGCCTGCACATTGGTATGGGTGTTGTTATATAGCAATAGTATTTCCTAAAATGTACCACATGGATGAGAAGCATAGAATCAATTAAATAAAGAATGGACTAATACGTAATAGAGAGCGAGTTTTTCAGAAATTATAGGAGATGTTTTTGGAGCAGTGATACCTTCAGTTGGAGTTATACTAAATTCGCACAAAATTAGAAAATTGTCCACAGTGGTTAATTGTTTATCAACAGACACTGCTGGTGGGTTTTTAATGATCGATACTGAGATGGTTGCAATTAGATCTATGGTTTTGCAGAATCGACTTGCCCTTAATGTATTATTGGCTAAAGAGGGTGGAGTCTGCAATATGTTGAAAATACAACAATGTTGTACTTATATCCCTGACAAGAGTAAAAATCTTGAGTGGTATATTAAGAATATTACAAATCTTCATCAAGATTTATCAGAATTGAAGGTTGATGGTGCTTGGGAGAAACTTGGTAAAAGTTTTTCCTCTATGGGAAATTGGTTTTCTACATTTGGGAATAGTCTATTAGGGAAAATATTAACACCTATTATTGCAGTGGCTACAGTGATATTAATGATTTTCTTGATTTATAAATGTTGCAAATGCAAGAAAGAGACATCTGATAATAAACGAAGAGCAAGAAAAAGAAAGAGAGAAGAAATAGAATTAGAGGATAGAAGAGGAAACTATTATGAAATGATGAGGGATCTAGATAGAATAATGATAAAACGCGAGAGAACAACAGCCTTTTAAGTGACAAATTGTATTGGTGGGTATTTGGTGATGGCTCAAAGAGGCCATCAAAGGGGGGATTGATGGAGCAGGGTTTTCAGAAAATAAAAACCTGCTCGGATTGAGACCCCTAGTAACATTTTCTAACTTTTCTAACAGTGTGCAGTGAAAAACATGTGGTTTAAATAACTTACATGAGGGAAAATAATACTGCGCAAGCGCGTACTAAAGCACTGAACTAGGCCACAAATGCTTGACTAATGAGGATAAAGAGACGAATGCTGCTTTTTGTGCATGATTATTAACGTTTGTCAGACAAACCTAACCTGGGTTGCGCATGGTTAGATGCAGCATTTGGGAGGGTGCGTAAAGAAAATCATTTAAAAAATGATTAATTATATTTGTTTTATTTTCCGTAGAAGCATGGTTTAAGCAAAATAAAGAATTATTAACTGAAAAAGCAAAAGAGAATGTGGAGGGAAGGCGAATATGAGCGACGTTCAAAATTATGTGTGCCTGCCAAAAGTTAAACGTGAAGACGAAAAACAATCGACAAGTGATGAACGTTTCCTCTGGAAGCGCACGAGTGGCACAAGAAGTAACCGAATTTGACACAATTCCGGAGAGAGAAGGAAACTGAAGTCTGATATTGTATACTTGTATTTCCTGAGATGATGTAGTTGTAATGATGAAAAAACAAAACAATAGAACATTGAGAAAAATGGACATGCCGAGTGTGGTGTGACAGTACACCCCCTTCCTTAACCAATCAAAATGTAGAATTTACTCAGAAATGAAACAAGTGTGGGTTGGACTTTTAGGTTTTAGGGTATAATTGAGGTGCCCTAGTGGGAGGGGTTAGCTCGTGTTCGTGCTCGTGTTCCGAGAGGTGCTGATGGCGTTAGGTGTGATCGTCGCTGTCGTCGGTTTGCTGTAGAGGCCTACCTGTTTTCTTCCCTGTTCCTGATTCCTGACTTAGACTTTGCCCTTACAAATCTTCTTGAGGGGCCCTGCTGCTCCCCTGGCCAGAGAGCAGATTTCCTGTTTCCTCCTGGGTTAGTATAGATAGAAACCTGAATTTGCATAATCATTTGCAAATGAAATTTTGTCTCTGAAACTTTTCACTTTTCCCCTTTCCACTCCTTCAATGCACTGTCGATGTGATGTGATTTGTCATTTTCTCTTTGCGAATTGTTTATTCAGTGATATTCCATGATTTGTACTGTGTATTGGTACTTGATGAGCATTTATTTTCACATTATTTAGATAAAACATTATAAACATACACTCTGGGTTCGTCTTTATTTAGAGAGTGTTATTAATTATTGCCATCAACTATTCAACTATAAAAAGATGCCATTGTCACATTATTTTCTATGAGTAATGCAGGTTCGGTTGGAGATTGGTAAGTTAGGTCCGAACTTTACTTTGCATTTTACACTGAACCCAGCGCAAAAGGACTTTGTTGGGTAATGTCATTTGGGCCTTGTTTAGTTGCAAATTTATTGATCTCTGAGCGCTGGATCACTCCCTTGTAGTCACTCACTTTCTCTGGTTATTTTTCACACCAAGAATGCACTGTGCTTTTCCTTCTCAACAGTCTTTCTTCCTGCAATAACAGGCCCACTCCTTTCCTCTCTCAGCAGGCAGGCAGGAAGGCTTCTAGGCACTAGGTTGGCCCATAGCTACTCCAGCAGAAAGTACAGACTCCATGTTATGTCCTCCTACCTTTGGCTGTCATCTAAACAGCAGCCCTGGTCACTCAGCAATCCTTGAAGTACTCTATGGAGAATTCCTGTCCTTGGTCATGAAGAACGTGGAATTGGAACAAAGCAATGATGCTGGGTCCAAGCAGGTTATCAAAAACAAAGGCACAATGAAGTGTAAGATCCATGTACCTGGCAGTCATCAGCCTTCCTGAAGCAGTAATTGAGGACAGGCCCTGCCTAGAAACTTCTTCATATTAAACATCAGAAACAGTCCCAACCTCACCACTACCATGTACCAAATGCCAATGCTCAGGAAGAACTAATGAGCAGTCCTTTGATAACAAAGATCTCCTTTAATTTCTTAAGGGAGTCCTGTCAACATCCTCCTTCACTTCAATGTCTGGAGCTCCATCCTCTGGCCACAGGGAAGCAGCCAATACACTTTCATTGTGTGGGGAAACTGTATCCACCATCCATCTTGTGCCATGCTAAACCTGGGGCCATCCAAAATGGATCCTACTGGTCACAATACTCAGATTCTCACCACACACAGAATCCAATACCAACACATATTACACACCTATTACACATAATCACTCGACATGCGCACAAATGTCAGCACAAGATATGGAATTCACATACAAAGCAGAACTCTATCTGACAGAGGTCCGTAAACCAACCTCTGCTTCACACAAAGACAAAAGGTCTGGTCACTCTAATACTTGGCCCGCCATCACCACTGCTTTATGTGGCTTACCCCGTGCTGGACAGTAGTCCTATGCCCACTATAAAGCCATACTTGGTGCACCGCTCCAGGTCACAGAACAAGTTCTGGAAGGAACTTGCATTACCAGAGACAGGCCTAGGCCTCTAATCAAATTCTAGATTAGCATGAGGGCCAAATCAAAATTCATGATGCCAGCTTCAAAACCAGTTGGGCACTCAGGGCAGGGGTACACGCCCATTTGCAATGCATTGGATTTTCCTGTCCCAACAGAACTAAAGGGAAGTGTTACGTAAAACCTTATAAGACTATCTCTGCAAATGCTGATTGGCTGCATTTACCTCCACTTTATACACTACATAATTTCCATTAACCATACAGTATAGTTTTGTTCTCAGCAGCTTCACTTTAGTCTTAATAGTGTGCTACCTATGTCAAACGTGTTCCGTACGCTAATTCTCTGCTACATTGATTGCATTTGTTCTTCAAACTTGTGCTTCACTATTTGTTGGTGTACATCTTTTTGACCGTATCCCACTGCATACATATCCTGTGTCAGTATGTAAAAAAAAAAGTGCAATCTTTTGCATCGTTCCCCCAATTTTATTTCAACTGGATTGCCTAGCATTTTTGGACTCTGGTCACTCAGGGACAGCTAAGTGCTTCCAGTGCCTGTGCTCTGACCCTTAAACATCATAGATAACTAGTTAACATCCAATTGGCATATCTTATTTCAAAGCAATGATGACACAGTTTAATGGTGCGGAAACTGCACTAGTGACACCAATGTCAGCTGTCATTCATGAGCTGTAGTGTGGACTTACACCACCATGAGTGACTCTAAAATCATATGATATGGGCTGCTCCTGCAACCCAGTGGCGTAGGAAGGGGGGTGCGGGCCGCCTTGGGTGTCATCACTGAGGGGGGTGACAAAATGGCAAAAATATGTGTTTTAAACACATATTTTTGCCATTTTGTCAAGCCGGGGGTGACAGGAAATCACGGAGGGGGGTGACAAAATTGCAAAAATGTGTTTTAAACACATTTTTATTATTTTGTCAAGCCAGGGGGTGACAAGAAATTTTTCGCACCGGGTACCACCTGACCTTGCTACGCCACTGCTGGAACCTTGACTGACCTCAGGCTAAACTGCAGCCAGAACGTGTGAAAATAATCGCTTTTGGCATGGCATGAAAAAGCTTATTTCTACCATTCCCTAAGTTAATCAGTAAAGCACAAGTTACTAACTTGTGTAACGATATATCTGTAAGAGACAGTAGTTAGTGACAGATTCCTTACCTTAGAATATCCCCAGGCGTCAGGCTGGATCCGGAAAGTTTTTTGCGTAGCAGTACCCTTGCGCGTCGGTAGGCGGCGTCGTGCGGCTCCGCGTCCGTTGTCGGCGTCGTGATCGCCGGGATGACGTCGCGGGCAGTACTTAGACGCCGCCCCTGCGCGCTGACGTCAGTTCTGTACACGACTTTCCGCGCCAGGAACGCAGAGCCATGCAAGAAGCTGACATAGGTGTCTGAAAAATACTAGGGCCCTGAAAGGGATGTCCTTAACCCTAGAAATCAGTTCGCAGAACGGGGAGGATGGGTGGGGCGGTAAGGAATCTGTCACTAACTACTGTCTCTTACAGATATATCGTTACACAAGTTAGTAACTTGTGCATCTGAAAGAGACACGTTAGTGACAGATTCCTTACCTTAGAATAGATACCCCAGCAATACCAACCCCGGTGGTGGGTCTGCGAACAAAGATCAGACAAGAAAGTCCTGGAGGACAGAACGGCCAAAGAAGCCGTCCCTCCGGACCTGACTGTCAAGGCAGTAATGCTTTGTAAACGTGTGCAGCGAGGCCCACGTAGCTGCCTGACAGATAACCGGCAGCGGAACACCGCGGCCCAAGGCCGTGGTAGCAGCCGTTGCCCTGGTGGAATGGGCACGCAGCCCAACAGGAGGCTCCTTCTTAGCCAAAGAATAGCAGGCCTTGATGCACAAGGTAACCCAGCGGGGGATGGTTTTGTGCACCGCCCGACCTTTTTTGGCGCCCACGTAGCCAACAAAGAGCTGGTCATCCACCCGGAAGTGTTTTGTGCGGTCGATATAGAAGGAGAGCGCACGTTTTGGGTCCAGACGGTGGAGCCTCTCTTCCTCTCTGGAAGGATGCGGAGGCGGAAAGAAGGTAGGCAAAGTGATGGTCTGCCCAATGTGGAAGGCAGTAACCACCTTTGGCAAGAAGGACGGACGCATCCTAAGAACAACCTTGTCTGGATGAACAGACAGAAAGGGAGGTTTGCAAGATAGAGCCTGGAGCTCACTCACCCGCCGAGCGGAGGTGATGGCCACCAGAAAGGCTGTCTTCAGAGTCAGAAGACGAAGAGGACAGTTATGTAGAGGCTCAAAGGGAGCGCACATTAAAAGGTAAGAACCAAGTTCAAGTCCCACTGAGGCATCACAAACGGAACAGGAGGGAAGAGGTGTGTAATGCCTTTTAAGAACCTGTTAACAACAGGGGACTTGAAAAGGGAGGGCTGATCAGGGAGCCGGAGGAAGGCAGAGATAGCACAAAGATAACCCTTGATGGTACCCAGGGCAGAACCCTGTTGGGCCAGAGAAAGAAGGAACAGAAGGACCTCAGAAAGAGGGGCAGAAAGGGGATTCACAGCCTTTGCTGTGCACCATGCCACAAATTTGTTCCACCTGCAGGCGTATACCACCTTAGTGGAGGGACGCCTGGCTGCCAGAATCACATCACAAACTTCGGGAGGCAAGTCGAAAGGAATCAACTGCCGCCGCTCAATCTCCACGCAAGCAGGTGTAGACTGGACAGGTTCGGGTGGAGGACCGTCCCCTGCTGCTGCGACAGAAGATCCTTCCGAAGAGGCAGACGGATCGGGGGATCTACGCTCATACTGAGTAGCTCGGGATACCAAACTCTTCGAGCCCAGTCCGGAGCCACAAGGATGACTTGGGCCCGGTCGTGCCGCATCTTCTTCAACACTCTGGGTAGAAGTGGTATAGGCGGAAAGGCGTACAACAGACCGCAACTCCACTCGCGACGAAAAGCGTTGCCGAGCGAGTGCCGCCTTGGAAATTCCAACGCGCAGAACTGATGACATTGCGCGTTCTCTTCGGTGGCGAATAGATCTAACCAAGGCTCTCCCCATTGTAGAAAGAGTCCTTGCGCCACTTCCGAGTGAAGACGCCATTCGTGATCCATCATGCACCTGCGGCTGAGTTCGTCCGCCCTGGCGTTCAGGGAACCTGCCAGGTGTTGAACCATCAGGAACATGCCCTGATGTTCCAGCCATGTCCAGAGGCGCAGAGCCTCCTGACAGAGGGTCCACGACCCCACCCCGCCCTGTTTGTTGCAGTACCACATGGCGGTGGTGTTGTCTGTGAACACCTGCACTACCTTCCCTTTGACAGAGGGAAGGAATGCCTTGAGTGCAAGTCGGATCGCCCGGAGCTCCAGAAGGTTGATATGGAGCCGGGACTCCGCCGGAGACCAGAGGCCTCTGATCTCCGCCTCTCCCATGTGACCGCCCCATCCCAGAAGGGACGCGTCCGTCACAACTGTGTGCTCTGGCTGGGGAAGGGAGAGGGATCTGCCCATGACCCATTGCCGGTTCGAGAGCCACCACTGCAACTGTTTTGCAGTCCCCACCGAGATCTGGACGTGATCGGACAGGTTGCCCTGGTGCTGCGCCCACTGGAACTTCAGGTCCCACTGCAGAGCCCGCATATGCCATCTGGCATGATCGACCAGCAGGATGCAGGAGGCCATGAGGCCCAGCAGCCTCAGGGTCATCCGTACCGAAACCCAGGATAAAGGCTGAAAGATCGGAATCATAGCCTGAATATCCCGGACTCGCCGTTCGGGAGGATAGGCCCGAAACTGCATCGTGCCCAGAACTGCTCCGATGAAAAGGAGCTGTGGAGAAGGAACCAGATGCGACTTCGGCACATTGATGGAGAACCACAGCGAGTGCAGGAGTTCGGCCGTAGTCTGGAGGTGGGAGACGACTGCCTGGGACGAGCCCGCCTTCAGCAGCCAGTCGTCGAGGTAGGGGAAGACTGAAACCCCTGCCCGGCGCAGATGAGCTGCGACCACCGCCATCACTTTCGTGAACACCCGAAGGGCACTGGTAAGGCCAAAGGGGAGCACGGTGAACTGAAAGTGCTCGAGGCCTACCGTGAACCGTAGGTAACGCCGGTGGGCCGGCAGGACGGGGATGTGGAAATAAGCGTCCTGCAAGTCCAACGCTACCAGCCAGTCTCCAGGGTCGAGGGCAGTCAAGACCTGAGCTAGGGTGAGCATCTTGAACTTCTCCTTCCGGAGGAAGCGATTGACGTTCCGGAGGTCCAAGATAGGACGCATGTCCTCCTTGTCCTTTTTGGGCACCAGAAAGTAGTGGGAGTAGCAACCACGCCCTACTTCTGGGGTCGGAACATGCTCGATGGCCCTCTTGGCCAAGAGGGCCGTGACTTCCTTCTGTAGAAGCACCAAGTGATCCCCTGACATGCGGTGGAATTGAGGTGGCATGGCTGGGGGGGGGGGTCTCGAAGGGGAGGGAGTAGCCCCTTCGGACAATGTCCAAGACCCACCTGTCCGAGGTGATGGGACGCCAGTGGTGAAGGTGATGGCGGACCCTGCCCCCGACTGGCGTGCTGTGCACCTGAAAGGAGGGACTAGGAGGGCTTGGAGGCCGCGGACGGGTTGGAGGTGGTGGCCTGACCCGCACGCTGGTTGCCCGAACCGCCACGGCGATATCCACGTCCTCGGCCACGCGAAGGGGCTTGCTGCGCGGGCCGTTGGCCGGCCTGTTGACGTGACTGGGCACCCCTTCCGTGGCCACGAAAGGGGCGAAAAGCAGACGTGAGCGGAGGGCGCACAACAGCAAGGCCCAGGGACTTAGCAGTAGCCCGCGAGTCCTTGAAACGCTCCAGCGCATGGTCTGCCTTCGAACCAAAAAGACCGACTCCATCAAAGGGCATGTCCATGAGTGTATTCTGGACATCCCCTGAAAAACCAGTGGTTCTCAGCCAGGCGTGGCGACGCAGCGCCACCGTCGTTGCAAGCGATCTGCCCAGCGAGTCGGCGGTATCAAGGCCACAGCGGATGGTGTATTTAGCCGCATCACGCCCTTCCGCAATGGCGCGGGTAAGCAGTGTCTGGACCTCCTCAGAGCACTGCGGCAAAACAGTCGCCACCGAATCCCACAGGGAGTGGGTGTATCGGCCCAAGAGGCAAGCGGTGTTAATGGACCGCAAGCCAGCACTGGAGGAAGAGAAAGCCTTCTTCCCAAAGTGATCCAGGCGCTTGGATTCCCTATCCGGAGGGGCGGTAGGGAAGGCGGTTTGGGAGGCAGAGGCTTGGACAACCAAGCTCTCAGGGGTGGGGTGTTGGGAGAGAAACAGGGGGTCGCCCGGAGCAGGGCGATGGCGTCGGGCCACGTTCCTATCCACAGGAGCCCCTGTGGTGGGTTTGGACCAGGCACCCAAAAGAACGTCTGTGAGTGCATCGTTGAATGGCAGCACAGTCTCCGAAGAGGAGGCCGCCGGCTGAAGCACTTCAGTCAGGAGGTTAGTCCTGATGCCACTGTAGGCAACTGGAGATTCAAGGCTCCAGCAGCTCTACGCAACACCGTTGCAAAATTAGCCCCCTCCTCCGTAGCCACGGGAGGAGACAGCATGCCAGAGTCAGGGGAGGTGTCCAGACCACTGGCATCCCCAAGTTCCTCAACCCAGTCCGGGTCAAACTCGCACTGTTGTGTGAGAGGGTCCTCAGACCCCTCCCAGCTCTCCTGGTCCTCCTCAGGTTCAAAATATGGAGGAGGAGGGACATTAGGGACCCAAGGTCTCATCGTCGCCGGAACCGGCGTCGGGCGACGCCGGTCTGGCTCCATGTCCGGAGCCGGAGAGAACCGGGGAACGACGCCGTCCGGAGCCCCGGACGGCGTCAGGAACGGCACCGGGGACATCGGCGTCGGCGGAGGCGTGGTTAGGTCAACCGGCGTCGATGGAGGTTGCGGCACCACCGGAGCCGGGATCGAGGCCGGGGCCGGAGCCGAGGCCGGGATGAAGGCCGGTGGGACAGGCGACGCCGGGACCGGAGTCGAAGGCGACGCCGGAGCAACCCCATCAGGGCCCGCGGGGCCCGAAGGCGCACCGGAGGGACCTTGAGGCCCGAAGAGGCGGGCCATGGCCGACAGGAACTCCTGTATTTGGGCCTGAGTCGCCCCCGAACCCGGGAAGGACGGGTAATGCGGGGGTAACTCGACAGGCACGTCCGGGGCCGCGGGGGCGGGGACGGTGCCGACAGGGACCTCAGCCGAGTCGCGAGACCGGCGAGGCGAAGTCTTAGACCGATGATGCCGCTTAGACTTCTTGTGCTTCGACTTACCGGAGGAGCGCGAAGACTTGGATTCCGACGAACGGCGGGGACTCCGCGTCCGGTCCCTCGACCTCTCCCGGGACCGGGGCTTGGTGCGGCGCGGAGCCGACTGCCGGACTTCGAGGAGCTTTCGAGACCACTCTCGCAAAGCCTTCAGATTAAGTTTCCGGCAGTCAGGGCACGACTTCGTGTCGTGGTCTCGGCCGAGACAGAAGAGACACTCGAGATGCGGGTCCGTGATCGACATCATGCGACCACATTCCTCGCAGGGCTTAAAGCCAGGCATCCCTACGACACCTTAGGAGTCGTGAAGACTCGTTGAAGAAACAGTGAAAAAATTCACAAAAAGATAGTCAAAAAGTGACTAGGGCACTGCTCTTCCCGGATCTGCGCTTACTGGCGCGGAAAAAGAAGAACTGACGTCAGCGCGCAGGGGCGGCGTCTAAGTACTGCCCGCGACGTCATCCCGGCGATCACGACGCAGACGACGGACGCGGAGCCGCACGACGCCGCCTACCGACGCGCAAGGGTACTGCTACGCAAAAAACTTTCCGGATCCAGCCTGACGCCTGGGGATATTCTAAGGTAAGGAATCTGTCACTAACGTGTCTCTTTCAGATCTGTGTATTAAGGCTCACAAAGCCCCAGTGCATAATGTCTAAACATTAGACATGCAAAGCATGAAGCTGCCATAAGTCTACACTAGTAACAGATTCCAATAATGTTATTTACTGCATAGACTGCAGAAGCCTTTATATTTTTTATAAAGACCTGCTCTAAATATAAAATTTGTTTTCCCAATACTGTGCTTTGGGAAAGGCTAAAATACCCATCCTCGTTACATGTTGTCAATTATTAAAAATCTAATTAGATTTTGGTATAAATACTTCAAGGATGGTTTTTATAAAATATGTTCATCTTTGCCTAAACCTGCCCTGTCCCCAAGCTCGCTTTGACAGCACCCTCCAGTTATTGTAATTGGATGTCCTGATTCACATCAGAGAACGAAGCACCTTTTAGAACAGTTGGCCCGCCCACAGGTCTCTGTCAGAGTTGTCTAGAATGTGAGTGGAGACCACAGAATACACACAAGGGGCAGGCAGGAGCTCAGATATTAGTGTGTTTATACTGAACAGAACTCTGGAGTGAGCATAAATTATAAAAGGCAAGTACGTTGGAGGACTGGCACAGCTCCACACAGTGGCAGCCAAGCCACTCCCCAACAACCCCTACCATCAGCAATACATAACCAGTGACTTCTGAAGGCAAGGCCCTCAGCATTCAGAATCGGTTTACCTTGCACATTACAACATCCTTTGAACATCAGCAACAATTCGAGTCTGAATCCACAGAGACATAAGCTTCAAATTATTTCTTAACATTAGTAAAATCAATGTTGTTTTGCCATCCACATTCTGACTTTAATAATCCATTGAAAGGTCAGGACACAAAAAATCCAACACTGAGTTAGGTTATGCCACCAGCTTCTTATTGCATATAGTAAGTACGTGTAGTGAACAGGTGTGACCCTTTCCAGGTGGTTCCTTGGACAGTGGAATCATTTTACTGCACAGTTTTCCAAATAAATTGACTCAAAACAGTTTTCAGACAGTTCTGATGGCCTGGCACAGTTTCCAAGAGCATTGCATTAGCAACAGCAGTTTAATCAAGCGTGTGACAATAACAGAAATATGTGCTACTCCTTCAGGACGGGGTGTTTTGTTTTTGTTTTGCAGTTTTATTTAGCGGAACTCGACTCAAAGGTATTGTAGGGCTTTACGTGAGCACCAGTTACGTTGCTCAAGGATCCATTCTTTTTTATTTTTGGTAGGCATGGGGGAGATTAAGTGATTTGCCCAGAATCACAGGCTGTTGGGCTGACGCCGACACTCGAACCTGGTTCCCCCGTTCCAAAGTCAGCAGCTCTGACCGTTCCGCCACATTTCAGGGCTGTATCTGCTCAGGTTCTCTCAAATCATCCAACCTGGAAGCAGCCTTCTGTCCTAGCCTTTCATAAGGTATCTGTGTCCTGTATACCCTGTCCAACCCTCATTATCAGTCACTTCCAGGCAATGTTGATTTAAACACTCCCTCTGTGTACATGAGCAACGATGCTGCGGTTCCAGTTCTCCCACCTGTCTATTATAAACATTTACAAAAAAAATCTTTGCAGGTATGATGAACTTCCCTTTTCTGATTGCTCAAATGTCTATATTATGGTGAGAACTTTCCATCTAAACAAAATTAAAATATAAAATGCACTGCAAAGGCTGTTTGTAGCCATTTAGAAATGTATAAATATATGTTAATGTGTGTAGAAATATATATATGTGTGTGTATATATATATATATATATATATACACTGTGTAACTGAGACTCCAGCAGCCCACATGGGAATTACTTTAAGGACTTCCAGTCCCAGAATGCCATTTTACTCACCTGAGCCCGATTTTTGCATAAATAAAGGGAAGATACTGGAATTCATGTTTGCTGGTGATCTTTGGTTTAGCACTCCTTTGATGAAGGGCGTCGGCCGGAAACGCGTCGGAACAGTGGTAACCACGAAGCTGTCCCTGGGCTTGTTGACCTCCTGGGAGTGCGTCTCAAATGTGGGGCAACTCTTTCTTTCAGATATTACGGCTCACTGTGTAACTGAGACTTCAGCAGCCCACATGGGAATTACTTTAAGGACTTCCAGTCCCAGAATATCATTTTACTCACCTGAGCCCGATTTTTGCATAAATAAAGGGAAGATACTGGAATTCATGTTTGCTGGTGATCTTTGGTTTAGCACTCCTTTGATGAAGGGCGTCGGCCCGAAACGCGTCGGAGCAGCGGCAACCACGAAGCTGACCCTGGGCTTGTTGACCTCCTGTGAGTGCGTCTCAAATGTGGGGCAACTCTTTCTTTCATATATATAAACACATATATATATATATATATATAACTGTATATATGCAGTATATATAGAGATGCATTATGTGAAAACAAGGGACCCCTTTATCAAACAATAAGGTCTGGGAGTAAGAGGGAAAAGCAACCATGTATTTTTACTAGGAAATACTCCCTTTGACCTGTATTTCTTCTAAAAAGATTTAATCCACTCTGGGCAAAAAACCAAACAGGATATATCAAAAATGCATGTAGTTATTGAAATTGATTTATTGTTCTTAATAACATCTTATTCCTTTATAAAGCAAAATTCTTTCTGAACATGATATTTTACATGTATTAACAAAACCTACATCAATATTTTTAATTTCTTTTTCTTTTTGTTAAAAATAAAACATGAAATGCAAAAATAAATACATTTAATAGCCCCTGCACAACACACCTAAACTTATACCCCAAACATTCACTCTACACAATCATTCACAATCATACAAGACACATGTACTCATCCGGATAAATGGGAAAACAAACAGATATAATTAGTTTTCACAGCTGAACAATTTAGAGGTCTGGACACACGAGATCGACGCGCGTTTCGGTGGGCTAACACAATTTGTGAACCACCTTCATCAGGACCTTGTCCAAATGGGGTACAGAGTCACACAGTCAACTGAGCCAAGGGGACGTATATTCTAGTAGTGGTGTCCCAATTAGATGGACATCACATGAATTAGAAGGAGACTTAAAACTGCATCGTTTTCTTGCTGATACCTATCAGTGCTTGTCGTTATCTGATATTTGCTTAATTGCATGAAAGCTTCACATGCTACGTTCGATGTCAGAGCGCCACCACTCCACAAGGTTGAGTCAGACAAAATTACGGTTCGATGTGATATGTGGTATATGTTGGTTCTTTAAAATACACCAGGATCGGGGAAGGTTGTCCTCACCCTGAACAAAGGGATCACCTCAAGAGGGTCGGTATCCTTCAATTTATTTTCTATTCATATGAACTCCCATAGGAGTTAATCCAGTATTCGTGGCGTGTCCGCATCCGTCCAGTAACTCTTTCTTTCATATATATAAACATATATATATATATAACTGTATATATGCAGTATATATAGAGATGCATAACTGTATATATAGAGATGTGTTTTTTAAATGTACAAAACCACTGAATTTCACCAGCTATAGTTATCCCAAGTAACTAAAACTCGTGCCCTACGGGAACAATAACTCGCGTCCCTGCCATGCTCAGCTATCTCATCAATACTTTCATTGCACATGTTGCAGTGATATTATCAATGATGTCATAGAAGTAGTCAGGATTGATGGAATATGTGGGGTAATTAGCAGTGCATGGCGAGGGCACAAGTTATGGTTACTTTAGGGCACTATATTATACTTACTTGAGATAAATATAACTAGCAAATTTCGTTTTGTACATTTAAAACGGCAGGGGGGTCTCTGGAGAGCCATCCATTTTCTGGTGGTGGGTTTTGCTCAGGGGTGTGGAACTTTTGAAATTATAAATAAGTGTCCCAAGTAAGCATCCATGCAAATTCTCATGCAATAGATTAATTCACACTACTTTTGTGCCATGTGCATTACAAAGGTTTTCTTTCTGCTTAGCATGTCTTCATCCCCTTCCACTGACTTGTCATCGCACCCATCGTCCTTTTCTTCTATTTGCTCACAATATAGGCTTCAACCTCTTCCTCACACCCCTCTCACCATGGTTCCATGCCTCCTCCTTCACTCTCTCATCACAGGCTCTGTCGCCCTTTCTCCCCAATCTCTCTCTCCTTCAGTGGCGGCCGACACTGATTGGGGGTGGTGGCCAGGGAGGCGGTGTGAAGCGGATTAAATAAAATATTGAAAACATACCTCCTGTCCGTGCCCCCCGTCGTCCTCATCGCGACTCTCCACTCCTTCCTCCGCCAGAACAGGAAGGACACTGGAAACACCCAAGCTCCCCTGAGCCAATCACAACGCTGCAATGCAGTGTTGTGATTGGTCTGAGCACCGTGGTTTGCCGCTCAGATGGGGAATGAGGGCCTGGGCATGTTCTCTACCCAGGCTGGAATGCAGCCTGGTTGGATAGCATGCTATGTGTGCATGAATGTTTGGCCGGGTCGAGACGGCCGGAAAACATTCATGCGCATGTAGGGAGTGAAAACCACTCCTCCCCTCCCCTGCTCCTTCAATAGAGCAGCCCTGCCCCCACCCCACCCCCCAAAGCTGCCACGCCCGCAACAAGGAAAAAATAAAATGATAACATTGAGTTACTAACATTTGATTTTTTCTCACTCCTGAATAGCAGTGGGGCGACGTTCCTCTGCCTTAGCGAAGGAGCCGCCACTACTCTCCTTAAATTTAAAACCCTCCTTTAGATTCCTATCTTGATGTCCCAATTTCGACGTACTCTACTTTCAATACAGACTGTAAGCACTTTAACCCATGTTTGAGTGGTGTGCGACTGACAAAGGCTGTAACCAGCTCCCTCTTCCCTTCCTGTCCCCCAACAGTCCTGCACCCTTCCCACACAGGAATCCCAGCCATGCTGTAAGTAGCTCCACTGGTCGAATTTGGAGAAGCTTCATAATCTGACTGATGCAGTGACTGCACGATGATAAAACATAAGATGATAACCAAAAATATCTGTTTCAATAAAGAACACACACTAGCAAATAGGATTTTTAATGAAGCCACAATGGTTTGTGTAGAAAAAGCAGGAAAAACATCAAAATATATAGTACATGGACTTAGAAAATATCAGATGAGCGCAAAGAAGATGGAGGTTTAGCAGGTGGAGGCAGGCAGCAGAGGAAACAAATTCACTACACAGTGAAAAGGATGGGGTGGCTGTGAAGAACAGAACCAACACTGAGCCACATCAGAGAGGGCAGTCATCATTTCAGCACTGTACTGGATTCAACAATTAGGGCCTGATTCACAAAGGGGCTCCGCACTCGTGGCAGAAGTTCCGCAGTCGTGGGCGAGTCTCCTCACTCGGGGTGGAATACGCAATGAGAACTCTCATTACGGACATTACGCCCCGAGTACGGAGACTCACCCATAACTGCAGGGCCTCCGCCACGAGTGCGGAGCCCCTTTGTGAATCAGGCCCAGAGTGTCTAGCCCCGGTCCCCTAGCTGGCACTGATGTTAACCTGTGAGAATGGAGCTAGATAAAGGGAGGGAGAGAGAAGGATGATTCTGAAGCACAATGCTGGAAATAAAGACCAGCAGTTAAGGTGGGTGCAGGGCTGAAACAAATGAGTAAAGACAATGCAGATGGTGAGATTCCAACACTACCCTGAGGGGCGCAGTGGGGCAACAGGTGCCTGGCATAAAGCAGGGGTACAGCATTTGGGATAATCTGGGGAATCTGTAGACACCTTAGTGAAAGGGAAAGGAGAAAGTGAGGGAGGGTTTGACACACAGGATGTGCAATGTCAGACAGCGACAGAAATACAGAGGGCTTGGGGAAACAAAGCTGGAGAAAGAAATAACTAGCACTTGTAATGCCAACAGGTCTGACTTATAAATGAAAATCATAACTACCAAAGGAGGGAGTGGAGAGAGTGTGTCCGGAAGGACACCGGGAGTGGATTCGTCCTCCCCAAGCTACCATTAATAAACAAATTGAATCCACCCACAAGAGATTGGTGATAGAAGACAGATGGTCTTGGGTTGGATGCGTTTCCTACATGGGTGGGAAGCACATTGTGTTCTTTAAATACCCCTCACACACCAAAGGGCCCTTGGTGTCATGCTTCATCATAGGGGTCTTTGCGCCTCTACGCAACGCAGCGTGCTACTAACCAGCGAAACGCGGAGCACTGATGTAACCACTATGTGTAGTGTGCGAGGGGGTGAGTGGTAGGGTCAGTAGTGGATAAGTAAGTGAGTGTTAAAAAATACCTAGCACGTGAGGAATAAAAATAATTTTAATAGGCCTCCATGCCGGTATTGTTAAAAAGGTGAGGTGGAGGTGTAATGTATTAATGTATGATGGAGCAGGATAAATGCAAAATTTTAACCTCCTAATAATTTACGTAAAATAATTAATAAACATGTTCGTTTAAGTAAATAACCAACAATGTATGTTACATGTGAAGGGTTAAAGGTAACACGCTATTTTGTGTGCAAATTAATCTACTTATAATTGTTGACGTGGCTAACATAATCTAATATTTGCGTACTAATAAAATAATAAACGCATGATTTGTGCTTTGAAATTAAAACGTGTGGTGGCAAAATAAAGCGATGGTAAGTAAGGGACGGCTTTATATGTTGCTTTTTGCTAGGTAATACCTAATTGGGGTACGTAGAAAGACGGGAGGGAAACGAAAGGGTTTATATTCCTTATTTTAACAATATTTTGTTTATCTTTATAAATAGTGCGCTTAGGCCTGTTGAGCAGCGATATAAAATGGCCGCCATAAGCTAGAGTACGCATGTGCGAGAAGCCTTGTGGAAAAGGAGAAAGGCCGTGAACAAGAATGACCACGTGTTCGTGCTGAGAGCCTAGGATGGAAGTATGGTCAAGGCTATTGTGACCTTACTGAGCAAATGTGTGCCAAGATGATCAGCAAGAAGCGTGAGAAGTCAAAATGAATAAATGGACAAACGGAACTGTTGAACCTAAAAAGTATCAGAAAATGATACAAATTGGACTGATCGAAACTGATGAGTAATGTCATGAACTGTGGGAAACGATGCAAGCATGGACATTACACAAAGAACTGGTTAAGACAAGGAAGTTTGATAAAAAATGTATATGGACTCGAATGGACCAATGAGAGAGAATCACGCCATAAAGAGGCAACATTTTATTTAGTAAGCGAGAATTAGGGTATAAGAAGACCTACTCCGGGTGGGAGGGATTAATTATTATTGATGATGATGAGCGAGCGTACTGTTAGGAGAAGAGAGAGCTGAGATTGCTGATAGATGAGTTGCGGGTGCTGAGTTGCTGTTGCGGATGATCGAAGCTGCTGCTGCTATTTTTATTAAGTATAAGATGCTGCTTTTGGAGAACCTTTTTACTCTGATAGATTTTTCCTTTAGAGCTATTAGATTTTCCAAGAAAGATAGATAGATCTTTTGGAGTTCTTGCTGTGACATAACTTTATCTTCCATCTAATAGGTATGCATTGTAATTTCAATTTATTCTTATAATGATGATAAATGTAATAATCTGAATGATAAACTTAAAACTTATGCATTGTTTCTAAAACTTTATATAAACTTTATTATCTTTAAACAAATGACTCAGTGATTCTTTAGCTCAATAATTAAGATAAAATGTTAAAGAGTTTATTGTGATTGAGCTGGTCTTAATCACCATCAACTGATTCCTACTAGTTGGTCCATCGACCAATAAGCGGAATACCTTAAAAGCAATGAGAAATATTATGTCGTGTTAAAAGAGGTATCCCGTCTCCTTCCAGCGAATCGTTTACTGTTTTTCTCCTAGGTTAGGACGGAGGTAATCCAGGGAATAAATGAGTAAGTGAATGTATATGCGGTGTTATGGGCCCCACCGTCATATGGATATAGTTTGTGTATTGGAGGGATAGTTGTACCTGGATGACCGAGTCATATAGGAGAAGAATTTTTATTGTTAGCGCTGGATCATGTACAAAACCTCCTGCGTGTGTCAACACACGCAGGAGGTTTTGTACATTAATGACCATCTGTCTTCTATCACCAATCACTTTTGGGTGGATTCAATTTGTTTATTAATTATAAATGAAAATGCCTGTACAGTCGCTGGTGAGTTTGACCACTCAATAAGTCATTTTATATGTACTCTGTCACTCAATTCTTCCACTCAAGCATTCATTCATCCACCGACTGACTCTTGAATTCAGACAGTCTCCCATGGACAAAAAAACGCAAACACAAACTCACAAAACACATGCAAAATAAATTAAAAGAATGAAAGCAGAACAAAGAAACTATTACCACCTAAAAGTGGTGGGCATAACCTTAAAAATAAAATTAAACAATGCAATGTGCAGCTGTCTTTCAATGCTATTCTATATAGTGTATTACTGTATTAAACTTCGAATATTGCTGCCATTTTTAGAAGCATCTTTGAGCGGTAAAAAGGTGATAAGCTATACAAAATATCAATTCAAGATGGCTGCTCAGTAAACACTGCATTGAGTGGCCTTCTTGAAACGTACTTGGTCATAGTGCATCATCATTGTACCGACCTTAAATGGCTGAAATGTTTCTAAACGTGGAGGCCATTTTGGAATGGTAAAGCAGCGATACGCAAAGGACAGTACCATTCTAAGATGGCTGCCCAGTTTAGAAGCAGTGGCCACACAAGATGAGTTGCACTGAAGACAACATGAGCAGCCCAGTAGCACTGCCTAGAAAGCTGCAGTATGCTCTAGGAAAAAGCTAATTTAATTAAAAACCATACAGAATGACAGAAATGAAAGGGGAGCTATAATAGGAGAAAATTGAAAACTAAAGGACTGGTCCACCAGATCTGGCACTGAAACACACTCATTTAAAGGCAGATGTGTACAATATGATCAGGAACATTCCATCACTCCCAAGGCGTTTTTGCCAGTGGCGGCTGCCACCAAGTATCACGGGTGGGGCTGGGGGGAGGGGGTTGGGATAGGAAAACAAATTTAAAAAATGACATGACTTACCTTGCTCCCGGACCGCGGCCTGGTCTTGCGTCGTCCTCTTCTGTTCCTGCTTGAAGCAGGAAGCACAAACAGGCTCCCCCAGCAAATCACAACGCTGCAATGCAGCATTGTGATTGGTCTGGGCGCAGTGGTTCGGCGCTCAGACAGGCAGTGGGAGCCTGGGCATGTTCCTCACCAGGCCGTGCTTTACAGCCTGGTAGGGAACATGCAAAGTGCACATAACTGTTTGGCCGAGCCAAGACGGCCGGCCAAGCAGTCATGCTCACTCAAGTGCCCACCACTCCTCCCTTTCCTGGCTGTGACACAGTCAAGCCCCGCCCCATAAACCGAAAAAATAAAATGATAATAACCTAGTGTTAATTTAATTTAAATTTTATCCACTGCTCAAAATGCAGTGGGGCGACGCTACTCCGCCTTAGCAGATGAGCCACCACTGGCTTTTGCCCCATGTTGTTATGTGCAGAATATGAATGACACTCAAACAGATCAATAGCAGAAAAGGGTTGATCCGAAGCCCCATTAGGAATGTACATGCAGATATGTATGTTTGTATTTTCTATGTATTTGAACACAAAAGCATACTCAAATCAAGCAGGGATTATCACAGTGCAAACCTTCACCTCCAAGGATTTGAAAATGGGTAACCAACACCAAAATCCTTGCCCACTAAGGTAATCTATCACCTTCCTTGTAACAAAATATCTGTCAAGGGCTTTAACAAGGTGTAATAACAATCCACCCGTAAAGGCCTATTGATTTTATCATAAGGTGTTCACAGTAAAAAGTAATCCGTACTGCTTTTGTTGTAACTTTTCATAACAAACAGATTAGATCCATGGAATCCAATACACCTTTTCTCAATGCACAATCGACCTGAGGCCTTTATGACTGATATTTCTTCATAACGACTGCAGGTCTATTGTACTGAGCATGAGATTTCCCATAAAACAACCATTTAGCCATAAAGATACAAATATGCACAAAATTACGGTTGGTAAAACAATATACAACCCATCCTAAAATGTTTCTTGTTTTTTAACAATATTTTTATTATGTTTTGACAAATCTGCTAGTAACCAACAGTGTGTAACCAATATGGTCATACATATGATGATGGATCATTAACTGTATCAAGTACAACATTTGTGATCAAACACCCTCACCCCATCGATAAAACAGTGTAAGAATTACAACAAAGCAAAAATGTATGCCCAAACCTCTCCTTAATACGCCTAACCTTGCCCTTACCTGCTGAGAATTAACAGTATACTCATCTACAGTCATAGTACCCACCCTCATGTATCCTACAATGGCAAATGGGGCCAACAACTGAACCCACGCCTTCTACGGCAATCTGTGTGATTCGATGTAACAAAATACCACTCTGTAGTCTTTGACAGAGTGTAATAGCAATCACCGTTAAATGCCTACCAGCTCTAATATTGACTCTTCACAATTGATAGAGCAAGATTTCTTGAATGTCAATCTTTTCGTAAAATCATAAAGCAAAATCCCCCACTGGTCATATGGACCTTTGGTTGTCGACATGAAGTGTAATAAGGGAGCTACCATCAGTATTAAATTACAAGTGAAACCGGTATGGCTCCACAAAAATGACAGAGAGGATTTTATCCAAAACTTAAGTGTACTATTAACAAATGTAGTTTGATACATGACAAATCAATCAGCAGAACTGATAGAATATAGTACGAACGTACATATTTAAATGTTCATGTACTCTAAATTTATATATATTCAAAAAGAATATGCAAAACAGAATAACAAAGCGAACAAAATATTGCCCAAGCAAGTTCCATTAAGGAAATTCCCTATTCTAAAGAAAGTAGTTAGGGGAAATTCTATGAGGAAGGTGTCAGCATCTGTTAAACCAGGTTTAAGGTTCAATGGAAAGAGTGTGAGTGCTCAAGCATATAGCTTAACACACTAACGCTTTCACAGCAAAGGCAAAATGTGAGTCAAACGTTAATGTGGCAAAGAGTAGGCAACTTTAGGAAAAAGGATTTGTGTGCATACAAGAAGGATACTAATTCCTACTGGGTCTAACTCGGGCACATGACAAAAGGTGAATGGGGCATGCATAGTTACATTGTGGAAGCTGAGGGAAAACTCAAAAGGGCTGTTCTCAAGTATGCACTGTATCTTGGTGTCCTGGGCCTTATTGCAAGCAATGGAAATTAGTACATGTTGGAAATTGACATATTTTGCATGGCATTCCCCCACATTTTTGCCTTCTTAAGCTATGTCTTTGTGTGGGGGTATTTATAGAGCGTGGCTGCTATACAAGGAGTGTCCTGGCGCTGGATGCCGAAAGGTAACAGTGGGACAGAAGGAAAAGGGGAACTATGGGCTGGAAAAAAAGCCATGTTTTCAACTTTTTCCGGAACAGGGGCGTAGACTTGATACTTCGGAGGGTTAGGGGCAGTTTATTCCATAGGGATGGGCCGAGGAAGGAAAGGCCCTTGCCCCCTGACCGGGCCTTTTTATTACGAGGAGTGTTGGCCAGAAAGAGATTAGAAGAGCGAAGATTTCTAGGTGGGACGTAGAACGAAATTCTATGTTTAAGATAGACAGGGCCCATCCCGTACAAGACTTTCTGAGTCACAAGTAGAGTCTTAAATATGATTCTTTTCCTTAATGGAAGCCAATGAAGATTCCTCAGAAGGTTAGACACGTGAGCCTTACGGGGGAGCTCAAAGATAGCTCGAGCCGCTACATTTTGGACCAGCTGAAGTCTGTCCAACAAATACCCGGGCATGCCCAAATAGAGGCCGTTCCCGTAATCAAGGCGAGCTACGATCAGGGCCTGGATCACCTGCTGTCTGGCAGCCAGAGACAGAAAGAACAAAAACTTCCTCAAGAGACGCAGGAAGGCAAAACAGGTGCCCACCACTGAGTTTACCTGGGCAATTTGTTGTCAAATTTAAAACCCAAGTTTTTCACCGCCTGATTTTTTATATCGGGGGTGGGAGCATCTGGTTGCCAGAAGGACTGAAGCAGCGTGTCTGCATCCATACCAAAGAAAAGTAGCTCCGTCTTTCCCGTATTACATTTCAGCTGATTCGCGGCCAGCCACCCAAATACCGCTGAAAGGCAGGTACTAATTAACTTGCCAGGGCAGAGCTCGTTGTTCTTCCACATGAACAGCAGCTGGGTGTCATCAGCGTAGGACACAATTTTTGTACCCAAGGATTCTACCATTGAGGCCGTAGGTGCAAGGTAGACATTAAACAAAGTTGGGCTCAGGGCCGAGCCCTGCGGGACACCAACATTCAGCCTGGAAGACCCGGCCGAGTAAAGGTGACACCATACTTCCTGTCCCCTCCCCTCTAGTAAGGATGCTAGCAATTTCCAGGCCAGCCCCCCAATGCCAATCGAGTGGAGTCGTGTCAGGAGAATCTGGTGTGAGACCGTGTCGAAAGCGGCCGATAGGTCTAACAGTACCAGCATCGCCCTCTCCCCCACTTCCAGACCAAGTCAGATGGAATCCACTACCTCCAACAGAGCTGTTTCCGTACTGTGGTTTGGGCGAAAGCCCGACTGGCTAGGGTGAAGTAAGCCGTTCATTTTGAGGTGGGATAACAACTGCTGATTTAAATGCTTCTCTAGGAGTTTTGAGAAGGCTGGAAGGAGGGAGATAGGCCTATAGTTGGAAGGGTCAGAGGCGTCGGTCTGGGCTTTTTTTAGCAACAGGATGACCTTAGCTTGTTTCCATTTAGTAGGAACAGTGGCTGACGAGAGGGAAGTATTCAGTAGCTGGTTCATGAGTGGATTGATAGCCTCTGCCCCCAAGACAAGGATAGAGGAGGGGGTAGGGTCCAGCAGGAAACCAGACTTGAGGCATTTTAAGGCCTGCAGAGAGTCGTTCAAGGAGATAGGAGAAAAAAAGTTCAGGGAGCATACTTCCATATTAGAGGTTGGGTCATGACCTGGCTCCTTCTTGTTTTCTAACACCACCAAGACGACATCTGATATGTCGTTTCCCATCATGCGGGACGGGGGGCCTGAATAGTGTCTAAAGCTGAACCCTTTTTTATTGGCAATAGGACTCTGCACATTTTACTCCTGCTAACAAATGATAAAGTGCTTATGCTTTCCCTTTTAAACATGGTAAAATTCTTATACACCTAATTAGCACACTTAATTCGCGTATAAGACCCTAGTAAATGGTACTACATGTACCCAGGGCCTGTAAATCAAATTCTAGTAGTGGGCTGCAGCACTCATTGTGCCACCCACTAAAGCAGCACTGTAAAACATGTCTCAAGCATACCACTGCTGCCTGTTATGCAGTTTAAAGCTGCCATTTCAACCAGGCAAAATAAAAATTTTGCCAGGCTTAAACCTTCCTTTTTTTTTGTCAAACTTGTTTTTATTGAGGTTTTGCAAGACAAGTAACATGACGCATGGTAAACCAAGCAATCATTCTGCTCGTATATAGCTGTCAGAAAGCTAATTCAGGTACAGAGTAATGTAGTTGATACGAGTCGTATCCTTTTCAGTTAGCTAAGTAAGGATTACCAATACATTACAGTCAACAGTTTCGTCTTTAAACCGAACCCTCCCGTTCACCCCAGCCCTTCCCCCTCCCAAGAGCCCATCTTTATTAAATGTATTGTTATTAACCTCCTATCAAAGATTGCAAAAACGATAGACATACAGAACAGATCAATGCAAACCAGCCTGTCGAGGGCTGTCGTCTAATACAAAGGAGACACTCCAAGCTAATCCGTTCTATGCTACTTCTAAGCAGAATACAGTCTTCAGGGATTTAAAAGCTCAGAGCGTTTCGACTAAATGAGTAATGTCGTCAGCCCGTCTTTCTTTTGCGGTGAGGTGATAATAAGGCACTTTCCACCTGGGAGGCGTCCTAAGGTAGAGGTAAGAAACCCCAAACAATCCAAACAAAAACCCCAAAACGGAAATTAGGAAAAAGAAAAACCCACCCCAACCCTCCCACAAAAAGGTCGGTGGCGGCAAACTTTCAACATTATAACACAGAAGTAGATCAGATATGGTGGACCATAGAATTGGAAGAGGTGCATGCCCCGGATGGAGGGGGGGCAAACCACCTGCGGCAGCCCCCGCGTGAGGAAGGCGACCAATGGGCCCCACTTGTACTCAAAATTTTTGTAGTCGTCTCGGAAGATGTCAGACATCCTCTCAAGGCTTAATAGCCTCCAGAGCCTGGAATGCCAGAGTGAAACAGCGGGTGCCTCTTTCTTCTTCCAAGCAGCCGCTATCGCAACCTTCGCTGCCCCAACGCAGGTCCACATAATGGCCTTATCCGCCTTGGTTTGGTGTTCTAGGGATTGGTCGAGTAGGCCCAATAGGGTCTCTGCCATAGTAGTCGGGATAGGATAGCCCAGTATGTCTTTAATGTGCGCAAGGATCTCCTCCCAGAATGGACGGATGGTCGGGCAGTCCCACCAAATATGTTGGAAGTCCCCCACCAGCCCACACCCCCTCCAGCATAAGTCTGATGTAGTTGGAAAGATGCGTTTAAGCTTAGAGGGGTACATATACCAGTCCATCATCGTTTTAAGGTGCGCTTCCCGCAGTTCCACAGAGTGGTTACATTTTGTAATGTCTAACCATAGGCCTCCCCATTCCCTGTCGGTAATTGTGCGTTGGAGAATGTCCTCCCACATGGATATGTAACGAGGTCGTGGGGAGTGCATGGAACTGAGTAGGTATTTGTAGAGGAAGGAGATCACAGCTTTCATGGAACTGGCCGACTGTACAAATGTTTCAAATTTGGTAAGGGCCGCGTGGCTGCTTCAAGTATGGGCGGGGAGGTGGCCCAATGTTTTAATTGCAGGTAACGGAAGTGTTCTAGCGGTTCCAGGCCATAGTCCCGTCTGCAGTTTTCAAAGGTGAGTATATCAGTGTTATGAAAGAGATGCGTTAGGGCCCGGCAACCACCCTCTCTCCAGGCGTCAAAGGGACCTTCATGGAGAGCCAGTGGGAAGTCGGGGTTAAAGTGGAGGAGGGTGTAAGGGGATGGGAAGGAGGTCCATTGATCATTGTTAGAGATGGAGTCCCAGACTTTCAAAGTGGTGCGAGTGGGGGTACTAATGTAGGCGTTCTCCGGTCTCTGTGTTGCTTAGGTCGCCATATAAGATCCCAAATAGACCGACCTGCGACGACGTTTCTACGATTCACGTTGGGACCACTCAGGTATCACACGTAGTTGTGCTGCTTTATAATAAAGGCCGAAGTCAGGTAAGCCTATCCCCCCTCAGATCTTAAGCGTCGCAGAATTGAGTAGGAGAAGCGCGCCCGGCCTCCCTGCCAAATAAATTTCAATATAGCGGATTTGACCCTCGGAAGGAAATCCCTGTCAAGTTCTATAGGTAGGGCCTGAAACAGGTAGAGAAGCTTAGGGAGTACGGTCATTTTGACCGCGTGAACGCGGCCCAGCCATGAGATAAAGAGAGGTTTCCATCTGGCAAGCTCTGCTCGGCGTTTGCAGAGGGCGGGCGGGAACTTAGCCTGAAAGAGTCCTTCCATGCGTGGTGTTAGTTGGATCCCCAGATATTGGAGGGGACGGGACGTCCAGCGGAGCAGGGTATGATGTTGTAGCTCTCTTACCTCATTTCCTGCGACGGTTAAATTGAGTATGTATGATTTGTCTAAATTAATTTTGAAACCCGCTACTGCCTCGAATCTCGCTAGTTCCGTCTGAAGTTTGGGGAGCGAGCAAGATGGCTCCGTCAGGGATAAGAGGACATCGTCCGCAAATAGCGAGATTTTATGGCTTTCTCCGCTAAAGGGGATCCCCTTGATCTCCGGTGCGTTCCGTATGGCCATGGCCAATGGCTCAATGCTGAGAGCAAACAATAAGGGGGATAGCGGGTATCCCTGGCGTGTTCCTCTGGTGTGGGGGAAAGGAGATGAAACTATCCCATTTACCTGGACTCTAGTGCGTGGTTGTGTGTAGTTAGCCCTAAGCATGGTGAGAAAATCATCCGAGAAGCCGAAGTGGGTGAGCGTTTTAAAAAGGAAGGGCCAATCCACTCTGTCAAAGGCCTTCTCGGCGTCCAGACCCACCAGTACCGCCGGTATCTTCCGTTTGGTGGCCTTCTCTATCAGGTGTATTATGCGTCTGGTATTATCATGGGTCTGGCGGCCTTTGATGAATCCGGATTGTTCGGGTGGATAAGATTTGGCATAAGGTCGTTAAGTCGAGCCGCCAGGATAGCCGAGTAGATTTTCCCGTCGAGGTTTAATAGAGCTATGGGGCGGTATGAGGCGCACAGCTGCGGGTTTTTCCCTGGCTTGGGGATCACCGAGATAAGGGCGTCAGTCATCAACGGAGGGGCTGTGCCATCTGTGGCCATTTTGTTAAAAAGGCGTGTGAGATGGGGCAGAATATCTGGGGCAAATGTTTTATAAAAATGGGCTGTGAGCCCGTCCGGGCCCGGAGCTTTGTGCATTTTGAGGGATTTTATGACGGTGGCTACCTCTTCAGAGGTAATGGGTGCGGTGAGGTTATCATTCTGTTCTTGGGATACCCGTGGAAGGTGTAATGTTTGGAGGTAGTCCTCCTGCAGCACTGGGTCTCTTGATTCGCCCTGGTACAAAGCCTTATAGAAGGACCCGAAGGCGTCAGCTATCTCAGCGTCTTTGTGGGTCAATGCGCCCACCTCGTTTAGTATTCCTCCTATATATTCTCGCTCGCGTTTCTCCTTCAACTGCCGGGCCAGATGCTTGCCTATCTTGTTGCCGTGGGAATAAGACATTTGACGGAGTTTTAAAAGAGTGAATTCTGCTCTGTTATTGTAAATCGCTTTTAGTTTCCCCCATAGGGCCATAAGAGCGCGGAGAGATTGCCTGGTGGGTGTGGCTTTATGCTGGGTTTCTGCTGATTCTAGTTCAGATTATAGGTCTACCCGTTCTTTGGCCCTCTGTTTGTTCAGGGAGGAGTTAAGGGCGATGCAGTTCCCCCGAAATACCGCCTTGAAGGCATCCCAATTATTAAAGACAGTGGTGTCCTCGGGAATATTGAGCTTAAAAAAGTCAGTGATTGATTCTCGTAGTGCAGTACAAGACATTTTGTCCCGCGTGAGGGAGGGTGGGAAATACCATTTGGGCGTAGTGGGTGTGATGCGGGCCCAGGACAGACAGATCGAGACTAAACGGTGGTCCGATATGGAGAGAGGAAAAATCTTAGCGTCCCGTAGGGCCCCCTGCAAGGATTGACTGATAAAGATGTAATCGAGTCTCGAATAGGCGCGGTGCACATGAGAATAGAAAGTGTAGTCTTGTGTCTTGAAATTGTTGTTTGGTATCTGCCATGAAGGAGGTGGAGTCTGCCCTACGTGAGTGAGTGCTGTCTAAATCCGTTTGCCACGTCAAGTTGAAGTCCCCTAGGAGTATCGTTTTCCCCTCCGCAAAGTCCCGGACCTTCCCTAGTATCTTGTTCAGAAAGGGTGTCTGCCCCGCGTTGGGGGCATAGGTTGCGATAAATGTGCATAGTACGCCCTGTAAGGTGCCTTTGACCAGGACTAGTCTCCCGTCTCTGTCCGTCTGAGTGTCGCTAGGTTGGAAAGCTGTGAAAGAGGAGGGCAACTCCCCGATGCTTAGTCAGTGCGGAGGAACGATAGATCAATGGATAGTGTTAGTGGCGCAGTCGTGAGTCCTCTGCTCGGGTCAAATGGGTTTCCTGGAGGGCGACTACATCAAGGTGGTGATCTGAAAGGTATTTCCAGATCTTCTGCCGCTTTTGAGGGGAGTTGAGACCTTTCACATTCCAGGAGCCTATTGTAAGTACCATCGAGCCATGGCCACCCTCCCCTCCCGCCTTCTGGACCAATGATATTGGCACGGGGGCCCGGCTGGTCCTGAACAGTAACATGTATGACTCATGTAAAACAACTCGAGTGTGGGTCTCCCGCATGCGGCCTGTGGTATTAGATCATGAGGAACAAGCCGCCACCTACCCCAGTACCCCCCCCAGAAAATAAAGGAAAACCCAACAGTACCAACAGAAACTGGTTACCCCAAAGGTAAACGAAAAGTAACATAACCAACTTCAATATGTGTAGATTCGCTGACAAATTCCAAGCGGAGTGTTGAGGGACCCCCATGGGAATCGTGGGGGAACGGTACGACCGAGGTCCCCGTCCGCGCCCGTCCCGGACATTACTTGAAGCTATGTTTGCCAATGTCAGAGCGGATAGCGTGTACAGCCAGTTCTGGATATCCGCTCTCACGGGTATGCTTATGTTACCCCCATTATATGTCTCTATAGTGAAATTCGACCAGACTGTACAAAGCCGCAATTATCAGTAGCATGCGGTTAGATTTATAGTCCAAAACTGCGGATCAGTTCGTGGAGATGTAGAGCTACTGCCTCCATTTGCAGGTCCTTATTTCGGAGTCGCTCGATGGCATGTAAGTGCCTATAGTGTTCTCGTGGCCAGGGCGCCTCATCAGTCTCTGGGTCACTGGGACATCCGGTCAGATGGCTCACGAAGCCACGAAAAAGGAACTGTGGCTGTTTTGCCCCCTTAGGGACCGGCGAAGGCCATGAGTCTTGTCTCGTCTTGGGGTAGGGCGCTGCAGCTTGCGAGTCAGGAGGTGGACAGGTCTGGCTGTCCATTGCCAAGAGAAGGAGTCTGGGCAGAGTGAGGTTCCTCAAGAAGATCCCGGCGTGTCGCAAGGCTGGTGGTTCCACGGGGAGCGACCTCCATATCAATCTTCGACACCTTCAGCTTCAGTGAGAAGGAATCCGTCGCCACGTCTCCGTGGCGGATGGGACGATCATCTTATGCATTATCCCGTCATCTTTGGCTGTAGGAAGGAGGCGCTAACGTGAGTCTCATTTGCGGTTCCTACGTGTACCTGTGGACCAAGAGGCAGCTGAGGAGCCATTCCTCAAACTCTCCTGCGTTGTCGTATTTGCGGAGCCAGGCTCCTTGGGGGCGGAGGCCCAGGAGTTCCAATCCTTCTTTCAGTTCGGATATATGTCTTTGTTTGTTATTGAACTCGAAGCTCAGCCCGAACGAGTAGGTCCATCTGTACCTAATTTTATTGTCTCGTAGCTTTGAGGTGATGGGTCTAAACAGCTGTCTCCGGGCCAGAGTGGCCGGCGCTATGTCTTGGTAGATGGTGCAAGAGTGATTTTGAAAAGAGATTGTTCCTTTTTTCCTGGCAGCCAAAACCACTGCCTCCTTGACCTTGTAGGAGTGTAATTTAGCTAACACGTCTCGTGGCCGCTTCTTCTCTCCGGACGTTGATCCTCCCACACGATGGACACGGTCCAATTTTATTTTAAGAGTTTGGGGGCTGAGGATTTCCGCGAAAAGTCCCTCTAGGAAAGCTTCAAGATCCAGCCCCTCCACCCCTTCCTCCAGGTCTCGTAATCGTAGATTCTCCCTCCGAGCCCTGTTTTCGAGATCCTCCGCTTTGAGTTGTGCCTGGTGGAGTTGGTCCTGGAGGGTGCGTACATTTTCACGTAATTCGGTGGTATGTTTGTCGTGCTCCTGGGTTTGTGCCTCTAGATCCAGCACTCTAGTGCCCACTGAGTCCACATCGTGCTGGAGAGAGGTCAGCCTCTCTGTGAGGTCGGATCGCAGCTGTTCCATCGTGGCTTTAATGTCTTGACTGAGATCATTGCAGAGCTCCGTTTTGAAATCTCTAAACATGGTCAAGAGGTCATCCTTCGAGAGGGCCATGTTACCTTCTCCCTCGTCGTGGCTTGGTTGCGGGCGCTTGTCTGTTGGCGCAAAGAAATCTGAGACCCTGTTTGTTTTCGTGCTCGTTGCCTTCTTCGGTGGCATAAGGGCAGGTCCAGGAGAACCCCTGGTGCCGTAAATGGAGTGGTGGTCTGCTTAGGGGGAAAAGCGCTGACGTCTGCTGAGCCCCTGGGTGAAAGGTGTGCTATTGAGGTTGCGGCCCAGGTATTTGTAGGGCTTCGTTAACCTGGGCGTTGTATGAGCCACATGGAGAGAGACGTAGCAATGAATGCGGCCCGGTTGAGGTATGGTCAATTGCGAGGGTCCGACGTCCGACCAACCTGGCGGGGAGACAGTGTGTTGAACTTCGCCTTCTTAACTGGTCTTGGAGGGTAGTGTTGGCTTTGTGAGCTTCTATTGTGAAGGTTGCCTCCTCTGCAGGGGCCCCAGCAGACCGACGGTTCTCCAAATTTCCCACCTAGTAGCCGCTGATGATGCGTCACGGCCGCATCGGTTCAAGGATTATCTCACCGGGTTTTAGCAAAGTCGCATCCCACGTAGCTTGTTGGGCGCCATTTTGAGGCGCGTTGATAGTTCCCGATTAGTTGAACACCGAGATTATAAGTGTAGACCGCGGGGTCTCTCAAGTGCTGTGAACTAATAAGAAGGGGGACCCCTGGCTAGATGGGGGCAGGTACGCAGGGGAAATAAGGAACACCAAAGATGCAAGAAATTACCTACCCCGTATTTTCAACACATGGCCCTATACAAGGGTCCTAAGATTCATCCTCTCTCTCTGGAGCAGATCAAGGAAAAAAGAAAATAGTTACATCAAGTTTTACAAATTTTGTAGTAATTTTATTAATTATATAATCATTTCGATAGTTTATAAAAACACATAACGATTGTCACAACAATTGATGATCAATAAGACAAAATTCAAAAAGATATATATATACCGTCCCACACACCTACTTCAAACAAAACATTCATATCATCATACATTCCCAGGATTCATCATAAAGACTCACACATCATTCACACAACTTTAGAGGAATAATATAAGATAAAAATTGTGCATAACAGCCACAAGATGGTCAGATGACAGAGAGAAATACAAGTCATCAAGGGGTAGGGATGAGAGTAATCCAGCTGCCCCCACACGAATAACGCCAACGCGCGTTTCGGTCTGTTGCCCCAGCCGGGGCTACACCTTCATCAGGGCGGAGATGGACAATAAGGGGTGGGACAAGACACCTGCAAATATAAACGAAGGAAACATAAATGTTTTTTTTTTTTCTTTTTTTCCCATAAAGCATTTTTTTTATATATGTATGTCACCCAACAATATTTTGAGTCAAATCAATAACAAATCTTTGATGAGCTCTAGGAAACCTACAGTAAAACTAAATAGTTAATATTACAACTGGAATAGAGAGCTAACACATAACAAATCAAAAACATCAACATACACCAAGAGAGGCTTTTCATTCAACAGTCCATAAGGAGAATCCTCAAACACATAGACCCACTCATCACCGTAAGACCAGAATAATGAATAAAAGGGAAACATAATAAAAAACAAAGTGTGGATACCAAAAATAAAAAGAGCCAACCACCAGAAAAGGAAACAAATAACAAACAATAAATTAAGAGTCAAGAGCAAGCCACCAAGTGAGAAGGGAAGGTTTAAATGTACTGTTAAACTGCCTACCCATATTTATGAGGGCCAAATGTGCCCAATATAATTTCTTAAAAACGAGGGCGTAGAATAAAGAACCAGCAACGAAGGCTTCTCCAGAACGTTCTACAGAGGAAAAGCATAATAGATATACAACATGCCTATTAGAATACCCTTACAAAGATGCCAACAGGGAACAACCCTGCAGATAATAGCCTATAGCATTAGTCTAAAGCGAAACATAGAGATCCCCTACCAGGATAAAGATAAAGAAGGTCACGGAGGAATTCTTCTTCCGTAGGACTCAAGGAGATCCTTTTCTGGATGCCACACAAGGAATGATCTCATAAAGAGAGGTAGATCCAGCACCTTGCCGCGATTCACATAAATCGAAAGAAATCTTTTATTTATATATACGTAAGTTCATACGCCGCGGGTCTGGAAAACACAAAAAAAGGGGCACGAGAATAACGTCCTCCGTCAGACCCCAGAAGTTAAAAATGAAAAGCCCCATAGCAATTAAATAAAGAAGATCCAAAGGCGCATAACTAAAAGTAGTTAACCCCAGTAATCACTCAAATGGGCAAAGAAGTATCAAATATAACAAGCATTGGCATAGCCAATAGGTCTCGCCCTTGGGACCTTATAAGTGTTTAACCATGCGACAGTTAATGTTGTTGCACTAAGGATATTGTGCTGCATAACTAAATACTTATAAGGTCCCAAAGCGAGACCTATTGGCTATGCCAATGCTTGTTTGCAAATGTGAAGGGATGAAAGGAAAGATCTTTTTAGCACCCTTAAAGTAAAAAAACATGGAAGACGAGAGAGCATTGACATGATGATTGTAGGTTAATTTGTGGTCAGTCAGAACTCCCAAATTCCGAGCTTTGGTAGGGGGAGCGGGCAGGCTGCCCATTCTGCTGGCCAACATGAAGGCATCCAGAAGGAAATTTGTGCTCCAAAGAGTTTGATTTTGGTTTTATCCACCCCAGTTTAGACCCAGCCATATGCAAATCAGTCTTGACTCTGTGCCTCATGGGAATAGTCCAGCCCGAAGTGCCAAGCCAGGTTCTCCCTGGACCAGAATCAAGCATCCGTTCATCAGTTAGGCTAGCTTGAATCCAGTGGCACAGTGAGCCCGGGACCCATGTCTGGGCATACCTGGCGCACTTAGGGCGAGAAAGCAAAAGACACACAAATGATGGACGGAATGCAGAACAAATCAAAACATTCACCCCAGTCAACAGATCTGGGTTAAATCCATCATTCTTTTGCTCACCATGCCACCCCAGTTTAGACCCAGCCATATGCAAATCAGTCTTGATCCTGTGCCTCATGGGAACAGTCCAGCCCGAACTGCCAAACCAGGTCCTCAAGCTATCCTGGCTGCTGAGGGGTGAAACCCCGAAACCGGTCTAGGATGCTTGCTTCCAGTCCAGGGAGGACCTGGCCCGGCAGATCGGGCTGGACTGTTCCCATTGGGCGCAGGGTCAAGACTGATTTGCATATGGCCGGGTTCAAACTGGAATGGCATGGGGAGCAAAAAAACAATGGATTTAGGCCCAGATCTCTGTATTGGGGTAAATGTATGACATTGTTCTGCATTCTGTCCATCAATTGTTCTTTGTACAGCTTGCATGCAGTCATGGAGTCTATTGCTGGCTCCTGGATCTTTTTTGGCCAGAGATACGACAATCTAAGAGTCGTCTGGATTGGATGTTAAGGAAAAGCCAAAGCTTTTAATGAGGTTGGCAAGGGGTGTGATGTAAATGTTAAATATAGTAGGGCTGAGTGAAGAGCCCTGAGGGACTCCACAAGGAAAGGAGAACGATTAAGATGTGTACTCGCCAAGTCTGACGGACTCTTCTCTTTCAGTGAGAAAAGATTTTATTAGGGTCCACGCAGTACCGCTAACGTTGATTTCTGATAGGCGGTTTAGCAGCAGTCTGTGATCTACCGTATCAAACGCAGCCGAGAGATCAAGCAGTATCAGTGTTGCCCCTTGGATCTGATCGAGTGACTGTCTGATCTCTTCGGCCGCCCTGATTAAGGCAGTTTCGGTGCTATGTCTGCTGCAAAAACGAAACTGCGTGGTATCCAGATGGTTGTTGGACTCAATATGGTCCATAAGTTGTATGTTTATGATTTTCTCAATGACGTTGGAAGGTAGAGGAAGGCGTGATATAGGACAGTAACTACTTGGATTTTTAGGGTCCAGGTTTGCTTTTTTTAAAAGAGGAAGAACTGATGCTTTCTTCCAGATGGAAGGAAATTGGCTGACCAGAGTCATATTTTAAAAAATAGCCGTGAGTGGAGCCTACTATCTTAGGAGGGCACGGGTCATGTGGAGAGCCGGATGAAGTTTCTCTCAATAGATTTGTGACCTGTTCTAAGGTAGGTGGCGTGAATCTGCTGAGACTTGGTCCATTTCTACATGTCAGATTAGGAATCGCGATATAATCAGGAGTGGATGTCGAAGAGGAAAAAAGATTGTAAACTCCTTCTACCTTTCCCAAGAAAAAATCTGCTAAGCTATTGCAGAAGGATTGATTATGTAAACTAGATGTATCAGATACCACTGTAGTTAGCTTTGTTACTGTTTGAAAAAGTTCTTTTGAGGAGTTTTTTGCTTCCTCTATCTTTTTTTGTAAAATAGGACAATTTGTTTTTAAGAATAAGGGATTTGTAAGTTGCTAGACAGAGCTTATATTTAGTTTTCTCTACCTCTTCATAATTTTGTCTCCAGCTTTTTATGAAGCAGATGCAGCAGCACCTGTGTCCAGAGGGCTAAGGGGCCCACTCTATCCCTATTGTGACTGCTTTTCTTTAAATAAAAAAAAAAAAGGTATGGGGGGTTCATTTTCTGTGCTAGGCCAGCAGGCACATTAGCTGCAAATAGGGAGGCAACATGTGGGAGCAGACTTTTTCCGAAAGGGAGGAGATGTGGCCTAACTGGTGATAGCGGCCAACTTTGGAAGTGGGGAAGTAGGTTCAAGTCTCAGCGTTGGTGCAACACTTTGCGATTCTGGGCACATCACTTTATCTCCCCGTGCCTAAAAACATGAATTTGACCTCTTGTAATGTAACTGGTGCTCATATAAAACTGCCCTATGCCCTTGGAACAAGTTTGTGCTATAAACAACTCCAAAAAAAAGGACATTGGGCCTGATTCAAATTAGACTGATGATCAGGCATGGTGAGAAAAGGGTGAAAGACGTCGAGAAGATAGCTTCCTACTCAGGGACAGAGCTATCATTAGTGCAGCAGGTGCGTTGCATTGGAACCCAGAAGTGCGAGGGACTTGCGACAGCCCAATTATGGGGAGCAGTGCTTTTTGGTCAGTTTCTGTTCGATTAATTTGCTCTGTTATAAGTCTCACATTTATTGTGGATCATAAGCTACAGACAGTCTCCCTTAAATGATCTCATAAGCCCCGCCCATTCCGCAATTCTATGCCCCTCCCACTCGCCCAATCCTTTCCATAATGTTTTAATGGGAGGGCTGACTTAAAAGCATTTTTCTTTGAGGGACTCAGAGCAAAAACGTTTAAAGACCTCTGAATTCGAGTTTTAGAGGGACCACCATTTATTTATTTATTTATGCGTTTTTATATAGCGCGGACTTTACCCGAGGGTGTCAGAGCGCTTCACAACAGGATCAGCAACATTACATAAGGAGGAGGATACAAATGAGCATAATACAAAGGCAAGCGTTACATTGCATGAGGAAAAAGTGACAATTGTGCAAAAACAAACAAACCAAATACAAAAAGAGGAATAAGTTCCAAGAGGAAAAAGTGACAGGTGTGCATGAAACATGGGGTACAAAATACAAATAGAGGTATAATACTGCAATAAGTGGCAGTCACTAATGACACACTGGGAAGGCACTTCTATAGGCTTGGAGTACAGAATTTCCTATAGTGCTAAGCTCCTGTTGTGTAAAAAAAAAAAACACCTTTTATTTCAGTATTTAGATGTATCACTCTGGAAGTATTCTTTTTTTGTGTCCTTAAAGATGATTGGAGTTTCCAAATAATGTGGTGTTAGATTTACAATTAATTATGTGGTCCACCTGAAAGGTGGCAATAAGGGCCAGAGCTGCCGACTTTGGAGCCCGGGAACCAGGTTCGAGTCTCGGCATGAATTTAACATGCTATGATTCTGGGCAAATCACTTAATCTCCGCGCCTGCCAAAATGAAGGTGTCCTTGTGTAACGTTCAGTGCTTTAAATGGGCCGGTACTCACCGGTACTGAGTACTAGCACTTCCAAATTTTCTAGCCCTCAGTGCCGGCACTTTTCTTTTGTCAGGGAGAGTACCGGTACCGTGATTGGTGGCACGGCAGGCTCAGGTTCCATATCCCCACAACGCAGGACAGATGCCGCTCTGCTTCCGGATCTCACAATCGCACTGAGCCATGAAGCCGACTTTTGCAGTGACGCTGGTAAAGTCCAGAGGCGCCCCTTTGCAATTCCTCACACTGCAGGGGCTTGAGAGGGCTTCCATCACATGCTGTGATTAACAGAGAAGGGTCTAGCCAGACCTTGCACTGTCGATTAAGCGTGTAATGGTCATTCAGCTACAAATGCTTCCCCCCCTAGCTCCCTCTCCGCCAGGTGCATGAAATAGCCTCGGCTGGTGCTGCACTGGTCACACTTAAGCGAGTGGCAGTTCAACATAATCATCGACCTTTTCTTTTCATGTTTGTTTTTTACAACACAGGAGCTGCTTCCCTTTGTGTGCCCCATCAACTAAAAGCTGCATTTACATAACAGCCAGGGATCCATAGGTGTGAAAGGAGCCCTGCCCAAAGAGCAATGCATAGCAGGGAACGTTTCAGCACTCCAGAAATAACCTCCCGTGACAACTAGCAAGGGATCGGGGGGGGGGGGGGCACGAGATGCTGAACATAGAAGGAAGGGGAGGGAGGGATGTTAAAAGGTGAGGTGACAGCTAAAGTTAGGATTGGCACTTTTTTCCAGTTAAAAGTACCAGATATTTGTTCAGTTCTGAAATCGGGGCTTAAAAATGGCATTTTAATACAAATGAGTGCAGAGTTCAAAATCTGCTGTATTTCTTGTTAACTTTCATTATCGTTTATAAATATATATGTATGTATACGGAAATACTTTTGCACTTTTTAAGTGATTGAATGATTTATGCTTGTATTTACTGTTATATATCATATTATGTATCATCAGGTCTTGCCCTTAGCCCCGCCCTTAGCCCCGCCCACTTGACACCTCTAGCTCCTTTTAATGCAGTACCTGCACTTATTTTTTCCCATTTAAAGCACTGGTAACGTTACTGGTGCTCATATAAAGCGCTCCAATCAATACCTTCGGGTCGAGTTCCGCTATATAAAACTGCAAGATAAAAAAAATAGATCGTTCAAACGACATGAAGTCCTTGCTGAGTGGTAGCCAATACTAGTCTCTAAGCCAGTTCATCACTTATTCAAAGCCGGGGCTTTCAATACGTGTGAACTACAATGCCCAGCATGCCTCGCGCCGCGGGTGGGTTTGTCGCTGACAGATTCCGTGTAAACCTTCGTCACATCAACCCCAGTGAAGTGCAGCGAGATCTTGGGAACGGGCAGAAAGACGCAGAGAAAAAGACATATTTTATGCGCTCCATGTTTGGGTGTTTCCATCTCTAGGTAAGCGCTTGCATTCATTAATCTTCAAACTGAATATCTTTCTTGCTTTGCACCATGATTCCCCCACCTTCAGCAAGGATACATTTCAGCAGTGGAATCTTCCTGTCAGACCTTGTTCCACAGCAGCCGGGGGGGCGTGTTTCATTTCACGAGCTGAAAACTGTGAAAAAAATATCGGAATGCACCACCCGAATCATGCATCTCGGTGCGTGCAAAACGTTTTTTTCTGGCTTTTATTTTAGTGCGATATTCCGTTTGCGCGACTGGGGTCTTCGGTGTGGGAAGTATTTTGATTTTAGCGGTTTTTATTTCAGCGATAGAGACAATCTAATGGGGGGAGAAAAACCTGCGTGTTTGTTAATGATGCGTATTATTTTTTTGGCGGTTATTGCTGTACCGAGTGCTTCAGCGAGCCAAGCTCTGCCTCTGCAAAGAGATGCTCTGTATGTATTTTTGTCACAAAATGCAACATTCTCTGGGTGTACCCCATGACACGCGGGCAGGCTATTGGCTGAGCGGCATCACGGGGAGGCGGAGAGCAGTCACCCGAATAGGCAGATGTTGGGAAGGGAAAACAAGCGCGCGCGCCTCGCAAGTTTGAAGAGGAGAGGAGGAGGGCCTGCGGGAGCGAAGCTTTGAAACCATCTGTTAATTACAAACAGATGGTGTCAAAGCTCGCTCCCGCAAGGGAATCGCCAAACGTGCATGCGTTGCCATTCAAAGCAATGCAACGCGTGCACGTTTTTGCCTGCAAAACCGGATCGATTTCAAAAGGTCTTTTTCCTTTGCAGCGCATGCGCGCTGCGTAGGCGAGACCTAACAAGCGTGCACGCCTCGCGCTGAAACAGGAGAGGCAGCAGGGGGAGGGGAGTGGGCCTGCGCCTGTTTCCCTTGCGGGAGCGAGCAGGAACCATCTGTTAATTACTAACAGATGGTTTTGAAAGCTCGCTCCCGCAAGGGAATCGCCAAACGTGCACGCGTTGCCATTGAAAGCAATGCAACGCGTGCACGTTTTTGGGGCCAAAACTGAATCGCTTACAAGAGGTCTTTTTCCTATGCAGCGCATGCGCGCTGCGTAGGCGAGACCTAAAAAGGGAGTACAGCGTAAATACGCCCGCCCGTAAATGATAGGGCAGATATACGTAATTCTCACTAAAAATCCCCCTACCACCACGAAGTTAAAAAACCACCTAACCCAGGGAAAGCCCGCTTACCGATAAATCCGTCTATTCAGCGAAACAGGGGGGGGGGCGCTCAACGGCACACCTCCTCGTTTACCCAACGTATCCGGGAACGCGTAGACTTTATTTTTGGTATCCACACTTTGTTTTTTATTATGTTTCCCTTTTATTCATTATTCTGGTCTTACAGTGATGAGTGGGTCTATGTGTTTGAGGATTCTCCTTATGGACTGTTGAATGAAAAGCCTCGCTTGGTGTATGTTGATGTTTTTGATTTGTTATGTGTTAGCTCTCTATTCCAGTTGTAATATTAACTATTTAGTTTTACTGTAGGTTTCCTGGAGCTCATCAAAGATTTGTTATTGATTTGACTCAAAATATTGTTTGGGTGACATACATATATAAAAAAAATGCTTTATGAGGGAATTTTTTTTTTTTTTTTTTATGTTTCCTTCGTTTATATTTGCAGGTGTCTTGTCCCACCCCTTATTGTCCATCTCCGCCCTGATGAAGGTGTAGCCCCGGCTGGGGCAACACACCGAAACGCGCGTTGGCGTTATTCGTGTGGGGGCAGCTGGATTACTCTCATCCCTACCCCTTGATGACTTGTATTTCTCTCTGTCATCTGACCATCTTGTGGCTGTTATGCACAATTTTTATCTTATATTATTCCTCTAAAGTTGTGTGAATGATGTGTGAGTCTTTATGATGAATCCTGGGAATGTATGATGATATGAATGTTTTGTTTGAAGTAGGTGTGTGGGACGGTATATATATATCTTTTTGAATTTTGTCTTATTGATCATCAATTGTTGTGACAATCGTTATGTGTTTTTATAAACTATCGAAATGATTATATAATTAATAAAATTACTACAAAATTTGTAAAACTTGATGTAACTATTTACTTTTTTCCTTGATCTGCTCCAGAGAGAGAGGATGAATCTTAGGACCCTTGTATAGGGCCATGTGTTGAAAATACGGGGTAGGTAATTTCTTGCATCTTTGGTGCTCTCAAGGGCTGTGTCCAGATGCTGTGGGGCGCTGTGACTTGCATGCCATGTCCGCAATATTGGGAGCAGGGCGGCCCGTCGCCGAGGGGGGAAAAGGCTAACCGGGATGATTATGCGTCCCGCCAGGCTGCCATCTTAAGGCCAGGCAGGGCACCCGGAGGCGATCTCCGGAGGGGGATACGGCCTCCCCTCACACCGCCATGAGCCCCCGGGTGTCCAACCTGGACGACAGGTGATCCGTTGGGTTCCGCTCCCCTCATGAGTTGCTTGTCCGCCTAGGGAGTCCCGCTGGGCAGAACGCAGCCGTGAGGTCAGCTCTGGCGGTCATGCAGTGCCAGTGATATTCCACCCGGGGCCCCCTCAATGTCCGTGGTGCCGGCAGTCTTCCTCTCCAGTTTCGGTGAGTCAAATTGTGTATCCGCAACTATGCCTGGGTAACTTCACCACTCCACGGAGGGTTCAGATTCTCGCGGGTTAGCGGACGCCATTTTAGTGAGCGCTGGTGCTCCGCTGTAGAGTTGCACTACTGGACTTGGAGTGGCGGTGGAGTCGATTTATTGCATTCAGGCAATGCTCCGCATCGTCCGGATAACGTGGGTATGCTTCTTTGCGAAAACCGTATTGATTTACCGCAATTAGCAGTTCAGGAACAGCGCGCGGACCGGGAGCCGAAACGAGCTAGGTCCGTTCGGCCATCTTGCCCGGCCACGCCCCTAAACCTTCCTTTTTAATACTTGTAAGTCACCCCCAAGGGAGACCCTAAATGCCCATAGGGAAGTTCCATGGTATTTAAAAAGTAGGGCATGTATATTTAATTTTTTACGTGTCATGGCAGTGAAAAACCTAAAAGGTGTTTTTCACTGTAGCAAGGCTGGCTCTCCTATAGAAAAGCACTGAGTTACACTATAGCTTCTTATAATGCATGACGTCAGTTTGGGACTAGAAAGATGAATGATTCAAGGACTCATAATAGGAATGCAAAATACAACCTAATGGTCAAGTCCGATTTTAAATTACCACTTTTAAGAAGCCTTTCTGCTACTGTCACCGGACTGTTATGTCTCTCCTGTGGTCGGATGTGCATTCCTCCTAGACAGTGGACAAAAGACCTGGGTCTGAGGAAGTGAGGGCTTTCCTGACAGGATGGCTGGGGAGGAGCTGAAAGATGCAGGAACACATAGTTCCTAACTGAAAGCCTCACTGAATCCAGCGTGGAGCAACGCAGAGCTGCGTCGCCCTGTCCTCAAATCGAAGTCATAAGGTAAACCTTCCAGCGGGACAAATCTGTCCAGTTTCCGGGCCTACACTCCATCGTGGTCAACCTGATCGTGGGACTTTGCCCTGGTCCGATGCAACTAGATACCCGCAGTTGGCGCTGTGCGCCTTTTGGGGCTGTTTTTAACCTTCAACCTTAAAAATGTGCAACTCCAGTTCTATTGATTAGAATTTTGTTGTTTTTGTGTCCTTTTATTTAATAAAATTTACTATAGATCTATAAATAGGTTTGAGATTTGAGATTTTTCTTGTGTTGTGTTTTCACTTTATTACTGTTTGAATGGTGCATTACTACTTTCCACTTTACCTTTAAGTTAAGCCTGAATGCTTTTGTGCCAAGCTACCAGAGGGTTAAGTATATGTTTATTTAATGTCTTTTGTGGTTCATCCAGGCAAGGACTGTGCTTATTATTGGAGGAGGATTCTGAACCCTCTCAACTAATTCTCCAATTTCGTACAGTATCCCTGCTCTTCGGTTGGGTACTTAAAGATAGCCATAACTGGGGTGCAATACATACCTTATACCCCTGGTGTCACTGCAGATACACATGGTGCCTCCTGCAAGCATTAAGCTATTCATATGGAGAGGGCCATGTACAGCTTTGTACATTGAAGCAAAAGGATGCTAAACAAGTACATTTTGTGTATGGAGACAAGTGCACAGATGTATTTTGTGAAATGTTAAAGTGGCCTGTACAGAGGTGCATTCTGGTATGAATAACCAAAAAAGCGCTTCGACGCCTCATCAGGGGTAGTAAGCGCTATATAAATGCAATTACAATACAATACAATAGGGAGGTGATGCCAGCCCCGCAGCATTATGGTCTATGCAGATCGGGCAATTGGGAAAAGCTACAGCCTACCTGTACCCATTCGGGGACAAGTGAAAATGCAAAAAGCTAGTAGTGGGAGCTCTGCTACGAAAGTCTGTTATCAGCTGAACACTGTGCTGCACTTCACTTCTGTTAATGTGATGGTGTTTGGATTTCCCAGGCCTTTTGCTTTGATATGAATAAAAAAGAGTGCCCTGCCTTCCCTTTACTTATTAATTTTATTCAGAAAGGCTTCTAGTGTCAACATGATTTAATATGCAACGAATACATACAACATAAAGCTTTAGCTCCTCAAATAATTAAACACAAAGCCTTAACCTTTGAAGTTAAACGGGAAAGAGAAAACATGTACTGGGTAGAACTGCACAATGTGAAACCAGGAAAACCGTAATCTGTCCCAACTTCGTCGCTTGATCAACTTGTGTGCTCCTCGCCAATTACTTTTTTTCACCTAGACTCCTTTCCCTTCACCATCGTGTTTGAGAGTTCATCATCGTGTTTGAGAGCACCTTGAAATACATGAGTTCAGGATGGGCACTGTACAACTTCCACTCTTGTACATGGTTTATTAGACTGTAAGGGAGACTAGAGGATGGTGTTGCACAGAGTTGCTGTAGGGAGTGTCAATGAAGACTGTACAGAGTGATGGCGGAGGCACTACAGTGAAAAGAAGGCTGAGAGAAGCGAGACAGATGGATTCTGCAATGGGTGTAGGAAGACGTACCATGCACAATCTCGAACCCTACCATCTGGATCAGATTATGGTAATTTAACAGGCAGGCGCGAAACACAGGGCATAGTCACTCTCACAGGTCACCTTTCACTCTCGCCGTTCACCCTGCACTCACACACAGGCACACCACTCACCCTGCATTTACACAGCTCACACCACCCTGCACTCACGCCTCTCACTCTACACGCACTCCTCTCACTCAACACTCACATGGGCCATCATTCACATTGCATTCCTGCAGCTCAACCTACACTCACATCGGCACACTTTTCACCCTACACTCACACCACTCATGCTACACTATTCACCATCACCCAGCACTTACATATGCACACCTCTTATGCTGCACATAGAATAATTACACATCTCTCATGAATATACCCATATTTCTACACTACAAAGGCACCCACAGAATACCTGCTCTTTCCATACTACTAGATGCCTATTTGATTCCATCTGTAACGAGGCCAGTGCAAAGGGGTGAGTGGACTGAGGATGTGGGATAGCGTGAGGAGGGAGACTAGGACTGAGGTTTGGGTTATGGTGCTGGATTGAGGATTGTGTGGCACCTTCAGCCAGTCCTGGCTTTCCATTCACCACAATGCTTCATTCCGGGACATATAGTGTTGTTTTTTTCTTTTTACGTTGTAAATTGGGTCTGAAAATCCCCAAATGCAAAGTGTTACTGGATAAAATCTATGGTTGCCAAAGAAGTCAAGCATTTCATAAAATCAATTGGATGCTGTGATATTACATGTTAGAAAGTGGATTAGTTCATTCCAAATACTGTAACTGCTTAATCCACAAGTGACACCAAATTCAAGCTCTGTATAGCTATTTTAAGGAAGTGCACTTTTCATTCACAACATACTTGTAACAAACATTGACAACAAGGCACTATGTTATTATTTCTGAAAAGTGTGAAGAGAATGCTGTTTTTATTAAGCTTCACTGAAAGGCAAGACAGGTATAGCAGAAGCATCAGGGCAAGCTTTTCCAACACAATAATAGCAGATTGACTAATGGGAGTGTGAGTGGCAGAGTGTGTGTGTGTGCGAGTACAAATGTACGAAAAAGTACTAGACATATAGTGAGAATGTGTGTGAAACTGAGTGTGTGAGAGAATGAGTGTGAGAAAATGTGTGTATGAGTTTGTGCATGAATGTATGTGTGTTATGCTTGCAAGTGTGCTGCTGGTCTGGCATATTGGAGGTTATTGTTGCCTTATGGACAAGGGCACCAATGGCATATGGATGGGCGATGTTACCTATGGCAAACTGCAGGCCCTGACATGCTTCTATTAAGACACCATCATTGACTGTGGGGACTCAAACAGTCTAACTGAGAAAGCCGCTAGCCCAGCCATACCCAGCGGCAGGGACACAGACCACGTGCCACATACCTGGTCAAATGCCCTGAAATGATGCACGTAATTCTTAGCATATGGGATAGATCCATAGCAACATGCTGGGACAGGCATTTGAGATAATTCTTGTCTTAAGAGATCTTATACTCATTTTATAGGGGGTGTCAATGGCAAAATGCTGACCCTTGTGTATCAAAGGGAATTTTTAGAGGTAGCGGCGTCCCACCCACAGTTACCCCAACCTTCCTTAATATTGCTTTGTCCTCATTTTGTTGACACCTGTATCCAAAGTTCATGTATATGGCATAGGAGCTTCATGAAATGTGAACGTTACATGTAATAGCGAATGTAGCAAGTGGGTTTAATACAGACATAGCAGGAATGTAACACTGTGTAATGTATCTCTCGCCATCACGGTAGGAATCATGTTTGTCACCTCTGAATGCACTATATAATGTACAAGTTGAAAGTGATGCATACATGGCTGTTGTTTGCTGACAAGATATGTATAACCCTACCAAATGCCAATAAAAAGATTTTTTAAAAAAAGAAAAGGAATTTTTAGAGGTACTATGGCTGGAGTATCCATGGCGAATTTCTGGCACTGCCATATTGCATGTACTCTTTGGCATAAAGAGCTCACCCATAAAAAATGCTGGCCTTTGGTATAGTGGAAGTAATTTCTGACTTATGACATTTGAAAAAATGGGATCTACTCCTAAGAAAGGACAGGCTTCCTTGGTGCACCATGAAATTACTGGAATATTTCATGAATGCCCTTTAAGGGTTTGTGACGTTTTAGCAAATTTAACACCAAAAGTAAAAAAAAATTCTCAAGGGAGAAGCCCACTCTCCCTCAAACAACCTACAAGAAGTCTGTTTACTCATTTTGCTTGCTGAAATTTGGGGAAGTAGCACACCCCACCACTTACATAGATCTTTAGCCTGCACTAGTGAGCAGAATTTGCAGGGTGTAAAAGGGACTGTTTAAGAGTAGAGTGCGCACTGTCTCTGCAGAAAGGACTGCAGCAGAGATTTTGCAATGAAATAATAATCGTAAAATGGATACAATTGCTTACATTTAAAAAGTGGCTAAGCCTGTCGCTCTCCTAAACTACCTATAATTTTCCCCAATTTAAAGTCAAAATTGAGCCATGTGGACTGGACTATCCCAATAACTGTAAATCTGGCTCCCATGGCTTTGGGGAGCTGCACATGTGGGGGCGGCTGCAGTTGGAGAGAGCAAACTGAGACAGCGCATTGATGTGGCAGGATGGATTAGAAAGGCATGTTGGAGCTGCAGCAACAGGCATGTCCGTCGGAGTACTGGGATGGAAGGCCAGAGCCAACTGCTTATTCTTTACAGCACGAACGTAAATGGGGAAGAAAAAAACCTGCACAGACGGCATTGCAGCATTAATGTGGATGAGACAGCCATTTTGAATGAGGGAACATTCTTTTTGAAAACCTCTATTCACCAATAGGACGAGCCTATGATTAAAAACATGGTCCACAGTGTAGTTAATGCACATATGTGAGCATGTCATGGCACTTTTAGGAATATTATTAGCCAATACTATTACCACATGGTAAAGTAGCCTTCCCATTGCAAACTGCCACATCATTACATTTTTTTAGGTAACTGAACTCCCCTCAGGAGGGAACAGGAGTGTGACAAGTGCTGTTTCTAAATGGCAGAACATGCCTTCTGCCCATTCAAATATTGTACTCAAGGTAACCAACATGTTGGCACAGACAAAGCCCCTCTCTTAGGGGAGCTTCTTAGAGCTCTTTTTCTGTTAATCACATATGGTCCGAGAGCTGATGCGATGTGCAGCCAGTCCTAAAAAGTAAAACTCTGAATCTCAGAAGTTCTGAAACACATCTGTTAACTGTGGTGTTTTAAGAAAAGCGAATCACACTACTATACAAGTAGCTGAACTTTTCCAGACTGATGCATGGAGTTACGTCACTGGTTGTAGAGTATAAAGCATTATCCAGAAGCAGTGCAGTGTTTTTTTAACAATGTATTATTAAAAATTCAGTTGTTTTCACTTATCGCCAATAATCTTGCACAGGTCCTATCTGCTCCCATTGCGCCTTTGACTCATTGAAATCTTAGTAAGTGGATGACAGTGACTACATGGAGCTAGGTAATGTGCAGTTGTCATGTCGAAATATGTATCCATTCTAGAACCGCATATTCATGCAACATTATATTTTGCCTAAATTAATATGGGCTCTTTTATGGTTTGTTCACTCCGTACATGTTTAGTGGGCTCCTTTAAATGTGTCATTGCATGGATACTAAACTGATGCATATCTGTGCCTCACTGTGTAATCATTGAACTAAATCTATATTATTTCCAATTGCCCAAATCTGTACAGCACACACCTATAGGAATAGCCACTGCTCAACATGGATGTTAAATTTTATTTTCTTCTGAAGAACAACCCACGAGTAGGTAGCAGGAAAACCTGACTGAACACCGTGAGACCTGATGTCTGCCTTGCTTCAGAGTAATCTCCACTAAGTCCAGGAAAGCTGACCTGAAGAGTAGACAGTGGTCAAAAGACCTTAATATAAGACAGGAGATCTGAACAGGGAGAAGTGATGATGGGCCTTAAGGTCACAAAAACAGATCTGATAGAAGAATTCACAGAAAAAAGCATCCTCTAGCCACAGTACCTGCTGAAGAGGCAGTACCTTAGGACATCCGGATGCCTTAGCAGCACAGTCGTAGGCTTCACCACTTGCCTTTGCTGTGTGGCTGGCACACCTGCATTCCTTCCAACCCTCCAAATAATTTTAGAACCCCTGTAAACTAAAACTGTACCTTCAGTCAACAATGGGCCAGGAGCATTTTTCTGGACTTGCAGTTGGTTAAAGCCTAGGAAATAATCTACAAAAATATGTTTGTTATAATATCAGGTTTGTCCAATATGTTTAAATTGCACAATTTGTCACCTCTTTTTCCTCATATAATGGCTATGAGGTTAGCTCTGACCCCATTTCTGGAATGCTTGTCCTGGCCCATTGCTGGGAGTGTTAGCCCCCACAAAGGTTGGGTCTAGTTGCACCCCAGGTAGCAGGATACCTTTGGTGTGATTAATTGTACAAGAGCATAAGCAGGCCCTTTTGGACTGGTCACAAGTGACAGAAGGCTAACAGACAGAGGAGAGGAATCAGTAAAAGGCATGTTAAAATAGTGAGGAGGAGCAGACATGGGGGAAACACCGGGAGCTTGGAACAACACCACTAAGCTCAAAGGGAAAGATGCAGATGGTGACATCTAGGGAGCCCACACCTGGGCAGCAACCTGGAAGAAAGGAAAGGACCCCAAAGTAACAGCCCACCCCTTAGGCACCCACTGCCTGGTAATCATCTGACCAGAAGAGGAGCATGGTATGTTGATACAACACCCCATGATGTTAGTTCGACACCGCCTGACTGCCTCCACAGCCAATGGGAAGCTGATCCGATTTCACTTATCTCCAGGTGCTCCTGAAATACCAATCTCACCAGCGGGGCCGCTAATGGATGCCCTCAGCCACAATTGCAATTTAATTACAATGTACCACAGGTATTTTCAACATCTGTTCCACCCTGCCAATGAATGACGGCAAAGCCTCACGGAATCTCAACCTTGAGTGCAGTCTCAGTCAATTGGCTCAAGATGAGATTTCCAAGATACGATCACAGGGCTTTTCATACAACTGGTTAGATCTACTTCTACCTCCCTGATTACCTGTGAGCCACAGCTCTGGCACTCCATGAACGCTTATTGCAATTAATGGTGAAAAGGTGAATCCTAAAGAATCAGATTACAATCTGATTTAATTGTCTTCGCAATAATACTAGGTGGACAAGGGCAAAAGAGAAAGTCTACTTGCCCAATGGACTAAATAAACACTCCAACTTCTTGCCTCTGACAGCAATTCTTATGTCCTGGGCTTTGGGTGATATAAATTCCACACCCATGTTGTACAAGGACAAGGTGTTCAATTTCTTCCCTAGGTGCAACAGGGTCTCTGATCCGAATAGGAATGGAGTTCCACATCATCAGTGCACAGGTAGCTCATGGATCCAACACTAGTCTTATGGGTAAAGGACAAACTTGACCAGAGCAGGAAACAGCCTTTACAACGCGGGCTGAGCCATGCGTGCTGTTTCCACACAAGCGGGACAACACTTGCCTGAACCATGCATATGCTTTAACTTTGCATATGCGTTGTTAAGGCAATGAGCGGTCTAGATGTGCAGATGGGTGGGAAGAGGAACAAGAAGGATCATGAGACGAAGCTCCGGGACGCGGCCTGGTAAGTGGGGCTAGGGCTGGGTTTCGGGGGGGGGAGTAGTTTTGAGGGCTGGGGGCCAGTTTTAGGGCTCGGGGTTGTTTTTAGGGCTGGGAGGCAGGTTTTTGGGCTCAGGGCGAAGGGGCAGTTTTCAGGGGTGGGGACCAGTTATAGTACTCAGGGTGGGGGGGCTGGGGTCAGGGTAGTTTTAAGGGCTTGGGGCCGAGTTTTTGGGCTCAGGGCGGGGGGCTGGGGTCGGTGTAGTTTTTAGGGCTCAGGGCGGGGGAAGGGACAGTTTTGAGGGCTGGGGGCAGTTTTAGGGCTCATGGCGAGTGGGTTGGGGTAGTTTTTTGGACTGGGGGCCGGGTTTTAGGGCTCAGGGTTGGGGGTCTGGGTAGTTTTTAGGGCTGGGGTAGGTAGATTGCAGGGATGGGGCCGGGTTTTAGGGCTTGAGGAAAGGGCTGGGGTGTAATGTTTACTACTTATATACCTTTACCAATCATGCCTTTACAATGAAATTCATTGTAAAGGAATGCGTAGTTAAGACGCATTCGTTGTTGCGACTGCGTCGCTGAGGCACACGTGGTTTAGCCATGCATGCTTCTGTCATACAGCCACCCAGATCTCTCAACGTAGTACTTAAAGCCATCAGGAAGTTAGTGGACTCCAGGAGGGGAAAAAAGAATATTAACATGGACACTTCCTTGCTTGCCTGTTTTATTCATGTGCTGTTCCACCTGGTGATCTGTACTTTCTTTCATGGGGGGTTGACAATCATTCAAAGAAATGCCTATATCAATGTGCTCCTATGTATGTTGGCTGCTGGTAACTTGCAAATAATGTACTACCCTTTTGAAAGCTTACACCAACCCCCTCCTGGACTTTCCAAGGGAGAGCAGCAGGAGGGTGTGTATTCCTGTCAATTTGAATTGGTATCGCATGAGTATACTACGAAAGACAATGATCATTCATGCATCTGTCCCAACAACTAGTCTACTGACCCTGTTGAGTGGTAACACCTCTGGCCACTTACACTTCTCTTCCTCCCGTACTTTTGTGGTGGTGCTAAAGGGCCTCACAGACGGAAGTTAAGACAGCATATGGGGATGGTTGTTTGCCAGTCTACACAGTCCAGTGATGGAACCAATGGTACCAACACTTATTTAGCACGGTTGACCTGCAGTCCAGGCACGTCTGCAAAAAGATTCAGAATCCGGAGGCATCAGGGGCCGCTGGTGGCAGGGTTCGCGAGCTATAGTAGGACGTTGTCTGCGTAAAGTGATATGCGGGGTTCATGACCCAGCGTTCATTCCCACCTGTGCGTCGCAAAGTATGAGCCTTGCAAGGGGTTCAATGGCCAATGCGAAAAGGAGGGAGCAGGAGACAGCCCTTGCGGGTGCCATGGCGTATAGGGAACTCGTCCGATACCGCTCCATTGACCTGGATTCTGGCTGTCGGATTAGAGTAAAGAACTGGCACAAGGCAGCGGAATCAGGGTCAGAATCCTGCCTTCTCCAACACTGTCGCCCGATATACCCAGTCCACAGTATCGAAAGCTTTTTCAAAGTCGATAAATAGCAGCGCCAAAGGAGGGGACAAGAGGTGGCGATGCACCAGCGCAACATGGAGGCGCATTGCTCTTTGTGGGCATAAAACCACATTGGTCTAGATGAATTAAGTACCACAGATCTCTACGTAGACGTAGCAAACAGTCACAAAAAGTTTTACTTCACAATTTATTATAGATATGGGGCAGTAATCTGCACAAGAGGTTGATGAAAGAGGTGTTTTAGGTATATCAAGAATCGTGGCGTGGTCAATGGCTCTGTGGAAGGAGTCTACTTTCCCTGCAAAGGCTGAAGGGGTGAGGGACAACAATGTCACAGTATTTGGCATAGAATTCTAAAGGGTATCAGTCAGGGCCGGGCGTTCTGCCCAACGCCATCGACGAGATAGCACCAGCTACCTCCTCGGCCTTGATGGGCTCCTCCAGGTCCCAACGCTCATAGCCCATCCTAGCTAGAAACTGACACTTCGTGCCCAGGAGATGAGTCTCTTGTAGCATCAGGCAGAGTGGGCGAAGCGCTGGGCTTAGCCATAATACTGCGGAGTGCTTGATTTTATCTAGGAGACCATTGACATTCCAGGATATAATACTATAAGGATTCATGGCGGGGCATGTTTTGTCATCAGAATAGGAGAAAGGAGTCATAAGGCTCTATGTGAACCTGTGGGTCGTGAGTCCCGCGAGGGGACATATGAGTGCAAAAAGGCCTGTTGCCAGTTAAATGGTGCCATGCGAATATGACAACCTAAGGAAAAAAGGCATAAACACAAGAGAAACGAGAAAAACAGCATTGTGCATGCATCTTAACAGTGAACATCCCACCCCCCAACTTCCTCCCACCCCATACTTCCCCCCGAGAAGCATCTGTCACCCTACAACAAATACCCCAAATCAAACTCCTGTGTTTTGATTAGGTGTGAAGTGGTGGACCCCTCCAGTAGGCAGGATCAGTGTATTGCAGTGCCTGAGTCTGCATAGGGAATCATGAAACGGTGGTAGAAATTGAAGGAAAGGCTGTTTGCCAATGTTCTGAGCCAGTTCAGTTACATCTTATTCAAATAGGCAAAGGGGTCTGACTCAGCCGCTCCTCCAAGTGAGCTCGCGCCCGGGAGTCTTCTTAAATAATTGAGGGTGAATCTGATCTGTGTGACGGTGCAGGGCCCGAGGACACAAGCTCAAGGAGGGCAACACATTTCAGCTATTGCGTCTATTAGCTCGGGAGCTGGTGCGGAGCTTTAATGATGCCGGGTCAGTTGCAGTGCACGAGACGAGGCCTGTCCAGCGGATGAGGGAAAAGAGCGAGGGTGGCAGCGCAGCTGTGTTTCTTCCCTGAGCCAGTCTCAAGCGGACTCCGGTGTCTCAAAAACAGTAGGATCTGCCCTCAAAGATGACTTTAAGTCGAGCTGGGAACAGAAGAATGTAGGATAATTGAAGAGCTCTGGGCTTCTGTTTGACGGTTTCATAGGAACGCCTTTTGGCCTGGACATCAAGGGTGTAGTCCGGAAAAATCAGTATTTTAGAGTTTTGATACAAGAGGTCAGAGTGCGCTCTAGCCTAATGCAGGATACAATCTCTGTCCCTGAAATTAAAAAACCTCGCTATCATGGGACTGCGCTGCAACCCCAGGGGAGGTTTGGGGGCTAGCGCATGGTGTACACATTCTACTGCAAACCAGGGGGAATGTTTTTCTTGTGGCATCTAGGATTTGAGCCATTCCTCAAGGAAAGTAGAAGATTGGGCACCCTCTGCATCTTCCGGAAATCCAACAAAACGGTTGTTGCCCCTAGAACGATTTTCAGCATCTTCGGCACAATGATGAAGCTCATTCGTACGGGTGAAGAGATGAGCCACCTTTGTTTTGAGATCCACCACTTCGTCTTCCTCCGTGGAAATGCGTCTCTCAGCTTCGGTAAGGAGGCCTGTAGCAATAAGGAGAGCCTTACGGAGCAGCCCCACATCCACCCACACCTCCCTTATCTTTGTCTCAACCACTGCTTGTGAGGAGTGTATAGCCATGAGTATTTTGTCCAGGCTATTGGAAGATGCGAGGGTCTTGTCAGGTGCTTCCCCATGCCGATCCAGCAGTAGTGGTGAACTGGTCAATACGTGGCTGGGAGGGGGGTGGTTTTGAGGATTTATCATTCTCTATCGCTCCTAGTGTAGTCGCAGAGACTGTAGTGAAGGGCCTGGCCCACTTACTATGAGTCACAGCATCATGAGCAGCTAAGCACGGGGCCAACCCCGGGCATCAATAGCAGGTAGGCAACGCCGAGGGGAGCAGGAGTAGACGAAACAGGAGCTGTATATGCGCTGTCACTTTGCCCTGGTACCCACGATGCAAACGAAAGGTGAGTCGTGAAATAGTTCACCGTGCCGCAGTATGGACATCGACCTTTTGGAACATCGGGCTTCAGTCATTAAGTATGGAGGTGGTTGAGAGAGTTCAAAGACCACACCCTGAATAGTCAAGAAAGGGGAGAATCAGCACTGCCCCCACGGTGGAGAGGGTCCACGTGGTGATGCTACACCAAAGACAACGGGGGCAATAAGGATCTCAAAACAGATTATTGGGCATGGCCCCGTTGCTACTAGCAAGTCTCAATGGAGGAGCAGGTGGGCCAGAGACTCCATCACCCTACAGATGTCCCACAGGGCCCTCCTCCAGTGGTGCCACAGTTTCAAGTGCTCTCCAGGCCCACACGGCAGAGGGGCAGGCCTCAGTCCTGGTGCGAGGTCCAATCACACTCTGCCCTGGTAAGTCGGGATCCAGGCAGACAGTCCAGTCAAAGACTAGGCCTCTTAGAGCTGTACTCGGAGCAGGCAAGCCGGGAGGAGGGTAACTGCCAGGCAAGCCTCCAGGTTCAGCGGCCCGCCGGCACCAGCTGAGACGGAAGCCACTCCACGCGCTTACCTACAAGCAGTGTGCTTACCAAGGCGGATGTTCCCTCAGTGCCACCAAGCCGCTGCTCACGTCTAGCCCCCCCAGAGGGGCCCAAGCTCCCAGCACCGCCTTCAGTGGGACACGTCAAGCCACTCAACCTGCAGGGAGGCCCCCCCTACACCTCACCTGTGGAGTCTGTTCGCCAGCACAGGGGGTCAGGCATGGTCTAGGATTGCTCAGAGGTGTCTGGGGGCAGCAGTGCAGATCCGATCCCAGTGTCGGTGGATCCACGCCTCAGGGCCAGTCAAGAGGATCACAGGGGCCTGGCTCCAGCCCCCTCGGGCCATTCACAGCCCCCACTTGAGCTGTCGGACAGGTCGCAGACCTCGGGTGAAGGAGGGAACCGGGCCAAAAGTCCTCCCCCCGTCCGCTCATCCACAGGTCTCGCCAGCCAGCGTCTGCCTCCGCTCCTCAATTGGGGTCTTACCACCCTGTCAGTCCTCCAGATCGTGCCACTGCACCGCAACCGGCACCTCCGTAGGACTACGGCGACACTCTGTTGTTGGGGCTGCAGGGCCAGTAGAACAAGGAGGTAAGGATCTAGGGCGCAATTTTGCGCTGCGGCCTGACTCCAGTTGCGGGTCCCGGTCCGCAAATGTCACCTCACTCTAGATCCAGCCGTTGTCGGAATTAACAAGTTACTTACCTTCGGTAACGTATTATCTAGTAAAGACACAGTCTAGCCACAGATTCCTTAACTTGTGAATTCTCCCCAGCCGTCAGACTGGATCCAGAAATTTTTCAGCAGTCCCTCTGCACGCCGGGGATGGCACCTTATGACTCCGTGATGACATTGACTACAGTTGTGACGTCAGTGGAGTCATATAAGTCCCCTCCTGTACGCAGACTTCAGTTCCTTCTGTGAAACCTTTCACACTAAAACGCAGAGCCACTATAGAAACTGCCTGTGGAAACAGTGTGCCAAAAAAGATCAATGTATCTTTAAAAACATAATTAGAAAATGGAAATAAAGACAAGGCTCATAAGGAAAGACCCAATTTTGTGATGAAGCAAATGGAAATGAAAGATATGGCAATACCAAGTCCGAATTTAAGAAGTAAGAGCAAATGGTCAGTTGAATTACACATAGTGATCACTGGTATAAAAAAAACATTACTGAAAAGGGTATAATCCTAACAGCTCAGATCGTTCGGGGAGGGTGGGCAGGACGTCAAGGAATCTGCAGCTAGACTGTGTCTCTACCAGATAATACGTTACTGAAGTTAAGTAACTTGTTTATCTGATAGAAACATCTAGCCGCAGATTCCTTAACTTGTGAATTAAAAACCATAGCTATACCCACCCAGAGGAGGGTCTGCAAACTAATCCTATGAAAGCTCTCAAGGAGAGCCAGCTGGTCGAAATTGAATACGACCAGACAGATGTAGGGATTAAACGAAAAAGAGCATGGCTCTCCATAAAAACCGTGGCAATGACCACAGACAATGTAAATAAGAAACAACCCTGCAGGCACAGAAAAACCAAAGCCTTAATGGGAACAGGATAATATCCTGTTAGAAGACATCTGACAACATTCAGACAATAGTATTTAACCCCCAAAGGGTAAGTGAGTCCTTGGACTAGAAGGGCCAAAGGCAAAGCGAATGCCAATTAACCCGCATTCTCTACATCAGTAAAGAAATATCTGCAGGAAATCTGTCCCGATAATCCAAAAAAGAAGGGCTTCCAAAACACATACCCTTAAAACCATGATGAGTAACCCATTCATTGCAAGCTTGGGAAGATCAATCCAAGTATCCAGACAGAAGAACGGCGTAGTCCATCTCTAAAACAAAGTTTTTAGTTTTTTTTGACAAAATGACCACTCGAAGGTTCACACAATGCATAGTGCCGTAAAGACGTAAAGATGGCAATTAAACAGATATGAATCTGCTATACATATTGATCAATTATACCCAGATCCATATATCCGCGTTTCATGCATATATATATAGATCCGAACCGAAAACTTACAGCAAAGAGAGAAGCATTCGTTTCTCACAATAAAAATGTTTTTTTTAAGAATGTACTATCCTTTTTATTACATATAGCAGAACTATATCTCAGCATGTGTAAACACAAATGCAACACGGAACTGAAAAACCAGTCCCAAAGTACCATACGATATAATATCAAGAGAGATATCGCACAGTCAATGAAACACCTTGGGTGACTTAGCATTAAGATATTGCTGCCTGTCAAAAGTATCTTAACAGGCTGATGCTACCTAAATAAAACCCATATAAAAATGAGCTCTTGCCAGCAACAAGCACTTACAACCACACTTGGTCTAGAAGGTCAAGATGAATAAAATACATCAAGCCCCTGGAAAGAACCCAGAAAGGGAACCCAGTTGGAATAATTGTCCAAAAGGTATATGAGCCAAACTCCACTCTGACTGCAAGGCAGACAAGTGTTCACCACACATATTTAGTTCTATAAGAACACACAAAGCACCAGATCATACGTTCACACTATGATCCCTTAACGGGCTGTAAGGTACAGAAAATAGCAAATGCTTAATAGAGAAAGAGAAATCTCCCCAAAGAGACAGAGAACATCCAACCTCCCTACAGGAAATGCATGACTATCTATGGTACCCATGCCAAAGAGTATGGAAATATCTAGGATGATCTCAAAGTAAAGAAGGATCAAAAAGCAAACCTTCTCTTCCAGTAAAACAGAAACTTTCCAACCATATAAAACATGGTTGTAAACAGCTGTACGGTAAATATTCAGACACTGCATCTCAGATATACTTAGTAACAGGCCTCACAGAACAACCATGTTCCAAAATTGAACATAAGAATAATTATCACCTCCAAAACGAGAGGAAACCAAGACTTTAAGTATTCAGAAGAATACAAATCAGACACCTTGAATTGCCAAATGTAATATCTCCAGCAATAAGGAGCACACTTCCATGGAACAAATTCCTATGTGCAGGTAAGGAACCCATCACATAATAAAGCTGGCATGGCCCTTTCACTGGGAAGCATAACCTAAAAATTATCTAACGCAAGGGCTATCCGTGCACCACCTGAATTCAATGAAAAGTGCACTTTGCTAAGTAGCGAAAAGGACTGTGTTGGAGAAACCAGAGACCAAAATTACCCTGAAGTGGAAGTTCAGAGTATTTACACAAAACAAGTATAGATTCTGTATACAAGTTCTCACAATTGGTATAAGTAATATGTCTCTATAAGAGATACTACAAGCGACTACTTATACATACCAGCAAACCAAACTGCTTCGAAAGAAGCATGTGAAAAGGTAAACTTCCTAACCAGAAGACACATCACCTGCAAATGACACTTAGCTGATTATCACGCAAGAACAGAATGAAGCTGCGGCAGCTCCTAAGCTTAGAGCTTGTCTACTAGATCTGGCCAACTGGATGAAATTCAATTGTCTGCAATTAAATGCAGGTAAAACTGACATTGTGGTAGTTGGCAAACAACCCTCTATCTGGTCTCATGTCTGGTGGCCATCTGAATTAGGTCTGACCCCGAGTCCCTAAAGCACAAGTTACTAACTTGTGTAACGATATATCTGTAAGAGACAGTAGTTAGTGACAGATTCCTTACCTTAGAATATCCCCAGGCGTCAGGCTGGATCCGGAAAGTTTTTTGCGTAGCAGTACCCTTGCGCGTCGGTAGGCGGCGTCGTGCGGCTCCGCGTCGGTCGTCGGCGTCGTGATCGCCGGGATGACGTTGCGGGCAGTACTTAGACGCCGCCCCTGCGCGCAGACGTCAGTTCTGTACACGACTTTCCGCGCCAGGAACGCAGAGCCATGCAAGAAGCTGACATAGGTGTCTGAAAAATACTAGGGCCCTGAAAGGGATGTCCTTAACCCTAGAAATCAGTTCGCAGAACGGGGAGGATGGGTGGGGCGGTAAGGAATCTGTCACTAACTACTGTCTCTTACAGATATACCGTTACACAAGTTAGTAACTTGTGCATCTGAAAGAGACACGTTAGTGACAGATTCCTTCCCTTAGAATAGATACCCCAGCAATACCAACCCCGGTGGTGGGTCTACGAACAAAGATCAGACAAGGAAGTCCCGGAGGACAGAACGGCCAAAGAAGCCGTCCCTCCGGACCTGACTGTCAAGGCAGTAATGCTTTGTAAACGTGTGCAGCGAGGCCCACGTAGCTGCCTGACAGATATCCAGCAGCGGAACACCGCGGCCCAAAGCCGTGGTAGCAGCCGTTGCCCTGGTGGAATGGGCACGCAGCCCAACAGGAGGCTCCTTCTTAGCCAAAGAATAGCAGGCTTTGATACACAAGGTTACCCAGCGGGAGATGGTTCTCTTGTGCACCGCCCGACCTTTTTTGGCGCCCACGTAGCCAACAAAGAGCTGGTCATCCACCCGGAAATGGCGTGTGCGGTCGATGTAAAAGAAAGCGCACGTTTTGGGTCCAGACGGTGGAGCCTCTCTTCCTCTCTGGAAGGATGCGGAGGCGGAAAGAAGGTGGGCAAAGTGATGGTCTGCCCAATGTGGAAGGCAGTTATCACTTTTGGCAAGAAGGACGGACGCGTCCTAAGAACAACCTTGTCTGGATGGACAGACAGAAAGGGAGGTTTACATGATAGAGCCTGGAGCTCACTCACCCGCCGAGCGGAGGTGATGGCCACCAGAAAGGCAGTCTTCAGAGTCAGAAGACGAAGAGGACAGTTATGTAAAGGCTCAAAGGGAGCGCACATAAGAAAGGTAAGAACCAAGTTCAAGTCCCACTGAGGCATCACAAACGGAACAGGAGGGAAGAGGTGTGTAATGCCTTTTAGAAACCTGTTAACAACAGGGGACTTGAAAAGGGAGGGCTGATCAGGAAGCCTGAGGAAGGCCGAGATGGCACAAAGATAGCCCTTGATGGTACCCAGGGCAGAACCCTGTTGGGCCAGGGAAAGAAGGAACAGGAGAACCTCAGAGAGAGGGGCAGAAAGGGGATCCACAGCCTTTGCTGTGCACCATGCCACAAACTTGTTCCACCTGCAGGCGTATACCACTTTAGTGGAGGGACGCCTGGCTGCCAGAATCACATCACAAACTTCGGGAGGCAAGTCGAAAGGAATCAACTGCTGCTGCTCAATCTCCACGCAAGCAGGTGGAGGCTGGACAGGTTCGGGTGGAGGACCGTCCCCTGCTGCTGCGACAGAAGATCCTCCCGAAGAGGCAGACGGATCGGGGGATCTACGCTCATACTGAGTAGCTCGGGATACCAAACTCTTCGAGCCCAGTCCGGAGCCACAAGAATGACTTGGGCCCGGTCGTGCCGAATCTTCTTCAACACTCTGGGTAGAAGTGGTATAGGCGGAAAGGCGTACAACAGACCGCAACTCCACTCGCGACGAAAGCGTCGCCGGCGAGTGCCGCCTTGGAAATTCCAACGCGCAGAACTGATGACATTGCGCGTTCTCTTCGGTGGCGAATAGATCTAACCAAGGCTCTCCCCACTGTAGAAAGAGTCCTTGCTCCACTTCCGAGTGAAGACGCCATTCGTGATCCATCATGCACCTGCGGCTGAGTTCGTCCGCCCTGGCGTTCAGGGAACCTGCCAGGTGTTGAACCATCAGGAACATGCCCTGATGTTCCAGCCATGTCCAGAGGCGCAGAGCCTCCTGACAAAGGGTCCACGACCCCACCCCGCCTTGTTTGTTGCAGTACCACATGGCGGTGGTGTTGTCTGTGAACACCTGCACTACCTTCCCTTTGACAGAGGGAAGGAATGCCTTGAGTGCAAGTCGGATCGCCCGGAGCTCCAGAAGGTTGATATGGAGCCGGGACTCCGCCGGAGACCAGAGGCCTCTGATCTCCGCCTCTCCCATGTGACCGCCCCATCCCAGAAGGGACGCGTCCGTCACAACTGTGTGCTCTGGCTGGGGAAGGGAGAGGGATCTGCCCATGACCCATTGCCGGTTCGAGAGCCACCACTGCAACTGTTGTGCAGTCCCCTCCGAGATCTGGACGTGATCGGACAGGTTGCCCTGGTGCTGCGCCCACTGGAACTTCAGGTCCCACTGCAGAGCCCGCATATGCCATCTGGCATGATTGACCAGCAGGATGCAGGAGGCCACGAGGCCCAGCAGCCTCAGGGTCATCCATACCGAAACCCAGGATAAAGGCTGAAAGATCGGAATCATAGCCCGAATATCCCGGACTCGCCGTTCGGGAGGATAGGCCCGAAACTGCGACGTGTCCAGAACTGCTCCGATGAAAAGGAGCTGTGGAGAAGGAATCAGATGCGACTTCGGCACATTGATGGAGAACCCCAGCGAGTGCAGGAGTTCGGCCGTAGTCTGGAGGTGGGAGACGACTGCCTGGGACGAGCCCGCCTTCAACAACCAGTCGTCGAGGTAGGGGAAGACTGGAACCCCTGCCCGGCGCAGATGAGCTGCGACCACCGCCATCACTTTCGTGAACACCCGAGGGGCACTTGTAAGGCCAAAGGGGAGCACGGTGAACTGAAAATGCTCGAGGCCTACCGTGAACTGCAGGTAACAGCGGTGGGCCGGCAGGACGGGGATGTGAAAATAAGCGTCCTGCAAGTCCAACGCTACCAGCCAGTCTCCAGGGCCGAGGGCAGTCAAGACCTGAGCTAGGGTGAGCATCTTGAACTTCTCCTTCCGGAGGAAGCGATTGACGTTCCGGAGGTCCAAGATAGGACGCATGTCCTCCTTGTCCTTTTTGGGCACCAGGAAGTAGTGGGAGTAGCAACCACGCCCTACTTCTGGGGTCGGAACATGCTCGATGGCCCTCTTGGCCAAGAGGGCCGTGACTTCCTTCTGCAGAAGTACTAAGTGATCCCCTGACATGCGGTGGAATTGAGGTGGCATGGCTGGGGGGGTGGTCTCGAAGGGGAGGGAGTAGCCCCTTCGGACAATGTCCAAGACCCACCTGTCCGAGGTGATGGGACGCCAGTGGTGAAGGTGATGGCGGACCCTGCCCCTTACTGGCGTGCTGTGCACCGGAAAGGAGGGACTAGGAGGGCTTGGAGGCCGCGGACGGGTTGGAGGTGGTGGCCTGACCCGCACGCTGGTTGCCCGAACCGCCACGGCGGTATCCACGTCCTCGGCCACGCGTAGACGCTTGCTGTGCGGGCCGGTGGCCGGGCTGTTGACGTGACTGGGCGCCCCTTCCGTGGCCACAAAAGGGGCGAAAAGCAGACGTGAGCGTTGGGCGCACAACAGCAAGGCCCAGGGACTTAGCAGTAGCCCGCGAGTCCTTGAAACGCTCCAGCGCATGGTCTGCCTTCGAACCAAAAAGACCGACTCCATCAAAGGGCATGTCCATGAGTGTATTCTGGACATCACCCGAGAAACCAGTTGTTCTCAGCCAGGCGTGGCGACGTAGCGCCACCGTCGTCGCAAGCGATCTGCCCAGCGAGTCGGCGGTATCAAGGCCACAACGGATGGTGTATTTAGCCGCATCTCGCCCTTCCGCAATGGCGCGGGTAAGCAGTGTCTGGACCTCCTCAGAACACTGCGGCAAAACAGTCGCCACCGAATCCCACAGGGAGTTGGTATATCGGCCCAAAAGGCAAGCGGTGTTGACGGACCGCAAGCCAGCACTGGAGGAAGAAAAAGCCTTCTTCCCAAATTGGTCCAGGCGTTTGGATTCCCTATCCGGAGGGGCGGTAGGGAAGGCTGTTTGGGAGGCAGAGGCTTGGACAACCAAGCTCTCAGGGGTGGGATGTTGGGAGAGAAACAGGGGGTCGCCCGGAGCAGGGCGTCGGGCCACGTTCCTATCCACAGGAGCCCCTGTGGTGGGTTTGGACCAGGTACCCAAAAGAACGTCAGTGAGTGCGTCATTAAACGTCAGCACAGTCTCCGAAGAGGAAGCCGCCGGCTGAAGCACTTCTGTCAGGAGGTTAGTCCTGACGGCCACATGTCCGGAGCCGGAGAGAACCGGGGAACGACGCCGTCCGGAGCCCCGGACGGCGTCAGGAACGGCACCGGGGACATCGGCGTCGGCGGAGGCGTGGTTAGGTCAACCGGCGTCGATGGGGGTTGCGGTACCACCGGAGCCGGGATCGAGGCCGGGGCCGGAGCCGAGGCCGGGATGAAGGCTGGTGGGACAGGCGGCGCCGGGACCGGAGTCGACGGCGGCGCCGGGGCAACCCCATCAGGGCCCGCGGGGCCCGAAGGCGCACCGGAGGGACCTGAAGGCCCGAAGAGGCGGGCCATGGCCGACAGGAATTCCTGTATTTTGGCCGGAGTCGCCCCTGACCCCGGAAAGAACGGGTAATTCGGGGGCGGCTCTAGAGGCATGTCCGGGGCCGCGGGGGCGGGGATGGTGCCGACTGGGGCCTCAGCCGAGTCGCGAGACTGGCGAGGCGAAGTCTTAGAGCGATGACGCCTCTTAGACTTCTTGTGCTTCGACTTACCGGAGGAGCGCGAAGACTTGGATTCCGACGAACGGCGGGGACTCCGCGACCGGCCCCTCGACCTCTCCCGGGATTGGGGCTTGGTGCGGCGCGGAGCCGACTGCCGGACCTCGAGCAGCTTTCGAGACCGCTCTCGCAAAGCCTTCGGATGAAGTTTCCGGCAGTCAGGGCACGACTTCGTGTCGTGGTCTCGGCCGAGACAGAAGAGACACTCGAGATGCGGGTCCGTGATCGACATCATGCGCAAGGGTACTGCTACGCAAAAAACTTTCCGGATCCAGCCTGACGCCTAGGGATATTCTAAGGTAAGGAATCTGTCACTAACGTGTCTCTTTCAGATACCAAGATTAAAAACTTAGGGGTGTGGTTCGATACCACACTATCGTTTGAGAAACATATATCAGGCTTGGCCGGTACGTGTTTTGGCCTACTGAGAATGTTACGTAAAATCTTAGATCTGTTACCTCTGGCAGCAAAAAAATCATCCTCCAGGTGGTGATTATCTCCCGCTTGGATTACTGCAATGTTCTATATTTAGGGGTTACTAAAGGCAGAATGAGAATGCTGCAGAGAGTACAGAATGCCGCAGCCCGTTTGTTATTAAACATCTCTAGGCGAGCCCCTGTTGGGACGGCTCTCGTAGAACTACACTGGCTTCCAGTGCAGGACAGAGTGACTTTTAAAGCCCTATGCTTTTGTCATAGAATTTTAAATGAGAAAGGCCCTAGTTATCTTTTTCCCTTAAAAACCCCTTATAGACCTATCAGGAATCTTAGGTATGCGGGCACTGCTAGGCTGACTATTCCAAAAGTGCAAAAAGCCCGGTTGGGAGATAGATCGTTTGGCTTTTTAGCATGCAAAAATATGGAACCAACTGCAGCTGGATCTTAGGATGCAGCCTTCAGAAGTGCTGTTCCGTAGGAAATTAAAAACTTGTTTTTTTAGGTCATCCCAGGCCGATTGGTGTTGAGGCAGCAGACAGGGGGTTGCTTCGGACAAGGAGGAAGAATTCTTAGCACGGGAGCACTCCATTGGAGTAACCAGGCGCTCTATAAACTGCTAATCTAATCTATGACCTCTTGGGCATAAAGCCCATTATCAGAGGAAAATAGAAAAAGAAGATACTTCAGGTATCCTTATACCACTTAAACTGTTACATACAGTATTGAAACAATAACATCTGCACCCACAGAAACACCAACCTGGTGTAATCAAAAGAGGGACATGTCAATGCCCTATCAAGTTAGGCCCTTTGAGAAAATAAACATCATGTGTACAACCCAAGTATCAGGTCAAAATTAAAGTACATATAACAGAGAAAGAGCCATTAAGACTCTGTATCACTTCTCCCATCACGGAAGCGTCTCAATGCTGAATCGGCCTGAGCCCCCAAAAAATGGGCGCCGTCAAAAGGCATATCGACTAAAGTCACCTGCACCGCCTCTGAAAAACCTGAAGTTCTTAACCATGCATGATGTCTGAGCGGCACCAAAGATGCCATGACCCGGCCTACTGAATCAGTAGTATCCATGCCACAAATTATTGTCAGCCTGTTGGCCATCTCTAAACAAGTTTTCAAGATCTGAACCGAGGCTATCCGGAAGCGATAGTAACATAGTCTGCAAGGTATCCCACAGAGCATGGGATAAACTTCCTAGAACACAAGACGTGTTGGTTGACCTTAACGCAGAACTTGCGGAAGCAAAGTGCTTGCCATATGCATCTTGACTCTGAGAGACCCTATTTAATGGAGGCTTAGGTGTAGAATCCATACCATGAGAGGCTGTAACTGCCTGAACTACCAGGCTAAGCGTTGTAGGATCTCTGAGTAGACAAACTAGATCTCCCTGAGCAGACAGATGCCTGTGAGATACAGCGCGGTCCACCGGGACCCCTGAATCGGGTTTTGCCCAAGTTCCTAACAATATGTTGAACAGGCTAGGAGCCCCGGGAGACGGAGTCTCCACGCAGCGAAGTCAGGGGTTGCTGCGACTTGAAACACCTGCACTTACTCTTGGAAGTCTCTGAAGTACGACGTCTGGGAGAACGGCTCCGGCTCCTGGAACGGCCCCGTGAACGGACCTCCGTTTTGTAAGATGATGATCGCCCTCGCGAACTGACCTCCATATGAGAAGTCCGAGGCCGCAACGTGTCCGAGGACCGCAACAGACATGCCGCCAGCAACTTCATACAGTGTTCCTTGAGCAACTTCGGCTTCAGTCTCTGGCAGGAGCCGCAATCCCCAGAGTCATAATGTTCTACCAAACACCACATACAAACATAATGCGGGTCTGTAACCAACATTTGTTGAGTACAGGACCCACAAGGCTTAAAGCCCGATGATATTGGAGAAAGGCATACTGTTCCCACTGTAAAAATAGGCCTGAAAAAACAGCCTGAGGAACTGATTCTCCAGATCCGTGATGCAGTGCGGTAAAGAAAACTATATTCCGCACGAAGGAGGGGACTTGTATGACTCCACTGACGTCACAACCGGAGTCGGTGCCATCCCGAGGGGTGCAGAGGGACTGCTGAAAAATGTCTGGATCCAGTCTGACACCTGGGGAGAATTCACAAGTTAAGGAATCTGCAGCTAGATGTCTCTATCAGATCAAGCATATATCACACCCGTGCAGAAATGGCCAGGCACTGCGATTGATGGTGGAGGATGACGGAGGGGTCCGGAGCACTCTTAGAGTGCGACCGCCACCTTGACGCCCCCAAGCCACACCCCGTCACAGAACATCTAAGGCAGCTCCTAGACAAGGGCGATACAGCTGCGCTGATTTAACTTGATCTTAGCGCTGCTTTCGATACTGTGTCCCATGATATGCTTTTAGGAAGGCAGGCACACTATCATGGTTTTCTTCTTAAAGGGCTGTACATTCCAGGTCTTCTCTGGCAGCTCAACATCCATGTGTCATGCTTTAACTTCTGGGGTTCCCCAGGGGTCAGAATTGAGTCATGCACTTTTTAATATCTATGTGCGCCCTCTGGCCGACCTGGAGGAAAGCTGCAGTCTTGCTCTATTCTCTTATGCAGATGATACTCAAATCATCATTCTTTGTCATCTGCTCAGGACCGCAGCTTTACATACTTGAACTCCTGTTTGGCTCAGGTTGCCTCATGGATGAATAACAACTTGCTGAAACTGAATGGGGACAAAACGGAGGTGTTGATCCTGGGGAAGAACCCAAGTCTTTGGGGGCCACAGTAATGGCCGACCGTCTTCAGTGACACCCCTATCCCGGCTCCTAAAGTTAAGAACCTGTGTTTCCAGGTGTACTCCAAGCTCTCTATGAAGCCGCAGGTGGCTAAGGTCTCTATAACCTGTTTTGCTACCTGGAAATGGCTACACAAATTCATCAGGATGCTCATCGTACCTGCCCGGAAGACCATCATCCAGGCTGTTATTTCATCTCGTCTGGATTATGGGAACATTCTTTACTTGTGGGTGGATAAAGCCTTCTTGAAACTCTTGCAGGTGGTGCAGAATGCAGACGCTAGGCTCATTTACAGACTACCACATATGCCTCGGCTACGACTCTATGTCGTGAGCCCCATTGGCTGGAAGTGGAAAAACATGTTCAATTTGAGGCCTAGTGCTTTGTCTTCAAGCCAAGGGCTGGAATTTCCCCAGCACACCAATGGCTTGCTAAAACTGTATGAGCCTATTCGCCATCTGTGGTCTAGTAACTCTCTTTGTGTACTGTACCGAAGATTGCGTTTACTCAAATGGGAGGCCGCTCCTTTACGTTCCTGGGCCCCAAGCTCTGGAACACTCTGACGGATCATCTGAGATTTCGTTCTTCGCTACTTTCCTTTCGAGACAACTTAAGACGTGGCTGATCTGAAACCATCTGAGCTAGGAGAAAATCTGTCCGTTACGAAAAGGCGCCGGGAAACCCGTGTGGGTAGCTGTTTGCGCTTTATAAGTATCTTAACATAACATAACATGAGAGCTGTATGGGTTAAACTGGCTACCTATTTATTTTAACTTCTACTCCAATGACTCCTGGTTCAGATTTAGCACATAATTATAGTCGGTGTGTTTCATAAATGTTCCCTTCACGTTGATGTCAAATCTCAACATTCACATAATGTTGTGTAACTTTTGTTTAACCTGTAAATTATCTGCTACAATTTTCCATTTGTCTGTATACCTGCTAAGTACTTTATGTAGCTCAGATTATAAATAGCTGTATAGTGTGTGCTTTAATTTACTGTAAATCGGTTGATGACATATGTAGCACTATATAAAGCACTCCGATGCACTAGGGCCTATTATGTGCTATATAAAAATATTAATACCATAAATAAGTAGAAACCCCAACCACCAGATCCTGAAATTCTCCAAAAAGCACAATAGATGGTAACTTTCTCAATAGTACCACCCTAAAGCAATTATTAACATTGGAGTGACAAATAAGATCATGGAATAGCAATATATTTGCAGCTGACCGCATAATATTCTTTATAAAGCATCCATTCGTATGTCCTAAATTACTCACAATATTTTTTTGTATTTTAAGGACAGAACACTGAGGTTGGTGATTATGTTCCAGTCTAACATCTATGAAAAAGGATACAAAGACTAAAAAAAACCTTAGACAAATATGTAATAAAATAACGAAGAAGACCCGTGATGTAATACAGGTGGCGTTGATAAGATAGCTTAGCTCTATGCCGGATATGCAGGTCGCAGGTTTGAATCAAGACAAAAATGCAAATTCGAATTCCATCCTTTCAAGATCACTAAAATGAGTAATAATTTTGACTCTGTAGTAGTTATGTCTCTAAATCGTTCTAAGTAGAACACTTTGAATAAAACAACACAAAATAAATAACAGACTAGTATTATTGTAACATACAGTATTATTATAGCATAAGGTCATTATAGCATAAGGTCATTACTTGGGCAAACTTCAATGAGTGCTGTATATCCGAAGGATTTGCATAACTGAACCACTGCATAATTTCTATAGTAGTGAGCTCAAATTCCAGTGATAAAATCACCTAGAAAAACTTGTCAAACATTAGGTATGTAATCTTAAAATTATTTCTATATTAGAAGGAAGGGTTCCTACCACACCTGGATCACAAACGTTTGCAAAGTTATACCCTGACTTCTGAAATGCCCTACGGTGCCACAGTCAAGGTAGCTTGCATGCTATCCAAGTGCTAATTAACTATTACAATTAACAATAGTTAACACCAGGTGAAATATAGCAATTCAATAAAATTTATGTTAAAAATGATTTATCATCATTTAGCAGGTATTTAATAAAAATGTGCATTTAATTGTGTTCATTAACCGCAGCTTTCACAGAAACTTAAAGCATGCTGTTTGAAGCTTGAAAGGGATCCTGCAACTAACAATGCTCAAGAAGGATTAGATTTATATGAATCTATTCGACAAGCTATAGAGAAGATTCAATGGCACAATTGTCTTACACCTCACCCTAGGAATATTGTGAAGAAAGTGATGCATGTTCATTATATTTGCTTATAATACAGGAGAAGAAACATACCCACTATAGTAGAACTTTGTAGGGACAAACGATGTCAGAGTACAATGTATAAAAAATTAGCAACGGCCATGTACTTTTAATTAACTATAGTAGCTATATGTAGACACAAGAATGACTTGTGATTCACTTTATACAAGGAATTCAGTAAACAAATTTGCATAATTTACTTCATAATATTTTTTATGTGCAAAAAATACAATAACTCAATCAACTGAAGAGACGCTAATATAGACCACTGGCTTGATACCTATAATCTGAGTCGGCAAAGAGGGACTAAAGCAATAAAGCTACATGTTGTAATTGAAACCTGTATGTTCAAGGAACCAAACAAGCTTACAATATGTAATGATGTAATGCAGTTTTAGAAGTCTTTATGCCAACCCCAGTTTTGCTTCCTCCAGAGTAAATCCATTGGTGTAAAGGGCATATGAAGCAAAACCTGGAGGCATTTTGGCAGTCACCTCAGTGAAGTACTGAACTTCCATTGGCAATGGGCCAGCAAAAGTGAAGCTTGATCCAGAGTAATAAGAATGCACACATGAGCAATAATTTCAACAGCCCTTTTCACATAAAGTTATTATTGAAAGAATGATGAAGGCTAGAAGTGTGAAAGGCAATTAAAAAAATATGTTATATGACTCCTTGTATTTTTGTATTTGCATGCTGCTAACCACCGGCTACACAAACTTTCAACTGTACAATATGTCAAGGCACACGGTAACTTAACTAATATGAAGGCATCATTTGGATTAAAATATTTCCTTCTAGTTTCTGTAAAAATACTGGTAACAACCATGAATCTCAATGGTTGTGACATTATGGTTAATAAAATAATTGATTTTTTATGACATTAGCTACTATAAGAGAAATGTGCAAGCCCCTGAGCAAAGGCTCTGAATAGTAAAGCCTCACAGAACCAGTAGAGGAATTGACACACAACATACCTAGAACAGCTTCTGACTTTCATGCTAGGCACCTCAAAATGTCTACCATCTTGACAAGGACACTGTCAAGATTGTAGACGTTTTGAGGTTCAAGTGTGCAGTGTATGGGCACAATTTTCAGGTCTCAATTGGTAAACTTAGTATTCAGGAAGTCATAATTTAATCCTCAACAATGAAGTTCTCCTATTATTTAAATTCTAGCAACAATTGGGTTTTTATTACCTGTGTTAAATATTTTAGGTTGTAAACGTTCACTCTGATATGACAATACAACACATAAACCTCACAATGATGAAGGCAGAGAACATTTGTAAAGAACAAACTTTATTTCCCCCCAAAAAGAAGCACATATCCATATCATACAGCTTACACCAATTTACTAAAGTAAAAAGTGCATAATATTTCTACTCTTTATATACACAATATAAAAATAACGGCATTCATGAAATAAGACTAAATAAGAGATGCACAGTGACTAACACAACATTGTAACAGATTCAGATAGTGTCGGTACCATAAAACATTTAAAACATGTAGAGTTGTCTTCATTTCCAAAACAACTACAGCAGTATTATCAAGACTATGAATGCAAATATGCTGCACACAATATACTCAGAAATTAGAAGCAAGTGTTCATAGCTTTGCAGTTGAAGTCCATTCAGTTAAGTACAAGTTTACAATAAGGCGCCATCATGTGTGTGGCATCACCACAGCAATTTTCATCTTGCAAAGGCAGAGTAGAGTCCGTCTTACAAAGAACGTAGGCTTCATTTTAAATGTTTAGAGGGTGCAAAGGAAGTTAGAGTATCTATGATTTTAACTTTCAAACCTTAATTTTCAACCACACATTAGAGGACATAAAGTTAGCAAGAATGGTCTTGGGGAGAAATCCAATAAATGTCAGAAATACAGAGAAGACATATTTAACTATCACTGAAAGCAGTAACGCAGTGTTATAAAAACAAACTATAAAAACAGAGCATAAATACACAGTATTTATAAACAATTAAGGCACGTAATTGTAAAAAGATCAACACAGTACACAGGGAAGGAACACAGAAATGGGTGCGGCATCACATATAAAAAATTCTAGCGAGCACTTGGGATCAATGGCAGTATAATCAGGTGCCTAGACAGACCAGCCCAAATATATAACAGTGTAGAAACAAAATGATTCACATATTGTACCATTGCCTCTAATCAAAGGCAGGGCATATTCAGATCAGCCTAAAAGGAGGTTTATTCCTTCACCTGAGAAAAATAAGCAAGCCTGGAGAGGGGCAAGTTGAAGAAATTTGGCAGAAATTACTGTGGTTCTAAAAACATATATGGCGGTCGAAAAACTGAAAATGTAGGTGAAATTCCATCATCTAGCCACATCACTGAGAAGGATAATAAGAGAGTTTACTATAGATAATAATGAAGAATATTAATTTAATGTATTTTGAATACAGATCTTTTTAATGACAGATTCCAGATTGGAACTACTTCCCATTTAGAAGCACATGTGGACGATGTTATTTACCTGCCTTGTTTTGAGGAATTAGCCTTTTCTAGGTTGAAGGCACATGATTCAAAGTCAAGCATAATGTCCCTTTCCATTCATCTTGTACTGACCAGCAGTAATTGAGTTTAGCTTTGCTCCTTTACTTTTACAGCATCCGTGATACAAACATAATTCAAACATTACCACATATTTCGACTTGCTTGATGGCTAGCCAGTGGATGCATGTTAGAATCAGAAAATATTTCTGCAAAAATTAAAGTGCTTTCACACAGGATATTGCTACACTTTGGGCTGCAATTTTAATTTCTGCAAAAACGTTTTATCTAAATCCATGGCATAATCATCAGTCACTATAGGTTCCAATTAACATATTGCTTGCTAATTCAATCATAATATTAATTACTCTCTATAGCCTGGTGCCTGTTATCATACCGACACATTGTTCTAGTCACACATGCAGATTTCAAGTTACCAAAATTAGTGTAATACACTGTAAACATATGAAGGGTGTATGTATGCACACAGTAAAGGAAATTGCAGTGCCACAACAATTCTTGGCTATATTTCCAAATGATACATGGTAACTAACAAGAATGCCCAAAGGTTTTCAGCACACGTAATTGCAGTCCAATCATAAACTGTGTCTAGAACTGAAAGCTTTCCAGCCCTTCCAATCAAACATATAAGGCCAATTTAGCAGAAACTAAAAGTGCAGAAACTTCTCAGTCCGATATGTATGAGCTGATTGGGTGGAATATGGGCCTGCTTTCTGAAGGGAGAACCTCACACTTCTATTGCCATGAGAAAAGTATGCTAAATATAATTTTGAATAGCTGGTTTTGGAAGGTGACAGAACGTATTCTGTCAACAAAAGAAAATGATAACAGCATTATTGGGTTTTTATTATTCTTTCTAAGAATCAGTATATATTTTTTAAATAGAGATCTACAATTGTAACAGAGAGCGATCTGTTTTAAGGCAGCATACACCCATTACCATTACTACGGAATTTTATATTTTTTCATTAGGTACCCACCTTCAATCAAATCAAATAGTGCTTTTCCAAGGTATTTTAGACAAAATCTGGACCCTATTATCCACAATTAAGCACCTCCTGTCTCTGTTTTATTGATTCACAACATTAGCTGCTTGTGGTAAAAGACAGATTAACCATCATGTGTTCATTGTAAACACGCCAAAAATAAGCTTTCAAAAGAAATAACAGTAAGTATTCATCCAAATATAAACCAAATTCATCATTTCTCCACAAAAGTTGCACCACAGACTCCCACTATCTATTTGTATATTTTAATATGTAAACAGGTGACCTAAAACAACAGCAATTTACAGAACCATTAAACTGAAAAGCAAAGTTGCATTTTACATGGAAATGTACACACTGCAATAAACTCATTGAGCTAACAGTAAATGGCAACATTGAAAAAAGACCAATTTGAACGAATGTCACACTAAAGATTACACAGATTTACTTTTGGACCTACTCAATTTAAATAAAAAAGGTATTCTGAAGTAAGGGACAGATTTTGGCACCAACACTATATTCCAAAAAATAGGAAACGGGCAAGTAGGCCAAGAAAGGCACCAACCTTTTGACAACTTACAGTTGCAAGAGTCACGGCTGCTTTTAGACACCTGAGTGTATAGCTCAAGAAGCCATGTCTCCTTGATTAATAAATCTAAAAGAACTTCTTAAAACTCTATTAATGGCCTAGTGCAGTAGCTTAAACAATAAACAGGTCTGCCTATAACTTCATATTTCTTACCAGTTACTCAAGACTGTCAGTCAACTGTTACACATTTTAGCATATTTTCGTAGAATGCAAGCGCTTAAAGGAAATAGCTACTTGCATTGCTGATTTTACTTCCATGATTATTTTTTTCATCATAAAACACTCCTTGGAATGGGAGCACAAAAAACTCTCTTGATAAAACTTTTCTATATTATGGGAGGTTGCTGAGTTTATTGGAGATGTGTTCATATTGGTGTTTTTTCTGAACACATAACTAACAACTCACATATCCAAAATAATGATCATAACCACACAAACTGACGGAGACAGTATGACCATATCAAAATAATATATGGAAACTACGTTTTACAAAACAATATTCTCATATTACTAAGAATGACTTGTAAATCGCTTTAAAAGTAATATGGCAACTTAAATATATACCTCTTCATCTGTCTATGACCAAAATGGCAAATTGTAAGTAGAATTTTTGCACAATAAATTTACTTCTATTGAAGCAAAGTTTTTTCAAAATGTGTATTTTGGTACAGAATACATCTCCTACTCTCTTCTGCAAATGGTTATTTTTTCTGCTGACTCCTAGCTCTTTCTTGCTGATCCAGAAACGCACTACAGTTTATGTTTTAATTAGAATTGCAGCGGTACTGTGAATCAGGTCCCCGTTTGCACTAATGTGGCATTTGTAAGAAGGACTAATCTCATACATAAAATAAATTAATCCAACGCAATTGTTTTTAACAAAATCAACAGCTCAAATGTCTTTTTGCGATGCCACTTGGGATGCACAATTTCCACTGCCAAATTCTTCAAAACAGTGTAAGCCACCATCAAATGCAAGCATGTAGTTAGCATAAAAAATGCAATTTGAGAAAGGAATGGTAGAATAATATATATGTGTTATATTAAGTAGGTCAGTAACAGTAACCAAAATGAAATGTGACCATTCACATATTAATTTTGGAAATGAAAACGTGGAGCATGACATTTCTGTGTTGATCACAGAGGACATGTGTGGTGGGTATTTAAACATATACATCTTCAGGAGCTAGAAGATATTTTCTCAGCAGCAGGCTAAGATGCAATTTTGTAATCAACTACTGGGAATTTTATGTCTTAGTAGGTTTTGCCTTCACAGTGATATAATAATTTGACACGTGACATTTTGACATGTCCCACTAAACCTATAATTCCAGTGGGCCTGGTAACTCATGTTACTGGGACCATCGGAAGTAACGGCCACTTGTAATGAGGACATTAGTAGTGTAAGTTACAGGTGATGTACTGCTTGTCTCTTTATGCATTCTTTCAGGATGAAAGTAAAGCTATTGCTCGACAAATGGATCCTTTACTGCTTGATCTTTTACAAGAGCCCAACCCCATTCTCAAAAGTTTCACCAAATACAATTTAGCAACACATAAAATACAGTTCTAGGCCCTTAAAGCTCAAAGAAATAACTTTAAAGATTGTACTAGCCACAAGATGTGGTCATGAAATCCTTGACATTGCAATGCATCGTCAACTGATGTTATCCAAGTTGCTTCATTCATTACTGCCATTAAACATTATAAACGAAAGTAACAACAGATACACACACGTAAAAGTAATCTTATTCTTTTTGATAATAGTTGAACACACTTAAGGAAGGAAAAAGTATTCTGTATCTGTGCTGGTGAATAAGTGATAGAAAAACATTAAAATCAAAGGTAAGTATCTGAAGCTGGAAAGAACAATGCCGAATTGACCCACAAATCATTTGGAGCTTTTGCAGGTGTATTTGCCCAATGCTTACAGATGAAAAAAATCATGGTTTAAAAACATTAACTTAAGTGTTTTACAGCAAAAGAGGTAGAATTACAGAAGTGCTTGACTGAGACGTGCAAGGTTTGCTTTGCAAATATGTCTATATTTCGATCACAATTTTGTTGATATGAGAAAATGCAAAACAACTTGTTCAGCAACTGTGAATTTACTTGGCAAATGAAATTACAATGGCAGCATTGTTTGGATTAATAAACTCTTAAGGGTTGTACGGCAGTTTGGATTGCTGTACCCTAGGTATTCAATTCAGGTTTTTCTTGCAAAAAAGGCAAGAAGCATTGCATCTAAACATTAAACGCCAGCTTGAACTGTTCCACAAACTTGATGTGCAAATGAATCAAAAACATCAGCTTTTCTCAGTACCAGATTTGTCATTGAAGCTTCTTGTACCAGGAAAGTCTAAAAGACTAAAACATGGTCCTTTCTTTTTTGGAGTCGAATGCGATTTGCGAACTACTGAAATCTCTTTAAATTTGGCATCGCTTGCATCAGACAGTGTCAGCATATCTATGTCCCCGGATATATCTTCAGAGGAAAAGGTGAGACTTCCCAGCCTGGCTAGAGAGTTAGATCGCTTCAGAGAGGAGGAAAGAGTTACTCCAGCTAATCGCAACCTAGTTTCAAACTCCTGAGTCCGCTGTTTAACCAATCCGGTCTTCCCATGTATGCTGTGGATGCTATCGCTGCTGGAACTTCGGGTTAGGTTGGAGCTCACTGAAGAGGATGCTGGAGTGTAGCATATTGTTTTCAGAAATTCTTTTGAGAAGCTACTAATCTGCTCTGTCCTAAATACATAAGGTGTGGATGTTTTATGCAACATTCCATCCAAATTATGGATGTGCTCGGACCTTTCCACACTGTCCTTTGCATTTCTACCTGGATTTGTCTGTCGGGGCACACACAATAAGTCCTGCTGCACCTGGTCTAAACTTTCTTCTGCTAGTGTGTCACTTTGGTGTGTGGTATTTTCTTTCAACGAAGACCGCTCTTCAACCGAGTCACCCTTCAGACGTTCTAGTTCTTTGGTGTGCTTCCTAACTAGACCAGCTTTTTGGAGTTGAATAATAGATTCTTGATGTTGCATCAAATAACTGCTGGATGTTGGCTTTTCCAATTCTTTGCTAAATAATACATATCGTAAATCCTTTGCTTGTTTGCTGTCTCTTTTACACATCGAGCCATCTTCCATACTGGGAGGAATTTTCTCAGGTGGTTGTGCTGCAGCTGATTCAGTATGGGCTGGTTTAGTTGCATCAACGTGATGATTGGGAATGTTTTTAGCGACAGAGATGTCTTGACCACTTACCTCCCCAACTGGCTGAAACAACAGGTCATCCAAAGGAGGCACCGATGCTTTATTCGCAGGCCTACTAGGCATTTGATCTAACAATGAAGAACTCGCATGTAATAAAAGTGAAGGTTGTGTGCAGATTGTTGCAGAGCAGGGGACAGTAGCTTTATTCAGAATTTCACATTGCCCTAGGGATTCAGATGGCATACCTGAAGAATACATGCAATCAGTACAAGACTGATATGAAGGCTTGACTTTTCTGAGGATTCCAAATAATGCATCAACCTGTTAAAGAAAAAGAAAATGCTTAATGAGTTTTACAGCAAAGGGTAAATGTAACAGTCTCTCTGTAATTTGACAGTACTTGCATATTAGTCCAAGACAATCAGGTAGTGCTGTTCTATTAGAAGAATAGCTTTCACATTATGATGTGTCAATACTTTATATGACATGTCATCTGTATTTGTGTAGCACACAACTGCTACTGGAGTGCCCTCAGCAGGCATTACCAACATGAGCTTTGACACCCTATGAAGATGATGCCTGGTAGTCAGGATGATACATGGAGGGAGGCCTATATAGGATGGAATTTAGTGTTGTACGTGACCGTCCACGAGGTATCATGCAACAACTCTCTGCATTCTATGGTCTTTCAATCATTGCTTGCTGGTGTACTGGACGATTGGACTTTGTAATACTTACAGGACAAACAAGCATCCTCAGCCAATATTTCCGAAATGGGGAGAAACCTCTGTTTGACTTTATCTGGCATAATAATTGTTGAGCCACAAAGTTTTCTGGACCACACTGAGGCATACTGTGTGTTCACATCTTGCACATGTATGAGAGCAGAACGTTATTTTGCAGAGAATAGAGGTCATGGAAACTGTCATCACATGGATGAGTTGCTGGGGAGGTGCTTGGATATTATACCTGATGATCAGGAAAACATGAAAAGAACTATGTTGCTGTGTATTGTGCTATTGCGGGAACACTGCAGACCTGTAGTCAGGTTAAGACTTGGTGGAATGAACAGGCATATCTGTAGTAAGTGTGTAGAAAGTACCCTTAAAATGAAACCATTAAAAGATAAATGTTCCCTCACAAAATCTTGCTTCTTCTTTTAAATGTCTTTATCTAAAGTCCAAATTGAAAAGTAGACAAGCAGTGTTTCCTTATGAGTAAGTGACAGGGAATACATTAAAATCAAGAGGTAGCTAAATAATACTTGACTACGGCATATATTGGAAAAAGTCCAGTCCTGAGCTTGAGGGTTACACCAACACAAAAAAAGACTGGAGGAGAACAGAACATGTTGCATTCTCTTAAGCAGACAGACCCAGTACCACAAGTGGTTAACACTGAGGACAGGGTGAAAACCTTGCTGGGGATGCCAGGTCTAAGTCGGGAGGATGCTTTTTGAAAAGGTCTAAAGAAAGAGAACTCCCTGCCCATGCTCCCTTTCTTGTCACCAGGTTTTCTACAAAAAGGAGTGTAAAATCCAGCCAACAGAAGGGATTTTCAGTTACTGCCCTTCATTTTCTCCAAGAGATGATCAATTGAGCTGTTATTCTAAGCTCATCACCTTTAAGCTACAGAGGTTGTGCTGCATTATTGTGATAGTGGAGCGTACCACATCCCAAGATTAGTGACCAAGAATGAAAACCAGACCAGGATGTCTCCTAACCTCCTCCTGTAGTCAAAAATGGTGTCCCCAGAGGTTTCCTCAAATCTAGGCTTCTAATAAAGTTATTAGGCAAGCCTTTCTCTGTCAATTCAGATGCCTTGGCTGTTGATCCAGATCCGTCTGTTTAAAAGTTTGACTGCACTGGAAACGTCCAAAAGTTAAACCCAATTAAATATTCCAGCTGGCATGTCTAATTACTCTTGCACAGCAGCAAATAAATTAATTCATACAAAATAGAAGGGAAATTCTTTGAACATTAAACCACATTGTGATATGGAAGAAAGCAATAACGAGCTATTGGTAATGAGCTGCTACACAATATGACAAGAACTGAAATACTTTGGGTTTTTTGTCTCAGAACATAAACCTGTTAAGATGGAATTGATGGGGGGGGATAATCGGATTCAACTGGTAAAAGAAGGTTTCTGGGCCACGTATTTGTTCAACAATGCTGTTGTTTTAGTTAATCATATTGGAAAAAATAATTCCTGATTACATCAGGGATAATTTGGGTTCAACCACCCATCAACAGTGGTGGGAATCACCTAAGGCATTAGAGTATAGCCATTTTATTAGCATTGTTAGTTTTACAAATAAGAGAAAGCCTTGCGGAAGGCTGTGCAAGAGTTAGTAGAACCTAAATCTAAGGAAACTGAGAACAGAAAATTTAACCTGTTGGGCATAAAGACTGGAAAAGCTGCATTTTGTACATAGCACAGGTATTGGGAACAAAGTAAAATGTCTTGTACATTATTAACTAACAGGTCATGTGCCTCTTGGGGAACTAAAAACATATGTCAACTGATGTCCCGTTTGAATACAATTTCAAATTCTAAATTAGGTAGTTGCCAAAAATGTTTTATGACTTGTATGGGAATCTATATGCTGAAGATTCTTTTTCCTCTTGGATGAATCAAATGCATTGGATTGAACCCTGTGACAAGGCAGTTTCACGTCTAACTTTTACAAAAGTTTTTAAGGATGAACTTTTTCCAGCCTCTACTAAATACTTGCATTAAAGAGGGGAAATGTGCCTCACTCAATGAAATATGCCTTTGCTGTGGTACTACGAAAGTCGAATAAGAATGAACCAAGGTGTAAGAATGTTTGTCCAGTACCATTGCTGAACTTTGATGTTAACATTATGGCAAAGATTTATGCTATTCGTGTGATTGAAGTATCAAATGTTTGAGTTATCATCCTCAAACAGCCTTCGTTATAGGAAGATATATTGGACATGAGACAGGTGACTGATACACTCAACTTAACAAGGAACAGAAATCAAATAATTGCTATTGTACTGCTCGATTCTGAAAACACTTTTGATACCAGTTTCAGTCAATGACTTACTCATACTGTAAAGACTGGAAACTTACATGGGTGAGAGATGGTTTCACTTATTAGGGAACAATACTGGTCTGATGGGGCAACCAATGATGTCTTTCTTAAAGCAGTGATGGATAAATCTATACTGGATGTACTGCATAGAGAATGAAAAACATTAGAATTTCTGGGTAAAATAAATAGAATAAACATGCGTTTGCTGCCCAGAGTGCTCTACAGTCTTCAAAGTACTTCTCTCCAACACTGCAAGATATACATCAGAAAGCTTTCTTTGTAGTTTTCTTCTCATTTCTGGTTTCAAGACTTTGGACATGAGAATCCTGGATCGTTCAATATACAGAGTAGGTGACTGTACATCATTGTTATTTGTCTTGTTTATATGGTTTGCTAATAATGGGGGCTTTAATAATCAGATTGTACCTACCACAGTTACTACAACAGTTGCAGTCTTACAACAGATTTTGGTTCCTAGACATGATAGACATGTAGACAGATGTCTATGAGGATATGGGAGACCCCTGCATTGTTATTTACAAAAAATGAAGGTAGAGAAATTGGATCGGCATGGGGAATCTCCACCTTTCAATGTTGTCTGGTTTCAGAATCACAAGCGTTTTTGTTTTTTCGTAGATCTTATTATAATCATATGGCAGAGAAATGCTTGATTTCAGAGCTAAAAAATTAATTACAGGATAGAAAAAAAAATGTCAATAGACTATATGCATAACCTACTAACCTGTGCCTTCTTGTTAAAGGAATTTAATTCCTAACATTGGTAGTATCATAGAAACGTCATTAATGGAAAAAACGAAAAGTCAAGGTCGGATAATTTTCACAAATTTATTTCTGATTATTTGTAGATGTTTTCTGGAATGCAATAGTGGAAAATGAAACTAAATCTGAAGCTATTTCAAGTTCTAGTTAGATCTCATTCTGTAAAATAAAAAAAAGTTGTTGATAAAATGTTGTCTACCTTAGTCCAAACAAGACATTCACAAAAGGCTGCAAGAAATACCAGAGCTAGCTCCCCCTAACGAGAGATGTGCTATTCAAAAGCGAAAGCAAGCATATTCAGGAAAATATAAAAATATATTTTATTGATTGGGAGATTTATATCCCACAGGGATCATATTTGTCAAACTGTGTCAGACTACAAGGTCAAACATGTATTTGTAGGTGCACAGCCACAGTCCTCTTTACCCTTCAAGCCTTGCAGAGGCCTATGGTCATTACTGGTGGATTTCCTTTAGAATAATATTTGAATATATGTGCACTACGCTATTTTTAGATTTCAATAGAGTTATCATAAAAGTAAACATGAAATATTAAAATATTGCTTTCATCCCTCCCACGTTGATGGACCTTCTCTTATTTATTAATAAGCTCCGATTTTTATGAACACTTCAATACCAAGCCTCCAGCTTGTCTTTAATGTTAGTCAAAAGTACTGTACAACTTTTATAAACCCTAACATTAAAGTCATTTACAATGCATAATGCCTGAACATTGTCAAAATTATATTCTGAGTCCCAAATAAACTATGTCACAAATGCTATGTGAGTTTCAATGTTTTGTGCATTTTTGTGGCAGGTGAGGGCAACAAAAGAACTTTCAAAATGAACAAAACATATTCATTAACATTATTCCAATAGGTTACATGTGACTTATAGAAGAACATGTAACTTGTAGGCATAGCTAAATAAATGCTGACAGTACTTTTCCTGCACTCATCTTGTCTAACGTTGAATTACAATGTGTCTTAGTTTATCTAGTGGAGACAATGTATAGGAACACAGTAGTCATTTTATAACAAAATTCAACCAGGAAGCCAAATGAATAACATACTAATCAGACTATTCACTCAGGACCTCATTTCGGGTGGACTGTTTAACCTCTGTAAGAATGCCGAAGCAGTATTTACGATACCACCCACCGCAACAATGTTATTACCACATATTTTGCACTTTATACAGACACATGAGAAGTAGTTTGCAGAAATACCATTTTCTGTGAGTTTTCAACATTCATTTGGGCAGTTACCGCAAGCTAAAAGCTAGTGATAAAATGGAATATTTTCTGTGTTGTGATGTAGTATTACAACATTTGCAAGGTGTGAGTATGCATTTCTCCAAATCAGTCTAACAGAGCACATGTGTTGTAGCAAAATAACTGCAAAAACCTGACATACCTCAAAATCTTCAGGATAACTCCTTTTACTATTGTTGTTATTTGCATTTTCTGTGTTAAGTTGGTTTTGATCATTACCATCCGAAATGTTTGTTTGGGCTTTTTTTGGGCTTTCTTGATTGCTTATAGCATTTTCTGGGTTTAAATTAAAGTCTATGTCTTTAGAGTCAGAATTATTCTGAAATTCTAGTTTTTTTCTTATGTCTTTGTCACTTAAGTCAATATTCCCGGCTAAGGATTCCAGTTTTAGGTTGGGGTTGTTTTTCTCTTTGACACCATAGGTCAAGATGGTATGTTTGTCTACAGATGATTCATCGTCCAACATTGCATCTCTCTCTAGTTCCTCAATCAGCATTGTTCCATCTTCTCCTGTAGTTTGCAGATGAGACTCAGCAAGAGATCTAAAGTTACAGCTAACCTCCTGCGCTGCAAGATTGTCTTTACTGTATGATTTCGGGCACAGATATCCTGCATCCAAATTGCATGCATCACACTGGCTGTGCTCAAGAGCTGCATCCATGTTTTCAGACTGAAATGTATTTGGCATTGTGGTGTCATTTTCACTAGTTCCCATTTTACTTTCTCTCTGTTTCCACAGCTTGTTATGTCGTTGCTTGCTATTAGAAGAAGACATCAACATTAATGTTTATGAAATCACACAGAAGAGCTTAAACGATCAATTCTCTATTAATATACCAATTGAAGATAGAATATGATTGCACATATTAATCACATCTTTTCCCAGTTTCCCATTTTCCTAGTTCTCTAAATATGGCTAACTATGGATGCTCTCCAAAGTGACCTACATGCACGTAAGCAATAAGGGTGGAGAGGGTCTAAGAAAGGGGAACAGAAGAACATTTGAAATCAGTTTTTGTATTTCAAGAAAGAAATGCATAAAAAGGGGGAAGACTGTGTCTGCATCAAACAACATCTGTAGCTATGTGCCTTATAAACAAAGGTAATTTACTTAAGTGGAGAAGAACAATATTTTAAGTTCAAAATACTTTTTTGTAAGCCTTTACCACAATCTTACTTTCAGAACTGAGCAAACTTGTGTTTTTTATTTGAATGCCACTAACTGGTAAGCCATTTGCAAGCCAATAATAACTACAGAAAACAGATTAAGATGTTTTTACTTTGCAGAAAAATGATTGCCTTACCTTGCATCTAAAATACCTTCATATTCAGATAGCTGCCTCATGAATCCAGCATTTGGTCTTGTAATACTACGTTTTTGCTTCACATAATTATATGCTTTCTCCAAGGACCAATCAAATTCCTTCATTGCATAGGCTATGACAGTAGATGCGGAGCGACTGACACCCATTTTACAATGCACTAAACATTTGGAGTGGTTTTTCCTGTAGAACAGACATTGATAATAACCTCTTAATACATCACTTTAAATATTTAGCAATCTGCAAAAAGATAAACTTTCAAACAAAAAGAGAGATTGAAAGTGTAATGTTACTCATTAGTATCTTGTGCACGCTTAGTGGAGTACACTCCTTTACATTTACAGCATCAGGAATGTTCTTATTGAAATGCTATTGAGGAAGTTCTAAAAGGTAAGTCCTGGGTCACCTAGGAAGGCATGCCGTAACTACTTAGAGGTTGTTGCACACCACCTCTAGGTTATATATGTTAACGTTATATTTTAGCCCATGCCATGGATATATCACTTCAAAGTGGGCATGAGATAAGCATTTTATTTAAAAACACGTCAAGGTCTGAAAGACTCCCTGAATTAGGATTTGCGTTCAATGTACCCGAACCAGTCACTGCATTCTAGCTACATGGGGTCACAGAGATACAATATTCACCACTGGAGCTGACCTTCCTCACCCATGACACTTTAAAAGAAGGGCTGCTCTTGCTCAATAATCTTGAAATAATATAATGCAAATCCTGAGCAGCTTTTCCTATGTTCCTAATTATTTTGTTTTCAGCAGGTTAGTAAATTAGTGATTAGAGTGAAATGTGAATTGAAATTTTCTTACTCTGTTACCCTGTTCTCTTTTCATCAAGCAAAATTAAGCAGAGCTGTGTGGACAGAATATAATGAGGCCAAGCTTCAAGTCAAGAGGGTAATATTTAGCCAAGCTTTACATCAAATGCAAACATGATCATAACAGAACTTAGGATTCACTCAAAGTAACCCACAGAGTGATACCTACAGAAATTGAGTCACATGACACCCAGAAGACCTTGATGTGGACATGCTTCTGAAGTGTTTCAGATGTCTCCTCACCTCTGATGCAATAAGCAGACGTCTGTATAATACAGAAGTCAATTCCATTTCTGTGCAGTAAGAGACACAAAAACACAACCCAAGGAGCTAGAGAACTTATGGAGCCATCTAAAAAATGAGGGTTTTTGCTAGAAGCAACAACAACAAAAAAAAGCAGTGGTAAGATCACTGTAAAATCTTAAAGATGTCACAAACTAAGACTAAGGAGTGTTTTTTTCAATACAAATGAAGTAGACTGCAGAATTAAAACAAAGAATGATCCAATAGTTGATCCTGAATTCGGAAATGACCTACGTGCAGTAACAAAGATGTTTGTGAACCAAAACACGAGGCAGCAATGCTGCTCCCAGTATTAAAAACAAATATGAAGTAACCAAGTCTAGCACTACATTGCACCTTTTGCCCTGTTATGCCTCTACAAGAGAAATGGATTTGAATAGCAGCATAAATGAGCATAACCAACTTGCCTTTACACAAGAAGCAGAACTAGTCTATGATTTAGTGACTGTCCTGGCTGATCAGGCATTAAACGGATATCTTCCAAATCAACTCAAAGAAGGCAAGTAGATGACGGTTGCTTTGTCACAGGCAGAAAATAATGTTCATATCCTATTGGTAATGAATATCTGAACAGATTTCAAATGAGAAAGAGTGAAATGTCAGGACACATGTCAAGCTGCGCGGTACACCTTGTATATACTGGAACTGAGTTGTCTCAAACATGCTGTTTTTTAAGCTTTTGATACATGCATATGGGTGGACATCACATTATTCTCTGAAATCCAACCATGTCTACCTTGGAATTATGCATCACAAAATTTAGAAAGTGTTCATAGTTTTGTGTTGAGCCTTGGTGATGTCGTGTAGTTCCTATATGACCTATACAGGATCTGCGCGTTTGGATAACAAACTGTGGGACTGGTGGCAGACTGATTCTGTGCACCCCCACCGGGTATGTTAGCCTGTCTGTATCAGCTAGCTCACAGTGCCACTATAATCTCCTCTTACCAGGGAGAGAATAGATTCTGGCAACCTCAGAACATGACAACCCTGATCCCCCAGGATCGTGGAAACAATATACTACTTTTCGCTCAGTCACTCGTGCTTACTTAGTTTGTCTCGGAGAGATACACAGAATAAACAAGCTGGGCGTTTTCAATAAGCATTTATTGAACAGTTGTTATTCTGGTGTAGAATAGATGTGCTGCAACAACCGTTAGACAGTATAGGATATAAATGATGAACAGTACTATAAAAGTAAATGGATGGTATAGTTCTACCATCTTACAATAATCATGAGTACATTAGAGTATATAAAACACATGATAAAAGATGCGTACTCCTACGATGCCTCCCTAACTAGATGTACCTAAGTGTACCTAGCATGTATGTAGGTGTTAAGCCAAGAATTCCTCTAGGATCTAGTTAACCCCGTTACCTTAAGTGAGACTGTGGGACCCCGTCCTGGTCTCGAGCTAGACACCCCGCGAGGGATGTTAGACCACTGCCAGCTGGAGTGTCTGCATGCAGGAACCTCAGCGTCTCTGGTCAGTGTGTCGGCCGGGAGGTCTCAGTCTCCTCTAACTGTCTTAGCAAGATGTGATGTATATATACCCATAGGTCTCCCCAGGGGTCCTACCTTGCTGTATTACTGTGTCGGCCTAAGGATGACGTTGGGCCTGAACTTTGTACATAGATTTTATACAGGAGCTGGTAGTCCTGCTGTGCTTCCAAGAATCCTCATGCATAATGTATGAGATTTCAAACTAGGGAAAACCCGCGTTCTGACTGCAGTGTAATATCTAGGTAAAAGGTCAGTCCCTGTAAACCGTGACAAGTGTAATGTAGGGAGAGAATATAGGTGGCGGGAAATGAGATTACCGGGGCCTATGTTATGATACTTATATGGAATATAACAGTGAAATTGTAAGCTTTAATACAGCACCAGGGAGCTCTTGTGCATATCCCACTTTGAAGCATGCTGCAAGCCTTTGCCGGATGCCCCACTACACTGAGACATTATACCAGACTATTGCACAGTGCCTTCTGGTTCAAAAGCATGGCCTTCTATTTCCAATAAGGAACCATGGCAACTGAAGAAAAGGTAGATAGCATGGAGGGCTCTGCTCACATACAGAATTCACTAGCAATGGCAGTCTTCCTCTGAAAACGTATTATCCCATTTGGCTTACCAGTCTAGCAAGCTTACTCCAGCATAATGCTTCATTGTTTATACTGCATCTTCCCCTGCTCTTTACATGGACAGGTTTGTCATACTGGCCTGGGACTATGCCAGCGGATCTTCTCAACAACTATTCCAGAATTCTATTTAATGGCTGGAGGCAAGGATTATGCTTTCCCTCATTTACTTAATTCTCCAGCAGCCACAGTAATGGCAATACAACACTACAACATTTCCCATCACCCACAGAGAAAAAACAATTAGTCCATAACAGCCAATCACAATCTATGTCAACGTATGTATTATCTCTACCTCTTTCTTCACTGCTCAAGCAGCAAATAAATAGTCTTTCTCCTCTGGCAAATTTTCTCCCTTATTGTTTTTTGTGGATATTGACTAATTTGAAAGTAATAGGCAAGTTTTATTTGTCACTACTTTGTTTTGTGTGCAATAGCACAAGACCATTCTTATGCCAGCAGGTGGAGTTCGTTAAAGCGGTCGACATCAAGCGGGAGCGATGTGGTCCATCAGCAGCTAGGGGGAGAAGGAGTGCTTCAGTGACTTTCTCTCTCCATAGGGTTCTGTACGAGTGCCATGTCTAGTAAAGAGGAGACACCCACATGCTTTAGAACTTTGTAGCAGTATACTTTGAATCATGCTATCACGAACCAGCAAAATTCAGATTCTGATCCCTGCACTATACACCGTGGGCACCTTAGGGGTAGTGTATTACAGCTTGTAGATGAATGTTCCAGTCTGAGGTCGACCGTTCCCTTAAGGGACACTTCTGGGACACTGCACAGGCCTAGAAGTGCCAATATATTTATATAAAGTATTATACAGGGGTAAGATAGTCATATTACTTACACTCTGTGCACTATGTACCAAGAGACTTCTGGATGCTGGTGTCCGTTGGTAGTCAAATTACCCTCAGAGAATACACTGCTTATCTTGTGTGGGTGTTATATCCCTAAACTCTACAATTCCTATACCGATTCTGCAGAGAGGGATGCAGGATTATTTTCAAGAGGAGTTCAAGGAATTCATCCCTTGGGATAACAATATATATATGGACACCTCTAAACCTAGGGTGGGGACAGTGCTCTGGGCCCTTTTGGGAAGGAAAATATTGGCTTGGGCTACATCCATTCTCAAAATCCTTCATCTGAGGGGAGAGCTGTTACCACCTGGTGGGACTCGTAAACCCTGCAGCCCAGAGACTCCCACCAAGGCCAAGGACAAACGTAAGTAGGAGGAGCATAAGAAAGATGAAGCCTCTGATAGATTCAAAGAGGCTTTCCTAGCCTGGTCCAAAAGCACACAGGAAGGTGAGGTGTGCAGGGACTGATCTAGTTACGATGCCTTCAACGACAATGCTGCAAAGAATTTAGGCTTAGCCTGGTCCTATCTTCAGTCTCAGACGGTAATGGTGATGGTAGTGAAGAAGGATCTTTGGGGATTCAGATGATGTGTATGACACTGGCAGAAAAAGGCATGAGAATACAGCTATTGAGAGATAAATGTGAGAGGCACAAGGCAAGCTCTTTTAATTACTCCTGAACCTATTAAAAGTATCCTCCACCTACTACAGAGGATCATGTGCCTCTGCCACAGTTTCACCTAACTGCATGCTTTCCAAACTGCCAGTCATTACCCCACCATGCACATGCAATTCCCCTATTTTTGGGCACCGAAAAATTGGATATCATTTTGCTTAACTAAGATTTGGTTGAGAAGTTTGCCTGTTCCAGACATCAATATAGCAGTTGCCCCAGGGTATAACCTTATCAAAAAAGATAGAGAAGACTGCATGGATAGCACGTTGTCAGCAATTTACAGCTCACACCTCCACGTCAAGTTAATGGAAACTCCATACTTAGAGTTGGTGGTAGTGAATCTATAGTACTATCCTCCAGGTTGTTGGTCTGAATTTCATTTCCTTACTTGCTGATTTTATTGCACCGTATGCGATAGTCATCGAATTGTTGCTTACTAGGGGATTACAATATTTGGTTTGATGCACCATACAGGAGTAGGACGAGAGACCTGTTTAACTCTCTAATAGCTTTGAATTTGAAACAACTTTTACCTAGTCATTTTCATTATAAAGGACATGTAACTGATTTAATCTTTATTGTTAACATTACAATTAAGGTCAGTGAACCTACTGGACCTACCATGGCCCGATCACCTTGGAATCCCATTCAGAACCCAAAGGGTAACCCCAAGCTAATTATGTAAAGACATAATAAAAAAGCAGCACATTGCTGGTCTAAATTTTCAGCAGTCTCTGGATAAATCTTTCAATAAACTGCCATTATTTGAGAGCAACAACAATGATATGATGCTGAACGGCTCTAATTTTAACACTTTGATTTGCAAACCCTTAGATAGTATAGCCCCTCTCAAAGAAAACAAATATAAGGAGAATATCATCTGCTCTATGAGTCTCATCTGATCTGGCTACTGCTAAAAGACACTGTAAAGCACTTGAATGTAAATGGAGAAAGGCATATCAGGAGGAGGCTGAAAGCAAATACCAATAATAATTGAAAATTTCCCCAAAATTATGCAGGCCGGCGGAAAAAATATTTTTCTTGGAGAAAATTTCAGTAGGTGAAAATTACGCTCCCCAGATGTCGTGCTCATGCCTCCCCACACGCCATTTCAGTTGAGGCAGCCACGAGGGAAGACTGCGTTCAGTGTCCTGCGTTCTTCCTCATCACTTCACCGAACGTCCAGCTTCAACTTCCTGCTTTAAATCATCAGCTCTGAGGTTTGAATTGCCAGTGGTTCCTGTGGTCTTCCCCTGCTCTAGCCCTACACTTGGTAACAAAGGAGGGCATTGCGCCTCTGTTTGCCTGTATGCCCCTCTCGTGCTTGTGCTGGTGTTGTGTGCAGCCTTGCTGCCCCAGCTGCTTCTGCTGCTTTTGCTGCCACTGCCTCCCGACTACTGTCACTGCGCCCGACCCACTCGTGGAGACGGCGGAGTGTGGGTGTACGGCAGGACGGCAGGCTGGGACGCCGGCTACCGGCTGGCTGTGGCTGCAGGCTCTGTGATGAATCAGGAGGCATAGTTCCCCCAAGTCATTCTGAGAAACGCAACAAACCATTTTGTGAGAGTTCTGTGGTGCACGACGGTGTGTGCAATAGCTACGTTCCAGCTGCTGATATTGCTGGGAGGTGACTGGCTTTGGGCGGATCAATCAAATTAACCAGATTAAGCTTGGTCAGCATCTGGAGTTAATACCCAAGGCCCTACCACCACCAACCAACCAATCAAGTGGCCAGCGGCGGTGAGGGAGTGATCTAACAGTTGCAGTTCAGTAGTAGTTCAGTACAGTCCTGTTACCACCACCGACAGCCTCACATCTCCACTCTCTACTACCTTTGCATGTGGGTGTGGGTGGAGGCAGCAGCTGGAAGAACAGGGGAAGGAGGTAAGTGGTTGCCGGTTTTGTCACTGCGATTGTTGATGTTGGTGCTTCTGCTGTCATTGGTGTTGATGTGACGCTGCAGTCAAAGCTTTCACTTCACTCTTCCACAAGTTACCTGCAGGCCCCAATGGGGGGAAGCAGAGAGTATTATTAACTGCACATGCTGCATGCTTTTGTTGAGTCCTGAGAAAAATTCCAAGCGCAAGCTCCCTGGAGAGAAAGTTGTCCTCTCTAAGTCTGCCCAGCGTTCCACTACTATTTAGTACGTGCAATGGAGGTTATTGGCAAGAAGATTGTATTGGCAGAGCGCCGCCTATCCTTGGAAATGGGGGGACTTGGAGAGCGCTTATCAAGTACCCAGGAGCTGACTAGCAGGTGGTGCTCAAGGGAGGTGCCACCCTTACCACTAAGCCCCACCATCATTGTTGCGACCCCCAATCAGCAGTCCATTTTCCCCCAAGCAAGTTCAATGGCCAAAACCGCCCTTTTGACAGCTATCAAGGATGGTCCACCGACAAAGACACGCAGGGGAGCCAAACAAGGAGCCCATCATCTGGGCAAAAAAAGGAGATTTGAGATCTACTCAGGCCAACGCCAAGATTGTCTCTACATCGAGTGCCCTTCCAGATGCGGACGTTTCACTGCCTTCGTCTAATATGGCCAACCATTTTGAGTTTGGAGGCAACACGCTATTCTCTAAAGTAAATCTGGATCACATTTTGGGCAAAATTCAAGACCTACTAACCGCTAATCTTTCCTCAATTCTCGATAGACTGACCAAGCTAGAAGCTTCTGTCTCCCAGTTCTTGACCTCTTTTACCCACCTCAAAGAGCAAAGCAGTCACAACAAGCCCCCTCGGAGGTCCTCCACAATGCCCCGCTTGTTGCCCCAGAATTGACTCATGGCTTCCCACAGTCTGCTGATCATCTCACAATGTCATCTGGCATTTCTACTATTGGCTGTCCCGCAACACTGATTTTAGGACCCACAAATTCGGTGACATACTATTTGTCAGGAGGGTTGGCTGGTTGGGAACGTCAAGCAAGAATAAAAGTGGTGATTGTATTGTAGTGAACTGTAGAAGTCCAAATTTGGCATAATGTCTAATTAAGTGTGGCTCTGATTTATGCTGGGTGGGTGCTGAGACATGCATAGATATTACCCCACTGAGGTCCTTTTACAACTATCATTCACCCAGATTCAAACATTTCCTCAGGTGGAATTCTTGCTATAGGCAGGATAGTGGCACCAAGTAAAACTCCTCTCTTAGGCAGAAATAGGTTTCAGCTTCTTTCTGAATTTGAAAGTAATGATTAACGGTATGGGCATTAGAGGCCCCACAAGGCTCCTGTTGCCTATGTGGCCCCTGTACAACTAGAGCCACCTCAAGGACTAAATAGGGGTAAAGGGAGGCTGAGGAACAGAGAGACTATCCCCACATCAATGGATACACCTTCTTTGGAAGTGAATTTTCCTCCGTTGACTCCCCCCATACTGGCACTGCAACTGTCTTGAATCCCCTATGTACCCACCTTCATGCCCAGTCACTTATCTGTGATCACACCACAGTTAGGCCGTTGTCGTCTGGCATCCTCGACAAGCCTATTGTAGTGCCACTAGTCGAAGAATCAACAGCACTACTGTTTTCCTGGAATATCGCAGGCCTCAAGGGGAAAACTATGAACCCGATGTCTGATTTATTCATTGATATCTATGATAAAATTATTATGCAGGAAACATGGGCATTGGAAAAATGTTTTAGATTAGGGTATTGTAACTATAGCATTGAAGCATTCCCTCTAAAGCCGGTCGCCCCTCCGGCGGCCTCATTGTATGGGTCAAGAATTCCTTGCACTTAACTATAATCGTTCATCTCCCCGTAATAAGGAATCTCCCACGTTACACCAGTTGGCATACCTTTTGACCTTAGGAGATGTTCGCTGTCCATTGGTTATCGTAGGTGACTTTAATGTCACCTTCGAGCCGTTGGATGGCTTATCATCCTTCTTTAGCTTGGCACTAGGCATTCCCTCTCTTGAGAGTGAATCCCTTCCCTCCTGGCTAGCGGCAGCAATGCAACTCTTTATTTTAACATTGAATCGTGGTATTCGTGCATGTAATGGGAGACTTCCGTCAGACCTAACGGGTGCTCACACATTCTCACAGGGTTCCAGCCACAGTAGAACTGATTATGTCCTCTGGGATTTAAAGCTATGGCATCTAGTAGTTGATTTTGAAATATTCCCATGTATGGATAGTGACCATAGCGCCCTGCAGCTTAAATTGGGAGGTTTCTTCCCCTGGAATCTTAATCTTTTGGGACGAAAGTCAGAAACTAAGGTTAGCTTGAACAATAACATTAACAGGAAGTCTGTAAAATGGTCTAAATTATTCCTTGGCCTGACCAACCTAGCTGGTATCTACAATGCAATCCTTAAACCACTCATTGATCATCCAGGTGAAGTTATGTTATTAGATAACCATTCCATCTTGTTTAGTGTCCTACATTCTCACTGTACGATGGCCCTTAAGTGTAAAAATATCTCTTCACTTGGGCAGCCTTCGTCATAGCACAATATAGAGTTCTGCCAGGCAAAGGGCGCACTAATTGAGGCCATTAAAAGGGGAGATCACCAGGGAAGCCGGGCTGCCCGAATAAAGTACAAACGGCTGATCACCAGTACCAAACAATATTGGGTGAATGCAAATTGGCAAGCCCTAGTTGAAGCATCCAGCAATAATAATTCGCAGAATTATTGGCACATCTTTTCTCATGGATGCCCCCGTTCTCTTAGCCCATTAGAACTTTCAATTCAACCTCAACAATGGGTTGATCATTTTTTAAACATTTATGCTCTCCCAAACACAGGCCTGGATACTCTTGAACATCGAGGTCGGGAATAGGAACCCCTTCACGAGACTCCCCTCCAGCACTTTTGTCTTAAATAAACTATTCGCGCAATTGCGGAAATGCTCCCCGGGAAGGCTCTGGGTCCAGATAGAATTCTAGGGGACCTGTTTCGTTCTGAAACTCAGGTGTGGGGGCCTAAATCAATTAACTTTTGAATGATATACTGGCAGGTGGACATGTCCCGGAATCCTGGAAAAATACTGAGATTATTCCAATCTATAAAAAGGGAGACAGTGGTTCCTCATACAACTACTGGTCCATTAGTCTCTTAGATAATTTGTAAAATATTCTTTGCCACCAGATCCTGGCTAGACTACAGGTCTGAATGGACGAGGCAGACATTTTGACACCATTCCAGGTGGGATTCCACTCTTGGGTCAGTACAGTCGACCAGCTCTTTCGGTTTGACCTTATAACATTCAAATACCTCAGGCTCTCCAGGGATCACCTCTATCTGGCCTTTGTGGACCTCAGGGCACCCTTTGACCTGGTACCAAGGCAGCACCTCTGATTCACTTTGGCTGCTATGGGTATTGATCCATCTTTGCTGGACATCCTCATAAGACTCCATAGTAACACCACAGCACAGTTTAGATGGGGTCTGGGTGACAATCTGTTGATCGTATCCAAGTGCAGTGTGCAGTAAGGCAGGGGTGTGTACTTGCGACCACTCTTTTCTCATTATATATTAATGGTTTTGTTTCCTTTTTAGGCGAGCGTATAAATGACTCGCCCAAACTAGCTGGTTGCTCCACCCCAGCGCTCTTATTTGCAGACAATACTCTTCTGCTCTCCTGCACCCCCTTCTGGGATCCAAAATCTTTTGAATAAATTCCAGGAGTTTTGGGTCATCCGTGGGCAGGAGTTAAACACCTCTAAAACAAAGATCATGGTATTTAACCCACACAAATCTAGTAGAGGAAACTTTCAGCTGAATGGGGAGTCTCTCCAGGTAGTAGGTATATTCGACTACCTGGGGATTGGTATCAATAGGAGCAGGTCATGGATAGCCCAGACGGAAAAGAGTGAGCCGGTGCTTTTACACTCCGCCATCACCAAGAAATACAGGGCAACCACCCTTAAGTCTGCATCCCAAGCTATTGAGGTATATAGGTCAACGGCGCACAGGCTGCTGCTCTATATGGTGCTTAAGTCTCGGGTTCTTCCAACACCAAAGGTCTGATTACTAAGGAAAACAACTTCTTGAGATCTCTATTTAGCCTAGCACAGAGCACACACACTCTCCCACTTTTTTATGACAAGGGATTACAAAGGGTGGATGACTTAGCAGTGTTAAAACCGCTTCTTTACTGGGTGACGCTGTGGTCGATTCCCGAGCTTCACCATTACAGGTTAGCTCTGGAATACATTATGGGCCACAGGAATGCTCACCTTCTCCTCTGGCTAAACCATGTCAAACTCCATCTATTCGACCTGGGCTTGAGCGACCTTTGGAGCAACCCTACATCAACAGGGGTAGGTACAAAAAGTTGAGTTAAAGCAGCTTTCTGGGACAAGAGAATAAATGATCATCAAAAATCGAGTTCAGGGGGTGTTGGTAGAAGCTTTTTTGGCTTGTTAAGTCCTCCCTGCCAAGGAAGCATAAGTTGACCAGACTCAACCACCAACGACATGCACATTGTACATTAAGTTCAGACTGGAAACACTTCATGTGAATAATTTTACATACAGATGGAAGTGTCACCAAACTACTTCTCCAACCTGTGATATTTGCAAACACGCCACTGAGGTGTTGAACATGTTCTCTTTTTCTGTCCTGGTTATGCCAAACCTTAGCAAAGAGGGATTAAACCACTGTGCACTCTCTGGGGTATGAGGGCACATCGGGTGGCCTATTGTTTTCTTGAGATGGGACACTAGCCAGGCAGTGGTATTTGGAGTCAGTTGATACCTTTATACAGTGTGGCTACAGCAGCAGGGTCTGCTGTTTTAACTGGCTATTTACTTCATTTTATTGTTGTCTATTTTACTTGCACGTGTCCCATGATGGCCCCTGGGTCGATGTGTTATGACAGATGCAGCTCTGTACTTTTTTTTTTTTTTAAAACATCTTTTTATTAAGTTGGAATCTTACAGCAGATCGAGTTATTTACATTTTCAAGACAATCATGAACATATTATTTGAAACCTATTTGCCGACTTTATCAGATCTGTAGCCCCTTTAGTTAACATCAGAGTCAGTGTCTCGCGCCACCCACCGCCCACTGGATTCATTGCTTCGTATTGATGGAGAAGTACATTTATGCCCCCTGTGGGCATTCCAGCCGCCCCACATTCAATCCCACTTCCGGGGGCATCCCCGGTTTACAAACACCGTTTTTTCAGCCAGCATGCACCAGTCCATGTCTTGCTTCCATTCCTCGACCGTTGGTGCCCCTTGTACACCCCATCTACGGGCAATGTTTCGCTTGGTTATTACCATACCCAAAGTCGCCCATGTTTGCTCTGTACGGGTCATATCCGCTGCGTCCCATATATTAAGGAGGCATAGTTTCGGTTAGAGTAACAATTCCTTTCCACATACCTGTCATATTTGTAACATTACTCCCTGCCAGTATTGCTGGATTATCGGGCACTCCCATATTATGTGATAGTATGTGCCGACTTGGGTACAGTTTCTGTTACATAGCGCAGTTTCTTTCTTACCCATCTTTGCCATTGTTTCGCAGGAGTAATACATTTTGCGGAGTACTTTGAACTGTATCAATCTAAGTCGAGATGTTATAGCTACCCTTCGCAGTGAGGACAGTGCTTGTTGCCATCCGTCTTCCTCAATGTTTCCTAAATCTGTCTGCCAATGTGCGCAGAGTCGTTTGAGTGCATCGGGTAAGATCTTAATTATTTTTTTTATACATCATGGTAATGGCTTTCTGAGCCATATAATCTGTTAGCAGTCTATTTTCTAGTGGAGTAGCCTCTGGTAGATCTTGATCAGGTGGGGTGACTGCTGTTATGGCGTGTCTGATTTGTATGTAACGGAATATCTCCGTTTCTGAAAGTTCGTATTCTGCTTGTAATTCTGCACACTAGAGTAGTTTTCCTCTGTGCCATAGGTCGCCTACTTGTGATATCCCAATTATATCCCATTGATGGAACCCCAGACATGTACGGAGATTTCCCAGTATTTTTGCCTCCCAAAGTGGGGTAGCCTGTGTTAATTTATTATGCCACCCTAGCTTCTTGGTCACTCTGTGCCAAAGGGATACAGTTCGTTCCGTTGGGCCTGTTAGGTGTTGGTGATTTGGAGTGTTGTACAGGGAGGTTTTGTAGCCCCCTGGACCCATGGCAGCTCTGTACTTTTATAGGAAATGTGTTAGCTGCTATATTTATTTCTTTTAGCTCAAGCTCTTTTCTTGGTTACTTACCTGCGCAAAGCAGTGATGGACTGTGCATGGGGACCTTTCACTTTTATCGGTTTTAATTAATCTTTTTACTTGGCAAAAATTGCTTAAGATCTTAATTATTTTAGCAAACTAAAATCTTCCTTGACAATGCTATTAATTGTTTGTACACAATGTTTTCGTATGCTTTTATGGTCGAAAAGAACTGAAATAAAGACTGATAAGATAAGTCCCTTGAAGTTTTTCAAATTGTTAAGCATCTCTTTTTCCTCCTGTTACACAAGATAGTGAGCCTGGCTCAACAGAACTGCGCAAATTATTTTCTAGTTATTTTCAAGAAAAGCTAAATAACATCACCCATTCCTTTAAACTGTGAAAAAGAGGAGACAAAGGAGACCGATTTTTGCCCCATCATTCCATTTACATTAGCTCTTTTTGACTAGCTCAATGTAGAAGCAGTTCATGCATTCGTTTTGGCTACGAAATCAGGATGTCTGCTAGATCCATGCCCAGCCTCATGTTCCCACATGGCAGTGGATATTTTTGGCCTTGCGATTAATATGTTGACTAATGGTGCTCTTGAAATGTCAATTTGCCCTCAGATATGGAAAGATGGTCAGGTCACCCCGTTATTGAAAAAAACTCTGCTGATCCCCCGAAGTTGAGTAATTGAGATGTACCTCCCTGCTCCCGTTTCCTGAAAGAATCCTTGAATAGGAACTTAATAAGCAACTCTCAGCAAGTATTGAAGCCAACATTATCTCAGATACAACTCAAGTTGGTTTGCGGTCTATGCATAATACAGAGATAGCTCTCTTGATGGTATTAGATGATTTAGTAATTCTCCTGGATAGCCTGATTCAAAGATTATGTACAGTAGACATTCACTAGAAGACCCTGGAATGGATTCCTTCCTTTTTATCCAAAAGAACCCAGACTGTTAATTGGGGAGAGGATGTGCCCTAACAGCTAGGGCTGTCAACCGCAAATCTGGGGAACCGGGTTCGAGTCTCGGCAACTACGCTCAACATCCTGCGATTCTGGGCAAATCACTTAATCTACCCGTGCCTAACAAAAATGAATGTGTCCTTGTGTAACGCAACTGGTGCTCATGTAAAGCGCTCTGATACCTTCAGGTCAAGTTTGCGCTATATAAAACTCAGAAAAAAAATAATTATATATATATATATATATATCCTCTGCCTAGGCAAATTAAGAGTTTGGGCATACATTGTTTCGTTGGCCCAATGGATGTGTAGAAATGCCCTGAAATAAATGGGGTCAACCAGCTCACTTTGGAAAAACAAATCAATGCTATCTCTCTGTATTGCTTTTACCAATGAGTGCTCCATAAAGTACTCCCCTTGTTGCCAACTGCTGTTGGCAAGATTGTGGTTCAGGCTACCATTCTTTCCCACCTGGACTACCGCAAACCATTGTATTTAGACCATCCTGTCAAAATCTTGACCCGTTTGCAACATGTCCAGAACTGGAAAATTTTGACTGTCATGCTACACAATAATCCGGTCACTCAGTCTTGTTGTGCTTTGCACTGGCTTTCATAGATAAGCAAGTAATATTTAAGGGCACAAGTATTGCTCACGGGGCCTTTTACCAAGAAGGTCTGAAGGTTATCCTTACCATGCTTAAGAAATACACTCCCAACAGATCTTTAAAATCCGCTGATGTCCTTCTATTTGCCATTCTTTGTGTTAACAATTCTCATAAAGGGGGCAAGGCTTTTTCCTATTTGGCCCCTAAACTTTGTAAGACTATTCCCTTTAACCTTGTGTGAGCTGAGCCTAATTTACATCAAGTTTCATATGGATTTGAAAACCTGGTTATTTCAGTAAACTGTTGGTTCTTTAAAGCCAGGACATCCTTTATGGGTATTTGTTCACGCTTTATAAATACTCAACATCAACGCACTCTATGCTGGCACCACCCAGAAACTAAAAAAAAAAACTGCAGACCATCCAGAACACCTACGCCAGACTCAACCTGAACATCCCACGCTGCAACCACATCACCAGCCACCTGACAGACCTTCACTGGCTACCTGTCAACAAGAGAATCACCTTCAAGCTTCTCACGCATGCCTACAAAGTCCTCCACAACGCCGGACCTGCATACCTCAACCACCGCCTCTCCTTCTATATTCCCACCAGACATCTCCGCTTGCCAAACTGGCCCTGGCCACCGTCCCACGGAACCACAAGACTACGGCTGGAGGAGAATCCTTCTCCTACCTCGCTGCAAAGACCTGGAACTCCCTGTCTCTGCACCGCAGGCAATCACCATCGCTGCCGCAATTCAGGAAGGACCTCAAGACCTGGCTCTTTGGCTGAACTGCAGACCCAGCCCCCACCCCAGCGCCTTGAGACCCTCACATGCTTTTCAAGAATCTGATTGATTGATTATTAAAAAAAACCAAAGGATATGCTGGACACCAAAGACACCTAACATCCCAATTCTTCAGAGTGAGCACTGGCTGACAAGGTTGTCCAGAATGTAGCGAATTGGATTAGGAAGCCTTTGGACAAGGAGTTAAGGAGATGCTTGAGGGTGGAATGTGGAGGAATGATTTAGGGTCCAAGATGGCAGAGACACCAGAGATTGATGGGCAGCTGGTGACAGGGTGTTGACAGCTCCTAGTGTGCCTGCCAGGAGAAGTTATTTGAAGTGGCAGACCAGATCAATAAAATTCTTGACATGGCGGAGGAGGCGGGAGAGACTTGCATGCTGATCTAATCTGTCATTATGTCAGGCTGGGCTTAGTGCACAGTGATTATTTGGGTAATGGAGAGCTGCAGGTCATTGCTTATGAAAGAGGACACACAACTTGGGAACCTGGCCACATCAGAGGTGGGGCTGGTGGCATAAGGAGGCCTGTTTGGTGATCCTTTTCTGAAAAAACTGGGCATGTACTTTTCTACATTCACATCCCTCGATAAAGTCCACGCTTCTATAAAAAAAGATTTTGGGCCAAAAGCTTTTGAGAGGGGTGGTCGAGGAACCAAGGTCTCAAGGATAGCTGTATTCAAAACGACAATGGCAAGTCTACTCCTGCTTTGGAGGTTTTTTCCCTTTACAAGATGCAGGTAGATGCCATGGTTCTAGAGATGCCTTCATGGGGAGAAACAACTAATGGGGAGGTTAGGCCGATAAGCCTGATGCCTTCTTCCCACAAAAGGAACGGAGGGAGGCCAGAGCTGTTTGTACACAGACGGCTGAATTTGACCAGTGATGCATGGCTTCTACAGACTATCAGGGGTTTCAGTTAAAGTTCTATGACTCGCCAAGGCAGTGGCGGAGGCTGAAGCCCATCACGTTCTCAGAAGATGTCTCCAAATTAACAGGCCAGGAGATCTCCACCCTGGAGAGAAAGGGAGACATTGTGCGCACAGTGGCCCATTTCTTCTTGCTTTCCCTACTTTTACTCAACTTTAATCTTTGTTTCTCATTTTCCCTTCTGTTTCTTTCTTTTTTCATTCTCCTCTTTTTCGATTCTCTCTATTGCTCATATTTGTTTTCTAATTCTTCCCTCCCCTTTCTCTCAATAATTCATTCCTTTGTTCTTTCATTCGTTCTTATTTCCCTCGCCTTTCCATCTTTCATTCTTTCTTATTACCCTCGCCTTTCTGTCTTTCTCCTTTATTTTTTCTTCCTACACACTTTCTTGTTTTCTCGCCTTCTCTACTTCTTTTTTTGACCTGTCTTTCTTTCTCTGCTTGCTTCTCTTCTTCTTTCCTTCTGTCCCTCCTTTTGTTCTGTTTTATCCTTTTTCTCAATCTTCATCTTTCCTTCTCTCCGTTATTCTTTCTTTCCCATGCTTAATTTCCTTATTGTACTTTTCCTTTCTTTTTCTCCTTTCTTCCTCCACTATTGTTCTTTTCACCATGTCTCTCCTTCTGTTTTTTCTTAATTTTTTTCCTTCTTTCTCTTTCCACTCATTTTTTCCTTTCCCTACTTTCCATCTTTTTCTTCTTAGCTTTTCTTTCTTTAGCTTGCTTTCTTTCTCTTCTCTTTATCTGGCATGCTCTTTCTTCGTTTTTTTTTACTAATTCCTCTTTAATTCTTTCTTCCTCGCCTTTCATTAATTCCTTTCACTGTTTTTTCTTCCTTTCATTTTCTGCTTAAGTTCTCTTTCTTCCTTCATCTCCTTTCGTTCTTTTGCTTTCTCTGTTTATGTTTTCCTCATTCTTTCTCGGCTTTCTTTTCTCTTTCCGTCTTTCGCTACTTCTTTCCTTTTTCTCTCTTGCCTTTTGTTCTCTCGTGCTGTCATTCTTTCCTTTCTCTCTTCTGCTCGTTTTTTCTCTCACAATCTCTGTCTCTCTTTCTCACATTCTCCATTTCTCTCTCTTTCTCCCTTTTGCTGTCGCCAGAGCAAAGGGACAAAACTGATCCGTAGGGACCTAAAATGTAACCCTTTCCAATAAAGCTCCAGTCCAATTAATGGTTTATGCTTCCTTTTTTAAGTTATTTAACTTCTTTGTACATTTATCTTATCTCTATATTTGGCAGTAGCTCACAACAGTTTTCAATGACCAAATGTGGCTCTCACTATAAGAAAGGCTGGAGACCCCTGCTTCAAGGAGTACCATGAGTGGAAGGTCTTCTGACATTTCAATATGGAGGTAATCATTCTACTCTAGAATCTCTTCAGACATAAGGATGCATATTTAGCAATTCCGATTTTTCAAACCCATCGCAGGTTTATTTTTGCAGTTCCTGTGGAAACACATGATGTACGAATTCAGAGCTCCATCTTTGAGCAATCCACAGACTTTTAATTTAGCAAAAGCATAGTGCTGAATGGAGTATACATTATGATTCGTCAAGTTACTGTCTTCACTTAGAACATGAGCTTCCAGTAGTGTATATCAGATCTTATGCCTTTTTTACCAGGACATTTAAACCCTGTGCATTCCAAGACATCAGCCTCATACAAGGACACGTGTTATCTCTCCCCGTTATACATCATGCTCTACAATGCTGCAAATCAAAAATACAGTCCTAAAAGGCTACAAGGATTCCCCCACCCTCCTATTCATTATATCAGCAAGGAAAAAAAACCTTTCCTAATCATAACTGAATGTTAACAGTGGAAAATAGAAATAACCCAAACAAAGAGGTACTTCCTTGCTACTGGCAACTCTCCTGCCTCCTTCCCACCAGCCTAGCTATCAATTCTAAACCCTCTGCTGGGTTGCAGTCAGCGGGGTTTCCTGCAATGTGTCCACAACCATATCATGATAGTGATAATCCCTGTCCCTCATCTTATTGCTGCAAGCTTTCTCCCATCTATTCTTGTTTCAGCTTGTGACTTGTCAGCTGCTCCATCCAGGGTCCAGTATTTCTCTCTGGGTTTTTCATGCCAAGAGCAAACAATAACACCCATCTGTACTTGATGTGCAAGCTCCCCAGTTCTTTTGTTAACTCCTGTACTGCTCTCTTTCAGTTCAAACATCTGTGAGAAATCTTGAAATAGGTGGATTGTGTAGTCTCTGTAACTGGTAGCATCCATATATCTAGCTTCCACTAAAATCTTATTCTTCATGGATGTAGAAGCCAGTTTCACCACTATGCCTCTTGGGCGTGGCCTGGGTCAGCCCTCTGTACCCCAATTCTCAATATAGATATTAGGCATTCAATCAGATCACTTAGGACCTTGACAGATTACAGTGCAACACTACCCTTCAATACCAGTCTTCTCCATCATTTCCTTGGCACTCCTCATCCTTATGTTATCACTTCAGGAGCGATGTTCTGGATTACTACAGTTTTCTTTAATGTTCCCCACTCCCTAAAGTTATGGATCCCAGCGTGGAGAAGGTGTTTACCAGGTTTATTTTCATTGCAGCTATTGTCTCCTCATTCACACTCAATATTTTACCTATCACCTAGATGTCCTTCACTATATGCCAAATGCCGCCTTCATTTCTGTCTTGGACATAGTAAGTTGTTCAATAAACAGTTTTTGTATATCTTTTCTTGGAGATTTGGCATGCGCTGCAAGAGATCTTTTTCCGTTAACATCACCCTTCCTAGCTACTGTCATGGGCTCCTGCCTGGTAGTGTCCTTTCTCTGGGCTGTCTTTTCTAGATGCTCCTGAATGTCAGAACAGCGATCAAGTGTTATACATAAAAAATTGGCTTTCTTCATGATTCATCAAAATATTCACCAATCTTCCTATTTGCGCTATGCTTTCAATCTAAAGTACAAGGGAGTCAGTAATTTATTGCTAAGCAAGCAGATCTCTACCATGCAGGTGCTTGTTCCCTATTAGGGGCAGTGCCCGAAGGTGTCCACTCAACCGCCTGCCACTTCAAATAGCCTGAACTTGCTGTTAATGCCCTATGGATTCACCCTCAGTATTGGCAAATGCAGAGTATCATACTTTTAAGTCCAATATGGTGACATTTCTGTCTTTACCACCATTTAGGGTACTCCAGCTCTAAAGAAATCAGAGCATTAGAACTTTCCAGTGCCTTTTTTCAACCATTTTCCACAGCCACCAACTGTTATAGATGGGTCACCAGAATCCACAGAGGCTCTTGAAGTTCTGCAGGAGCAGATTCACACCCTCTGTTGAGCGTTTGGCTCCTCCTGCTTCTGCCAGCAGCACTCCTCACCAATTAGCTTACACAGACATGCAAGGCCAGTGGTCACTTTCTTTAATGTAGTGTATGTAGGCCAGAGATGGTGGGTCCTCATGTTTCAACCGTACCGATACTCACCGCCAGCACTGGTTTTTGTACCAATCCCATTCCTATGCTGTACTCCAGGCATGAGGCTCACCACCACTTACCCATCATTAATGTCCCAACAGTAATCCCACAGGAGCAACTTAGGTGGTCTTTCAGAACTCCACCACCTGCCACTTCTCCCGAGCATCATGGCCACGTCCTCTTATGTTTGCTGTTTTTTTGATTTGGTATATTATGGCAATTAGAAATCTATGACAGGAGTTCTTAATTATCCACAGTATACCATGAGTATAAAGAATGGAAAAACTAATTTGATCTAAAACTATTTTGCATATGTGAAATGTGATATCTCACGGATTTTAGACGAAGGTGCTTGAAAATGCAATTTGAACTCTAAGGAAGAACTGAACTAAATACATCGTAAGAGCAACGGCTTCCCCCACTAGCACTAATCCGGATGCAGCACACAATGAGAAAGCTGTATGCTATGGGGCAATATGACAACACATGTCTAACATTATGCAAAGTCTCAAACTTAGAAATTTCCACACCAGGTGGCTTTCATGTACAATTTGTGGGAAAATAATTATCACATTTTTCCAGCTGCCACTCAAAAACATTAATTGTTGTAATCAAATTCTACATGAGCGGTCATCAGCCGTCATCAGCCTGGCTGATGACGGCTGTAAGCCAGAAACCGGTCTGATCAGTAGCTGCTCCCCTCCCCCCCCAGCGCTTTGAGACCCTCTCGGGTGAGTAGCGCGCTCTACAAATGGATGATTGATTGATTTTCAATTATAATAACTTTTTTAAATCACTTTTTTTTTAAAGTCAGCGCAAGGGGAAAAGTGGCAAAATTCAAGCTCATAGCGGACTTGTCATATGAAGCATACTTACTTTGCTTTAGTTATGAAATTGTAAGCTTCGTTCCAGTGAGCAAGAAGGTCAGTAGTATCTTCATCATACACCCTTATATTATGATATGCGAACATGCCAGGAAAGAAATTATCTATTTCTCTGGTGACATTTAAAATATATCCAACACTGCAAAAATAGAATAACAAATATTAAGAAACATGACCGGAAAAAAGTACTAAAAAGAAAAATAGTTTGGCAAGATGGTGTGAAAGTGGTGCTTATATCTAAACCAGAAACTCATTATTGTAGAGCATTTTATGCAATTACAGTGTTTAAATTGCAAGAAAATAGTAGTTCAGCACTAGACTGCACTTAACATGGACTTAGTGTATGACAGCATTATATATTAACAAAAAACAACGCAAAACAGGAGGATGTTGATGCATGCGTTTATTCCAACTTTCATTTGCAGAGAGACAATTGTAGTATGATGTCTCATGTACATGTGTTGCATGTGCGTATACGCTTGGCTGCTGTACCCCCATGCTACAATCAAGGCGTTTTCAACTCCAGGTGAAGCTGGAATCTGTTTCATGGGGGGGGGTCAAAAGAATATTTCCTTTATACAAAACCGGCTTTCTTGTTGACATTTCTTCCAGTTTTCTCTCCAGTAGACTTCCATCCAATAAAATAATCTACATGAAAATGGATTGCTTCGCTGGAAGTGCCATGATACATTTAGTGCAATTCTTCCTGCCCAGAGGGCAAACTCAGTCATTTCCACTCCAAAAAAGGATCCGTTCAAAACAAGGGATATGATATTTTCTTTATGGGCAAATTTTAGGATCATTTCTGGAAAGAGAACTTCAGCCCTACTGTATGTTCAATGAGCTTTGAGCTATGTAATCCTTACATGTCCATTGAACGTTTTCTAATTTTATTGGAACATTAGACATTGTTAGCCCTAGTAAATATGACCCAACAAGGATTAGGATTGCAGCCCACGAGGCATCAACAAAGTGACCAGTGACGATTACTCTGTATAATACAAAATAACCTCGACAAACAATGATGTAATAATTTCTCTAGGTAATACTTTGCATCTTTTAATATTGAAACTGAAGAAAATTATAGAAAACTGTCCACGTGCATAGTCCTGACTCAAGCACACATCCCAAAATATTCCAGAACTGGAATTAGAATAGTAATTAATCCTTTTTGTAATGGGGCCCCCTGATGTATAAGATGCAATGAGATATAAGACCCTCTAATTCTCCTATTGAAATGGTAGGATGAGAGATAAGACTCCAAATTCCTGCTATCAATCCCTGTTAAACTTTGAAACACCCTGTTTACTAGAGATAAAGAGGTATCAGAGTAGTAGAGTGCTGATTCGATTGGAAGACCCGAATAACAGTATGCGTCTGCCCAGACATGCTGAGATGAGAGGGTCAGACCCTAGAGCAGATACGCTTACAGGGTTAGGTGACTAACTACAGTGAAGTTACTTAAGGTCGAAAGTTCCATGGTAAATAATAAAGGTCAAAACCTTTTTGGTAGACACCGTCACACAGGTCCATCAAGATCAAAGAAGAAGGAGATAAAGCTTACCTCAGACACAATGCTCGCTAATAAAGGTAGCTTACCTAATAAAGGTAAGGACTAAAATAGTAATTATATTTTGAATGTTCTGTTAGAGAGATGTCAAGATAAATGTTCCATTTTATTAGAATGTAATACGAAACCTAAAACACTTTGAGCTCAGCTGCTAGTTCAGCATCATATGTTTTACAAAGCATTCTCAATTATTTGTTTTAACAATGTACTTTCTTGTTCGTGCTATATTACACAGCATAAAGAGTTTGGCAGATGTGGCTCGGGTTTAGATTTGTCTACATGCAGTGTACTTGTAGGCATTTATATTGATTTCTTATTAGATTTTCTATCATTGGGTTACATAGAAGTTTATAAACGTATCAAATTTTAGATTTCTAGAATGCACATGTTGAGTTTAACATAGTGTCGAAGCTCACTCTCTGTCTCGCTGCAGAACAATGCCCAGCTCACTTCTTCCTCTCTCCTCAGCCCTTGAATGTGTCTGTAGATGGCCCTGGAAGAAATGCCTTCACTCCTTTTCATGACTCTTCCTCCTCCTCTGGGCCTTGGACTGTGTTATTTCTACTCCTTTCTCCCCAACCCTGCTGTACTATCCTGCACGCAGATGGTGTCAGGGTATATGCAAGCAAAAAGCCTTTCGTCTCACCTCAAGATAGCAGTTAATGATAGAAAAGTACTGTGTATGCACATGCGCTGTGAGATTTCATTTGTTCTTTTAAACGGAAGTATAAAAAGTACAGCTTTGAACCTTATATGTCAGAGCACAGACAACTGAACACACTGCATGGTGTTATGCAGATTGCTACTAAATATCCTATCTCTCTCTCTCTTGGTGTCAGCCTCGTGTAGTAATGTCGAGCCACAACCAAATGGCACCCTAAGACTCACTTCGCCTTATTTAAGTGCCGGCCATGCATTTTTAATGCGGTTGCTATACAGTGTCTTGTTGAAGGCCCATGTTCTAACCATTGATTTGGGCGTACAATGGTACTATTTGGAATTCGGAGCCCAGCAAATAGACTGCATTTCCTTTTTTAATTCATTTTCATGTTATGTTGTGTGTGTTTAGTTCTGGGAAGAGTCCTCTGTGACAGAAGGTGAACCTTCAACTCTAGTATCTCTCTCTCACAAGGAACATTGCTCGCTGTAATGATTTTTGTAATAGTAGTGCTGTCCCCTGCTCACTCCTACAGACTCGAGGCATGGAATGAGCTGCATGGTATGACAATGGAAAATATTTTCCACAGCAAAAGGTAGGGTTTGATGTGTTGATGCATGCACCACAGGAATTCCACAGCCTTATGCCTCACCAGCTCCCATTCCAGGGTGCTGCTTTTTATTTACACCTAAAGGTACAGATAGCTGGACAGTGGTGGGAGGATTCATCTGGAGGAAGGAGTGACCAAGGACAACCTGTACAAGAGAATCAGTAATGGTGAGTAAAGAATACTTCCCGGTGTGTTTTGTGCCACCCCCTTCAGCTAATCTGGGGAAAAATCGTCCTTTTTTAGGTCTCGCCTACGCAGCGCGCATGCGCGGAAAAATCGTCCTTTTTTAGGTCTCGCCTACGCAGCGCGCATGCGCTGCATAGGAGGGGACCTTTTGGAATCGATCAGCTTTTTGGCCAAAAACGTGCACGTTTTGCATTGCTTTCTATTGCAACGCGTGCACGTTTGGCGTTTCCCTTGCGGGAGCGAACTTTGGCGACATCTGTTTGTAATTATCTTGCAAACAGATGGTGCCCCTGCTCGCTCCCGCAAGGGAAACGCTGTGTGTGTCTGGTCCCTGTTACCATGCAGAGACTGCTTGTCTTTTTTGGCAGGGGGAAGCATTTGTTAGCGCGCATGTGTAAAAAGACAGTGCCGTTACATGTGCATACTGTGCCAACCAACACATCATCACAAGCTCCCCACCCCTTTCTTTTATTCATTTATTCTTGCTTTTTTTGCCTCCTGGGGCCTCTCTGCAAACATGCAGAGACCTCCTGTCTGGGTGCAGCGAGTAATCTGCATTCATTCTTGAAAGTAGCATTTCCCTGGCCCACCGCAGCTTTATCTCCCATCCCCCACATTCCCCGCCGCTGCTTCATCTCGCCCCCCTCCCTTCAATGCCGCGAAAGTCGTCAGAGTGTCCTGGACAACCGGACGGTGCGGGCGGCGGGGAGACCGAAGTATCACACACACTGTGCCCCCCCCTGCCGCCCACAAGGCGTATTCCATATCAGCTGCAATCAGAACCAGAATCATGCTGCGCCTCTCAGCAGCATGCTCTAGAAGCTTTTCTTACGTATGTACATATTATTTATTTTTATATTGCTGCACAATTCCCCCTGACTAGACTGTGAAGAGCATGCTGCTGCAGCATACACTTGATTTTCACAAAGCTCGCCTCCCGGTGTTACTTTTTGAACCGCAAGCTTTGTTTGCAGAAGGCTGAAGATTCTCAATGGGGAAGGGCCGGGGAGCAGTTGCCACGCGTCGTAAACAACTTCTTTCTGTTTGAGTGTACTTGACTGAAGCCTGTCTCCGTTTTTGGTTTTCAAGTGTTTATATAGCATTACTTTGAGATGCTTTAATCCCAGCATCCATCCTTCCACCCCAAAAGTCTGTCTGTCTCTCTCTTCTAAAATGTCCCCTCTTCCTCAAGCCCAAACTCTGCCTGTCTCTGCTCGCCAAACTCTCTCTCACTCTCAAATTCCCACTACCCCCACCTCTCCTCCCACCCCAAACTCCGTCTGTCTCTCTGTTTTAAATGGACTCCTCTCCGACTCCATTTGCGGGGAACTATCTGCATGAAAGGGTGTAAGGGCTTCAGTGTAGGAGCATTGTGATAGTTGCATTTTAGTTGTTTTGAGGAGAACGGGAACTCTTCTCTATGTCTCAGTACTAAAAGAGCTAAATAAAAGGAGTGGTCAGATTTAATGGGGTGCTTCTCCAGATCGGACGGGTTGCAGGCGCACTTAAACTCTCCCCAAGGTGGCAGTAAGTGGCTCCAGACTGTCACTGGAGCCCCGAAATAGCAGTTTAGGAAGAGACAATGTATGCATTGCTGTGTATGCGTTATTATTGCCAAAAGTACATGTTGTCAAATGCCACTATTTAAAGAATCATCAAAAAATGTTTTATGTTTCAAAGTTTATGAAAAGCAGGTACTATGAATTTTATAATAATAATTATTACATGTTGTAGCACCGTGACCCCAGCCATACTGACCAGTTCTCCGCATTTAAAGGAGCCACCCTCATTTTAAATTAAAATGTTGCTGCATTGTGTCATTTCATGTTTATATTCCCAAAGCATCTCTTAATTCCAGGTTTACCCCGATCTCCTTTCATATGTCACCGGTGGCTCTCTCCCATCCTCACTCTCAGCCCTCATTTCCCTTCTGCCCCTCTGTAGTGCTTTAACACAACTTTGGGGCGTTTAAGCGCTGCATAATTACACACTTTACATAATAACATGTACCCACCTCCCATCTGTTTTACACTCTCCCTATGTCTAGTGCCAGCTGCCATCTCATGTCCTTCTCCGTCTTATGTCTTCTGTTCCAACTCAGTGCTTTAAAGAAGACTAGAGAAGGGGTAAAGCGCTATAGAAAAAACAATATGACATATATGACCGTTCCCTCTCTCTCTCTCTTTCTTAAATAGTCCTTTTTAGGTTGAATATAGACTGTGATTGCTTGCTTTGTCAGAAGTCCTTCCTCAAACACACACAACACTCAGGATAATGTGGTGCATGGCTACACACTTATAAGGTACAAAAAGCGAGACCTATTGGCTATGCCATTGCTTGTTTTTACTGGTGTTCCCACTAACATTTACAGAATACATGCTCTTTAGTCCACAAGGTTGCCTTGTAGATGGCATTCAAGGATACATTCCACAGAAAAGCAAGATAAGTTGACTCGGCTCTCACAGCATGTTTATAGAGAATGTCTGGGGGAGGGTAATCGGCAACAGCGAGAAATCTGAAATCCAGGAGGAAATAAGCACTGAATGTATTGGTGGCCTGATTCCCAGAAAGGACAACACCATTGGCTGGCTAGCAGCTTGACAAAAGTCCAAATGCTGTTCAGATAAATAGTGAGTCACTCAGTTGTGAAAAGTTCTCTCACAACAGGTGGCCTTATTAATTAAAAAACGAACTGAGCAGTCTCCTGATTAAAAGGACCATCAGACAGAGCCTTGGGGAGGAACAAGTCTTTTGCTTGGTTACTCTGTGAGCAGAGGTAGCTCTCAATTAAAAACGTAATTTTTCAGGTCTTCAGATTAATGTTGCTGGTTGCCAATCATTGAGAAGGCTTATGGGCCAGTGGTGCAAAGCATGTAACCGCATGTTACATGTTGGAGTATGCAGGAGTACCATAGTATCTGAAAAAATCATTTAAAAAATGGGAAAGAATATACAGGTTGGTCACCCACAATGGCCACCCGCAGGGGGATTAGGGAGGTGTCTGAACCCAGGGCCTGGCCAGCAGCCAGTCCTTTGGCCAATCCTACACCTTTGGCCATGTGCAGTGGGGGGTGACCACCCGTGGCTGGGGTGTAGGGCCTGGCCAGAAGCTAGGCAATGTGGACAACCCCCCATGCACACATTGGCTGTAGGTTGTCCGAGGGGGTTGGGTGTATGTCCCGGTTTGAACAAGATCAAGAAATTCACTAAAAAGCACAAAGATTAAAGCAAAGTAATTGTTAGGTATGGTAATAAGATCTTAGCTCACTTAAAAGAAAAAAACAATAAGAAATTCATTGGAAATACCATAGGTTAAAGTGACGTTACAGTCAAGTATTGAAAGGTAAAAGTGACATTATACTCAAGTATGAAAACTAATGCTTACAAACCAAAAAACTCATTAAATTAACCGGTTATAGTTTACTGAGCTAACTATATCTTGTGCCCCCGCCATGCACTGCTTACGATCTCAGACATTACATCACTCATGGCATGTGAAACACAATCATTGATGACGTCACTGATGACATTATGCAGTCATTGAGACACCGTTCAACAGGGTTATGGAACTTGAGGTTATTCAACATGCTACACCTGTGACCAATTTTCTATTCACCTTAATGCGATTACCCTCTTAAAGACTTAACATGACCCGCAATTTTAAGTCAAGAGGTTGACAGGTATGCATTTGCCACTAAAAAGGCACCTTCTGCTAGGCCCTATAGACAAGCCTCAGTAGGCTGGTAAGATACACTACACACATACAAACTAATAGCCATGCTTACAACCCTAGTGTGAGATAAACCACTTCTAAGTGGGACACCCCTAGATTCTATTTATTCAACAGTTTGTAGTTCCTCAACATCTTCAGTGAAGTTCTGGAAATAAAAATCTGCACTTTATAAGGTGTTATAAACAGTGTGGAGAAAATTTTTGAGGCTGCCATTACAGGACAAGGGGATTTTGTCCTAGCGTCCTTAGCTTGTTAAAAAATAAAATATAACATAGGGCGCAGGGTTTAGATTCTATGGGCCTGATTACGATGTCGGAGGGACCGACGGAGGCATCGGGCGGAGGGACCGCCCGCTGCTGTTCCGACGGGCTCCTTGAGCCCATCGGAAATGCTCATGATCCCTTAATGACAGCAGCTTCGCCGTCGGGATTATGATGTCATTTTCCGACAGCCTTTCCATGTCGGCCTCTCCGACATGGAAAATGACTTTGGGGGATCCTCGCAGGGCCCCCTTACCCTCTGACCCTCCGCTCCATTCCAGGAAGAAGAAATAATTGTGGTGTATACAACATCTACAGCACCACCACCGACTAGACCAGGGAAAGAATCAGTTATGTGGCAATTTTGACGTTTTCTCCAAAGCAGAAAAAAAAAAAATCAATGCCTCAAATGTCACATGCCCATTGTGAAATCATGAACTTCATTGGGGTAATTCTGGTCACTACTCCATGAGCATCTCCGGAATGTGGATCAGATTGATGCATCCAAACGACATTGCCTAGGTTGAGCACCAGAGAGAACATTCAGCTGGCGAAGAAGTACAAAGACCACCTGCTGATGTACTAAAACAGCAATACAAGGAGCAGGACTGCAATATGTTGTATTTTACGACATACCGCAAAAAAGGCCCACAAGGTGGTTTTTTCAGGCCATACCAACAAAGGTGTTTTCGCAGAAGCAATGGACACACAATTAAAAGAACACCACCAAATTGGTACAAAAACCATAAAAGGAAAAAGGAAAAAGGTTAAAACATTAAGTAAAAAAATTACTTGAATAAACATTTTTTTTAAATGCTATAAAACTTAATACAAAAGGTTTGTTGCCTCTGCCTCCCTCCCCAGTACCCTCCATTGTGCGGCTGCATTCACCTGCCATCTACCGCCTGTCCTCTGCAGTCCATTGTGCTGCCCCTGCTTCACCCTCCCGTCCTCCAAGGTCAGCCTGTTGTCCCTTTCCCTCCTGTCCGCCCTCTGAGGTCAGCTGGCTGCTCTTGTCCCTCCAGCCTGCCCTTCATGGTTCTTGTGCTGCCACTGCCCCTCCCATCTACTCTCCATGGTCTGTTGTGTTGCCCCTCTCGCCTGTTCTCTGAGGTCATATTGCATCACCTGTCCCTTCCGCCTGTTCTGTGTGGTCCCTTGTGCTGCACATGTCACTTTTGCTTGCCCTCAAAGGTCAGCTTACTTCCCCTGCGCCGACAGCCTCAGCCTGCCCTCCGTGGTCAGTGTGCTGCCCCTGCCTCTCCCACCATCCCTGCGTGATCCGTTCTACTGCTTCTGCTTCCCCGGCGTACTCTCAGAAGTCAGCTTGCTGTTCATGCCCCTAAGGCCCGCCATCCATGATCCCTTGTGTTGTCCCTGCCTCTTCCGGTCTACCTTCTGTGATGAGCTTGATGCCCTGTCCCTCCAGCCTGCCCTCTGCAGTCCCTTATGCTGTCCATCATGATCACCGGGGTATGCAGTTCCTAGTAAGTACGGATTTATCTGCTCAGGTCAGCTAAGGTCCACAGAGTCTGCAGGGAGCATTACTCTGTAGGAACAAATACCCTCACACACCTAGATAGGTGTCATGCTTCATCATTGAGCTTTTGTTCCATGTCGGGCCAGCCTGTCTCTAATTTCCTTATTACAGTTGAGTTGTGACGTCACTAGTCACCTATAATAAAGAAATGACATAGCTACTCAACTGCAATAGGTTACTACACATGACTTCTGACACCACATTGCCTGCACCAGAGCCAGCAGCCAAAGTTAAAGGCAGATCATGGCGCATCATTACAGCTGCAGTTTAAATAAGGAAAATGGAAGCTGTCTTTTCCTACTTCTGATGTTTTTCTGAAAAGTGATTAGCAGAATATTTATGACAACATATTTATTTTGTTACGATATACGTCCTTACAGGAAAGATAGAATCCCTGCATGTTTCTAAACAATCTGAGCCAAACCATTTTCCAACCTAACTTACATTAAACTAATTCTAATATTCTTTTGCAAAAATAATTTACTACTTTTTGGTGTGTTTAATTTTGCAGTATAGATTGCACTTGTATTCTTCTGATCTGCTATGAACATGAAGGAGCAGGACACTGAGGATTTTGAGTTGTTTGTGGGAAGGGTGATGGCAGCACCATGTAATAGAAGTAATAAAATTCCCTCTGCAGTACATTAAAAGGATATCGCAGTCACTTCGCAAATCTATGACCTTACCAAGGAACTTGGCCTTCAGCCTCATTCCTCTCTATGGGCACGGAGCTTCTCTGTGACTTTTAATATCCTTATAAAGCACGACAGGAAGGACTTTATCCCATGTGTATGTTTAGTTAGGATTTTGCTGTGCTTTCTACTAAAAACCCATTTCTTGATTTGCTCAAAATTGTTTGGCTCCTATTAATGGATCTACGTCAAATTTGCCACTGCTCAGCATAATAAACTAAGGTCCAGTATGCCAAATTTCATGCAGTTGCGTGAAGGCGAAAAAGGTTAGGAGGGTTTCTCCCCCCAATTTTAGCTCCATAGGAAGTTTTGCTTGCTTCAGGTTTTGTGAAGATCCTATGGAGGGGGGCTTAAAGTGGGAGGGAAAGTCAAAAATATGTTTGATTTACTAATAACTTTGGCACCATTTGAAGGATCTGCACAAAATTTGACAGTGATGTCGCCTGGTTAGCCTTCTCTTATTTTTAAGTTCATGGAAAACCTTTGGGGGGCAGTTAAAAAGGGGATACTAAATAGTCTTCATTTGCTATTAACATTTCTGTATGTGACAAATCTGTGTACATTTTGACAGAAGCTTAAAAGGATTGGTTTTCTATTGGTATGCCAAGTTTTGTGGCAATCCATAGGGGCTGGGAGAACTGAAGGTGGGGGAAATAAACTTTTTGCTTGCTTATAGCTTTAGTTCTGTTTGAGGATTTTTCATCAATTGTGGCAGGCAGTTAGCAAATTACACTCAGTGCAGTTATATCAGGTTTCATGCAGATTTAGTGGGGGGAGTAGGTTGTGTCGCAGGTCAAAACATGTTTTGTGTTAGTTTCACATAATTACACTTAGCATGTTTAGCCTACTCTTGTTTTTTTCAGTTTGATGGTGATGTTTGATGAATCGTCTAATCAGTGTGGGTACTTGTTCCTATGTGAAGAGGATATAGAAAACGTTAAAGAAAATGTGTGGTTGGAATATATGGTTCCAGGGGGATCTTCCTTATTTGGAAGTGTTGCCCTCATACACCCATGTGGGTGTCATGCTTCATCATCGGGCGTTTTGCTCCTCGTGGGGCCGACGATACAACGGTGATCTCCTTTAGGTAATTTTAAGATCACACTCTCCACCTTACACATTATACCCCACACACCTGCAAGCACCGTCAAGGCTGATACAAGAAAAGATCTCCGGCAAAGAGCCCTCTCGCGGGGCCTGTGGGGCATTGCAGCACCTTACCTTGGAAAGAAGTTGGAGAACATCAAAAAAGACGTGGAGGCCAAGAAGAAACCCCCAAGTGATTGAACCTGTAGTTGATTCTCGATGGACATTTGCTGCCATGCTGGATTAGGAGGGCCTGTGATTGCTGTGGTGCTGCTCACAAGATCTGCCTGGCTCCATACAATGTCTCTGGTTCTAGCATTTCCCATGTGTTACTGTGCGGTGTGTATGCCATTGCTTTTGCCTTCTTCGCCGTCCGAGGTGACGGAGAATTTAAGGTGCTTAGTGGCTTCTGAGACTTATTTGGAATATCAATTATAGTGAGGAGCACGGCTACTGGACCTTAATCTGGCTCTTAGTCTCCCTCTTTTTGATTCATGATGTTTGAAGAATCTGCATGAAATGCGGCAGGTAGCATATTAAGATCAGTGTAGGCCAGGCAGCCCTGCGACCCATCTCCACTGCATACAGCGGAAATGGGTTGTGTGAAGGGTGTGGCCAAAGGTTGTTTGCACCACAGACTGGGTATCTGGCAGGGGACTATGGAACATTGTAAAACAAAACCATGAAATTCACTGAAAAAACATCTGTTGGAGATAAGGTATGGGTTGGCAGTTATAGTATGCAACGCACAATGCATACCATAACTCACCCCTGCCCGCACAATGCTCAGTACACCCCTTAGCCAATGGCATGTAGCGAGATGGGTGCAAACGTAGCCAAAGGCTGTGTGCAAACCAGAATGGGTACACGGAAGGGCACTACGGTACATCATTAAAATAATTCACAGAAAAAATCTTAGTTGGAAATCAGGTATGGTTCGGCAGCTATGGTTTTAATGCACAACGCACACCCTCACCCCCTTCCACCCACCATGCTCAGTACACCCTTTAGCCAAAAGCATGTAAAAAAAAAAAGCTTTTTACAAAGAATAAGACATGCCGGTTGCATGATTTATGGTGTGCATTGTCCGTTGCATTGCCCAATTTCAGAGATTTTTCGTTCTTTGTGCTCACTGAATCATAGCTGACCTAAAGCTGTGGTTTTTCCAGTGTGCATTTGTATATGTAGATATGTCCAGAGCATGTATGTAACTAGTGCGCTGAATTCAGATTAATAGGTATGATGAAGAGAAAAAGCTAGTGAATGAAATAAGGAATAAAATAGGCAAAGCAAATGTACTCGCAGCAAACAAATGACATCAGGAGTATCATCAACTCATTCCTGAAGGAAGGATAATGTTCAAATGCAGCCTTAGTGGTAAGTTCCAGAGTCATAGACCGGGCCAATTGATAGGAACCAAATATAGCGTGTAGGAACCGTGGACTTAACCAAAGATCCAAGTTCAAGGTCCTGAGAATAGTGTAAAGGTACTCTGCATTTAAATTAAACTACAGTATAATCTTAAACACAAAATGATAATGTAATGTACGATTAATTGAGTTATCTCAAGGTGCACTAAAATGAACCAATGTTTAGATCAAAGAAGAAAAAAGTCAGAAAAATTTGTGTGGTCAGGGATAAAAAACAATATATAAATGACGAGATTGACGGCAGAAAATACTCAATCTGTTCAGGCATTTAAAACCGCGCAAGTGATGTATCGCTGGTGCAGATATTTGTACAGCCACAACAGAGGTTTTCGAGAAATGACAGAAAAAATGCAGTAATGAGTGTTCCTCAAAGTAAGGATTTTGTGACTGACCTTCGCATATGAGGATAGAAATTGTAGTACAATTAACAACTACAAACAAAAAACATGTACACTATTTACAAAGAAAAGTGCTCGGTAGCACGCAGCAAATATTCCACTACAGAGACGCCACGAAGGAGCAGGTAACATGGACATACAAATTCAGCGATCTTAAAACGGATCCACTCTTGGCTGGTAGTCCAGTGAAACTGTCAAAAAAGGAGTAAGACCGGTTTTGAGCAAGTCAATACAGACTAGCAATGGCCTGTGGAAATTTTACCTTTTAAGCATGTGACAATGGAATTTTGGGGTGGCCTGAGATGAAAGGAACATGACTTAGGGCCCGATTTATAACTGGCGGTCATTTCTAGAGCATTGGCAGGAACAGCAGTCATGGTGGTTCCAGTTAATGCTTTTCACAGTTTGCTGCAGGGCTCAGTCTACATGACGGAACCTTGCAACAAACTGAGAAAACAAAACAAACAAAAAGAAAATCCTAAAACAGGATTTAAAAAAAAAAAAAAAATAGGAAAATGCCACCCACGCCATGGGAGGCATTTCCCATGGCGAGGGCTAAATTTTCAATTTTTTACTGTCACTTACTACCTGGGTTTGCCTGGCGGTGACGGTCAGTAAAAAAACAGCTATATGTCCCCCATCCTAACTGGGTGGAAAGACATATAGGCAATTAGCTGATGGCCCGGAGGTTTGGCTACGGTAGTGATGCAGGAGTTGCTCCCGTAGCCAAGACTATGGCCCTCCCACATATAAATCGGGTAGAACACTATGTTGGCGGGGAGAAAACCCTGTCGCGACAAATTAGACTCTCTGCCAATATATTAATCGGCCCCTCAGGGTCTTAATTATGTCTTAAAAACCAATCTCAGTCAATGAAAAGAACAACATGAAAATACCTCTCTACTTTATGTGATATTGTATTAGCAACTATACACAATATGGCTCTAACTAAGGAGTGCGGTTCTATCAGAAGCCTTAGATGGTCGCAGGATCCTGGAATAAAAGCATCAACTTACACAGGCCAGGGACACGTTATCAAGTGCCACATGGAAGCGAGGACTGATATTAGACATCCAAAATACCTACAAGGCGAAGCCTGCTCAATTGACCAAGATAGAGGACTCTATATTTGTTCACATTTGCTTTGAGGTCTTCTTTTCCGAACTTTGCTCTTTTGCTTTTTAGCTGCATGCTTGCATTAAATAATTTAGCAGCATTTATTGAAACAATCTCATTTCAGCTGAATACTAAGCAGTGGATGCTCACAAAGTGTAACATTCATGTGCTCAGATTCCCATGTGAATTGGATGTCTATTATTTTTGCTCTATAAATAATATTTTATATCCAGTAACAAATAAAAATTTAGAAAATACCACAAAATTAAATACCAGTGAAAAGGGAAGCTGAATTAATTGAATTGTTCAAAATCTAAAATTATCCCTCATATGTTTGAGCAGTGCACACTGGCACAAAGGACTGCTTACCCAGTGTCCCGGAGTTCTTCCAGATTTGAGGCATTCCATTCTGAACCCTGTTGCAAAAATGACAAAGCACAGCAGTTTAAAACACTTTTCAGCCCTTTACAACAGAAAATGCCCGTTTATAATAGTCACAAATTAAAGGATGCTTCATCGTTTTACAAAATACATTTCTTGACTATTTTCATATACTTTGATGACGACAAGATGGCTCATTGAGTTAACCACCCGCTGCTAATATCTGATGAGTTGGAATCCAGGCCTGGTCAACTCAAACATTCACCCTTCCAAAGTAGATCTATTGAGTAAAACCTACTAATACCCGTTCCTGTTTATTGGCACTACACTTAGAAACAGAGGTGTGGTGCAATGGCCAGAGCGGCTGACTCTGGAGCACGGAGCTCACGGTTCGACTCCCGGTGGCAGCTCAGCTCAGCACACTGTGACTCTGGGCAATAGCTCACTTAATCTCCCCGACGGCTCCCAGCACTTTTAGACCCCTAGGGGTGATTAGTTTGTGCTTTTCAAATACCAGATACAGTAATAAGCAACAGACCTTGTAAAATATATTATATTTCCTCCACCATATATGAATGACTCAGACCTGGTTCTGGTACCGCTTCAGTACCAAATACAATAATTTATACTAAGTACATTTCTACACCATTCCCCAAACCCGCCCCAAACCCCCACAGCCAACACATGCTAATGTTATCGCCCACCCAACCAGGAGCTGACGAGAAAATAATCAAGGAGTAAACAGGAATAAACAAAAAAAGCAATGTTCAACGCAGTGACAGAAGGATACTTGAGTCTAAGCGCCATCTTAGACAGGTGGTTTAAACAGCACTCAGTGGTAGCAACTGTACACAAGTCTGGAAGATGTTTTACAAGAAGGAGGGTGTGTGACCAAGCAAGATGGCCCCTGCCGAGATTCTGCGTCTCTAACTTGAAATCCAACAACATCCTACATATCCTGGATGTAAATGGAGCACGTGAGCTGTGGAGTGGTTCGGTGTCGCTGGCAGACGCAGTGCCCTTTGGCGCAAATGGAGCAGAACAGAAGGTGATTGCGTTGAAAGTGAAACACACTGTTTGCTCCAGGGCTGGTGCTGTAGGGCTCGCTGGACCTGCTGCGATACAGAGAGTGAAGACAAGATGGTGGCTGCGGTAAATTGATCCTCACCCGTTGCCCACTGCGCACACCAGGTGCAGGCGGGGAGAGGACCAATCTGATCCTGCTTGCGTGGTGATGCAGACAGCTTGGCTTACCAACAATGGGTTTGAGGTGTGTGAAACTGTCCTCAGAATCCCAGCGGAGCAGAACAGACTGCAAAACAGCTTTTTTTTGTCCCTGTGAGAGTTGACACTCTGCCTTTAGGATATGGAACCACGACTGCTTCTGCACCAAATAGTTTTCCTACTAAAGTTGAAGACATAATATGTCATTACTTAAAGGATTGATGCAGATAAAGAACAGGCCATTGGATTATAAGATCTGGAGGTCTCTGAACACAAACTCATTAACACTGTAAATATAACAAAATGGTGTGAGATATGGTAAGCATGGCACAAAACAACACTATCATCAATTATTTAATTGTCCTAATAGGCAGGCAGCCAGCAGCAGATCAAGCAAATATTGTCAGCAATTAGGAATTCAAAAGAATCCCTAGAAAAAGAAAATTAACTCATTCACTATAGAGGCAACCCTGCTCCACATGGATGTGAGGAAAATCACAGATAAAGTATAAATGACTGAAATGGAGGTGAAAGCTCTGTGGGAAGAGGAGCCTCAGTTGGGAGATTTTGTCGCTGCACAAACACTAGTGATGAGACAACTGGAAGGCAGAGCAGAGGAAGCAGAGGGGCGTTCTAGGTGGAACAGCCTCAGATCTGGAGTGCTCTAAAGGAACCTCAGCGGAGGGGTTCCTTGAAGATTAGATAAAGGAGAACCTTGTAATACATGATCTTTCTCCTTGCTTCCTAGTGGAAAGGACACACAGGGCCCGGAATAGGACTCCAGTTCTTCCCCCTAGTGCTGCTGCTCAAGCAATCACTGCTAGATTTTATAATCAAAGGGATAGAGACAGAATCCTTCAGCATGCCTGTGGGGCAGCAGGTCCACGATTTGAAAATCACAAGAAAGGTTCAAATGCAACACAAAGCGTTGGTTGAAGTTGAGTATCAACTGGGAGTAATGGGAATAAAATATATGCTTCATAACCCCTCGAAATTGAAAATCCACTTGGAAACTAGGTGCCACTTTTTCTCTATCCCAAATGGGTCTGGGAATGGTTTGAAAGAGGAGTCAAATTACAACTACTCAGGACTAAGTCCTAAGGATCATCAGCCAATGGCTAAAGAAGGCACGCTAAACTTCTCCTGCAGTGCACATCGCAGCCGAGCCCTGATGAGAGTGGTCCTCGAATATATCAGTGCAGGAAGATGGCCCCTTTAAAGAGGAAAGACTGTTGGCTGTGGATGGAACTGGCAACGAGCAGGACACTCACCTTGAGGACATCAATATGCCTCAAGATGACGAACCTTGAGCAGATATCCTTGCCCAAGGGAGACTGATATCATGATAAATAAATAGGGACACATTTTCTTCCTGAAGTGATAATAGTTACATAAAGCTCTTGATAACAGTGAAAGTCACAAGGAAAAGAAGTCGCATAGTTTCTTGAAACGAATGTACTGTCCCTCTCAGGCTTAAAGGGCCAGGACTTCCTTTAAGCTCCGCTGTCCGTCTCAGGCCTCCTTAGTTTCTTTTACTGTTGTACTCACTGATGCATGTACAACCTATTCATGCATCCTACATAATAATAATAATAATAATAATAATCAGGAAGACTAGGTTTGAATCACGCATCAGGCCCATTTACGCAGCAATGACCTTAGTACGCAATAAAACATGAATGTTCCCTACATTTTTATCCCTGACAAACTGATTATTTAAATGAGCCACCAATGAGCCAAGCAACAATAGCATAACTATGTTTAAAAAACACAAAACTGCACTAGCTTTTAAAAGGTTGTGAGCAACTTTTATAACACTTTAATAGCTAATCTGACTTTTCTTTAAGTTATGAACGTTATTAGGATTTAAGGAAAGGAGAATGCTACTTACCACAGTATGCATCTGTTCTTGGCATGTAGAGCTGTAGAGTCACATGCTGTGCAGAGCTCGCCATCTGGTGTTGGGTCCGGATGTTTGCACTTTGTTTTTCTTCGAAGTCTTTCCAGTCACGAGGTAGGTGACTCCTCCTTTCGGTGATAGTGCGCATGGGCATCGACTCCATCCTTAGATTGTTTTGCCGCAGAGGGTGATGATCGAGTTAGTAAGAGTAGTAAATAGAGATGTCCATGTGCATTATATCTAAAGTACTGCAAATGGTATAGGTACCCGGGGAGGCGGGCGGGCGCATGTGACTATACAGCTCTACATGCCAAGAACAGATGCATACTGTGGTAAGTAGCATTCTCCGTTCGAGGCATGTGAGCTGTAGATCACATGCTGTGCATAGACTATATAGCAGTTATCTCCCAAAGCGGTGGCTAACCTGTAGCTGTTGCAGCTGTTTGAAATAGTGTACGTAAAACTGCTTGGCCCACTCTAGCTTGCTGTCTAGCTAAGACATCTACACAGTAGTGTTTTGTAAATGTGTGTGGTGTAGACCATGTTGCAGCTTTGCAAATGTCATCTATGGGTATATTTCCTAAAAATGCCATAGAAGCCCCTAGCTTGCGAGTGGAGTGCGCTCTAGGGGGGAATTGTTAATGTACGTTTTGCTTTAATATAGCATGTTTGAATGCACTTGACTATCCACCGTGCAATACCTGATTTTGATATAGGATTGCCTTTATGAGGTGGAGCAAAAGCAACAAATAGTTGCTTGGTTTTACGGAAAGGTTTTGTCCTTTCAATGTAGTAGAGTAATGCCCTTTTCATATCCAAGGTGTGTAGAGCAAGTTCTGCCACAGAATCTGGTTGAGGGAAGAACACAGGTAACTCGACAGATTGGTTGATATGAAAGGCAGAAATTACTTTAGGTAGGAACCTTGGGTTGGTTCGAAGGACCACTTTATTTTGGTGTATTTGTAATAAGGGTTCTTCTACAGTTAGTGCCTGAAGCTCACCCACTCTTCTCAGTGATGTGATAGCTATGAGGAAGGCTACCTTCCAAGTGAGAAATTTCAGTTCACACCTATGCAATGGTTCAAAAGGTGGATCCATTAGTTTGGTAAGGACAATATTCAGATTCCACACTTGAGCAGTTGGAAGTCTTGGGGGAATGATTCTTTTAAGTCCTTCCATAAATGCTATAATAGCAGGCACTCTAAAAAGGGACAGATGTTGTCTGTTCTGTAGATATGCAGCTATTGCAGCGAGATGTAAGCGTATGGATGTATACGCTAAATTGCTACGCAGTAGATAGCAAATTATGTTTTGTATTGAAGCATCAAGTGGGTTGATATGATTGTTATTACAGTATATCACAAACCTCTTCCACTTTGCTGCATAGCATGCTCTTGTGGTAGGGCGTCTAGCCTCTTTGATGATATTCATGCAGTCTGGCGGAAGATTGAGGTAGCCAAACTCTAAGATTTCAGGTGCCAGATCGCAAGGTTGAGATGACCGGGATGTGGATGTCTTATGTCTCCATGGCTCTGAGTGAGGAGATTGGGAGTAAGATGTAGTTTTCGGTGAGGAACTACTGATAACTCCAACAGGGTTGTGAACCAGGGTTGACGGGCCCATGTGGGAGCAACTAGGATTAGTGTCAAGGAGTGTTGTTTGAGTTTTCGAACCACTAATGGAATGAGTAGGAGAGGCGGAAAAGCGTAGGCAAATATCTTTGACCAATTCATCCATAGTGCATTGCCTTTGGACAATGGGTGTGGATACCTGTCTGCGAAGTTTGGGCATTTTGCGTTTAGGTGTGTGGCGAACAGATCTATCTTTGGGAAGCCCCACATTTGAAAGAATGGGAGGAGAACCTGAGGGTGGAGTTCCCATTCGTGGATCTGGTGTCGCTGACGACTGAGCAGATCTGCAATCTGGTTGTTTACTCCTGGAAGGTGTTCTGCAAGGAGATACATTTTGTGACTTATTGCCCATCTCCAGATGGATTGAGCTAGTTGTGACAGCTGGAGAGAGTGTGTCCCTACCTGTTTTTGTATGTAGTACATTGCTGTCATGTTGTCTGTACGTATTAGGACAGCTTTGCCTACTAGATGAAGTTGAAACGCTTTGAGCGCTAGAAAAATCGCTAGCAGCTCTAGATGGTTTATGTGGAGTTGCTTTTGTTGCAGAGTCCACATGCTCTGAATGGTATGTTTTTGGAGATGAGCTCTCCAGCCAGTGAGTGATGTGTCTGTTGTTAGTACTATGTGTGGAACCGGGTCGATGAAGGGCCGCCCTTTTGAAAGGGTTTGTGTATTCCACCACTGCAGAGAGCGATGGGCGCGGCCGTCCACCAACACCAGATCTGATAATCGACCCTGAGCCTGGTTCCAATGACGTGCTAAACATTCTTGGAGAGGACGCATTTGAAGTCTTGCGTAAGGTACGATTATGATGCAAGACGCCATCATTCCTAGTAATTGCATGAACACTCGAGCTGGTAATGAGTGTTGGGGCCGAAACTGAGAGATTAGAGTCTGCATGTTGCGGATTCTGGCTGGGTTGGGACACGCTAGAGCTTTTTGAGTTTGTGGCTCCTAGATACTCCTGTATGTTGGATGGTTGTAGATGAGACTTGGTCAGGTTTACGGTGAACCCAAGTTCATGGAGTAGTTGCACAGTTTTTTGAGTGTGGTGTAGGCAGCTTTGTTGCGAGCTGGCTTTTATGAGCCAGTCGTCTAGGTATGGGAAAACGTGAATTTGTTGTCTTCATAGACGAGCTGCGACTACTGCCAAGCACTTTGTGAAAACCCTGGGTGTGGTAGTTACTCCGAATGGAAGGATCTTGAATTGATAATGCTGACCCTCTACCACGAACCTGAGGTATTTGCGGTGAGCAGGGTGTATAGGAATATGGAAATAGGCGTCCTTTAAGTCCAGAGTGAATAGAAAGTCGCCTTGTTGAAGTAGTGGGAGCACTTGCTGAAGTGTGACCATGTGAAAATGGTCCGACTGAATGTATCAATTTAGTTCTCTGAGGTCTAGTATCGGCCTGAGAGAACCATCTTTTTTGGGAATTAAGAAGTACAGGGAGTATACCCCGGACCCTTGGTATTGTAAGGGGACTAGCTCTATAGCATGTTTTTCCAACAGAGAGAGAACCTCCTGTCTGAGGAGGGTGATATGTAGGCCTGGGAGGTGAACTTCGCTCCGTTCGTGGAGTTTTCTGCACTCCGCGGCGCTCGCGCAGTGCAGAAAACTCCGCTTCGCGATGTGCAGCAGAGTTTTTTCCCCGCTCGCGATCCCGAGCGGTAAGTTTGCGATCGCGAAGAGTAAGTTCGCGAGCGCGAACTGCCGCTAGGGTAGAATTTCTACACGAGCAGCAGGAATACCAGCACAAACTGCAGTTCGCACTGCACTCCGCCACTCGCGGAACTTTGCTGAGTTTTTTTTGTAACTTCGCGGAGTTTCGCGTAGCAAAACTCCGCGAACTACGCCCAGGCCTAGTGATATGTTCTTGTGACATTGTATGTGTTCTTGGAGGAATATTTGGGGGAATGTCTGTAAGCTCCAGGCAGTAACCATATTGGATAATTTGTAGTACCCACTTGTCTGAGGTGATTGAATTCCAGACAGGTCGGAACTGAGAGAGATGTCCCCCGACAGGAGTGGAATGTTAGGGGGGTACCTGAAGGAAGTCACTGCTTGTTTGCAGGGGAAGTCCGTGTGGAGGTGCCTCTGCCTCTTCCCTTTCCGTTGTTTCCTCTGAACCCACCTCGAAAATAGCCTGTTGATGAGGGTGATTGGTTATTACCCTTGTAAGAGGTGGAGGGGTTTTGTGTGGATACAGTTTTGGAACCACCCCTGTAAAAGGAGCGACAAAAGGAACCCCTATTTGTGGATGACTGCAAAGCCCCCATGGACTTTGTGACCTTTGTGTCTTTTTTCATTTTCTCCAGCGAGGTATCAACTGCTGGGCCAAAGAAATGTTCTTTATCAAATGGTTGATTGAGAATGGAGGTTTGCACCTCAGGCTTGAATCCTGAGATTCTCAACCAAGCATGCCTGCGTAGTAGTACGCTAGTGTTTACTGCACGAGCTGCCTTGTCTGCGCGTCTAGGTCACATCTGATGGGAGTATTAGTAATGAGTTTGCCTTCCTGGATAAGATCATTAGCCCTAGTCTTATGCTCATCAGGGAGAAATTGCATGAGCTTTTCTAGCTCATCGTGATGAGCCCTATCGTACCGGGCCAACACAGCTTGTGTATTAGCAATGCGCCAATGATTGGCCGCTTGGGAAGCTACTCTTTTGCCCGAGGCATCAATTAGCTTGGACTCCTTGTCAGGAGGAGGGGCCTCCCCTGGGGTCTGTGAGTTAGCTCTCTTGCGTGCGTTGGAAACCACAAGAGAGTCTAAGGGCAACTGACCTTTGATGTAAGTGGGGTCAATAGGTGCAGGTTTATACTTTTTCTCCACCCCAGGTGTAATTATTCTTGCCCTTACAGGGTCTTTGAATATTTCATCTGCATGCTTTAACATCCCTTTGAGCATTGGCAGTGTATGAGTGGCTTTCTGACATAGAAAGTCCTTCTTGGATCCGAAGGCGGGGCGTCGGGCCGAAGCTCTTTAGACGGCGTGTCTTTGTCCTTACTCGCCGGTTTTGGCGTCGAAGGTTTCGGTTCCGAAGCTTTCGGTGCCGAAGGTGGATTTTTCGATCCCGATGGGACTGGCACCGAGAGATGTTTCGGTTTGTCTTTCGGTGCCGACGGTGTTGGTTGGGCACCGATATGGGGCCGACTCGAGCCGAAAGGCTTTTCTTTGTGTTTCGGTGCCGGGCCCGAGGGCGGGGCGTCCGAAACTTTTTGTCGGTGCCGACCTTGGCCCTAAGGCAGAGGAGGGACCGGAGCCTTTTTCTTTGTTTGTTGAGGGGCTAAGGGGGTATCTTTACTCATGTTACGTTGAGCCGGAGTAATCTGCTCCTCTTCTTCCATGCCGGAGTCGGCTTCGGACACGGAGATATGTTGTTCTTCTTCTTCGGCTCCTTGAGCGTGATGTTTTGTGTCGGAATCTTCACCGAGGATGTCCGGTGCGGAGCCGCTTTGATGTTGCATTTCGTGACGTCGAGCCCGAAGGTCACGAAGCGTCTTCTTCGATCGAAACGATCGGCACGCTTCGCAGTCTTTCTCGTCGTGTTCTGGGGACAGGCAGAGGTTGCACACTTCGTGCAAATCGGTGCGTGGAAATTTAGCACGACACCCGGGGCAGAGTTTGAAAGGAGTCAGTTCCATCGACTGCTAGCGCTGTCGGCGCGGGTAGGCCCGACGGCCCGCCACGAGTTTTCCGATCGAAGTTGTCTTGAGTCGAGGCGATACGCGAAGAATGGGAAACGGCGATCGATAACAATACCGTTGAGGGTAGTGGATTGCAAGTCGAAGGGGTCCGAGAAACGGTGCCGAACCGGAGAACAGCAATACACATCCGAACCCGATGGCGGAAAAAAACAATCTAAGGATGGAGTCGATGCCCATGCGCACTATCACCGAAAGGAGGAGTCACCTACCTCGTGACTGGAAAGACTTCTTCGAAGAAAAACAAAGTGCAAACATCCGGACCCAACACCAGATGGCGAGCTATGCACAGCATGTGTTCTACAGCTCACATGCCTCAAACAGTTGTTTTGAGTTGAGAAAACGTTATAAATAATTTTTATAAACTTGACAGCCCTTTGCTGTTAAGTTTCATCATCAATAAATATGTACAATTAAGATCAGCGTAGTTGACACACCACATCACAAAAAAGAGTAAAGAAAAGTCAAAACTAAATTATTAGGCCTTTAAAACAGCACAATGTTTTCATTTACAATATTCAATTTTCGCCTCCTCAAACATTACTTATGTGCGTCTGCAGAGGGGACATCAGCAAGAACCCCACGTGTGTCTCACATTACTGGCCTTTCACAATATTGGAGAATCTGCATATTTAATAAGGTCCATATTTGTGTAGAACAGCAATACTTATGTCTCGCTGACTGTGTGCATTCCCTCTGCCAGGAAATGTGTTTCAACCTTGAGTTGTAAAGTCTTTGCAGTTTGGGAAAAGTAAAACCAAATGGGCTTCAGTTTCATGCAAGGGACTGTCACGTTTACAGTAGGAAGTGCTCTATTCAAACATTCCTGTGTCACTGCTTCAAGCAGCAAAATATCTCAATAATCCTGGGGGCACATTGTCCAAGATGTTCAAATAGATCCCAATCAGCACCCACAAAACTGTCATGCACCCCTTGTTGTGTAGTTCCTACAAATCTAGATAGGATCTGCGCGTTTAGACAACATAACCTAAGGGATTGGTGTCCAGACTGATTCCAGACACCCTCAAAGGATATGTTAGCCTTTGGACCAGCTAGCTCACAGTGCCACCATAAGCCCCACAACCTTACCAAGGAGCGAATAGTTTCTGGCAACTATGAAGAGGACAATCCTGAACCCTTAGAGATCTTGGAAACAGTACAGTACTTTTCGCTCAGTCACGTGTGCTCACGTAGTCTTCAGAGAAATACACAGAATAAACGATGGGGACGTTTTCAATAAGCATTTATTGAACCACCGTTCTTCTAGTATAAAATACGTGTGCTGCAACAACCATTAGACAAAAATAGATATATACGATTACGAGCACCAACAGAGTAAATAAAAGGTAGAATTCTACCATGGTGCTTAAACAGTGAATATATGCAGGCATTTAGCTACGTGACAGTAATCAAGCGCACTCCTAAGATTCAAATCCTAGCTAAGTGTACCTATGTGTACCAAGCATGTATGTAGGTGTAAAGCCTAGAATCCCCTAAGAAAGAGCCAACCCCATTACCTGATGGGAGAGAACAAAGGACCCCGTTTTGGTCTCGAGTTGGACACCCCGCAAGGGATGTCAGACCACTGTGTGCTGGAGTTTCTGCGTGCAGGGACTTCAGTGTCTTGTGTCAGCATGGAAGCTTCTCCTCTGGTTGCCGAGTGAAGATGTTCTTCTTTTATACCCTCAGGGGTTCTACCTAGATGTGTAATGGTACCGTGGGCCTGTCGTCCAAGGATGACAGTAGCAGTTACTTTTGTAAAGAGTTATTATACAGAAGATGGTAATCCTGCAGACAGAGGATTAAGATATGATACTAAGAATCCTCATGTATAATAAATGAGGCTAGTCTTCGAAGAAAAGCACACAACATTTATTCGGCACATAACTAGGTAAAAGGTCAGCGCCAGAACCGTTATGTAGAGCAAGGTAGGACAAATGTAGGTAAAAGGTTGTGCAGCTACAAAGGCCTATATTGGGGCTCATAACAGCCCTCGTCACAAGCAAGCTGTACTCCGGGAATACCCTTTATGCTAGGATCAACAAAAACTCACCAGAAAGCCTCAGACTATTCAGAATTCGGCAGCCAGAATCACTCTCAACCTCCCACACCGCACTCACATCACACTTGACAGAGCTCCACTGGCACCCCATATACAAACGAGTACAACTGAAACTTCTCATTCATACTTTCAAAGCACTGCATAACACTGGCCCAGCATACCTCAACAATCGCATCTGCTTTCACAAACCTTCCAGACACCTCCACTCATCCGGACTCCTACTTGCACAAATCCCACACATACGGAAAACCAGATCAGACGGTCGAGCCTTATCCTACATTTCTCTTAAGGCGTGGAATGACTTGCTGCTACACATAAGCGGCTCCTACTCACTTCTTGAATTCAGAAAGAAGATGAAGACATGGCTTTTCAAGCAGTCCCACTAGGCTCTAGGTTTGGCTAGACTCATACCTGCTCAGCCCCAAGATACCATCCCGGATGATAATGAACTCTACAAATCTGCATAACATAGCATATCTGTACATCAAGCTGGCTTTACCTTCCAAATGGAAAGCCTTTATGGGTGATGCTGTCCCAGAAAGAATTCTTTAGTATTCGTAAATGTCCAAAAGACACTACAACTGGGGTATTCCATTTACAGTAAGGTCAATCGCACTGACCTGGTTCACATATCAAACCGCAGAGTGTTTCTCACATTATACAGAGTGGCACCTCATCCAAGTGTTTAGCCATGTTGAAAGATATCCTCAGACCCTGTGCATTCTTAGTTCCGATGGCAGCATGTGGTGTATTGTCTGGTCCTTATGGATCAATTTCTTATAAAATGTATTGTCTGCACCAACAAAACAACACTAATTCCACACCTTCAGACTTCAACTCCAAATTTCACAGCTGTATCCATTTTAGCCCTGTATACTTCAATACCCAATAAATAGCTCCAGTCACTGGCCAATAGTTCCTGCATCACCCTAAATATCTGCTTACATGGGTGTTAGAAAGTTACTTTCCAGAAGCCAGGCCTGCAAGCATCTTAGAACTACTTCACCAGATAACTTGGCAGCTGCAGCAATAAGCGATACTGGGGCTTGTTTGGAGTTGGGTGGGCTCTTGTCCTGAGTAGGACAATACAAATGCCTCCCACACAAAGAAAGGAAGTGCACTGTTCGTAAGGGGTATCTGTTTTCAGAAAAAGGTTGGTTTTGAAAGAAACAGGTTTGCAGGACGGGGCCAAAGCAACTTGGTGACCAACTGGCAAGCTTCTGTGCAACCAGCGATGCACAGGGGGCAGTAAATTCCCTGCCAGGGAGGTGGGGATCTCATATTATGGTGTGCCGTCGGGAGCGCAATCCAGGGATATCACTAGGCTGGCCTGCCACCTGCAGAGTAAATAACATCCAAGGTCTTGTTGTTACTTAGAATGAAAGGGGCACTCTTTTACAGTGCTGAAAATAACTTTTGATAAACTAATCAAGCGATCCTAACTTTGTTTTTTTAAGAGATTCTAAAAATTACTGGGTAATTGTTACTAAATTGTAATATGTGACTTTTTCAATCTGTTACTAACCAGTTGCCATGGTTTAAAAGTGAGTATTAGTTATATATAACATTAGACTATCACAGTGATCTCAAAGTTTTTGAATAAATTGATGTTGTGGCGGTTAGCAGAGAAAAATCTTTGCTGCATATATGTTATTTGTAAATTACATTTGTTCCAAAGTGTATGAAACTGAAATTGTGTGGCGTAATTTAGCAGAAATTTAAATTGCCCAATTTCAAACATATACAATTAGAATGTCAATGCTCATTTTATCTTACAGTTCCAAGGCTTTGCTCTGCACAAGGCATTCACAATGCCATGGAACATCAACAGGGGAACTAACTCCAAGTTCATATGACAACAGCAGTGGCATGTAATACTTTGTGTTAGATTGTTTTTGAGTACAACAAAGGTGAGCTTAAGCAAACACATAATTAAGGAATCCAAAGAAAAGAAAGAGAGTGCATTTCAATGTTTCCACTCATAAATAAGCATGGGAGTTGCATTTCATTAAGGGCCCTGCACAGGCATGAGTCATCAAAATCCAAATATTTATCATTTGCTTCCGCGAGTATGACTATTGAACAATATTAGGTGTGGAATTTGTATTGCTCAACACCTGGGACATAAGGATTGCTGTCCGGGATAAGGTGTTTTAATGTCTATTTAGTCCGCTTGACCAGCAGAACTTCTCTTTTGCCCTCCTGCTCTTCGGAGTGCAGCAAAGTTGGTAATTTCAGAATACAAAAATCTTTTTTTATGCTGCTTTTGATCAGCAACTGAAGTAACATGGTACGTAGGACCTGCACCACAGGATAGAACCAATTAGTGATGCAGCAATTTAGATTGTTACCTTCTATTGTAAAGTCCGTTTTTTTCACAATTGAGTTTTAAACAGCAGTTAGCCGTCTATTTAGCAAGAGCTGTGAGGTTTTCCTTTGGTGGAGCTGCTGTCGAGCGATGTTCTGGGGCTACTGGACATGACCAGCTGAGTGTCTGCAGCATAAGATACCAGAGTGAGACCGAAGATCTTTACAATGTCTGCAAAGGGTTGAATATAAATATTGAACAAGGTGGAAGATCCCAGAGGAACCCCACACTTCCGAGGCAAGGAGTCGAAGTAAAAGGGCTTGTCACAGATCTGAATAATCCGATCCTGAAGGAAGGGGGCAAACCATTTTCATGCCAAATATGTCACCCCAGAGTTACGTAACCTCTCAAGCAAAATCACACTGGAAACAGTGTCAAAAGCGGCACTAAGATCTAATAGGATTAAAGCTGCAGTACTGCTTTGATCTAATGTTAGTTTGAGGTCCTTGGCCACAGCCAAAAGTACAGACTCAGTACTGTGACCAAGACAGAATCCTTACTAAGAAGAATGAAAAAGGATGCTCTGCTCCAGAAATTCAGACAATTGCTTATTAACATGTTTTTCTAAAACCTTACCAGTGAAGGGAAGAAGTGAGATGGGTCTGTAATTTTCCAGTTCGAAGGGATCCAAGGAACATTTATTTATTTTTTTACCAAAAGTTTTACTATTGCATGTTTCCAAGCTTCAGGCACCAAAGGGAACAATTCAAGAGGTGCCTTGGTGCAGGGTGGATAATTACTGCAGGCTGGTTCCTAATATTAGTGGGGAGGGACTGGGGTGCACAGTCTCGGCGGAGAGCCTGATTTGATCCTGTTGAACAGTACCACTAGATCTTCGTCTTCTACAGGGAGAAAAAGGAGAGATTTTCTTTGGGGTCTCAGGTAGACCAGAAATATTTCCCAGGAAAGAATTAGTTGCTTGGCCAGGAAAGGAGGCATGCATATATCCAATATTTTCCTAGAACAAAATCTGGCTAAATCATTGCAGCAGGCTAGCGAGGGTGCCACTTCTGGATTTTTAGAAGATGGATCGATCATAGATTTAACTATTATAAATACTTCTTTCGCTGAGTTAGCAGCATTGTCAATCGTTTAAGCTAAAAACCTGCCCATGTTCGTCTAATAGCATAAGGAAAATGCTACTTACCCAGTATGCATCTGTTCTTGGCATGTAGAGCTGTAGATTCACATGCTTTGCCTAAGTCTGCCATCTAGTGTTGGGTCCGGATGTTTGCACTTTGTTTTTCTTCGAAGAAGTCTTTTCCAGTCACGAGGTAGGTGACTCCTCCTTTCGGTGACAGTGCGCATGGGCATCGACTCCATTGTTTAGATTGTTTTCCCGCAGAGGGTGAGAATGGAGTTAGTAAGAGTAGAATAGAGATGTCCATGTGTATGTATCTAAGTAAGATATTACTGCAACAGATATAGGTACCTGGGGAGGCGCATGTGAATCTACAGCTCTACATGCCGAGAACAGATGCATACTGGGTAAGAAGCATTTTCCATTCGAGGCATATGAGCTGTAGATCACATGCTTTGCATAGACTATACAGCAGTAATCTCCCAAAGCGGTGGCTAACCTGTAGCTGTTGCAGTTGTTTGAAAGAGTGTACGAAGAACTGCCTGGCCTACCCTAGCTTGTTGGTTTGCTAACACATCTACACAATAGTGTTTTGTGAATGTGTGAGGTGTAGACCATGTTGCAGCTTTACAGATATCAGCTATGGGAATGTTTCCTAAGAAAGCCATAGAAGCCCCCAGTTTGCGAGTGGAATGCGCTCTAGGGGGAATTGGTAAAGTCCTTTTTGCGTTTGCATAGCATGTTTGAATACATTTGACTATCCACCGTGCGATACCAGATTTAGAAATGGGATTGCCTTTGTGAGGTGGAGCAAAAGCAACAAAGAGTTGTTTAGTTTTACGAAAAGGTTTTGTCCTTTCTATGTAATAGAGTAATGCTCGTTTAACATCTAAGGTGTGTAGAGCACGTTCTGCCAAAGAATCTGATTGAGGAAAGAACACAGGCAACTCAACAGATTGGTTGATGTGGAAAGTAGAAACTACTTTGGGTAGAAATTTAGGATTAGTACGAAGAACTACTTTGTTTTGGTGTACTTGAAAGAATGGTTCTTCCATGTTTAGCGCCTGAAGGTCACCCACTCTCCTCAGTGATGTGATAGCGATGAGGAAAGCAACTTTCCAAGTGAGAAATTGCAGTTCACATTTATGCATTGGCTCAAAGGGTGGACACATTAGTCTGGTAAGAACAATATTAAGAATCCACACTGGGGCAGGTGGAAGTCTTGGAGGAATAACTCTCTTGAGTCCTTCCATAAAGGCCTTAATAACAGGCACTCTGAAAAGGGACAGATGTCGTCTATTCTGAAGGTATGCGGCTATTGCAGCAAGATGTACGCGTACAGATGTGTACGCTAAATTTGACAGTTGGAAATGCAGTAAATAGCAAATGATATTTTGAAATGAAGCATCAAGCGGGTTGATATGGTTGTTATTACAATAAATAACAAACCGCTTCCATTTTGCTGCATAGCAAGCTAATGTAGTAGGTCGCCTAGCTTCTTTAATAATGCTCATACAGTCTGGCGGAAGATTCAGATAGCCAAACTTTATGACTTCAGGTGCCAGATCACTAGGTTGAGATGTGTGGGCTCTGGGTGTCTTATCTCTCCATGGCCCTGCGTGAGGAGATTGGATGTGAGATGTAGTTTTTGATGAGGAACTACTGAGAGCTCCAACAGGGTGGTGAACCAAGGTTGACGGGCCCATGTGGGAGCTACTAGGATTAGCATGAGGGACGTTTGCCTGAGCTTCCGAACCACAAGTGGAATGAGTGGGAGAGGCGGAAAAGCGTAGGCAAATATCCCTGACCAGTTCATCCATAGTGCATTGCCTTTGGACAATAGGTGCAGATACCTGGAGGCGAAGCTTGGGCATTTTGCGTTTTGGTGTGTGGCGAACAGATCTATGTCTGGGAAGACCCACATCTGAAAGAACGGGAGGAGAACCTGAGGGTGGAGTTCCCACTCGTGAATCGGTTGTCTCTACCTGCTGAGCAGATCTGCAATCTGATTGTCTACTCCTGGAAGGTGTTCTGCTAGGAGATAGATTTTGTGATGTATGGCCCACCTCCAAATAGCCTGTGCAAGGTGGGACAGTTGGAGAGAGTGTGTCCCTCCCTGTTTTTGTATATAATACATGGCTGTCATGTTGTCTGTGCGCATCAGGACAGCTTTGCCAACAAGGTGAGTTTGAAAGGCTCGGAGTGCTTGAAATATTGCTAGCAGCTCTAGGTGATTTATGTGAAGTTGCTTTTGCTGTTGACTCCACATGCCCTGAATTGTGTGAGTTTGGAGATGAGCTCCCCAACCAGTGAGCGATGCATCTACAGTCTGTGGAACTGGGTCGTTGAAGGGCCGCCCTTTGGAAAGGTTTTGTGGATTTCACCACTGCAGAGAGCGATGAGTGTGGCCGTCCACCAACACTAGATCTGATAATTGACCCTGAGACTGATTCCACTGACGTGCTAAACATTCCTGAAGGGGACGCATTTGAAGTCTTGCATAGGGAACTATTAAGATGCAAGACGCCATCATTCCTAGTAGCTGCATGAATACCCGAGCTGGTAATGAGTGGTGGGGCTGGAACTGGAACTGGGAAATTAGTGCCTGAATGTTGCGGATTCTGGCTGGATTGGGACAGGCTAGAGCTTTTTGTGCATTAAGAGTGGCTCCCAAGTACGTTTGCGTGTTGGAGGGTTGGAGATGGGACTTCGACAGATTTACTGTGAATCCGAGATCATGGAGCAGCTGTACTGTTTTGTGAGTGTGTTGTAAACACTTTGCTTGTGAACTGGCTTTGATGAGCCAGTCGTCTAAGTATGGGAAGACGTGAATGTGTTGTCTTCGCAGATGAGCTGCGACTACTGCCAGGCATTTGGTGAATACTCTGGGAGAAGTGGTGACTCCGAATGGAAGCACTTTGAACTGGTAATGTTGTCCCGCTACCAGAAATCTGAGATATTTGCGATGAGCTGGATGTATTGGAATATGGAAGCACGTGTCCTTTAAGTCTAAAGTAGACAGAAAGTCGTCTTGCTGAAGGAGTGGGAGCACTTGTTGGAGTGTCACCATGTGAAAATGATCTGATTGGATATACAGATTTAGGTCTCTGAGGTCTAATATAGGCCTGAGAGAGACGTCCTTTTTGGGTATGAGAAAGTATAGGGAGTATACTCCGGTCCCTTGATACTCTAGTGGGACTAGTTCTATAGCTCCTTTCTGCAATAGAGAGAGAATTTCTTGTTTGAGTAGGTTCAAATGCTCTGGTGACATTTTGTGTGATCTTGGAGAAATGTTTGGGGGATTGTCGGTAAGCTCCAGGCAATAACCAGATCGGATAATTTCCAGAACCCATCTGTCTGAAGTTATTGTATTCCAGACGGGTAGAAATTGAGAAAGACTTCCCCCGACACGTGTGGAATGATCGGGGGTGGAGGAGGCAAGTCACTGTTTGTTGGCTGCAGGGGAAGTACTGGTTGTGTTACCTTTACCTCTTCCCTTGCTGTTATTGCTTCGAAATCCTCCTCTAAAGTAACCTCTGGAAGAGGGTGACTGATTGTTGCCTCTGTAGGAGGCAGAGGTATTGTCTGAGGATATGTTCTTTGAGCCCCCTCTGTAAAAGGAGCGGCGAAAGGAGCCCCGATTGGAAGGGGACTGCAAAGCCCCAATGGATTTTGCAACCTCAGTGTCCTCCTTCATTTTTTCTAAAGAAGTATCTACTACAGGTCCGAAGAGGTGTTCCTTATCGAAGGGTAAATTTAAAATGGAAGCTGGGACTTCAGGTTTAAACCCAGAAATTCTGAGCCAGGGATTTCTTCATAAAAGAACGCTAGTGTTAACTGCGCGAGCTGCGGTATCAGCTGCATCTAAAGCACATCTAATAGATGTATTAGAAATGAACTTTCCTTCCTGAATTAAATCATTAGCTTTATTTTTATGTTCGTCTGGCAAGAATTGGAGCAATTTTTCCAGCTTGTCATAATGAGCCCTGTCATAACGCGCTAAAAGAGCCTGTGTGTTGGCAATACGCCAGTGATTGGCTACCTGTACAGCTACTCTTTTGCCAGAGGCATATACAAGTTTGGATTCTTTATCAGGAGGAGGGGCATCTCCTGTGGTTTGAGAATTTGCTCTTTTGTGAGCGTTAGAGACCACTAGGGAGTCTAAGGGAACTTGGCCCTTGATGTAAATTGCGTCTGTAGGTGCCGGCTTATATTTTTTTGTCTACTCTAGGTGTGACAATCCTTGCACGCACAGAGTCTTTAAAAAATTAATTTGCGTGTTTGAGCATAACCTTGAGCATGGTCAGTGTGTGTGTTGCTCTTTGAGAGCAACTTAAGGTCTCAAAGTGAAAATCCTCTTCAAGGGCCTCTTTGTGAAGTTGGACCCCATGATATTCAGCAGCCCTACTGAGTAACTCTATGTACCCTATGTTGTCATCTGGTGGAGAGGGTTTTGAAGGGTATAGGTCAGGATCATTGTCTGTATTAGGATCTGTTTTGTAGTCAGTCCATGGATCAGGACTAATGTCCTCTGGTACATCCCCATCACCATCCCCGTCATCTTGGTGGTCAGGTGACTGAGGTTGTGGGAATTTGTAGGAGTAATTAACAAATTTGGGTCAATTGGGGAAGAAGGTGAGAGAGGAGGAGGAGAAGGATTAGTACCAACATTTTTCTTTTTAAGTGGAATGTGGTAAGGTTCCTCCATTTTTGGCTTCCGTTTAACTGGCAGTTTTACATGAATATGTCCAGTTTTTAGATTAATCACTAGTTCCTTCTGTTTCGGGTCCGTGTTGGAAGGCGGGACGTCGAAAAGAGGCTCCTTGGATGGGGGAGGAGCTGCCTTGTCTTTCGGTGCCACAATTCTCGGTGCCAAAGATTTCAGCGCCGAGGCTTTTGGATTCGAAGATTTAGGTTTTGGTGCCGAAGGGATGGTCACGATGACGTGCTTGGATTTCTGTGCCGAAGATTTTGGTTCGATGCCGGAATGGGGCCGACTCGATCCCGAGCCGGAAGGCTTCGATGTGTGTTTAGGTGCCGAGCCCGAAGGTGGGGCGTTCGAAACTTGTTCTCAGTGCCGACCTTGGCCCGAAGGCAGAGGAGGGCCCGGAGGCTTTTTCTTCGGCATATCTTGGGGCAGGGGAGTATCAGTACTCATGGTACGCTGACCCTACGGAACATCTTCTTCCATGTCGGATTCGTCTTCAGACACGGAAATGTGTTCCTCCTCTTCCTCGGCTCCTTGTGCGTCGAAGACTTCATGTCGGAATCTTCTCCGAAGAGATCCGGTGCGGAGCCGCTTTGTTGGTGCATTTCGTGCCGTTGAGCCCGACAGTCACGGAGCGTCTTCTTGGATCAAAAAGATCGGCATGCGTCGCAGTCCTGTTCGTTGTGTTCTGCACATAGACACAAGTTGCACACTTCGTGCAAGTCGGTGCGCGGATACTTAGCGTGACACCCGGGACAGAATTTAAATGGAGTCCGTTCCATCGACTGCGAGCTGACCCGATGCGGTAAGGCCGAACGGCCCTCCACGAATTTTCCGATCGAAGAGTTTGAACCGATACGAGGAGAATAAGAAACGCGATCGAGAAACAATACCGTTGAGGGTAGTGGATTGCGCACCGAGGGGAACCCGAGAAACGGTGTCGAACCGGAGCGCAGCAATTCACGTCTGAACCCGATGGCAGAAAAAAACAATCTAAACAATGGAGTCGATGCCCATTCGCACTGTCACCGAAAGGAGGAGTCACCTACCTCGTGACTGGAAAAGACTTCTTCGAAGAAAAACAAAGTGCAAACATCCAGACCCAACACTAGATGGCAGACTTATGCAAAGCATGTGATCTACAGCTCACATGCCTCGAACTGATAGTTTTTCATTGCCTTTCTGTATTCACATTTACTAGGAGCGTCACCGGTCTTCCTCCACTGTCTTTCTAGAATTTTACATTCCTTTTTCTGCTCCTGAAGATGGGAGTCAAACCCCCTTGGACACAAAACATGAGCGGTCACAACGGTTTTGTCTAGCTTAGAGGTGATCCATTCCTTTAATTGAAGATCTGCTTCAGTTACATTCTCTCTGAAGTCTGGCATTATGAGACTTAGTGGACAACCAAATTCTGCAGAGCTCAATTAAGACCAACGTCTATCTATACTAGACGTGGTAAAAGAAAGGCTGGGGGTATCAAGAGAAGATACCAGAATCGGGACCACAAAGTGTTTCGACCATGTCACAGGAAAAGGCTTATTGACAGGTATCGGGTACATTGGGGAACACCGAATCTAGAAGATGACCCTTCTTATGTGTGGATGATTTCACCAATTGTGTGAGTTGAATTGCGGCTAAATCTTGTAGTACATTAATAGCCTATGTGCAATATATGTCATGTAAGTGAATATTCAAATCACCTAGCAGTGTAAAGCTAGAACATTTGCAAGCATGACTGGCTATCGCTTCGGGCATAGCTTGCAAATACTGAGTCGGAGACCCAGGAGGGCAATAAATAAGGGACCCTGAAAATGCAAATGTAGCCGAAGAGTGAAAAGTAAGCTTTCACTGTCCCATACCAGGAACGTCAAGATTACACAGTTTAATAGAGAAATGTATATATACTATGGTGATCCAGCCTCCTTTTCTGCCTAATCGATCATACCTGGTGATGTTGTAGCCAGTAAGGATAGCCAAAACAACATCTGGCATAGAGCTCTTGTGAAGCCAAGTCTCATTTAAGAACATTACATCTGGTTGTCCCTCCTCAATAAAGGTAAACAAGTCCAAATTTACGTCTTGCTAAAGAGCTGCAATTTATCAGAAAAAGATGCTAAGTTAAATTACCTATGCAACAGCTGGATAAAACAAGCTACACTGGTGTGTAGGAACAGGTTTTACAGACTAGTTAGTAGTAATGAATTAGGGTTAAATACATATACACAGACGATCATGTTGCTGCTATGCAAATATCATTAAAGGTTATAAAGTCAATGTACACTAGTACTCTCTCTCTCTTTCTTTCTTGTTGAGTGTGTGCTTGGCTTCATCTCTAGGGTTTTACCCCTACAAATAATAGCATAACTGAATTGCCTGCTTGTAGTTTCAATTGCCTCGCTGTAGTTTCAATAGTCACTGCTGTTCCTCTCTCCCGAGTTGAGTATGCCACAAAAACGCTTGAGTCTTTCTTGGTGTTTTTATTTCCTGTGTGTAGTACATACCTGTTCTAACATTCAATATATCTAAATCCCTTCCTGCAGCTGTGCCTGGCTACTGGAAAGCTGGAAAATGCATCGACTGATTTACATAAAAAAGTAGCTACTACTGCAAGAATTTATCTCCGATGTATTCTCATAACCACTTTATCCGAATACATTTGTAAGCAAGATTGTTGAATGTTTTAGTTTAGCTGTATGCAGGAGTTCAAATTGCAATTTCATAAGAGTTGTAAACCCACTGTTTATGTTCCACCTTGGAGTAAAAACTATATGTGAAGGATACATCCTCTTAATTCCCATCAATTTTAATAACTGGAATCGTAACATTTTGTGCATCGTCTACACCTTTTGTGTATGTTCCTATCTTGGATACGTGCTGTCTCAAGGCCCAATCAGAATGGACAGAAAAATATTGTGCAAACTGTGTACTCACTAATTTGTAATTTGCAATTACACCCGGTTCACAAACTAGTGGCCATTACATGTGCTTTCCATTACTACTCTCACACATTGGATTGGGAAAAAAAGCAACATTATGCATTTTACTCTCTATTTGAAGATGTGTGCTATTTGCTCCTACAATTTGCACCGGACTTCACCTGCTCCGAGCCTGCGCCCAGATGGTAATCCCGTTTTCGGAGAAAATGGAAGGTTGCACACAAAAACAGGATTATTGGGCCCATTGTATCGAGCCTTAGTGATACATAAGAAAAAGATCTGTCCCATAAGTACATCAAGGACTGAATCATGGCTATTTTCTATGTCATGTGTTCTTCACAGCCTTTATTTTTACACCAGTTAAAACTGGCACTAGCATGATTTGCCATTGTGACAGTTTCAAGATATTACAGAACCATGTTTGTCTGACCCGCAGAGATTAAATTAGTATCATGGTTATGTGAGAGGTCCTGCACCTGTGGATGACTAGAGTTATGACTGGTATTTATGCAATAAGTGAGCAAATACACCGCAAGAAATGAGTGAAAATGCATTCCTCTGAGAACAAGGGTACCCTGGATGTGAAATGCTGGTGTTTTGCTTTTTCTTCTTGTTGCAAACAAATATCTGGATGGTGCCCCCAAGGCTTTGAGAATCCTTTGATGGCCATTCATGAGATCAACCTGTCGGCCTAATTAGTCTGCATCTATATTTTGGTCTCCAGTAAGTGATGTGCCAGCACTGAAATCGGATTTTGTATGGATAAGTGCCATACGCCTTCAGTTAGTTTCAGTAGTGCTTATAACTTTGTTCCTTTTTGCTTGTGGATGTAAAAATAGCTGTGGTTTTATCGGTTTGTATCCAGACTACCTTCTCATTTATTAGAGTTTGAAAGGGTTTTATGTGAGAATTACACTCTAACAAATGCATGTCTTTGATCGTTACTCGTGATGTTCAATGACTTATAAATTGCTCAGATATGCACCCAATCCTTTATAGGATGGGGACCAGCTGTTTGGATTTTTAAATTGTATCCTATACTTTAATTGTTTTTGTACTCGACTTGTGACAATCACTTGATTTTCCCAGCCTGCTGTCTATGTGACCTTTGTTATTTAACCTTTCTTGGACTGGCCTCAAATGTAGATGTGCATGTATTATTAATTTAAAGTATGGCACCATAACTCAGTAGTTTCATCTCACTTTTCAAAATCAGACACTGAGACATCTCGTAAGGGTATACTTGTCCCTGAAATGTAAATACTTTCTTTTATGTGGGAGCAGTCCTACCTGTCCTTACGTTAATGTCCACCCCCCCAAATCCCCCAAATAAAAACATTGTTTTCATGTTGACTGTGAACCACAACTGGTAAAGCAATCAAATTATTGGGTTTATACTGGACCGTCCTCTTTGAAATAAGTTTCCTTTGCCCATTCAGTCATCTAGATGAAGGGCAAAATGTATCATTAATGAGACATTTTGTAAATATGGTTGTTGCTGCCATGTTTCTAAAAGGTAACACATTTGAATTGATAATTAATGCCCCAACACATCTCGGGGATACTTTTGATGCTCATGATTTATAGGAATGTAAAAGTAGGTATCTTTGAGGTCTACTGTTGCCAGAAAACACTTTCCTCCAATAGGGGCATCGCTTCCTGAAGAGTTGTGATATGCATCTTTCCATTTTCATAAACCTATCTAAGAGTACGGATCCAGAATGCTTCTTAACATCAAGTTTTGATTTGGCATTGGGAAGCAAACCGACGGCAGTCCCATGCTCCACTCTTTCAAGGCATTCTTTCTATTGCGCCTTTGAGCAGATGTTCTTTGACCGCTTGTTAAAAGTAAAGGCAGGTGGCCTTTTTGTATGTCTGAGGTTTTGGACCAATTGTAGGTAGTATCTTTTCAAGTACTACACAAAATCTTGGTTGATACCCACTTGTCGGGGTTATCTCTAGCTACAATGTCAATGAATCCCCCAGCATGCCCCAGTGCATGTAATGACGTTTCTGGGTGACATAATGCAGTCAACTGCTTGACTTGCCATTTCACTTAGAGGTTTGCCCTCTTGCTCTGCCTCAAAATAACTGCCTTGCTGCGCTGGCTTGCTGCCACTGAGACGCTGGTTGCACCTCCGGGTACTCCGTGGAGATGTGACTGGAAAAAGAGAAGTCCACCTTGTCCTCTTCTTTGAAATGTTCAGCCACGGATACAAATTTCTCTAGTTTTCAATGCACCATTGCCTTTGCAAATTCATTTGCTTCTGTCATCTGTCATTTATTATAACATTTTTAATGCTAGGGGTTCAGCTTCTAGGCGCAGCACACATTTGAAAGCAAAAAAACAATATAACTGAAAAAGAAGACTGCAAACTAAGGGAAGGGAGAACAAACTGCTAGGAAATGATTGAAGGGAGGGAAAAGGGGGAGGCTGGAAGAGGGAGGGAAAGGGGGCAGTCGAAGGAAAGGCTGTGGTGTTATCAGAGATTATGACTGTTTCTTGCAGGGGAGATGGTTTTGAGAGTTCATGAAGACTCAAGTTAAAATGTATCCAGTGTTCTGTGGAGTTCTTTGGCTAAACAGGAAGATCATGCTTGCCTTGCGAGTAGCTTCCGGGAGTTTTTGAAAACTGTGAAGGTGTTTAATAACCCGAGTTTCTTTGAAAGATTAATCCAGAGTTTCTATCCTGCCACTTTCAATTAAATGTTTTACCTTCATATCATTTCAGAATGATCAGTCTGCAGTAAGTGCTAAGAGTATAGCGTGGTAGGAGGTAGATGCAATCTGAAGCAGTCCGATAAGTATCTGGGTGCTGTTGCTTTGGCCACCTCCAGATAACACATAGGACTGTGTAGTATTTAGTGTTCTATGGTTAACCATGACAGTTTTGATCTTAATATGGAAACATGGTTGTTTTTCTTCAGACCAAAGATGATCCTTAAACTCTGTTTTGTGCAAGGTTGGGAGTTTTTCAATGGGGAGTTTTAAATACACAATACTGTAGTCCAGCTAGGACGACTGCCTGGGCCAGCATTGTTAACAGTTGGATGCTTAGTAAACGTCTGATTTTTAGGTCTCGCAGACCTAGCGTTGCAGCGCGCATGCGCTGCTCGCTCTGCGAGGCATATTGTATTAGGGTATGTTTTAGAAGTGTGGTTCTATTTCTTCTAAAAGTTTGTTCGTCAGTATTTTCTCTCCTACTGGTGGGCGTGCCCTCCACCACGAGGCTTCTCTACTGACGTGTTCTGGCACCAGTATCACCTGTGACGGTGACCTCCTTGGTTTCCCCTCCAGGGTTTAATTTTTTTTAGAAACGATACCAAAAAGATCAGGTATACATGGAAAGAGGTAAGATGGTACTTTGCAACTGTCACGCGTTCAATCTAAACTGTGGCGCACATAACCCTTAGAGATTTGATGTCGATATGTCCGTCTTCTGGAGGCCAATGTTTGCACTGGGTTTGTGCTTTACTGGCCCTTTTTATTGGCTGTCACCATTTTGTCCCGTCACATTAAACATGGTAGTTATAGCGGGTGCGTGTCAGGTGGGTATGCGTTTGGCTGTACCCTCCATGGTAGCGAGTTCCAGACTTTCGGTAACATAATGCCCGCCCAGCAGCTTCCATGTTCACGGCAGGCCTTCCTCTGTGTAACCTCATGCTGGAGGCCGACCTCAGAATGCGTGATAGAAATAGTGCTGACTGTATGAGCCAGCCTCCTGCCTTGGCTCCCTGCCACTGAATTCTTGAAACGCTGATTTCCGTACGATGCTTTCCTGTGCTGGCGGACCTCTGACGATGGTGTCCACTGACTGCTGCCGGCCGCCTACTTCTGGGAGGGCATATTACTCCATTTAAGATACATCACTTATTCCGTTACTCCGCGGCAGTAGATGCTCAAACCCCCAAGATGCACTTTGAGCCAAAGTTCACGGTGACTAATCGAATTGCAATCTTGAGCTTTCTGCTCTACTGTGGGTGTAGTGATGAGGCTCATGCCTGGGCTCTGTGTCCTCGCCGCCTTCTGTGGCAACTGACCCCCGAGTAATTTTATAACCTTGTGGGCAACCGAGTGTCCCCTTAAGCACTACGCAGCATCCCTACAAACCAGATTTAAATCGGCCTAAGATATCGTGCTTCAAAAGAGTAATTGATGGACGAAATGCTGAACAATGTCGAACATTCACTCCAGTACAGATATCTGGGACTAAATCCATCCTCTTTTTTTCTCACCCTGCCCTTCCAGTGTAGACCCAGCCATATGCAAATCAGTCTTGTAGTCTTGACCCTGTTCTCCATGAGAACAGTCCAGCCCAAACTGCCAAGCTAGGTCCTCCCCGGACTGAAAAAAAGCATCCTGGGACCGATTTCGGGGTATGACACCTCATCAGCCAGGCTAGCAGGAATCCAGTGTCTCAGCGCGCAAGGGACCCACGTCTGGGCATGTCCGTGGCCACTTAGGGCAAACATAGCAAGCGCAACAAGATTTGTTTTCGTTTTAAAAACATAAAAGGCATTGTCATTTACAATGCCAATAGCTTAACTCGCGTAAATGCGAGACCTATTGCATTGCAAATGCTTGTTGATACAGCATTTGAGGCTTGAATTAGAGGACTGCACAATAGCCAAGAGTCAAAAAGGATTCTTAGGTTACGGACTACATCCTCATGGGGCTTAGTCAAGTGATGGGGGCCAGCAGAAGATTGAAATGGTATTTTGTCATTGTTTAATATCATGATCTCTTCCTTGTAGCTATTTAAATAGAGGCCATTTACGTTCATCCCGTGTTTGAGCGATAGTAAATTAACAGAGAGTATCTCCATGCTAATGAAGATGACTAAGAACTGGGTGTCAACTGCACTGTCATTTAAGAACTTTCTCATTCATCAAGTCGGCACATTTATTGTTATGTTTCATATAGGTACCCCAATATAGGCTCAGGTAGCAACTTAACCTTTCACCTATATTCTCCCCTACCTTTACACCACATAACGGTTCTTGGGACTGACCTTTTACCTAGTTACGGTACTGCTTACAAGATGTAGGGTTTTCCCTGGAAACTAGGCTCATCCATTATGCATGAGGATTCTTGGAAACTCAGCCGGACTACCAACTCCTGCATAATAACTATGTATAAGGGTCATTCCTTCCATCATCCTAGGTCCGACATGACACAGCAAGGTAGAACCCCTAAGGGTACCGCTTTGGGTATATACATATCATATCTTGCTGGGGTAAGGCAGAGGAGAAAAGGACTTCTATGCTGACACACTGACGCGAGAGGCTGAGGTTCCTGCATGCAGACACTCCAGCTCGCAGTGGTCTGACATCCCTTGCGGGGTGTCCATCTCAAGACCAAGACGGGGTCCCACAGTCTGCCACTTCAGGTAATGGGGTTGACTTTATCCTACGGGGATTCTTGGCTGAACACCTACATACACACTAGGTACACTTAGGTACATTTAGTTAGGAGTCGCATTGTAGGAGTACGCATTTATTACTGTCATGTATTTTATATACTTGCCTGTATTCATGGTTTTAGCACGATGGTAGAAATCTACCATCCTTTTACTCTGTTGGTGCTTCTAATCATTTATATCTGTTTCTGTCTAATGGTTGTTTCGGCACATCTATTTTACACTAGAATGACGCTGGTTCAATAAATGCTTATTGGAAAACGTCCCCACTGTTTATTCTCACTATGTCTCTGAGACAAAGTGAGCACGAGTGACTGAGCGAAAAGTATCGCACCATTTTCACGATCCCTGATGAGACAGAGTTTTCATGTTCGATAGTTGCCAAGAACTATTCTCTCCTTTGTAAGAGGGGTTTCTAGTGGCACTGTGAGCTAGCTGGTATACAGGCTAACATACCCGGTGGGGGTGTCTAGAATCAGTCTGGACACCAATCCTACAGTGTATGTTGTCTAAACGCGCAGATCCTATATAGGTTTATAGGAACTACACAACAGTATAGGAGGGAGTGGGCTCCGAGATTAACAAGTTACTTACCGCCTACTGTGATGCTGATTCTTCTGCATACTCTATCTAACAGCAGATTTCTCACCTTTTGAATTCCACCATCCACCAGGCTGGTTCCAGAACATTTTCCAGCAACTGCTTTGTGTGGCGATAGGTGGCATCATCGCACTTCATGGTGACCTCACCCTCCTCCAGAAGTGATGGCGTGGTGCCCCATATAGTCCCCACCCATGTGTGCTAATGTCAGTTTACCATATGCCTACCACACCCCTAGATGCAGAGCATCAGTAACAGATTGCAAAATGGGACAGTGTGCAGAGACTAACAGGGGACCTTATTAAAACCTAGAAGTCCACCCCACAGAACGGGGAGGAATCTGCAGTTAAATAGAGTATCCACCAGAAACAGTGTTACCAAAGCTAATTATTTGTCCTTCTGATGGATACTTCTAATCGCAGAGTCCCCAACTTTTGAATAGAAACCAAAGCAGTACCTCTGAGAAGGTGGAAAGTCTGAGAAGTCACACCAGGAAAGCCTGCAGAACAGAGCAGACAAAAATGCCCTCTGTGAACCTGCAAATCAAGGCAGCAAAGCCTGGTGAAGGTGTGGATAGGTGCCAATGTAGCTGCCTAGGAGATGTCCAGCACCGGAATACCCCTGGATAAGGCCATGATGGTGGCCCTAGCTCTAGTAGAATGAGCATGAAAACCCTAAAGGGGGCACTTTCTTTGCCAAGGCATAGCACATTTTTATATGGGTAACAATTCATCTGGGTAAGGTCTATTTTTAGACTGCTTTTCCCTACTTCATTGGAGAAACTCCCAGAAAGGGTTGGTTTTTCACTTGGTTATCCTTAGTTCAATTGCTGTAAAAACGATGGGCTCACTTGGTGTTCAACTGATGAAGACTTTCCTCCTCCTTAGAAGGATGTGGTGAGGGAAAAAAGCAGAGAGCATGACAGGCTGCCTCACATACATGGACCACACCACCTTCGGTAGAAAGGATGCCAAGGTTTGAAGAACATGCCCCAGAACTGTTTAAGTGTAAGTTTTCCATTTTCCTAGATACACCTCAGGGTGTGCCAAGAGCTCTGAGCAAGGGAAGAAAGATTCTTGCCATGTTGAATTTTTGGCAGAGCAGGGCACTGTTGGATTGTTTAAGGCCACGCCACCGGGAAACTATGCCAAAGTAGGTAGGGTTGCCCTGGGAACTTTTTCCCCTATTGGTCATGGAAATTTCCCCACCCACAAGCCAGACATAAAAGTGGCACCCCTAGATACCTTTTTCAGAACACTACTGGACCTAAAAAAAGAAGGGCTGCACCTGCTGAACCCTGACTTCAGAAAGAGAACTGCACCAGCTGTAACCTGTGGAGAAACCCCAAGGGTTGGACAAGCTCCAAACTGGACCCAAGACAGAAGAGTGGACTCCAAGGGCTAGTTGGCTATCCCTGCGTGCCGGCACATGCCTTCATATGTCACTTACACGGGACAGAATATTTGGTTTCTTTTCCCTCTATACCTCCCACTCATCTCACGGACATTCTTAGACATTATAATCCTTTCTTGCACACTTTTCGGATGTATTTTAGAACCGGTCAGGAGGCCGATCTCACGATATGCGCCCTGTTATTTCCATTCTGGCCACGATATTTATTTTCAGGTATTCTGTTATCTTTCATACTATCTCCCGTTTACGACGATACATTTCAGAATCACCCACTATAATGGTGAGCGTTCTAGTTGTTTTGCGTTACAATAGGATAAACCACTTCCGGGTCGCGTTTCTGAGTGCCTCTGGTCAGAACGCCTCGCCGGCAGTGGGAAAGGAACCAGCGTACTCGCTGTAGGTAAGAAACCTAGGGACTAGCTGCGCCCTCTCTAAATATAGGGATTTAGTTGGTGACCTGTTTCTTTAAAGCAACAGCGGGACTAACTAGATTTTTTATTACATTGGCAGGTCTCATGGCATACTTGGCCGTAATCTGAAAAAGGATAGCGTACTCGCATTAGGTAATGTTCTGTAATTTAGTTATCTGAAATTGCAAGTACATGTTTCATGTCTTTGCATAGCCTTAAATCGGCACGAGCACCTATATTAAAACGCAGGCTCTCTATGTTCTGACAGATTTGGAAAACTTACTCAGCTGTCACTGATTGTGCTACACACACCGTTATGGGACACATTTGCTGACAGTAAAGAAAGTCTGTAACAAGAATGTGGGAACCCAATACACCCTTGGAGGCTTGGGCAAATGAACAATTGTAAAGGTAAAAATGCCTACAAGGGATTTTGTTCAATAATCTCAGTCAATTCACTAATGTGTTAAGTCCCAAGCGGTGACTCACCATAAAACAAATTGAAACATAAATGTAATCATTCATACAATAAATATATTTCAAAAAAGCAATTCCCCCAAAAATGTTTTGCAACACGGGTATATCTTCTTTTCTAAATACAAAAATGTAATTTGTAACAAAAATGTGAGGGGTACATTTAGAGATAATAAAACATCATGATGGAGGATACATAAAGAAACCTACACAATCATAGATGTCGACAACCATTCCAAATTATATCACCGAGGGAACATGAGTCTACTAAACAGAACAACGAACCCTGAAACAAATTAAGTAGTATGGAATTGGAGGTAGTAGTCGACGTTTCGGTCTGTTATGGCGATGACATCCGTCAGACCATCTTCAGGACATATGATTGTTAATAAAACAAGTCCCTCAAGCCTATTTTGCAGATCTGCTCAAATCTGATTTATTGAGATTGAAAAAAATGAATGGCCTCACAAGTAGGCACTATCTGCGAGGAAGCCAAGCCTGGCACCCCTTAATATGTAAAAGCGATCAATCACTCACACGGGTGTCACCAGTAGCGGAAAGCACCAATAAATTGTGCCTCCGAAAAATGCAGATTGCAAAGCGAGGAGCACTCTAACAAGATGTCCCGTAACCGGTAGTTAGTCGGAAAAATGTAAAGAAAGTCAGCATTTTAAGGTAAGACCACAACAGTTCAGAGGAATTGTATTATAGCTTATTGATTACTGTGAACTCGCATGAAGTACTAAGTGGCATTAATGGGACTTGTTATCCCAGTAGATTGGTGATCCTTACTCTCTAAGACAACGAAACACTTAACAGGAAAGACCTAGCCGGGTCGGAAGTATAAGCGTGTACTAGGTGAGATTCTGCCATTAGTTACTTATTCCTAAACATGTAGTGCTTTGTCACAGTGGTTTGTCTTTCCTGCTATAGAGTAATACTGGCACTTATTGTTATTACAGGCATAGAACATACCTTTGGTAGCCATACAGGTAGGCTTTCACTTCAAAGGGACTGCATGGTGATTATGTGACACAAAACGATGCACGTGCATGCATCACTACACTTACTGTTTAATAGACTTGACTAGTGAGAAGTTTCACTTCGCCTCTGCTTTGTTGCCCGATACACAACCTTTATCCATTTATATCCTTTACCCACATAGAACAGACTATGTGTCTACACCTTCCCGTCTGTACAGCATTTTGTAAATATTCGCTCCCTATCACTCGCCCTGGCCTTTTGTTCTGGTTGATTCCCATCCTCTTGCAGATGAGTTTTCTCATCCCACTTTGATCTTTTACCTTATGAGCACTCTAGAGGTGTGTAAGAATACCTCTGGATCACGAGATGTCACTCTGTGCACCAATTATGCTGTGTAAATAGAGATGTACTCATATGATATGAGTCCCGTTTTTGTTATTTCCAGCCCTGAAGAAGTCGAGGGTTATTACCCCAACGACGAAATACGTGTTGGCTGGACCTTGTGGTGTTCTTTGGAATAAAAAATAAGAATTCTTACAAAAAGATTTATTGACTTTGTTTTCAACCTTGGATTGAACTTTCAAACTACACAAAAACGTGTGCACAGGATTGGACTAAAAACTAGTTGGCTAGCATCCTGTTAAGTTCCAGGAACACAAAAGATGCAAGAAGCCCAAGAATCTGCTGAGCCCAGTGGACCAGTTTCAACTGGATTTGCCCTGAACCCTGCTGGTGGCTTGTGGGAGATTGAGTCCTAACCCTCAAGGTGGTGCCCGAAAGGCCCTGGACACTTGGCTGGTATTAGAGTGTACTCTTCTTCATCAAGATTGCAAGACTGGACACTTAAAAACTTTTTCCAAACTTTTTGCCAAAAGAACCACAGGCTATACCGCAGAGCTGCAGCTGCCGACGTCGATTTGCCAGTGGGATTCAACTTGCTGATTTGCCCTGCTGAAAGAAGTTTTACTTTGTGAAAAGTTTCTAAGTTTGAACGTAGAGGGATTCCACTGAAGCCGACGTCAAGGGGAAGCCGATGAGACCTTCCTAGGAACAGACTTTGGAATTTGCCTACCCGAAATATTCCCACCATCGACGCAGAGAGCCTCGAACTTCGCGTCAAAACCATGGCTCCCACCGAGGTCCTGCACTGGAGTCGGCTGACGACGATGGGTCCTACAGTGGATCCAGCCTGCAGCCTGACCCCCCCAATGACTTCTTCAACAAGATTTTTCTCCAGAAAAACAACTAGGTCAGAGGGTAAACTTTCTTGTAGGATGAACCTGGTCCTTGTATGTGTCATGTGCTCCATCGTAGTCAGTCTTAACTTTTTACTTTGACATGGTCTGGTGCAAACAGATACCTGCCGTTGGCGATTTGCACTTTTTGGAGCTAGAAACACCTAAAAATTTGAAAAATCCTATCTCCGGTCCCCTACATCCAATTTTTGTTGTTTTAGTGTCTATTTGCTCATTAAAAGTTTCCCTATTGTTATAAATTGGAGTGGGATTTTTATTGTGTTGTGTTTTCTACTTTTTAACTGTTTTGACTTACAATTTTCTTCTAAGTTAAGTCTGTCTGCTCTGTGCTACAGCTTCCAAGGGTTGAGCACAGGTTTAAATTATTGAGACCTAACTGGACCTAGTAAGAAATAGGCTCATTATTAATTGAAGAGGGCTACCACCCATTTCAACTAATCCACTTTCTCATATTAACCAACTTGTCCAGAAAGAAGGTGGTATAAGCTGATTAAATTGAGCGCTTCTGAGTTCACGGATACGTTGTGTAAAAGTAATTACAAAGAGAAGACCGTTTTAAGGGTCCAATGTATCAATGAACAGCTGTGCACAGGCTTGAAAGGCATGCACATTAGATAGTTAGAAAGAAGTTAAGGTCCCACTGCAGCATAACAAAAGGTGCAGGAGAAAACATGTCAGCCCTTTCAAGACACATATCCTAACTGGGCAATAGAAAGGCTAAAAAGAAGTATATCAGAAATTTGGCCTGCAATGGATCGATGTGGCAGTTGTCTCACCAGCAGGCCACAAGCTTTACCCAGGGTCCAGAGTAGATCGACTTTGTCGACGGACAGTCAACTGCCATGATGGCACCCACCACCTCTAAGAGCAGGTCAAAACAACTCAATTTGTTCTGCTCAAACTCCTTGCATGGAAGTGTAAATGTAGAGTCAGATGCAGAACCTACCTTATTGCTGGGGCAGCAAGTCCTGCCACAGAGGTAGACAGGCAGGAGGGCAAATGCTCAACTCTGAATACTAAACTCTCTGAGCCCAGTCCAGGACTATCTGGAAGATCTGATCTCTCTCTCTCTCTTCTGATCTTCAGAACTTGGGAAGCAAGCATCACAAATAGCAATGTGGGCTGGAGACAGGAGTCCAGAGGGTGGTGGAATGCATCTCCCAGAGAGTTTTGAGGCAGAAACTGCAGAGCACAAATGGCCCAATAGTGGGCATTCTCTGAGGTAGTGGATCTACCTCAGGCATGCCAGAAGGGGCGGAGATGCTTTGAATTACCACCGGGTGCAGATGCCACTCATGGTCCAGTAGATCGCGTCTGCTGAGCTCGTCTGCCCTGGAATTCATAGATCCTGCCAGATCATTGACATTCAGCGAGATCTCCTGGAGGTCCAGCCAGCTCCACAGTCTCAGTGCCTCTTGGCGCAACACCTGAGATCCTACACTGCCCTCCTTGTTGCAGTACTAGATGGCCATTGTGTGGTCTGTCAAAACTTGCACAGGGCTGCCATTGATGGAAGGCAAAAGGCCCTGAGAGCTAGCTAGATGGTATACAACTCCAGAATGTTGATGTGGTACATCTGCTCTAATGGCGATCAGAGGCCTCTGTTCTGCACAATGTCCAGGTGGCCTCCCTGGCCCAGATCCAACGCATTGGTCACCACTTTTAGCTCTGGTTAGGGAACAGTCTGCCACACGTCGGATTACAGCTGGTGCCCAAAACAAACTTCAGTTATTTCTAAGAACATTCCAGACACAAACACTAGATGGCAGAATAATAAAGAGCATGTAAACCTTTGTTTTAGTTCACGCTGTTAAACAGGTTTGGAAGGGAGCAGGTGTAGATTTCCCCAGCCCATTTGACACCGTGGCTTTTCAGGCAGGGACCACAATTCTTGTATCTACAGGGAAATGAAGACTACCAGTTGGGGTACTACGATTTAGTGTACACAAACACTGTGCCTCATTAAGGGCGGCCTGGGAATCTAGATACAGCCCTTACATTTCCATTTTAACTGGGATTAAAAGTGATTTAGGAATACTGGAGTATTACTACAACATAGCGGTTTTCACATGGAAATTTCACTTGCATAATGCAGGTGAATTTTCCAGGTAAAAAAAACCACCCACAATTGGGGTATAACATACAGGGATTGGTGCAGAAACATTGACTGCCAGGTGTTACTCTCCACTCCAGCTGCCACCCTGAGACAGGCCCAGTAAAGAAACAGTAATACCATGCTGTATGTGCGATACTGGGGGTGGGCCACAGAGTCCTGCAGGGAAACATTCAACTCACACACGGTCTGTGACAGACTGACTCAGACACACACACAACAAATGCACACACAGACGCGGACACAGTAGCACACAGACACACACTTACAAGCAAAACATTCTGGTGGGAGTAAGGATTCCTGAAATGGGAGAAACCATACATATTTTATAGGAGAGGGAAATTAGGCTGCTAGGTACAATGGCCCGTGCCCTAAAGCACAAGTTACTAACTTGTGTAACGATATATCTGTAAGAGACAGTAGTTAGTGACAGATTCCTTACCTTAGAATATCCCCAGGCGTCAGGCTGGATCCGGAAAGTTTTTGCGTAGCAGTACCCTTGCGCGTCGGTAGGCGGCGTCGTGCGGCTCCGCGTCCGTCATCGGCGTCGTGGTCGCCGGGATGACGTCGCGGGCAGTACTTAGACGCCGCCCCTGCGTGCTGACGTCAGTTCTGTACACGACTTTCCGCGCCAGGAACGCAGAGCCATGCAAGAAGCTGACATAGGTGTCTGAAAAATACTAGGGCCCTGAAAGGGATGTCCTTAACCCTAGAAATCAGTTCGCAGAACGGGAGGATGGGTGGGGCGGTAGGGAATCTGTCACTAACTACTGTCTCTTACAGATATATCGTTACACAAGTTAGTAACTTGTGCATCTGAAAGAGACACGTTAGTGACAGATTCCTTACCTTAGAATAGATACCCAAGCAATACCAACCCCGGTGGTGGGTCTGCGAACAAAGATCAGACAAGGAAGTCCTGGAGGACAGAACGGCCAAAGAAGCCGTCCCTCCGGACCTGACTGTCAAGGCAGTAATGCTTTGTAAACGTGTGCAGCGAGGCCCACCTAGCTGCCTGACAGATATCCTGCAGCGGAACACCGAGGCCCAAAGCCGTGGTAGCAGCCGTTGCCCTGGTGGAATGGGCACGCAGCCCAACAGGAGGCTCCTTCTTAGCCAAAGAATAGCAGGCTTTGATACACAAGGTTACCCAGCGGGAGATGGTTCTCTTGTGCACCGCCCGACCTTTTTTGGCGCCCACGTAGCCAACAAAGAGCTGGTCATCCACCCGGAAATGGCGTGTGCGGTCGATGTAAAAGGAAAGCGCACGTTTTGGGTCCAGACGGTGGAGCCTCTCTGGAAGGATGCGGAGGCGGAAAGAAGGTGGGCAAAGTGATGGTCTGCCCAATGTGGAAGGCAGTAACCACCTTTGGCAAGAAGGACGGACGCGTCCTAAGAACAACCTTGTCTGGATGGACAGACAGAAAGGGAGGTTTACATGATAGAGCCTGGAGCTCACTCACCCGCCGAGCGGAGGTGACGGCCACCAGAAAGGCAGTCTTCAGAGTCAGAAGACGAAGAGGACAGTTATGTAGAGGCTCAAAGGGAGCGCACATAAGAAAGGTAAGAACCAAGTTCAAGTCCCACTGAGGCATCACAAACGGAACAGGAGGGAAGAGGTGTGTAATGCCTTTTAGAAACCTGTTAACAACAGGGGACTTGAAAAGGGAGGGGCTGATCAGGAAGCCTGAGGAAGGCCGAGATGGCACAAAGATAGCCCTTGATGGTACCCAGGGCAGAACCCTGTTGGGCCAGGGAAAGAAGGAACAGGAGAACCTCAGAGAGAGGGGCACAAAGGGGATTCACAGCCTTTGCTGTGCAACATGCCACAAACTTGTTCCACCTGCAGGCGTATACCACCTTAGTGGAGGGACGCCTGACTGCCAGAATCACATCACAAACTTCGGGAGGCAAGTCGAAAGGAATCAACTGCCGCCGCTCAATCTCCACGCAAGCAGGTGGAGGCTGGACAGGTTCGGGTGGAGGACCGTCCCCTGCTGCTGCGACAGAAGATCCTCCCGAAGAGGCAGACGGATCGGGGGATCTACGCTCATACTGAGTAGCTCGGGATACCAAACTCTTCGATCCCAGTCCGGAGCCACAAGAATGACTTGGGCCCGGTCGTGCCGAATCTTCTTCAACACTCTGGGTAGAAGTGGTATAGGCGGAAAGGCGTACAATAGAACGCAACTCCACTCGTGACGAAAAGCGTCGCCGAGCGAGTGCCGCCTTGGAAATTCCAACGCGCAGAACTGATGACATTGCGCGTTCTCTTCGGTGGCGAATAGATCTAACCAAGGCTCTCCCCACTGTAGAAAGAGTCCTTGCGCCACTTCCGAGTGAAGACGCCATTCGTGATCCATCATGCACCTGCGGCTGAGTTCGTCCGCCCCTGGCGTTCAGGGAACCTGCCAGGTGTTGAACCATCAGGAACATGCCCTGATGTTCCAGCCATGTCCAGAGGCGCAGAGCCTCCTGACAAAGGGTCCACGACCCCACCCCGCCTTGTTTGTTGCAGTACCACATGGCGGTGGTGTTGTCTGTGAACACCTGCACTACCTTCCCTTTGACAGAGGGAAGGAATGCCTTGAGTGCAAGTCGGATCGCCCGGAGCTCCAGAAGGTTGATATGGAGCCGGGACTCCGCCGGAGACCAGAGGCCTCTGATCTCCGCCTCTCCCATGTGACCGCCCCATCCCAGAAGGGACGCGTCCGTCACAACTGTGTGCTCTGGCTGGGGAAGGGAGAGGGATCTGCCCATGACCCATTGCCGGTTCGAGAGCCACCACTGCAATTGTTTTGCAGTCCCCTCCGAGATCTAGACGTGATCGGACAGGTTGCCCTGGTGCTGCGCCCACTGGAACTTCAGGTCCCACTGCAGAGCCCGCATATGCCATCTGGCATGATTGACCAGCAGGATGCAGGAGGCCATGAGGCCCAGCAGCCTCAGGGTCATCCGTACCGAAACCCAGGATAAAGGCTGAAAGATCGGAATCATAGCCCGAATATCCCGGACTCGCCGTTCGGGAGGATAGGCCCGAAACTGCGTCGTGTCCAGAACTGCTCCGATGAAAAGGAGCTGTGGAGAAGGAATCAGATGCGACTTCGGCACATTGATGGAGAACCCCAGCGAGTGCAGGAGTTCGGCCGTAGTCTGGAGGTGGGAGACGACTGCCTGGGACGAGCCCGCCTTCAGCAACCAGTCGTCGAGGTAGGGGAAGACTGGAACCCCTGCCCAGCGCAGATGAGCTGTGACCACCGCCATCACTTTCGTGAACACCCGAGGGGCACTTGTAAGGCCAAAGGGGAGCACGGTGAACTGAAAATGCTTGAGGCCTACCGTGAACCGCAGGTAACGCCGGTGGGCCGGCAGGACGGGGATGTGAAAATAAGCGTCCTGCAAGTCCAACGCTACCAACCAGTCTCCAGGGTCGAGGGCAGTCAAGACCTGAGCTAGGGTGAGCATCTTGAACTTCTCCTTCCGGAGGAAGCGATTGACGTTCCGGAGGTCCAAGATAGGACGCATGTCCTCCTTGTCCTTTTGGGCACCAGGAAGTAGTGGGAGTAGCAACCACGGCCTACTTCTGGGGTCGGAACATGCTCGATGGCCCTCTTGGCCAAGAGGGCCGTGACTTCCTTCTGCAGAAGTACTAAGTGATCCCCTGACATGCGGTGGAATTGAGGTGGCATGGCTGGGGGTGGTCTCGAAGGGAGGGAGAAGCCCTTCGGACAATGTCCAAGACCCACCTGTCCGAGGTGATGGGACGCCAGTGGTGAAGGTGATGGCGGACCCTGCCCCCTACTGGCGTGCCGTGCACCGGAAAGGAGGGACTAGGAGGGCTTGGAGGCCGCGGACGGGTTGGAGGTGGTGGCCTGACCCGCACGCTGGTTGCCCGAACCGCCACAGCGGTATCCACGTCTTCGGCCACGCGTAGACGCTTGCTGTGTGGGCCGGTGGCTGGGCAGCTGACGTGACTGGGCGCCCCTTCCGTGGCCACGAAAGGGGCGAAAAGCAGAGCTGAGCGGAGGGCGTACAACAGAAAGGCCCAGGGACTTGGCCGTAGCCCGTGAGTCCTTAAACCGCTCCAGCGCATGGTCTGCCTTTGAACCAAAAAGACCGACTCCATCAAAGGGCATGTCCATGAGTGTATTCTGGACATCACCCGAGAAACCAGTTGTCCTCAGCCAGGCGTGGCGACGTAGCGCCACCGTCGTAGCAAGCGATCTGCCCAGCGAGTCGGCGGTATCAAGGCCACAACGGATGGTGTATTTAGCCGCATCTCGCCCTTCCGCAATGGCGCGGGTAAGCAGTGTCTGGACCTCCTCAGAACACTGCGGCAAAACAGCCGCCACCGAATCCCACAGGGAGTGGGTATATCGGCCCAAAAGGCAAGTGGTGTTGACGGACCGCAAGCCAGCACTGGAGGAAGAAAAGCCTTCTTCCCAAATTGGTCCAGGCGTTTGGATTCCCTATCCGGAGGGGCGGTAGGGAAGGCGGTTTGGGAGGCAGAGGCTTGGACAACCAAGCTCTCAGGGGTGGGATATTGGGAGAGAAACAGGGGGTCGCCCGGAGCAGGGCGATGGCGTCGGGCCACGTTCCTATCCACAGGAGCCCCTGTGGTGGGTTTGGACCAGGTACCCAAAAGAACGTCAGTGAGTGCATCATTAAACGGCAGCACAGTCTCCGAAGAGGAAGCCGCCGGCTGAAGCACTTCTGTCAGGAGGTTAGTCCTGACGGCCACAGTAGGCAACTGGAGATGTAAGGCTCCAGCTGCTCTACGCAACACCGTTGCAAAATTAGCCCCCTCCTCCGTAGCCACGGGAGGAGACAGCATGCCAGTGTCAGGGAGGTGTCTAGACCACTGGCATCCCCAAGTTCCTCAACCCAGTCCGGGTCAAACTCACACTGTTGTGTGAGAGGGTCCTCAGACCCCTACCAGCTCTCCTGGTCCTCCTCTTGTTCAAAATATGGAGGAGGAGGGACATTTGGGACCCAAGGTCTCATCGGCGCCGGAACCGGCGTCGGGCGACGTGGGTCCGGCTCCATGTCCGGAGCCGGAGAGAACCGGGGAACGACGCCGTCCGGAGCCCCGGACGGCGTCAGGAACGGCACCGGGGACATCGGCGTCGGCGGAGGCGTGGTTAGGTCAACCGGCGCCGATGTGGGTTGCGGTACCACCGGAGCCGGGATCGAGGCCGGGGCCGGAGCTGAGGCCGGGATGAAGGCTGGTGGGACAGGCGGCGCCGGGACCGGAGTCGACGGCGGCGCCGGGGCAACCCCATCAGGGCCCGAAGGCGCACCGGAGGGACCTGAAGGCCCGAAGAGGCGGGCCATGGCCGACAGGAATTCCTGTATTTTGGCCTGAGTCGCCCCGACCCCGGAAAGAACGGGTAATTCGGGGGCGGCTCTACAGGCATGTCCGGGGCCGCGGGGGCGGGTACGGTGCCGACTGGGGCCTCAGCCGAGTCGCGAGACCGGCGAGGCGAAGTCTTAGAGCGATGACGCCGCTTAGACTTCTTGTGCTTCGACTTACCGGAGGAGCGCGAAGACTTGGATTCCGACGAACGGCGGGGACTCCGCGACCGGCCCCTCGACCTCTGCCGGGACCGGGGCTTGGTGCGGCGCGGAGCCGACTGCCGGACCTCGAGCAGCTTTCGAGACCGCTCTCGCAAAGCCTTCGGATGAAGTTTCCGGCAGTCAGGGCACGACTTTGTGTCGTGGTCTCGGCCGAGACAGAAGAGACACTCGAGATGCGGGTCCGTGATCGACATCATGCGACCACAGGCCTCGCAGGGCTTGAAGCCGGGCATCCCTACGACACCTTAGGAGTCGTGAAGACTCGTTGAAGAAACAGTGAAAAAATTCACAAAAAAGGATAGTCAAAAAGTGACTAGGGCACTGCTCTTCCCGGATCTGCGCTTACTGGCGCGGAAAAGAAGAACTGACGTCAGCGCGCAGGGGCGGCGTCTAAGTACTGCCCGCGACGTCATCCCGGCGACCACGACGCCGACGACGGACGCGGAGCCGCACGACGCCGCCTACCGACGCGCAAGGGTACTGCTACGCAAAAACTTTTCCGGATCCAGCCTGACGCCTGGGGATATTCTAAGGTAAGGAATCTGTCACTAACGTGTCTCTTTCAGATATCTACAATTAGTAGTGACCGGTCATCAGTTTCAGCACAGCTTACTATAATTATGCGTTAGCAATCTAATTTGCAAGTAGGAGCACACACTGGGTGCACCCCTTAGCTTTTATGACACTCACAGTGCATCAAGTCTGCAGAGGAAAAATGCAGGTAAGGACTAAAGGTATTTCAGGGTAAGAGTGGAACAGCTTTTCCAACGCAAGTGATGACTTCTGTGCCTAAACATATCGCGAGGATAAAGAAAGGATCTTGGACAGTTGCTATTAGTGATGCAAATTAAAGTCACAGTGAAAAGTACACAAGGGCTGATTCAATGGTCAGGTTTATTTTTTGCAAACTAGCACATGCAAGCTGGAAGATTATGATGACATTATATAGCTCATTCTGGGGATCAGTGGGTTGCAGTACTGTGAGGAACTGTGGTGTATTATATGATGTGGTTGTGTGTCCTTGCTGTGGAATACACTCATGAAACCAACTTGGGTCCACTCAAACTCGTTTGCTAAACCTTTCTCAGCCCTGGGTAGCTGTCCCTTCTAGCAGTCAGGCTTAAACAAAGGAACAAGTATAAAGCATTTAGAAGCACCGAAAAAACAAAAGAAAGTCACGCAACACAAATGAAATACAACACCAATTTCTAAAAATAGATTCTATGCTTATGAAATTTTACACACCGAAACGAACAAAATCCACCCGAAGGTTCTGGAGGTATAGATTTTTAAGTGAAACGTAAATCTCAGCTTTTTACTCCAAAATGTGAACATGCATGTGTAACCTCAAAGTTTGGAAACTTTGTAAAATAGTTTAAAAGCTGTGCTTGACAACTCTGGCAGGGGGAAGTTCAGAGGGGCTAGTGAGGAGTAGTAGGACAGTTACCTTGGCAACAAAGCAGTTTCAAGTCCAGTTCCAGGCTCTAAAGATGAACCGCGTTAGACTTCAATGCAGTGGTCCTGATGCAAGAGATACAAGTTGCTGAAGATGCTGTAAGATATTGAGGATGCTGTAGGTCGATTGTGGTCTTCCTGAGGTTACTCCTCAATCCAAGGTTTAGGTGGGGTGATTTTGACCACAGAGGTTGCTTGAAGTTCTCTTTGGTCCAGCAAAAGTCCAGTTGTCACTGGACTACTGGTCAACGGTAACAGCAAAACCAGTGGTTCCCTCTGGTGAAGCAGTGTCCATCTTGCAAACTGCACTTCTACGACTCTCCCGGGTCCAGCAGACTCAGGTGAAACTTTTGAGAATTGGGACTTGATTATCTAGGTTGCTTATTGGCAGTCAGTGGCAGTCAAGGGATTTCGGCTACTGACTGGCCAGAACGGTCTACTTCAGCTTTTGTGGCTCTGGTGCTGTAACAGTAAGTCAGCCAATTGGCTCTTGGAGTACATCTTCCCTATCTGCGGCTCTGGAGCAACTTATTCATGAGCAAGGCACCACAGGCACAGTCCTCTCTTTGCTTGAACAAGGATCAGCAGGTGCAGTCCAGCAGTTGGTGAAGCCTCTCTTTCTAGGTCCAAGGAACAGCAGGGCAGTCCTTCTTCAGTCCTCTCTCTAGTCCAGATGTGATCTGATGTCTAGGTGCCAGTTGTGCAATATTTATGCATAGAAAATGTCCTCGGGTGTGGCAGTCACTAGCCAATGAGATAGTAGGAACATTCTAGCCTGACGACTTCCTTTGAAGAACTTTAAGTTACAGGCCCCAAGTACCTCTGGTATCATATACTACGGACTTATAAGTAAAGTTATGTCAATTGGGTAAAGCCAATCTAACAGTACACTTTTAAGGGTCAAAGCATTTGCACTGAGGTCTAGTTAGCAGGCCTTGGTGCACTCTCACAGTCGAAAAACCAGCAGTATGGGAGGGCGAGGCTTGGTGCTGAAGGAGATGGCAGCAGCCTAACATGGCTCCCACAGCACAGCACTTAAATATCCCTGGTATCATGTTCTAAATCTGGCATCCAGTACAGAGGCTGTGCCTGCGCACCACCGGGACACCTGAGGAGATGGTGGAGGAGCCTGGGGTGCCGGTTTGGAGTCTGGAGTTGGCATAGCAGATGGATGTCTCCTCCGCGCCCCACACTGCAGCGCGCGGAGCAGATGGGCGTCTTCTCCATGTCCAGCATTGCAGCAAGTGGGCCCGCGTGGCGTTGAGACTCCTCATTGGCTATGGAAGGCAGTGCTTGGCGCTGCTGGTTGGCTGCCTGAGAAACAGGTTGCCCGGCAGTCAGTGGATGGATCCGGCGCTTGGCTGAATAGGCCTCATCGGCGTGAAGGTGGGATCTGCAAGAGGTGCAGATCTGAGAAGCGGCCTGCTGTGACTAGTTCAGCCTGCGGGCCTGACAGGGAGGAGCACTGATGCCTGCAACAGATTGTGGCCTGGGGCCAAGGCCTATCTACAGTGCGGAGGGGTCAGGTAAGACCTGCAGTGTCAGTTTCCTGGAGGGCCCGGCAAGCAGCCCTAACAAATGCAGGACCCTGAACCTGATTATGAGACTGTCAGCTGCCTGGAGCTCATTCTGCAAGCTCCTTCAGACTAATAATTATGCACTCCAGAGTAGGGGAGGCAAAGGGGACACATCTGCCTCAAGGCGCACTACTGGGGGGAAACTGAGCCCCTGACTGTGCTATACTTGCTGGAGCGGAAGTGGTGGGATAAGAAAGAGGACTGCGATTGTTGCTGGCTGCCATCCACTTTTAGATCTACTGCTACGCTGCCTGACTAATACCCTGAGTGCGTTATAATGGGTAGGGACAAAATGCCCAAAAAAGTCCAATAGACCTGACTGGACAAGTACCCCTTCTTCGGGTACCGCGATGAAGAGGAGGAGCAGGGTCCAGGGGGCCCACGGGCCGGACAGGAGGGGGCAATGGGCATAATGGAGGAGCCCACCTTAAAAGGCCAGGTACTTGCAGTGCGAGACACAAAAAACACCCTTGAAAGCAAGATTGACACGGTTTCAGTAGAAATGGGCCTAATGCGTGCAGCTCTCAGAAAAGTTAGCAACAGGATGAAATCAGTAGAAATTACGATTATCACGCTAAAGTAGGTTACCACCCTGCGATCCACGTTCTCGGCCCTTAAAAAACATACTGTAGTGCTGCAAGCACGGATGGAAGATGCGCAAGGTCAATCACGGTGCAATAATCTCTGCCTGGTGGGGGTGAAGAATTGATTTTGAGCGAGATGTCATCCTGCAGGCTGCCCAGAGATGAGGAGAACCTGGAGACTGAAAATAGTACCATTCGAATATTTTCAGGCTTTACAATTGCGGTCCAAAAATGATGGTACTTTGATGAAGTCAAGCGTCAACTTCAGCAGAAGGACATCAAGTATATGGTATGCAAGCTAAGCTACAAATTATAGCAGAAGGAAAATCGTGGACCTTTAAAACACCAGAAGGCGCATTGGAGTGGCTCAAGGGATGGCAATCTGTGGGACGCCAAGCCCCACACTGGGTGGCGGATGGCAACTACTAAAGGAAACAGAGGGGGACTGCGGTGGGGTTGAATGGCTAACTGTCGGAAGCAGCACTGGTCACAACACCTGTGGACCTCTCATGGCGGAGCCCAGATGACACTCCACCTTCGAATGGCTCTGGGGTGACTTGCAATGATGAACACCTGAGTACCTGATGCCCACGATTGATGTTGCTGAATTTGCTCATCCTTAGGAGGAATGGGGGCTCCCCTTGCTCAAGGTGACTGGACGCCGCCATCTCACGGATAACTGACCTGGTTCCCCTGGGTGGATAGAGGGGCTGCTTAGACACCACTGCGGCTAATTGTTACTGGTTGTATAATCTGGACCACTGGGGATTAAGCTAATTGGAAACTTTCATACTTGTGACATTATTCTTTGTAGTTAACTAGGACTGGTTTATCATTTTGGGGCGACAGGCCCCCAGCGAATTGGTATGATGATTAGTTCCTTTCCGCAGTGCTAGGAGATGGGGAGGGATGTGCATGGGATGGAAAGGGGGGGGGGGGACATTTAAGACATAGTTATGTTTGTGTATTTTGCATGATCTGGAACAGCGCGGGTGCCGGGAAGCAGAAATTTGATGAGTGGATTGCTGGGGTCGAGTGAGAAACCTACGGTATTGGGTATAGTACCCCACTATACTAGGAGACATGCCTCAGATATAGTACTCCTTCAGGAAACCCATTTATTGGGAGATAAATGTTGCATGCTAACCAAGGGGAGCTATTGCTCGTTGGCCCATGCAGGCTACTCCACTGGCTCCAGAGGGGTTGCGATACTGGTGCAGAAGGTTTTCCCGTTTGAAGTGGTGAGGACTGTGAATGATACCCAGAGCAGGACGTGAAATGGACTTACTATAGTGGTGGGATTGCTTTACCTGCCGCTCCACCTACAATCAGCAAGACTGAAGGAATTGGGGGCCCTCCTACTGTAGCTTCCAGATGGTCAGATTATCCCCGGAGGGGACTTCAATTTGGTCATGGACGAGACAGTGGACTACCATAGCAGAACTGAGTGTAGTGGAGACCCGCAGCTGAGTCGATTTGTGGAAGCCAGTCGAATGGTGGATGAGTGGAGGAGGTGCCACCCTTCTGTGTTAAAATACTCTTCCTATTCAGGAGTGCATAATTCCTGTTCACGTTTGGATTACTTATTTACTCAGGGTTTAACGCTAATTCGTACTTTCTCTCTATTGGTACTGTTTTTAAGAAACTGGAACTGTTTTTTAAATTTTCAAATTTTAAGCGGGGAGCTGTGGTGGTGGGAAAGCACTGTATTGAATTTGAAACTGTGCGTACTTGAAAGGGGCTTACCGGGTCTCCTAGCTTGGCAGTCCATAGCTTGCTCTACGGAAATTGCTGAGAGCTGATCGGTTAGGAGGTAAACCAATCAGCAGCTGGGTTAGACGTAGGCTGGGGAAGGCAGTTACCTCGCCTACTTAAAGGGAAGAATTGCGCGCGTCCGGCCGGGGCCAGGGGCCAGTTACTCTGCCTCTCACTTCATTTACTCTAGGGATGAATTGCTAGGTCTCGACCATGGGTGGCAAAATATCTCTCCCCTTATTTCCATGGTTTTTGAGGACTCAGGCATACTGGTAGGCCCCCAAGCTGGGGCGAGCAAGTCCTAGTACCGGTCTACCAACCGAGCGACTGAGTCAAACCCAAGTCCCCCCTTAACACCACTCAAGGCAAATTTATCTGACCTGCGGGTGATTTACCTTAATACTCGTTCCTTGGTAAGACACCAGGACGAGCTCTTCGATCTCCCGGAGTCACAATCTCCAGATATATTGCTACTTACGGAGACATGGCTCACAGAGGAGTCCTCACCGGATATACTCTCGGCTTCCCCGGACCAGTATTATATTCTGTGTACTAACAGGACTTCTGGGAGGAGAGGGGGCGGCGTTGCAGCCATTATTAAGAAAATGTTTTGATTTATTAAAATGAACCCCCTGGTCTTACCTTCGGCTGAGAATCTAGTCATCCAACTGGAGTCCTCGACTCTGCCACTCACTTTTGTACTATTATATAGACCTCCCAACTACATGCAGGAATTCCCGCAGGCCCTGATAGAAGCGGTAGGACCTCTTATTGTCGACAACGCCAACGTCATCCTTATAGGGGACTTTAACTACTGGGCCAATGACGAGGGAGGGGGGCAGCAAGCTACAGATCTTACGGCGGCCCTGGGTGATCTAAATCTGGAACAACTGGTGAATGGTCCAACTCACATCAAAGGACACACCCTGGATCCGATGTGGACCACCAGTCTCCCGGTGATGGACCCAAGTATACTACCTTGTGGTTGGTCTGACCACCACCTGATCTCTTTTTCAGTGCCCCTGTCTGAGCGGAATAGCCCCTCAACCGGTCCGTCGATCATAGCCAGAAATTGGGCCAGGGTTAACCTCGCGGCCTTCTGTCAGGCACTAAGAAAGGCAATGCCTGGACCCAAGGAGGATATTGAGGACTTTGAGCGGGATTTTACGTGCTGACTGGGGGAGGCTAGTAATGCTCACGCCCCACTCCATAGATCTAGACCAGCAAGAACACATGAGGCGAATAAATGGTTTTCAGATGAATTGAAACTAGCAAAACTTCATCTTCCACAAGCTGAGAGGAAGGGGTGGTCTAAGTACGAGCCAGACTCTAAAATCGAGTATATTAAACATTTGAAAAATTATAAATCTCTCTTAAGGCAAACGAAAGTAAGCTTTTTCACGAGTAAAATATTGAAAGCCCCTAATAAATCCAAGGAGATATTTAAGATTGTCTCAGACCTTTCAAATCCTGAGAGAGTCACTCTCTCAGTTACTCCAACACAAGATCTATGTGACTCACTCAATACCTTCTTTATTAACAAAATTGCGGCCATTAAAAAGAGTATGCCCTCGGGTTCCTCAGTCAATAAGCCAGGATCAGCAGAGGGGAACAGTCACACACTCTCTTGCTTCCCTCAAATTTCACAAGAGGACCTGGTCAATTTATTGACAAAAGTCAAGTCAGGGTCTCCGAATGATATCTGCTCACTAAAGGTCTTTACTGCGGTGTGTACCAACTTTGCTGAGTTGGTACTATCTCTCCTGAACCAATCCATCAAATCGGGGCTGCTCCCCAGGGCTTTTTAGAGAGCAATTATTGTTCCCATACTAAAAAAAATGTGGGAGGAGATCCCTTGGATATGAAAAACTTTTGCCCGGTATTTCTTTCACCGTTCTTGGCAAAAGTTCTGGAGGTGCATGTAGCTTGCCATCTCTGTTCCTTTATTGAGGAATCAGGGTTCTTGGACTCTAGTCAGGCGGGATTTAGGCCAGCACACTCTACAGAGGCGGTGATCATGTAAGTTATTGATGACATGGGGAAGGAAGTGGATAACGGCAATACTCAGGCCCTGGTGCTACTGGACCTGTCTGCAGCCTTTGATACGGTCGACCATGCTATTTTGGCTGATCGGATCAGGGCCGCAGGGCTTCGAGACTCAGCCTTGAGCTGGATTACCTCTTTCCTGAGTGAGAGATCCCAATCAGGCAGGTTAACCCCCTATGTGTCATCTGAGGTACAGCTGAATTGTGGAGTGCCTCAGGGATCCACTCTATCGCCTCACGTCTTCAAGATTTACATCCGCCCTTTGGTTAGTTATATTAACAACAAAGAAATTAACATCTTCAACTACGCTGATGATATGCAATTACTGTTCACGATCAACGACAGCAATTCCAGGACACTATGCGGTTCATCTGGGATTGGATGAACTGAAACCAGCTGAAATTGAACTCCAACAAAACGGAGATAGTCATCACGAAGAGTAAGTTGGACCGCTGGGTTCCATCACTCTGGCACAGTGAGATGGGTTCTCCGCCTGTCCCTAAAAAGGCGGTAAAAAGCCTTGGGGGTCATTATTGATGAGGAGCTTTCGTTTAAGCAGCAAGTAGGCGCCGTTACATCAGCAAGCTTTTACCAACTGCGGCGCATAAAAAAGATAAGGAAATTTCTTACCAGGGAGGCTCTGATCCAGGTAATAATAGCCCTAGTCACGTCCAGAATTGATTAGGTCAACTCTCTCTACCTGGGCCTCCCTAAAATCCTTCTGCGCAGACTCCAGCTAATTCAAAATCAGCCGCCCGACTGATATGCTATCTGCCCAAATATGGCCATATCTCCCACGTGATGAAGGACCTTCACTGGCTGCCAGTTGAGCAGGGAGCCAGGTTCAAGGTGTGCTGCATGGTCTTTATGGTCCTGTATCTGAACTGTCCAGCCTGATCAACAAGTATTGTCCTACCAGACAACTGAGATCTAGCCATCAACATTACTTGGTGGTCCCACCGTGTAAAAAACAACGAACAGGAGGTCGAAGGTTCTATGTTATTGTTCCGCGAGTCTGGAACACTCTGCCAGTGGACCTTAGGTCCACTGTAACCTACACCAGATTCAGACAGCTTCTGAAAACATGGTCGTTCAAACAGGCTTATCAATAACCAGGGACTAAGGCTGTATTAGCATTCCAGCGCCAAGAGACCGGTTGGTGAACGTGCGCTTTAGAAATACTCAGTAACATAACATAGCATAACTATATATGTTCTGGTTCCCAAATGTTAGATTTCTGGATTGAGGGATCTTGGACCATTCATCACTATATGCTGAGTTGGGTGCATGTAAGAGAAGGGACCATCGGGGTGGAGACTAGACCCTTAATTACTGAAAAAGGAAAGAGTGGCAGACGAGCTACGCTTGGTCACGGACACCTATTCCCATGATAACATAAATACGGTTGACTCTGGGATTATCTTATGGAAAGAATTTAAGGCTGTGCTGTGGGGACAGGTGATATCCTTGACCGCGGCGAAACGCAGAGCCAGATGGTAACAGATGCTAAGGGTGGAGGACCAAAATATTATCACTGGAGCAGCACAATATATTCAGTGCCCTTGTGAATACTTACAACACCAGCTAGACCTCAAATGTAGAGAATTACAGGGACTGGCATCGTATGCATTTCGTGCGCACCACCAAAAAACACATAAAAGATTATATGAGGTGGGCAACAAAGCGGACAAATTGTTAGCATGATTGGATAAAATGATAAGATCAGTGAGTGACATCCAAACCGGCTTGGATGAGAGTGTTAGCGGCAATGCGAATATTGCTGAGGTTTTTGCTGAGCATTACACCCACCTCTATACATCCATTCAGACTTGCTACAATGGAAAGGTGGATCATTTCCTTAAATACATATCAATCCCTAGGCTCACTGACACCAACAGGATGAAGCTGGAATCACATTATACAGCAGTGGAAATAGATGAGGCCATTAGGACCCTGCAATCAGGTAAGGCTCCCGGACCCAATGGATTACACATAGAGCTATACAAGTGTCTAGCAGGCAAGGTCCCTGCCCACCTCCTGATAATGTATGCTGCAGCAAAGAAGGAGGGCTGCAAGGCGAGAGAACTCTGATCAGCCATGGTTACAGTTATACAAAAGCTAGGTAAACCCGCTAACCTATGCTCCTCCTATCAGCCAAGCTCTCTCCTAAACGCAGAGACTAACATTTTTGCCAAGGAACTGGCGACCTGATTGACCCGGGTGATAACTACCCTTGTACATCCAGACCAATGCGGCTTTGTCCCTGGCAGAAGCACAACATTGAACCTGAGATGACTGTTCGGCTTTACGGCCTACATCGACAAGTCTACTGAACCAACGGTGTTGGTGTTGTTGGATGCATCCAATATCTTTGACTCCCTTGAGTTACCTTACTTGTTCCGGGTGTTGGGATTGATGAATATAGGACCTAGCAATCTGGCATGGGTGAAATTGCTCTATAAGGACCCCTGGCGTGTGTTAGACTCAATGGTGAATATTCTGCAATGTTTCCTCCTTATAGAGGCACCAGACAGGGTTGTCCATTGTCACCTATGCTCTATGTGCTGGCGAAAGTGTCATTAGCATGCTGGGTGCGAAGTGATCCACTGGTCTGGGGTCTGTGATGGGACATAATATGATTGGAGAGAATCTCCTTCTACGCCGATTACATCTTATTGTATGTCTCCGACCCGGAGCGTTTGATCGACAAAGTAATGCAGAATACACAAGGGAGATACAGTGGATTTCACATTAACTGGCCAAAATCGGTTCTCTACACATTGTCAAAATGGGAGCTGAGGGTACAGACAAGAGGGCTTCGGATACTTGGTCATCCAGATTACTTGGTCCCCAGGGGACTCCTTAAGGACAACCTCTATAATATCCTCAAGAACTTTAGAAGTGATGCTGCGCAGTGGAAAACACTCCCACTTTTGCTCTTGGTAAAACAGCTTTATATAAAAATATAGTCCTACAAAATGTATTTATGCGCTACAAAACACACCATATGCTATACCGGAGGACTTCTTTCAGAGTGTAGATAAAGAGCTGAGGCAACTGCTGTGGAATGACGGAGCCCACAGAATAGCGCTTTCTAAATTAAGGAGTGTATGAGGGCAGCATAGCGCTCCCGGCCTCAGGAAATATTACTGGGCAGCGCAATTGGTTGTAATAAATGACTGGGTGTTTGCAGGCTGAATTCTCTGTACGGCATGATAGAGCATTGATGGGCCCTAAAAGGGTATGTGACTGCTATATATGGGAAAAAGAGTATTGCCTGGCCAACATATATTAGGGTGGTGTTGCATGTATGGGACAAAGTTCTTCGGCACATGGGACGGGGTGCTCCTCAGTGCTGACTAAAGATATTCCACTATGGGAATCTTGGAGAGGCGCAGATTCTGACTGGGTTTGAATGCTGGGATCCTATTGGAATTAGTACACTAAATGATACATGGGTTTATATCGATAGAGAGATTCCAGACGCTGAGGGACTAATTTGAGATACTTGAAAGTGAGGACTTTCGCCACTTGCACCTTAGACACACCATCTGTAAAGAGGTACCGAAAGATACATATGTGGAGGATGCAAACCCACTAGAAGATGGAATACTAGACAAATCATTACGGCGTAAAGCCATTACCCTTATATACCGGAAGCTTGTAAACAATCACCCCAATGTATTGGAGGCCCTGAGGTGACTATGGGAGCAAGACCTCCGAGAACTGATGGTTGAGGAGTGGATTGAGGCACTCCAGGGGCTTAGGGAGGTGGCAATAAAATCAGGGTTTTATTTAATCCAGTTAAACATCTGATATAGGGGGTACTACACTACAGTACTGATGCTGAAGATTTGACGGGCCGGTACTGATGACTGAACAGAGAATGTTGATAGAGGGGCACATTCCTACACACTCTATGGGAGTGCTCAAAGTTACACTCACACTGGCGAGAGATAATGAGGAACCTGTCCGCAGTGATGGGACAGCCGCTGCTCGTCAGTGGGAAGCTCTGCACCCTGGGTATATGGGAGGACCAGTCTAGCACTATGTACCATTGCCTATTTTGCAATCTGGGTATAGTTATAGACAGACGTAATATCACACAACAATGGGGAGGAGGGGCACCTGCAATACCACGACTGGAGGCATGATCTCAAGATATGGATTAGTGTATTGGGGCTGAACAATTTGTGTCTGAGGGAAGAGACTGCCCACATACGTTCAAAATGGTATGAGGCCTATGGCAGCACTACAAAGGGTATTTGAGTGTTTAATTCTGTACGATGCGACTCAAAGACCTGAAATGTTACAGCAATTCTACTGTATTGATCGAGAACACACCCACGCATTGCGTTGCATGTCATGTTTGTTATAATGTTGCTTCTTCTTACAATAAAAAGAATTTAAAACAAGTAGTATCAGTCCAAATCTTTTGGGGGTGATCATGCAAAAAAGGCATTTCCTTACAGGTACATACAAGCATAATTGTGCTAAATTTCATGTTGCACTAGTAGCTTTTGCACGCTATTCAGCACACAAGGCTGAAGTATTTGCAAGAAAACAATTGATATTGTTCAACTTGCTCACCACAGAAAACATCCGGCTTGCATGAATTCACATCGAGTGCCATCAGCTTATGTTAAAAACTCATTTAAACAATAAATAAAAGTTATCTAAATGTTCATTAGTTAGTGGCAGATGATGGCTCCACTCACCAGATAGAGATAATCAAAGATGGGAGTAGGCCTATCCATTTGCCCCAGAATAAGCAACATTTCATTGTCAATGTATTCCTTATATTCCTTCAAGTTGCAGTTCATCTTCTTCTCAAGTTCAGTCCGAATCTGAAAAACACAAATATCAAGAATGGCAGATTTAGAGAGCTTTTCTTTATGCAAGTCAGGTGATTTTAGACCAATACACCATTACGCCTGCAGTAGCATATGCTAGGGGACATACTGCAAGTTATTTATAGCTGTGATAGTGAATAGTAGAAAAGGACGAAAGGGAGGGAGATGTCAAATGTAAAAACATGGGTTTTACTGTAGCTTTTCTAAAAGCATATGTAAAACTGCTTAATCTTGGGCATGGACAAGGCAGACCTAAAAGAAATCCAATCATTAGCACCGAAGTTTGGAAAATGATGCTGTTGCCTCATTCTGAGGTTAAAGATAAAGTCTCACACAATCTTACATGATGCAACAGTCTGACATTACAAGATTATCTTGTACAAAGCCATGCATTCCCACATGAACTACAGAAACAAATTGAGTTCTATCACAATGACTTTCTAGGTCTAGAGAACCAGGAACATGTGATCTTGCAAATTTTCTCACATGTCGGTTGCTCAGAACGTATTGCTTGGTCTTCAGGCAGAGAGCTGGAGGTACTGTGGCTGTGTGTGCTATTCAGAGAAAGGTTCACATAGCTTCCATGCACCACCTGCCTTGCCCATCTCTATCCCATATGCTCGACAGCCTCCATACAAATAATATATGATCCTGTAGTAGTCATATTTGAGACACCATTCATCCTTTAATGAAAAATACCGATGGAGTGACTAGGGTTTAGCATATTATGATTGGTTAGTATAGCAAGTAAATGGAGAAAATAGTTCCTAAATTTATTTTTAAAAAGTCCTCCTTGCCATTTTACGCACCAGAAGAATAACTGATGCAAAACGTAATGAGACTCACTTCTTTGCAAGTTACATTTTCCAGGTCCTTGCTCATCATGATACTGCGGAGTTGGGCTTTAATGATACACTCTGTTCTTTCCCCCTCTGTCGGCCTAAAAGGCAGAAGCGTAGTTCAGTACAAGGATTATTATAAAGCAAACTTATGAATGTGTTACTTTCAGTGGCTTCACATAATATACATAAATGAGCAAGTTACTTACCTTCAGTAACACCTTGTCTGGTAGAGAGCATGTATCTGCAGATTCCTTACCTTAGAGAATTATCCCCAGATGTCAGACTTGATCCGGAAATGTTTTGCAAGCACTACCCTTGTGCACCATAGGAGGCGTCATTTTGCTCCGCTTGGCATTGTTGGCATTGTCCGCGCCGGAAGTTATGTTATGTTATGTTAATTGGGCATTTATAAAGCGCACGGCTACTCCCAGGAGTGTCCCGGCGCTAAGCAAAAAACCACGTAAACAAGCACAACAAAGGAAAGCCAGACGAGAAGCCTGCCAAAAACGGGAATTAAAGTTGGAAAAGCCACGTCTTAAGTTTTTTCCTGAAAGTAAGGAGGTCCTGAACCTGTCTGAGGGCCAAAGGGAGACTGTTCCATAGGTGGGAGGCGATCACTTGGAAAGATCGACCTCCGACCCGAGCAAGAGAAATTTTGGGAACAGGAATCAAGAGTTGAGATGAGGACCTCAGGGTACGTTGGGGAGTGTAATGAGGAAATCTTTGTCTGAGGTAAGGGGCTCCAATCTGATTAAAAGCTTTAAAAACTAGAATCAGTGCTTTAAAATGGATTCTTTTCTGAACAGGGAGCCAATGCAGGGATAACAAGAGAGGGGACGAATGAGTTCTAGGGCCAGCCAAAAAGATGGCCCTAGCAGCCGAATTCTGGATCACTTGCAAACGGGTGATTAGATAACTGGGAAGTCCCAAATACAGAGAGTTCACGTAGTCCAATCTCGAGATAACCAGAGCCTGGACAATGGTCTTTCTGTGAGGGACAGAGAGCAGGGGAAGAAAATTCCTCACCATTTTTAAAATCCCGAAACAGGTCCCAGCCACGGATTGAATCTGGGACTTCATAGAAAGTGTGGCATCCAGCCTGACACCAAGGTTCTTAACCAAGGTCACAGACGACCTGGGAGGGGTCAGATCCTGCGGCCACCAGTCATACCAAGTCTCACATGGTAGAGAGCCAAAAAAGATAATCTCTGACTTATCAGGATTGCATTTCATTTGATTATCCTTCAGCCACAAAAAAACTGCTGAGAGACATGAGTTAATAGCATGTCCATCAAACTCAACACCCTTCTCGCAAGTGAACAACAACTGAGTATCGTCTGCATATGAAACGATCTTAGCCCCGTGTTGTTCTGCCAAAAGGGCGATAGGGGCCATATAAAGATTAAACAAGGTAGGGCTCAAAATAGAGCCCTGCGGGACTCCAACATTCATGGGAGGAATAGCAGCAGAGAAAGGGGGGGACCATATAGTTTGCAGGCGGTCGCTGAGAAATGACTCGATCCACCTCAAGGCTAGGCCACCGACACCACCCTCCACCAATCTTTGCACCAATCTATTGTGGGGCACGGTGTCAAAAGCCGCGGAGAGATCCAAAAGTACCAAGACCGCGTTGCCTCCTCGATCTAGCGTGGTTTTTATAGTTTCCACCACTTCCAAAAGTGACATGAGCAGTGCCTATATAGGTGCCACCCCAGCGAGGTGACATCAGTTTCTTTTTGCGACTTTCCACGCCAGGAGTGCGGAGCCATGAAGAACACTGGCCACTGGTGTGGAAAACTAGGGACCTAAAAAGGGGAAAACCCTATCCCTAGAAATTCATTCGCAGAGTGAGGAGGATGTGGTCGGTAAGAAATCTGTGGCTAGGTAGTCTCTACCAAATAAGGCATTACCAAAGGTAAGTAACTTGTTCATCTGATAGAGAATTCTAGCCGCAGTACCTTATAATAGATAGCCAAGCAATACCTCCCCAGAAAATGGGTCTGCGAAAAATTTTCTCACTAAAAAGTCCTGCAGGACTGAGCGGGCAAAGTGATCGTCCCGATGGACCTGACTGTCCAGGCAGTACTGTTTTGTGAATGTATGCAGAGAGGCAAAACGCTGCTGCCTGGCAGATGTCCAGGACCGGGACACCACAGTGGTCGCAGCCTTGGCTCTGGTGAAATGAGTATGTAAACCCTCAGGGGGGTGCTTCTTGGCCAATGCGCAGCAGATCTTAATGGAGGAGTACAATCCATCGGGAGAGGGTCCACTTCTGCGCAGTCTTTCCCTTCTTTTCTCCAACATACCACACAGAGAATTGGTAGCCCACCCGGAACTCTCTCATGTGGTCAAGGTAGAATAACAATGCTATTTTTGGGTCCAATCCATGGAGTCGCTCCTCTTCTTTAGAGAGATGTAGCAGAGCTTAAAAATTAGGCAGGGTGATGGACTGGCCTACATGAAAAGGAGTCACCCCTTTCGGCAGAAAGGAAGCTCTAGTGCGAAGAACTAGCTTGTCTGGATTGATGTTCAGGTAAGGAGGCTTGGATGACAAAGTCTGAAGCTCACAGACCTTCCGGGCAGATGCTATTGTCACCAGGAAGGCCATCTTGATGGTAAGGAGCCTGAGAGGACAGTTGTGCAAGGGCTCAAAAGGAGCGCACTTGAAGAACCTCAGGACTAGATTAAGGTCGCACTGAAGCATAATGAAGGGGGGAGGAGGAAACATATGTTGCAAACCTTTCAAGAACCTATGTACAACAGGGGATTTGAAGAGGGATAGCTGGTCAGGAAACCACAGAAAGGCTGAGATAGCAGAAAGATCGTCCTTTAAGGTGCCCAGAGCAGAGCCTGGCTTGGCAAGGGAAAGGATAAAGAGAAGGACTTGAGAGAGGGGGGCAGAAAGAGGGTCAACCAGTTTCTCTGCATACCATGCCACAAACTTGCCCCAACGGCAGGTGTATACCATCTTGGTGGAGGGATGCGGTGGCTGCCAAGATAACATTGCGGACTTTGGGCAGAAGGTCGAAAGCTGTCAACTGTCGCCACTCAACCTCCACAAAAGAAGGCAGAGAGTTGACAGGTTTGGGTGAAGAACCCTCCCCTTCTGCTGCCACAGAAGATGCTCCCGAAGTCACAGCCTGATCGGATGATAGACAGCTATGCTCAACAGCTCAGGATCCCAAACTCTCCGAGCCCAGTCTTGAGCCACAAGAATAACTTGGGCCTGGTTGTTACTGATCTTCTTGAGAACTCTGGGCAGGAGTGGCCTACAGGAGGCCTGAACTCCACTTGAGCGAGAGTCGCCTTGGAAACCCCAGCGCGTAGAACAGCTGACATTGCATGTTCTCAGCGGTGGCGAACAAATCTAACCAAGGTTATCCCCACTGCGGAAATAGACCTTGCACCACCTCCAGATGGAGATGATATTTGTGATCCACTAGGCATCTTCCGCTGAGTTAATCTGCCCTGGTGTTCAGAGAGTCCGCCAGGTGTTGAACCACCAGGAAAATTCCCTGCTGTTTTAGCCATGTCAAGAAACACAAGGCCTCTTGACAAAGGATCCCAACCCCACTCAGTCCTGTGTGTTGCAGTACCACATGGCGGTGGTGTTGTCCGTGAAAACCTGCTCTAGCCTTCCCTTGGTGGAGGGTAGAAAGGCTTTTAATACCAACCGGATCACCCAGAGCTCCAGAAAGTTGATGTGGAGTCCAGATTCCGCCGCAAACCAGAGGCCTCTGATCTCCACCTCTCCCAGATGGCCGCCCCTTCCCAGGAGTGACGCATCTGTCACCAATGTGAGATATGGTTGGGGGAGGAAGAAGGGTCTGCCGCTGACCCAATCGTGGTTCGTTAACTACCACTGCAGATCTTTTGCTGTTCCCTCCTAAATCTGGACCATGTCTGAGAGATTCCCCTGATGCTGAGCCCACTGGAACTTCAGGTTCCACTGCAGAGCCCGCATATGCCAGCGGGAATGTGTCATAAGCACAAGCAGGATGCATGAGGCCATGAGTCCAAGCAGCCTCACAGCCAGTCTTATCGAAATCCAGGAGAGAGGCTGAAACATCTGTATCATAGTCTGAATATCCTGGACTCGGCAGGCGGGAGGATAGGCCCGAAACTGCACCGTGACCAGAACAGCTCTGATGAAAAAGGGAGCGTCCGAGAGGGAGTCAGGTGTGTCTTAGGCGTGTTGATAGTGAACCCCAGCAAATGCAAGAGGTCCGCCATATTCTGGAGGCGAAAGACGACAGCCAGGGGCAAGCGCGCTTTCAACAGCCAGTCGTCGAGATAGGGGAAGACTGGCACGACTGATCTTCGCAGATGAGCTGCAACCACGGTCATTCCTTTGGTGAACACCCAAGGGGCGATGGTAAGGCCAAAGGGGAGCACGGCAAACTGAAAGTGCTTGTGACCCGTGAACCGCAGGTAACGCTTGTGGGCAGGCAGGATGGAAATATGGAAGTATGCGTTCTACAAGTCCAACATTATTATTCAGTCTCCCGGGTCGAGGGCAGACATGACTTGGGTGAGCTTGGGCATTCTGAACTTCTCCTTCTGGAGAAAGAAATGAAGAGTGGGCAGGTCTAGAATAGGAAGAAGGCCTCTGTCATTGGTGGGAACCAGCAAGTAGCGGGAATAGCAACAACTTCTGGCATCGGTACCCTCTCTATGGCTCCCTTGGCAAAGAGAGCAGTCACTTCTCGGCAGAGCAAGGTAAGATAGCCCTCCATCAGCCTGTTGCAAGCAGGTGGCAAGGGTGGAGGGGCAGTCACAAAGGGGAGGGAGTAGCCACTTCGGACGATTTGAAGAACCCATCGGTCTGATGTTATAGACCTCCAGTGGGGCAGGTGATGGCATATCCTGTCCCCCACTGGGTGCGCATGATGGTAAGAGGGCAAACTATAAGGGTCTGGAGCCTGGGGCTACCGGGGAGGTGGTGGATTGGCCCGATCTCTGGCTGCCCTACCCATGGGGTCTGTGGGTACCGCGTCCTCGACCACGCATAGGCTGTGAAGCTTGCGCGTTGTAGTGGTTGGGAGGGTATAGATGTGGCTAGAAGACACTTCTGTGGCCATGAAAGAAGCGAAAAGGAGGACTGGGGGTGACAGGGACCATAGAAGGGTCTAAGGACCTGGCTGTAGCCCTGCTCTCCTTAACCCTTTCTATGCTCATGACGAGCTCAGCTCGTCATGCTGCGCAGTGCTCGTGTGCGCATGACGAGCTGAGCTCGTCATGAACCCGCCCACTCAATGAAACGCCCCGCACAGGGCGAAAATCGGCCGCGCACACAAGGGGTTAAAGCACTCCAGCGCTGAGTCCACCTTTATCTCCGAAAAGACAGGAACCATCAAATGGCATGTCCATGCTTGGACATCCCCTGGGAAAGCCAGTTGGTCTCAGCCAGGCGTGGCGCCATAAGGCAACCATTGAGGAAGCCGCTCTGGCCACCGAGCCGATGGAATCCTGTCCACATCTGATCGTGAACTTAGTTGAATCTCTCCCGTCAGCAACGCCTGGGAGAGTATGGCCATGGCCTCCTCCGGAACCATGGGCAGAACCTGTGCAACCGAATCCCATAGAGAATAGGAGTAAAGGCCTAAAATGAATATGGTGTTCATGGACCGCAGTGCCAGGCTGGTGGAAGAAAACATCTTTTTGCCTAAGGTGTCCAGCCTCTTGGATTCCCTATCCAGTGGGGCAGTAAGGAATGCTCCAGGATTTACACAGGAGGTAGAAGCATGGACCACCAAGCTCTCTGGGGTAGGGTGTTGTGTGAGGAAATTGGGATCCCCTGGGGTGAGGCAGTGGTGGCGGGCCGTCGTCCTGTTCACAGAAGCCCCTGTTCTGGGCCAGGTCCCAAGCAGGATAGCTGAAAGGGCTTCATTAAATGGGAGAAGCGGTTCTGAGGGGGTCACTTCCGGCTGAAGCACCGCTGTAAAGACGATGGTCTTGACTGCCACTGAGGGCAGGCAATGGTCCAGGACGTCAGCCGTCCTTCTCACCACCATGACCAAATGACACTCCCTCCTCCGTAGCCATGGTAGGGGAAGCAAGAATGCCAGTATCTGGAGAAGTGCCCTGTCCACTGGCCTCACCAATGTCCTCACACCAGTCCATGTTTGGATCTAAAAGCTGGTATTCTTCAGGGTCCAGTGACCCCTCCGAGTCCTAGCCCACAGGAATAGGACTCAGGCTCCTGCCCAGAAGGCATGGCTCCAGTCCAGGGCAGTGGTGCCGGGGGCATCAGGGAAGGTCGAGGTGGTACGACCGGCGCCGGTCCAGATTCATCCCTGGATCCAAGGAGGCCAAATGGGGCAGGGGGCAGAGCAGGCAGCGAGAAGCCAATAGGCCCCCCCCCTGAACCCTCGGGGCTCAAAGGTATGGGAGCGGGACGCTCAAATATGAGGGGGCATGGCCTTCTAAAACTCCTGAAGTTGAGCTCGGGGAGGCGTGGAGCCAGCCCAGGCGCTTGCTCAACCGCGGAGCCAGGCCTCGAATGGCGATGCACCCTTGTCTCGCCGGCTGACGGACGATGCAAGGTCGAAGACCTCTGCGACTTCTTACTCTTGTGGTGGGACTTACCCGAGTGACCAGAAGACTTTGAGTGTGATGAAGATCTGGGGTTCCTCGACGGATCCTGGGACCTTCCTCTCGACCGCGATCGAGAATGTTGCAGCGTCGCACGTCGAGTCGCCAGGAGCTTGAGAGACCGCTCTCTCAGGGCCTTCGGATTGATCACATGAAGAAGAATGCAAGTTTTCAAGCTGTGGTCGTGCTCGAGGCACCAGAGGCAAAAAAGGTGTGGGTCTATCACTGACATCAAGCCAGCCTTCCTAGATGACATTCCTGCCACACCAGCAGAAGACTTTCTCAAAAGACTTTGACAAAAGTTGAAAAAAGGGCTAGTCAAAAAGTGACTAGGGATAGCTCTTTCCGGATCTGCGCTGACTGACAGGCAAAGAAAAGAACTGACATCAGCGTGCTGGGGTGGCGGCTATATAGGCACCGCTCATGTCACTTCCAGTGCAGACAACGCCATGTGGAGACACACAATGCCACCTACCAGCGTGCAGGGGTACTGCTCATGAAAGATTCTGCATGCAGTTTGAAGCCTAGGGATAGTTCTAAGGAAAGGAGTCTGCAGTTAGAAGTCTCTATCAGATACAACAAATTTGGCATGCTCTCCAAATAGTTTAATGTTCAATGTGAAAACACAGCTTTTTCAAGGAAAAAGTACAATTACATTTTAACTCCCCATTTTCTCCTCCCCATCACCCATTCCCAGCATAGAAGTCAAGTAGGAAAGATTTACACTGCACTTATTCTGTGAGCGTGTATCTCTATCCATCTATGCAGCTACATATCCGATTTGTAAAGCCAAACATACACCCCAATGATGTGTCTTGTAATTTGAAATAGTGTTTGGTTTTTCTGCATACAATGTGAACACTAGTGGAATATTTAAAATAACATTTTCCTTCTCAAATGTTTTCATATTTTATACACCTTTTCCACACAAATTAAATAAACTATATACCAGTAATGATTTATGGAAATCTCAACATTTTCCCTTTTTTTCTTTAATGTTTTTTGACCGATTTAGAAATTATAAAAAAAAAAAAAAAGATCAGCCCGGTTTATTTTTCAGGTGTCATTCAACATTGCATTACAATGGTTGCTGTATCCTTTCCAAACCATATCACATGGTTCACATAAAAAAGACAAATGCAATCAAGTCAACAAGTCCGCAGGAAAGACAATGGGAAATCACTATTATACAACTGATAAACTGCAGTGGCTAAACAATGTGTTAATAGTGATTTTCTTTCCTTTTTATTAGTTTTACCAACTTTCATTGTTGCGTTATGATTAGTATTTCCATTCATACACCCATTTGTGCAGTAGCCATTTAGTCACTGCAGTAAAACTGGGTGATCAGGGGTAGGAAGAAACCTTTCAGGGACAAGAATAAAATAATTTAAAAAAATGTAAACCCCATTGTGGAGTCATCATGTTTGTACCATTTAAGAATCCTAGATATTAACAAGGTAGTGGGAGAGTTTTCAACTTCCCAATTGTGCTTTAGGAGCCCTTTGACACACTCTAATATAGCAGTTAACCACTTTCAGGTTGGTTAATTTTGCCTTTACAAGAGTTTCATAATATTCAGTATTATTTTATGCAAAATGCAACATATCTTCCCTACTTCATACTAATACATTTTTAAATTCTTGCAAACCAAAATAAAGTATGTCAAGTTACCAATAACTTGTTTGCATTTGAAAACCTAATACTGATAGCATAAAAGAGACAAGATGCTTTCTCTCTGGTGTAAATAAAATCCATGAATTACCTTGAGAAAATAATCTTATCTGTCAGCAAATTCATTTTCTCACGCTCATCACATATTCAAGTACAATTCTCACTTATTTATTTCTTAGGATTGCCCATAGAATGTAATAAGTATCTATGTATGTGTTTGCATTTGTAAAGTGTGAAACCGAGCTGAAGAGCTGAACAGGAGGCATGGACCCAGGGAAGACACACTCATTGAAGAAAGATCAAGGGTAGACTGTTGGGTCAGGAGTAATGCTCTATTTATCGACTCGTAAGGCAGCTATGGTGCAGTTTAAGACCTCACATATATTCTTTATCACACTGAACATTTGCACTTTGTGCAAAAATGCTTTTAACGTAAAGTCATTGTGTTAGCCACCACCCTAAGAACAGTACAAAGATAAGTCTAAACAAATATGGAGGATCTAAGAGGATGTTTAGCTCAGAGACGTTTTGGCGGCAGGAACACTACAGAAGGCCTTTGACTGCTCTCTGGTATTCGGTTTGCTATTGACACAAGCAGACTATAGAACACGGAGCGCTATTAAGAGTACCATGTAACTGGTCACCTTACTTCTATGGTTCCTTTAAAAGGTCTTGGGTGCAAAGATACTTACAAGCCAGAACCAGTGTTGTTCGGACACCTTTACTTTCCAACAATGTAGTGTGGTGGAAAGAGAAGATTAAAGAGGATTTTTCATGGGTCCTACATCCAACCAGGTATATCGATATTAATATGGGATCTTCAGCTTATGGGGAAAACTTGTGCCTTCACTGAATATAATTAAACATATTATGAACATTACAAAAGCAAAATTGTTAAATAGGCTAGAACTGCATAAAAAGAATATCATTACAAAAAATTGTGCTTTTGCAAAATTATCAACAATTGTGATTTCCATAAATTTGATATCCTGTTTTTGTAATCCATGTGGGATAACAGGTCTCAAGGGTTTACAGTGAGGGCACTGAAGGTGAGATTTGATTTTTCTTGAAGTGTTATATTTCAAATAATGCTATTAATATTCAAATGATTGGATTGAGAGTCTAAAGTGAATCCCCTATTGGCGTTACATATATGAGAAATAAGTGTTCCAGCAACCATGAGGCTTGAAGATCTGCTTCAACACCTCAACAGGGGTAGTAAGCGCTATATAAGGAATATGTTACTTACCCTGTAAGCATCTGTTCGTGTCATGTAGTGCTGAATATTAACATTCTCTGCTTACTCCTGCCATCTAGTGTTGGGTCCGGACTTGTGTAAGTTGTTTTTCTTCGAAGAAGTCTTTTGAGTCACAAGGTCGAGTGACTCTTCCTCTCGGTGGTAATGTGCATGGACATCAACTCCATTGTAAAATTGTTTTCCCGCAGCCAGGTGAGAAAGAAGTGTAAGTATGTGTAAGTAATACGAAGACCATGCTAAATGTATAAATAGTGAAAACTAATAAATGTAAGGAACTGCAATGGCCACAGGTGTCTGGGGAGGAAGGGTGGGCACATGTGAATCTACAGCACTACATGCCACAAACCGATCCTTACAGGGTAACATATTCCTTTCGATGGCAAGTGTGTCTGTAGATACATGTGCTCTGCATAGACTGGAAAGCAGTCCCTCCTGATAAGCGGTAGCTAACCTGTGGGTGTTGCAGTGGTTTGAAAAAGAGTACGCAGCACTGCCTGTCCTACATTGACGTGCTAAAACATCTACACGATAATGTTTGGTGAAAGGGTGTGGTATGGACCATGTAGCTGCTTTACATATGTCAGCTATGGGAATATTTCCTAAAAAGGTTGCTCCCTTTTTGCGAGCAAAGTGTGCTCTGGGAGAAACAGGTAAAGGTCTTTTGGACTTAGCATAGCAAGTCTGAATGCACTTTACTATCCATCTGGCTATGCCTGCTTTGGATATAGGGTTGTCTTTGTGTGGTGGTGAAAAGGTGACAAAAAGTTGTTTAGACTTTCTGAAAGTTTTAGTTCTATCAATGTAGAACATAAGCGCTCTTTTGACAGCTAATGAATGAAGAGCTCTTTCCACAACAGAATCAGGATGAGGGAAGAAAGCTGGCAATTTAATGGACTGATTGATGTGACACTGTGAGACTACCTTAAGCAGGAATTTAGGGTTGGTTCTAAGAACCATCTTGTCTTTGTGTATTTTGAAGAATGGTTCTTCTAAGGTTAAGGCCTGCAGCTCACTAACACGTCTGAGTGAAGTTATGGCGACTGAAAAAGCCACTTTCCATGAGAGGAATTGAAGAGGGCATGAATAGAGAGGCTCAAAAGGAGGTCCCATGAGTCTTGTGAGTACTATATTAAGATTCCATGAAGGTGCAGGAGGAATCCTGGGTGGAATAACGCGTTTAAGTCCATGAAGGCTTTAATGACTGGAATTTTGAAAAGGGAAAGGTGTTGTTGATTTGTAAGATAGGCAACCACGGCAGCGAGATGTAAGCGTACAGAAGTATATGGAAACCCGCCTTTTGTAAGTGAAGCAGATAACGGATAATGTATTGTACTGTAGCTGTGAAAGGGTCTATTTTTTTTGAGTGGCAGTAGTAAACAAAACATTTCCATTTTGCTGCATAGCAGGCCACATTGGTAGGTTTTCTTGCTTCTTTAAGAATGTCCATACATTCTGCTGGTAAGTTAGGATGACCAAATTCTATGACCGCAGGAGCCAGATCGCTAGGTTGAGAGTTTTGGGATCTGGGTGTCTAACTTGTCCGTAATTTTGTGTGAGAAAGTCTGGCCTGTTTGGGAGCTTCTCCTGTGGAACTATTGAAAGGTTTAGTAATGTTGTGAACCAAGACTGATGAGCCCCAGTGGGAGCTACTAGGATCGTTGTTAGATGTCTGCCGGAGTTTCAGAACCAGTAATGGAAGGAGAGGTGGAAAAGCGAAGGCAAATATCTTTGACAAACTCATCCATAGTGCATTGCCCATAGATAGTGGGTGTGGGAACCTGGAGGTCAAGTTTGGGCATTTCGCGTTTTCTCTGTGGCCAAAAGATCTATTTGAGGGAAGCCCCACTTTTGGGAGTAGAGTAGGAGGACTTGTGGGTGAAGTTCCCATTTGTGGACTTGTTGCTGCATCCTTCTGAGCAGGTCTGCAAAGTTGTTGTCTGTTTCCAGATGGTATTCTGCTAGTAGGTGTATGTGGTGATGTACAGCCCAGTTCCAGATGTTCTGAGACAGTTGTGAGAGTTGTGTAGACCGTGTACCCCCTGTTTTGGAAGATAATACATTGCTGTCATATTGTCTGTCCAGACTAGGACAACCTTGTGAGGTAGGAAAGCTTTCAATGCTAGGTGAACAGCTTTAAGCTCTAAATAGTTGATGTGGAGAGATTGGTGCTTGACATCCCAGAGGCCCTGTTCTGTGAGGTGTTGGAGGTGAGCAAGCCATCCCATCTTTGATGCGTCTGTTGTGAGTGAGGTAGGGAACAGGGTCGAGAAAAGGCAGCCCCTTCAACAAGTTGGTGGTGTTCCACAATTGCAGAGAAAGGTGAGTGTGGCAGTATATCAACACTAGATCTGACCATGTGACCGCGGGCGAGCTAGAAATTGTTGTAATGGACGCATATGTAATCTTGCGTGGGGAACTATGGCAATGCAAAAAGCCATCATCCCAAGCAGACGCATGACCACTTTCACTGTGAGTTGCTGGTTGGTCTGAAACTGGGGCAGTATTGTCTGAAAGTTTTGAATTCTTATGGGATTGGGGTAAGCTGATCCTGATTGTGTGTTTAGGATTGCTCCTACATATGGTTGTACACCCCAAATTGTGGAGAAGATCTATTGTCATCTGAGTGTCCTGTTGGCACTGATGAAGAGTCCTGTCTTTGAAAAGCCAGTTGTCCAGGTATGGAAATACGTGGATAGCTTGTCGTCTGAAATATACTACGACCACTGCTAGACATTTGGTAAACACTCACGGTGCAGTGGATACCCCGAATGGCAAAACCTTGAACTGGTAATGTTTGACCAATATGACAAATCTTAAATATTTGTGATAAGCTGGGTGCATTGGTATGTGAAAGTGAATCTGTAGTCTCTGCAGCATCTAATGTACACTGTATGGAACTGTTAGTGATAATTTTACCTTCAGACACTACCTGTTGACCAGGTTTTGTGTGCTCCTCTGGGAGATATTGAAGTAGATCTTCCATTTCGTCCATGTGGGTGCAGTCACAGTGTGCTAGGAGAGCTTGCGAGTCTGCAATACGCCAATGGGTGGCAGCCTGAGCTGCAACTCATCTCCCCGCAGCATCTCTCCTTTTACTCTCTTTTTCAGGAGGCGGAGTGTCTCCAGTGGCCTGAGAGTTGGCAAGCTTGCATGCTGTGGTGGTAACTAGGGAGTCTGGTGGTAACTGTCCTCCAATGTATATAGGGTCAGATGGTGCAGGTTTGTATTTCTTATCTACCCTACGTGTGACAACCCTAGCCCTAATATGTCCTCAGTATGCCTAAGCATACCTTTTAACATGGGCAGGTATTGACTAGCCCTATGTGTGTTGGAAAGTGTGTCAAAGCGGAAGTCCTCCTCTAAAGGCTCTTTATGAAGCTCCACATTCTGAAAAGCAGCAGCCCTCGTTATAACCTCCTGGTAAAAGGTAGCATCCTCAGGAGAAAGGAGTGCAGGATAAATATCAGGATCCGTGTCAGCAGGGGGATCTGGATCATAGTTGTCCCAGGGGTCATCTCCCTGTCCCCCCCGCCCTCCATTACCCACCAGTGTCTGACTGTGGAGACCCTTGATGTGAGTCATCTAGTTGCTCTCCTAGAGGAGATGGTGGTGCAGGAGAGTGTGAAAGTGGTGGGGGTGAAGGTGGTGGAGTTGGTATGGGAGGTGGAAGAGATGGAGGGCTGGTAGCTTTGTCCATAGTCTTCCTTTTTGGAGGAACTGGCATGTATAAAGCTTCTTCCAAAGTAAGCTTCCTTTTAGGTCATTTTTTTTCGTGATCTCGTTTTATTATTTTTTGAGTTTTCTGGATACAGTTGGTTCTCATTTCCTCTCCTCCTGGTTGAAGGTCGTAAAACATCTATGTAGTTTTGTTGTTCTTGGGTCCACTTAGCGCGTAGCAGCTTCTTTTATCCTATCAAACAAGTTGCTTTTATTATGAATTCAGATGCTCACCCTCATCTGTGTACGGTGATCGACCGGGTGCTTAAGGGCAGGTTAGATTTTAGGAGATGCTTGGCTTAAAGACCCATGTTCAATTATTGTTTTGTTTGCCTTTTGGTAAAGAGGTTGGGTGAAATACAGAACAATAGACGTAGGATGGATCCTGTATACTGGTCATTGAAAGCTTTACGGTCTCCTCGCTGGGTGGGTGAAATACAGAACAATAAACATAGGATGGAACCTGTGTACTGGTCATTGAAAACTTTACGGTCTGCTCCTCGCAGGGAGGGTGAAATACAGCTCTATAGACTTAGAATGAAACCTTTGTCCTGGTCATTGAAAGCTCTATGGTCTGTGCCTCGCTGGGTGGGGGGGGGTGGGCGGGGGACAACACTATAGACAACAAACTAGTCCCTCTACATACAAAACACCCCTCTGAGCAAGACGTTTCCACTACTTTCACCTTTCACCGCTAGGGAACCTTTTCCCTTTGACGTCACCAGTGATCTCTCCCTACGCCCTCCGACCTGGAGGCGAGCGGGAGGACGAGGCGGACGGCGCCTTCCCAGCTACACTGGGACTGATGCCTTCTTTGGAACTATGACGATGCCCCACGGGCTGAAACTATAACTATTTGTACTTACCGCGGAGCCCGAGTACCCTTGGCCGATGCCCGGTGGTGCTGTCCTATGCAGCTGTAGAGGAGTCTGGCTCTGGGACACCCCCTCGGCCGTCACCTACCCAGCCGGACATCGGACATTGTTTTTCACGGTTCTTCACGGTTTTATCTGTCACTCTCTCCGACTGCTTTGACTACTTTATTCCCCCTGGAGCAATTTCCCACTTCAGGTCTACCTGACTCTGTCTGCTCTCCCCTCTCCTGTTTACCTTTCCCCTCACTACCTTCCACTCCCCATAAGACGTGTGTCTTGGATATGCTATGCGCTAATATCTTATATTATTGTGTAAACTCACGTTTTTCTCCTAAGCATGTACTGGTAACTGTAACTGTAACTGATATAACTATGCAACAATGTACTGAAACAATGTCCTCTCTTATGTAAAGCGCTCTGATACCTCCGCGTGTAGCCAGCGCTATATAAAACTTTTCAAATAAATAAATAAATAAAAATAAATAGGTGGTGAAGGAGAGGAAGGTGTAACCAGTAAGTGCCTGGATATGAAGTTTCTTCTGGCGCGGGTCCAGTTTCTCCTGTAACTTGTGGAGAATTATTCCACCTGTGTGTCGGAACCGAGTTTGGAGGTCAGCTTGGACTATTTCGGCTCCAAACCTTTCGGCTTGGTAGTAGACTGCGCACTCTGCACCGAGGTGAAAGATGGTGGCTGTAGGCACGGTACCGAAGATCGACTCGATGCCGGTTGGTGGTCTCGGTCCGAGAAAGCCGAAGTGGATGGCTTTGACTTCTCATGCGCGTTCTGGTCCGAGCCCGGAGGCAGGGCATCCATAGAGGTTTTTCGGTGCCGCCCATGACTAGATAGCAGTGGTGGCCCGGGGACCTGAGATTTTGAGACGAGTGCTGCTGAATGTTTTTTGGTAGGATTATGCTGGACAGGAGCAGGTGAAGGGGTACTCAAGGGGTACTCACAGGTTGTTGAGCTGGAGTAATGCCCTCTACCTCAAAGCCCTCTTCAAGCTCGGAGCCCGAACTTTCATCGACAGAGAATGCCCACTCCTCGTCGATCGATGGCTGCTCCTGGGCATCCTCCTCACCAAAGATGTCAGGAGTGTCGTCGGTGGATGTGTAAGACATCTCGAGGTGATGAGCTCTCTGATCCCAATAAGTCTTTTTGGAGTGGAAGGACTTGCAGGCGTCACAGGGACAGGCACAAGCTGCACACCGAGTGTTGGTCTGTGTGAGGGTACTTTGCGTGGCAACGCGGATAGAACCGAAAGGGAGTGTGTTCCATTACCAATGAAGCATTTTTGTGAAGATTGGTAACAATGGAGAATGTAGGCCCGAAGGGCACGGCCCCGGAGGGGCTTTGGTCGAACGGAGTCAAACCGGCGGAGTTTTTAATGGGAGTCACACAAGGAAAAGCGCGAGCGACAACAATACCGTCGAAGACAGAGAAAAAAAAGCAGAAACGAACCGAAACAAGGTCAAAACACGGAGTGGAGGCACACACGTCTGAACCAGATGGCAGAGAAAAAACAATCTAACAATGGAGTCGATGCCCATGCGCATTACCACAGAGAGGAGGAGTCACTCGAACTCGTGACTTGAAAGACTTCCTCGAAGGAAAACAACTTGCACAACTCCAAACCCAACACAAGATGGCAGGAGTATGCAGAGCATGTGTATCTACAGCCACAAATACCATCAAACATACAATTAACGCTTTAGGAAATTACCAGTGGGTGAAAGGTTTCAGTATGAGAGACTCTACTAAATCTGGTGCAACACCTATACTTTGAAGTGGTTCAAATGACGCATGAGATTGGAGAAAATGACTACATGTGTTTTCTAACAAAATGACTGAATTACCACACACAGTCTTGCCAGCTGTAAAAATGTGAAAACTGTCTTCAAAATATCTCGCAGAAATGGCGTAAAGTGGGATGGATGTTATAAACCTAAGTAATTTAACTGAGTGTGTATGTTTTGCAAACTTTCTTAAACTTCAGAACAATTGATGTCGAAACATCCCACTGTAAATATGTGCAAATTAAAAGCATATTTAAAACGGATTCTCAACCTACCAAAACTAGCAGCTTACCCGCACTTACTCTGGCCAGGTAGAATACAGAAACCGGATTTCTCAAGCAGATGAGGGATTTTTAGTGTACTGACGAGCAACACAGGCGCACCAAAGTGGATCCCCTCACATGCAAAAATTATCACGAAACTCCATTTAACTTCAATTTTTCCCAGGTATGGGAGCTTAGTATACTAGGTGTAGGAATGCCCAGCTGTTCAGATGCATCTATTTCCCCGAAGTAATTGAAGGGAAATTAGTATGATCTGGTCTAAGTCAATGACTCCCAGCAAAGCTTCACAAGACTGTATGTCTGTGGTATCTGTGTATGGGCAATGAAAAGCATATCAAATAATTTCTGGATGAAAGTGAGAAAGGACTAACTTATCCACAAAGAGAACAGGAGAATCGGGGCGCGTTGATTCCAGGTCCAGCATCACATTCCACTCATTGATGGAGCTTTGGTCGGAACAAATGCAGCTCTCGTAGTATGTGGCCCACACCAGTGCCATCCCCCCTGGAAAGTAGTTGTACCGCCTGGCCACTTCACAGGCCTTGTGGAGGATCTGCAGAGCGGACCTGAGAGTTGAGAAAACAAGACAGATGCTCACAATCAAGCACAAGCTGGCAACTGAAATTGAAAAAAAACTGACAGCATTTAGTTTACTTTGCAGCAAATAGATAACAAAAGAAGAATTAGGTTGCTAAAAACGTGTTATGAGTTTTCCATGCTTGGAACACTGAGTTTTCCATATCTGTTATTCTTTTAGCAATGTGAAGCAAACTCAAAACTGTATTCGTAGCAGGAAACAGAAACAAACATTTAATGCATCTTGAAAAGCTTGAGAGAAATTTACTCCATGTCAAACAAAGCTGTTCAGCCCAAACTCTAGGGACTCTCCCCTGCATAAAACAATCAGAACCAAAGGTGATCTTACCTCTGTGCTTCATAAGTAATTTTGGTGCAGCTGGAGTCGCAAGGCAGAAGGAACTGTAGGCAGGTCTGGCTATTCATGTAGTTTGCACTCACACAAATAGCATATTATCCTCTGCTGGTCTTATTTATTTAAAATGCTGCTCCTTTTACTCAAACCATAACAATGATGTGACTGAGGCTACGGATATTAGGATGGGTTAGTGCACTAAACAAGGTAAATGGTGTAAAAAAAAACAAAAAAAACACTTGTCCCCATATTAGATAACGGGTATTTCAAGCCTACCTGGAATGGGAATAACCAGAAGGCCCAGGTACACCGGGTCCTTTACTTTCTTTTTTTTTTAACAACTTTATTTAAACCATTTTCAAGGCCATTACAGTACATCCAATGAATCACATCAAACATATACTTACATGCACAGGAGGGCAAATAAGAGAGTAAATTGTAAGGGGTCAGATTCACATTTGAGCTTGGTCAGTTCTTTAGTCTGGATCCTGCAAGGTGTTGGTTTATAGTGCCTCGACTCCAGCCAGTTGCATCAGTGTTGGAGGTTGTGGAATCCCCCTGTCTCTTTTGATGTAGGTGTGAAACGGGGTCCATATCTTTTCAAACAAAGGCAATGTATCTTTCAGGGTGGCTGTGAGGCATTCCATTGCGTGTATCGTCTATACCTTCACCCACCACTGGTCTATCGTTGGCAAGGAGGTATTTCGCCATTTCTAGGCTATCACTAGTCGGGCTGCTAAGATGAGTGGGGCTATTAATTTTTCTTCGGCTCGGAAGACGGGGTAAAGTTTGTCCATCTCCATATGGCCCAAAAGAGTTATTTGTGGCGGTCGGGGTAGATTTATGTCCGTGATTCCCTTTAAAAGTTCTAAAACTGGGCCCAAGAATGGCTGGATTTTGGACAGTCCCACCTCATGTGAACATAGGTCCCCCGTGAATTGCAGCCCATCCAGCAACTAGCAGGAGCATTACACATCACTTTCAGATGGACTGGGATCAAGTGCCACCACAACTTTAGTTTGAATGCATTTGGAGACAAAGGGACGATTTTTCCGTTCTGCCCCATATTTGTATCCAGTCAACCTCAGTCAGCGTGAGGGAAAGGTCGGTTGACCATTGTGCCATGTGCGTTAATTTTGTTATGGGGATAGATCTGTCTAGGGCGCGGTAAAGACGAGAGAGTGCTTTGTTAGTATCACCATCTGCAATGATATCCTCCACCCTGGTCATCTTTCTTGTCTGGTCCAGCCACCTTGTTCCAGTACTGCAATGTCATCTCTGTCGCCCAAGCCAAAGTCCCCACGGAGCGGCGTGCTCGCTGGGACAACCTCAGCAACTGGTGCAGAGACAGCCATGAGTAGTCCTACTCCATGTGGCAGCAGGGTTTCTCTGCGTCTGGAGCGCACCAGGTGAGGATTGGTCTAAGTTGAGCCACCAGTATATATCATTACAAGGCAGAGGCTCCCATTCCTCCCTCCGCTGGGCTCCAAAACAGAACGGCTTTGGCTATGAAAGATGTTTTGTTATTCCAAATAAAGGCCCTCCTTTTTTGTATAGATTTTAGAGCGTCCAGGGGAATCTTCACTGGTAGGCATTGGTAAAAGTAAAGTAATTATGGCAGAAAGTTAATTCTGATGCAGTTAATCCTGCCCAACCATGAAATCTCTAGTCAACCCCACCGGTAGAGAATTTTAAACAGGGTATCCAGGCGAGGTGGTGCATTACTGTGGTATATCTCACTAGTGTTGGGAGGGATGGTCACCCCAAATAGTCAATTCCTGTTGATGCACTTTGTAGTTTGTAACCAGAGGCAATTTTTTCACTTTCCTCCTGGTTCTTCACCACTCCCATCGCTTTAGATCTATGGTGATTTATCTGAAAGCCGGCCACCTGGTGAAAGTGGTCCAACTTTTCAATCAATGCAGGGAGGAAGGTGTCTGGGTAAGTCAGAAAGCATAGGATATCATCGGCAAACAGTACCATCTTAAGGGCAGGGATGAGGCAACAGACTCAGAGTAATGGATTTATTGGTACGTAATGAAAGTATAACCTCTTCATTATTTTCTTGCCCCAGTCATTACGTCATGAGGCTATACCAACCAACAAAAGGAGGAAGGACCAAACACTAAAGGCCAACAAGCACTAGATGCCCAAAGTGCATGGGGTACAACCAGTGCACCAAGGCGAGCAGGGTCCAAAATTAGGGGCCAACCCCAGTAGAGACCCTCAAGAGGTAATAAGAGAGCCAGGGAAGCCAAAAGCAGGTGCTATAACCCACAGCCAGCATTGCAGTGAGAGAGACCAAAAGATACCTGCACAAAGATCTTGCAGAAAAGCAGATACTCTTAAGTTCAGCAAAAATGAGAGCCCAGGGAAGATAATGTGATGAAACCCCACAAGCAGGGTGGGTGCAGGAAAAGTAATACCAAATGAGGAGGCCCAGATCTAAAACAGGACACAGTGGTTTCCAAAACAAACCCAATCACAGCACCCAGTAGTCTGCAGGGGAATAACCACATACACTACGTTACACCCAAAATAAGGCACATGAACAGATCGGCCTGAGCAATTTACCATAGGGAAAGAAGGGAAAAAGCAAAAGAGCCTATAGTCGACAACAATGTAGCAGATCAGAGTCCAACAACAGAAAGGGAAGACTGAGCTCAAAACAGCAGGCATGTCAGGGTAAAAAACAAATTCCAAGGAGGCCTCAGATGTAGGCCACATCACACAAATGCTAGGACTCAGCATGACACTGAAGGAGATAAGCCCAGAAGATGAAAATCATACACGGCATGCACCCAGATGGGCCATCCTTTGCCAGAGCACCAGGCAGGTGCAAGATCTCAAAAACACAAGGCAAGTGGACTGAGAAACACCGGAGAACACGATGCATTGAACCAAAAATTCATGGACAAGTGCAGGAGCAGTACTTGTCCAGTGCTCAACTGTGAGCATAAGGCAAAGCTCGTGGCTAGATCCCACATAAAAAAGGGACACAACAAGAAGGCATGCAGCAGCAGGCAAAGCAGGCCCAGGGAAGGCCAAGCTCCCACCCCAAAAAGGAGCATAAGGGATCAAAAGCAACAGAAATCATGACAAACTGGACTAACTGGAAAGAACGCAGCAACCTGAAGAAGCTTTCCCAGGGCATCCTATGCCCTAAGCTAGAAAGTCAAACACATAGTCAGAATAGTAGAACACAAGAGGAGCAACCAGAAGCCCAAAATAGAAGACCCATAGAAATGAGCGCACTGAAGCAGCAAAGGAAGTCAAACCTTGCAGCACTTACTAAGCAAGTACTGCAAACCTGGAAGAGAAGGGCCACCAAAGAAGGTACCAAAAGCACACCCAGCATGTTGCAGGAACAGGAGGTGGCCCACAAAGGGCACTGGCACCATGTGAGGGGCAAGCCAGAGCTGCACACCATTTTCGAAAGATCGAGGCAATCACTCCCAATATGAAAAAGGGCCACACCCCTGGACACAGTTAAGACATGGGACTGCTCAAAACTAAATAATTTGTCAAACAAACATGATGGGGGCAAAAATCCACTATAGATCAGAAACTCACCCGAAACATCCAAAGACATACCGGGGAGGCCACAGTACCCAAGCTCCCACAGCAGAGAGAATGAAACACAAACCGATATACAGGGGCAGGAAGAGGCTCAAAGGAACACATGAATAATAACCACAAACTCACAATCTAAGAGGAGTAAACTCAAAGCGGACCAAGAGGCACATGAAAACCCAAGCAGCTGGGGTTCTAGCATGGAGTAGAAATGCAAACCCCATCACATAAGTCACAAAGTGAAGCAGGGGAAGTAGGTCAGAAAATCCCCAAAATACCAAGTCTAAGGTAGGGTGGGACAAACTCCAGCAAGAAGGCAGAACCAATCACTCCAGCAATGAAGGGAGGAACCACACCCAAGCAGAACCATGAAGGGAAACCGTAGAGCAACCCACAAGCACCACATTAGGGAGCAAGTAGAAACCCCAACAGAAAGCCAATCAGTGCAACATGCCACACCAGGGAACAACCGTTCAGCTCATGGGCAAGGCAGTGACACAGCATAAAGCAAAGGGAACAGCCCAAGCCAAACATCAGATACAGAAACAAGCTTCGGCAAAGCCAATAGAGGCGTCTGTGGGACAGACTGGCTTTGGCAATGTTTTTGAGCACTGCTTTAACACATTGCGGCAGCTGTACAGCAAAGCTAAAAACAAAATGCGATGACGCCGCCTCCGCGTCATTTTGTAGTCATATGCATGCGTTCAAAATTCGTGCATGCACCTAGAGAAGGACACAGGCATTTTTTCTTATTTACCGATCCGAGATTGATCAGTAAATTTAAAAAAAAAAAATAGCATGAAAGCGCTCTGTTGGAAAGTGGATTATTGGTAGGGGCAAATGTAGGTCTGGCAATAAGGACACTAACACAGTATAGGGCTCAGAATAAGTCTTAGAAAATTATTCCTATGCTCAACCCTTGGTAACGTGGCTGCGAGCAGGCAGGCTTAACTTCAAAGACAGGTATGTAAAGCATTTAAAAACACCAATTCAGTAAATAATTAAGACACAACACAAAATAAAAATCCAACACCAATTTATAAAAATAGGAAATATTTGTATCTTTTAAATGACACCAAAACGAAATAAATCCACTGTATGGAACCAGAGATATGAATTTTTAAAGATTAGTCACTTTCTAGTGCTTAGAAACAAACAGTGCCCCTTTTAGTAATTTTGTTGCCTCGGACAGGGACACATGCACCTTTAGCAATTGGTCTGGAGGATCTCTCACCACTCTTGTGCAGCCCCCTCCAGCAGGCTGGGTCCAGTTAGAACTCCTTCCTGAAGTTCTTCTTGCGGGTCCCAAAGTATCCAACACACAATCCAAGGTTCTGGAATCTCCAAGAGGGTCCTTGAAAGTGTGAGACTTCAATTCCCGCAATCCACTAGGACAAAACCCTTGCAAATCCACTGGTAGTACTCCAGGCTGGGGATTCTTGGTGGTGATGGTCCAGGTGAGCTCTGTTAACCTGTAGCTTGCAGGGAGTCCACTCTTTAGTCCTTTTGAAGCAGGTTTGATCCACAGGGCTGTAGTTTCAGATGGTGCAAAAAGGAGCAAACTTCAGAGTGCAGGCCTTTGGAAATACACATCAAACTCTTCAGCGCAGACCCTTCTGATTCTCTTAAGTTTCAAGCAGCAGATCTGAGAGGCACCGCCCCTCTCAGATACTTGGTCAGTGTTTTCTGGGGTCAAGCAGGATGGCACTCCTGTCCAATGAGCTGCAGGGTTCCACCCAAAGGTCTGACCACTTCCTGCAGAGTGTGGCAAAATGCTAACCCAGAAACCACTATTCTTCCAAAATGCAATATGTCAGAATCTTCAGCAGGGAGAGAAGAGCTGGCTAGACACACCCCTAGGATGGCTATTCTGCATAGTCTCTCCCCCTTGCATCTGCTCATTCCTTCCTTAATCCTAGCATCTGGCTGTAGGTGAACAGTTTAAAGTTGCAAATGACACTGAGGCCTCCTCTTTCCTTTGAGTCCATGGTTTACGACTCCTCCCCCTGCTCTGGCATTCCTATGCCCAGCAACCTCTCCTCCCCGAGAGGCTTCCTAACCCCAGGGGTCATTTATCACTTCTTCAAAGCAGCCAGGCTCACCCACTTATCTCAGACCAATCAGGGCTGAGCAGTACAGGGTTGTATTTTAGCTTACAGACAAAAAAAGTCTTATAACTTCTTGTCTGTACATTTTACAATAAATTCAACAATACCATATTGTTGGATTTATCATTACCATTCTACTGAGTCCTTTAATCCTAGTTGTATGGCTTTTCTTTCTCCAGTTATTAACTAATAACCTTTTCTAATGTTAACCCATGGCATGGGATTTGCAATGGGAAAAGTGACTTGGGCCATTTTTCCAGCACCAGGGCTTATAAAAACATATTTTATAAGTACGCTACATATATCTACAGGACCCCCACCCCAGGAACACCTAGGGGAGACTTTAGGGGTTCTGAATATATAAAAATATTGCAGATCCTCCCTCCACGGTGCTCCTACCGCCAAAGTCGATTTTGGGCAGCACTTTCTCACAATGTGGGGAGTGAAATGTGCAATTTCACTTTACCCAGGGCATATAAAACTCATTTTATAAGGGTCCACCTTATAGATACCTGACCCCCCACCCCTGGGACACCTAGGGGAGACCCTGGGGGTACCTAATATGCCCAAACATTGTAGTTTAACCATTTTTAAGTGCCCCACACACAAAAGTCGAGTTTGGGCACAATTTACTTTTTAAAAACAGTCCTGCCACACAGAGGCACTTTTAAAATGACCTCAGGCTTCAGCAGTGCACACATGCAAGTGCACACAGGTCTGCTGGCCTCTAAACTGCCATGCACTATTATATACTAGGGACTGATAGGTAGTTTCAATCCCCATGCCCTAATATGTACTAGGGCCCTATGGCAGGGGTACCCCAACCCTTATTGTACCCTAGTGTATGTAGGTGTTTTCACTGTATTCTAAGTGTTTTCAGCATAGCACGGGCCCTGGGCCTGGTTAGGCAGAGCCCAGGGTCAGTCAGAGTCAGTTACCACCAGTACCAGTCAGCAAAAAGTTGGGGGGTGCCCAGGGCACAGGATGACTTTGCAACACGCTCTTTTAAAATGTAGTTCTAAAGTGCTTTAATAAAAAGATTAGGGGCCTTGGTGAAGCAACACCGTGCGCAGGGGGTTAAAGCAACACGGAAGGCTGAGTGATAAGCAACATGAGGCAGAGAAAACGAGCAAAAGAGATCAAAGTGGAGCACAGGTTGGGGGTGCACACAGGAGAGAAAGCAACACGAGTGTGGATGGAAATCGAGAAGCACATGGGGGGGAGGGAGCAACGTGGAGGGAGGGAGGGAAGCACATGAGCAGTTCCCTAACAGAGAGCAGAGTAAGCATACAAGCCAGCCAATTAAAGAGATGGTTAAGAGGCTATGCTACCGAGGATGTAAGAACACAATATGGACAGGCTGAAACAAGGTAAACAATCCTATAGAAAACAAGCAAATAAGAGTGACAGTAAAGCCAACCTATGGTAAGCAATAGGCGGGCTGCAAGCCCGTGTATGTTTTTGGTAAATCCACAATATGTCTTTCGCAACACGATAGCTTGTGCTGTCTGGTAGGCGCGACCTAAAAAGGAGACGAAAAGCTCAACTGGAAGGAGCTCCCCCACACCTAGAAGCAGGATCTCCCATTCAGAGATGAGCAACACAGGCTGACTGTCTCCCAAAGGGGATAGACAAAAATGTTGGTCACTGGACAGACGTGGACGTTTATTGGCACACCTGGAAAGGGGAGGAGTTCACGTTTCGGGGTTTTTAGGTAGGCAGAGTTGTGCCGGTCTCCAGACCACATAACTGCTTCTGAGCCGACCTACTTTACTCATTAAAAAAGGGTGTTAAAAAATGTATAGTATACTACAGATCTTTCAAAAATGTCAAAAAGTAAACGCAATTTGTCAGTAAAATATCAACACTTCGCCTTGTGTCTACAAACACAGGCACAAGAGTGTCTGTGCACGTGCCTGCCGTCCCAATTCAGCTGCCACACTTGCTGGAAGAGTAGTGCGGGCTCAGGCGTATTTTAAAGTCTCTCCGCACTGAAAATGTCATTTTGTAAAACACAAGACCTTAAAATGTAATATGCCTTGTATCTGGAAAAAAATAACTAAAATCACTTTACAGTAAATGCTTATTTTATACGGTAATTGTTTATAGTCCGCATGCTCCTTTTCTAAACCAGTCAATACATTTATAGCTCTTGAAATGATTTAAAGTGAGGGCAGACACCGGCTTTCATTCCATAAATTATTTTCACTCGGTCGTAAAAATAACTTTTATTGACCATAAAACTGAAGAGTGTGACAGAGGGGTCATAACTATTCCACCCCACAGTCTCATATTTTAGAGAGTGACATCAGCAAAGGGACACTTAAAAGGCTCTTTGTATAATAAACGTTTAACTTTCATTACAGTAAGCTAACATTTAGTGGTGCGGCTGACAGATCTGTCAAACAGCGAAGCTTTTAACTAGTAGCGACACAACAGGGATAAAACGTACGTACCACATGGCTTGGACAGACACCGGCTTGAAAACATGAGTCCTTCCAGCAGTGGAAACACTAAATCCGCTAAAGGAAAAAACCATTATTGTGTTGCATCAGAAAACTACAGTATAAAGAAGCAACTCATTAACGTCGCTAAAATATTCAATGGTCATAGAACTGTCTAGTTTTACTTTATCAGAGTAAACAGAATCTAAAGGGAACTAGAAATTCCTGACCATCCAATTAACAATCATTAAAAATGAAGAAACATTTCTTTCATTAACATGGTTCGATAAGTCGCAGAGAAACATTCAGTTTCCGATGCAAATTTAAGTATATAGCAAACAAGATTTTAGTATAGTTTTTTTCCGAGTTTTTGACAAAAATAAACATTTATTAAGATTGAAGTCCGACTTGACTCGGAACCGAGAAACAGGGCTTAATATATTGCTCTGAGCTTCACTACAGATATTACGAGAACCCTTTAAGTGTTAAATGCTCCTGGGAAGGCCAGGGAGAGACAGACCTACGTTTATTTTGGAGGCTTGCTGCAGAAGCATGAGCTTGACTTTAGGGTGTGGAGACATCTATATCTATGTAGATTTAGAGCTGGGACATCCTTAGGGGCAACCGAGCGCTCTAGCAAATCTAAATCAACAAGATTTAACCTCTTCATTGTAAACTAATAGTCTGGCAAACCCCATTTCAGTTGTGCCGCGAATGTTATCCTCCACTGAGGGTGGAGTTATGGCCTGTTGTGGTAATGTAAAGGCATTCATATCTTGATGTACCATTGCACTCCCAATAAACAAGTTGCACAATGTCCATACATGTAGAAGAAAGACTCCCAGTGTTTGGAGGAATGCTTGCACTGTAGCAAAGCCTTCCCACCCGCTGAGCTGGTAGCCTAGAATTGGACCACGGAAAGGCCCGAAAGGCCAGGTCAGAAAAATTAATGACCGACCCCTTTACACTGTGATGCCGAAGTTGAAATTTCCAGGTATTTAGCACTTTGTAAGAAAGTGGAATATTATGCGGTATGGCTGAGTAGCCCTACCATGTAATATTATCACAATAACCCAAAGATGGTCCTTCGATTAACACAAAAATAAAATCCTTAGCTCAGTCCTGGTAGAGTGGTAAAGAGCAGTCAGGCTTTACTAGAGAAACATGTGTTAAGCATTTCAGAGAACCAACATGGACGATAAGTAATAGACTTGAAAGAAAACCGACACCAATTTATAAAAATAAAGTGTATTTTTATCTTAATTTAGACACCAAAACGAACAGAATAGCGTACATATAACCAGAGTTATAGATTTTTGAAGAAATATTAAGTCAGAGCAGAAAAATACATGAAAAAGTTAACATTGTGGTCAATGGGAAAAACCACTAGTGACAATCGGTCACTTGCAGATTGAGTTGCGTTGTACCCTTGCAGGGTAAAGGTGCTGCAGGTCCCAGGACCAAGCCATGACAGTCGGTTCAATTTTACCTGGCCCGTGGAGCTCAGTGCAGTGTTGTCCTGGCTGTCTGTGGTGCTGAACGGGAGCCGCGGAGAGATGCTTTTACCACTGAAATGATGCTGCGGCGGAAAAGATGCAAAAGGACAACAATGGAGAGGTTGATGACGTCCGTCACAGGTCGGTAGATGATCCCTCTTGATGCAACATCGCATAAAGGGGTCGGTTGCTGGACTGGCGACCTACAAGCCTTGGCAGAGTTGAGTACAGCGAAAAGGTAATGGAACTTCATTGGATCCGGGGGAGTGTGGTAACGGCCTGAGACTTTGAGGCAGGTCAGAATACAACTCCCACAAAGCACTGGACCACCTGGATTTGGGCGATCCCACAGAGGGCCTGATGGCCAGCGATTCTGTGGATCCAGTGAGTGTTTTTACCTGTAGCCTGCAGGGGACTAGTGCCACTAGTCCAGGGGAGTCTGAGGGAGCTTCTGGCTTCCACAAGGGTCCTTCTCTTCGGGACTGCTGAGTTTTAACCAAGGACGAGGAACGTTCACTCAGTTCCAAGTCTGTTGCCACAGGAACAAAGTATCCCTCTTTTGCTTTGGTGCTGTGCGCAAAGTCCTGTTGTCGGCGACATGGGTCTCCTCTTGGTCATTCCTTGATGCAAGTAGTTCAGGTCTGAGGTATGGTGTTAGGTGGGTCCCTTAAATCCTAGATTGAGGGGGAGTTAGGCGTGTAGGAGCTAGTAGCCAATGGGCAGCTAGTACCTGCAGCTAATCAGATCCTGAGGTGACCACATCCGGGGGTGTAGGTCACCTTTTTTACTCAGAACCCTCTATTCCGCCACTCCTAAAGATGTCAGAATTCAAATTGTGGTGTACAGACCAGGCTGCTCACTCTGGAGGTAGGGCCAAATTTCTGGGGGTGTACATCTACCAGCATAGCTAATTTCTCATCTGCCTGGGTACAAATGCACGGTGGGGAGGGGGAGGGTTGTTTCCTTCGCTCGGAGTCAGCCCTGATGCATATCAGATGCAGTGCAGCCTTTTAAGCTCACCACCTTGAAGTGTAACTTCACTAGCCTGCATGGGAGGAGGAAGGTGTGACCTCCTTCCTGCCCAAGCCTTTGTTCCTGACTCCTGGGAGTGATCACACTGCCTGGCAGGAGGTCAGAATCCTGTCTTGGTGGCAGCCGGCGCGGGAAAGCATGGGTTGGTCAGCCAGAGCACAGCAGAGCTGGGGAAACCAGGTGGGCAATCTAAACAGTGCCACCTGGGTGCATGCCACGTCTCACAGGGCACAAGAATTGTGCCAGCTGTTAAAAGGCATGTTGTTTGATACCAAGCATGACATATTTTAGTGGCGCAGTAATGGAGCTGCCAATCTTGAGAGTGCTTGGTTGGTAGTCCATGTTATCATATAAACTGTTAACACTTATAGTAGTTTCCAATGGGGAACGCCACTATAGAGACATATCCGCTTGCACTTATATGTCCACACATTTAAAATAATGCACGCTGCCCCCTTGGCTGAGGAGGCCTTCCTTAGGGGTGCCTGACATATATTGGAGGTAGTGCATTTCAATGTGCCACACATGGTGAGGGCAGAGTAGAACTTGAGCAGTTTCCACTGCTTCTGCTAGCTGTCAGTAGATTGACTGGGTCGCCCAGGGAGGCACAAAACCGTGCTGCAGCCCTAGGGATCCCTTTACCACCTATGCCCTGGGTCCCCCTGGAGCCATATACTCGGGACTTATAAGGGAGTAAAGTCTTTGCCAATTTGGGATTACCAAGTCGAACATAACAGTTTTGTGAGAGAGCACAGGCACCAGGGCCTGGGAAGCAGACTCCAGTGCACTATCAGAATCATAAGCATCAGCATTTGGAGCAAAATGTAGATGGTAAGCATACAAAAAGGGGCACTTTCCTACACACTTCAATGTCGATAATCCAATGCCTGCTGTCCAACATACGTCTACACTGATGGACGTTTGTGTGCATGTAGCAGAAGCAAAGCCGTGCAGATGGAAAGGGTCAGATTATTATTAATCATGAGTAAGGCTCCCTGTTTTCTGTTTTTACTGATTTTTGCAGATAAATACAGACAGAACACCATTTAATTTCCTATCTGTATTTATTTTTATATGCATATAAAAACAGAAATTATGTTCTTTTTTAAGTGATTTTCAATACTGTCAGTCATGACTGTCAGGCCAATAGATGTGCGGATTGACAGGTATAGGCAGTTAAAAAATTAAGAAATCTTAGCAATGAGGCTGAGACTTCAGTAGTTATGCATAAGGTTAAAATTAAAACTTTAATATTTCAATATGCGTATATTGATTTACCATCTGTGGGTCTTCATATCATTGAAACCAGTCAAATATTCAAATAAGACCGTATATTTATTGGTTAAATAAATGTGAAAATATACTAGTTTTAGCTTCATTTTTTCACAAAACCTAAAATAAATACAGATAAATACAGATATAATTAACAAAACATAAATATGGATAAATACAGATGGAAATGTAAAAAAAAAAAATACCATAAAACCGGGAGCCATAATCATGAGTTGCTCCAGTTTGCCTAGTGCAGGGGTACACAACTAGTTTCCCCAGGGGAGAGGATGTGGCATAACCACCAGAGCTGCCGACTTTGGAGCTGGGGAACCAAGTTCGAGTCTCGGCATCAGCTCAACATCCTGTGATTCTGGGCAAATCACGTAATCTCCCCGCGACTACCAAAAATGAATGTGTTCTCCTGTAACGTAACTGGTGCTCCTGTAAAGAGCTCCAATACCTTCGGGTTGAGTTTGCACTATATTAAACTGCAAAAAAAAAAACATCTGACAAAAGAAATAAGCTTTGCGGATCCCAAAAGGGGATAATATCTCTGTTCCACAGCCTTAACTGAGCTCACCCACTTGTTGAGCCGTCTGACTTCAGGTTTTAAGAAAGGACTTGGACACGGTCCTAATCAGCCGTGCCACTAGCCACTGAAGCTTCTTCTCCCTTACAATATGACTGCTCGTCACGACTTTCAGTGAGCAAAATGATAAATGGTTTGTGGTCTTGAATCCCTGATGAAGAGGTGTGTTGTGTCTTTAAACACTTACAGTGGGGAGGAAAGAATGACTTTGTGATGAACTAAACAGTAGGAACGTTTATGCCATGGGTATGGACATGAAAAGATAAAATAATTAAAGCAATTCCTATTTTACACAAAGCGTTTTTGTAAATAACTGTGCTATGAACTTGAGGTGGATATTCAACTGCTGGGATTTAACCTCAGTGTTTGCTGTTTTTTGAGACATGTTATGATTGTGGTCTCTGCACTGAAATCAAGAATAATAATAAACTTCAGAAATTCCCTGACAAAATGCAGTTAACGTGACATTACCTGTACGACACAAAAACTAACAAGCACTGGCAATGCAATAGGTCTGGCTTTAAAGGAATGTTCTATGGTTATGTGAAGCATTACAAGTAAATAACATGGGAATGAATATGTATTTGTGTGGAAGAAAATAATTGTAGAATAATATTGTTGTAGGTTAAAAAGTTAGAAAAAAGCCAGCCCTAAACATCCATGTGGGTTAATTACTACCCTCTTCCTATCTCTGCTGCTACCAGAGAAAGACAAACACACTAAATTATCTAGTTATCTAAGAGGATTTTGCAGTATTACTGTGTCATGTGTGCACCCCTGTAAGTTCAACCTCAGCTAGCTGGATAAATAAAATAGTCACAACTGCAGTGGAGGGCAAGCACTTTTCTGTGGAAGCACACAACTTCTGCCCAAACAAAACATGCACTCCTGGCTCCCAACATGTGGGCGGAGCCAAAGCCTCTCTCTAGTGATACTCACATAATTGTCTAGCGACAGTTGCGCTGGCAGGCCCGACCATATAAACGACTTAAATTGTCCAGGTAAATTTAGCTACGCAAACTACTATGCACTGCTCATAACCTCAGACGTAATGTCACTGCTCGCATCTAAAAGGCATCACTGATGGCATTTCTAAAGGCATCTCAAATTACATCATTGGTAAAATCATTGATGGATCACACATGGCATCACCAGTGACAACATCCTAAACATTTTGAACATAATTTTTTTTTTTTTTAAGGAAACATGGACCAGAACTTCGTATGGCATACGTTGCACATTGCTTCGAATGATATTCGACCAGATAGCCCAGGTAGGTGAAATTAGCAAAATGATGTTAAGGTTCAGTAGTTTTCCCACAGCTTTGTTTCAGATTCTATGTAGTTTCAAAATCACTGGGGGATGCGCTCCAAGATAATAATACATGGTTGGCATAATCTAAACATAAAAGTACTTGATTGATGATGACTTGTACTTATTAGTGGAATCCTAGGTAAAGAAAGATTTGACTTAGGCATCTAATCATGTAAAAGGATCCCTTTGTAACTTGATTCACTTGAGGAAACAGGGAGAGATTCATATCTCTTATCAAGCCAATATTCCTTACTTGGGGTGATGGTGTAGGAAGTGGGCTGCACTGTTTTGTCCAGACGGTAGATGGGTAGGTGGCGGTCCATTTACCACACACTAATAGCTCAGTTTTTGAAGTGTTTGGTTTCAGATAATTTATTTTTGTCCAATGATCAATCTCTCTGTAGGAGATGTTGACGCAGGCCAAAGTAAAAGGATAATAGCAGAAGGAAGGTAAATAAAAATTTAAGAATGTTAGTAAGGAAGAAATCTAGGAAGCAACAGTGTCATGGAATACTATGGTCCTGAGTCTCTGGAGTACAGAATGATGCCGATGCATATCAAAAGTGGCAGACAAGTTGAATGGCAGAAATGTTGCATCTCCACTGGAATCCACTGTAGCCTTTATCTCATCCTTTGTGTCAATGAATGCAGATTCTGGGCTCCCACCTGGATGGAATCCTATCTGAATGTCTGGGAGAAGACTGTTTTCATCTACGCAAGAAGACAATTGTATGTAGGGAACAGTTTTGATCAGTTTGACAAGGACAGGACAATAGTTCAAAAAGAGCATTTTGCCAGTGCCCATTTTCTTTATAGAATAGACTTGATATATGACGTTTTGAGTTCTTCCAGAAATAGGCCACTCTCTGCAAAGTTATTGACAATAGCTTTGTCTGTGATGGCTGTTGTGCTATTGATGAGGATGTGCTTGTAGGAGCTTGACAGGGCTCCATCAAGTATCATGATGTGCCATAGCCTTTTGTGAGAATCATTAGTCGATAGAGATATGAAGAGTAGATTGTGTGGAGTTGTGGTTGAAAGGTTGATGCCGTGTGAGGTGAGGGTCCCTCCTCTGTTTGAGCTTCAAAATAGGTTACAAGTGTTTGGCTTTGGTGATGAAATGGTCAGCAGAGAAGTCACACAGATCTTGTGTGTGGCTAGTTGTGGTGCGTGAGCAATCTCGGTTCAGGAATTCAATGATTATCTTGTGAAGTTCCTTGGTTGTGAGAGCTGCTTCATAAATATGTTGCAGTAGTAGTACAGAATTCTCGCCTTTCTGAGTGTGACATTGTAGATATGGCACAGTATGTTAATCCCTGTTTTTTTCAGTGTTTATCCAGTGTCTTTTGAGAGAGATTTCAGATCCAGCATCATCCCAACAAGTATGAGGGTGGTGACATGGAAGCAAGGAATGCGCAAAGAAAATGAAGCATGAACAACTGTGTCCAGAGGAATGCTACCCAGGAAATTTGGCAGCTTCATCCAGGGGAAAGACCTAAAAGTCTCTTCATCACTATGCAGCAAAAGTCTACTGTATGTTTTGGCTCATTAATGTAGTACTAAAACAACTGTTTACTAGAGCTAGTAAGGACATGTTCCGGTGCTGTCTTTACTGGCTGACAAAATGGTTTCTGCCAGTGATTTTTATTTGAAATGCATTATTGCTGATCACGGACATGGGCCAGCTCCAGGACATAGTTTATTTATGCTACAGTATAACGCAAACCAAGCTGGGAAGCAAAGGGGCGCTGAACAAGGATGAGATTCAGATAGTTTACAAAGAGGTTACATGTAGATGTGAAGTCAGATAGGTAGTCCTATAGATTACTGTATTAGATGATCTGCTGTAGTAACTGGGGTGGGGTGTTTTTTAGATGATATATCTTTCTTATGAAGGGTAGGTTGGTGATCAGATGGAAGTTGGTGAAATCATTTGGGTCCAGAGTTGCTCAACAGAGACCCATTGTGTCTAGAAACCAGGCTGGACGGTTCCTTGGCTGAGAGAGGAATTGACGATGAAAAGAAGGGTTGTAACATGAGTTTAGAATTTCCTCGTCAGAGGAGTTAGCTTTCAGACAATACAAGATGTGGCTCGCTGTGTGACAGGATTTTGAAAGAAATCAACTAGGTGGTGGACGGGAGGTAGTGCTGATGTCCGATATGTGTTGTCAGTGCGGCACCTACTTTTCTTAACCTTCTCAGTCATGAAGTGATTCATGATGAGATGTTAGGGTCTGGGAATGGATTCATATAGTGTTTGATGGGTTTAAAGAATGGATTAATGTAGTGTTTGACGGCCTTAAAGATGCTGACTGCCATCTTGCTGACAGTCAACATCCTCTACTCAGACCTCAGAACCTCTGTGTCAAGCATAAACTTTTAACAGGGTTGATAAATGGCCATGCAACTAATTCTCCTACTGCTAGTTTTCTATTTTTAGACACAGGAACCTGGATTCTGGAACGTGCAGTTTGGCTTTTCCCATTTTAAGTATGGATGTGAAGGTCCCAGTGTGTAGAAAGAAGGGACTGATTGATAAAGTTGACATCTCTAGCGATATTGAAGCAGGTTCAAAAGAAGTTTGCACCCAAGGATACGAAGTAAGAAGGGATAACAGATCATAAACTAGAAGGGAAGATGGATGAGAATCAAGGTAGGCATATTTCAGACTCAGACTATTTAACTGGCTTCATAGTATTCTCTCACATGAGTCAGTATAAAAGCATTGAGCAAACTTAATTCCAAAGAGGAAGCAGGACAAATGGTTGCTCACTACTCACCCACTCTAGATGTCTATCTGCAGAACAAGTTAATACAATTATTTAACATGAAAACAGAGAACTATTACTTTGTTTTTATTTTGATCCATACCCATCTCCATCAAGATGTATCTTGGTATCGCTCCAGAGGTGTAGCACCATTCCAATGGTACACTGCTTGCTGTTGTAAGAAAGAAACCAATACTTAAAAACACATTAATTTAGAAGCACGAGTCATGAATGATACAGGACCTCAAAAATACCACAACATAGCTAGACTGCTTCTGTCAAACACGTTGCATGTACTTTACATCACAGGAAAGTCACTATTTGTATCATACCACAGTATCACACATTCTTTTCGGCATAAGCCAATTATGAGCTAGAATGCTATAGAAACTATTCTCTCTGAAACCTTAAGATGAATGCTATCAACCAGCATACACCACTCGGTAATCTCCAACAGACATGTTGCCATCTTTCCCACTGGAAATGTAGTGATGGTATTATGGAAAAGGAAATTCAGAACATAAATACCTACGTTTGAAATTGTTTGAAGACATGACAATTTGATATATGTTCGCTTTCGGGAGCAAGATGAAGCAATTTCAAAATATTCTGCACATTAACAATGGAAACACTGGCCGTAAAACATACTCATTACCTTCTTCCATTACAAACACTCAAAAGTAGAAAGAGTTTCCAGAACTCAACAGCTGATTTTCTTTATGACCACAGTACGTCCCAGACACCTAGCGACAGCTCTCTTGATTCATTTATACCTTTCATTCGCAGTGTGGTATTAAACATTTGGGGTTTAACATTACTGTACCATTAACTCTAAAGGAATTAAGACTGCAATACTATTATTCCAGGGGTCTCATTCACCATTGGCACTGTCCGTAAGCTCTCTTTAGTGTCTGAATAATTCCACGTTGCTGTCTTCTGCTCATTGCACAATTTAAAAAATGTTGAAAGATACTGTCAGTAACATTTTCTCCAGAAATGTCTATCATGTGCATATGTTTACCTTTTCTATTAAGTATGTATTCAGAAATCCCTCGAAGGTTATTCTTTTAACATCTGGTATGTCTCAAATATCTGTTCAAAGCACATCAAACCCGTACATATCTAGAACTGTCCTAATGTCTGAAAGTTGGCCACTGCCCAGATCTTTGTGCAGTCATTGTGGAAACAGATAGGAGATTTGGGTGAAAATATATAAGTATGTGCTGATTCACTTCTGGAATAGACTAATATTTTCCCATCCTGGTCTAGGCTGTAAGCATGTGCTACATACAGTATACAAGTATCTCAGTCAATAATATAAGTGACCTTCTTTCTTTACCAGAGAGTCAGCCTAATCTGCTGAGCACACCTCGAAATTCAAGGTTCTTACCTCTCAGGTGGGGTGACCTATGAGAGAATAAGTTATTTTACTCATCCATAACTGGGGGTCTAGGCTATGTGCAATAAAAGGAATCAAAAGCTCTTCACTATACAGATCATCTCTTTAAATGATCTGCAAGAGCTCAATGTCTACTTCAAGGGCACAATCGGAGCTTGCCTGATGCACATCCTCCAAAGCCCAATATGATGCGCATCCTCCAAAGCCCAATATGATGCGCATCCTCCAAAGCCCAATATGATGCGCATCCTCCAAAGCCCAATACTCTGCTTTGTAAAGTACTTGCTGAGTAGAAAAGGAGCAGCTGGTTCTGATGAAGGAGCTTCTCGGTATGTTTTCATTGGTCAAATTCCACATTTAGAACTGGGCATCATTTCTCACACACTTCACATAAGTTTGTCTCTCACAGTCAACGCTGCCAATGTCTTCCTACTTGCAGTCAGCATTCACAGCATTACTTACAAAATATGCTTTTGTTGAACTGCAAGCCCAAGCGACAGAGCAACACAGGTAAACTTTGTTCTTGTGAAGTCTCTAGATTAGGAGTCCCCAATTTCCTGTTTATTAAAATGGTGCAATGGAGGAAGTGGCAATTTTGCTAACATTACTATTGTGTTGGAAGCCACCAAAACAGCTCTTTTTTGATGCCACATGCATCAGCTATTAGTTCCTTTGATGAGGCTGGGACATACACTCTGGACAATAGTAATTACCGAAAGAGGGTTAGCAAATCTGACGAATAAGAGAAGCTGCATAAACCCTACTAAAGAACTTCTGTGGGTGTGACTACCAATCACATCATATCCATCCCAATGAAAGAGCAATGCCTCTGTTTGCCAGGTCTTTCCCAGCTTTTTTGTTATGCTGTGGCAACAGCAAAAAGAGGAGCAGTTTAGTGGAGCTTTGTACATTGTATGTTCAGAAAGGGACATCTTCCCGGGAGAGGACCAGACAATGGTACTTTTACTAAAATTACTACAGAACTTAAAGGGCACACCAAAAAAGTTACAAATGGGTAGACTCTTTATTAGCAGTACCTGGAACACAAAGAATTAAATAAACATAGAAAAATAACTACTTAATGGAGCTGGCACGACAACAGCAGACTTGAGGCACATTTGCCATTAATTGTGCATGTAAGACACTACTCGTTCTATGCATGATCTGTGTGAGTACCCTAATTCTTCCGTTGTTTATATATTTATGTTATGTATCAAGCACTAGTACACCCCCTTAGAGTTTCTCGGTGACATGTAAACTGACTAGCTAGGTAAGTGGTAAACTGTAGTCCTTTACAGGTGTTTCTCGAAACGCAATGTTTTACGTTTTTTCCTGAACATTGTGAGACTGGGGGTGTTTCCTAAACAGCCAGGCAGGGTGATCTATTTTCTTAGGGGAAAGGACAGAAAACGTGCTTCCTCTCCTTCTTTCCCTATTATATTTTGGCACTTAGAGGAGTACTATGTTTGCTGAGTGCAGCATTCTTGTTGTTAAATTTACATTTTTTCTAAATTTTGCAGAAATACCATATGGTATAGGATGCACAATTCACGTGGCATTGAATGTAATTCTGCCCTTCACAGGCAATGAGGGTAGTTTCCTTAGAGCAGATGTGGCTGAATATAGAATTTGAAGGTGGCCCGTACCAACTTTGCAGCAGCATTCTGATTGATGGTATGCAAGAAAGGCACGCCCTTTGTTGCATTTTCAGACATAGGATTTCCACAACACTGTCTAGACCATTTCAGAGCCTAGGTAGCAAATTAATAGAATTGAATGCAAGGATTTTACTGAACACTCTAAGACGATTAAAAACAGGTAGATGCCCATGCAGAAATAGGAGGGAACATTAAAGGTTTTTTTTCAAATTTAATTTCGAGTGCATGCACCAAGTCCACAGGGATGGGTACATTCTCTAATTCCCTTGACCATAAATTGTTTGAGCAAAACAGCAGCTCATCTTCCACTAACAAAATTTCTTCTATTGTCAAAATTTAACTTTAGCCAAATTTCAGTCATTTAACCACTGACAGCTACTGTGCAGCTTTGAAACCTGGCTACTGGATATCATCTACATTTATCAAGATAGAGTACAATCTGGGTGTCATAGGCATACATAAAAAACGTACTAAAAGACTGAGTAAGTCTGGTCAGTGGTTGGTCGTAGATGTTAAACAGGATGGGAGTCAATGTAGATAAATAAAGAACTTCAATTCAGAGAGCTTTCTCTAGGAGAGAAAAGAATAAAGTTGCCTCAATTACAAAAGGTACAAACAAGTTTATAAACAGTACCCCCAATACCTATCTCCTGAAGCTTCTTCAACAGCAGACAGTGGTAAATGGTGTCAAACGCAGCTGACAGATGTAAGGAAAATCAGCGCACTGGTGCCACTAACATCAAATACTCTCTAGAGATCATCTTGTACCAAGACCAACACCATCTTCTGTTCAGGCAAAAACCAGCTTGGCAATTATCTAAGATGTCATGATCTTCAAGGTAAGCTCCAAGATAGAGAACCACTGGAGAGTGCAAGACTTTGTAAGGAGATAGGAGTAGCAAAATTGGGCAGCAGCTGATCAGCCAACGTTGCTTTTCTTCAATAGCAGTTTTACCAACCCATGCTTAGATGGAACCGTTATTCACCCTAATGTTAGGAACATATCTATAATTGGTGGGATATGAGGCACAACCACATTACGTGAACTTTGCAAAAGTCTCACAGGACAAGGAGCAGTCAGAGAATCTGAACTTAAGGAACAGAGGGTGTTAGTTAAGCCTGACTCGTTAAGGGCCAGATGTACAAATTTTTAGCGGTCGCAAATGGGAAATCATCCCTGTTGCGACCGCTAAATAGGTCTGTGCAATGTACAAACCTTATTTTGCAAGTCGGTAGGGTTTGCGACTCGCTACTAGGAAGGGGCGTGCCAAGGGAGTCTCTTCCTAAAAGTGAGTCGCACTTCTATGTACGATTGTTTTGCAACCACAATTGCAGTCGCAAAACACTCGCAGTTTATCACCAACTTCAAGTAAGTGGTAAGCCACCTTTTGTGACTGGAGGGAAAATATTTTTTAAGAGCAGGCAGTGGTCCCATGGACCACTGCCTACTCTTAAAAAATTTCCTTTTTCTTTTTTAAATGCATCCCGTTTTCCTTTAAGGAAAACGGCGTGCATTTAAATAACAAAAACAGCTTTATTTAAAAAGCAGTCACAGACATGGTGGTCTGCTGACCCCAGCAGGCTATCATCCCTGTGAGTGCTGGCCATTCCCAATGGGGTCGCAAATTGCGGAGTGCCTCATGAATATTAATGAGGCAGGTCGTTTGTAACCCCATTGGGAATCGCAAAGCGTCTCAGACACTGTTATACATTCCATTTTGCGAGTCGCAAATTGAGAGTCACAAAACGTCGCATTTTGCCACTTGCAAAATGGAATGGTCGTACATCTGGCCCTAAGAGTGTTAAATGCCACCTAATCATAGTTGGTTGTGAGGAGCATACATCTGGTATGAACTAAAATTTGAATCAATGAAATTAATATATCTTTGAAAACACTGAAATAAAGAAACAACAAATTGCAAATTGCTGGACCTGGTCTTTTTTGCAGGGTCTCCCCAGATTATTTCCTTCTGTTGCTGAACCCAATTTTGTTGGCATTAGGACTCTATGCACTTTTCCCTGCTAACCAGTGGTAAAGTGTTTGTGCTCTCTCCCTAAAACACAATACAATTGGCTTACACCTAATTGGCGCATTTAATTTACTTGTAAGTCCCTAGTAAATGGCACTACCTGAACCCAGGGCCTGTAAATTAAATGCTACCTGTGGGCCTGCACCCACTAAAGTAGCCTTTTAAAACAGGTTTCGGGCGTACCACTGCAGCCTGTAGTGCCTAAACCTTCCTTTTTAATACTTATTAAAACAATGTTGAAAGCTCCATTGAAGAAAATGGAAAAGCAGCAGCCTATATAAACTGATATAGGCCCGCTGTTCTCAACATTTTAATGTTCTAATACACAGCATCTGCCTTTCTCTTTACCCTGCCTCTCCAAAATATATGGAGTGGGCAGGGGAAACGAAAGCGAAAGGCAAGGGCTGTGCTGCAGGGCACACCAAAGCCTTCCCCATCCCTCTTCATGTAGCTCACAGAGACACTGGAGCCTCGGAAGGGGGTGGGGGGAGGATACTCAGCTCCTGGGTCTCCCTGGCTTGGCTAAACGAGAAAAAGCAGTTTAGCCGATCCCAGGGAGAACCAGGTGCTGACTTCAGCCTCCTATCCAAACTATTGCTGTGAATGTTCAACAGCTAATGACCGTGGCCCTGCGCATGGCTGTTAGCTGTTGAACAATCTATGCACACAAGGGGACTATTGGGAGTGAATAACCCAACCAGAAGCGCACCGCTCCCTATGAATAGAAAACACACGTAAGTACGCCTAGTTATCAAAAGAGTTTTTGTGTATGTGAAAAAAATGCTTTTTTTTGGACAGGAACCCTCACCCATCCGAGGGTGGCATGCTTCATCATTGGGTTTCACAACTGTTGGACCCTCACAGCAACAGCAGTGAAACAAAGGCTTCGGAGCCTTGGGAATTTCAACCCCCTCGAGCTCCGAGAGGCATTTGTTTTTCTAATTGGGACATTCTGCCCTCAAGGGGAGGACTGTTCTAATTGCCTTATAGCCCGCCATTGTTAAAAGACCTTGCCGAATGCTGGAGCGGGTCTTTAATGGCCGGTATAGCCCGCTGTGGTGGGCTATAAGGCTATTTAAGTCACCCACCAGAGGTAGGCCCTAAAGGCTCATAGGGCAGGGTGCATTGTATTTAAAACGTAGGACATGCGTGTGTTTAGCAAGTATAAATATTGGACCTCCAGAGCTACTCTTCTTTGGTACACTCTGTGACCTGTCTGTTTACCCACAGGACTACCCTGCTGCTTGATGCCTGCCTTGTTCCCCAGAGGACTGCTATGCTGCCTGAGATCTGCCTTGACGCCCTTCCCTGAGGGCTGCCCTGTTACTTTAGGCCTGCCCTGATCTCTGAGAAGGAAGACCAGACCTGCACCTTTCATCCTAGGCTTCATGAGTGACTCCAAAGCTGAGATGGATGACCTGCTGTCTGAGCTACAGGGACACAGCAAGGTCCAGAGGCCTCCCTGCATCGGTTCTGCCAGGACCTGGAAGCACACCTGCCTGAGCCCTGTTGGCCACTGCTGAAGGGAGTTCCTGATCCTCAAAGGTGGCTCACTAGGTCCTGGACCCTTGGCTGACATCAGCTGATCTCCTACTGCAAAGAAAGGTGAAATTCTGATGTTGTGGGCTATCTATTCAGGGCCGCGAACAGGCCCATTTGCACAGAGACTCTGCCGCCCATGACGATCACCAACGCAAATCTCTTGTTAACCCGACTCTTAGCGCTACAGCGACCCCAGGCAACGACCGGCAATGCAAGATCCACACTTCGTACTACAGCAACAGCAGGCCGTCGTGACCTCCAATGTGAAGCACCAGCAACGACTGTCTGTGACGCACAAGGATATTTGCGCTAAAGCGACAATCATCCGCAACGCTCTCCCCACAACTTGGGGCCTCCTCCACCGCAAATGGAACTCTATGCGCCGTACTTTGAGAAGGAAACTTTTTCAGCTGGACTAACGGCCCGCGCTCCATCATAGTCGGCCTGAACTTGAGACTTTTCACCGGCCTAGCACGAGCAGATGATGTGGAGTGGAGTCCTTGAGCTTTTAGGCGCTATATCTCCTTAAGACTCAAAAACTGAATATCTTCAGTTCTACTGATTGGATTTTTGGGTTTGGTATCATATTAGTTTATTAAAAAGTACCCTAGTTTTCAAAAATTGGTTTGGGATTTTTCTTATGTTGTATTTTCACTTTATTACAGTTTGTGTGTTGCATAAATACTGTACACTTTGTCTCCAAGTTAAGTCTGACTGTTTTTGTGCCAAGCTCCCAGAGGGTTAAGCACAGGTTAATTTAGTGACTTTTGTGGTTCACCCTGACAATGATTGTGGTTGTTGCCTGAATGGGGCTTCCACCCCTCTCAACCAATTACCCAATTGCTTACACAAACCAACACAAAACATAGCTATTAAAATACTGGAGACATTTCTTTGTGATAAACTATTTGTTTTTAGTTTTAAAGGGCCTCCGAGCCTCAAAGGAAAAGCAGTTCATTTTAATAAGGCATATGATGTTTACAAGCATTTCCTTGAATAGATGGTGAAACTCCTAAATACTAAGTTTACAAGAATAATTAACGCTTCAAAAATAACTACACTTTATGATACCTCTCTTTACTGGTGAAATCCACTCCCAATAAAATATTTTCTTCTGTGTCTTGTCGTCCGCTGCTGTATACAACCACCATGTATCGCACTCTGTCGGAATACACACTTTCCAAACGCACTGCCTGAAAAGGAAAGAGACAAGTTAATCAACTTTCACTTGTTGTCTTTTTTTTAATATTAGGCACTGGTGAAAAGATGGGGTTAGGGATATGCAAGATTCTTCTTCCTTCTGATGTCCCCTAGAATCTATATCCCAAAAATAATGCCCTCATGCTAAAAGATTATAGAAAATGTAATTGGTCAAGGTGTAATTTTTCTATTTGCCAAGTTCTAAAATGTATATTTGTATATGGTGGGTAAAGCTCAGACTCCCAGGACAAGACTGTACTGCACACCAAGAGTGGGTGGGAATTGATCAGTTCAGAAACCCCAGAGATAACACACACTGGCAAATTATTGGTGAAGCTGATTAGTGTCCCAGTTCTAACAGATGATGTATAGGTCCTACCCTTTATAGATATTACAGTCCCATAGATAACAAGTGACTGGAGGTGGCACTTTCTGACGATTGTACTACAGAACATCGACCCCCAGAATATCATGGTACAAGAACATCAAGCACAGAATATGAAGAGACAAAATATCGAAAGGTAAGTGAATATAGGCAAGTATAGGTTTAATATTCATAACTCCACATCTATGTGCTTAGAAGATATAAAGCACCTAGGTACGTATACGTAGAGTTGGGTATAGAAAATCTAGACTTACTTACCTGCAATAACTTTTTTTCAATATGTCTTCTCGATATTCTGGGGTAGATATTCACAACAGGCAAGCTGTTATTATTTCCTGTTCAGGACCACCAGGCTTTTCCTGACGATTCCAAACAGAACAAAAGTATGTCAGAGTGCCTGCCCTAAATAAGGTTGATGGTTTGAGGTACTTAAACCAACTGCTCTATGTCTGTCTAAGGTTTCCACCAGTAGGCTGTTGACAGTTCGCCCGACTCTAAATAGAGCAATCGAACCCAGTCTGCCAAACTCTAAATAAGGCCCTTAGTTTTGAGGATGGCAAGCGATTTTCATGTATTGATATCATAAAAGCCGGTTTGAGTCTGTATGGCCAGGGGATGGATATAAGCTAACGTTTATATTAACCCCTTCCATGCGCAGGACCACCGGGAGCCGTCCTGCGCCACGGTGCTCGTGTGCGCAGGACGGCTCCTGGCCGCCCTCACACATGGCACTGGAAATCCCTCTGGTGTGGGCACCAGAGGGATTTCCTTTTCCCTCCCAACAGCCTCAGGAGCTGGGAAATGGCTTCCCAGGCTCCTGGGGCTGTCTCTTTGGGTTCTGTGAAATGACGATCAGCGCGCACGTCGCGCTGACGTAATTTCATAGACACCAAAAATGAAATGAGCCGATTGGCTCATTTCAGTTTCACTTTCTATGTGCTCAGGGGGCTATCTCAGCCCTCCGAGCAAGTAGAAAGAAGGGAGAGGTATGATTGGAAAAGGGAGAATCTCCCCTTTCCAATGGTACCCCTCCCTGGTGGATCCCTGCTTGGGGATCGCACCAGGAGGGCGATCCCCAAGCAGGGATCCACCCACTGGACACCAGGGAAGGGGGAGCCTCTGGGCAAGGGTCTTTGCTCCCCCCAATTGCATTTGGGCATTTTCCGTCTTTCTGTCCCCCCCGGAGGGGGGAGAAGAAAGCCCTCTAGATGCCAGGGATTCTTTTTAATATTTTATTTAGGGGTGGGGGCTGCCCGAGATGGGAATGCCAATGCCCCCACCAATATTTTACAGTCTTTCTGCCCCCCCTGGGAGGCAGACGGTGGCAGTAGCCCCCAATCTGCCCCCCGGGGGCAGAAAGCCCACTAGATGCCAGGGATTATTTTTTATATTTTATTTAGGGGTGGGGGCTGCCTGAGATGGGCATGCCAATACCCCTACACCCCTCGCAATCTTTTACAGTCTTTCTGCCCCCCCCGCAGGCAGATGGGGGCAATAGCCCCTGATCTGCCCCCGGGGGGGGCAGAAAGCACACTAGGCACCAGGGATTTTATTTTTATGTATGTAGGGTTGGGGGCTGCCCAAAATGGGCATGCTAATGCCCTCACTCTCCCCAAAAAATTCCACAGTCTTTCTGGCCCCCCTGGAGGCAGTTGAGGGTACTAGCCTTCAATCTGCCCTGCTGGGGGGGGGGCACAAAGCACACTAGGCCCCAGGTTATTTTTATGTATATAGGGGTGGAGGCTGCCCAAAATGGGCATGCCAAAGACCCCATCCCCCCAAAATCCCACAGTCTTTCTGTCCCCCAGGAGGCAGATGGGGGCAATAGCCCCTGACCTGAACCCTGGGGGGGGATAAAGTTCACTAGGCACCAGGGATTGTTTTTTTTTATACGTAGAGGTGGGGGCTGCCCAAAATGGGCATGCCAATGCCTCCACTCCCCCCAAAAAATTGCCGCAGCCTTTCTGCAAAATTTTACAGTCTTTCTGCCCCCCCTGGAGGCAGATGAAGGCAATAGCCCCCAATCTGCCCCCCGGGGGCAGAAAGCACACTAGGCACCAGGGATTTTTTTTATGTATATAGGGGAGGGGGCTGCCCAAAATGGGCATGCTAATGCCCTCACCCTCCCAAAAAATTCCACAGTGTTTCTGCCCTCCCCTGGAGGCAGATGGGGCAATAGTCCCTAATCTGCGCCCATGGGGTGCGGGGCAGAAAGCCCACTAGGCACCAGGGATATGTTTATGGGTATGCCAGTGAGAAGCCCCATAGGCAAGGGTCGCTCCCTTTTTTTTTAGGCACACGTTTTGGCTGTTTCTGTGATATTTTTATTCTCATCTGCACCCAAGCGGGGGCAGAAAACCACTAGAAACCAAGGAGAGTTTGTGTGTGTGTAAACTGGAGTTTGGCTGACGGTCTGCGTGTACTGATCTTTGGCTGGCATTTTGCTGGTGGTGTGCGTGGACCTGCACTTGGCTAATGGTGTGGGTGGACTCGTTCTTGATGACGGTGTATTTAGATTGGCGCTTGCCTGGTGGTGTGCGTTCAATTAAGTCAGTGTCTACGGATACTCTCCCTAGGGAATAAAGTAATTTCTAAGAATCAATGCGTCCTCCTACCAGTAACTGAGTCCGCCCCCATCATACCAGCAATAAGACACACCCACCTCTGTGTGATGACTGAGTGTAGAGGATCCCTCCGGGCAAAGGCCCTGCTGAAGCAGGCATATTTAAATTATATATATATATATATATATATATATATATATATATATATATATATATATATATATATATATATATATATCTCTCTCTCTCTCTCTCTCCATTCCAGATATACTTCAGATTTCTGTTAACACCAGCACTGGTTTACGGAAACGATAAAACGTACATTGCAACTGTCCAGATGATATAGTGCTTTATGGCAGGTAGTGCCTTCTTCTCAGATCTCGAGGTTGGCAGATTTGTTTGTGATACACAAAGATAAGTGATTGCTCTGGGTCACACGGTGCTGCAGTCAAGTGAGAATGAATATATTGGAACCAAAATCTCCTGTTTCCACTGCAGACAGACCCGCCTCTACCAACCAGTCTGATCTGTGAAGCATCTCCCAGGCGCTGGGCCATGAACAGAAATCACTCCAAAATCTAGGTTATTCGCTCGAACCCCTGATTTAAAAATATCTCCAAATGACACAGTCTACACTGGCTCAAGTCCAGCCTCAACTTGAATGCACCTCAGTACTCCTGTTCACTGTCCCCAAACACCCACCCCCTTCCCACCGTGATAACAAGCAATCTGTCTATTACAATGCCCACTGGTGCATTTACTCTGTTTGTCGGATACACTCTTCTAGGTAAACAACTCAAGGAAGCCGATCCGGTTTACTGCTCACATTTTATGACTGCATCGCGTGATCCCAAATCCGGTGCAATGGGGGCGGGCCATAGATTCCAGATGCGCCTACAGTCGATTCGATACATACTCTAAGCTACGTGAGAAGGCAATCGAGTAACCGCTCAAGAGTTTTTGACCCCAGTGTCCTTACAGAACGCTCATACGCTAGCGCTGCTGCGACAGGCTGTTTATGTCGCACGAGGCTTCTGCACGTACATTTATCACGGTGGCTCTTTTGTAATAGGGCTTTTTCGTGCAGCTTCGAGCTGCTTTTTTAGCTTTGGAAAGTCATCGTTGCTGATGCCAGGGAATCCTGAAAGACCGGCCTGCAGCAGGCATGTTAAAACAATTAAACAAAGTAGTGCTCGGAGGCTGTTATTAAAGCCTCCTGAGCAACAATACACGTAACAGGGGGTGTCACCATGGGATGCGACAAGGCGGTACCGAGGCACGACTATTAAGCCCTTTCACCGATGAAGAGCCACAGTTTACAGTGGACAAGGACAAAACCCAATGAAAAATATGGAAGGAGAGTGGGTGCGGCTTCTCTCCCATACTCTACTACAGCAGTCTCGCAGAGCGAGCAGTTAATGCACGCTGCCGCTAGGCTCGACCTAAAAAGGTAAAAGGCCTTCATAAGTCAGGGCTTTCTGGGTTTAGTTAGCTCTCTCAGAGAGCTGAGGAATGATTCAATCACTTCTAGGCGTGCCAAGAAGACATCTAGTTAAGCTGAAGGTTTTCTATCAGAAAACGAGAATTCGATCAGAAACTTTCTTTAAATGTATTACTTCCACTTTTGTTCTGCCACTTTTCCAAAATTATATATCTGGAAATGGTCAAGATAAGGGCCCCTGCCACAAGAAATCAGAAAAAGCTTCCAAGCAGCAAGCAGTCAATTTGCTTGCTCAAGTAGTGTAACAATATCTTAGCCACCTCCTGCAAAGTACTTTGGGGGAGGGAGTACTCTCACAGTACCCCCCTCAGTGCGGAAGTACTTCACTCTTGCCACAAGCCCACACCACATCAGCAGCAGTTTAAGTGATACAATTAGATGTTAATATGCCAAAATGTCTGTTGTAGTGGTGGAAAAATTGTAGCAACATTTCTTTTAATGCAAGAAAAGAATAACACAAACGCCGTAGCTATTGCAAGCAGGAAAGTGCTCTAATATATAGTCAACACCGCTTGCATTCATTAGATCACCACCATATGACTCCCTTGGATATGCATCATATACAAAAAAAATGTATTTAGAATGTCCATACTTGTAATTCAATAGTTAAAAAACAATAGTCCATTTAAATCCAATGAGTCCTTGTAAGTTTACAAAAGTGAGACACTTATTGCTCCAGTGTCATATTTGTACCAAAATCTAGCTAAACAAGAGGTTTTGTTTTTATCTTCACCCAAAATTCCTCCAAATTCAAGCATGTTTGTGGATGGATTGAACTTTAGCAGTCCTCATAATAAACTGTTGACGTGTTTCAGCCTTTCACCATTTCCACAGCCTCCTCAGGACAACAACAAGGACTTCAATATTCTAAATGAAATTCAGGCAGTCATCATTAGGGAGAAAAGCTGTGATTTTCTTGAGGTTTTTGATTAGCTGCACTCGGACATACTTCCTGATGTAGAGTTGGGCTGCTGAGCATCTACAAAGTCTGTTTCTAGCACCATTCCCTTATCGTTGGAAGTTCCTTCATAGGGCTTACAATCAGGTCATTCACCAAATGCTGTCTGCAGTACTTTCTGCTCTCGGAGATGGACGTGAACCTTCCTATCAGTATAAAGCCCACAGCACTTTCACTAACCAAATCTGAGAGAATGTTTACACTCACCATATTGGGCATAGCAGGATTTGACCCAAAGGATTATTCATCTTGACAGGGTCCTTTTTTTCGCCACCTTCCCTTTCTTTGCTCCAGAGAACCCTACAGAAGGCTGATCATCCACATGATGATGTTCAGCCAGTATAGAAACTCAAAGCATTCTTAGAGTCGAACCAATAGGACCTCTTCTCTTCTTTGGAAGCGTGAGGTGGAGCAAAACAAATGGCAGAGTTTTAAATTGGCCAACATGAAAAGGTGTCAAAACTTTGGTAAGAAAAGCTACCTGGGTCCTTAACCCTGCAGTTCACTCATGCACTGTATAGAGGTGACAGCAATCAGGCAATCTGTTTTGAGCTTCAGTAGTTGCAGTGAACAGCTGTGTATTGGCTCAAAAGGCGTGCACATAAGAAATGTCAACACTAAAAATTCAAGTCCCATTGTGGCATGGCAAGATTTGGGGGAAACATGTGAGTCAGACCTTTGCTAAAATGCATCAAAATAGCTGATTTAAATAGAAAGCGCTGCTCATGTAAACGTAAAAGGGCAAATGGGCCAGCAAATAACTCGTAACAAAGTCCGCTGTAAGTCCAATAATAGGTCTGAAGGTTTGGTCTGCAGTGCATCAGGTATGACGAGCACCACACCAGGCAATGAATTTCTCCTAGCAACCAGCATAAGTGGACTTCAGCGAAGGGCGCTGGGCTACAAAAATTAGATCAACTACTACGGCTGGCATATCAAACACATTTAAATGCTGTTGCTCAATCACCATGCATGGAGATGTAGGCAATGGAGATTCAGGAGCAGGACCCTCCCCGGATGCTGAGTCTAAAGGTCCTCCTGAAGTGGCAGCCCAATCAGAGGGCAAATACTTATGCCCAGGAGCTCTGGGAACCATACAGTCCTAACCCAGTCTGGGGAAATTTAATTGCCTCTGGCTTGGTTCAGCATGATTATCCTCAAAAATCAAGGATGAAGCGGGAGCAGTGGGAACACATACAGGAGAAATGTGTCCCATCTTAGTCCGAATAGGTCTCCCAGTATCTTTTCTAGAAGAAACTCCAGTGCGCATTAGTTTTGACACTGCCCATCCTAAATGGAGCATACCCCACTGATAGAAGACGTCCTCTGAAACCTTGGCATGGAGATGCCGCTTGTGATCTGCCAGCTAATGTCCACTATTTACCTCTGATCTGATATTTAGAGAACCTGCAGATGTTTGGCTACCAGAAAGATGCTCTGCTGGTCCAGCCGCCTCCAATGATATAAGGCCTCCTGGCACAGGATACCAGATCCCACTCCGCCCTGCTTGTTGCAGTACCATATGGTGCATGTGGACCTCCACTAACCTCCCCTTGATGGATAGCACGAAGGCTCTCAAGGCCAGATGGATTGAGAGCAGCTGCAGAAGACTGATAAGGAGCTGGCCCTCTGCAAGAGAACAGATGCTTATGATCTCCACCTCTACCCAGCAGTGATGCACCTGTTGCAACTGTAAAGTATAGATGGGAAAGGGAGAGTGGCCTGTTGCAGGTCAGGTTGGCACTTATCTACCACTACAGAAGATCCTGCAAGATCTGGCAGCCGTGATGCTATGCCCACTGAAACCTGAGGTTCCACTGCTAGGCACGCATTTGCCATCTGGCATTCTGGAATAGGAGAATGCATAAGGCTAGGACCACGCAGACTACAGAGTCCCTACATGTTCTTTGTATTGCCTCTTATTGCTCAGTGACTGCTGGGATAAGCAGTCCTTTTATTTCCTTGTAGTTTGGAGGCACCACTCCTGATTTCAGACCATCGAATGCTGCTTTAATTATTTTATTAGTTTGAACTTATTTCTCACCTCCATTTTAGCTTGATCTTGTTTCTAGTACTAGCGTTTGCATGGAGCCTGCTGGACACTAGAGAAGCAGCTAGACTCCAGTTATTTATTTCTGTTGTCCCATCTAGTTTCACTTGCTGCTCATTTCTAGAATTCTACCTGGTACCTAGGGACAAACTTTCCTTTGGGATGATGTTTATTTAAAATTTGTGAGGGTGGGCAGGCTGCATGCCAAAGGCAAGCCTGTTTGCGTCCAGACTGCACCTTGTGCCAGAGACCCAAATTTGTTCTCCAAGTACTCTACTTTACATAATATGTAATATGCACAAGACCTTAGTGCACTTAACCTTACCAATAAGGTCTGCTCCTTCAAACATGTGATCTCACTCCTAGGTTTTTTCAAACTGTTATCAATGTACATATATTTCCCTTTCTCCTTCGCTCACAGACTTTAACCATATGACATTCAGGTCTTCATCCCATTACTCTGCTCTGCATTCTCACCTTCAGTGCTCTCTATAAATGTCAGGTCCCTCCCTAAATACCATGTTCATATCTTCAAATTCTTACGAACTCATAATCCAGATGCTCCGTTTTTGTTTAAAATGTGGCTCCAACCCACTACTATTCCTGAAATCGCACTGGCCTTACCCCCTGGTTTCTCTACGATACAACTGGAACGCCCCATTAAATGTAGAGGAGGGGTAGCAGTGATTTGTTGTTCTAGCTTGTTAGTGCTGTACCTTCTCTAGACGACATCGACTGTATGATTTTTAAATTAGATACTGATTCTTCACTTATACTGATCGGTTCTCTCATTTACAAACGGACTATCCTGAAGTCGACTTTTAATGCCGTCTTGATAGGCCTTATGGCTCCCTTTGTGCTAAATGCGTCTAGCAGCATACCCTTAGACGATCTTAACCACCACCATGATGTTGCACACAATCCTCGCATATCTACTCTCATCCAAGATTTAGATACATTGGGTGTAACCCTCTTCACCAGACAGTCCACACAAATTGCCAGTCACCTACTTGACCCAGTTTTCAGTAATATTGAGAACTTGGCAACAGACACACTCCTACCTCCCGCCCCCTTAATTTGGACGGATCAATATGCAATTCCCTTCAGGATAACCCACAATAACTTCCAGCAGCTGTTTCTTGCTCACCCTAAAAATGCAGAGTGCTCCAAATGTACATTAGAGACATTCGGGTTCGGCTCTCACTGCCTCTCCCCTTGACATCACAGACAATATCAATACTGCGTGTTCTAACGATGACAACTTGATTAAATCGGCAGTGGACTCCATTACTCCTATGAAAAGTCTTAAAAAACATCATAAGTTACACTTAGTACCGTGGTTCACTGATGAGCTGTGTGCTATGAAATACCATTTTAAACAATTGCAGTGGAAAGGGTGTGCCAAGTACTCTACCGACTAAAAAGTTGGGTATATATTCGCCTACAGGGAATATTAAATATCATAATATAGGCAGATACATCATGCTCACCAATCTATCTATACCCACAAAATACTTTCAGCAAGTAACGCAACTAGAGAAATGTTTGAAATCATTAGAAGTTTTTTCCACCCAATAGCGTGTGTGCTTTCTGCACCTAACAGGCCTTTCTGAGACAACTTATCTGCATTCTTTTCAGATTAAATAAAATCCACAGTAACTTCAAATCCCCAACTTATGATTAATAAACTTAATTGCTGAGACCAACCCTTTATAAGCAGAAATGGCTCCTCTCTTGCTACATTTCAATCAGCTACTACTAACGAATTCAAAATTACCTATATCGCCACAAAATCCAGCTCTCCATCTGACCCATGTCCTCTGATATTTTTGGAGCGGGTAGTTTCCATACTCATTTCCATTTCAATGCATTATGTAACGTTTCCATCACTACCGCTGCGACAGTCCCAGATAGCTGGAAACATGCGCATATCATTCCATTACTTGAAAAAAAACACAGCAGATCCCCTAATTTCTGCTAACTATAACCCAATATCTCTCCTCCAAATTCATGGAGAAAATAATTAATAGACAACTCACAGAATACTTTGAATCGCATACTCTCCATGTTCACAGTAAAGATTCAGTACTAACCAAAGCATGGAAACCGCTCGTCAGTACTACAGACAAACTTAAGATGATCATGGACCATGTATATTATGCTGTGCTGGGCTGGTCCTCCTTGATCTGTCTGTGGCATTCGACACACCCACTTCTTATAGAGAGACATGGCAAAATTGGAATCTCCCAATCTGCATGGAAATGGCTCATTTTTATCAGAAAGATCACAGGCTGCCTGCTCTAACTCTTACAAATCTTTGGTCTCTCCTGTGGACAAGGGTGTGCCTCAGGGTTCCTCTTTGAGATATACATTATTTAATATTTACATGACAACGTTAGCCGATTTAGTTCTCTCTTTTGGCTCTGATATCCTCACTTGCGAAGAGAACATGCAAACTGTTGTCTTCAGCTGAATGTTCTCCAGCTGCTTGCGACTTAACTCAGACAATACGGAGATGCTCCTCCTGGGCAAATTTGATCCCCCAAGGACAGACGATTGGTGGCTTTCCAATCTCGGCCCTACCCTGGTCACATCGGTTAAGAATCTTAGAGGCGTGTTAAACAGGGACTTACCGATGGCTATGCAGTTGAGATTAATTGCTACTTCCTGCTTCCTTACACTGGAAAAGCTAAGGGTAATTTTCAAAGCTCTACCTTGGAGGCGAGGAAAGCTATAACCCATGCACTTGTCATATCTAAGTTAGATTATGTTATTCTATATTATGGCACTCCTTTAAACGAGCTTGCCCAACTTCAAAGAATACAGAATGCGGCTGCCAGGCTGAATTTGAATCTTCCTAGGTCAGCCCATATTTCCCCTTTTTTGCAGAGTCTGCACTGGCTCCTATTTGGGAAAAGAACACTTTTTTAAATTCTTTGCCTGCTGCATAAGTCCCTTTACGGGAACGATCCTAAATCCTACTTTGCTTGTCTTCTTTTCATCGTCCTTCGTATACATTATTATAGATGAAGAAAACAAGCCTTCTCTGATCTTCCTCCGAAGAAATGGAATAAGCTGCCTCTGGCTCTCCACAAGGAACCCAATTGTCTGTTATTCAAAAAGAAGCAAAAGGCTTGGTTATTCACCCTAAGTCTTTTCACGCTTTAATTTATTTGTCCTGTGTAGTCTTAGTGGCAAGGCTCCCTTTTTTCAACAGAGTGCATCATATGCTCCTTTAACATCAACAAAACATAGTAGTCCAAGAAGCCTTAGAATCATCCTCACCAAGACCAGGACTGCCCAAAACATCGGATTCATATCCTGAATGTCTCAGATATGTAGCACCTCTGAAAAAGCCTTGAATGCTATGGTGCCCAGTATAGTCTCTACCTATGTGCTGGGCTCAGGTGGGACTTTGGCTCGTTGATGAAGAGTCCCAAAGGTATCAGGAGTTCGGCTGTCACCTGGAAGTGTCTTACAAATTACTGCGGCAATCCTGCTTTGAGGTTTGGGACACATGTATCCCTAACCTCTGAAGGTTGGCAGTGACCACCACATCAGATTTGTGAACAACCGAGGTGCTATGGTAAGGCAGAGAGGAAGCATGGCAAACAAAGTGTTTTGACCCAATTGTTATCAAGTAACGCCTGTGAGACTGCAGGATGAGAATATGGTAAAACGTATTGTGCAAGTTCAGGGACACCATCCAGTCTGCTGGGTCAAGAGTAGAAAGCATCTGAGACAGAGTGAGCATTTTGAATTTGTCATTTCTCAGAAAGGCAGTCAGTGGGTAGAGGTCAAGTATAGGCCAGTAGCCTGTAATGTTCAGATCCTAGTCGATATCCCCATAACTCTTCAGCGTTCTCCTTCCAAACCTTTAGTTATTATCCACGTGAGCAAAGATGAATTGACTGTTTACCATAAAACAGTGGTTGCATTGCTGGACAGGTTAGATAAATCAGCTACGTGATGGTTACAGTCCCTGATGATCTTTTTTGGTCTAAAATCAAAATGGTCCTGGCCTGGGAATATTCGATACTCCGCAAAATATGTAGCTATTAATCTAATAAGAACATCAAAAGATATTATAATGAAAATGCTTCTGTGAGGAACAAGAGTGGCATGCATAGTGCTGTATATACTCCGATTACCTTGGGGAGGCGGGGGTTGGGATGGGGAGAGGTCATGGGATTTGCTGAATTCTGCATGCAGGAAGGAATGCGCAACACCAAGTTATTGGTGTATGCAAGGCTGTCGGCCAGCATAAGAACTGCATGGCCAGACTTCCTGAAGAGCCAGAAATACTTCCTTTGAGTCAGAAAATCTTATCACTAGGGTAGGGAGGCAGAACTATACAAAGCATGAGTACCAAAGAAATCCATACACTTCATTCTTTCCTTCCTCACCCCTTTTTCCTCATTCTATCGCCTCTCTCTTCCTGTGCCTCATTATACCACCTTTTTCCCTCATTGTCTTTATGTGTCTTTTTCGGTCAACCTCTCAAACTGTTACTCTCCTATACACCCGGTACCTCAGATCCCAACAGTGCAGTCTCTCCCCAGGATTATTTAGGACTCTCTGTCTGAGTGCAGTTCTCAAAGCTGAAGGGGTCCTTAGAGAGCATGTGCAACAGGATGTAAAGTAAAAACAGCACCAGGGTCAATGCCCCTCTCAGAGAACATCCATGGGACAGGCAGCAGCAGTGCGAGCTTCACTCACACATAACTGTGTACTGCACATGTAACAGCACTGTCAGCTCAATGCACATACAATACAGGTATGGGACAGGCAACAGCACTGCAAGCTTCAGTCACAGAACCGAGCTGCACATGTAGCAGCACTGTCAGCTCAAAGCACATACAAACAGGTAAACCATGTACAGATGTGCAAGATTCACTTGCACACACAACACGCACACCACAGGCAGCAGCAGTTCAAGCTTCACTCACACAACTGTGTACTACACATGTAGCAGCACTGTCAGCTCAATGCACATACAAAACAGGTATGGGGCAAGCAGCAGCAGCGCAATCTTCACTCACACATAACTTGGCTATCCGGTTTTAGGTTAAAACCTATAATAACTGATAAAACCCCACTGAAAGGGAAATAGCCCTCACCTGAGTAAACATATAAACACTGATAAACACCTGCAAAACCACAAACTAAATGCCATTCAAAGAAAGGGAAAGGAGAATGAAAGAGTCATTTTTATTTCTTCCTGAAGGGGCCAATGCAATGTAACTGTGTTATACAAGGTAGCAGCAAGAAAGACTGGGCTAACATTATTCTGCTTGAGTTTTGTTGCTTTGGAATGTCATTAAAATATTGTTTCTTCTTTTTGCTTTTTCAGTTTTGTGGTCTTTGGTCTAAAGATGCAGGGTTTCGAAGTATGTTTTAGGTCTTATTTAATTATTTTATCAACTGTAGAGAATCAGGAAATATCAAAATCATATTTGATATTTTGGCTATGTTTGATTCTTTCACTGATAGGTAAAATGGCTGGTTTCATACAAATCTTTCCCAATATGTACCATCACCTTTACCCACAAACCGAGAAGGGGTGAAACCCTTGGATACATCAGCCCCCTTTTCTAGCGAGTCGGTATTGATAGTAGGTGAACCCCCAAACACCCCAGGCTTTAAACATTCAATGCAAGGTGTAGTGACAGGTATATGTGAAAAGAGTGCTGTCACCAAGCATCTGGTATAGTGGTGAAAACATGACACCAGACTTTTGGGAAACACAGAACGCAGTGTCACTTAGAATGCTGCTGCAAAAAGTTCTTTCCAAGTTCAACAAAAATTTGAGTGATATTGTTCGAATTTGCAGTGATTCAGCTACATATATGAAAAAGTTGTATGATGACCTGTCAAAATCGATACCTGAGCTGAAGTGCTTCCCTGTAAGAGATCCTTGACACTTGCTAGATGGTATGCTGAAAGCATCTTTACAATCTTCAGAGTTAATGAAGAATGCCATTTACTTTGTAGTCCATTCTGGTGCACTGTTTTGTTATGTGTGGGAACTAAAATGGAAATATTTCTAATTTTCTGTTTTGTGTGGCATCAAAGAAAGAGTCATCCCAACTGTGCCATTTAGCAGGTGGTTCTCATTCCTAGATGCCGTGAATGCTATATTATCCATGTGGTGACCGTTTACAGAATTTTTGCTTAGTGACGAAGCCAAAGGCAAGAAATGTGAGGATCTTCAGTCGCATATTGATAGTGATGTTAAAAAAGTACACTCTACTGCATTCTTAGATTTGTACAGGAAAACATGACTGTTGTAGTGGACATTATAAAAAAAACTAGAGTCTGAAAACACCCTAGTCTACCAAGTGTTCAGTGTAATTGGTGTAGATGTGTAACATCTCCTTGAGAGTAGGCTGGGCGACACTTTTAGTGACTTTGGCACTGCAACATGTTCCATGTTAGAATGCTTGCCACTTGGTAAGCAAAGAAACGTTGAGAAGCAATTCAGGACATTTTATTTTACAATGCCTGAGAAATGGCTTGCAATGATGCATAGAAATGTCCCTTCACCAACTATGGCATTTGAAGTCAATGAAGCCTCACTGTGGTACTCTGCACAAGTTCTAGATCCCTTCTGTAAAGGTGAATTTTCTCCGGACTTTGAAAAGTACTGATTAATTTTTGATGGCTTCAATAACTCTGAGGGCCTAGGCGCCCAGTTCAACGCATATATGTTGCAGAACCTGTCCCAGAGAATCGCAATCTTCAGATGCACCAGTATTGGCATGGAAAGCTATGTCAGTGGCCAGAGTTAGCAAATTGTGTACTGCCTGTTTGGGCGTTGCCCGTCTCAAGGGTCAATGTTGAGAGGGCCTTTTCACAGATAAAAGTTTACATGGGAAGGAAACAACGAGCGCGCATGACCAAAGACTCACTGAAGAAATATTGTATGGTGTACTACAATAAGTTAGATTTCAAAAAATGTATTTGGACCTCATATACACTGTACGTACACTGTCTATATATCATGCACTATCAGTGCAGAAAGAAAGCAATAATAAAAACAAACTTTCATATTCACGGAAAAACACTGTTTCTGTTGTTTTTAATGGCACGAAAATGTGAAACCACTGATAACCACTGATTTTTTAAGGTACTGAAATCACTGGAAAACACTGAAAAACCCCCACCAGAAGTTACCAAAAATAGAAACTGAAAACAGGAAAGCATACACATAGCTGTATACTGCACGTGTAGCAACACTGTCAGCAGAATGCACATAAAATACAGGTATGAGACAGGCAGCAGCAGTGAGCGCTTCACTCACACATAACTGCACTGGACATGTAGCAGCACTGTCAGCTCAATGCACATATAAAACAGGTATGGGACAGGCAGCAGCAGTGCATGCTTCACTCACACAACTGCACTGCACAAGTAGCAGCACTGTCAGCTCAAAGCCCATACAAACAGGTAAATCATTTACAGATGTGCAAGATTCACTTGCACACACAACAAGTACACCACAGGCAGCAGCAGTTCAAGCTTCACTCATACAACTGTGTACTGCACATGTAGCAGAACTGTCAGCTCAATGCACACACAAAACTGGTATGGGGCAAGCAGCGCAAGCTTCACTCACATACTGCCGTACTTGCACATGTAGCAGCACTGTCAGCTCAATGCACATAGAAAACTGATATGGGGCAAGCAGCAGCACAAGCTTCACTCACATATAAGTGTACTGCACATGTAGCAGCAGTGTCAGCTCAATGCACATATAAAACTGGTACGGGACAAGCAGCAGCAGTGCAAGCTTCACTCACTAATAACTGTGTACTGCTCATGTAGCAGCACTGTCAGCTCAATGCACATACAAAACAGGTATGGGACAGGCAGCAGCAGTGTAAAAGTCACTCACACATAACTGTACTGTATATGTAGCAGCATTGTCAGCTGAATGCACATACAAAACAGGTACACCATGTACAGATGTGCAAGATTCAATTGCGCACACAACAAGCACACCACAGGCATCGACACAACTGTGTACTGCTCATGTAGCACCACTGACAGCTCAATGCACATAAAAAACAGGTATGGGACAGAAAGCAGTGCAAGCTTCACTCACACAACTGTGTACTGCACATGTAGCAGCACTGTAAGCTCAATGCACATTAAATACAGGTATGAGACAGGCAGCAGCAGTGCAAGCTTCACTCACACATTACTGTGTACTGCTCATGTAGCACCACTGTCAGCTCAATGCACATATAAAACAGGTATGGGACAGAAAGCAGTGCAAGCTTCACTCACACAACTGTGTACTGCACATGTAGCAGCACTGTAAGCTCAATGCACATTCAAGATAGGCAGTCTCCCACAGAGAACAAGTTTCACACTGGGCGCAGCTTTGAGGGGCTAAGTAAGACAAAGAGGTGCAGCATAAGACGAAACAGTTTAACCCTTGTTCACAAAACAGGCACAGCAAGAAGCAACACTGCAAGCCTCCCTCACACAAAGGACAAACAGGTATGGCATGGATAGCAGAGGAAGAAGCCTCCCTAACACAACACAGGTACAGTGCAGCCAACAGCTGTGCAGGACTGCCCATCAAACCGGGCAGGTTGCACAATAGGCAGCATGAAGGGCTAGGCGTGCACAGCTGCCAAGCGGCACCGTGTCACATCATTTCATTGTAGAATGGTAAAAGGACATTGTGAGCCTCAGAATGTAAGTGGATGCTGGTTGAAAAGGTAGGTGCTGCATACGACATGGGGACACACCAGCTATGTGTGTCGATGCAACAACTCTGTACTGCGACAAGCATCAATCAATTTCAATCTTTATTTCGATTTTAAAAAAACCATAAAAGATTACATAAAAACATCATACAACAATACTTAAAAAAGGGTAACCCGCCCATTAACACACATTTTAAAAACGATTATAACAGTTTCTTAAAACCCAACTACAAAGCTTCACAGGACTAGCTAAAATCAAACATCTGATTATAAATTGATTAACATTACATATTCGTTAAAAATACCTAAAATTTCAATCCCAATCTCTTTCTTGTTAAATCAACACTAAAAAGGTATCTACTTACACTAAACACAATAGTTTGTGTTGTGTCTGTTCATAATACTCTTCCTGCCTCATTACATAATCTAATACCCAAGAGTTGACAGATTGGTTTAATCCACTTCCTCCTAGCATGTATGTAGGCTGGACAAAAGAATAACACGTGTAATTCATTCTCTTTTGCACCTGTGTGACAGATATCACAACAGCCATTGTTTACACCATCTACGCTACGTACCCATTTCATAGTATTTGCTTTAATTTGCAAAATCCCGTAGCGGAATTTAAGATAAAGAGATTTGGCAAGTTGTGGTTGAATTTCATCTAGAAAGGACTCGAATTTGCCATTTGGTTTTATTGCGAGGAACCTAGTAGATAAAGTACCTAGTTTTGGACAATGTAACAAAGTACCTTGTACAAATGCCCAAAAAGTCTGTTTCAACAGCTTTTTTGATCCCAACGACAAACCCTGGGGTTCTTCCCAAAAATGTTTTAGTCCTAATTTATAAAACCAATCCTGTATATGATTCAGCCATAATAACCTTGTGGTATTTTTTATTCTAAAAATTTCCTCCAACCCTTCTCTATAATGAGCAAGTTCATCTGTGGCCCACAAACGTACCCAAAATAATAGTGGCCGCAAAGCCGCATACTGGTCAATGCGGCGAATATTTAGGTCTATTATTACTGGTATTAAAGGTGTACGTTTTGGCAAACATAACAATTTCCTTAAAAATGTGTTCTCATACACCATAAAACTATTCTTTGTCGCATGACCCCACAGTTCAGCCCCATATAAGCAAGCAGGTTGCACCCTATATTTATATAACTCCAATGCAGGAGAGACAGCTTTAGATAAGCTGCTCTCGTGCATCCTTACTATTGGGACTGAATTTTGAATTAATATTGTTTTACTTTTATCCAACTGTGGTCTCCAGTTTATTTTAGAATCCAGAGTAATACCTAAATAATTAAAATTTTGCACATATTCTATCCTCTCATTTCTTACAGTTAAATTTTTTTTAAAAGATTTGTGCGGATTAACAGCCATGTATTTCGTTTTAGTAGAGTTAATTTCCAAGCCCTTTGTTTCACAGTAAGTTTCAAAAGTATTAAGTAAGTGTTGCAGACCTTTGGGGGTTTGTGATATTAAAATTGTATCATCGGCAAATAAAAGTGCCGGTACTGGCACCCCCAACTTGGGAGAGTCATGCTCGCAGCCCAAGAGATATTCAGGGATATCATTAACGTACAACGAAAATAAGGTAGGAGCCAGCACGCAACCTTGCCTTACCCCCTATTTACTTGTATTCGATCAGTAAGTTCGCCATTTGGCCCCCATCTAACCCTTGCAAAATTATCCTCGTGTAACCTAATAATCTGCAAGAGGATTTCCCCTGGGACACCCTGATCTTTTAGTGATTTCCACAGGAGATTTCTGGGTATGAGGTCGAAGGCTGACTTAAGGTCTACAAAAGCTATGTACAAATGACTTTTCTTAACTGTAATATATTTCCAATTTATACAAAGAAATCTAAAAACCTGATCAATAGTGCTAGTTTTTGCTCTAAAACCTGCTTGATACTTTGATAAAATGTTATACTCCCCAATCCAATCGGTCAATTTATTTAGGATTTGACGTGCATATATTTTTTGTAAAACGTCAATTAGACTAATCGGCCGATAGTGCGACGGATCCTGGCGGTTACCCTTTTTAAAAATAGTTGTAATCTCTGCACCCCTCCACGTTTCAGGGATTGGTGCACCCGATGCAACTGTATTGCACAAAAGATTAATGTAGGGAGCCCAAATCTCCTTTTCATGCCTCCATAGGTCACCTGGTATCTTATCAGGCCCAGGGGCCTTCCCTTGTTTTATTGCATTTATTGCTACTAATGTTTCCGCTAAACTAAAATATAGAGGGTATCACTTGAATGAATAACAAGTTCTTCAAAATTAAAATTAATATCTTTTTTAGTAGTTGAGTATAGTTTTGAAAAGTGGGTTACCCATGTGTTTGCATCAAGAAAAAGGTCCTTGTTACATTTCCCTTTTTTGTTACCTTTTGATAGTAAACGCCAAAAGGTAACCTGGTCATTTAGTTTACATGCTTTTATCAGTTCAGACCAAATATTGTCCTCCCAACTTTTCTTTGCCTTAGTTATCACCCCCTTATAGAGAATCCTTTTTTCCCTTAGGGTTGCTATGTCCCTATCCTTTGATGCCTGAATCAAATCCTTTTTTGCATTGCGACATTCTTTATTATACCATGGGTTCTCTAACGAGGCTAATTTAGATGTTCCCTTGTTTTTTATTTGTTTTGGGGCCTTACTTAATATTGGTTCAAGTCCCTCTACCAACCTATCCTGCATTTCCATGATTGGTATCTCTGTTAATGGCAAGTTAATATACGGAGAAACTATTTCTATATAGATTTCATAAATTTTTTTAGTGATCTTATCATTCCCCAGAACCAAAGGCCATCTAAGTGCTCTACGGTTATTCGATACCAAGGGCTCAATTAGACTATGACAAGAGTCACGTCTCCTTGAGTGATTTTGTCGAAATAGGGAAGCTGAGAGCGTCAAACATAAAGGACGATGATCACTCTCTATTCTGTCTTCCACAACCAAGTCTTGCAGCATGGACCATAAAGGGACAGAAACCAATATATAGTCTAAATAGCTTTTAGAGTTGCCCCGCATAAATGTAGGTAAATTTGGATTATCAGAAGTTAATCGCCCATTACAGGCGCGTAAACCATGAGCTGAAACCAACCTCAGTAACTGCGCTACAGCACATGTACACGAAACCACTGGGGTGCTGTTCAATGCTGGAATATTGTTGGCCAAATCCTCATCTTCAAAGATGTTTTCGAATCCAACCACTGGTTCAAATTTTCGATTAAAATCACCCCCAATAATTATCAGAGCACTCTTGTTTATTCTAGTTAGCATTTGATCCAACTGCTCAATAACTTGAACATCTTTACTTGCTACACTTGGTCTGCTATATATATTAAAAATGTAGACTTCCCTTTTATCTGGTGCTAAAAACTTAATTCCCAATATATCTTTACTAGGGGAATCAATTTGCGTAAACTCAGCGCCCAAAGTAATTTTTAGCCAAGTAACAAGGCCTCCCGAGGGCCTTCCTCTCACAGAGGGAGTTGCAGCAATGCTAAAAGTTTTAAACCCTACTTTATGGGGGTTTCTATTGCCCAGGTTTCTTGGAGGAGGACTATTTCACTCTGACCTATATAATCCTGCCATGTTACATCCCTTTGATTTTTCTTAATCCCTGCAATATTCCAAGAAGTCAACTTTATCTCTGATACACGTTCCTCGCTATTTTGATCACCGGTAAACTTCTCACATCCATTCTCCAAACCTAATGTTTCCTCACTATTATTACCATAGTTATTAATAACAAAATTATCATCATTTAATATAAGTTCCTCTCCCTGAGAGACTGATTGATCTTTCACAATATTCGCTATATTTACATCTGCTATATCATTTATGAGTTCTCCAAATTTCCTATATGCGTTTACATTCAGAGTGCTGTTAAGTTTAACTATCTGGTTCCCTTCATAAGTGCCAGTATGTACCTTAAGGGGCATATTATCATTTTCTGTAATTCCCATTTCCATAGGGATAGTTAAAGCAACAGTAGGCGTCAATACAAGAACACCATCATTAGGTTTGGATCTTAAGTCTTTGCAGGTGATTATCCTTGTCCTCTCCTGTCCTAAGTTGAATAGTCGTCAGTCCTGGAAATCCAGGTCTGACAATGCTAAAAACCTATTAGATTGTATAACTAATGGGAGTCCAGTAACTTTGATCCCACCTTCCGGCTTATAGAAGTATCCTAAAGAGAGTGCACTGATATCAGTCTTGGGGGTAAAAGTTGCATCACAATAGTGTAAGAGTTGATGAACCATCTTTGGTCTACGGAAATTGACCACAATGCAATCACCTCTTATGTTCTTAATGGATTGTCCTATCCACCCTACTCTACGAACCATTATTATCTCCTGAGCATTAGATGGATGGAAGTTTTTATGTTTGGTCAACCAATCAAAAGTTTTGTTCCATAGATCAATCCAATTTTCTTTCTGCCCAACCCTCAAGGGTGGAACCCCTGTCAAAATCAAAACATAAGGACATGATTCCGGGGGAAGACACAATATTTCAGTATTAGGGACTTTAGAAACATTTGATTCACTACTTCTCTGGCACCCAGCAAGAGAACCAGCGTCATACATTTCACCCATAGTTGTTACATGTCCCTTCTGTACACCTTGTGAGACTATCGCATCTGAACCCTCGGACAGGGGAACCAATCTATTTACCCTCTTGTTATTCTCATTTATTATAGCTATATTCTCATCTTGGTTAGCTGGTGGACAACTAGCAATCACTGATCTTTGGTCCTCCTTTCTACTCCAGTAGGTAACACGGTAGGTAACACACCTACAATGTTATTACTTAGGGTATTAATTGCTGACTCGAGGAGGCTAATTTTATAAAAACATTTTTCAACCAGATCGCTAACACAGATTAAAGCTGCTCCTATCCCAGGATCATTCACTCCTATAGAGAACTCAGTCATAACTCCCTTATTGCTAGCAACTTCCTGCGTTGATGACAATAAGGTTAACTCTGTTTGTGTACCAACAGAAATATTTTTCGGTAAACAGAAGATGCCAGTAGTGCCCTTGCCCCTAGATTTGCTTGACTCTATATTCCCTTTTTTTTTATTTAACCGTGGCTCAATCGTATCTTTGGTCACAGTTTTTGCGACCCTAGCCCTAGTAACTCTGTCAGGAACCATCGAAGAACTTAATATTTCTTCAGAGGAAGGTAGAAAAGGGATAGAGTTCAATGGGGCACTTGTTACAATATTCGGTGGAGTCTCCTGATCAACACCCCTCTGTACAGGTGAAGGGATACCAGTTATTAAATGTCTCTGTAAAATAGCGGGGTCTAATGAAAGACGTCTCTCAGTCAGATGAATTTCGTGGGTTAGGAGTGACTCCGCTCTTACTAAAAATGCGTCTAGTGTGCCAGCAACCCCCTTGCGTTTTTCCATTTTCTTTAGATGGCTAGTTAGATCAAACAACCCAGGTATTCTCTATGTTAAGACTCCTACACAGTACCTTGCGTATTTCCACAATGGTAAGGCGCACAATTTGAGCTCCTCAGAGGGATGGCCCAGCCCAGCCTCGGTCTGTCTCGGACGGTCTCAGACGGGCCCGCCCTTGGCCGGGCTTCGCCCGGCACGTCCCGCGCTGCGGGTGTAGAGGCTGCGCTTTATGCGCGAAGATGGTCCGGTGCCTCCCCCTCGTTTAACGGGACCCGAAACACCTGGGCAGACTCGCGTTGCACCCTGGATGATGTAGTCCTCCAAGGGTGGTGAAACAGGATACAGCGTTTACAGCAAAGACCAGCAGTGACCAGCAGTGAAGGCAACAACGTTTGAGTGACAACGGGACCCACGCTGCGGGTGTAGAGGCTGCGCTTTATGCGCGAAGATGGTCCGGTGCCTCCCCCTCGTTTAACGGGACCCGAAACACCTGGGCAGACTCGCGTTGCACCCTGGATGATGTAGTCCTCCAAGGGTGGTGAAACAGGATACAGCGTTTACAGCAAAGACCAGCAGTGACCAGCAGTGAAGGCAACAACGTTTGAGTGACAACGGGACCCACGCTGCGGGTGTAGAGGCTGCGCTTTATGCGCGAAGATGGTCCGGTGCCTCCCCCTCGTTTAACGGGACCCGAAACACCTGGGCAGACTCGCGTTGCACCCTGGATGATGTAGTCCTCCAAGGGTGGTGAAACAGGATACAGCGTTTACAGCAAAGACCAGCAGTGACCAGCAGTGAAGGCAACAACGTTTGAGTGACAACGGGACAAGCATCAATCTTTAAATGTCATTAATTAACTAGGACACAGTTACTTAGAGTGGCAGTTCGACTATGATCCTTAAAATCAATGTTTTATACCAGCTTTTGAGCTCCGAGATCTTTAATAATAATATTTAGCTTTCCATAAAATGCTTAATACAGTACTTAAATTTTCAAAGTGGTGTAACTAACTAATTCACCGACTTCGGAAGGATGAAAGGCTGAGTCAGTCTTACTGGTATTCGAGCTGCACATTACCCGTGTCAAAAGTTCAGCTCACTGAGCCACCCCGAAAGCTCTAATGCACAAATGTCTGCGCGATCTGAGGGACTGATAAGCATGTCAAACATCAAGAATTTGACATGTCTTAGCCATGCACGTCTGCATGATGGGAAAGTTACTTTAATACCTTTCAATCAGCAAGGTTAATACGGAAATCAAAACCTTAGCAGGGGAGTAAAATGGTCTGTGAAAAGATGTCAGCCAGGGGCTTCACTTACACTACATTCCAGCTCCACTTCCCAGATCACAGACAGACAGACACACACACACACACACACACTAGGGTGACCAGAATTTTAAATCCAAAAACCGGGACATTTCACAAAAATAGAAGAAGGACTACAAGTTTACTTCAAGCAAGCGTACAGAATGACTGTGCCCCTCGGCAGAGAATTACAGAACAGGCAGTAAGAACATACATAAAATGCAATTTTTAAACCCAGTACAATGCCTGTTAATTAAATTGCTTTCTTGAAACAACTGCTAACTATCCCGGCTTTGTAAAACATGCAAAATACCTCCCGCCGTTTTCAGTCGACCCTCTAAAAAACTGGGACATAAGCTAAATGTCCTGAAATCTGCCGGGACAGCTGGTGAAAAACCGGGACCGTCCTGGCAAATCTGGGACGCCTGGTCACCCTAACACACACACAGTGGCGGTGCGTCCATTGGGGGTGTTCGGGCGTTGCCCCACCAATGCCACGGGCCCTCGACCCCATTTAGAAATCGTTCTACTTCTGACGCTAATTCCAGCAATCAGGACTCCTGATTGGAATGGAATTAGCGTCAGAAATAGAACGAGGAGCGCTGAAGGGGTGGGGCTGCGGCAGCACTCAGGGTGAGTGACAGCGCAATAGTGCGCATGTTCGTTTTTGGGCTGGTCATTTTTAAGACCAGCCCGAACATGCGCACTAAGCCTTCCCCTTAAGCGAGCGAGGGTTGCTTCATTCGCAGCCCCCGGTCTCCTAATGGGCAGGGAGTGACCCTGCTCCAGGCCAATCCTGGCGCTGCTGGACTCTGGAGCAGCGTCTGGATTGGCTGAGAGCCTGAGAGGGCTTGCCAGCCACTCACGCAGAAGACGACGGTGAAGGCCCAAACGCGGACCCCGGCCCAGAAGCAGACAGCAGAGGCGGCGGACCCGGTCAGGTAAGTTTAAGCTTCTTTGTACTTTATTTTCAAACCCCCGCAGCCCCCACCCCGCGCGAGCCCCGGCCCCCCACCCCCGCGCGAGACCCCCCCGCGAGTATTGCGAGCCGCGACTGTACATTTGGTCATAAAAATAAGTTTAAAAGCAAATGTATCTATGTGAATAGGGCCCAGAGTAGTGCCTATTTCACCGTGCCACCTCACCTGCTATAAATCTTATGTTGGTAATATTAAAAATCAGGATTGTCTCAAGACATTCCTAAGCCAATAATATAACAATATAAGCCCATTATCTGTCAACGTCATATCTGCACGCCGAAGGACAGTGCGTGTGATAGAGCAGCAGTGCAACTGATATGATACCTTTAATCATTTCAAGATACTAGTATCTTCCAAGAAAATGATCTCTAAACGCCAGGTCTTTGGCGAGTATAATATAAACAAGTTATGTCATGTGGGATGTTTTATTACCTCGCTGCGTTCTTTTATAACATATATCTTCGCTTATCACTAACGATAAAAGCGGAGTGTGTGTACAAGCAGGCGAGTTTACTGTCAAGAACTGATTTGTGTGAAATGGTTGCTGATATGCACCTATCAGCTGATGGATGAAGGCGGGTTCCTACAATCCCCTTTTCTTTCTGTTGATTCCACTGCTGCAGTTTCAAAACTGGAACCCCCATTTCGCCCTCAATGAATGGTGATTTCTTACAGGAAACTATATTTTTTATAATGTACATTCATTTTTTGGGGGGGGGGGGGGAGAGTGAGTTTTATATAGCGGGAACTCGACCAGACGGTATCATAGCGTTTCACTGTAGCACCATTTGCCTTACAGACGGACTCATTCATTTTGTTAGGCATAGGAAGATTAAGTGATTTGCACAGGATGTTGAGCGTCCCTGCCGAGACTCGAACCTGCTTTCCAGCTTTGAGGTCGACCGCTGAAGCCGTTAGGCCACATCCTCTCCCCTATGATAAGGACAGCTTTTTAATATACTGGCATCCTCATCAAATCTTGTTTTCTTGAGGCGGTAGAGCGGTAGTTTTTGCAAGACAGACTTCAGATGAATTAATTTCACACGCCTATTTCTTTAAATAAGAATGAGTGGCTTGTTCTTGGTAATGCCATCTCCACTCTGTGCCCACAGAGATCATGCCCCTGACAAGAGAAGGAACTGGAGGAAGCGTCTGCCAATGCCCGTGGTGCAGAGCAAGCGTATTTTCAGAGAGTCGTCTCCCTGCTCGCCATTACTTTTTATGGACATTACACGAGTGTGCTCATGCATGTCCGGCCGACGTGTGCCCTGCGCCTCAGGAGCACGGCGAGCTTGGAGTCAAGGCGAGGGCTGCTCCTAGTTAAGCCTGCACTGTCACATCAAATGTTCCCACAAAGTGTCCAAAGATGTTCTTTATCAGCTGTCTGCTTGTTTACTAAGATCTTTCCAACGTAAGTATGTTTGGATAGCGTTATTAATGAGCGTAAAGCTGCACGCTCTATTTATAAGACTTATTCTTATAGCCTGTTTGCTTGCTCACATTTTACTCACAAAAGCTTATTTGTTGTGTGAGTCACGTCCCGATAGGACTTGCCTTTACACACTCCCAGGGCAGGGAACGTGCATTATTTTTAGACCGTGTGTGTGCTGTGTACAAGATGGAGGCCAAGCTGCTGATATCCATTTTACACTTCCCAGTCTCCATCTAGATCGACCCTTCCTGTCTCCCTCTGTGAACCCTGTCTTCCTGCCCATTCCTTTTGTCCAGTTCATGTTTCCTCTGTCCTGGCTGATCATGTGCATTTTGTGATCATCATCAGGTACATGTTCTTTGCAGCAGGCACATTAACCTGTTTTGTTACTTGCAGTTTGTAAGTTAAAATCCTAACATACAACAGTGAGCTATTAACTGTCATCTAAGAGCTGCATGCAAACTGCATTAATGTAAAAACTGCACTTTCACAATTGCTTTATTAACCTTCCTGCTTTCTCAAATTTGCTTGAAAATGCACCATTTTTCCACTCTTTTTTCAAAATTTTCTCGGGGGGACAACCCCCCGAACCCCCCTTAGGTTGTTGTGGCTCACTCGCTACGGTGCAGTATGACCAGCATTTTACGACCCACCACTTTCAAATGTCACCATCCGCCACTGCACACACACACTGTTCTTTTTCTCCAGCCCCCTTTATCAGTGGTCCAAGCAGGTACGTGGGAATCACAGCAGCTGCACGCTCTGTTGAGTTTGGTATAATTCCTTTCACATGTTTGTGTATTTGTTTATGCCATGTTATCTATCACACGTTATGCCATGTTATCTATCACACGTTATGCCATGCTATCTATTGCATGTTGGTGAAGGGAGGCCTTCTTATTGAGTGCCTCTCTGACTGATCTAGACTCCACGAGGTGGAGCAAGGAGGGTCGCTGGAGGACGGAGCTAGGAAGGTTGCGTCTCTTGTCCGCTCCCTTCCTCCGGTGTTTCAACCTGGAATAAGCTTGCCTTTCCACTAATTCCTGTGGAGTTCATCTTTACACTCTCTCAGGCAGTCTACTGGCCCCACCCTAGGATGCTCCGCTCGCCTTCCCTTGAAGCACAAGTTACTAACTTGTGTAACGATATATCTGTAAGAGACAGTAGTTAGTGATAGATTCCTTACCTTAGAATATCCCCAGGCGTCAGGCTGGATCCGGAAAGTTTTGCGTAGCAGTACCCTTGCGCGTCGGTAGGCGGCGTCGTGCGGCTCCGCGTCCGTCGTCGGCGTCGTGATCGCCGGGATGACGTCGCGGGCAGTGCTCAGGCGCCGCCCCTGCGCGCTGACGTCAGTTCTGTACCACGACTTTCCGCGCCAGGAACGCAGAGCCATGCAAGAAGCTGACACAGGTGTCTGAAAAATACTAGGGCCCTGAAAGGGATGTCCTTAACCCTAGAAATCAGTTCGCAGAACGGGGGAGGATGGGTGGGGCGGTAAGGAATCTATCACTAACTACTGTCTCTTACAGATATATCGTTACACAAGTTAGTAACTTGTGCATCTGAAAGAACACGTTAGTGATAGATTCCTTACCTTAGAATAGATACCCCAGCAATACCAACCCCGGTGGTGGGTCTGCGAACAAAGATCAGACAAGGAAGTCCTGGAGGACAGAACGGCCAAAGAAGCCGTCCCTCCGGACCTGACTGTCAAGGCAGTGATGCTTAGTAAACGTGTGCAGCGAGGCCCACGTAGCTGCCTGACAGATAACCGGCAGCGGAACACCGCGGCCCAAGGCCGTGGTAGCAGCCGTCGCCCTGGTGGAATGGGCACGCAGCCCAACAGGAGGCTCCTTTTTAGCCAAAGAATAGCAGGTCTTGATGCACAGGGTAACCCAGCGGGAGATGGTCCTCTTGTGCACCGCCCGACCTTTTTGGCGCCCACGTAGCCAACAAAGAGCTGGTCATCCACCCGGAAGTGTTTCGTGCGGTCGATATAGAAGGAGAGGCGCACGTTTTGGGCTCAGACGGTGGAGCCTCTCTTCCTCTCTGGAAGGATGCGGAGGCGGAAAGAAGGTGGGCAAAGTGATGGTCTGCCCAATGTGGAAAGCAGTAACCACCTTTGGCAAGAAGGACGGACGCGTCCGAAGAACAACCTTGTCTGGATGAACAGACAGAAAGGGAGGTTTGCAAGAAAGAGCCTGGAGCTCACTCACCCGCCGAGCGGAGGTGATGGCCACCAGAAAGGCTGCCTTTAGAGTCAGAAGACGAAGAGGACAGTTATGCAGAGGCTCAAAGGGAGCGCACATTAAAAGGTAAGAACCAAGTTCAAGTCCCACTGAGGCATTACAAACGGAACAGGAGGGAAGAGGTGAGTAATGCCTTTTAAGAAGCCTGTTAACAACAGGGGACTTGAAAAGGGAGGGCTGATCAGGGAGCCTGAGGAAGGCCGAGATAGCACAAAGATAACCCTTGATGGTACCCAGGGCAGAACCCTGTTGGGCCAGAGAGAGAAGGAACAGAAGGACCTCAGAAGAGGGGCAGAAAGGGGATCCACAGCCTTTGCTGTGCACCATGCCACAAATTTGTTCCACCTGCAGGCGCATACCACCTTAGTGGAGGGACGCCTGGCTGCCAGAATCACATCACAAACTTCGGGAGGCAAGTTGAAAGGAATCAACTGCCGCCGCTCAGATCTCCACGCAAGCAGGTGTAGACTGGACAGGTTCGGGTGGAGGACCGTCCCCTGGTGCTGCGACAGAAGATCCTCCCGAAGAGGCAGACGGATCGGGGGATCTATGCTCATATTGAGTAGCTCGGGATACCAAACTCTTCGAGCCCAGTCCGGAGCCACAAGAATGACTTGGGCCCGGTCGTGCCGAATCTTCTTCAACACTCTGGGTAGAAGTGGTATAGGCGGAAAGGCGTACAACAGACCGCAACTCCACTCGCGACGAAAGCGTCGCCGAGCGAGTGCCGCCTTGGAAATTCCAACGCGCAGAACTGATGACATTGCGCGTTCTCTTCGGTGGCGAATAGATCTAACCAAGGCTCTCCCCACTGTAGAAAGAGTCCTTGCGCCACGTCCGAGTGAAGACGCCATTCGTGATCCATCATGCACCTGCGGCGCAGGTTCGTCCGCCCTGGCGTTCAGAGAACCTGCCAGGTGTTGAACCATCAGGAACATGCCCTGATGTTCCAGCCATGTCCAGAGGCGCAGAGCCTCCTGACAAAGGGTCCAAGACCCCACCCCGCCCTGTTTGTTGCAGTACCACATGGCGGTGGTGTTGTCTGTGAACACCTGCACTACCTTCCCTTTGACAGAGGGAAGGAATGCCTTGAGTGCAAGCCGGATCGCCCGGAGCTCCAGAAGGTTGATATGGAGCCGGGACTCCGCCGGAGACCAGAGGCCTCTGATCTCCGCCTCTCCCATGTGACCGCCCCATCCCAGAAGGGACGCGTCCGTCACAACTGTATGCTCTGGCTGGGGAAGGGAGAGGGATCTGCCCATGACCCATTGCCGGTTCGAGAGCCACCACTGCAACTGTTTTGCAGTCCCCTCCGAGATCTGGACGTGATCGGACAGGTTGCCCTGGTGCTGCGCCCACTGGAACTTCAGGTCCCACTGCAGAGCCCGCATATGCCATCTGGCATGATTGACCAGCAGGATGCAGGAGGCCATGAGGCCCAGCAGCCTCAGGGTCATCCGTACCGAAACCCAGGATAAAGGCCGAAAGATCGGAATCATAGCCTGAATATCCCGGACTCGCCGTGCGGGAGGATAGGCCCGAAACTGCGTCGTGTCCAGAACTGCTCCGATGAAAAGGAGCTGTGGAGAAGGAATTAGATGCGACTTCGGCACATTGATGGAGAACCCCAGCGAGTGCAGGAGTTCGGCCGTAGTCTGGAGGTGGGAGACGACTGCCTGGGACCGAGCCCGCCTTCAGCAGCCAGTCGTCGAGGTAGGGGAAGACTGAAACCCCTGCCCGGCGCAGATGAGCTGCGACCACCGCCATCACTTTCGTGAACACCCGAGGGGCACTTGTAAGGCCAAAGGGAGCACGGTGAACTGAAAATGCTCGGGGCCTACCGTGAACCGAAGGTAACGCCGGTGGGCCGGCAGGACGAGGGATGTGGAAATACGCGTCCTGCAAGTCCAACGCTACCAACCAGTCTCCAGGGTCGAGGGCAGTCAAGACCTGAGCTAGGGTGAGCATCTTGAACTTCTCCTTCCGGAGGAAGCGATTGACGTTCCGGAGGTCCAAGATAGGACGCATGTCCTCCTTGTCCTTTTGGGCACCAGAAAGTAGTGGGAGTAGCAACCACGCCCTACTTCTGGGGTCGGAACATGCTCGATGGCCCTCTTGGTCAAGAGGGCCGTGACTTCCTTCTGTAGAAGCACCAAGTGATCCCCTGACATGCGGTGGAATTGAGGTGGCATGGCTGGGGGGTGGTCTCGAAGGGGAGGGAGTAGCCCCTTCGGACAATGTCCAAGACCCACCTGTCCGAGGTGATGGTGCGCCAGTGGGGAAGGTGATGGCGGACCCTGCCCCCTACTGGCGTGCCGTGCACCTGAAAGGAGGGACTAGGAGGGCTTGGAGGCCGCGGACGGGTTGGAGGTGGTGGCCTGACCCGCACGCTGGTTGCCCGATCCGCCACGGCGGAATCCACGTCCTCGGCCACGCGAAGACGCCTGCTGCGCGGGCCGGTGGCTGGGCTGCTGACGTGAAGGGCGCCCCTACCGTGGCCACGATAGGGGCGAAAAGCAGAAGGCAGCGGAGGGCGTGTAGCAGAAAGGCCCAGGGACTTTGCAGTAGCCCGTGAGTCCTTAAAGCGCTCCAACGCATGGTCTGCTTTGGACCCAAAAAGACCGACTCCATCAAAGGGCATGTCCATGAGAGTATTCTGGACATCCCCTGAAAAACCAGTGGTTCTCAGCCAGGCGTGGCGCCGGAGCGCCACCGTCGTTGCAATCGACCTGCCCAGCGAGTCGGCGGTGTCAAGGCCACAACGGATAGTGTATTTGGCCGCATCCCTTCCTTCCGCAATGGCGCGGGAAAGCAGTGCCTGGACCTCCTCAGGGCACTGGGGCAAAACATCCGCCACCGAATCCCACAGGGAGTGGGTATATCGGCCCAAAAGACAAGCGGTGTTAACGGACCGCAAGCCAGCACTGGAGGAAGAAAAACCTTTCTTCCCAAACTGATCCAGGCGTTTGGATTCCCTATCCGGAGGAAGCGGTAGGGAAGGCGGTTTGGGAAGCGGAGGCTTGGACAACCAAGCTCTCAGGAGTGGGGTGGACAGAAAGAAACAGGGGGTCGCCCGGAGCGGGGCGATGGCGTCGTGACACGTTCCGATCCACAGGAGCCCCTGTGTTGGGCTTGGACCAGGCGCCCAAAGAACGTCCGTGAGGGCGTCGTTAAACGGCAGCACAGTCTCCGCAGAGGAGGCTGCCGGCTGAAGCACCTCTGTCAAGATGTTAGTCTTGACCGTCAAAGTAGGGAGCTGGAGACGTAAGGCCCCAGCAGCCCTACGCAACACCGTACCAAAATTGGCCCCCTCCTCCGTAGCCACGGGAGGGAGACAGCATGCCAGTGTCAGGAGAAGTATCCAGACCACTGGCCTCCCCTAGACTCTCTGTCCAGTCCTCATCATACTGACAGTTGCGTGTCAGAGGGTCATCAGACCCCTCCCAGTCCTCCTGGTCCTCCTCTGGTTCAAAATAAGGAGGAGGAGGGACATTTGGGACCCAAGGTCCCATGGGCGCCGGAGCCGGCGTCGGCGACGTCGCTCCGGGTCCATGTCCGGAGCCGGAAGGAACCGGGGGACGACGCCGCCCGGAGCCCAGGGCGGCGTCGAGAACGGCACCGGAGACATCGGCGCCGGCGGAGGGTGTTGCAAGGTCGACTGGCGTCGATGGGAGTTGTGGAGCCGGGATCGAGGCCGGGGCCGGAGCCGGAGCCGGGATCGAGGCTGGAGGCTCGGGGCGACGCCGGGGCCGGAGCCGCCGGCGGCCGCCGGATCAGCCCCATCAGGGCCCGCGGGGCCCGAAGGCGCACCGGAGGGGCCTGAAGGCCCGAAGAGGCGGGCCATGGCCGACAGGAACTCCTGTACCTTGGCCGGATCCGCCCCCCGAACCCGGGAAGGCGGGTATGACGGGGCGACTCCACAGGCAAGTCCGGGGCCGCGGGGGCGGGGACGGTGCCGGGAGGGGCCTCAGCCGAGTCGCGAGACCGGCGAGGCGAAGTCCGAGAGCGACGATGCTTCTTGGACTTCTTGTGTCGAGACTTACCGGACGAAGAAGACTTCGACGCCCGACGACCGGTGTGCACTCCGCGAGCGACCCCTGGACCTCTCACGCGACCGGGGCTTCCGCGGAGCGGAATGCCGGGCCTCGAGGAGCTTTCGAGACCGCTCTCGCAAAGCCTTCGGGTTGAGGGCCTGGCATTCGGGACAAGACTCGGTGTCGTGGCCTCGGCCGAGGCAGAAGAGACACTCCCAATGCGGGTCGGTGACGGACATCATCCGCGCACAGGCGCCGCATCGCTTGAAGCCGGGCATCCCTACGACACCTGAAGGTGGGAAAAAGACAGTGAAAAAATCACCAAAAGTATGGTCAAAAATTGACCAGGGCACTGCTCTTCCCGGATCTGCGCTTACTGGCGCGGAAAAAGAAGAACTGACGTCAGCGCGCAGGGGCGGCGCCTAAGTACTGCCCGCGACGTCATCCCGGCGATCACGACGCCGACGACGGACGCGGAGCCGCACGACGCCGCCTACCGACGCGCAAGGGTACTGCTACGCAAAACTTTCCGGATCCAGCCTGACGCCTGGGGATATTCTAAGGTTAGGAATCTATCACTAACGTGTCTCTTTCAGATATGCTGTACCCAGGAGAAAGAGAGGCCCCCCCAGGCATACCTTGTTCAACGGGCACATCGGAGTCTCCCATTGCTCACTACTTTTTAAAGAACCTGCCCCCATTTAACCGCCGCCCCTCCTGCTGTTTTGTAGGGCCTATGGGGATATCAGTTCCTTTCTCAGCTTTCTCCCATCCTCGTCTAACATTGGATTTTAGCTGGTAATGGCAATTTCCAGGTTACAGAAATCTGTATTTTATTAAAGACAAATGGGCAGATGTGACATGGCTCCCGTCTCACCTTGCTGTATCCTCCTGTTGTTCATGTCTCTTTCAGCAGATTGTATTTGTTTACTGCCACTGCGTTGTGTCACTGCACAATGAGGCCACAAGTAGGTTTTTCTTATCCCAGTAGCTCGCTGTGGTTTCTTGGTTTGCCGTCGCAGTCTTTGCTACTGAATTACTTTGGGTAGAATGCGGATTTTGTTATTAGGCCATCACCGCAGCCGAATTCTTCGTTCATTGCCTTTGCAGTGCTGAGGTACTGGCTTGGCTGTGCAGAAGTGCTCATCATTTCTCTGTCTCATGGGCCTCCAGCGGAAATCCCTGCACTGCTCGCCGACTGTGGTTCTCTCCTCTCACTTAGAAGCTCACGAAGCCGTCTCCGAGGAAATGCTGGTGACTGCACTCAACATCACAGTTATGTATTTGTGATGTCACTCATGTTTCCAGGAAAGGCAGGGGCAAACATCTTTCTTCCAAGATGTAGTGAGAACCGACTGACTACTATGCTTAAATATTTGTGACCTTAAAACAAAGCTGCCACTTAAAAATGTCATAAAAGAGTGCTAGACTTTTAGAAATATACGTTTGGATTTGCAACTGCCAAGCAGTTATATAGGTCACGTTAAGATATTCTGCCAATAAAACACCTGTATCCATACAGTTCATCATGAATTGCAGATCACACAGATGCCAACAAGCACCCGACTCCGTATATAAAATCTACTAACTGTACTGGTTTATGCCTTACCAATGTTATTCTGTCCTCGCTGCGCAAGAGGTTGATCATCACCTGGAGGTGCTGAGGCAAATCACCTGTTAAATGTGATGAAAAATAAAATCAAACACAAGACATGTTTAAACTCCCCTAAACAAAACCAAAGATAACGTGGATAATCAGAACATTTTGTAATTAAATGCATGACTGCACAGAGGACCAGCAACTAAATATATTCTTTCATTTATGACAAAGTGAGCTTCACTAGACAGCCCATCCATCACGCTAGCACAGTGAACCCTACAGGTCATTTGTGGATCCCGTTCAACGCACGATGTGATCACATGTCGGGTATAAAATCAATTTGGAATCAGCAGAGAACGTACTGGAACATTAGTACAATTAGTTCAGGTTCAAAAAAGGAAATCAAGTCTTTCGGCATTTAAATAATATTAGACCTGCTGACATTATTGCAAATATCGCGACTATTCTCAGAACAAATGGCAGAACCATCTATGTAACTAGGAGAGACTCGAGTAACAATGTTAAGATGGATACACATTGCACAAATACTTCTCGCAAAAATGTACTTTCTTTTTTGGAAAAGCGTTGATTTATGTACATCGGAAAGAGGTGGGAAAGTATTAATCATTAATAAACTATCTTGCTTTTGATGTCGGTACCCCAAGACTTAACTGGGAAAGTTAAGAAGCCAGTTAAGTAGAGGAGGGAGGAGGGAGGGCGTTTTGAAATCTGTAGCACTGCTTTTGGGAAATATTTCCCAAGAAATCAGAATCGACAACTACCATAATACTCAAAGAAAGCTATGGGATGTTATGATGCATGACCTCGCTAAACTGATCTGCATAGTTTTGCCAAGCCAAAATATTAAAAAAACACCACAGAACAGAAGACCATTCCTTCTGATTCAAGTACAAAATGGCCAGGTTTTGTGGTATCTCATGCATCAAATGGAATTTCTCAATTTGGCAACCCCTTATCTCTTCGAGGATGCACTACCCATACCACTGAGCAGTGCCAACATCAGCTATGTAGGACATCAGATTGTAGATGAAATGATGGGAATGTGCAAGGAAAAATACAGCCAAAAGATAAGCATGTGTATATATATATATATTTTTTTTTTTCTCAATCAAATGCCCAACGAGCTCAGGGAAGCACTCGACAGTTCGCCCACCTTCAGGCATTCACGATCAACTTGTCTTGATTCTCACTGCATGAATTCTCTGTGCCTGATGCGTTTCACGGCTCTCCGCCGCTGTTGGACTTGGCCCTTTTGGCAGGTTCACCCCTGAACCTTTTGCCTGTTAATGTGACCTGATCTTAGTAGTTTTTGGCCTCTGCGCACTTTAGCACTGTGTCCCAGTGTAAAGTGCGTGCGCACTCTGAGTGCGTGTGGTGAGATTGTCCTGCCCTCCCATAGGAATGCATGGGGGATATGTTTGTCCATGGTAATTCCTGGTGTGAGAGGAGTGCAGGGGCGAGTTTAGTATGTGCGAACTCGTGAGAAAAAATGCTGCGCAATGGTGTGTGCAGATTTATTATGACTGGTGTAGAAATGCCACTTTTAGAAGTTGGCATTTATGTGTGCTCTGTGTCTGCCTGCCTGATGTGAATTGCATGTCTGGCTTGTGAGTGACAGGGGCTGGAAGGTGTGTGTGGCTCCAGGAGGGGCAGGGTGAGTCAGCGCAGGGCTGAATAGAGAGATCTGCATCTAGATGGGAGGGAGGAGTTGCACCTGGGACCTGAATAGGACTGTGCCTTCCCTCCACAATGCTGGCTCCACCCCCTGTGGTGCGTCTGATGTCCCTAGCCTGTCCTGTGAAAGGAGAGAGGAGCTGAGCAAAACAAAGTGCTCCAAAGCTCCCCCAAACCAGTTCTAACTGGTATCCCCAGCCCTGTGCTGTGTCACAGAGGAAAATGTCCTATAAATGAAGGGGCTGTGACCCCATGATTGTTGTTGTTCCTGTGACTTGGGGGGTCTGTTGCTGCTGCTGGGCTCCAGGAGGAGACCGCCACGAGGAGCTACCTCCCTGCTGGAGGGCCCTGTGAGCTGGCCTGCCTTGTGCCCCTAAAACTTTGTTCTTTTGGAGCTGTGGGCCCTAGCGCCTTGTGAAGCGCTGTATCCTGAACCCAGGAAAGGAGGAACGTGGGGTCGTGCATCCCTGTGCTGCGAAGTGCCTGCCAAGGGAATCCCGAGCGTAGGGATTCCCCCGCATTGTTGGCTTTGAGCGGGAGCCCACCCCATGTTTGTGCTGCTGATCCGCGGGAGCCCACCCCGCACTGGTGTCTGGTAGTGGCGGGAGCCTACCCCGCTTTTGGTGCCTGTTACGAGCGGGAGCCCACCCCGCATTTACCGTGAAGAAAGGAGAAGCTGTGCCGCCGGCCCGGAAGTCAGGCATCGGGCCTGACTGTGTGCGGAGCCGGGAAAAGAAGCAGAGAGAGACAGAGGAAGTCAGGCCGAGATTGAGAGGTCTCGTGCACAAGGGGGCACTTTGGTTAGGAGTCCCAGTGGGGCTCTACTTTGCACAGTTAGTGCCAGGGCTGAGTTCTTTTTGGGCCAAGTTGAGGCCCAGTGCAGACGCCCCGTTCTGAAGGGGCATTGTTCTAGGAGTCCCCGGGTTAGATTCCAGAGGCACGGTAGTGCCCGGACCTGTTTGTGCTCCACAGCTGCACCACAGAAGCGCGGGCAGCTGCGACGGGGGTCAAATTCTTTTTCAGAGCCCCAGTGGGGGCCCCGAGGGTACCGTGAGTACCAGGGCTAATTCATTGTTCACAGTTGCGCCGCCGTAGCGGGCAACTGCAACGTGGGGGCAGATTTTGTTGAGAAGCCCCAGTGGGGGCCCGAGAGGCACGAGGAGTGCCAGACTTTGTCTGCGCATTTTGCCAGCTGCCCTGCGAGAGCGCAGGCAGCTGCAACCTTGGGGGACAGTTTCATTTTTAAATTGCGAGTCCCAGAGAGGGGCTCAGGGGGCACGCTGGTGCCCGTGTTCATTTTCACAGCTGCCCAACAATTAGTGGGCAGCTGCCACGTTTAGGTTGTGCAACTGCGCACTTGGCTTTGCTGCTGTTGCAGCCCGGCCTGACATTCTGGACGTTGGGCATTTGAGCCCCTGTGAGAGGCCAGTTGGCCTGGGGCCAGTTTTAGTGCGTTGTGCCCCCGATTGGGGCACACTGTTTTTATGCCAATTATTTCCTAAGGTGTTCATGCATGTGATGCCTACTGTAATGCCTATTGCGTAATGTATGATGCTAATGAGGTTTGGGCCTAATGTAGTTTTATGCGCAAGGTGATTTATGCATCCTATGTTTTACATTGCAGGTTCTCAGGCTTAGTTCCTAACTGTACCAGTAATTACTGGTTGTGCGCTACATTTATTATTTGTGCTACATTTACAATTGGTGATTTGTGATGGTTATGACAGTGGCCCCATTGGCCCTGTCGTGTGTAAATAGTCCCCTGTGAATATTGCCTAGTGCCAGTTGGCACACTGTATATTATGTGGTTATGTTTCTAATGTATTTATGACAATACAAAGGCTATTTTTTATATAACCTTGTGTGGAGTTCCTTTTGTGGTGTGCCTAGTGTGTTGCTGCTGTGTGAGTGTGCTGCGCAAACGCTTTACACATTGCCTCCGGGATAGGCCTGACTGCTCGTGCCAAGCTACCAACGGGGTGAGCAGGGGTTATCTTTGGCGTGTAACTCCCTCGCCCTGACTAGAGTGGTGGTCTCTGCCTGGCTTTGGCGCAAGCCTTAGCCAACCAGAGATCCCATTTCTAACAGCCGCTTTTTCAAAGGCAATTTGCATAAGGTTGACGCAGGACGCTTCCTTCTTTTATAATGCAAGGCGTCTTTTAATGAAGTAATTAACCCTCGTGGGACTCGCTAACTGCGTCTCTTAGTGTACAGCCTGATGGGGCATGTAGTCCTCAAAGCAATGAGTTCAATACCCTGAGTGGGTTCCATGCGTCAACCTGTAAATAAAAAGCTTTATGTTATCCTTGGTAGGTTACAGAAGTATCAAGGCAAAAAGAAGCCTTGCCTTGATACTTCTGTAACCTACCAAGGATAACATAAAGCTTTTTATTTACAGGTTGACGCATGGAACCCACTCAGGTGTTGAACTCATTGCTGAACTACATGCCCCATCAGGCTTACATAAGAGACGCAGTTAGCGAGTCTACACGAGGGTTAATTACTTCATTAAAAGACGCCTTGCATTATAAAAGAGGAGCGTCCTGCGTCAACCTTATGCAAGTTGCCTTTGAAAAGCGGCGAAGGAAGCCGTGAAACGCGTCAGGCACAGAGAATTCATGCAGTGAGAATCAAGACAAGTTGATCGTGAATGCCGGAAGGTGGGCGAACTGTCGAGTGCTTCCCTGAGCTCCTTGGGCATTTGATTGAAAAAATATATATATATATTCACTGAAAAAACCATAGGTTTTAGGGACGTTATATTTAGAAATTAGCATTTAAAAAACCTTAGAAATTCACTGCAAAAAACATAGGTTTCAGGGACGTTATAGTTAGTTGGACATTTCACTCATATAAAACCAGAGAAATTCGGCTGTTATAGTTAGTACAGCTAACTATAACTCGCGCCCCCGCAATGCACTACTGATGACGTCACATATTACATCACTCATGACATGGTCAGTGACATCACTCATGACATCACTGATGACATCTCAAATGACATCACTGATGACATCACTGATGGATGACATCATCCTTGTGATAGAGTGGCAGACCTCCTCTCACCCTAATATAACCTTTGATACACACACTCAAAAATACAAACTAACATTTTCAAAACAATGGACATACCAATACCAGTTACAACACACCTATTCAGTAATTCCAAGATCTACACACACATCCACTCATTCCTATGGTTTTTTCAGTGAATGTATATATATATATATATATATATATTCACTGAAAAAACCATAGATTTCAGAGGCGTTATAGTTAGTTGGACATTTCCATCGTACAAAACCATAGAAATTCCCCCGTTATAGTTAGTTCAGCTAACTATAACTCGCGCGCTCCGCCATGCACTGCTGATGACGTCACATATTACATCACTCATGACATGGTCAGTGACATCACTCATGACATCACTGATGACATCTCAAATGACATCATCCAGTGAATGTGTGTTTTTCTGAAAATTAAATATGTTTTATATATGTATATCTCAAGGTCGATGGAAGAATAAATGGGTATATAAGGGTCTAAATGGATGATTTGTTTTGTAAAATTGATTGTATAACTGACTAAGCGTATCTTAGTGAATACATGGGTTAGTGAGTAATGTTTAAATATGAAAATATCTGTATCAGTCTCTCACTTTGTGTATAAGTGGCTGCATGGGTTGGTGAGTAGCTACATGAGTGTCTAAATGGGTTATTAGTTGGTTTTTGAGTATCAGTATGAGTGTCTGAGTGTCTGTATGGTTTGGTGGGGGGTATTACTTAGTGCATAGATGCATGAATGAGTGACTCACTGTTTGTATGTGTTGAAGACAGCATGTGTGCAGGACTGTATAGGTGGATGAGTATGTGTATGGGTGTGTTAGTGAGTGAATGACTGTCTCAATAGTGTCTTTATGAGTAACTACATATGTTTTAAACTAGTATATGTGAGTATTGGTGTATATAAGTGAGTATATGTGAGAGATTGGAAGAGTTCCTGTACAAATAAGTAGGTGTTTCTATAAGTGATTGTTTAAGAGAGTAAGTATGTGTAAGTTTCTGTAGAAGTAAGTGTGGTAGTGTGTGTGTATAACTGTATATGCAAGTAAATTGATGTTTGATACTTTGTTTGCATGTGTGACTATGTGTGTGAGTAACTCTATGGACGAGTGGCGGTGTGTAACAGGATGTATAGGTGTATGAGTACATATGATGAGTGAGTACATGTATGAGTGACTGTATAGGGACTGTTGGTGAATGAGTGGATGTGTGTGTAGATCTTGGAATTACTGAATAGGTGTGTTGTAACTGGTATTGGTATGTCCATTGTTTTGAAAATGTTAGTTTGTATTTTTGAGTGTGTGTATCAAAGGTTATATTAGGGTGAGAGGAGGTCTGCCACTCTATCACAAGGATGATGTCATCCATCAGTGATGTCATCATTGATGTCATTTGAGATGTCATCAGTGATGTCATGAGTGATGTCACTGACCATGTCATGAGTGATGTAATATGTGACGTCATCAACAGTGCATTGCGGGCGCGCGAGTTATAGTTAGCTGAACTAACTATAACGGGGGAATTTCTATGGTTTTGTACGATGGAAATGTCCAACTAACTATAACGCCCCTGAAACCTATGGTTTTTTCAGTGAATATATATATATATATATATATATTCACTGAAAAAACCATAGGAATGAGTGGATGTGTGTGTAGATCTTGGAATTACTGAATAGGTGTGTTGTAACTGGTATTGGTATGTCCATTGTTTTGAAAATGTTAGTTTGTATTTTTGAGTGTGTGTATCAAAGGTTATATTAGGGTGAGAGGAGGTCTGCCACTCTATCACAAGGATGATGTCATCCATCAGTGATGTCATCAGTGATGTCATTTGAGATGTCATCAGTGATGTCACTGACCATGTCATGAGTGATGTAATATGTGACGTCATCAGCAGTGCATTGCGGGCGCACGAGTTATAGTTAGCTGAACTAACTATAACGGGGGAATTTCTATGGTTTTGTACGATGGAAATGTCCAACTAACTATAACGCCCCTGAAACCTATGGTTTTTTCAGTGAATTTCTAAGGTTTTTTAAATGCTAATTTCTAACTATAACGTGCCTGAAACCTATGGTTTTTTCAGTGCATTTCTAAGGTTTTTTAAATGCTAATTTCTAACTATAACGTGCCTGAAACCTATGGTTTTTTCAGTGAATATATATATATATTTATTATACTATGTATACATGTGAAAATGTCTCGGTCCCCTGTTTGCCTCGGTGGCACGGAAAAAATGGGTGGAACTGACGTCAGCACGCCGACGAGGTCCTCTTATGGCTCCGATGACGTCATATGGTGTCGCGAGCGGAGCCGTGCTCGTTGACGTGGGAGAGCTAGGAAAGAATTTCCGTGAAATGCTGGTGCAGGGGATATTCACCTAAGTGTTCAGGCTAGTCCTTTGGGAGCAACTGTTTATGTTGCCACTCCAGAAACCGAAACCAGTGATCCAAGGGCAGAAGCCCTGCAGATGGCACACGAGGTGGGGTGCCCAGCCGTGTGCACCGGCGGGGCAGCGAAGTGACAAGCACCACAACCCACAAAAAAGGCAACGAGGGCACTGAATAACACAGGATCTTCTCTTTGTATCTGGCAGGAACAACGAAGTTAAAATGCCCTAGTACCAAAATGTAGAATTAGATGCCGCTTCTGCCTCCCGTACCCTGGAGGCGGCACATGGGTCACGCGGTACGGTCATACTGCGGTGGGACGCACACTCGTTGACCTCTCATGGCACTGCTCCACACTTCAGGGAGGACGCTTTCCATTATCTATGTTTTCTGATGACATGTCGCGCCGGCCCCGTCCAACAACAGAACTCCTTTAGATCAAACAGACTCTTCCACACTCTCTCACCGGAAGTGAAACCAGGCCACGCAGACACTTTCACAATACAACAGCCGGGAATGCACTTTTCGGTAAAAAAACCACATTCCTTCCTCCTAATTAATCAAATAAACGTCTCACTGAAGAACAGGGGCCAGCTTCGATTGGTAAACAGCCGTTAGAACGACTTTTTTACTTTGCGATACCATTACAACGCGTGCATTACCACGCATGCGTTGTACATCACGAAGTCATTACTACGCATTTTTTTAGAACGCATGGTCATTTACCACGCATGCCTTTACAACGAATTTTGTTGTAAAGGTATGTATGGTAAATGACCATGTGTTCTAAAAAACATGTAGACGATCCATGTCGTTGTAAGGAAACAGAGGCTGTTCCGTTTCCTCACAACGACGTGCACCGCCCCTCAGAGATGACGTGAAGCAGGAACCATGAGGAGAGAGGAACCATGAGGAGTGAGAGGTAAGGGGGATTGGGCATGGGGTGGGGGTTTCTTTTCTAGGGTTTAGGGTAGTGCAGTGGTGTTTGGGTGGTGTAGGGGGTCGTGCTGGGGGTAGTGTTTTAGGGTTTAGGGTAGTGCAGTGGTGTTTGGGTAGTGTAGGGGGTCGTGCTGGGGGTAGTGTTTTAGGGTTTAGGGTAGTGCAGTAGTGTAGGGGGTCGTGCTGGGGGTAGTGTTTTAGGGTTTAGGGTAGTGCAGTGGTGTATGGGTAGTGTAGGGGGTCGTGTTTTAGGGTTTAGGGTAGTGCAGTGGTGTATGGGTAGTGTAGGGGGTCGTGCTGGGGTAGTGTTTTAGGGTTTAGGGTAGTGCAGTGGTGTTTGAGTAGTGTAGGGGGTCATGCTGGTGGTAGTGTTTTAGGGTTTAGGGTAGTGCAGTGGTGTTTGTGTAGTGTAGGGGGTCATGCTGGGGGTAGATTTAGGGTTTAGGGTAGTGCAGTGGTGTTTGGGTAGTGCAGGGAGTCATGCTGGGGGTAGTGTTTTAGGGTTTAGGGTAGTGCAGTGGTGTTTGGGTAGTGTAGGGGGTCGTGCTGGGGGTAGTGTTTTAGGGTTTAGGGTAGTGCAGTAGTGTAGGGGGTCATGCTGGGGGTAGTGTTTTAGGGTTTAGGGTAGTGCAGTGGTGTTTGGGTAGTGTAGGGGGTCGTGCTGGGGTAGTGTTTTAGGGTTTAGGGTAGTGCAGTGGTGTTTGTGTAGTGTAGGGGGTCATGCTGGTGGTAGTGTTTTAGGGTTTAGGGTAGTGCAGTGGTGTTTGTGTAGTGTAGGGGGTCATGCTGGGGGTAGTTTTATGGTTTAGGGTAGTGCAGTGGTGTTTGGGTAGTGTAGGGGCCGTGCTGGGGGTAGATTTAGGGTTTAGGGTAGTGCAGTGGTGTTGGGTAGTGTAGGGAGTTGTGCTGGGGGTAGTGTTTTAGGGTTTAGGGTAGTGCAGTGGTGTTTGTGTAGTGTAGGGGGTCATGCTGGGAGTAGTGTTTTATGGTGTAGGGTAGTGCAGTGGTGTTTGGGTAGTGTAGGGGTCGTGCTGTGGGTAGATTTAGGGTTTAGGGTAGTGCAGTGGTGTTGGGTAGTGTAGGGAGTCGTGCTGGGGGTAGTGTTTTAGGGTTTAGGGTAGTGCAGTCGTGTTTGTGTAGTGTAGGGGGTCGTGTTTTAGGGTATAGGGTAGTGCAGTGGTGTTTGGGTAGTGTAGGGGGTCATGCTGGGGTTAGTGTTTTAGGGTTTAGGGTAGTGCAGTGGTGTTTGGGTAGTGTAGGGGGTCGTGCTGGGGGTAGTGTTTTAGGGTTTAGGGTAGTGCAGTGGTGTTTGTGTAGTGTGGGAGGTCATGCTGGGGGTATATTTAGGGTTTAGTGTAGTGCAGTGGTGTTTGGGTAGTGTAGGGAGTCGTGCTGGTGGCAGTGTTTTAGGGTTTAGGGTAGTGCAGTTATGTTTGGGTAGTGTAGGGTGTCGTGCTGGGGGTAGTGTTTTAGCACTAATTTTTCTTTCTACAGCACTAACCATAATTTCTATGACAAAATGAACCCCATCATTTTGTTCCTTTTTAAATTAAATGTTTTAAGTGTTACCAGTTTATTCCAATCAAGATGGCTTCAGGTGTGCCATAATTTTGTCATAAGTAAGGCTGTTAGCACTCTAGTTGTTCTTTAGAACACTCTGGGAAGCTGCAGTAGAACACAAAGGCATCAACTGACAGTCTGCTCCTGTTGAAATATAACAGGAAGATATTTGAGATCTCACTTAAAACATGTCCTAATTTTTCTTTCTACAGCACTAACCATAATTTCTATGACAAAATGAACCCCATCATTTTGTTCCTTTTTAAATTAAATGTTTTAAGTGTTACCAGTTTATTCCAATCAAGATGGCTTCAGGTGTGCCATAATTTTGTCATAAGTAAGGCTGTTAGCACTCTAGTTGTTCTTTAGAACACTCTGGGAAGCTGCAGTAGAACACAAAGGCATCAACTGACAGGCTGCTCCTGTTGAAATATAACAGGAAGATATTTGAGATCTCACTTAAAACATGTCCTAATTTTTCTTTCCAGAGCACTAACCATAATGTCTATGACAAGATGAACCCCATCATTTTGTTCCTTTTTAAATTAAATGTTTTAAGTGTTACCAGTTTATTCCAATCAAGATGGCTTCAGGTGTGCCATACTTTTGTCATAAGTAAGGCTGTTAGCACTCTAGTTGTTCTTTAGAACACTCTGGGAAGCTGCAGTAGAACACAAAGGAATCAACTGACAGTCTCTGCCCTTGTTGGATGTACATGTTTTACTGAGAATGTCAGACTTCATTCTCACATGACTGAGAAAGATAATGTGAATTTACAGAAAATATGCTCTCATTTTAGCTTCTGGAGCACCTTCCAAAACTCTATGGGACAAGCATGTGAAAATAGTTTTCTCTCAAACATGATTCATGATATCCCAGCAGAAGGTTTTTCACAGGGTAAAATCACCTTAGAACACACCACAATTCCTGAAATTAGTATGGTACCATCAACAATGAATTCTAATGTAACTAAAGTCTGTTATCACCCTTTATAGTTCTCCTTTTGGTAACCCTCAAAATCTTCGATTCACTACAATGCATTTCAATGGGGTACTATCATTTATATTGGTCCCAAGATGGCTGCCAGCAATTCCAGGATGAAGTGCTGACAGCCAATCAGATCTCACGATGACATGTGTGGTTAGGCTCCGCCCAGATATATATGTGTTTTCTTTTTCAAATTTCTCAGAAACTACTGAACGGATTTACACCATTTAAGCAAAAGGCACGACACTGAACCAAGGGCTACCTCTTTGCCAAATTTGGTGTAATTCCGTTCAGCAGTTCGGGCTGTAGCTGCGATGAAAGGTCCCTATGGAAAAATGAATGGGGAAAACACGTTTTGGGACCCCCCTTTTTTCTCGGCCCCCGCTTGACGAATCACCCCGAGACTTTCAGGATAGGAGCGGACCAGAGCGCCCCAACAAGTTGGAAACTTTCGCGAAGATTCGTCAACCGGCGCCAACGTTATTGCAAATAGAATGTTGCGGATTACCTATGGAAAATAGGTCCTAACTATAACTATCTACTGGCGACCGCCAGTAGATAATATATATATATACATACACACGCAGTAGAGGCACAATGCAAGGATACCTGATGAAAGAAGGGGCGCTAGAGCAACAGATCAGCCCTCCTGAGTGTCTGAGTGCAAGTGTCTGGCATACAGGTGCAATAACGCCGGATGAAACAAGGGGCATTAGAGCAACAGATCAGCTCTCGTCGGTGTATGACTAAAAGTGTCTCACCTACAGGTCTAATGACACCAAATGAAACAAGGGTGTTGCTTTAGTGCCCCTTGTTTCAGCCCTCCTGGGTGTCTGCCTGCAAATGTCTGACATACAGGTGCAATGACACCGGTTGAAAGAAGGGGCACTAGAGCAACAGATCAGCTCTCCTGGGAGTCTGACTGCAAGTGTCTCACCTACAGGTGCAATGACAGTGGATGAAACAAGGAGCACTAGAGCAACAGATAAGCCCTCCTGGGTGTCTGACTGCAAGTGTTTGACATACAGATGCAATGACACGGGGAAACGAGGGGCAGAGGGCGAATCTGATGGGCAAACAGTAGGTGGCTAGACAAGCAGGACACTAAACGCAATACACAACGAAAGTACCCTGAATAACAGTGACTACCGGGAAAACCGCATTGTAAAAATATTTATATAGCGGTTACTACCCCTGACAAGGCATCAAAACTGTTTCGGCGGCACAGGGGTCGGCACCAGACGCAAGAGGTCGAGACACATGGCCGTCGTTAAAGGCAGTAAATGCCAGTCGGCGTGCCAGCCCCCTTCTCGCCCTTAGTCCTGGGGTTTTATTTAACAAATCGGGTCATTCTGGGACTTGTAGTGTTTGTTGTGCTTCCTTTAAAGCAATTGCACTAACAGGGCTGAAGATCACACGCCCAGGACTGGAAACATGGGGACCCGCTAAATTGGAGCGATCTGACAACCCTAGATGTATGGGGTTAGCACGCGTCAGAGGGGCTGGGTGCAAGTGGTGGGCATCCAGGAGAACTCCCCACCCCCTCCCCCGAGATCCTCACTTTGATTAAAATCTAGTTACCTCCTTCTTCACCCTCCATAATAACCATTTAGTTAAAGTAATTTCAATAGGAGTACACGATGAAGCACAGCTCTCAAGTTTGCCAGTTTCTAACGCAAGAAGCTCGCCCAGCCCAGGTTTTCTGCCACTGCATTCTGGGATTTGTGGTCCTGGTTAACCTGGAAGACTACAGGACTGGAAGTCTCAGCATGAAAAAAAAGTTGTAATGTGCGAGCTACTCCCGCAAGAACCTCGTAAATTTATCAGCTCTGGTTAGAGTAAATGTCACCTTTACTTTCGCCAGGCGAGAGCAAGCGGTCACCGATGGGCATGGAAGGTCAGGGAGTGTGAATTGCCTTCACTGTAAATATGTATTAACCACCAGCACAGAGTTAATGCTGCCAAAGAGCGACAGACCAGAGGTGTAGTGTTAAGAAAGTTAACAGACAGCAACGCAACGAGTCCCTCGTGTGCATTCTTTCACCTCCCGGCTGCATGCCTGCCCTTGATGATGTAGAGGCTGAAGCGGCTGATGCTGCCTCTATCTGACGTTGCGCGTTCACATTGCATTCTGTCCGAAAGAAGAGGCACTCACCGGTCGGTAAAGCTTCCCTGCCCCCGCTTGCTCCAGCCCTTAGGGGGTCCTCTGACCTCTTGGTAAATGCCACACACAGGATCCCAGCGTCCGCTCTGCAGATAACAGTAAATAAACCACGCCCGAGGTCTTCCAGCACGCACGGACCGCCCTTGTTTCAAACACAGACCGGGGCGAAGATAAGGCGGTCCCCGGCCAATATCGAGCTCAGACACTAACACAGGCAGTCTCTGACCCAGGCAAACTGCTCCAGCCCTTAGGGGGTCCTCTGACCTCTTGGTAAATGCCACACACAGGATCCCAGCGTCCGCTCTGCAGATAACAGTAAATAAACCATGCCGGAGGTCTTCCAGCGCGCACGGACCGCCCTCGTTTCAAACACAGACCGGGGCAAAGATAAGGCGGTCCCCGGCCAATCTCGAGCTTAGACACTAACACAGGCAGTCTCTGGCCCAGGCAAACTGCACGACATGTACATCACTACACAGGACAGGACTTTTGTCTGCTCATCTCCCAACAGAATATTTATTTTTGTGCTATTTAAGTATTATACTAATTTTTTCAAAACAGCATTTAGAAGCCTATATATATACACCTTCTTTCTTTTCCCTCGGTACCGAGTCACAAGATGGCTGTCAACACTTCCTGGTTTGACGTGTTGACAGCCAATCCGAGCCAAGCTCGTGCTCGGGAGGGCTCAGCCAATCAGATTTCACAATTCTCAAATATCGATATCTGTAAATCTTTAAACAAAGTACTGAACGGATTTACACGATTTTAAAAAAAGCGTGCTTTCTGGACCAAGAGCTATCTCTGTGCCAAATTTGGTGTCATTCCGTTCAGCAGTTCAGGCTGTAGCCGTGTCTAAAGTTTCCTATGGAAATTAACATGGAGAAAACACGTTTTGGGACCCCCCTTTTTTTCTCGGCCCCCGCTTGACGAATCATCCCCAAGTTATTGGCAAATCAAAAAATGCTTTTCCTATGGAAACTAGGTTCTAACTATAACTACCTACTGGCGACTGCCAGTAGGTGATATATTTGTCACCAATCCTTCCAGGTAGGAAGGAAAAAGGGGTTGCACTCTCGTAGGTTTTTGCAATTTTTCTTTTATTTTCTTCTGCTCATAGCAGGGTGAAGGCAACTGACCAACGCGTTTCAGTCTTACCAAAAGACCTTGATCACGATCATAGTTGGCGTTTGGTCATTTCCTGTTTGTAACCTCAAACGCCCCCAAGCATTGTGGGATATGTAGTACCACAAAAGCAAATTACTTTTCCTCCTTGTTTATAGTGCTATATACATATATGAAACCTTAGTGTATAACCAAAAGGGTAAAAAAAGTCAAAAAGGAAAAGAAATGTAAAGTAAATCAGAACTGATCCTAATCAATACCCACTGGAGGGATCTTGAAACTATAAACTGTCCAAAATCTGAGTAAATAACAATGAATATCGTGGACTGAGGAACCCATTATAAGAAATGAATTTGCACTGTAATTTAAGTATTTTCACTTCTAGCATATTTTCACATTTATATATAAAAAAAAACCTTTTTGGTTATACACTAAGGTTTCACATATGTATATAGCACTATAAACAAGGAGGAAAAGTAATTTGCTTATGTGGTACTACATCTCCCACAATGCTTAGGGGCGTTTGAGGTTACAAACAGGAAATGAATTGAAAATTATTTTATTGGTTACTTTTCAAACGCCAACTATGATCGTGATCAAGGTCTTTTGGTAAGACCAAAACGCGTTGGTCAGTTGCCTTCACCCTGCTATGAGCAAAAGACAATAAAAGAAAAATTGCAAAAACCTATGGGAGTGCGACCCCTTTTTCCTTCCTACCTGGAAGGATTGGTGACGAATAGGAAACGGTTTTGCTCGACCGTGGGATCTCGCACCTTGGTGAGTGCCGCTATATCCCAGCAAATGGAGCTAAAATTGGAGGATATATATATATATATATATACATATATATATATTTATATTTTACCTACTGGCGGTCGCCAGTAGGTAGTTATAGTTAGGACCTAGTTTCCATAGGAAAAGTGTTTTTTCTTTCGTCAATATCTTTGGCGCCGTTTGACGAATCTTCGCGAAATTTTCATAACTAATGGGGCGCTCCGGTCAGCTCTTGTCTTGAAAGTTTCCGGGTGATTTGTCAAGCGGGGGCCGAGAAAAAAAGGGGGGACCCAAAATGCATTTTCTCCATGTTAATTTCCATAGGAAACTTTTGTTGCAGCTCCAGCCCGAACTGCTGAACGGAATTACACCAAATTTGGCAGAGAGGTAGCTCTTAGTTCAGAGTACACTCTTTGCTTTAAAAGGTGTAAACCGTTCAGTAGTTCCTTGAAATTCAAAAATAAAAAAATAATGATATCTGGTGATCGCGGTGGATCCGCGAACCCTCCTGATCACGAGCTTCATTCTGATTGGCTACCAACACTCCAAACCAAAAGTGTTGGCAGCCATCTTGTGACTCGGTTGAACTGAGTCACAAGAAAAAAGGTTAAAAATGAAGAAAAGGGGGCAGGGTAGAAACACCCTGACCCCCTAGGCCTGCTCAGGGGGTCCCACAGGGATCCCCAGGGCCAAAAAAAGCATTTTTTTTAAAACAAAATTCGGCGGGATTTGCATAGGATCCGCGAATCCCGGCGAAAAGTTTTTTTAAAAACGAAGTGCGGTATCCCGCGCTTCGTTTTAATAAGCCAGCGGGTGCGCCAGGTCCCGGGGGCAATGTGGTAAATATATGCGGGGGCCGCACGGGCCCCTGCAGCCCCGGGGACCGCCACCTCCCGGGGCTTTTTTTTATACAAAGCAGTGATGTCACTGACCATGTCATGAGTGATGTAACATGTGATGTCATCAGCAGTGCATTGCGGGGGCGTGAGTTATAGTTAGCTCAGCTAACTATAACGGCCGAATTTCTCTGGTTTTGTACGAGTGAAATGTCAGCCTAACTATAACGTCCCTGAAACCTGTGGTTTTTTCAGTGAATACACACACAAAACACAAACACACACACGCACGCACACACATACACACACACACACACAAAGTTTTCTGGAGAAAAATATCATCTGAATGGAACCTTTGATTATTTTGGGAGAACGTTGTGAATTATAATTTTGACGCCATCCTGGCTTGCATGGGGAAAAAGAGGAAGCTAAGACAGAGGCGGCTATAAGATGGTAGAAGCATATCCCAATTTGCTGCATAATGTTGCCAACCAAGCTTTTTATAAAATAAACAATTACTTTATTCTACAGAGGCTTTTTTTATCCACCAGAACCAAACTGAAATAATTATCAGAAGATAAGTATAGAAACTGTGTGAGGTACAATGCATACATACACACATTTGCACAGTGCAATATACTAAAATATCTTTGGGATATCTGAGCAATCTGCAGATAAAATTGCCTAGGTTTGAGATCCAGGCATGCAAACAGGAAACACTTTTTTCTAGCAATATACAGAAAGTTAGTTGGGGTCAAAGAAGACTAATAAACAAGCGCCTTCGGATAATAACTGTAGTCTACCTACAGTGGCAAACTCTTTATGTCAATGGATAAAGTAGCAGTCGCCATTAAGGGGCCATGCGCAAAAACAAAGCTCTGTGACTTACCTTTTTTAATGGATGTTAACACAAAATCTTAAGATGTAATGATGAAGTTGTAAGACAGGTTAAGCATCTGTTTATAAAGGGTCAACAAAAATCTCCAGCAATAGGAAAGCCTTGAATATGCATGATTACATTATGGTCACTTGAAGTGTGCTGAAGAACAAATTACTTCGGTTCCAAAATGCTGTTTCGAGTGGATACTCTATCTAACCAGAGATTCTTTACTTTTAGAATATGACCAGGCACCAGGCTGGATGCAGAGAATTTCATATCAATACTCCCACATGCCAGTGAGTGGCGCCGTTTGGCTCTAGCATGACTCCTTAATACCCAGGAAGTGACAAGCACTGTCAAATATATGCACCACCACTGGACGGTGACCCCAGTTACTTGTGTCTTTCTCCTTCCGCGCCTTCAGATGTGGAGCATAGATCAAACTGTCTGAGACAGTGTGCGGATTCCTAACTTGGGACCTTTTTAGATGGTAATGAGGCCACTGTACAGAATGAGGAGGTGGGATGTCAGTGAGGAATCTGGGTTTAGGGAAAGTATCTATCAAAAACAGAGTTACCAAAGGTACATGGCTTGTTCTTCTGATGGATACCTCTAACTGCAGATTCCTCGCCTTAAGAATAGATACTTTAGTAGTACCTCCCAAAGATGGAAGGTCTGAGTTGTAGACTCAGACCAAATTGCCCTGCAGAGCTCAGAGGGTGAAGCGAACTTCCAGTCAGACCTAGCTGTCAAAGCAGTGGGGTTTCGTGAACATGTGTACGGATGCCCATGTCACAGCCTGGTAGATATCTAGAAGAGGTCGCCCTTTCGGCAAAGCTATTATAGGGCCTTGGCCCTAGTGGAATGGTCCTGCCTGCTTTGAGGGAACTGCTTTTTGTCGAGTGCATAGCAGATATTGATGCAGAGGTCTAGCCATCTTCATAGAGTCCCAATCTGCACCGCTTTACCTTTCTTTACATCAGAAAATCCCACAAAGAGCTGATCATCCAGGCCACTGTGAAGTCGATGTAAAAAATTAACACCCTCTTAAGGACATCAGGCCTGAATCCTCACTATCAATATGTCTGTAAAGAAGGTTGAATAGGACGGTGAGACAGCAAGCACCTGTAGTTCACTTCTGAAACATGCTAACGTAATTGCAACGAGAAAGATGTCTTTTAGTGTTAGCCTTAAGGAACAATTGGGCAGAGGTTCAAAGAGCATGCACAAAAGAAATGTCAAGACAAAGGTCAGGGCCCATTCAGGCCTAACAAATGGTCTGGTGGTTGGGGGAACAAGACAAGAGTCAAACATTTTATGAAACAAATCACAACGGGTGAACTAAATAAAGACAGTTGGCCAGGTAAACACAGATAGGCTGAAGGAACAGACAAACAACCTTTCACTGTTCATCACAAGGCTTTGCTGGGATAACAAAAGAACTAACAAAAGAACATCAGAAAATTTGGCTTGTAATGTGTTGGTGTTTTGAGCACCATGCCAAGCGACAATTTTTCCAGCACTCAGTGTAGATCGGCTTCATAGAAGAGCATCTGGCAGCAAAGATGACATCAACCACCTCGGACGGCAAGTCAAAGGCTTTCACTTACCAAACACTCAATCTCCTCATATGGGATTCAGGTTGTGGGGATTTGTATGTAGGACCCAGCCATGCTGCTGAGACAGTAAGTCCTCCCAAAGGGGAAGCCAGATCAGAGGAGAAATACTCAGACGCACTTGAAACCCCACTCTCCTGGCCCAGTCTAGGGCGATGAGTATGACTTGGGTCCAGTCTGTTCTGTACTTTCTCAGAATCTGGGGAAGAGAAGTAGTGATGGAAAGGCATTCCGGAGCCTATCCTTCCATTTCAGCGAGAATGTGTCTTTTAACAAACGTCTTGCAGGAAATTTTAACATGGATAGTTGATGCCAGTGCACATTCTTGACGGAGGCAAATAGATCTAGCCAAGTTGTGCCCCACTCATTGAAGATGCCCTGCATCATTCGGAATGGAGAAGCCACTCATGGTCCACCAGACAATGCCTACTCAGTTTATTCGTTCCGCCTTCAGTTTTGGATGAAAAGGGCATGGCATAGCCTCTTTAAACAATCTGAAGCACCTACCTGACGCATCTGACGGACTACCAATCAAGAAGGAAATGCCATATTCTGCCTTCTACCAGGCAGGCATGAACCTGGCAGGGCAAACTAAAGCGGTTTGTCAGCAGCTGTGGCAGGAAAGAAATAATTTGAGGATTGCTGCCCCTGCTGGTTGAATGGTGGCTATTGGTGCTACGGCTCCAAAAGGACTGAGTCAGCTGTGGTAGTGCATACTGGGAAGCCAGGCAAGGTCTGTAAGCCAGCCTCCTGGAATAGTGTCTGAAATTTCTGTTTTGCTAGGGACATATTTTAGCTGTTGTCAATAGCCCCAGAGAATATGTTGTGGCCTGAACGTCCTTCAACCGGTTCAGCACCAAATCAGCTTTTTCTCTGCACAGTCTACAGCCACTGAAGGGCATATCAATTAGGGATGCTTGTACATCTCAAGAAAACTGTTTGTCTCATCCGGGCCTGCTTACTAAGTATCACAATGGTGCCAATATCTCTGCAAAAGCAGTCTGTAGCATATAGCCTGGAAGACATACTCGGCTGCACCCTGAATCCTGTATCGTTTGAGCCAAAGAGGCCCAGAGGTATCTGGGGTGGCCAGCAAGATCTCGCTGGGTATATCTTGTAATTCATGAGTGTCTCTACCCAATACACTTAGTGTGTTGATACACTTAAAGGACAGACTAGCCGAAGAAAACATCCTCTTTCTTAAAGCATCAAGTCATTCCGATTCCTATCCAGAGGAGTGGTCAGGAAGGAATCTGGATTGAGTGTGGCTTGGACAATGTAGCCAGAAGGGCATCAGCAAGGGCTTCATTAAATGGCAATAATGGCTCAAATGAAGCTCACCCTGGTTTTTTTTCTCACAATAGTGGGCAACCGCAATTCTAGTGTTTCAGCTGCCCTTCAAACCACCACCACAAATGAAGCACTTTCTCTCATTGGTGAAGCTCTGCTTCAAGAGATGTATTTAAGCCACTGACATTTTGTAAGTCAAGATACAATGCATCATCAGTATGATGAGGAGGCAGCAATCTGTCCCCTACCTCATCATCATCAGTGGTGTCCTGAGGGACACTGGTATCCTGCACTGGCTCCAATTAGAGACAAAAAGAGCATTATTCCTCTGTTGATACTGTTGTTGAGGCAAAGGACTGATTCAGAATCCAGTTCTATAAACACTGGTTGTGCCTTTGTGATTTCATAGCACATTATAGGCCTGGAGCAGGTCAATATTTGGGGACAGAGACTGGCGCTGGGATCATTGATGGAAGGCACCAGCTTGGATTTTGGTTCCTTAGTAGAAGTCAGCACCGGAGTTGGAACAACCCAGGTAGTGGGTTCTGAGATGGCAGACAGCATCAGTGGTTAACCTGCCAGTGAAAGTCCGACTGGCGATCCCTGCGGCTCTGTGGGGCCCAAAGGCACACCAGAGGGAACTGGAATCGCAGACAAAATCTGCGGGATAGCCTCTATGAAGGACACTCCTTGCTGCAGGGTCAACAATCACTCAGCAACATCTACCAGCAAGCATTAACATTGCTGGAATAAGTCTCTGGATCCAGTCTGGCACATGGGAATATTCTGCATGTGAGGAATCTACAGCAAAAAGTATGCTCCCTTTCCCTGTTATTCCATCTTGACGGTACTTTTTTCTATCTTTCCTTCACTCTTTATAACTTTGCACTTCTGCATCATTAAAAGAAAAATGAGGACACGAAAATCTTTTTACCTGCATAGTTCTACACCAAACTATGAATATCAAATCAATGTCACCAAAAAGGATTGTAGGTAGCAAAGGTGCAATAAAAAACTGAAGAGATTTGGAAAAGCTGTCAAATCTTTTATCAGCTTTTTGTGCCAGATCCATGTGTTTTGGTCTTTATGCACAAATAATAATGTGCTAAGTGTTCATACATCCTGCAGATGTCTATAAAATCAAGACTTTCTCGGCTCTGAAAAAGTCACCTCTTCGGCAGCCACTTACAGACTCTTGAACAGTGATACAAGTAAATACAATGGAATGTACCAACCCCCTAGTAATGAATATTTCGGAGGAAAGGTTCCCAAAAAACCATGAGAGAGGAAAAAAATAGATGTCTAAGTTGCTTAAGATATGTTTTCTTTTCAAAGAGAAAAGTGACAAACGTTCGCAAATCCATTGTGCGATCCATCCTCTTATGAAGTGAAGTGGGAGCTTAAGAAAAGCATTGGGAGAGAAACAGGTTGAGAAGACATTAAATGAAAGTGGTACATTTACATAAGAAATTATTGTGTTATCAAGTCCTCAGTCAAGGGCACTAACATAAGTACTATGGCCGAATGATCAGAACTTAAATGAAGCAAACCTACAATTATACGATGATGAGAGCTATTAACAATTGAGATCCAGCCATTTTTTAAGGTTAAAGATATGCATAATGAATTCCTAAGTGATTGGAAGATAGGGGCCTTATAGGTCAGGATGAATATCTATTTCAGTGTATTCATTGTGAAATATGAAGGAATGCCTAACGTACACCACTTTGTCTAATTATAATATCCTCCATGTTAAAAATCAACTAGCAATGTAAATATGCAAAACACTTTTCTAAATGAACCTATGTTGAGGGGGACTGATTTCAAGGTCGGAGTTATATCAAACTCGATAAATGCTGTTGTGTCTACAAATCTGCTGACTCAGAGGAAACCAGAGCCCAGTGTTGGCAGTGAAGCTCAGCCTCTGTGCTTTGATGTGCTTACTAAGCAGCAGACACACAGTTCCATACTGTGCCTTTACCATATGCTCGTTTATTGAGCCTATCCGACTAGCCTTGGACTGCAGCCACGAGAGTGCTCCCAAGCTCAACATGAAAGACCACGGTTTCTGGGACTGATTCTCCCTATTCTCCTTTTGTATTGAGTATTGCCATAAAACATTCTACATTTAAAATCATTGCAGGGTAAATGTTACCACCTTCATATAACACTTTAGAATACTGAGTGAACAGAAGTATTTGGAGACTGGAAAATGTGAGTTTGGGAACTATGGTTCCGATGTCGAGACAGGAAATAGGGGCATATGCACTTCTGAAGGTCTGGATTGCGCAACCACCTCAACAACTTTTGCAAATAAACATGGGAGCCGCACGGCAGGCGTATAGCGCTTGAAACTAAAGCACAACACCCAGGAATTTCCTGTCGACAAAAGTGTACTTTACATACATTAAACTGTTGACCATCTTCAGACTGCTGGCTAGGAGATTTGGGCCTGTCTAAAGACAGCGAATTAGCCAGAAAATTTGTTTTTAGGGATTTTGCTTGACCTAAGCGGCCCTAGTGCAAATGGCGTTTTGGAGGAGTTAATCAATTCAAGAAAGTTAGAAACGGCCATTGCAAGCACAACAATGACTAATACTATCGAGAGCCTTGTCTGGGTCTTTGAAGTAGAGATTTGAATGGGTGCTAACCGACCTCTGGATCAGTCAGGACTGAAGCACTGCAATTCCTTGGATTTTGTTCCAAACTGTTCCAAGGGTTTTGACCATGACTATATTAATCTCAGGGCACTGAAACATCGGACCCCTTCAACCGTATCTATGAATTTGGAAAAGTGTCTGATAAGAGTAAGTCACTGAGTATCTCAGCAGCCATGGTAAACAGCGGTTCAACCAGGCAGTTAATTCCACAGGTGACAAGTCTCACAGACATAGGCTTGCAACCACATAGTCAATAATTAGGATTAAGGTCAAAACATTTTCAAAACGTGTCTTTCACATTTGACTACAGAACAAAAACGTAATTCTACTACATCAAATCCTAGTTAACTGGCCTTTTTAAGGTGGTTTGCCTCAGATATATGCCAAATAAATGAAAATAGCAACTTGCTCTCAAGGACTGGAGGCAAGTTTCCTCTTTCTCTTTTTCGATCCTTATCATTCTCCCCTCTCCTTCCTTTTTATCTTCTTCCTCACTGGTATCCCACAGGGTGTCTTTTAGGTCGGGCGAAATTTAAACTACACTTCATAATCACGTAATTTCAGGAATTTTGTATTATGCTTACTGCATGAAATGCCTGAAATTAAGTCACTACACCAAGATGCATAACAGCACCAAACATATAGGCCAGGAACAACGTGAACAACCAGAGTGCAAGCTTTTATATGTTGTGGCAACTGCATTTTTCGCAGTTTTTTTTAGCATAAAATTCGTCCTGGTGGCAAATATTGATGCAGGGATACATTTTGCACTCAAATTTAGCCCTACATGACAGCTTTGCATTTCACATAACTATGCGTAACTTCCCTGAAATTTTGCACAATTAAGCAAAAGCCAATTTCACAAATTTAGCAGACCGTTCCCTTTCATCATCTTCTCTCTCTTCCTCTGTGCCTTCCTCGTCGTCTATGAACAGGACTGTTATGTCCTGCGAGACACGTTCTAGTGTCTCGACAGGCATAGAGTTTAGAGCCACTCCCCTATGGGAGTGGGCACACTGGCACCCCCACACGCATCCCTCACAGGCGTCACGAGTGACGTGAGCCTGTTAATAAAAGGGCCCGGGTGCACGTGCTCGTGGCCAGTTGAATAACCATAGCCCCCGTGTCTGTGTCAGTCCTTAGCAGTATGTGGGCCTAGAGCCCACAACACAACATTGGCGACGAGGATGGGATCTGACCCCGCGTACCTGCGTCTCGGCGCTTCATCGTCCCTCATGGGGAGGGAATGAGCCCGGGATGTGACTTTCCCACAGCCTGAGGAGCACGCTCGACACCGTCACGGTGTGACGACCGAAGACTGGCTGTCTCCCACCCTCACTGGCTCGGGTGAAAAAGGAGATGGAACGCAGATACCCAGCTCCGGTGAGAGCGTGATGAGCCTGCGGCCGTGCTCAGGCTGCCACGGCAGGAGCTGAAGAGCCCGCTGCCCCCACTGAGATGCTTTCATCACCCCAGAGTGCAGTAGCGGTAAGCTGCAGCGTAGGCCGACTGGCGAAGCATCGCGGCGCAGCAGAACACCCCCTGAAGCACCCACACTGGTGGGAAGAGTGGGCCACCCTACGGCAGCCTTTGGCGAGCGCCACCCCTGACAGACGCGGCCCGTGCTGGGAAGACGGCCCGGACCAAATGCGCCGGAAGTAAGGGCTTGCCTGTGGCGGATTGAAGCGAGTGTGGCAAGAAGCGCCCAACCAGCCGCCCTGGCATTGCGCAGCCCCGACAATTGCGGTGTGAGCCTAGCCTGGAGCTACAGTGTCCACGATACACAAGCCGACACATATGAAAACTCAGCGCCAGCACCTGAATGTCCAGCGCGGGGCGAGTCATGTCGACAGCGAGCCTGCAACCCACTAGAGGGAGTTATAGCGCCACCGTGCCATTGTCCACCGCACCGCACCGCACCATGGGAAGATTGCCCTGAGAGCAACGCAGTCTGCTCAAAGCTGCTGCGGCGTGGGATTGAGGTCGGTAGAGCCAGGAAAGCAGCACTCCTGCCATAGCGCTGCGCTCCGCCCCTAGCAGTGAAAAGGAGTGTGGATCAGCTCGAGGGAAAAGGGAAGCTGCCACGACTCCCGAGAAAAGTGCCTGCACGGCACACAGCCCTGTCACAGTGAAAACACAAAAAAAAAAAATAATAAGAGGAAAACTAAACATGAAGTTGCACAGCGTGAATCAGCTGCCGTGCCCCCACGTACCTTTTGAAAGCCCACAGAAAGGAGGGTGGTTTCCCTTCTCTGCACGAGGGAGCTGCAAGAGCCAGCAGCTTCAGGAAAGAATACCGGAGCCTGACATCAGCACAAACGCTGCACCGCCACCTAGTGGCCACCAGTGGTACTCCACCCAATAAAGTACCTGTGGAAGAGACAGCCAGCTCTCAAAAGAACAGCTGGGCCGAATTAAGCAGCCTGTTGCAGCCACAAGCCTGTCAAAGCAAAGCAGGCCCCCAGTAACACACAGAACTGCTGCCAAGCACCCGAGCAGCAAGGAAGTGCATGAAGTAACACAACACTGCACACAGCATTGGACCAGTAGAGGAAAAGAGGGAGCAGGTGCCCACACCCACTGAACAGATCACTGCGCAGCCCAACCACAAGAAGAGGAAATAGTGGGAGGCACTGAGCACTGCTCAAGACGTCACAGTAATAGACTGATCAATATAGTGCCATATGCCCCCTTTGGCTGCCTGTCCGGTTGAGAGGGAGAGACTGCAAACTCCCCAGCAAAGAGACTGGTGTGGCAAGGCCAGGCAGCGCAGCTGTGAATGTTTTCCGCCCCAACTCTCAGCACCTTGACGGAGAGAGACTGCTCACTCTGCATAGAGCCTGCATGAAGCCCGCACATGCACCGCCACGCCATGCAAAACCCAGCCAAAACAGGGGGACCAAAAGTCCAAAGCAGCAACGCCAACGACCACTGCGCCACCTGGTGGCTCCCCAGAAGTAACGCGCTGGAGAACGGACGTACTGCCTGGCCAGAGCAGATAGCCAGCTGTGTCCCACGACCGTCGTCCCCAGCAGCAAGGTAGGCCAGAAGAGAGGCCCTGACACCCCACTACCCTGCCGCAAGTGGCAGGATCAGCTAGAGGAGATTGCTAAGTGATCCTAGCAGGAGGATCCACACCAGCGCGTCCAAAGAGCGGTCCAGCACACTGACTGACCAGCAGCTGCAAGGAAAACTGAAGCCAAAGCAGCACCATCTCCGGGGAGCTGTCCCCACCGACAGCGCAAGCAAAGACTGGTGCAGAGCACGCACCACACGTGACTGCCCAACGCCACCGCCGGAGAAGAGATCGCATCACTTGCTCCTCCTGGCGCACAGACACAACCGCAAGCTACACCACAGGCACACCAAGTGCCAGAAGAAAGCGCCCAAGAGGAGCGCAGAAAGCACGAGGTGCGCAGACAGACATGTCAGCGACCCTGACAGTCCGGCCAGGCGCCCAAGGGATAGAGACATCCCCACAATGATGAAGCACTGGTATGCTGCTGCTCAACACAGCGAGGAGAGCATCCACATCTCCACACCAGCGATGCCCCGCAGCGAGCCGAAGACAACACAGTGTCCTCCCTCACACTGCCTCACGCAGGAGTCGTCAGTGACCCAAGGCTGACGAGAGGAGAGTCGTACACCACAAGTGCCAGCCGCCACCACAGCTCTCTACTGCCCGTGAAAGCCATTCCCTGGAGAGGGAACGCCCGGAGTAGGAGCGTCAAGAAGCTGCCTGAAGAAGGAGCACCCAAGATGAGTGGCTGCTCGCCTAAAAGCAACTGAAGTTTTGCCTGTATGGTCCCGAGACCACTGAAGTTAATAGGCCCGTTGGCCTTGTTAGAACAGGGTGCATGTCACTGCACCCGGAGGAGAAGCAGAAGAAGAGTGGAGATCGTGTCACCCAGAAGAGCTGGACAAATGCAGGTGTGTTAAAGACAACGAGAGGAGAAGCACGAGGACTCGTAGCACCACAAGCCAAGAACACCTCCAAAGACACCAGACAGCCACCAAGGCGGACCGACGGCCCTGGCGACAGCACCAAGGGAGAACCACACGTAAGCCGCAGCAAGCGCAAACCGCGTTGCTCCCATCGCTTCACAGTGAGACCGTCCAGCCCCGAGTGTCGGCAGTTGGAGTCGAACGGCATCCCTGCCCCTGACCGCAGATGCCAGAGGTGTAAGAGAAGATTCAGAAGAGGCGGTCACGTGGCTACGACCTCCATTCCGAAACTCCCTCTCCTAGTTAATCATCGCCACCTGTCGTCCAGGACCCATGGCAGCTACGTCATCAGTGCCATGTGCATGACACCGCACTCAGCAAGATATGTGGAAGTGTGACCGGAGGGTCTACACCAAGAATCGGACAACCAGCTGAGGTCAAAAGGGGAAGTTGTGAGTGGCAGGGCCGGACGATGAAGAAAACCCAAGCTACAACAGGAGTGAGTCCTGACAAAGCGACAGCAAGGGAAGAGGGGGATAACCCGAGAAGGAACTGGCAACCGCACAGCGGGAGTCCGAGAGTAAGCCGCACAGCCTGCGCGAACCGAGTCTCAAGCCTTACGTTTCTCAGCGTGTTCATCACTCCTCCGTCATCAAAGTCCCAACAGCCCAAGAAGTCCAAGTACATGAATGCAAGTGCCTCCCCAGAGAACATGGAGGTACCTGGCCACTCCCTGCCTCAGGTGATCGACTCCAGACTAGACGCCTACATCCATCAAGGCAAGTCATCACCCGCCGTTGTCCCGATTCACCACACGGCTGGCAATGCTACCACGCCAGTCATCATCAAGTGCGTCTATCGACACCATCTCGAATACACATGGAGTGGAGTCCTACCCTATTGCCAAACTAGCCAACAAGGAAACTCAGAGGCTACCTGCTAACCTGGTCTGCACCTGAAATGCGGCAGCGAGAGCATGTCCTGACCAAGACCCATACACCCTTGAGGTTTGTGCGAGAGACTGGCCACTGGCTCATCGGTGGTTTGCAGCTGCCCCCAGCCGGCACACACGCAGCCCCATCGCAGCCTACCAGCAGTCCCGTGGGATGCACGACGAAGGGCCTCCCCAGGCGGGAGAGTGGGAAGAGACATTGCCCCACCGACAGGTCACCGGGACAGCAAGACAGCCTATTAGAGACTTCAGGCAATACAGAGATAATCCAGTGAACTTTCACCAGGGACTCTCACCATGATCTTGACGCACCCAGTTAATGAACTGTTATTAATCACCACATACCATCCTCAAGGTCAGCGAACGGAAGCCACCTGGGACCAAAGGGCATGCTTCCACCGGCACGGTACTAGAAGTGCAGCGGACATCTCCAAGCAAGCGTTCATGTCCTGAGTCACACAGGTTAAATGATGAGTGCCCGCCGAGATCGTCCTGCTACAATCGGAGTCACCAGTCCTGGTCTGCTGTCTTCTGGATGCCTGACCCGACTAACTGATGGACCCTATGGTGTACATCTCATTGTTATTTTCTCCCTACAGGTTGGACGAGGGAACCTTTGTTTTATTAAATTTTGGGAGGAATGTTATGTCCTGCGAGACACGTTCTAGTGTCTCGACAGGCATAGAGTTTAGAGCCACTCCCCTATGGGAGTGGGCACACTGGCACCCCCACACGCATCCCTCACAGGCGTCACGAGTGACGTGAGCCTGTTAATAAAAGGGCCCGGGTGCACGTGCTCGTGGCCAGTTGAATAACCATAGCCCCTGTGTCTGTGTCAGTCCTTAGCAGTATGTGGGCCTAGAGCCCACAACACAACACAGGACCAAGAGCTATTGTGACCGCTAGATGTCATTCTTTAAAATCTCTCCCACTGCTCCCGCTCTCACAGCAGAGTGGTCGGTATAACACATGAAGCAACTTCACTGCCACCTGTCAACACACTCTGGGCCTGATTCACAATGGTAAACTTACATGCATATTCACAAAGCTGCATTTTAGTACTAAGTTCGTGGCTGTGGTGACTCTGCTGTCGTGGCGGAGAACTCCGCACATACAAAGATAGGCGTATCCTATCTTTCTATATGCGGAGTCACTACAGTCATAAACTTACTATTAAAATGCAGTTTTGTGAATCCCAAAGAAGAGTAAACTTACACAGACGTGTAAGTTTACCTTTGTGAATCAGGCCCTCTGTGTTCTATGTCAAACTGGGGTGCTTTGTCAGGCCCTGCCCAGCTTTCTATTTAATCTCTGGCGACAATAAAGAGAAGTTGCTGCCTTTGTTCAAGTGGAACTCTTTGGAGGGGGCACGGTTTGTCAAAATATGGATTTTCATCACAATACAAATCTATTTTGTAAACAGACTTGAGGTCTTCCAACTCAAGACCTGCTCAAATAATGCAGCACTTCTTCATCCTCCACTACTAAGAGTGCAATACTTGCGGGGATTTTATATTTTACGTGCTCAGTCACCTGGCTCTCCTCACGATCATTCATTCCATATTGTTTTGGGGGCAGAGGGCAAGTGGGGAAACTTGTTACAAACTATGTAAATCTCTAACGTTTCTATTGCACTCTCAATTAACCCCCCATCTCCAACTCTCCCCATCGGCAAAAATGCAAACTTTCAAAAGCCACAAACATCACTGGATAAATGGGGCTGAGAGGTTTATGGCTTCCCTTGCCGTGTGTGCTGCGTGGCTTCCCTTGTCGTGTGTGCTGCGCCAGTCTCCTTGTACACCAAAATTCTAGCATTTTCCTTTATTTTCTCTGCATGTTGAGCTCAGCGGATGCACGTTGGCAGCTAGAATTCTAGGCCCCGAATGCGTGTAATTGTTAAAAATAAAAATGAAAGAGTGGAAAAAAGCTAACAGCTAGAGTTTAATGTTGGGAGCAGTGGCTAGACAATGTAATCTCTAAAATGGTGGAAGCCATTCAGTGATTCTCGAAGCTCATCCACTTCCAAACTTATCAGTGGTGGAATAAATAACTTCCATGACCAAGAAGGTCAGTAGCTGTATCAAGTGCCAGTAGGAATTCCACTGCTATCAGTTTTTCAAGCACGAGCAAGAAACTAAAGCAGAGCAGCTTGCTGGTTTATTAAGAGGCCAGACTGGTCCAGAGAGCAAAGGGGAAACGTGGAGAGAGTTGTAAATGAAGAAATGAGTGCAGGACAGTTTAAAATACTTGCGAGAATCCAAAGCTGGAAGAAATGGTTGAAATAAATATAATCTAGCGCTTTAGATTCCTGAACGTTTCTGCTCTTTTCCTGCATTTAAAATGTCCAATAAATGCTTTAACAGAAAATGTTTTATGCTGTAAAACAAGGAAGAGACTGAGGGGGAGAGCGACCCTGAAATCAAAAGCCAGAACTAAGAGCATGAGAGACAACAGGAAATATCAAAGGAACTGCAAGACTCGTTCCTATAAAACAATCAGGATGCTTCGGTCTCTCATGCAGTGGGAATAAAGGAATTACATCTTCTCTTTCAAGTCTCTTCAGCAGGGTTGCAAATCTAGACTTGGAATAAAGTGGACAGTATAAAATAAATCTACCCGGTTTTTAAAACACTAAGTCCCTCATGTCTAAATCAATCACAAGGCCAGGCCTGGTCGCCCCTTTCAACAAGCTCAATGGAGATTTGATGGGTCTGCAGGATTCTCACGTCTTGCATGAAAGTGGCTTTGGATGGTTCCAAGATGAAGTGAGGACAAGTCAGGCAGAGCTTACTCCTCGAGGCTATGCTTCCTTTCCCTGGTGTGCCATTTCTCTGTGGGTGAAATCTCAATTAGGCAACATTCCCACCTCTTTTCGAGCATTGTTGTCTCCCCTCCGTGGTCGTTTCCTGGAGGGCCCAAACTCACCAATCCCTCCAGGTTTAGTAGCTCCACATAAGTTACTGGCCCCCAGGGAACACAGAGGGCGACACAGGCAGCTCCAGACTGTCAACATGAGGCTCCTCGTCCATAGCAGGATGCCCCTGGGAAGGATCAGAATTCACAAAAGCAGGTATTATGGTGGGTTGGGAGTTACTGGCGTAGCTAGACCTTTGGCCGCACCTTGGCGGTCCTTACGTTTGACGATCCGCCGCAGCCGCATGTAGGTCTCATTCGAAGAGCCAGATCTTGAGCCCCTTTCTGAAGTCGGTCAGCGAGGTCGAGGTGCAGAGGTGGAGGGGTAGGGTGTTCCCAGCTTTGGTGGCGAGATGAGAAAAGGAGCACCGGCAGTGGCGTATACGAGGAATCTGCTCAAGGGCGAGGTGTGCAGTGTGGAGGTTCCTGGGGGGACGGTGGAAGTGTAGCCGGTGGTTCAAGTAGGCAGGTCTTGGTCGTGGAGGGCTTTGTACATGTGGGTCAGGAGCTTGAAATGGCATCTCTGCAGGACCAGGAGCCAGTGGAGGTCTTTCAGGTGCTGGGTGATGTGGGTTCTCTTGAGCAGGTTGAATATCAGTCTGGCTGCTGCATTCTGGATCGTCTGGATTCTTTGCATGAGGTCAGTGGTGGTGCCTGCATCAAGTGCGTTGCCGTAGTCCAGTCAGGTGGTGATGAGAGCATGCATTACTGTCTTCCTGGTGCTGATGGGGAGCCACTTGAAAATCTTGCGGAGCGTATGGAAGCAGGCTGAGGAGACAGCGTTGACCTGACGTTTCATGGAAAGTTCACCGTCTAGGATGATGCCAAGGTTGCGGGCGTGGCCTTTTGACGTGGGGGTAGGTCTGACTTCCAAGGGCCACCAGGAGTCGTTCCAGAGGGCAGTGTGTTTGCCGAAGATGAGAACTTCCATCTTGTTCGTGTTAAGTTTTAGGCAGTTGTCCTTCATCCATGCTGAGACATCCTTCATGCCCCTCCTTCTACACTCCCACCAGACATATCTGCTTCGCCCAACTGGCCCTGGCCACCATCCCACGGATATGCAAGACCACGGCTGGAGGAAGATCCTTCTCCTACCTTGCTGCGAAGACCTGGAACTCCTTGCCTCTGCACCTCAATTACCATCTCTGCCCCAATTCAGGAAGGACTTTAAGACCTGGCTCTTCGACTGATCCGCAGACCCCCCCCATATAGCGCCTTGAGACCCTCACAGGTGAGTAGTCGTGCTTTATAAGATTATTGATTGATTGATTTGTGGCAGTTGGTCTTCGTTGCGGAGGGGTCGTAGAGAGCGACAGGACGGGATGTGTGTCATTGGCGTAGGATATGATGTTGATGTCACGCGATCTGACTATGTCTGCGAGTAGAGTCATGTAGACGTTAAAGAGTTTTGGACTGAGAGATGAGCCTTGGGGAATACCACAGATTTTGTTCTTGGCTTGCGATGTGAATGGAGGGAAGCGGACTTTCTGAGTGCGTAATGTAAGAAAGGATGGCATTCATCTCAGCGCTTTGTCTGTTTTACCAATCTGGTGTAGGCGATTGTGTGGTGGGAGACCATGTGGAAGGCGGCAGAGAGGTCAAGCAGGATCAGGGGGGCTGATTCTCCTCTGTCGAGTAGGGTGCAGATGTCGTCTGTTGGGGCGATCAGAGCGGTCACGGTGCTGTGATTGGTTATGAATCCTGATTGAGAGGGGTCTATCAAGTTATTTCTTTCTAGGTGTTCAGTAAGTGGTAGGTTGATGGCCTCCTCCAGTACTTTGGCGGGGAACAGGAGTAGTGGAATGGGACGGTAGTTCTGGAGTTCATTGGGGTCTCCCGAGGGTTTCTTGAGGAGGGGTCTGATCTCGGTGTGTTTCCAGGCGTCAGCAAAGGTGGCCGTAGTTAGCAAGGCGTTGATGATGGTGGTGAGTTGGCAGCTTATCTCGTCTCTTCCGAGGTTGAAAAGTCAGTGGGGGCAGGGGTTGGTTGGTGCTCCCGAGTGGATGGAGTTCATAAGGGTGGTTGTGTTCGGTGCGCTGATCCGTTTCCATGAGTTGAGCAAATGGTCAGCAGTGGTGGTCGATCGGAGGCTGCAGAGGTTGGAGAGTTGGGGATCGAAGTTCTTATAGATGGTTACTAACTTGCTGTGGAAATGGTCAGCGAGGGCATCGCAGAGTTCTTGTGAAGGGGATTGAGTTTTTGGTTGCTGATGGGCAGGTGAACTCTCTGGCAATGGTGAAGAGTTCCTTGGTTTAGTTGGTGCTGGTGTTGATCTGGTGGGTCAGGGCCGCTTTTTTTGCCGCTTTGATCTGTCGATGGTAGTCGTTGAGGGCTGATTTAAAGGTGGATCTGTCGGTGTGGTTCTTGCTGGTGAGCCATCTTCTTTCTAGCTGTTTGTACTTGCGTTTTGATGTGCTGCGTTCTGGGGTGCAACAATTGGCTTGTTTGACGGGACTGTGCGTTTTGGCTGGTTTGGTGGGAGCGACTTGGTCGGTGGTACTGGTGATCCAGTCGTTGAAGTTCTGTTCTGCGTGGTCCATGTTGGTGGTGTCTATGAGCTGTGTGGTGCTGAGGGCGTGCGTCCATTGTTGCTCAGTGACCTTGGACCAGCTGTGGAAGGGGACGCTGTGTTGGTTGGGGATGGTGCAGGCCATGTCCGGCGATGGTGAAGTGTACGATGGAGTGGTCCGACCAGATGAGTTCTGAGGTGTGGTTGTATCGAATTCTGTTGCTAGACGTGAAGATGGGGTCCAGCGTGTGTCCTGCTTTGTGCGTGGGGTCCGTGACTAGTTGCCTGAGGTCAATGTTGTCCAGTCTCTCCAGTAGGTTGTCGGTGGAGTCGTCTAGGTGGAAGTTGAGGTCTCCCAGGAAGACTTCGTGTTCAGATTCGATGGCGAGCAGGGTGAAGAATTCAGCGATGGCGTTGCCCAGTCCAGTCCGTGGTCCTGGCCGTCTGTACGTGAGTGTGCCTTTGATGGTGGTGTTGCCGTCAGTGCAGAGCTGGAAGTTCATGTGTTCCATGATTGGCGTGGTTTGGTCAACGGTGATGGTGCAGGTGATTGACTCCTTGTGTATGATGGTTATACCGCCTCCGTGTCTTTTAGTGCGGTCGGTCGCGGTGTTTGGTCTTGTAGCCGATGGGGGTTGCCGTGGCGGTATCTGGGGTCGATGCTGGGGTGAGCCACCTGTCTGTGATGAAGGTTACGTCGGGGTGATGGTGGAGATGGTATCCCAGATTTCGGTGGCATGCTTGCGGAGCGAGCTGGCGTTGAGCAGGAGGCATCTGAGTTGGTCCGGTGGGGTCTTGGTCAGTGAGGACGGCATTGTGCGAGATCCTGCGGAGGAGATCGGTCCAGGAGTGGAGGTGAAGCGGCAGTGGATACTGGTGAACGGTCCTGTTGTGAAGCGAGGGGATGCGAAGCAGCAGTTGTTGTTGCAACCAGGGTCTAGGGTACGAAGATCGGTGGTGGAGTACCTGTGGGAGTCCAGAGGGCCAGGGCTCCTGGCGTTGGGCGCGGTTCAGGCGCGGACAGGCTTGCCTTTGACGCACCGGCAGTGTGCCCACACTGCGTCCTCCATTAAGTAGGTCCCGGGAGGGGGGAGAGGGGCACAGGAGAGCGGGAAAAGGGGGGAAACGAGAAGTGGGAGAGGGGTGCCAGAGAACATGAAACAGCGAGGGGGCAAAAGGCAGGCAAGGCTCCTAGGTGAAAGGAGACCTTGGTGCTGGTCCTGGGGGACAGGTGAACACCTGCACTTGCTGCTGCTGGGCAACTGACAGGTCAGGCAGGCCTACGGTCGCTGGCAGCAGGCAAGGAGAGCTGGACTGGACCTGCACGATGGAGCTGCCCTGCGGCCTCCAATAAGTAGGTCCCGGGTAGGGCGCAGGAGAGCAGGAAAAAAACGGGAGAGCGTGAACGGGGTGCGAGAGAGCGGGAAACGGCGAGGCTTTCGCCCCCTCGCCGTTGTCCCACAGGCTTCTAGGGGACAGGAGACCTTGGTGCTGGCCCTAGGGGGCAGGGGAACACCTGTACTTGCTGCCGCTTGCCAACTGACAGGTCAGGCAGGCCTGTGGTTGCTGGTGGCAGTCAGGGAGAACTGGACTGGACCTGCTCCTAAACAAGATATATGTGTATAGAATATATCTAAATTAGAAATGATTATCCTGAAAACCTGCCATAGCGTCTGCCCTGTAGATGTTCCCTGCCGAGGGGAACCTTATCCCACAAGCACTAACTGAAGAACTGTGGTCCAGAGAGTACTCGGGGGGTCATAATATTACTGATGAATTAACTGTAGTGAAGATGTTTTCTAAAAGGACGCTGGACTTTCTCGCAGTCTTGGTGGCAATGCTAAGGCATGCCAAGTAGGAATACTTCATTAATGTATACAGTTTCTTGGTCAGAAGCAAGATATTTTCCTGCTAAGCGCAAATCTAAAGGAACGTGAGACCCTGGGGAAGGGAGGCCACATGACACAGACACTGGCTAGAGCGAGCACAAGACAAAACAATCGGCCCTTTTCTAAGCAGAAATGAGAAAGAATGCAAAGAATTCTTAGTCATATCAGAGAAAGAAGCGAGAACAAGCATTTCCTCTGAAAAGAAACTTGTACTCGACACTGAATGGAGCATGTGTTTAAAGAATAATGCAAGCATGAAAAGATGCCTCCCTGAGTTCAACACACCACTACCTCAAGTGGAAGAAAACTCACAGAAACGGAATGAGGATGGTTTAAATCGAGTTTCAATAACAGATCCATTAGTGATAATACATCCACACAGCACACCTTTAAAATAGACGGAAGTCTTGCAACCATATTTACGCTGCATTTGAAGATTATACGTACATGCACACACAGAACTATCGAGGGGAAATGAAGACAGGCGAGCGTTAGTCACAGCTCTGCAGAGACCCGCCAACAAGAGCGGTGGTGGCTGGGGACACAGGAGTACTACTACCTTTACCTCTGCCTCCACTGGAGCTGTAAGAGCCCGACTGAGCCCATACAAGCAAAGATGGGGATCAGACACCGGCAAGGACGTATAACAAGGGGAGTGGTAATTAACAGCCGTTATTGCCCTGCTGGTGCTGGAACGATGCAAGAGCTGCTTCTTACCTGTAGAGTAGACAAAACAAATGCCTTCTTTCCCCCGGAGTGCTCCTCCTGCTTCCGTCAGAAAAACTGTCCTTTCAAACATGACTGAATAGGCTCTACTTTTTGCATTGTTGAAGAAGAATGTTAGCTTGGTTGCCATGGAGTATTAAAAGAAAAGAAATAAACATGGCAGTTTGTTTATATTGTTATACTTTTGGTGTTTGATTGGACTTCCCCATCTGAAAAGGAAGTGGTGGAGGCCGGTGAGCCATGTCTGAAATAGCAGCTCCTGTGGAGGAAGCAAGAGGAGCACAAGGGGGAAGAAACCGTATTTTATGGTCTTCAGGCGAGAGGCAGCCCCTGCTCCACCCTCTTGTTTTCATGAGCATCAGAACTTACGCTAAGATGAGTAGCGGGAGCGGTAGTAGTGTGGCCCACAGGACACCAGCTACCACAAAGGACAGGAAGCTGGAAGACATAGAAGGCTCCCTGAGAGGGCTTACAACGCTAGTTTCAGCCTCCAAAGGGAGCATTCCGATTGGCTGGTAGGCTCCAATTGTTCCATCTAGAATGCTAATATAAGTTATATTCTTGATTAGATGATGCTTATGTTAATTACCAAACCCTTGTTATTTATGCCTTCTTACCCGAGGCTCAGACCCATATTTGCAAGAGTGGGTAATTAACAGCCGTTATTGCTTACTTAGAACAATGGAATACTGGGAGTGCTACTGAAAACAGTGGTGAGGCAGAAGGAGAATCATAGCTAGTGTGGGCCTTGAGTCCAACATCCCAGTGCTTGTCTTTCTGATTCTCTCTGATTAATTTAGAACATTCTTTCGTCAGAGGGTGGTCTACTCTAATAGCATCCTAGCCTTAGCCTGCTGGTCGGCTAAGGCTCTCTCCCTCGTTATAGGGTTTTGCCTGTGACACAGGCTTTCAACTCAAAGAGAGGGTCTTTAAAGACTAGTAGATACCTCACCTACAGGATGCAATGCTGTTGTATACCGTGGTTCCAAAGTGGGATCCAGGTTAGGAAGGTGCAATGGTGGTGACAATTTGTCTCATATTAAAAAAGAGCAAAATGATTTTGTGAACTTTCTCAAGAAGGAGCAATTACTGACCTGCATGTTTATGAAGATGAAGAAGACTCCGATGTCCTTGCGTGTTGTTCCCTTGCTGTAAAAATAATGCGGCTCCTTTCACCATAAAAAAGCTCTCACTTAGGCTGAAAGAAATACACATAAGCCTTGTCAACAAAGATGGACAGAAAACAAATCCAATTCAAAACTAATGCAAACAAACACTACACCTTATGGCCACAAAATCACAGATTTGCTTAGAACACTGATAAACAACCGGAAAGATCGTCACATCCTAAATTAGTATTTCATGGTAAGGATGCACATACGTTTTCATAACAGTCATCGCTTAAGTGTAGTTTTTTTAGAATTACAATGATTTGTAAAAGCAAAAGAAATCGAGCGGCATCTACCACATCACAATCTGCGGCTGTGAATTGTTAGCTTACTCCATACATTAATTTTGACTGTCATTGCGTTTTATTGGGGCACAACAGCAACTGGGACATATTTTTTAAGGTAAACACGAACCTTAGATAAAGAGGAAAATGAGGCACTGGCTATGATTGATAGTCAATATATAGGATTAGACCCGTTTCAGAGATATTTTGCAGATATCTCTTCTCTCCCTCCTAAGACACTTAATTGTACATTCAATTTCCTCAAATGCTATTTAAAACTGCCATCCCAGTGCAGTGGGTTCTGACAGGTTTCGCTGTCCTGGGGCATTCACAGTGTTAAGTCAATAAGTCAGTTTGTGTTTTTGGAGCACCTATTAACTAACCTACAAAAACACATGATCACCATCTTTCAGGTCAAGGAACATGACTGGCTAAACAGCCTGGAAAATAGGTGGACAAGAAAGACCCTTTAAATTTCAGATAGAGGGGAAAAGGAGGTGATAAAAAAAGGCAAGGCTCCTCTGTAAAATTTAAAAGAAGTATTTAGAATGAAAACATCTTCACAGAAACCAATCAAAATCCCTGGGAGTCTTGGAACCTTCTGCGCACCTCATACCAAAAGAACCATTTACCAGTGTGCCCAACAAGCATTAATGATCTATTTTGCACATTAGTAATAGGGGGACAGTACAGTAAATGTTTAAAAGTTTGAACATCAAGAATTACTGTATATATTGTTACACGACATACACAATTTCAAACTGATCTGCTGAAAGTTTTACAATGTGCGGTCTGTCAGCAGTCTTTAATATTCTATTAAAGTGCAAGACATCTGATAAAACTTACATAAATGGGACACACATACATGCATCTTAATGTTTATAAAGCTGAACAGCATTTAACAGTGCACACACTGAAAGGTACATAGTACCAGAAAACAGATATATGTTTAGCAAATCAAAATCACAACATTTAAAGAAATCATCTGGAATACGTTTATAAATAAATACATCAACTGAATTATAAAAACAGCTGACCTTCAAAGTGGGCGAGTTATTCTGCCCTAAAGCTATATTAAAAGCCTGCATGCAACAGTTTCTACGAACATGAAAATGGAAGACACTAGCGTTATTATATACTTAAACCCAAAGCCGTAGTTTATTCCCTTTTCCATTGAGTGCTAATGTCAAGTCAGTGGCACTACTTACAGGTGGTATCTTTGATTCTGTGTGATGACGTCACTTCCTAGGAAGCATGGCAGCATCTTCACCAGGGCGTCCTGGGTGCAATCTTTAATGATGTGCATGGTTACCAGCTTCCACTCTGTCCATGAAGCTTTGATGAGTACAGCGCCTTATAACTGGACCTCAACGCGAACATGCAGATTATCCAGCTGCAGCCACGAAGCAGCAAGCATCCGAACAGGCGATAGAGGGTACCACCGATCCAATACATCTCCATATGCATGAACGGCACGGATTCAGCTTTTCCTGCGATGTTATCCAAAGCCAAACAGCATCTTTTTCATCCCATTATCAAGCACGAATTTCCATGTGCTTAAGATGCTGCTGCATCTGTGAAGCTCGATCCAGTCTTCGTAAAAGCCATCAATAATGCTCTCCTTTCAAAAAGCAGAAAAAACAATCTGGCGTGCGGTTCAAGTTCTGTGAGATCATCCCGTGCTCGTGTTAGCGGCAGAGTGAGTCAATTAGACCGGCATTGTGGCTTCTGTTGTGACACAGACACATATAAGCAATGGGGCTCTGAGCGCTCACACATCTTCTGCTAACAGAAAGCGACTCAGATGGGCGGTCTCGGCCCAGATGCAATACAGTGGTTCCGTCAGACCCCCTTTGTTCATGGATTTAACCTTTTTGACGCATTAACAACAACAAATAGAACACATATAGCACGCTTTATGAATTATCCTGTGTTAGGGCTCATAGCAGGAGTCAATATATTATTAACCGTGTTTTTAGTGGAAGCGGCCTCTCCTTTTTATTCTGCGTCTTGCGTCTTCCTTGAGTGTTTCGAAAATGCCCAAACATGCGTTGTGCCTTTTTAATATCCAATACTAGAGCTTCCTTTCTACGGTGGCAACAAGGGTGCAAATTGCGCATTCAGATGTATAAACGACAAGATTCTGCGTTTTTTCTCCAGTTCTGATGCTGCGTTACATCAAGGTACATACCTCGCTGATGCCACAACTAAGTCATTCCCTGCAGTGAGGTACAGCTGTCGTTACAGCTGCTTATTCAGCAATGGAAGCTCCTTGGGGCAAATACAATGAACTTCTGCAGGACTGATCTTCTACATCCATACTGGTTCAAGATGATGCCCATAATGTGCTGAAAATATTCTTTCTGCAGTGCTGGTGTCGGACCTAACTCTAAAGTCACAGGTATCCGGATAAGAAATTCATACCCGAGAGTTCGCGCCCATCCTTCTGCGCTGGTAGCCTCTAGTGGGAGCTGAGAAGGAAGAGGCTGCAGGGGGAGTGCTGTGAGTCCAGCCCCGTCTCCTGGCGTGCACAAGGCGCTTGACCAGCGCCTCCCGATGAAAGGAGGCATTCACATGGGAAGCAGCTGAGGCGGCCCCTTGTTTCCCTCCCACGGCGCTTCTCGCGTCACAGAAGGTAGCGTGAACATACAGATAAAAGTGGCAGCATCAGAGTTCGCAATGAAAACCAACATTTCTGCAAAAGGGCGTTACTTTTCTGCGTAGAAGCTTGGTACGTTTAACTAAACAGTAAGGCAGTGTTGTTCCCCGCTGGCCTCAGCCCACGTGCTCAGGACACTACAATGGGCCACCAGGGAGGACACGTCTCTGATTGGGAAACCGCAGGGCAGAGGCCACATAATGAAATGTATAGAGTAGTCGAGGTCCATTCCCCGCCCACCGAGACCCCCTTCCACCCCACTGCAGTGGCAGCATCAAGGCGGCACTTCTTCCCAATGTGTCAGGATCTTCTCAAAGTGATGACAATGAATGGGGCTTTCAAGCCCCTGGTGCCAATGCACAGTGGCCCATACAAATTCCTCACAATGCTTAATTGCTCACGAGAGAATGATGACTTCATTCCTTTATGGCGAAGGATGACGCGTGCATGTGTGTATCAAGTGACCTTAAGGGCGATCCCTTAAGCCTTTCCCATCATATCACACTGGCAGGACAGCTTGTCCCCCAATCACATCATGCTGTTAGGACATCTTGTCCTACAGAGGGTATTCTCAGCATGCTGTAATCACATCCCAGTACATTTCCAAGAAAACTCATTCTAGTGAAAGGCTTTCACTGAAAACCCATATAATTAAAATGCAAAATCAGAGAAATATAATTCAGAGAAATACATTTGATTTAAATTAGGATTAAAAAGTGTGAAAAATAGGGCCAAGATAAGGGATAGAAACAGGGATAAGTTCAAGTTCCCACTCAAACTAAAGGTTTCAGCCAACGTTATGGTAAGGATACAGGTAACAGACAAGTTTCAGGTTAAGATTATGATAAGAAAGGCATGGAAGATGGTGGCCAGTTGATCATAGACATTGGAGCACCCACCTTTTGTTTCTGCTCCAGCATATACCTCACCAATTGCCTTGCATTTGCTGCATTTACGGCCATTGCTTACCTGTCTGCTGTTGGTTGTTTCTCCGCATAGGTGGTTTTTGGCTCTGGATTTATGTGTTGCTTGTCACAGGTATGGATGGCAGCCCTGGGTGGAACTTTAGTCTTGTCTTTTGGATAGAAGCTTAGGTCCTTGGCCACCCAGGTAAATTACTCTTCATTGGACAGGGAGGTGTCTTGGACTCTGTGCGGTTGGTCAGGTTTGCCTTCCCTGAGCGTTCCGCAACAGATCCCGTTACCCTTACCTATTGCCCCATTCATTGGAATTTCTTTTTGTACGTTTTTTTTATTGGTTGTGTCAAAAATTAACTGCAACAGTTAAGCAAACAATAGCCATCCTCAACTACGTCACAGAGAGGTACAGACCTTACAACTTGTATCAAACAGTATTGCAGGAGCATTACACTCAGAGCAGACTTCTTCGTAATCAGGGCATGATTCAGCCATTGTCTGTATCAGAAGTCTCCCTCCTCAGTCGAGGAGTGCAATCAAGTGTCTCCTGGTTGTACAAACTGGGCCAGAAGATACGTCCACACCCTCAAGTCCTCTTCCACCTTGTCATCAAGCCAACATTTTTTCAAGCGTATCTCTTCAGCCACCGCCCACTTAGCCACATCCGCTATCCATCTTTCAACATCGGGACCCATCAAACCCATCCAGGTAATCGCTACTAGCCGTTTTGCCAGGAGCAGCAGTAAATACACAAACTTGAAATCCATTTTGCAGCCCTTTCACCAACAAATGTTACCTAACATGCAAACAACAGGTTCTGTCGTGACTGGCGTCACACGTTCCACTATGGTTAACCAGAATGCATGTACCGCTGGGCAATTCCACATCAAATGTAAAAAAGAAACCACAGGGCCAGGCATCTGGGACAACTACTCAACCTACTAGGGTCCATTTTATGCATAAGCATTAGAGTCACATATGTGCGGTGTCAAAAATTAAAGTGTATGAGTTTAAATCTGGCGTTGCCCAATATGGACTGTACCAGCACACACACCCTTGTCCACTGCGCATCCCCAAGCTGCATCATCAGATCACCTTCCCAGGCCTCCCGAGCAGGAAACGGGACCTGTTCCCAATCCCTCACCATTGCTCTGTACAGTTGGGAGACTAAGTGATGGCACCCACCCAACTCTAACAGTCCCTGGAAAGTGAGCAACATGCATGGGACTGCCGGGAAGATGGACTATATATGCTTAACAATGGCTGCTATAGTGGCATGGTGTATAAATTGCCCAGGCCCTACCTGGAAGAATTCCTGTGCGAATTCAAACGTAATAAACTCCTCATTGGGATTTAGATCTCCCAGCATCCCGCAACCACCCTCCTGACAGGCAGACATGTCTACTGACTCAGCTTGGATCCTGAATGTTCATAAATCCTAAAAGACAAAGCCCCTGGCAAATGGAGCCTTCCCCAATACTACCTTGACTGTCCGTTCCCACAAAGAGGTCATGTGTCGAATGAGATATGGCACTGGCGCTGCTTCCTGACCCCCTGCCATCAGGAGCTGTGGAAGAGAGCCGCCCCCCTCGCCCTGCAACAGAAATTTCTCTCAGTTACCCCCTCCGCAAGCCAGTTAGCTGCGTGTAGAATCTGGGAAGCTAAGAAATATAGCTCCAGACTGGGGACCGCTAGACGCCCCCCCTCTCCTCCAATGGCCGGAACAGGAAATCCCTTGCCACTCTGCTCCTACCCCCTGTCCAGATCAACGTGGTAATGATGGACAGAAATCTCCAAAACACCATGTGAGGAAGAGTATCTAACAAAGGTTGAATAGAATACTGACAACACGGGAGAAACACCAACTTAGAAACTGCCACTCGGCCCATGAGGGAGAGTGGGAGAGCGCTCCAGAAAACGGAAATATTGCCATGGAAATACTAGAAACACCAATGAGCTTCCATGCAAAGGACCCATCCTGCATCTCAAGGGCAGTAACAAGAATGCTGAAGTGTGAACCATACAAGTCTGCACACCAAGCCCTATACATCAGCTTTGGGGATAAAATGCAAGGCCTGTTTCAAGTCAAGGGTTTCTTTCACACTGGCACGTCTATACTGGACACGGGAGGAGTATTTGTCTAGAGAGAGCCATAGATGATTTTCTTCAGCTTTAGGTAAACCACATCGGGAAGGAAGACAATTGTTATTTTCGGAGGTGGAAAGAGGAACAGCCAAGGTTAGGGGCTAAAGTAGATGATCGGCGTTTCACCAGGTTGAAGCGGAGTCAGTTCTTGGCTATCCATAAAATTTCAAAAGCAGAAATACATCCTTTAGCTGATGTTTATCGATGAGGCGAGGAAACTAGAAGATGTAAGACAGTGGCAAAATCTATTTTCTTATTAAATGCTCAAAACAACTTAAATCCCCTTCCGGAGCTGAATGATATTATGTAGATGTAATGGAAGAAATCTTCTAGTTATTCAACTGGGGAACATCATTCAGGCCTTTTGTGTTACCAAATACTTTCACTATCTTAATATGTGTTTTTTTGTAAATTGGGAATGAATTATGAAATGTAAATATGTAAGAATAACAATGCCACAGTACATATCTTGTCTTTACAATGAAATCAAAAGAATGTTAAAAGTATTATCCCTAACATTACATCAACTGTCGTTTTTTCATTTTATTCCAAAACTCCAAATGAATATACATAATGAACAGAAAGAGCAAACATTAATGCATGGTCTCTCTTCCTGTTAATTTGCAGAAAGGGAGGTCAATGTATCATAGCTATGAGACCAGTGATTGCTTCCTTCTTTATAAGGAGTAGAAAGTGATCCTCTTCCCTATGCAGTATAGTAATTAAATTGGAAGCAAGAAGCCAATGCTTTGCCCTCCCTCCTTTCTACTCTAGCAAGTTAGTTACCATAGCACACATGCTCAAACATGGTCAACCGAAGAAATGTAGTGAGGGGGCTGAGACAGAGAATGTCCCCTTAGTAACTAGTTAAAAGCATCGAATGAGCCAAGATGGGAAAGGCCACTCCCTATCCCGCGTAGAGACTCCAGATCACTAAAGATCATAACTTTGCCCCAAGCATTGTCCCCCCATCCAGGCAAGAAATCAGAGATCACAGATTTGCAAACATCTCAGCAGATGGTGACCTATTGCTTAGAGCTCCACTTACAACTAGACACAATATCGAAAAAAAAATATCGAATGGACATAATATCGAGTACAAAATATAGAATGGACAAAATATCGAATGGACATAATATAGTTGTTAATATCGAAATGCAGGTAAGTAATATCGACTGTCAAAATATCGAAGTACATAATATAGGCATTAAAATATATCGAATTTTTAATAATATCGAATTTTTTAAAGTGTTTTGTATGTTAGTATATGTGTTAAAAGTGTATATTAGTTTTTGTAATGTATGTTTATTTTTTTAAATTAATGAATTTTATGTTATTTAATTTTTGCGTAATTTAATTCCGTAGCGGGTTGTGGGTTTATAGGGGAATAGGGTGGGAAGTAATTTAATTATAGTAAATTAAATAGTAATTTTTAGGATTTATTAATTATTTTTAATTTAATTTTGCGTTTTAGTTCTGTAGCGGGATGTGGGTTTATAGGGGAAAACGGTGGGAAGTAATTTAATTGTAATTAAGTAAGAATTTTTTTTTATTGGCATTGATAATTAAATTATTGTTAATTATTAATTATTTTTTATTAATTGGTAATTAATTGTTATTAATTGGTAATTAATTTTTATTAATTGATTCATTGATAATTATGTTAATTGTATTAATTTATTCTTCGTAGTCGGTTGTGGGTTTATAGGGAATAGGGTGGGAAGTAATTTAATTGTAATTAATTAATTATTGAAAATATTTTGTGTATTGATAATTAATTGTCAATTAATTATTAATTGGTATTTTTTTATTATTTATTAATTTTTGGTATTGAAAATTGTTTGTTCATTAATTATTAATAGGTAATTAATTTGTAATAAATTATATTTATTGGTATTTAGAATTAATTATTAAATATTTTGTAATTGGTAATTAATTGTAATTAATTTGTTATTGGTATTGATAATTAATTAATTATTAAAAATATGTTTGTGTATTGATAATTAATTTACTGTTCATTATTAATTGTTTTTTTAATTATTTATTAATTTTGGTATTGAAAATTAATTGTTTGTTAATTAATCATTAATAGGTAATTAATTTTTAATAAATAATATTTATTGGTATTTAGAATTAATTATTAAATATTTTGTAATTGGTAATTAATTTTAATAAATTTTTTATTGGTATTGATAATTAATTTATTTTTATTAAAATATTAAATCATTACTTTCCCTACTGTTGCACTCTCTGGATTGGGAATAGTAATTTTTACCTCTACGCTATCCAATGCTTTCCCTACTGTTGCACTCTCTGGAGTGGGAATAGTAATTTTTACCCCTATGCTATCCAACGCTTTCCCTACTGTTGCACTCTCTGGAGTGGGAATAGTAATTTTATCCTCCCGCTATCCAACGCTTTCCCTACTGTTGCACTCTCTGGAGTGGGAATAGTAATTTTTACCCCTACGCTATCCAACGTTTTCCCTACTGTTGCACTCACTGGAGTGGGAATAGTAATTTTTACCCTCCCGCTATCCAACGCTTTCCCTACTGTTTCACTGTTTGGAGTGGGAATAGTAATTTTTACCCCTACGCTATCCAACGCTTTCCCTACTGTTGCACTCTCTGGAGTGGGAATAGTAATTTTTACCCCTACGCTACCCAACGCTTTCCCTACTGTTGCACTCTCTGGAGTGGGAATAGTAATTTTTACTCTCCCGCTATCCAACGCTTTCCCTACTGTTGCACTCTCTGAAGTGGGAATAGTAATTTTTACCCTCCCGCTATCCAACGCTTTCCCTACTGTTGCACTCACTGAAGTGGTAATAGTAAATGTTACCCTCCCGCTATCCTACGCTAAAAATATTGAATATTTTTATTAATATTACGTTAATATATATATGTATTAAAAAATAAATATGTATGTTTATTTATTTTTTTACTTACATTAATTATTTATTAATTTTAAAGTTATTTAAGTATTTTTAAGTATGTTTTATTTAATTATGTATATTATTTCATTAATTTTACATTACTTTTAAGAAATTTAAAAAAATCGATATTTTGACTAACTATATTTTTTACAACGATATTTTTGATTCGATATTTTTGTACTTACCTGTTTGTAGATAGGGATTCGATATTTTGGCATTCTATATTTTTCCCTCGATATTTTGGCAGGTCGATATTTTCCTCCTCGATATTTTGTCAGTGATCCGGAATAAACATACCAGCAGCAGGCGTTTAAACCAATACACTATGTTACCACGTATACTAACGTAATGGCCCACCCTTGACTAGTATTTGATGTCAAAATACATATTTTTGTAGCATTCATTTAGGATCCAGGCATACCTGTTACGTTATATCTACAGTCTTGTTGCAAAATAAACACATATTTTAGATGTAATATCCTTCTCTTTTTGTGTCAATATGTACATTGTGTATGAAGCATTACAAGCGTTTTTATGATGTGAGCAAAGCCTCTATAGAAGCATAAGCAGTACAATTATTTGTTCAGGTTTGAACCTGCTTTGCGCTATAAATATTTCGGTAGCTCCTACCTGGATTAAAGAACAATACCCTTGAGGTATGCTGCATATTCTTTTGCACAGATGTCCAAGCTCCAAACCTTGCACCTGAAACTCTTCATCTTCGGAACGGCGCACCAAGAGGGGCAAGCCTCCGTATTTCATCCTCAGTATCAGATAGGTTCAGGAGGATCTGTTTCAGCAAACTGGGTGCTGAAATGTATGTCTTGTGAAAATCCATCTTCACCTGAGCCAGACCCAGGACAAACAGAGGGGCCCAGCTCTGTTGCGCGAAGAGCCGTGTCCCCAAGTGGCAGCTGGTAAAAAGAGGGCAGGTTTTGAATGAAGGCCCCGGTCTGCAGGAGCACCTCCGAGGCCCTGTTGCAGGTGAGCTCTGCCGTTAGAGACCCCCCCACCTCATGTGCGCTCCGGACTCGACTGCGAGAGGCCGCTGGCGCTTGCGCAGTGTGGCAACCCCTCTCAGCCAATACAGGCGCTGCTCCAGCAGCGCCAGGATTGGCTTAGCAGGGATACTCGCCGTCCATTAGAAGACCGAGGGCTGCGGCGTTGATCAACCCTCGCTCTCCTAATGCGCAGCCGCCAGCCAGAGCAAACACTAGTGCGCATGACTGGGCTGGTCGGAAAAATTCTCCGACCCAAACCCAACATGCGCATTTGTGAGTTGAGCGCTCCGCTCGACCACCCCCTGGCCTCCTGCAGTGCTGAGTCTGACAATGACATGTTAGTCAGCATGACGCCGGAGTCAACCTGCTGGCTGCCCCGCCCCACCCCCTGCCTGTCTGTCTGTCTGCTAAAACTGTAAATGACTGCCTCCGGTGCCTCGGGAGTCGGACGCGGCCCGGGACTCGGGAGGTAATAATAGGCTATTATTACCGTTCTTTAGGGGCCAGAAATTACTTGTGGGTCAATGCCCCAGCGCCCTAATGGACGCACCGCCACTGAGTACTGCCTCACAGATTTTAAGTTACAAAAACTCCGCAAAGAAAACAACTGAAATAATTTTCATAGAGATGCTATCTCAGAGCATCGATGTAACCACTTGTGCCCATGCTCTGGTTAAACACGTCTGTTTATAACTGCTACATATGAAAATGCTGTTGCACAGGCGGAAATATGCAAGTTATAGTGATCAATGAGGTACAGCAGGGAAACATGGTCCACTCAAGGCTTCGCCACTTGTAGGACATGGCCCCTCCTCACATTCAACGGAGATAAATAGCATACTGCGCTCTGTGCACCTGCGTGTGCACTGCATACTATGTATGCAGCACTAAGTGAATGCCAACTTAGGTTGTTGGGGCTGCTGAGTCAGCAAATGCAGGCCACACATTAACTACGAGTCAGAGTCGACGTGTTTCTCTATTCTTTGAGGTTGCCGGCTTGAATTCTTTGAGCTTAGTTAGTCAGTCATTTATCATGGAAAAAACCCACTGGCATCTAGAAAATGCCATACTAGGGGACCATCATTCTAAATTCATGTGTCAGCATGTGAAGAACCCTTCCGTGCATCAATTACCTACATCACCTCGCTCAGTTTCTCAAGTTGTTTTTCTGGCATACACACTGAAACACCCGCTCATGTGGGTAGGGAACAAAGCAGGCGTTCCTCATATGACCTCACATTACAATTACTTTATTTTAAAATGTAAAAAAAAAAAACTGAGATTAAAAGATGTACATTCTTGTGTGAGGCTAAACACCCCTCCCCCTTCCCAACCCCTGCCTTTCCCAATCGCTCTCATCCCAGAAGAGTGTCTGTGTTGTGTCAACAGTTCCTTCACACTTCGCTCCAGGTAAAATAAACCACCTTCATCAGCTTCTCACGCACACCACACTGGTGAAACCCCACACATCAGCGTGGCAGACATTCCCTGGAAATTCTGGGAGTAATTCCCGGCAGATGTGATGCACCTTACAGCCTAGCTGCCAGGGTCACTGGCCTCCTCACTTCCCCACGGTACAGCGCACGCAGAGGCAGGAAGCTGCCGTCTTGCCAGGATGTGATTCAGTTTCCTGTTTTGAACATCTCGTGCAATCAATAACTTGGCCTTCAGCATCTTACACTGAACCGACCAACCTGCAATACAGCCTCCAAGTGCAAGGCCAGCACACAACTCTTCTATTGTCCGTTTCAAAACATAAGCGCGTTACTGGTTCCAATTTCAAGCTCTTCCGCTCCCCCCTTGTAAAACCGTAAGCACCAGCTGCAACGGGCTGCTTCGCTCTCCAAGAATGAACAAATTCAAGGCCTGTCCGAGGCCAGGAGGGGCGGCTGCTCTTTTCGTTTCTTAGCGGCGATGTTGTGGAATCTCTGCCTTTACAGCTGAGGATGGAACCTTCCGAAAAGGGAAAAGGCCCTTCGTAAGAACCTCAAAACATGGCTCTTTCAATTTGCTCTGGAACAAGGTCATGTTGGGTAAGGTAGGGTGGTGGTAGTTCACTGGCTTTGAATCTATTTATAGGTGAGGACTGTGGGGCTGTAGTTTCTTGGTTTTCCTCCAGCCTGAAGACACGCCCTTGGCCGCAACCATGCGCTTTATGAATCGGATTATTATTATTTTGTGGTTCGGTGGATTACATTTTTTGTACCTTCCGGGAGGTTCTTGACTGAAACTCTCAGGGCCCACGTCCTAAAACTTATTCCACATGCAGGTTTAACTTATATAGAGTAAACGTTGCCTCTATGCTTATACATTCCCGAAACCGAATCGCATCAGAATCTGACCAGCTTTCCATGCATAGATCTGACTTGCAGTTGTCGAAGTTCCACCCGGTGTGCAGATTTTTCTAAAGTGGTGACAACCAACAACCAAGGGTGGGAAAGGGATGAATTGCTACATTTATACGCAATGCCTACGCTTCTCAGTGTAACCTACATGGGCAAGCTTAACCAAAACAATTGAAGTCTCCTTCCACCACAACTGCAACAGTGTTTTTCTTCACCCTGAAATGTCATTCTGTACAAAAGTGGAAGTTGTCAGGAGGATATTCTACAGGTGCAGTATGAGGGTGCCTTCTCATGTGAGAGGGAAGCAGCAAGTGTCACTGAAACAGTACGATGCTCGAATGAAGGCAGGGGGATATCATAGGGCCAGCCAAACTGTTGTGGTTGTATCATGGTGCCAACCTACCCAGAGTTTTGTCTCTCACACACTCGTGCAGGGTGTCAACCTACCTTGGATTTGAGCTATGACCAGACTAGGGCTAGTGTAGTTTCTGTTCAGGCTGTCAATCTTTATTTGCTGTTCCACTTCTTTCCTTGCTCGAGTGGTGATTGTTACTGAAGGCTATATTCCTGCCTTTAAAATGCTGCATGCCTACTACTCATGTCACCAGCTTCCATTCTTGTTCATTTGTCAAACATTTACTCATTTAACAGCCTCTGCTTTGCACATGCTGCCATATATTTCACTGTGTTTTCTCGGATGTCTCGTCTTTTTTCCCAGACATGCATATACCACCTCGCTGTACATCTGGCTAGGCTGGTGCTGTCTAGCAGCCTATATGATTTAGTCCCCCTAGATGTGTGATCCCACCCCAACTGGACTACGTTCACGCAGAACATTCAGGAAGATCTCTACCTATCCAACTCCCAGACTCTCAAAACTTCAGAGAAGGAGACCCAACTGCTGCAATCAATGGAAAATAACACAGGACTTGCAGAGTTCATTATAACCGCCAGCTAATTTTAATTTGCGCACCCATCTCACATAACTTTACCTTCATCATACTGCTAGGTGTTGTGCCCCAAGACTAGATAAGAGCACCTCTCTGGTCACTCATGCATAACATTAAACCGTTTCCTACATAGGATAAAAACAAATACAACATTCTGCCAACCGCCCCCCCCCTCACCCCCCCTATGATGTAGAATCGAATATCATGCTTCAGCACCCCACAACTAGGTATGAAGTGCTACAATACAAAGGCTGCAGCATTTATTAAATTAAGTGTTTGGTAGAGGGCTCAATATAACCTTCTGGGCTTTTCAAAGTATGTGCTTCGACGAGGCAAACATGAGTATTGTTGGACCTCTACTATTCAAGTCCAGGTGGCAAAGATCGAAGCCCCAACCATAGGTTTGCCTGGCTGTGTTAGACTTCTGAGATTATGGGTGTAGATGTTATGCTGTGGAACCCAGGGAAATCTACAGGCCGGCATTAACCACCTTCACTTTAATACAGTGCAATTGTCAGATTCGGCTAAAATTGGGAAGGAGGGTGAGGGAACATCAGGAAGAGACAAAGATAATTTACTAAGAGACCTATTCTTTTTACTGGTCTTTGTCGGGCTTGCAGAATCTGGGCATGCTAGGGGTGGGTGGGTATGTGACTTGTTGTGTTTGTGGGGGTATTCAGAAGAGGTACAGCACATAGGTGGGAATCCGAAGGAGCAATTCCAAGTCCTGCTATCACCCCTTTCTTTGGCTCACCATTTCCAACTCAGCTGTGCTTCTTGGCAGGCCGAATGGTTGGAATTCTGAAAACTTCAGAAAGAAATCACAAGTAGATATTTTCCAGGTCTTGCCTCATCTTTCTCGAATGTCTCTTTATGACACTAACACTAAGGCTGTCGATTTTCTGCATGCGGACAATCACCACAAGTATTGTATTGTATTGTAGTTGCATTTATATATCACTTCACAACTCTGACGAGTTGCAGGACTGCAGCTGCGGATCTTTAGCACAAAGCTACTTCTTGGAAGGAGGTGTGCGTATTTGTCATGGGTCCCTTTTGATGTAATGCGTGACAAGCACAACTGTCCTCTTCCAGTGTGTTTGTCACTGCATCTTCACATGTATTAGAAGGCAAAATAAGTAATACAAGCATTAGTTTCTAGTGCATTAATGAATAAAATGTCCATGAACGCAGTACGGTCTATGGGGGATAGAAATTGGTTTCACATGTGTAAGGCAGAGAAAACTCATATGATGTTACAGCAAACGTGTAGCCGCGCATACGCATGGGTGTAAATTAAAGTGTGAGTATGGGTGCAGTAAACCTCCACATACCAACTCTTTTTAGGGTTGCCCATATCCTAGAATATAAGCCACACTGAAAGGGACCAGAGGAAACTGCTAGGAGGTGAATGGTGCTATTCTTGGGAGGCCCAATCTTGTAATAACTATAGTACGTGATCAATGAAGCCCACCCGGGTGCGTCAGAGAAGCAAAATATAGAAATGGGCATTATAAATGCAGCTATGGTCTAATAATAGGACATATAGGAGCAGCAGAGAGGCAACCCACAGGAAAGGGAAGTGCATAACCAACCATGGTCTATGATCTGAGGGTCCATACAGAGGCAGCAGAGGAGCAGCCCATAAGAAAGGGGATAATACAACCATCCATGCTATATGCTCTGGGAAGAACACCTAGGACCAGCTTAAAAGCAAGTCATAGGAACGGATAAAATACGAGTCTTAGTCAGTGCTCAGAGGAGTTTACAGAGGAGCGTCTGAAGAGCAGCCCATACAAATGGGAATTCTGAAACTAGTCAAGGTAAACGCTCTGTCAATTTGCACTCAAAAGCAGCACAGGTGCAACCTTAATACAAGGGGCAAAAGTATATGTTCTGAAGAGTTCCGAATGCAGCAGCAGGGAGCTGGCATTATACTGCCAGCCATAGTATCTGCTCTGAGATGTCCACCCAGGAGACGCAGGGGAGCAGCTCCCGTTACACACAGAACTAGTCAAAGTGTATGCTCTGAGTCCACCCATGAGTATGGCGAATGCAAAAGGGAGGAATGGACAACTATACAAAGAGCTATAGCAGATGCTTTCAGAAGTCCATCCAAGAGCAACCAGAAGCAACACTTAAAATGGTATTATAGTAGCCACCATAGAATAGCTCTGAGGGGCTCATCCAATAGGGGCAGGGAGCATCCTCCAGGAATGGGCATTCTACAACTGGCCCTTGCATTCTAGCATCAAGCCTGTGTAAAAAGGGAGCATGCCTTATGAGGGTACAGCTTTGAAATTCGCTGACTGTAGTATAGGGCAAAGACTTAAGGAAGGAAACCATAAAAACCATAGTTTATCCCTGCAATTTTCTAAGGGTTTTGTGAGTTAGTTAAAAGTGAGAAATCCTGGCGCAGATTTGCAACATTTTTCTGACTCAATCCATCACTGTCTAACATCATGCTAATAAGCAATGAACTAATTCCAGGATTTGAATCGAGAATTTAACAAAATGGCATCATGCTTCTTTCTGGCAGCAGTAGGTGGTACTGGGAAAGCAGAAGCAATTCTGATTCTCTATCGATAATGGAAATAATAGTAGGTGCAAGCTGCTATCCTATGCCAGGGTGACATCACTCCGACAGATTGACATCTTCCTGGAAATCATCAAAGGAGAAATTCCTGCAATGGGTCAGGCTCCTTCATAGACCAGGTGCCCCTACGCGAGTGGGCACACAAACTTGCCTAGACTATACCATTTTTTTTAACTCAAAACTATTTAACATTACAGATTTGCCTTTCATGGATACTATTTCTCAGCAAATTCTTGTCACCTCCCTTCCAAAAACTCAGTTTTATTCAATTTTGAATTTCAGTGTAGTAGTTGAGCTTTTCACCATTTTATAAATGTAATTTATGGGAGTGGGGGGGGGGGACTGTTGCAGAACCACCATACACGCAGTACTCCGAAAAGAGAATAATGTAATCTTTTAATTAACTAGACTAGATCCATTATCACGGACACAATGACAGACCACACAACTGAAAATTAGCAATATATCCATTCAAAGATCCATCACATGGCACATATACAACGTTTGCCATGTTTAAATAGAGACTGATTAATTAACATTGATTTCTTCGAAATTTTTGCCTAACATTTCATGAACCTGTTCAGCCTCCAAGTCATTCCATAGCACATTGCCAGGGTTATAGGCGTTTGCAGCTGATGGATGGAGACGCCGTGTGCAGCTGAGCTTGCGGGGACGGTGGAACTGGATGCCTAGACGTCACATTCTCCTCATTAGCAGCAGAAGCAGAGAAGGTGCAGTCTACGCGGACCTCAGGAGGTCTCCATTAGCACCTGACTGACAGAAACACAGCTGGTAGGAAGGGAAGGTATGTATTTGAAATCTTTTGATGATACTTTCCAGTAAATTGGCTGTTTCACGGATTACGTGGAAAATAAACTTGGAAGAGAACATAAAAACGAAATCTGAATTAATGAAAGGAACTTTAAGAAAAGTTGACTCCAAAGACCATTATATAACTTCATCAAGCAACGAAAATGCAACTTTAGAGGGAAACTACAGTCAAGATAACATTTTCTTTTTCTAGAAACAAAATGTAGGAAATAAGAATCAGCTGATCGCCTACCAAAATATAGTCACCTTTGGTATGAATGATCCGAAATTTTAATTTTAATATAGGGTGAATGCTTGAATCCAAAAGCTAGAACTCATTTAACTGTCACATACTTCATCTCCAGAAGTGGGGGTGAAGCCAGTGCTTAATTTGAGCCAGTGTTTTCTGGTGCTCAGCACCGTCACTTAATCATCAACACCGGCGCTTATAGCGCAAACTTGACCCATTCATTTTAGTAGGCACGGGGAGATTAAGTGATTTACCCAGAATCACAGGATGTTGAGCCAACACAGAGGCTCGAACCTGGATCAACAGCTCTGAGGTCGGCAGCTCTGGTCATTATACCACATCCTCTCCCCACTTGTAGGGTTTCATGGTTAGCAGGTGGTTCTGTTTTAGATGGCTCTAACAGGAGAAATGGGCAGGTGCAAGCTGCCTCTTGAGGAGAGCTCCGGCACTTGTGTTTTTTTTTTTTTACAAATGAACCACTGGGTGAAGCAGTAAAGGAATCGAGCTACATCAATGGAGAAACTGTGGAAATATTATTTCTAGTTAAAGAGCTTCCCACTTCTGATTTTGTTTGCACCGTGTGAAAATAGAAGTCTCAATGCTCACTGTAACTATTCTCAGAGTGCAGGCACATTTCGACTATCATATTAGAGGTTATGGTGTGCTTCGATACGATTAAACGTGTTAATCACGGTGGGCCAGAAACTACTTTAAATCATGCCATTTCCACCCAAGAATCTAGATTTTCTCAATACAATTGTGAGACCTCTCGGCACCCGCAGATACCTTGAATGCCCGATGAGCATCACAGCTTTTGGGGAGCTGTATAGATCTGCGCTTCCCAAATCTTTTAGGACCACAAACCACTTGCACTGATTTATCTATTTCTTTTCGTATATTTATACAGACTACTTCAATACTCATGGGAATACTGAACTCATATGATGACAGAGGTGTGGATTCACAAGGGGTCAAAGGAATACATGAGGAAAGACCTCAAATGCTGCAGTATTGGGTAATATTAAGGATTCTACTGGCTGGGTTAAACTGCTGAAACAAGCCCAAATGTGTGGGGGTGGGTGTGAGCGTTAGGTACCTACAAAAGGGCCCCAAGGGTGTTCTGATCATGACAGCTTAGCTTAGTTGTAGAACAATTATGGCACGCCCTGAATGACCTAGGCTTCTAATTTGCATGCCCTCTCAAACAAAACAAAGGGAGTACATTAGATTGGATTCTGATCCACCATATCTCAATAGTCTAGGTGTCACCAACAAACTAGCGGATTGCAAAATACCCAAGGAAAGTAAGATCAAGACACTTTTAATGACAAAATATACAGCACCAGAAGATTAAGAATCTAAATTAATATTTCCGAATACTGCTTAAAAACCCTGAACCATGCTCCAAGATGAATCACTTGAATAAATTACTACATTTTAAAATATACTGAAATCATGCTTGGATTAATTCATCCTCAAAATAAAAAACTAAGCTATGATACAAAATCAAGTATTGATTTCAAGGAAATGCAATGCAAATCAAGAGAACACGCGACAGTGTGGCAAAACACATCAAATAAAATATGAGCAAACTCAAATTAGGTGTGAGAAATACAGCAATAGCAGAAGTAAATCATTATTTTGTAGTACAAAACAGAAAGCTCTAACAAAGGTATTCAAAATCTTTAAAGATTTGTAAGCTTAAGAAATTGCCCAAACAAACACACAAATCTAGGGAATGGTGCATAAGGCTACAGATTTCTTTAAAGAAAAATAATACACAAAATACAAGCCTCGGAGCACTATTCAACAGTTGAGAGAATGAGCTTTGCCAGGAATTGCAAAGAGTAATAAACACAAACAGGGTACAAAACTGGCATTCTTATTTAGCGATATGGTACTGGTAGAAGCCTCAAGCCCAGCTTTCCACTTGACCAAACTGTGTGATCCTAAGCAATTTTATTTTCCACTTTGCCTCTTTTTTTCTTCATTATGGCATATACGAGGACCTTAAAATACATGAGTTCAGAATGTGCGTTGTACAAAACCTTCTCCTGTATTTGATTATAATTTTGTTCCACGTATATTAGCAACCTAGGCCACCCAGAGAGTTCACGATGTAGTGAGCCATCTGGCCACTGCAATACATTGTATTCCACTTCAGCCTTCCGGTCCGGGCTCGGACTGGAGGGAATAAATAAAGGTGCGACAATCGCTCGGGGTTGTCTGCACGTACCCAGTATTGGTGGTGTGTCTCGTCACTTTAAGCTCCCCATAGTGTAGGCCTGTGGCCCCCAGTAATAGCCCCTCTAAACTGGATGTGGTGTTTATGAAACGCCAGGGCACATAGCCTGCACGCAAAGATTGCAGTGTCCAGCTTATCATAATAGAACGTAATTGGGATTGCTCGTATTGTAACAAGGCCAGATCTTGTTCTAATATGTCGATTGCCGAAGACACAATGTTGCCTAAGGAGTAAATCCTGGAGGTCAAAGTTGTTAACCCATTGTCCACTACAGCTAATGCCTTCTCCAAGTTAATACGGTCTATTTCCCGTATTCTTTCTGCGGCCTCCTGTTGGGATATTTTCCAGTTTTCATTATAATAGGCATAAATGCCAGCATATACGAAACGTTTCTGACGTGTTTTCCTTGGGCCTAGCAGGAAATCCCTAAGGTCTACATCAGGTGTGAGTAAGGTCAAGTGATGTTTTACTTCTGTGAGTGTTGAGGTCACTAGCCAATCAAGGCACAACTTCCCAACACTATAGGATGTCACCACCCCTGGGTGTTGTCTCTGTACATAGCGTGCATCTGGCCTACTGATACTAAACCCCTCGGCTATACCTAGGAATCTCTGTTGACCTGTGTTTGTGTCAATGGGCCAAATCAGCCATTCTGTCCAATTGGGATCTGACCTGTTGTACTGGAGAATGTCATCTAATCCTACCCCATGTGTAGTTGAATTCTGCCCCCACCCATCTGTAATGGTGCTGGAAACCCAGGTGTGTTCATTTCCTTGTTCTTGGCTAGTCCAAGACAGGATGTCTGTTGCACAGTGTCATTTAGAAATATCATCTGCTGTGGAATGAGGCATGCTCTAAAAAGCGCTTCTGTTCCCTGGACCTGCCAGCCCCTAGAACCCCAGATTGATTTTAAATCTATAGTGTCCTTCCATAGGTCGAAACCCTGTGTAGACAACTGGGCCATAAAGGAAGCAGAGTAAATCTGTTTGGTGTTAGTCAACATAATTTTCAGTGCTGATGTTGTTGCCACTTGTAATAAAATGACTTAGGGTCAGATGTGTTGAACCCTGTAAAGTATGTGAATTTCTGCGCAAAAGTTTGAGAACTACCTTTTGGAGGTGTTGGGCAGTGTTCCCACTGGTGGTATTCAAAAACATCTCTAGGTGTTATAGATTTGTGCAAGAAATGATGACCATAATGTTGGTAACAGTACAATGTATCATAGTCTGAAGTACCTTCTAACATTTCATTGTTCGGAAATGCTGCCGTTTTTTCTAAATCAGACATCATATTGTTTACAGTTTCAGTGTCCCAATCATCAGACAGTGTACTGGAGGTAATGATATCACTTAAAGAAATTTTAAATACATGTTTAAGCTTTAAAAGTTCAGTCGGACCGAATATATCGAAATCAATATTGTCCCATACTATACCGTCCGGTATAGGAACTGCTGTGATGTTCACTGAAGACAAGCCTCTTGGTTCACGATGTGAAGACTGGTGTGGCTTTAAAATCAAATTGACTCTTTGGGCTGTAGAGGTCTGCTGGAGATATCGTCCATTAATAAGCATACTAAAAGTTATTGTTAAACCTAGCCAGAAAAGAAAAAATAGAATCCCAGTGATATACCATAGTTCTATCCAAGGTGACACCAGGTAAGTCTTTCTAAAAAAGTGCAAAAAGTCAATGAGTTTCTGTTTGTGTGATTTTTGGGCTGGCGTCGTTTCCGGCTCGCTTGGATCCAGTGAAAACGTATCAAAGTTCATGAAGTAGCCAGAAGCAGTTCGATCAATTGTTGGAATTGCATCGGGATTTGTTGAAATCGGATTTTGCTCTTGACGAGGAATGTTGACGTAGACGTCTGTAGTCAGTCTGATTGCAACTTGGTTAAGTTGATTTTCTTCTTGAAGTTGAACTTCTTGTTGAAGTGGAACGAGTTCCATAGCATTGTTGCTTAGTCCTTCATTCCGTACAGGTGGCTCTTCAAACGTGAGGAGTCTTTCTGTTTGAACTTCTTGGATTGTAGCGAGAGGAGGGCGTCTGCTACTGTGGAGTCCACGAGGCCTACTGTTTAGTATCGGCCACATAGTGTGGTTTGATTAAGTCGATTGAGACAAATCTTTTCTCCTTTTTCCCGGCAAGAGGCGGCAGAAGTACAGTTCTTGTGCCTTGGATTGCTAGGACCGGTACAGCTGTTCATTAGGATGGTCCAAATTCTTTCTTGTCTGCAATCTTCTCTCTGACCAGATCCCCAACTTTTGGGATCCAGACAGGTCTTGCCGTTACTGTCTTAACTTCCTCAGTGGCGGTCTGTTTTAAGTGGACGTTGCTTTGTTGTGTCCTGGATTCATTTAGATCCTGTAAAACATCCAAACGATCATGGATATCAAATGGTTTTTCATCCGCCATTGCGCCTTCACAATCAAGATCAGGTACCCACATTCTTGTCCCAAATAGGACCTCGTAAGGAGTGACACCCCCTAGAGAGCTTATTGGCTGGTTGTTAATTGCTCTTTGGACCCCATAAAGGTGACTGACCCAAATACCGCCCTTGCCTTATACCCAAGCTGTTAAAGCATGCTTTAAGTCACGGTTTTTCCTCTACACAACAGAATTTCCCTCAGGATGGTACGGAGAGGAGTACCGCAATGCTACGCCCATTCCTTCCATGGCCTCTTTGTAAGCCCTAGAGCTAAACGCCGGGCCACGGTCAGAATGTAACGTGCCAACTGCGTGTGTGCCGATAAAGACTCGCAAATCTTTTATAACAGTTCGAGCGTCAGCCGAGCGCTGAGGCCAGACCCATAGGAATCTAGAGCAGGAATCCACTGCAACCATGATATATTTCTTGGCCCCATCCGATTGTAGGGGTCCGCAGTGGTCCAAATACACACATGCGAGTGGTTTGTCTGATTTTAGTAATGGTGTCTGTGCTGGTCGTGTTACGGTGGAGCCTTTCATCTGCTGGCAGATGTCGCACTTTAAGACATAGTCTTTGGTCTGCTTTGTTAACCCTGGCCACCAGTAGCGCTGTTTCAGTAAAGAAATAGTCGCTGTAACGCCTGTATGCGCAGAACCCAAACCCTCGTGTGCTGCTAGAATTAAGCCTTGCCTACGATCCATATTTGGTATTACTCTATCCCCCACTCCAGGAATCTGAGCATATGGAATGTTTTGTGCATCTAACTTGTAGGAGTACTTGAGTGGAAATTTTTTAGGTACTGCTGTGCTGCCTTTGCGTTAAGCATTGACAGCTACCAAAATCTCGCCGTCTAGTCTCGTTTTTGAACGAGTGATTGCAGTTACGGCTGCTGTGCATACAGCCCCCTTTGCGGCTTCATCAGCCAATGAATTCCCTTCAACGTGAACGCCATCACGCTGATGACTCAGTGTATGTATCACGTGAGCCCTTGGTAGTTCGTTTCTCAACTCCACTACCTGTTCCCATAGCATTTTATGCATAATTGTGCCACCTTTTGCATCTTTAAACCCATTTTGTTCCCAATGATGTAAATATTCATTGTACGACTGTACACAGTAAAAGTTATCACACACAATAGTGTGGGGAATTCGTGTTCCGTATTTACGAGTGCCAGTATTAGTGCTTTTAATTCTGCCAACTGGGCCGTGCAGTCTCCTAGAGATAGCGTTTTAGTGCAACTTGGATGGAACTTTCCATCGCGCATGCGACCTTTAACGATTGAACACGCTGCGCTGTAAGCTTGCTTACTCCCTATGGCCGGTTGAGCAGATCCATCAGTGTAAATAATGTATTCATACTGATCTAGAGGCAAAATCTCATTTGGTAGAGGATATTCTTGTTCGTATTGCAGAAATGCTTGTGTTTTTAAATTTGGATCAAATCTGTATTCAACATCCGTTGCAGTAAGAGAATTAGCCATTGTATCCATCTGGGATGTTAGGCTTTCACATTTGGAATGCTAGCCTTTGTAACAGCATCTGAGGCTGGTACTGGGGTCACGACTATTATGCGCTTTCCCTGAGCCAGAGCTCTTTCTCTTGCTACAGCGGTCTGCACTGCTGTCAGGATTTTTTCTGTTGAAGTGAAACGCATCTCTGCGTTTGTGTACAGGTGTGATTTGTATGCGATTGGTACTGTTTCGCCTTCATTGAAAGTTAAGTAAGTGTACCCGCATTGATCCGCTATTACTCGGATCACTAAGTTGCGTACGTTTATGCGTGTCTGTAAATGTTTTGAAGCTATCATGTCTTCCTGTAGTGAACGTAGGATGTTTGTATGTTCCTATGTCCATTGTCTGACTGAAAAATCAGGTTTTATTAAGTCGTAGAAAGGTTTTACTCTTTCTGCGTAATCCAAAATGTATGTTTGACCAAAATTTAGAAATCCCAGAATTGATTGTAAATTCTTTAATGATTTTGGAGGTTGGAGCAGAGCACACTTTTCTAAAAAGTTAGTTGCTAGGCTTTTTCCTTCACTTGACAGCTCATACCCTAAAAACAGGACATTGAGATGGGCAATTTTTGATTTTTTGAAATTAAATTTATAGCCCTCAGAGGCGAATCACATAATAATGGTGCTCACCCTGGTCAAGTGCCTCGGTAAGTCATCGTCCGTCAGATAAATATCATCCACATAGGACAATGCTTCTTCATCCAAATTTTGGAGTAACTCTGTTACCCTTGCTGAAAACAACCCCGGGCTATTCTTATACCCTTGGGGGAGTCGACAAAATTGCTGTTGTGACCCTAGCGCTGAGAATGCGGTCAAATACCTGCTTTCAGGCGCTATATTTTGGCAGAAAAATCCACTTGAGATATCAAGTGTAGTTTTGTATTTTTTCCGCACAATGTTATTCATTAGTGCGGCACTGTGTGCATTTTGAACTGCAAATGTCTTTGTGCAGGTGTTTAAATGTCTGTAATCTAAAACTAAACGATATGTGTTGTCAGGTTTTGATACGGGGAACAAAGGATTGTTCATTGGTGAGGAGCAATTTTCTATCACACCCTGGTATTCTAGTTGATCTAGGATCTCCCTGACTTGTTTTTTAGCTTCCTGCTTTATAGGGTATTGCCTTTGAGCATTTGGGGAAACTTTTAACGGGATCACGTGGCGAGTTGAATCCTCATCCCAACCAGCATGATTTTTGTACAATGCCGGAGCTAGGGCAACCGCCCACTCTTGCGCATATGCATGTTTTAAATGTATGGGAACGAGGTCGGAAAATGCTGGGAAAATTACCTTTTCTCCCTTAGGGCACTCCATGACAAATGCTGGCGGCCAGTCTTGTTCTGCTAATAGGATGTCATATCCAGATGACAGATTTTTCCAAAATAGACCTTTAACTTTCCTGGGCTTGTCCCCCTCCATCCGGAGTGTTATCTCATGTAACTTATGTGGGACACTTACCCGAGTATCAGGTGTTTCCACCGTGATATACTCACTCAACTCCGCTGTCAGCAGAAATTCCTTCAGGTTCTGACGAGCTATTGTTACTTCTGCCGCGCTGTCTAGCATCGTCAGAGCCCATTCCCCATTCAGAAGCTGTGTCCTCAGAATTCTGGGCATGTCTGATCTTAAGACCTGCTACCTTCTTCTTTTTGAACTGAGGTTTTAGTTTATCTTCTTTTTTAGGAGCGTAGTCCGCAGCGCGTTGCGTGTCTCTGGACTTTGTACGCTCCTCTTGTCTGTGTTCTGACCGTCCTTCCCTCTCGGAGTTTTTTGATGAACCCTGAAAGGAACGAGAGGAACGTGTATCAGTATCCTGATACCTGTCATGTTTTTTTAATATTATCCCTATTCCTGAAGTTATACCTCCTTTAGAGGGCTCCTGTTGAGGAGACCTACCTCTGGATTGAGATCTGCTGTCTTTAGACTTTTGTTGTTTTTTATTTTCCCACTTCTTTTTAGAAGAATAGGTGTCTGCTTTGTAGTGTCCTTTTCAGGACTGCCCACCAGTTGTGGTTTTAATGCTTTCCCTCCTAGACTGTCTCTGCCTAGTTCTGCATATGCAGTTTCAATTATTTTGGGTAGTTCGTGTGGTTGATCTACTGGACTGAACTCCCTTAGGCGTTGGCGGATCGCCACTGAAGCTGCTTCCCCCATAATGTTAGCTAGTATTATGGCTGATACCTGTTCGTAGTTACCTAGTAACTTCATCCCTAAGTTAAGGGCAGGCTCTGCTCCGTACTCATTTTGTATGTGTCTCAATACGTCAGGTACTACTGCTAATGACGGGATACCATGTGTTCTGGTGTATATGGCACCAAAGACTGTACCCCAAGAGGTGCAGTCCTCTATTTGTGGTGTGATCCCCATGGGCAAGCAGATTGTTAGTATTCTGTGTTTATCACAGGTGGTAGTATTCGGGAATACCGCCTCAAGCTGAGTTATTTTCTGAGCTATCCAGAATGGTATTTGTTCGCATTTTGCGGGCATTTTGCCCATTACCGCGTGTAATGTTTGAGGAGTAATTTTATTTCCTGTACCCTGAGCTGGAGTACCAGTTGCTGCACCTGGTGCAGGTTGGATTGTTAAAGTCCTCATGACAAATTGTGTCAGGTTTCTGTAGATTTTAATTAAATTTGTGTGTTGTACTAGTAAGTCTGGCTGTGGCATTGTGCCAATGTCAGGATGCGGTGTGTAAGCCGCTAGTATTGGCCATGTGGCCCCGTCTCCTCCGAGCAGGCCTAATCTTACTCCTCCTCGTACGTGTGGTAAGGCGCCATTAAACCAGTAATGATGTTCCTGGTAAGTGAGTGGAATCTCTATGTCCTCAAACGGACCATATTCCCGTGGTGCATTTCCTTCTATATAGTAGTGAAATGTCTTTGTTATTGCATTTGTGCTGGGAGTGTAACCCATGAATAGAATACCTCTGTTTTATTTGATTCGTGTGCCTCAATCACGAAAACTACAATGCCTCCCTTAGCTTGTAAACCATTTTCTAATAGTCTTATGGTGACTGTCCTTCTGAATTTTGGTGCAATCTGTATTGCATCCTCAGGATAATCTTCATCTGACGTGGGTAGTGGCATTCGTATTGGATCCAAGACCGCGGTATCCATTGTGAATAGAACCAGACTAGTGTTTCAAAGAAACTATGATAAGGTTTTTAGGCACAATTTTAGGAACACTATGTCCTTTCAAGCTTGAATAACCAACAGCCAATAAATAGTATTTTAGTACAACTCAGCTGCAGCGGATTTTGTGCCCACCCACTTCAGACGTCTCTGGGGTTTTGTGAGTAGGTTCTCTGAGAATAGCACAACTGAACTACTCAGATTCTACTGTTAAATAAGTACCCAACCAACGTTGGTGGCGCCATGTCGTGTAGTTCCTATAGTACCCCTGCAGGACCTGCGCGTTTGGATAACATAAACTGTGGGCTTGGTGGCAGACTGGCTCTGTGCACCCCCACCGCGTATGTTAGCCGGATTTGCATTAGCTAGCTCACAGTGCCACTAGAATCTCCTCTTATCAGGGAGAGATTAGTTTCTGGCAACCTTAGATCATGACAACCCTGATCCCTCAGAATCGTGGAAACAATGTACTACTTTTCGCTCAGTCACTCGTGCTTACTTATTCGGTTTGTCTCAGAGAGTTACACAGAATAAACAGTCTGGGCGTTTCAATAAGTATTTATTGAACAGTTGTTATTCTAGTGTAAAATATATGTGCTGCAGCAACCAGCAGACAATAGCAGAGATATATTATCAGCAGTACGATAAAAGTGAAAGGATAGTACAGTTCTATCATATTGCAATAATAATGGTTATATACATGAATATATAAAATGCATTATAAAAGTGCATGTACTCCTACGATGCCTAACTAGATTTATCTATGTGTACCTAGCATGTGTGTAGGTCTAAAAACCTAAGAGCCAAGAATCCTTCTAGGATTTAGTCGAACCCCATTACCTGAATAAGAGAGTGTGTGGGACCCCGTCCTGGTCTCGAGTTGGACACCCCGCAAGGGCTGTGTTAGACCGCTGTCAGCTGGAGCGACTGCATGCAGGAGCCTCAGCTTCTCTGGTCAGTGTGTCAGCATGGAAGTCTCGGTTCCCTCTATCTTACCGTGGCAAGATGTGGTGTATTTATACCCTAAAGTGTCTCGTCCCTCAGTATGGTTTGTATTGGTCTTTGTTAGACATGAGGAAGACGTCAGGGGTGAACTTTGTAAATACATATTATGCGGGAGATGTAGCTGGTGAATGCTCATGCATAATCTATGAGTACATTGTAGGCCTGTTTTTGGGAAAGACCTTGCAGTGTTCTAACCACAGACTAGATAACGTTCAACCCTCAGAGTTCGTTGTGTACTGTAGGGAACTAATGTAGGTGAAAGATCATGCCTATATTAGGGCATAGGAAATCATGACTATAATAGGGCATATACAATTATGATCATAATAGGGCATATAAGAGTATGACCATAATAGGGCATGTACGAGTATGACCATATACGGCATATATGAACGTGTCTATATTAGGGCCTCTATACGAAACAGGCCGCTAAGAGGGGACAATCATAGCCTGGAGGCGCGAACAGCAAACCTAGAGAAAGGGGAACTCCCAGACAACCAACCAGTGAGCTGCGCATGAGATAATGTCTGTCCAGGCCGGAGATGGTGCAGGTGGTGGCGCAGGAGATGGTGCAGGTGGTGGCGCAGGAGGTGGAGCAGGAGGGCGTGCATGAGGAACAGTGGAACACCATTCCCACTCCGCACTAGCTGCCCTACCCCCGTTCAGTCAGCTAGCGGACCCGGCCACGGCTGCACCACAATGGAAGAAGTGGATCAGACGCCTGGAAAATTACTTTCTGGCAGCACGTGAGAGAAATGGGGCGGTTAAGCGGTCGACAATGCTTCACATGTGTGGAGATGAACTGTATGAGCTGTTCCAGGACCTGCCCAACAAAGGGGGCCAGAATGACTATTAGGCAGCAATAGCAGCGCTCAACCGCCATTTCGACCCACAACTGAACCCCGATTTTGAACACTTCAAGCTGCGACAGGCGAAGCAACAGGAAGGAGAGACCGTAGACATGTTTTTTGCACGACTCTGCAGATTGGCGAGCTTATGCACAGGCATCGACAAACACTTTGAAATGAAGGCCAAACTCATACAAGGCTGTAGGTCGTCTGACCTGAGGAAGCTCATCCTACGCTAACCCGGCATCACGTTGGATGACATACTAATACTGGGAAGGTCACACAAGCTAGCAGATGTCAGAGCAGGTGAGATGGAGTTGGCACTGGCACGACGCTCGTCAGGGGCACCGCGAACACACCCCGTCACCCTCAAGGAGGAGAGAGTGGAAGCCATACAGAAAGGGGCCGGACGAGGGAGAAGCAGCATGACCACTCGCCCGGGACGGTGGGGGTGCAGCAACTGTGGAATGGAGAGTCACCCGCCGAGGGGTTGCCCTGCCTACGGCAAGTCGTGTCTGAAATGTGGAAAGGTAGGCCATTCTGTCAAAGTGTGCCAGAGTGCCGCGAGGGAATCCAACACAGGAGGACGAGGCAAAAGGTTTGGACAGGTCAAGCAGGTGACACGAGGGGCCGAGACGCCGGAGAACCTGGACACCCTGTGCCAACAGATGCACGTCATGGACGAAGAGGACGACGACGAGGCGTTCATCACATCCTTCACAGGGCGAACCGACCAAAAGAAGAGGCCCCCGCCAATGTGCCAGATACAAACCGGTGACAGCCAGGTGACTGCACTCATACATACGGAGGTGTCGGCCAACGTCCTGGATGCCGAACACTATCGTCAGCTAAGCCCCCGCCCAAGATTGATGGCTACGAAGGCGAAGATATTTACGTATGGGGGCAATACGCCGATTCCTCTGCAGGGAGTAATTGAAGTGGACGTCGTGCATGGCAAGATCTCGGCACGGACGAAGTTCCACGTAACACAGGACAGTGCAGGAACGTTACTCGGCTGTCATTTGGCGGAGGACCTGGGTTGGTGATGTTTGCGCGACAAGTCCACCAGTCTCATGCAGCAGAAAGCATGGCAGAGTTTCCGGAACTCTTCGAGGGGCTGGGGTGCCTCAAAGGTATGAAGGTCAAGTTGCACATAGATCGATCAGTCAAACCGATGGCGTTACCTCATAAGAGAGTGCCATTTCATCTGCGACCTCTCGTGGAGACGGAACTTGACAAACTCGAGAAAGCAGGTGTCATTGAGAGGGTGTCGGAGCCGACGCCATGGGTGTCTCGGTTTGTGATCACTCCCAAACCCAAGCAGCCAGGAGCGATCCGGTTGTGTGTGGATATGCGGCTGCCCAACAAGGCGATAAGTAGGGAGAGACATATCCCACCTACCATCGATGAAATTGTCGCTGACTACAACGGGGCAAAATGGTTCTCGAAGGTGGACCTCAATTCCGGGTACCACCAATTGATGTTGGATGAAGCCAGCCGATACATCAAGACCTTCTCTACCCATGTGGGGCTGAGGAGGTTCAAGAGTTTGAGCTTCGGAGTATCATCAGCAGCCGAGGTATTCCAGGATGCGATCCGTGAGGCCATATCAGGCTTGATAGGAGTCATAAATGTCAGCGACGATGTGCTAATCTTCTCGCAAACTCTGGAAGAACACCATGAGCAGGTCAGAGCGACGCAGAGGAGGTTGGTGGAACAAGGTTTAACAATACACAGAGACAAGTGTGAGTTCTATACGAATGAGGTGGAGTTTTTTGGATACAAGTTCTCCAAGGACAGTCTACAGTTGGACCCAGCCAAGGTCGAAGCCATCCGTGCTGCCACCATTCCCCAGAACCCGACAGAAATGCAAAGCTTTCTGGGGATGGCAAACTATTGAGGAAGATTTATTCCACATCTGGCAACTATCTCGGAGCCCATGAGGGTGCTCACTAAGAAGGACACCAAATGGGTGTGGACGAGTGCAACATCTCACGCCTTTCAAGAGGTGAAAAATGCTCTCCTGAAGGGAGCAACGGTGACTTACTTCAAGTCTGGGAGCCCCAGGGAGCTCATAGTGGATTTCAGCCCAGTCGGATTAGGAGCAGTACTCCTGCAACAAACCGAACAACAGGAATGGGTGACCATTGCCTATGCGAGCAAGGCACTGACGGCCATGGAAACTAGATATACGCAGATTGAAAGAGAGGCACTGGCGATCAGATGGGCATGCCAACACTTCGATATATACCTCTGTGGGCATACGTTTCGAGTGGTCACCGATCACAAGCCGTTAGTGCCACTGTTCGGAGGGACGGCGAGGAATGGCCCTCCCTGAATTGAAAGGTGGGCAGTCCAGCTCCAACATTATGACTTTGAGGTGGTCTATAGGCCTGTAACAAACAAACCGGCCGACTATCTGTCGCGTCACCCCATGGATGCAGACCCCCGGTGTCAGCGTGAGGTTGATGGAGGAGTGGAGAGTTTTGTGAAGATGATCACGGAGCTGCCCAAGGGTGCCATCGTTGGCCGAGCTGGTGGGGGCCACCTAAGAGGATGACTGTTTGACCGCAGTTGGCGCTGCGTCAGCATCACTGGAGGAACTTCTTGGACGGGGTGAAGAGGTTAACTGATGACGAAAGAGGCGAGAACAAAATTGTGGAGGTGCCGAGATGAGATCAGTGAAAACGAGGAAGGGTTAGTGTTGATAGGAACACAGATCGTGGTACCCCAGAAACTATGGAGGAGGTCAGCAAAACTAGCATACCAAGGACACTAAGGAATAGCCAAAACAAAAGCAAGGTTGCGAGTCAAGGTATGGTTCCCTAGGGTAGACTGGATGATTGAGGAGCTTGTGAGAGGGTGCCACTCATGCCTGATCACGGGAGGCGAAACTCCAGTTCCACCAATAATAACCGAAGCGCCCAGCACCAGACCCTGGTGTTCCATAAGAATGGATTTTGGAAAGTTTCCTGATGGGCGTGTAACGTTGGGAATGATAGACAGCCACTCGAAGCTTCCGATAGTGGAGGTAGTGCAATCCACAGATTTTGAGTGCATCAAGCCGGTGATGGAGAAAAAGTTTGGTATGCTAGGGCTACCGGAGGAGATCCGAACAGATAATGGTCCGCTCTTCCATGGAATGGAGTTTTGAGAGTACTTTCACCATCGTAATGTCAGGCACAGGAGAGTGACTCCCAGTTGCCTCAAGCCATGGGGAGGTTGAAAGGTTCATGCAAACTCTCAATAAGACACTGAGGATTGACGTGGACCAGCAAGTAGAGCTGGAGGGATGTCTGCATCAGTTCCTAAGGGCGTATCGGCAAACACCCCATAGCACAACTGGATGCTCGCCAAGTGAGCTCATGATGAGGAGAGCGGTTAGAGACATCGTTCCAGTGAGTGAACAGTGGACGCCGGGAACGACAGATAGAGAAATGGCCCAAGCCCAGAGAAGAAGGAACAATGACAGAGCCAGTCAGCAACGAAGAGCGAATGAAGTGGAACTTGGTGTAGGAGACCAGGTGGTCGTGAGAGACAGACATCCAGGGTGGAAGTTTAGAACACCATTTGAGAGAGAGATCTGGGAGGTTGTTGGAGAGAAAGGAACAATGATCACAGGCCGGAGAGGAGATCAGCAGTTGTCGAGAAATGTGTCATAGTTTAAAAAAGTCACACCTCTACAGGAAGATGGAAGTAATGGGCAACGAGGAACATCATCACAGGAGCCCGTGTCTAGGGAGGAGGAGAGGGAAGTACACCTGCCGACCTGTGAGGATGAGCGCATTGAGCCTCCTGGAACAGAGTAAGAAAGGGAGCTAGGTGAGGAGTCGAGAGCTACAGAGCAGGGGAGTGAGGGGCTAACTCAGCGTGGACATCCCTATCGGCTGAGAGAGAACCCCCGCCAAAGCCAGAGACTAAGAGACTTTGTTTGTTGAAGAAGTTGCTGACCAGACGGACTGGAAGTAGAGCCATGTTGAGTTTATTTCGATAATTATTGTTACATTGTTCCATTCTTTATGAAAGGTTATGAGGGATGTAGTGAGCCATCCGGCCTCCGGCCCGGGCTCGGACCGGAGGCAATAAATAAAGGTGCGCCAATCGCTCGTGGTTGTCTGCACTTACCCAGTATTGGTGGTGTGTCCAGTCACTTTATGCTCCCCATAGTGTAGGCCCGTGGCCCCCAGTAATTGCCCCTCTACACACATGAAAACTGACTTGCTTCTTAGTTCACTATTGCCATTGTTGGTGGGGTAGGGAAGCATGAATGTTTCTAAATACATATTTGAAAACTATCAATTAAAAAAAATACCTCTCAGTGCAGTGGTATGGGAAAACGCTTCTGCATGTTAATGAAATACACTTTTTTGAATTTTGAAGCAACATAATCCTATTTTTACACATTTGTTGCAAAAGGTCTTTAAAAATAAAAGTGTTACTAAAGTTAAGTGGTGCAGGACACCACCTAAGTTACTTCGTAACTTCAGTTAACCTGCAAATAAACGCTTGCCCGTTTATTTAAAAAAAAAAATCTGACTAGTAGTGCTTATTTAACATTTTTTTTTAAATAGTAGTACTCCGCAAGTAAAGAGCAATCTTGCTGTTCACAAGCGTGGCAGCATGTAAAGGTCAAGAGGGCTGCAAGCGGCCACCCGACCATACTTTGCATCACTGCTTTAAGGTCAATGCTCCCATGAACCCCACGGTGTGTGAACTGAGCCTTTTCCAGTCAAAAATCTTTTAAATCTGTGTTAATGTCCTTATTTCTTTTATATAACATTTTAAACTAAAACATCCACTGAAATTCACCAGTTATAGTTAACTGAAATAACTATAACTCGCCCCGCTAAGTAACTATAACTTCCACCTCTGTCAAGCATAGTGTTGTCATCAATGAAGTAATTTCAGATGTCATCAGTGGTGTTATCAATACGGTCATTGAACAGGTCATGAGTGATGTAATATGTGAGGGTATAAGTAGTGCATGGGCGGGCAAAAGAAATATTAACTACATGGGGTAAATTCTAGTTACCTCTTTTAACTAGAACTGGTGAATGCAGTGGTTAAGTTTAAAATGTTATGTTGTAAGTCAGTAACATTTTGACCTAACGTCACTTTAACCTTTGCTTTTTTCAGTGAATTTCTAAGTTAAACATTTAAATAAAGCATTTGTAGTCCAAACAACATAAAAAAATGTGTTAGTCTTTCTTTTACACTTCTCAAGCCACGTAATGCAGCCATGAGACGGACTACAAGAAGTTCTTACTTTCCCAGGCTGATGTGCAAAATCTCCAGCTCTGGGAATAAAAAATATCTGCAACGTTTCCTGGGGTCATGTTATGTAGACCCTAGGAAACATAAGGTTAATTTTTGAAAGTTTTTTTGTGTAGGACTGCTGCACTCCCTGCAGCTCCTCACAACACTTAAATAGCATATCGGAGATGACCTTGCTCGGATTGGGGCACCACCATGCAATAAAATATATGTAAATAAACCCATGAAGGGCATTATGGGATACTCCTTATCAGGAGCACTGAATGATAAATGAGCTACTCATTTATCATTCTGTACTGCTTTCAATTTTATTTTTGTGGGTGTTCTGGTCCCACCCGGGACTCCCACAGCTTTCTTTCTTTGTTGGGGCTGCAGGAGGAGCCCAAAGACCCTCACGATTCGCTGGCTCCCTGAACGCAAGCCAGCCACACATTTAATTTTTGTATTTTGTATATGGTTGGGTATCCAGGTCCCAGCTGAGGGACCAAACAACCTTTTAACATTGGGTGCTGCGGGGAAGGCCCATGGCCACTGCTGCTCCCCTGCCTGCAAACATTTCTGGTATAGTGGGAGCCAGCTCCAATGGTTTGCTCCTGTCGAGCAAGAGCTGCTTTGGTTTCAGCTCCCACCTGGTAGGAGCAATCCTGTGTTCCCTGCTCGCAAGAGCGTGGGCAGGGAACAGCACACTGTCCCAGGGGAAGGGTCCCCGGGACACTATATGTTGCCGGGCACTGTTAGATGAGGTCCCCAGGGCCATAATATGGCTCGGGAAGGGGGCCCCACGTTGCCACTCCACAAAAAAATAATAGCCCTGGAGATGTGATCTATGGGGCCTTTTAATGCCCTGAGAGGAGGAGCCACATGCTCCTCCCATTAATTTATTATAGCTGCGGCCCCTCGCGCCCACCCCTTTTTTTCTAAACGATACCACGGACACCCTGCAGATCCGAAGATACCGTAAAAAAAAATAATTATGATTTGGGCCTCAGGGACCCCTTGCTAGGCCTAGGGGGCCATGGTATCCCTATCCTGTCCCTCATATGTCTTTTAAAATATTTTTACAGGGCAGGGGACCAAATTCACGAGTCCCAAAATGGCTGCCGCAACATCTTTGCTGATATTGTGGCAGTCAATCAGATCTTATCTTTTGATCGGTTGGGTCCATGAATCCTTTGCGGAGAAATATACAAAAAATTTGAACCTTAATTTCTGAAAGACTACTGAACGGATTTACACAAAAATCACAAAAAGCACACTTTCTGGGTAAAGATCAAGCTTTCTTCCAAATATGGTGTAATGTCGTCCAGCCGTTTTGGCTGTAGCTATGTCTAATTTTCTTATGGGCAATTGCATGGGAAAATGCATTTTGCCCTCCCACCCCCTTTCTCTTGGCCACCGGTTGACAGATCACCCTGACACTTTCGAAGAAGGAGCTGAGGTGGATAAGACTTTTCTGGAAAGTTTTGTGAAGATTAGTCAAACAGTGCCAAAATTATGAGCAAATTATAAAGTCCATTTCTTATGGAAATGTGGTCCTAACTATAACTACCCAGTGGTGACCACCACTGGATGGATGGATAGATGTATATATCTTCATGAACCTTCATGAACTATTGCATACAACTTAAATTCTCTCTTGTTAATAAATCAGATTCTGATTCTAACATGGTAGAGCATGCTTTCACTAAAATAAAATAATGGATAGAGAACAGCCAGGTAGTCTCATGAATACAAGATCATCTTTTTGCTAATTGGACGGGAGAAGATACTTAGAAAAGAGAGGGATAAATATCCCGGCTGTTCAGCTAGAACCTCCAACATCAAGCTTTAAGATACGGCCAAGACTCTAAATATCTTTTACTCAACATTGTCTATGCATAATCAGGTTACAGGAAACACACCTAATTAAGAGGGAATGTGGATGACTTAAGTTATGATTGTTCCCTACACAAAATTTTCATTAGGGCCTATCAAAACAGCAGGAGTAGCTCTATTTTGCTTGCAAAACCTTCACGAACATGAACAGTATTGAAAGGGTTTCGAGAGTGGATGGAGTTTGGTTTAGTGGATATATTAAAGCCCCAACTGAAGAAATTAACTACTCATTTTATTCTGCAGTCAACAACAAAGGGGTGGAAAGAACATGTCCTGATTTGTGGCAGCGTACTGCATAGAGTGATGGATCTCTCAATAGGCCACGTTGTGTTATCAGATCATGTATTGATAGCTGTATCACTGACAGGTACACTGAGGCGTCCTGGAGAGGAGGTGGCGCTTGAAAGATAATCTCTTAACCAGACTGTTCAGAAAGCGGAGATTACAAACACCATTCAACACTGGTTGGCATGGCATGGAGATGGCAATCCTATAGAATGTGCTGAAAGCAGTCCTAAGAAGAACCTTCATCTCTGTGACGTCAAATTTAAATAGGACAAAGTGGCAGATCAGAACTAAACTAAAATAACACTTCTTAGGTTCAGGAATTAACATAAAGCAAGCTTGTCCACTAAAATATGGTGCTAAATTTTAGCACTCAGAACACACGCATGAGCACTCGACGTTGGTACAGCTGAATTTGCCTTGGCTAGAACAAAGCAAAAATTCTATGTATTTGGTAACAAAGCAGGAAAACTGTTGTATCAGGTAACAAAAGAGGAAGACTGTCATTAAATTGAGAGCAAAGGAAATTAATCAGGAATAGGGCAGGGTATAAATTGATGAGGATATTGCAGACACCTTTCTGGAATTTGAGCAAACACTGTATACAGAAGAATCTGTAGAAGAGGGATATGTTAACATTTGTTACATCTAAAGAAAGGATGAATTTCAAACTTTCATGCAGAGACACTGGACGCCATAATAACGAAAAGGTTATAACATGTTTCCACAGGTTGAAACTTGGAAAATAGCCTAATGGTCATACAGCAAGTTTCTACACAACATTCTGTCCAACACTGGTGCAGATATTACCTATATTATTTAATTCGATCATTGAAATGGGTGGCATGACATCCTCTGTGAAGGCACAACTATAACAGTTATCCCTAGGATGGTAAAGGATATAAGCAATGTGGCTCAAACATGCTATTATCACTCATAAGCCTGCATGCTAAGATCTTCATAGGCATTTTACCTGCAAGGCTGAACTCTCTTTTGCCAGGTTTGTTTGATCCATCAGGCTTCATTCGGGGATCGCAACGGAGACAATACAAAGAAAATTATTCTTGTGGTAGAAAATGCACTGCACACTCCCCAGGAGGTTGTACTCCTGCCACTGGATGCTGAAAAAGCATTTGACAGAGTCAACTGGACCTCCCTCATGCCTATAATGAAAACACAAGGCTTCAGGCCGTGGGTTACTAGGGTGATATTAGTGAGCTCAGGGCAACAAGCAGGGTCAATGGTATGTCTTCTAAAGATTCTCTAAATCAGAAGGGAACTAGGCAGTTGTTTCCTCTGTCACCCCTGCTTTTCACACTTACTCTGGAACTTTTGCAGAGTTTGTTACAACGAAGAAATAGTGTGACATAGAGACACAATTTTTAAGCTTGCAGTATTCACCAACAGTATCATGGCCTAATTTACAGACCCAGTGCCCCTGGTGCTGCCAGAATAAGCACGATACCACAGAATATCAGGCTTTAAAATCAACCTGCAGAAATCCAGAGCCCTTACACTGTATGGCCTCCCAAATCAAACAAAAGCATCAAGTCCAAATCTGCTGATTAAATGGCCATAAAAAGCTATCACCTACTTAGGGATCTGAATCAGTCTATTAATAGAGCAGATAGTATCCTTGAATTACTCCCTTCTATCAAATGACATGCACTCTCCCAACAATTCTATACCCATTTCAGAGTATGCACTTTCCAATAGTACATTTAATAATCAAGCAGGTCCAGATATTTCCCTACCTCCCACCAAGGAAGGGAGGACTGGAACTCTTAAGCCTATTTCATACTCAGAGCTCAGCTGAGGTAAATAGTTGAAAGGGGTAAAATGTATACAACAAAACAGTGGTGCTTTAAGACCAAATAATCTCAGACAGTTCACTGTGAATAGGCCCCTGGCAAGAAAGCATAGAAGATGGGAATTACAGACATCACCTGTGACCAGAGCGACTACTGGATTTCAGGCTAAGTTGATATCAGCTATGGGTGTTACCTTATTTGCATCACCTTTCAGGCTTATCTGCTATAAACCGGACTTTACACATGTTAGAGGTGATGAGCTCCAAAAATGGTTAAACAAAAAAAGCCCCTTGTTTATTTCACTCTTCAAAAAAAGGACAGATTAAGAGCTTTGAGGCAATCAAAATAGAATTTGGGATCACAGAGAAGGAAAGATTTCATTATTTACAAATAGTACATTGGGCCTTGCACTCCTCAATGAGGGACGGAGCATCTAGGGAACTACTGACATTAGAGAAATGAATAATTAGGGGCTCGATTGAACCAGGATACCTCTGGTGAAGACTCCACTCCAGAAAAAGTGGGAAAAAGAATTGGTAAGGGAACCGATTGAAGACGAATGGCAGAAAGCGTTTGAGAGATCCTGCAGAACATTTATGAATGTATCAGAAAACAGGGCATTACACAAAATTGTTATGTGTTATTCTGTGTCCAAATTCTACGTGTGGGATAATGAGAGCTCAGGAAAGTGCTGGTGGAGGTACAGAGCGATAGGATCACTCTTACGTTTGTTGTGCATTGCCCAAAGCTTGGAAAATACTAAAATGACATTCAGAGGTTGGTCAAAAGTATGTTTGTGGTAAAGTTTCCTTGCTGCCCATAAATGGTGATACTGGGATTCCCCCATTCTGGAGCATGGTTGCTGTGTTCTCCAAAGTGAAATAACTGTCCACAGCAACAAGCACAGTGTTACAATAAACCCTGAGGGCATGGAGGAAATTAAGTGTCTCAACAGAGACCATTACATCCCCATAATGTGCTGCAGCACTCAATATGCCATCCATGAAAGTAGCCTTTCAAAACATGTTTCCGACCTGCCACTGCAGCCTATGTATGTCCTTGATAACAAACTAAATGGATTTTTTATAGATTGGCCCCATTTTCAGAGATGCATGGCCACCGAATCGAAGGAGCTCACATGACGATGGCTCCTTAAAAGTTCTAGAATAATACCAGTGGGGCTGTCATAGTTGGGGGAAGGGACACAGTGTGAACACAGGACCTGGATCCGGATAGTAACCTGTACTGTGTTAAATGATATATGAATAGGTAATTAAAGTGCTATTTATGCTTCGGAAATGCATGGTGTAGGGAGTGGTGGGTGGTTACTGGGGGTGGGGGCTTTTCTATTATTTTTTTTGCATTGATGTTAATTTCCTTACAAATAGACAAAGTTAATCATAAAAATGTTCTTTGGTTCTCCTGAATACCTGCAGGAGAATGTTCAACTGTACAAGCTGAATAGATTATTAAAGTCCTGTGGCAAATGTTTTTTGCTAAAAGTAAAGAGTGTGAGCAGGAGGTCAATTCTATGCGTTTAGGGGGACCACCACACTCCATGTCACTACGGCTAGTGTTTCCAGTTCTGAACTATTCACCGCTATCAGGTGTGTAGGTCTTATTATTAGTTCAGTGGAAGCAAACTAAAACTAAAATGCCCAGAAGGCATTGAGCCGACATTAAAAAAAAAACAGGACTGGAAATTTCCAGGAAACAGCGTTTACAACGATGTCATTACATTGCAGTACTATTACAACGCGGTCGTTACAACGACCGCGTTGTTAGTACGCGATGCATTTACATCGCAAGTCATTACAACGATTTGCTGTAGGGGGTGTTGAGGTATTGGAAATAAATTCCAACACCTTCCCTACTGTTGCGCAAACTGGAGTAGGAATAGTAAATAATACTATTCCTAAGTCCAGCGCGCCCCCTACTGCAAGTCGTTGTAATAACTTGCGATGTAAATGCATCGCGTAATAACAACGCGGTCGTAGCGACCGCGTTGTAAAAGCACGCAATTTAATACATCGCATTGTAATGTGCTATATTCGAAATTTCCCTGAATGACATGAAGTGAACAAGTCACCCTATTTCGATTTCTACATAATTTTATATGGAATCAATTTCCTCAGTGTATGGGATCTGCACATTGTAAAAGGATTTTCAGGAAAGGTCTTAAAACCTTCCAATTTGATGGGCTAATTGACTATAACCATTAGCACTCTTATGCCTGTTATTAATCAGTATGCATTTAATGGACTTCTTTAGGATAAAGGCAAGATCACATAAATGTATAGAAGATGAGAAGAACCAGGTTTCCGTGAGTGCAATGGTGCCAAGTTCATGGTCTTAGATGGAGGCATGAATCAAAGCTGCATTAGAAATACAGACCTACAATTCAGGTAGGCAGCTTTTAAATGGAGTATAAGAGGCAGTGATTTTTCTGAAGTGTCTTGTGCAGACTGGTCTTGGACTGTGTTTCGGACATTTAGCTCTGGAGATCGTAGTAAAAGGATGTGCTGTCGGATAAGTGGTCATACAGGATAACTATGTCACTGGTGAATTATAGTTATTGTGCATAGAGGCAAACCATGAAGCTTTGAGGGTTTGTCTGCTTGTTGACTCTCCAGAACAGGTGAGAGAGAGAGGTGTAATGTGGAGGTGTCAGGAGAAAAGTCCACTGGACGAGACTGTTTGTGGGAGAAAGACATATTGTGGTTTGCAAACAATTCAATTCAATTCAATTCATAATCTTTATTCGGATAGGCGGTATATCCATAAAAGTACAACCATAAAAAAACTGTTAAAATTATCAGACACAATTTCACATCTTAGAATATGATAAATAAAATGCATTATTTACAACATAACCAATCACAGTTAAGAATTCAAGGGTCTGACATGGACTGACGTGCCCGGATCGCAGCTCTCAGAAAAGTACTTAAGCGGAATACAAGCTCCTCATCGATCATACCAAGCATGCTTGTATAAGCCAGATCCAGGCTAACAGGTTTCCTCTTTTTAAAGTAGGGATAAAGTGTCCCCTTGCTATATTTCATATAATATTTGCAAAAGAATAAAAAGTGCAGGGTTGTCTGTCCGCTAATTCCGTCACATGGGCAGGGTACCAAATCAATTTTGGGATGATAACCAAGGGGAAAACATAATACAAACTTGAGTGTCCCTGCTCTGAGACGGAATAACAGACTTCTTTCCCAGTGACTCATAGGTAAGGTGAGGTAGTTAGGTAGGGGATAGCAATATTGGACTAGTGACATATAACTAGAGACAAGGGTTTTCTGTGATTCCTGAGCTATGCGCTCGGTACTGTAAAATAGGTAAAAGTGCATTCCTAAGATCCATTTTCCGTAGTGTTTCAGCTTTACAGGGGTTTCTAAAAATACAACCCTGATTAATACTGCATAAGCTCTGATAAACTCCGGATAGCCAGGGGATATCCATCCCTTTCTCACACTTCAAACAGTCCATGATGATATCTCTAGTCAGAATAGCTTCCTCATTCTTCCAGACAGACAGCCAAAAGAGAGCCGGACGAGCACGTATAAAATCAGTGACATAATTTAAATTTAATTCTTTATGGCAAACATAATGAGATGTCGAGATTGGGGTGCCCAACAGTTTCCTGCAGAATCTGTTTTCTTCCCGCTGAATGCAGGAACTGTTTGTGGTGCCCCAAATCTCCGCTCCATAAGTAGCTACTGGGACGCATTGCAATTTAAAAAAATTTAAGATAGCTAAAATAACGCCAGTGTTCTTGGGACGGGGAAAGCTAAAAATGGAATTAATGGTCTTTGAGAACTTGCTCCTGGACTGAGAAAGATGCTCAGTCCAGGAGCCGTTCGCAGCAAAGACCACACCAAGGTAGGGAATTTACCAGTGCATATTAATTTTTGGCTGCCAACGGAGATGGAGGTAAGGGAGCGTTTTTGTGGGCCACAAGACATTAAAAATGATTTTTTTAAATTAGCTCTTAAATCCAGACTGTCCATATGTTTAACAAACGACTGTACTAAAATGCGCAATGAGTTTGGGGTGCGACCTATACGCACCGCATCGTCAGCATAAAGTAACACCGGCAAAGGTTTGCCGTTAATCATAGGCACATCTTTGGTTGCACCTATCAATGATTTGTTCAGGCCGTTAATATAAATAATAAAAGAAGGGGGCCAGAACGCATCCCTGCCTGACCCCCCTTCCTACCTTGATAGGCCCTGAGACCTCACCACCTCTACCAATTCTCACTTGTGCCTGAAAGTCCTTATGAAGATAAGCCAGGAAATGAACCAGGGGAGCGTCTAAACCATGACCCAACAGGATAGCCCACAGCTTTGACCTGTTGACAAAATCAAAAGCTGAGGACAAATCCATGAAGGCCAGGTAGACAGGAGTTTTACGAGCAATGGTATATTTCCCAATCACAAGGCTGAGGTTCAGACATTGCTCGATGGTACCAACCTTCCTACGAAAGCCTAACTGGCAGCGCTCTAAAATGCCATATTCCTCTGACCATTCCAGGATCTTGTTATATAGGACTCTGCCCAATATTTTAACAGTGTTATCAATCAACGATATTGGTCTGTAATTAATGGGCTGTGACCTGTCCCCCTTTTTAAATATTGGAACTATAATACTTTTTGCCCAAGTATCAGGGAGCGGGCCCAACATACAGTGATTAAAAACATTCAGGAGAAGGGAGCCCAGAAGTCCGGGATCCATTTGATAATATCAATCGGTAACCCATCCGGGCCAGGGGCTTTATTCCTGATAGACTGATGGATAGCCTCTTCTATTTCAGGGAGTGTGATTTGAAGAGTATTGGGGAGACTATACTCCAGCTGTTCAATCTCTCCCTGCGGGGTGGCATAAATATTTGAAAAATGATTTTCCCAGGACTGGCTCGAGATTGTGCAGCTAATTGGTGTTAATAGCTGTCCCATGGATCTAAGATCCCTTACAGCGGTCCAAAATAAGTTACCCCTTTTTCCGTAGCAGCCTGCGATAGGGCTTCCCAACGATCCCTTACGAGTGCCTCTTTCCGGTTAGTAATAGCTAGTTTATACATCTGTCTAGCCTGTATTACATCATGGGAACACCTGGGGTCAGCTGACAAAGCCATACGCAAGTTCCTGTTGGCAGCAGAGCATGCAGAATCAAACCATCTAGGGCCCGGTTTCTTCAAGGAAACGGGCTTTAACAGGAGAGTTTTAACTGCCTGACAGAGTTTAGAAAAACCACCAACTACCTCCTGATGGGGAGCTTCAGATGACAAGCAGGAGGTGATATAGGGTAAATTGTCCTTCACAAGTAATTTAAACAGATCCCCATTATCAATACCCCTCCATGACAGTGTTAGGTTGTCGGTAGATGGAGTTAAATCTTTAGCCCCGCATTCAATTGGAAACATGTGTCGGGGTGCCAATCTGAAAGCGGTTCTAATGGGGTTGTGATCCCCCTGAATAGTGGCAACAACCTCTGCAGTAATTAAATGATCCGTGAGTAGAGGAGAGATGAAAACAAAGTCTATTACGGACGAATGTCCCCTACCTCTGAAGGTCGGGTGATGGTTATTGGTGGCATGAGATGTGCCCAACTGCTCCATGACATTAACTAAATTGAGCGAGCTCAATAGAGCTGTCAATTCCGCTCCCCTGCAAAAAGAAGGGCCCGTAGTGTGTGGTTCCGTAACACAATGCCTATCATAAAATTTTGCATTAAAATCCCCAGCCAGAATAATCCCAATAGTATTCCAACCGGATGCCTGATAATCTAGATTGGAAATAAAATCAAAAGCTCAATAAAACTCTTGTTGGGGACTGATGCAAAATCATTATTGTAAAAGTTAACCAAATAAAGAGAGACTCTTCTCTTAAAGAGTATTACTTGGAAGTTAGGGCTGTTTGTTGGAAGTATCTTATAGCTACCACCAGTCGCTACATTAAGACCAATAAGAAGGCCCCCAGATGGTCGACCTTTATTGTGGCTGGATGCCGGGACACAAGTGCAATGAAACCCTTCAATATGTGAATCGTGTGTGGCCCAGGTCTCTTGGAACATGACAATATCTTGGTCTTTGATCAGGCGCAACCAATCCTGGTCATCGAGCTTAGAGTGCAGTCCTGCTACATTCCAGCTGAGGATGTTCAAATCAGCTCCATTATTAATACTAGTGGGCGGACTTTCGACATTATCAGTAAAGGTTATAACTGTACTGGCAAGGGGCTGTTCCAGAAGGGACTGCTGGGAAAGCTGAGCGTCCCTGGTTGATAATTGTCAGTCCTGTGTATCTAGGTTAGATAGCGAGTTAAACCTATTTGTTATCAAAGGCAAAACAGGGAGTCCCTTTGAAGATTGTTGAGTGGCTTGTAAAAATAACTCAGGGGAGTGCACTAATATGGGTGTTTTGAGTGGTTGGTTGTTCAAAAATATTCAGTAGATGGCGAACAAACTTAGGTCTGCGAAAATTAAGGACAATGCAGTCGCCATCTATGTTTTTGAGAGAATGGCCAACCCACCCAACTCTTCTAGCCATGATGATATCATTCATTTTGGAAGGGTGGAACCCCTTATGCTTACAAAGCCAATCTACGGCCTTATTACGCAGGTCTGCCCAGGATTCCCGTTGCTCCCCAGATAAGTAGGGAACCCCAGCCAGGACTAACACATATGGGCATGAGGCTGGGGGTAAGTCGAGTACATCGGGATTGGATCTCAGGGAGCCGTTACTGGGAACATTAGGGGTATCCCTAGCTGCTCTTACATCACATGCAAGTATGCTGGGACGTTGAACCATGGGGCAGCTGCTTCCCGGTACAAAGTTCAGATTATCTATGTGTCTTTGTGAGGTGGCCCCTCTGTCCCCTTGCTTACTATGTGTTTTTGTCTGGTGAGTTGTGTTTACATGACTACAGTTAAGATGCGGAGTAACAATAATGGGACCTTTTTGAGTAGCAAGACCAGGATGCAACTCTACCCCAGGTGTGTTACTCATTTGACTGATTAAAGAGGGCAATAAATTACCAACATCATTATTGGGTACTACATTACAGGTCATAGTCCTGTCGGCTACATTAATCAGTGCAGATTTTAAACATTCGAACTCCACCTTCATTAAATTAAAGGTCTTATCAAGTGCAATCTTAATGTCACCCAGAGTGGTATCAATATGCCTGGTAACAGAAGGAGAAACAGCAATGCCTCCCTCAGCGCCTATGTTGGCAACTAGATTAATGTCATTACCGGCAGAATCGAAAACAAAATCAGTCTGTGTCCCCACTGAGGCTGTGCAGACAACTCCCGGGTTATTGGCACTGTCATGATCGATTTTAGAGTTTTTGGGCTTAGCCTTTGATTTGGGCAACCCATCACTCCCGGTGTTCCTCTTGCGTTTAGATGGCAGTGTTTTCAGTTTGGCGGGCTTGTGGGAGTATGCCCCTCGTGCTCTGGTGTTAATACCTGATGCAACCTGACTCACGACTCCCGGGCATGGCATTAAAGATGATGTATCTAGTAGAACAGGTGATGCGGCGCAAATTTCTAAAGACGGTAACTTACAAGGAGATGCGCATAATGTCTTTACAGCCTTTGGTCCACCCTTTGGCAAACTAGAAAACAAAGTAGCAGGGTCCAAGGACAATCGGCACTCCGTAATTTCAATTTCATGGGACAGAAGAGACTCTGCCCTCAAAATGAAGGCATCCAAAGTCCCGGCTACCCCTTTCCGGTTAGACATTTCTGGGGGTCAGTTCGTTCCACCTGTGTTATGGCTCAATAACGCACAATCTAGCATGTGGGGCAATAAAATTCACTTTACCTTCAGTCGTGCCGTAAGAAACCCTGGGTAAAAAGCAAGGGGGGTGGCCCAGTCCAGTCTCAGCCGGGCTCGGACGGGTACAGACGGGCCCGCCCTTGGCCCGGGCTTGGCCCGCGCGCGTCCCGCGCTGCGTGTGGCCTATCGAGCCTTATCGCGCCTCCGGGCGCGGAAAGCAGCGTCACGGCTGGCGCCGCCGCTTGGGCTGCTGGGGGTTGAAGTGCCCTCCGGTGGCCGTTCCCCTCACGGCAGCGGGCGAGGAAAAAAGCTGCTGTTCGCCGTTCCCCTTACGGCAGGTACAAAGAGAGAAAATGCTTCCCGCACTGCAAAAGGCCTGTCGAGCCTTATCGCGCCTCCGGGCGCGGAAAGCAGCGTCACGGCTGGCGCCGCCGCTTGGGCTGCTGGGGGTTGAAGTGCCCTCCGGTGGCCGTTCCCCTCACGGCAGCGGGCGAGGAAAAAAGCTGCTGTTCGCCGTTCCCCTCACGGCAGGTACAAAGAGAGAAAATGCTTCCCTCAAGCAATTCATATCAGCATGTGATCCAGCTTCAGAAAAAAAATTGTGATATGATCTGCAGTAATTGGTTGTAATGAACTATGATGCAATTAACCACATGTGAATCTTGCACACGGATGGCCAAGTCTTTCTGTTGAGAGTCAGAAATTGTGTCGTTATTTTGGTGTAGCTGGATTAGACCAGGAGTTTGTTTTTATAAAGGAAGGCTGTATCCTAGAGCGATGCAGACTTAGTCCTTGAAGTTTTTTGGTCTGCATCAGCGTTCCAGGTTACAGTCATGATAACTTAGATTTATGTTGGCTGATTTCATTTCCTGAGGAGCATGGGGGTGATAAAGAGGAGATGAGGTGAGCTAGTGGTTTTGTAGTCAGTACAGATGGTAGGCATAGAAACAGTGATATTTTTCATATGCTAAATTTCTGAAATGGAATGCGGATGCTCTTCTTCACTCTCCTGTACAGGGCCTGCTGCTCCTAGAAGATTCTAAGAATCCGGGGTGCGGACGCAGTGCACTAGACTCAGTGCAGTCCAGGAAGACTAGATTGAAAAAATCCAGTTCTCAGAGGAAAAGTCTACAGATTAAACAACTTATGAAGGAAAGCAATGAACAGGCATGGAAAAATAGAAGGATAACTGGATTAAAATCACAGTTCATACTGATCTAGAGCAAGCAGCAAACAATTACCATTGTGGCACGATGAAACTCACCTCGAGTCTACTTAAAAAAGTAGCTATGTCATTTGACCTGGAATTTCCTTGAGGCCATCTTGGATTGGGAAGATGTCTGAAAAAACATAAGTAGCAAAAAAAAACCTAGAGTAAAATGTGCACTGGGACAATAACCCAATGAAAGGTAAGGATCTAGATTTAACACAAGCATTCAAACCCTGGCAGAGGCATCCGAAATGGCAGTCAGAACACCGCATACACAGCAGTAGCCACAATGCCAGGTACAGGAATCTCAAGGGGAAAAATCATACAAGTACTCAATCCAACCATAGTCATGGTAGCAGGTAAGTGAAAAGCAGACGGCACCAAGGCGCAGCGACTCCCCAATAACACTGTACAAACTAACAAGTTACTTACCTTAGGTAACACTTTTAATGTGGATACAATATCTATCTGCAGATTCTTCACCTTAAGAAAATTCCCCAGGCACTAGACTGGATCCAATACTCTAATGTGTCACTAGGTGGCTTTATGTGGCTCCTTGCTGGCTTCGTAGTGCATATAAGCACCGCCCATTCAGCCGCTCTCAGTTTGTTGCTTGACAATTTCTGTGTCCTCAGATGTGGAGCATAAAACAATTGTCGGAACTAGTGTGCAGATCTCTAACCTGGTACCTTTCTAGATAGTAAAAGGAGACCACTCCACAGAACGGGAAGGTGGGAGGGTGGAGAGGAATCCACGGTTAGATAGAGCATCCACCAGAAAGAGTGTTACTCAAGGTAAGTGATTTGTTCTTCTTAAGAATAGATACCAAAGAACTACCTCCCAAAGGTGGAGGGTCTGTGGAGTGGAGTAAAATGCCCTGCAGGACCAAGCAAACAAAATCTCCTTGGTTATCAAGGCAGTAGTACTTTGTGAATGTGTGAGAGATGCCCACAGCAACAACAAGGTATGCCATTCCTAATGGTGGCAGGACGATGGGATGCAGTGGGGGAGGGGGAAGGGGGGTATTCCAGGTGTCAAAAGAAGAAGAGTAGAGGGGAGTAGCTCCTTTAGGAGCAATGGCCCTTACACAACCCAAAAGGTGTCATGTTTCATCATCGGGCAGCTCCTCGTTGGGCCAGCGCTGCAATGCCCAACGGGCCCCGCAAGGGGGCTCTTTGCCGGAAGTCTTTTCTTTTTGCCGATGTGAGATGGAAGGGGTGGAGGGGCATATGTGTTGGAAGTAGCACAAGTAGAGGTGGCAAAGAGTGTTGTGAAAAATAAAAATAGCTACAGGAATCCCACAGGGTACTTCTATTGGCTGTAGTAAAAACAAGAGACTATAAAGTCTTAGCAGGAGAAGGAGAATTTTTAGCCTCTCGAGCTCAAGTTTGTTTGTGTGGAGTGAATGGGGTCAACATGTTTCATGCCTTTTGCAGTCCAATGGATTTCGGCATTTCATCAGGACCGGGGGATCCTTATCTACTCAAATAGGAACGGTGTAGGTGTGTGACTGTGAAATACCGTACCCTATAATTTAGATGTGTGGTGTTGTATAATATATACAAATATACAATGTACCTTCTGGATACACATGGAGGAGGAACAAACATCGACACAGTTAAGTAACCAAGGCAACAGTGATATCATGGCTGAGGTGTACGATATTTGGTAGGAGAACGTTGAAGAGCACTCTAAAAACAGTAGTTAATCAGCTGGGTAGTGAAACAGGTACTGGTGGTTATAAAATCAAGATCATCCATTTACAAAGACAACAAGTATAGATCCATAAAAATACGAGAAAGTACATTCGTTAGTTCTTCATGCAATTTGTCTTGTCGATATTAATGAGGGAATTGCGGTACCAGTATATTAGTGTGATACTCAATATGAGGCTCCGCCGCGAGGGCAGTGGTGGTGTGCCATCGAGGGTAAGCCACAGCGCATGTGACCCTGGTATCCCGCCACAGGGTTGCCAGGCAAAGGCATATAGGCTGCATGCGTACTCATCACTCTGGGCACGTTATATGAACTCAGCTAGTACTCTGTATAGCGGGGGACTTCTACTTTTAATATTTTACCGCTTAACCATTATTTAAGCACTTTTAAGTTGTGGGTGGTGTTGTTGTTTTTAAACCATATACTGTATTGTATTGAATTTGAATTTTTGATTGAATATGTTGCCGATTTATGCTACCTAGGACTAGCACGGTCTCACTCAGTCTTAACTCCTCTGATGCTCGAGGGTGGCATTAATCTCTTCACGGTCTCTCTTATCTGCGGTTAGGAGCCTCCTCTCCCTCAGGCTCAGCATACTTCCGTCCGCCGGATACTTTCTGTATTAATTTGCTTGCCCTTCCGGATTGCATTCCGGGGCAGGGTGCGTGAGGACCCCTCCCGGAAGTGAGGCTATAATTAAGTCCCGGAAGTTAGGCCTTTTCGCACTGAGCGGTCTAGTCGTTGGCGGTGCACATATTATTTAATGTGCTAACCAGGGTGGACGCGCGCAGCGGGCGCGCCAAAGGCAAGCCAATCTGCGTCCATCCACGTCCGGATCGCGGCCAGAAATACTGCCCAATTATCACCAGGTACGTGCACTACTAGAGAATCCATCCTTGCCCTAAATAACACACTAAACGATTGCAAAAAACAATTTGATGTCAACAAATGGAAGGCCCCCGTTTGCTGTAAGAACTGTAAAAACTTCCTCACCCCCGTAAAGGAAACACATTTTAGTAGTAGTCCGACCTCAAACTATCTACAAGGAGGTCTCATTAATGCTAGATCACTATGTAAACATGCTCAACACATTTATGATTTACTCTTAGACAAAGGCCTAGACTGCCTCTTTTTAACTGAAACGTGGCTTAAAGCGTGGTGCAACACTGATATTGTCTCTGCCCTACCCGCTGGCTACCAAATTCATAGACCGGATAGGCCAGAGAAACGGGGAGGAGGGCTTGCCATTATTTACCGCAACACATTGAAATGCTCAACATTTGAAATAACGGATCTCAAAGGGGCAGAGAGTATTGGTTTCTGCTTCCAAATAGAGGACTCCTTTTCCTTCTCAGGAACCCTGTTATATCATCCACCAGGCCCTCATCTGAATTTTTTGAACAGCACTGGAGATATCATGGGTTCACTAACCCTTATATTCTCCAATTTCACTCTACTGGGGGACTTTAATCTCATCTAGATATGCAAAATGAGACGGGAAATCGCAGAAATTCTAGGCCTGAATGAGCAGATATCTACTCCCACCCACAATGCAGGACACACCCTGGAGGGCACAGGTTCCAATCTCACGACCCTCATAACTAATGCCCCAGTTAGCCTCACCTGGTCTGACCATAAATTTATACCTTTCGAAATTAGGCGCCAACACACGAATACCCCCACGGGCTACACCTCTGTTTTCCAAAACACCAGACAAAGGTGGAATGATATGGCAGCCTCGCCAGATCTCAGTATAGAAGCTGCGGCATGCAGGCCCAGGTTGACAGGGGACCCATCTGTGCACAATCAACTGCGGACAATCTTTGGATATCAACTCTTAGCAATAGTTTTGCCCCTCCCACACTACTGAAAAACTGCCCGCCTAAGAAACCCTCCGCCCCCCGGTACACTCAAAACATGAGAGAACTACATAGCCACTGCAGGAAACTAGAACGCAGATGGCGGCAAAACTACTAACAGTAACAACTAATCTTGTTTAAAGCGGCTCTTAAAAACTACCACTAGCAGATCAAAGCCGAAAAGAAATTGTACTTCGCCAACTCAATTAAACTGGCCGCCTCAAATCAAAAAACCCTCTTCAAGATAGTAAATTCCTTCACCAACCCTATAATTCTTCAACAAGAGATTCCTCCATCACAGTCTCTTTGCGATCGTATTGCAGACTTTTTTGTACAAAAAGTTCAATCAATACAAAAAGATTTTATAACACAACACGCCCCTCCCATAGAGACGCCCTTCAATCCAGGAGAGGATAGACTGTCCTTTTCAAGCCTTTAAAGCTATTAGCCTAGAACAATCCCGCCAGGCTATCCTTGCATGCAAATCAGGATCTCCTTTTGACCCATGTCCCCCTCAGATTTTGCATACCATCATTGACATTATCAACCCAGTTATTAACAACATTATAAATGCCTCACTTATACGAGGGGAAGTACCCATCGAATGAAAAAGGGCAGCAGTTAAACCACTTCAGAAAAAGCAACTTGCTGATCCCACCACTCTCACTAATCTTCGTCCCATCTCACTGCTTCCATGCCTTAGTAAAATTATGGAAAAACTAGTTAATACACAACTTATGACCTACTTAGACGAGGCGAACATTCTACATCCCAATCAATCAGGTTTCAGGCCTCAACACTCTACAGAATCAGCGCTCCTGTTCACTGCTGAAGCCCTTAAATCTGCCTTAGATCAGGGAAAAAATGCTGTGCTGCTCTTACTAGACTTATCGGCCGCCTTTGACACGGTCTCTCATTACATCTTACTAGAACGCCTTAAATCATATGGCATTGCTCATCTCGCCTGGACCTGGCTAAAATCCTTCCTACATAAAATGAAGACAAGTTGTTACTCTTGCCCAATATCAATCAGCAGAAAACCCGCTGCTCTCCGGGGTCCCACAAGGGTCCATTCTTAGCCCACTGCTTTTTAACGCCTATATGGCCCCCCTCATTAAACTGATATCATCTTTCCCCATTGAGACCATCTCGTAAGCGGATGCTACTCAGTTAATTCTGGTATTAGATAAAAACTCCTATCATGCTGAAGAAAATCTACTACAGTGTCTTACTGCAGTCTTTCACTGGATGAAAATAAACCATTTAAAATACAACTCAGAAAAAACGGAAATCATGCCACTAGGGAATTCTAATACTTTCTCCCCCAGCCTATGGTGGCCCATAGGCATCCCCCCTCCTAACACAGTGAATGTAACAAAGAACCTGGTGGTGAAATTCGACTCAGCACTTTCCCTACGCCATCAATCCCTAGCAGTGGCTGGGCCTTGCTTTCTTTTGATAAAGTCACTTAAAAAGTTCTTTGATCTTCTTCCCTGCACCACTAGAAAGGCAGTCACAGTGGCCCTAATCACCACTAGACTTGATTACTGCAACAGCCTTTATGCAGGAACCAATAAGTCGGCCCTAAACAAGCTACAGATGGTGCAACATGCAGCCGCTCGACTAATATTAAAATGGCCTACAGGCTCATCGGCATCTGCTGCACTCAAAGCACTCCATTGGCTGCCAATCCATAAAAGAGTCCTTTTTAAGATCCTGATAATTACTTTCAGAACTTTTAATTCTTTAGGCCCTCACTATCTCCATGCAAGGTTCACTCACCATGTGACACACCACACACTCAGATCGTCCAATGCAAATCTCTTGAAGCCCCTATTTTTAGGTCTATCACAAAGGGTGGGAAATTTATTGCGGAACTTGGGACCAAAACCTGGAACCTTCTCCCCACCCATACACGGTTCATTCAATCAGAGACCCTCTTTAGGAAAGCTCTGAAAACCTGGATCTTCACTGCCACTGACGCTCTATGTAGATCACTTATCTGAATCGCTTAGTTCTAGTAACTGGGTCCATTAGGGTTTCGCTCAGTGCCATGATGCTTCTTGGAGTGAAAGTTGCACTTTACAAGTTTCATATAACATAACATGGTGACTCACCTAATGAGGGAGGCTATTTGCCCCCGTCATAACAACTGGAGCGATCGCGTATTGACGAAATCTGAGAGCCTGAAAGGAAAGGTACAATTAGAAGCCTGAAAGTGAAAGACCCAAATTAACGGTGCTGGGGTTGGATGGAATCAGGAGGTGCTGTTGAATACTTTTGCTCTATTATTTAGGGGGTAGTGGGATAGCCACATGACCAGTAACAAGAATTTGGCAGGTCTGGTTCCCATGTAGCAGTGATTAGGCAGGCAGGGGACCTTTGGTGAGGGCCATGATCGAGACAGGTCCTGTGGAAGCAGCCCACAGGAACTCGAACAGCGAACAGTATGCGGGGTAGTCTAAATTCTGTCTCACCACAAACTCACGCGTCGGCGTGGCGGCAAACTATTACGGATCCTCGAGGTGCCTACATGGGAGTACACGAAGATACTCAAATCAATTGGTGCTCCAGGACGTAGGAGACCTACCCTGCGTCCAGCCCTCACGAATGTGCTGGAGCCTTAAGTGTGCGGAATAATTAACTACGGCAGGAAGGGCATACGTGTAAAAACTAGAGCGTGGACGCAGTGAAGCATAGGGCAACACATGGGCGCCCTGTTGTAATCCTAGCCACGGACGCCATCGTTGAGTGGTGTCAATTGGGATCCGCTGAAACCAAGCGAATTCATAATACACGAGTCCGAGTGTGGCTGTAAATCGGATTTGAAATATGTTAAATAAAACATGTTATAGTCATGCGGGAGCCAAATAGGGGCTAACTGTTTCTCAATCGAGCCGATGTCACGTGCTTCACATTCCTGGATGGCCCAGTAGAGTGTGGCCCCTAAAGGGTTGGCCGGCTTCATATGTGCAACAGTGAAGGAGCTGGTAAAGAGGGAAGCCAGATGTAGGGATCCAGAGCCCTTATTAGACATACCTCTGATGCAAAGCCTCAAGAAGGACAGTGCAAAAAATAGGGCATGGTTCGGGGCTGCCAATCAGGAGTGGAACTCCTATCCCGAAGTTGAATGGAAGGTGATTGAGAGCCCATGGGATGCCAATTCCGAAGTGGAATGGAAGGGATTAGGTTCCCATGGGAGGTGAGGGTAAGCCAAATCATTTTGAGGTGACCAATTTTAGAGCAGAGCATCTCAAATCGTGGGGCAATGAAAGAGTAAGGGGCAGGGAGACATGTGCTGGTATCAGTACGCCATTGAGGCCGGAATCGAGGGATAGTGGATAGTGTTACTGTGACACCTCTACCCACGGTGTGTCGTCGTTGAGCCATGTGCAGTGTGTTGAAAGGCATTAGACCCATAGTTGTTCTTTATAAAAAAGAGCCTCCTTGGTTAAGTGTGCATGGGCTTCAAGTATTGTCCAGTGTATGTCCTCTGGTGTGTGACCCATCTCTATATAGTGAGTAAGCATTTTAGTTGTTGCCCTATCGCACCTTACATTACTGCAGTGTTCAGTGATTATGGTCTTCACTGCCCTTGTCTTCATCCCTACGTAGCGTTCGTGGCAAGGACACGTAATGACATAGGCGCAGTTCTTAGTGTTACAGTTTGTGTGGGATTTTTTAATGCATACGTCTGTAGGGCTCAGATTGATCTGTTTTGATGTCTTTGTCAGGGGGCATACACTGCAAGAACCACAGGGGTGGTGGCCTGTCACAGGGGGTAGGCCCCACAGAGATGCCCACGTCACAGCCTGGCAGATGTCAAGGTCAGGCACTCTGCATGCCAATGCAGTGGTAGCAGCTTTAGCCCTGCATGTATGAGCTCTCAGTACTTACAGAGGCTGCTTTTTAGCCAGTACGCAGCAGATCTTAATGCAGAGGACTATCCACCTCAACATATCCCTCTTCTGCACAACCTTTCACTTCTTCGCTCCCGAGAACCCCACAAAAAGCAGCTCATTCACCCGATGGTCCTTGGTACGATCAATGTAAAAGCTTAAAGTCTTTTTGGGGTCAAACTGATGGAGTCTCGTCTCCTCTTCCAAAGGGTGAGGAGGGGCAAAGAATGCCAGGAGAATTATGGATTGCCCAACGTGGAAAGGGGTCATGACATTTGGCAAGAAGACCGCTGGGTTCTCAGTACCAGTTTGTCCAGAAAAAAAGTGAAGTAGGGTGGTACCACCAATAAATCTTAAAGCTCACTCAGACAAGAGCTGAGGTGATCGCAATGATGAAGACAGTCTTTAAGGTTAGAAGGCGCAACAAACAGCTATGCATCAGCTTGAAGTGTGTAAACATGAGACACGTCAGGAACGTGAAGGCCAAGTCCCACTGTGGCATCACAAACGGTGTGAATCACAGGTGATTTATATAAGAATGGTGTGAACCGCAAACACAAAAAGGCTGAAAGGGCAGACAAATAACCTTTATTGGTGACAACAGCAAGGAGTTTCTGGGCCAAACACTAAACAAACAATAAAACATCAGACAGTTTGGCTGTCAAAGGGTCTGTCTTGCGGACTCCACACCAGGTCACAAATTTGCATAAGAGCCCAGCGTAAATGGACTAAGTGAAAGAGCACATGACAGTGAGGATGACATCCACAACATCAGGTGGCAGATCAAATGCAGTCAACTGCCTGCTCAATCTTCACACACGAAGGTGTAGATTGTGCAGGTTCAGATGAAGGACCCTCAGCTGCTGCGACAGAAGATCCTCCCAATATGGAAGCCTGATCGGAGGGTAGTTGCTCATGTCCAGGAGTTCAGGGAACCATACTCTCCTGGCACCCTCTGAAGCCACAAGAAGGACTTGGGCCCGGTTGTTCCTGATCTTTTTTTGTACTTAAGGCAGGGGCAGGAAGGCATACAGGAGTCTCATATACCATTCCAGCCGTAATGCATCTCCTAGCGAGTGTCTTTGTGGAAACTCCAACTCGCAAAACTATTGTCATAGCACGTTCTCGATGGTGGTGAAAAGATCTAGCCAGGTTCTCTTCACTGCCGGAAGATGCCCTGCACCACCTTGGGATGCAGATGTAATTCGCGTCTCGCCAGGTGGTTCACAATCATAGAAATACCCCAACGCTCAGGCCAACTCCAGAGGCGCAGTAGTCTCTTGGCAAAGCGCCCAGAATCCAACTACACCCTCCTTGTTGCAGTGCTGCATGGCTGCGGTCCCCTTGAAGGACATCAGGAAGGCCTTCAGTGCTGGACGAATGCCACAACTCTAAAAGACTGATGTGGATCCAGGGCTCCCAGAAAACCAGAATCCTCCGATTTCCACGTCCACCAGATGACCTCCCCAACCTAGTAGTGATATGTCTGACACCAGCATCATCTCCGGGTGGTGAAGGGAGAGCAACCTGCTGCCGGCCCAATTGTGTTCGATCAGCCACCACTGCAAATCGTGAACCATCTCTTCTGAAAGTTGGATTGCATCTGATTGATTTTCTCGGTGCTGGGGCCACATACAGAGCCTGCATGTGCCACTTGGCGTAGCGGCTGGGAAGATGCAGGAGGATAAGAGGCCAGAAAGCCTCAGAGCTGCACTCACTGAGATCCAGGACTGAGGATGAAACATCTTGATCATAGCTATATGTCTTGGACTCGTTGCTGCACAGGGAAGGACTGGAACTACACTGTATCCAGGATAGCTCCAATGAATGGCAGCCTCTGCTGAGGTGTAAGGTGTGCCATCCGCTCATTGATCGTGAACCCCCAACACTGTTGATAGGTTTACTGTCGTCTAGAGGCGGTGTATGACTGCTATGGAGAGCCCACCTTCAACAGCCAGTCATCATGGTAGGGGAAAACTGATATCCTAAACCTCAGAAGGTGTGCCATGATCACTGCCATCACTTTTGTGAACACCCGAGGAAAGCTGGTCTAGTCAAGGGGAAGCATGGCAAACTGAAAATGCTCCTGGCTGATATAGAACTGCAGGTAATGTCTGTGGGACTGAAGAACGGGCATATGAAAATCTGCGTTCTGAAATCCAAGGAAACCATCCAGTCGCCGAAGTCAGAGCAGCCAAGATCTGGGGTAGCATGAGCATTCTGAGTTTGTCCTTTTGCAGGAAGACATGCAGAAGTTGAAGGTCCTATACAAGCCAGACACCTCTGTTCTTATTTGGTACAAGGGAAAAGCAATAGTACCAACCCTCTCCTCGTTCTGAGTCCTTAACCCTCTCGATAGCGCCTGTGGTGAGCAACACTTGCATGTCCTGTAACAGATGGAGAGGTGCTCCTCTGAAAGTCGTCAGATGAAGGGGGACAATTTGGCAGAGCAAAAAAAGGATCAGGGCATAGCCATGTTGAACCATCAGTATAGCCCTCTGTTAGAAGATACTGATCGCCACCCTGGGAGGAAATACTGAACCTTTGCCCCCCACAAGAGGAGTGTGCGCCGCTAAGGACAAACTAAAGTGGCTGTTGCCACAAGGGAAGGGGACTGAGAGGACAGATGCACTTCCTGGCCTGCGCATAGCCTGCCAGACCGACCTCCCCTCCGCTTTGAATTAACTGGGGTGATTGCTACAGTGGTTGGGGTAAATATCGCTGTCTATACTCCAGACCCCTGGAGTAAGCTCAGTATTTTCTTAACTGCTTAGCATTGGTCAAGAGACCCAGGGCCTCTACGATCCTTAAAATGTTCCAGGACAGAATCAGCTTTTTCACTATAAAGACGTGACCCAACCAAGTGCACTTACATGCGAGGCGCTTGTATATCGCTAGAAAATCCTGTGGGACGCATCCATGCGTGGCGGTGTAGCACAACGCTGGCAGTAAATGCCTTCCCAGGCAATCAGTAATATGCAGGCCATCACAAATCATGTATTTGGCAGCGTCCTGACCACTATGAATGGTTTGAGCCAGAGGGGTCCCAAGGTCTTCCAGGATTGACCGTAATATCTCGATGGCCATGTTGCAGAGGGCATGCATGTAGCGACCCAATAAACAGACTGCATTGGCCAATCTGAGCGGCCAGCCTGGCATTAATGCCATTTATTTTCCAAATGCCTCAATCTCCTGGACTGCCTATCCGAAGGAGTCGTGGGTAATTAACTGGGGTTCACCTTGCTGGTGAAGCATGAACCACCATGCTCGCTGGGGGAACAGTGTTTAAGGTGCCTGTCTGGGACGCCTAGTCACCGGTCTTTCCACCAGTGGGCAAAAACAAGTCTTTGACCAGGAACCCATCAAGGTATAAGCGAGGGCATTGTTGAAGGAAAGCAAGAGTTCAGGCGTGGCTAGCCAGGTAGCAAAATGTCTGTAAGAACGTTAGTCTACGTCTCGACTGAACGCAGCTGCAATTGCAGGACCTCAGCTGCCCACTAGGCCACTACTTCAAATGATGCGCACTCTTACACTGGTGGTCCAAGTGGCAATAACAACTATCTATCGGGGGCTGAGGGTGCTGGGTGGGGTGATCAAGACCGCTATCCCACTGGCCTATTGTAAGTTCATGTAAAAATTTGATCGCCATGATGAGGGGGGAGGTTGCCATCCTCCTCCCCACAATCATCATCTCCCTCTGGTGGTATACGTTGTTCAGAGTGAAAGCTAAAAACATAATAGAGCCTCTGCTAGTGGACCTGGTACAGAGTTAATCTGCATTACAATCAGCTGCGCTTGAGTAATTTCGTACTGTAACATCAGTCAAGATTGGGCTGAAGTTGACACACCTGGGCACGGATGTTAAACATTGGCGTGGTCTCCCGCTGACTCTACTGGGACGAGCTTCGCTTTTTAAAATGCTGCCGCTGCCTCGCTTTCTATATGCACTGCAAAATACCCCATTTAAGGTCCCAGATTCCTACTTCTCAGATATTGACAACACGGTTCGCACTCTACTGTGGGACGGGCGGGCACCACGGATTGCATTACAGAAGTTGACGGCTGGATGGTATGATGGCAGGATTGCGTTGCCCGACCTCAGGCTGTACTATTGGGCATCACAACTAACAGTGATCAACCGATGGGTATATGGCGCACAAGATGAGCCAAGTACCCGTACTGATCTATGGCTGATGGGAAAGGGGGGATATCAAAGAGCCTTATATACAAACCCTAAAAAATTAGGCCTAACGGGACCTGCGGCCCGAACAGTAGAAATCTGGCATGTAGTCAACAGAAAACTGGGATGGGACAAAAAAAATACATTAGCAACCCCACTCTGGGAGACCGAATGGCTGGGCCGCTTGAGTTCCTGCCCCAGATTTGACAAATGGGACCTGATTGGTATCTCGTTTGTTAGGGACATGTGGAATAAGAAAGGACTGGCCACATTTGCAGATCTTCAGAAAGAATACCAACTGGCACATTCTGAAACTTTTTGATACCTGCAGATCAGCCATGCCCTAAAGGCGGTGATACCCGCAGAAGGCCAAATCCCTGAATCATCTCCGCTCGAAGATAGATTGCTGTTGGATCCAATGCCCAAGAAAGCCATTTCTTTAACATATAAAAAACTGATTAATAACCGACCGGATCCTTTGACAAAACTTAGACAACAGTGGGAAATAGATGAAGGTGTACTAGACGACGACGACTGGCGAGATGCTTTGGCCTCGCCTAGGGAAGTTGCTATCCCTATGAGGCTGATCCAACTCAAGACTCTACACCGAATCTACTTAGCCACAAACATCCTGGCAAAAATGAGAAGGCGGTCCGATTCCCTAAGTCATCCTCGATGTACCCTGGAGGGGACCTTATTTCACACAATGTGGGCATGCCCAATCATTCAAAAACTCTGGGACGCTGTAACAACTAGGATGGAGGGCGTAGGAGGGAAAAAACTAAACCCCACCTTGAAACTTTGCCTATTAAACATCTGGGAGGCAACGGATTTATCCCAAACTGAACAATCATGGGTCTCATTAGGGTGGGCTCTGGCGAAACGTAATATCGTGCAAAAATGGGGAGTTGGGGAACCACCACTATTGAATGGGTGGGTAGGAGACATGGATAGGGCCATGATTGAAGAGAAAGATGTTTTTAAAAATAGAGGGTGCCCCAAAAAATGGGATCGAAAATGGACTGCATGGAACGCACACAGGGGCGAGATATGCCTGTCCCCTACAATTGAACTTCGTAGGCAGATGAATGGGATACAATACCTACCAAGTGAAGAGGATTAGTGAAATAATAATTGCAAAACACCGAATTACTATTTGGCTGATTGAGTGTACCCATACTGTGCTTAACCATGGTCAACTGATGATTTGTATTACTGTGCCTTTGTTGTTTTGTTTCAATAAAAAGAGTTTAAAAAAAAAAAAAAGATTGGGCTGAAGTCGGCTTGGGATCAGCCATTGGAATCAGCACGGTATCGTCTTGCGGCGCCGGTCGCGTTGGTACCGATTTCAATGAGGAACAGCCTAGTGAAGTAGGGTCCCGTTTTACCATATAACAATACCTCACGCATAATCCTGCGCTGCTCATGCAGCATGAAGCTCACATATAGGCCCCACCAATGAGACCCTAACAAGTGTGTTAACTTGACCATTTTTGTAGCCTCACTAATCACACAACCGGTATTTCTGCCATGAACGGCACTGCGAAGCACACCAGCCCACCACGGAAATTTTCCACAATTACAAGAATAGGTTAGCCCACACGTACGCAAGAGGCAGCTGGTACATTTTGTTCTTTCACAAGCAATATTTGTAATATTTTGTTATGAAACTTTCCAAGCTTGCTGAAACAGAACCAAAGACGGCTGCATGGCATAAGAACATTCTATAAAAAATCCTGTTTCTTTATAAGTTTCCAAGCATCTTACGCTAAAATTATCATTGTTTATGTTCTGCGGTCAATCAGCACTGACCACCTGCTAAAAACACCTGTTTCACCATGCTACCACTTCTGTGTTCTTATGATACCACTTCTGTGTTCTCAAAATCTTTCCAATGTAACCGTAAGCTTGCGGTCAAATGGCTACATCAATTGTGGTTGACAGTTCTGCATTAAACCATATAAAAGGTTTGCACCCCTGCCAATGCCCCGAACTCCTCTCCAGTGCCTTGCACGGTGTGGGTTCCCGGTCGACCGTTCTTCCTATCTTGGGCCTAAGACGCCTATTCTGAGGTGGTAGTGCTCTTCTCTGAGAGCAAGTCTTTTTGCCTTTGTCATTTCCTCTAACTGCTTTTATCCACACCCAATTCATTGCATTTATCGTACTTTAAATTGTGTAGCCTTGGATGGTGTTGATCTCTCATTTAAGATTTGCCTTCTAGGCACCTGCTCTTTTAATCAATATATATATATAGCTATTTTTGCTTGACTTGAAATGTGATTTTGTATATTTCTCATGCATCGATTTTGTCCTGCTCATGCTTGTCATGAGTAGCCTTGAACAGCTAATGACTAGATGAATAGTTTTCTGTGTTCTTGTATTGCTTAATAAAGTGCCACTACAGTTCACACCAGTGTTCCTTATTTTTAGAGGAAGCAGAGTACAGGTCTTGCTCCTGTGAGCTGGTAAGATAAATGTGACCATCGCAGTCACTTCATTTACCCTCGAACAGCTGGCGACCACGAAGGTCTCGTGCGGACTTTCTCTGCAGCGTGGACTTGGTACACACCTGCGGCTGCCCCCCCGGTCTCTCCCCGCCTCATCACACCACCACCCGGGTAAGTCAGGGACATTTTTTTTCCCTTGAATTTACTACGGTATCTAGCGTGTGTGGTTTGGGGGGGGGTAGGTCTGGCTGGTGGGGGTCTCCCCCGTGTCTGTTCCCTGGTACCACTGTAGTATCTGTCTTGCCACGACCACCACTGTGGATGGTCACATGTCATCTGGGTCCTGTGGTTTGCTCTTGTCGGTCTCCTGTTGCTCTGTTGATTTCCTTGTCCTTGTATTTGGAGGTTATTGCTATAGGTTTCACTGCTCTACAGTCCTAGCTTGAGTCCTAGGTTTGAGTCCTAGGTTTCACTGCTAAATTCTCTACAGGTTTGAGTCCTTGGTTTGAGTCCTATATTCTCTACAGGTTTGAGTCCTCAGGTTTGAGTCCTAGCTTGAGTCCTAGGTTTGAGTCCTAGGTTTCACTGCTAAATTCTCTACAGGTTTGAGTCCTTGGTTTGAGTCCTAAATTATCTACAGGTTTGAGTCCTTGGTTTGAGTCCTAAATTCTCTACAGGTTTGAGTCCTCAGGTTTGAGTCCTAGGGGTTGCGTACTAAATAGTATGAAGGTTTGAGTCCTCCATACTGTGCACCATTGTCTACATTCGACGCAGGTTCAAGTCCTCAATTATTGTGTTATTGAGTTGGTGTGTTCTGCAGGTTCGAGTCCTCATTTATAGTGTTATTGAGTTGTTGTGTTCTCAAGGTTCAAGCCCTCATTTATTGTATTATTGCACTGTTATGCCGATTGTAGTACTATTTTTCTGTGTTACACGGGTTTGCGTCCTCATCCCGTGTGCCATACACCGCTTTTAATCACTGCTTCCTATCTCCCTTGTGGTCTCTTTATCACAACCTCTCTCAATGCACCTTTCACTTGACCGTTTTTTTCCCGCTGTTTCCCCTGATTCATTCACAACACTCTCTGCTGTGTCCCTCTCTTCTACCAACGATTCCGTTCTTCATGGATTGGGTGTTCTCTTCTTTTTATCTCTAAAATTATTAGTTCTCTGTGCCCATTGTCTTTATCAGTGACATTCATCTATCTTTCACCGCCTTTCATTTATTTTAAAGTGAACACGTCCAAAAAGAGGAAGTGCCCCTTCTCACCATCACTCCGCGATCCACAGCCTTCACCCGCCTCTCTCTCTGCTGTGGTTTCCTGCTGGTTTCCTCCACGGCTGCTCTCTCTCCGTGTTCCTTGCTTCTTCGACCACATTTCTTCTCTCTCTCTCTCTCTCTCTCTCTCTCTCTCTCTCTCTCTCTCCCCCTCTCTCCCTCTCTCCCTCTCTCCCTCCCTCCCTCCCTCCCTCTCTCTCTCCCTCCTTCCCTCCCTCCCTCCCTCCCCTTGTCCAGTGTTCGTGTTTTTCGTGGTCCTTTGCTTTTTAATTTTGTGTCCGCCATGCTGCTCCTCTGACAATTACCTCTCAGCCCCCGCCTCTCACGGTGCTGCCTTGCCATCTCCACACTCCCTAGCCAAGTGCCAAGGCTGCTAGTTACGTACTGTTGTCTGGGCTGCTTCCACTGGTTCCTCACTATTACCGCAGCCCCGCCAGGTAGCTGCTCACTTACTGCCATTAACCCTCCACCTACATTGCGCCTCTTTTTCTGTCTCTCACACATTTTGCCTACCATTTGCCACAGTCAATTGGTAGCCAAGGGGGGGTGGAGATATCTGTCCTTCCCTACCTCCTCACTACCAGTTATGTCCCATAACCCTCTGCATACCCTTGACCTCGGTATCCATTCAGTGCATGGTACAGCCACCGCAGTCTACAACATCACCCTTGAACGTTGTATTCCACTCACTCGCTATCAGAGTGACATCCTCGCTGTCGCTTGGGACATCCTAGGGGTCACTTTCACGCCTACCACTCAAATACGCCTCTCCCTACTATCTTCAACAGACCTACCTCCCTCCGCAAAGGCTCAATCCCATTCCCCGCCACCTCCAGATACCACTCGCCCTGATCTGCTTTGGCCTGATCAATTATCTAATTCCTCCACCGCCTCCGCATCTTCCCTTGCCCCCTCTGTCTATTCTGCTTCCTCCCCCATTGTGATTACCTCTGCCGAAGAGTCATCTGGAGACTCCCCACAGTCTGTGCCACTCTCTGAGGCAGCCACTCTCCCTGAACTTAGCGCCCCTGCCTCTCCCACGTTATCCACCTCCGCCTCTAACAGTGACTACTACCACATACCCTCCCCTATTAACGTGTCACCACTCATCAGGGCACTCCTGCAGGATTATTCGCCCGACCTTGAGCCTGCGCCTGCTCTTGCCTTCCCACCCTCATATTCCCGCTCAGTCTAGGGGATGTGCGAACACTCCCTTGACGGTACGGAACATCACATTGCTGTATATTTAGTTAACAACCACGTAGTAGGTCTCTCAACCGGTCACCCATCTTCCTTTTTTCACACCACACCCTTAACAAGTGCTGTTCTTCTCACCCTATTCCAAGTCTTAGGGGTTGACTACACTCACACACAACAGATAACGCTCTCAATAACACCAGCTTTCCCTTTTCCGCACCCCATTGCCCCCAAAACGAAAACACTTAAAAGCAGTACAAAATAACTCTTCCTGTTCCACTCCTGCTCTAAGCTACCTTCCACGTAGTAGGCCACATGAACAGAATTTTGGGCACTTCTGTGCACAAAACACCAGATTGCATTTACGTGCGTATCCGCTTAGTATCTCCAGGCTTGGAGATACCTACCACATTAACTACATTCTGGCCACGCAACCCCCTACAAAGTAAGATCATTGCTGCCCTTTCTCGCAACCAACTCCAATTCCCTGATTTCTCCCCTGAAGGAGTATACACCGGGCCACAGGACCTGGACTTAAGACAGGAAATATACCTTATCGTTATCCAAGCAATAGGAGACGAACTCGTACGAGACGTGCATCCCAATAATTGCAATAATTAACTACATCTCTTTCTAACTAGCAACACTCACCCTGAAAGTGAGGCGCTCGCACTAGTGCCCCATGAGTAGCATACTGAGCTCTACAGTGTATCAAACGCCCACTAACTTTCACATATTTTTCATCATACGCCCCCCAGGCTCGGTACTTACCGCCTTATTATCAAGCACTTGGCCAAGACACCCACTCCAGAGTAAAATTGCTGAGGCCTGCTTTGACGGCCAGCTTCGCTTCCCCCATTGCACTCCTGCCCAAGAGCGCGAGTTACAGGCTGGTGTATACCTCATTGTCCTCAGGCTGTAGCACTAGAACTTATCAGAGATCTCAACCCTAGCACCTGAACACGCAAGCACAAGTACCGTGTACCTCTCCACAGCAACACCCTCTTCAATTCAGATCTAGCTTATAGCGCCCCATTACGATACACCAGCATGGCCACTCTATTGCAACATGTTTTGAAAACTTTCAGAGGGCAGGAACAGCGCATTCTCAAACATTGTAGGGAGCTCTATAAATTCACAAAAAACATGAGCCATCCCTGGCCATCAGAAGGGAGTTTTGATACAGCTATACTAAATCATGCTACCACCTTCCTAGACACTAAGTACTCCGGCCCCAAACTATAGAAGAGGAAGGCTACCTTAGATCTCTGGCGTGTTTTCAAAGACAAAGCTCAAACACACGGTGACATGAGGCACACAGCTATACACACTGCTCCTCCGGCTCCCCCACCATACCATATCAGCTGTATGTATACTGAACGCTCTCACACCAAAACACCAGACTTACCACCTACCACCAATGACTTTCCCGCTGCTGGTTCTCAACCACTACCAAACGATACACCTCCCTCACCACCCCCCGGTCCAGACACAGCCATCACGCACACGGACGAACTCCAGACTCCACAAATACCCCCCAGTCACCTATACCCGCACACGAACGAACTCCAGACTACACACATGCCCCTCACCCACGGCACAATAATGGAGACAGCAGTATCAGGACTTCCAGGCCATATAGACGCACAACTTTCACTGAAATTTACACCAACCTTAAATACTGCACAACAACACCGAGATGAAGATGAGGACTCTGACTCTTCCTCCCATGCACCCTCTCGCTGCTCACGCACTAACAGTAACCCTTTCCTTGACACCATCATGCCGCCATTCCCAAAGCCGTGCCCCTCTTCCCAAAGTCAGCTGCCCTATAACACCACTGTACCTCTGCATGAGGGACTGGGGTCTGGCATAATGACAACTCAACAACAAATTTTGGATCTCCCCAACACAACATTGCTGTGCAGGAATGAGGGACAGCTTGCCCCTACAAAAAGCACCACCACCCCGAATGACCACTGGCGAACGCAGGATGACTTAAACACAAGCCCGGAAAGTATTGCACCAGATGACACTGAAAAAGACATATTACACATGCGACAGTCACCCAGCCATACAAGCCAGATAGACAGAATGAGACGCATGTCTCTGAAATTAGAAGAAATGAGGCACTCGTTCACTGAAATGCTCAGTAACACTGACTGTCCAGCACCATCACAACAGCCCACACTGCCAGTACACCACCTCAGCCAAGACATTTCACAGACAGGTGCCCATGGGAATGACGGGGAGGTTAGAAGATCACATGATAGTGAAGACACCCATAACTATGAAGCTGCTGCATCTGGGATAACACAGACAGCTGCCACAACTCATCAAGCTGACCACCAAGAACAAGCACCAGGGCTGCCACGGATACCACCAGTAGCACACCCATACCACCCACTGCTCAGGGAGTTCAAACAGACAGGAGGCCAAGCAGTAAGAAGAAAGACTAGGCTAACCGAAGCGGAGAAACTAAAGGTCTTGGGGTCACATGGGTGCCCAGATCACATATTATATGACGTCTCGGGCTCTGCTTCCATGCGTACCACTAGAATGAAAAATTATCACAACATATCTCTCAGCAGACCATCTGCGCAACAAGCTGGCGACAGTCTGACGCCCAATGAGATAGTGACTTTAGGGGACGGCTCAGACTATGCCGTCAACCCCTTCTCAGACGATTTGGCAGGCTGCTCAGAGCCCCTAGCACCGCAGATGCTCCCTTGGCCAAGAGAAGGCTCTTTCGAGCCACAGTACATGGCAACAGCAGTTGAATGTATCCTGAAAGGGCTAGGAGATGAGGATTGGGACTATGAGTACATGCGGGAGAGTCTAAAGGTCTGGCAGAAATACGCCCGCCAGCACGACCTTACAAGGCCTACAGCGCCACGCACAGGGGTAACACGCCAGATGCCACTGCTGTACAAAAATGCGAATGATCCTCCCATCTATGTCCCGTGGTCACAACTGGACAAAGAAAATTTTAAAAAACATCTCCCACCCCTCACGGAGGGCGCTGGAAAATGGACTGCGGCTTTTGAAAAACACACCCCAGGTAACAACATAGCTATAGGAGATGTAAAAAGCCTGCTAATCTCCCTTATTGGAGAAGACGCAGAAGACCTCTTCACACGCGTTCATGCCATCACCACAAAAATTAACACCAAACATGATGGCGTATCATTTAACACAATTAGAATGCCAGTATGGTCCGAGTTGCGCAGAAAATTTCCGGACGTCCCAGATATTGGGGCTCTATTATCACAGACCATGCAACCAAATGAAGACCCTGCCAACTACCTTTCCAGAATGAAAGAAAAATGGCATCAGGAGTTAGGGGAACGATGGAATGCTACAGGAGGGTGCGGAAGACGGTTCTACCACACAATAAAAAAGGGTCTGCCAACTGAAGTGCAGGAAAAACTAGATGGAATAGTAGCAATGGAATGTAAGCCATGGCCTGAGATACAAGACCATATCATACATTTCTGCAAAAAGAGGCAAGAACAGGAAAGGAATAGGCAGTTGGCTATAGAAAATGACGCTGCCAAATTGGTGCAGCAGAAACTTAGCAAGAAAAAAGACAATCCAGACACAGTCATGTTGGCAGCACCTGTCAGTCAAATGACGGCAGTAACTTCATTCCCCCAGGCTGCCATGAATGCTCTTGCAGGCAATACGCAGCCTGCCCCACAACCCATGCAGGCACAGCCTGCCGTACAATACGTACAAGCACAACCACAGCCTGCCATACAATATGTGCAGGCACAGCCAATTGTACAATACATGCCAGCACCACCTACTTATATTAATGACATACAGCCCTACAACAACTACAGACCCAATATGAACAGGAACACAGGCATACAGGGAAGAGGGCGAGAGATGGGACAGCAAAGGTTTCAACAACAGCCAGGACAACTTACCTGCTTTTATTGTCAGAAAGCAGGCCACATGCAAAGAGATTGCCGCACTAGACTACGAGATCAGAATCAGCAGTCCATGGGTCCTAGTTACCAAGCGCCCCCGCACTTCCAACAACAACAGCAGGTGCAACAACAACCCCAACAAGCCCAAATGCTATACTCCTATGCCCAGCCAGTCCAGCAGCAAAACATGCAACAAGTGCAGCTCCCAGCACCTATGGTGGCCCAAATTCAGCCACCGGTCCAACAGGTGCAGGTTCCAATGCAACAGCCACAGCAAGCACCTGCATATCAGGTGGCAGACCAAGCTCAAAATACTATGCCCCTAGGAGGCCCGATCATCACCCCGAGCAACACATTCAACCAGGGCACCATTCAGCAGTATCAGACAGGAGGGTACACTGGCTAGGACAGCCCACAGACAACTCTTGTGTGCCCAATTTTGTCATCCACTAGCAGCTAAAGAGGACCCCTTGCCAGACAGTACTGTATATTTTGTTGATGGCTCCTCTACCATTGATCAAGAAACTGGGGTCAGGTACACAGGAGCCGCAGTAGTTAGAGCACAGCAGAATGACTCCTCTGATTCCCTAGACATTGTACAGCAGCTTATATTACCATCACATTATTCGGCCCAGGCAGCTGAACTAGTGGCACTCATAGTGGCGTTAAACAATGGAGCTGACAACCGCATCACTATTTACTCTGACTCTGCATACGTCACCACAACCACACACTCCAGCATCCTCCGCTGGAAAAGGCGTGACTTCCTCAAATCAGATGGTACACCTGTGATCCACAAACAATTATTGGAGGAACTCATAGAGGCCCTCACACTGCCAGCTGAGGTAGCTGTAGTCAAATGTGCAGCACACACACCAATGGTCAGGATTTTGTCTCCAGAGGTAACGCCCTGGCAGACTGGGCAGCTAAAGCTGCAGCAAGAGGTCCCCCAGCTGAAGCAACAACAGAAGTTCTGTTCACCCCTATCCTACTTGCCCAAACACTACCTCCAACAGAGCAGGAGCACATGCCTAAAGACACTTTCGACCCCCACTCCCACTATACTATGGACACAACACAACAATATGATCACATCGCGCAACTACACCTCAGAGAAATACAAGAAAGTGCACCAGATCAAGAGAAAGAGTTGTGGAAGAAGAGGGGAGTGCAACAAGATTCCGCAGACTTCCTTTATAGGCAGACAATGACAGGGAAACCTGTGATGCCACAAGCCTTACTACAAGTGGCGTTAGATCAACTCCACCTTCCTACACATGTCACCCGAGATAACATGTCCACAACATTACAGACAGATTGGTTCATTCCTAACGCCCACGAACAAATACAGCTTTTTGTTAATAAATGTCTCATCTGTCAACAGTACTCACCAAACCCAACTCTCAAAACTGTTGCCTCCACAATTCCAAAACCATCAGGCCCCTTTAAAGAACTACACATTGACTATGTCGACATGATCGATCACTGCCAAAATTATCGCTATCTCATTGTAGTAGTGTGCCCATTCTCACGCTGGATCGAAGCTGGACCATGCGTCCACTGCGATGCCAAAGCAGCAGCCACATTCCTACTCCGTGAGGTCATTTCCCGATGGGGCGTGCCCGACGCCATCCGGACCGACAACGGAAGTCATTTTTCAAACGCCATCTTTTCCTCCCTGACCACAATGCTAGGCATTAAACACAAACTGACATCCGCCTATCACCCAAAAAGCAATGGCATTTGCGAACTCCTCAACGGCCTGCTCAAAAGTAAAATAAGTAAAATTAGTGCCACAATTGGAAAGAAATGGCTTTACTGCCTACCAATAGCTCTCTTTGCACTAAGAAATTCTCCAAGTTCGGATCACCACCTCACGCCCCATCAGCTTGTCACCGGAGGATCCATAAATGTAGCTATCCCTTCCACACGCCCCAAAACTGATAATGAGTCTTCTTCAGACATCATCAAAGCTGAGCTTTACGATTATTTGTGTGCACTAACCAGCGCTGCGCAGTTCCTTTCTACCCAGGTATCCAAAAGGAAGGAGAAGGGCCCCACCGATCTTGAGCTCCCATCAATCCGTCCTGGATCACCGATATTTGTCCGCAAAAACGTCCGACGTTGGAGGGACCCCAGGTTTGAGGGTCCCTATGCGGTGATCGACTCATCACCAACTGCAGTACGCATAACCGAAAGGAAGGTATGGATCCATCGCAGCCACATCCGCTTGGACCCCGCACCACGGCAACAACAGACAATGGACTAGAGGAGGGAAATGCCATACTACTGGGACCAGTAAATGAGGACAGCGGGTTTCCTTCCTCCTTTGATGAAGAAGACGACGACGCTTACGTGCACATTGATGAAGACCATGGCGACAATGATAAGATATGTATTATATCTGTACTATCATTCTGTATTATTACTGCAGTGGCACTTGCAACATTTAACTGGTATCTCTTTTACCGTATCACTATAAAGGTGTATTTTCCTGCAAATACAGCTACTAGCTATTTCACGCTTTTTATAACACCACCTGTACCGGCAGCAACATATGCTCAAACACATTCACAACACAACACTGAAGGCCCACAACACTACTACTGATAGCACACACACTAGCATACATCCCACATCCCCAACTCCTATCCCGGTCCAAGGTGCTACTCCATGGGACAATGTCCTGAACATAGCAATAGGTCCCCAATTGCCCCGCCGCTCCAGCTCCCGCAACACCCGCAGGTTCAGACGGGGGAGGCCACGGTTTTGGAGAACCCGTAGACCAAGCAAAAAAGACGCAAACACCACACCAGAGTGGGCCACTGCTCTTCAAGACACAATAGTTCACGTTGCAGACCAGCATCCCATGCCCGCCTTCCATTCCACACGTCCTGACAAATTAGCAGAGGATCATGGAGCCCATAACGCATTATTAGATAACATGTGGTATTGGGACATGACAATGGTGGGAAAAAAGGTAACAAACGAATCATGTTTTGTGTTCTCACACATACCTCATGCAGTAGGCGCAGACAAAATGATTTTTCCCAGGGAAATACCACCACCAACTGCCAGGTGTCTCCTCCACCTGTTTCTTTGCCGTATATACGGCCAGATCCAGCTTCTGTCAGCAGGTCTTGATACTGCGTTTGTAAACACCACGGCATGGGATCATAATTATCTCACGTTCACAGTTGTGACTGACGAACAGCAAATTTGAGGGGGACATGGAGGTTATGTATAGGATGAAAATATCTAACTCCTTAATACAACATTGGGAACGTAGTTTTGCCTACTTAAGATATTTCACCATTCCATCACCCACAGCAACATGTGATCCAAGAATAGACCAAAAGCCCTGGTCAGTACAGGACTGTGCTACGGTTACGGGCCCATATTTATTTTAACAACAAATGGCAGGGTCCACACAACCGGACCTGTAAGGCAGCTTCCTTAGGAGCACCTTTTGTAGTGACAGACTGGGAGGGGGATCCCGATTGGGACATCGAGGCTGAGTGCGAAGGGGTTTGGGCACAAGCAACTAGAAGGTACACCTTCGGTAAAGACACCACCTACCAATGGAAAAAAGCATACAAGCTAAAATCTCCTCTCCTCTGTTTCTTAGGTAATGGCACTATTTCTGTGGGCCGCAATACCGGATGCAGCAGCACCATCTTTAATTCGGACCTCCAAGACGGCACCTCCAGCCTCATGGACATCTACTGGGCATGCGGAGAACGCCTCTATCGCCAGTTACCTCCTCGATGGCGTGGCCTGCGCACCATGGTCACTGTGCACGAGCTGCATCTGGTTGTTCCGGCATCCAACATTTCCCATGTGCATACCCACCCGATGACAGGTGATGTCACCCTGCTCCACCGGCACCGAAGGAGGGCTCAATTTTTTGCTAACTACGCCTTTCGCGAAGTTCCTCAGGAATTTCGCCTTTTTAATGACGCACAGGAATTCTTTGGGGGCCTGTGACCCATTTGGCAAACATCAGCTAATGCCAGGTGGCTGCAGGTCACACGCTACGAACTTATGACACTCATCAACAACACCCGCGATGGGTTCAACGCAATAAAGGAAGAGCTACGGCCTTTAAGGCTTATGGTTCTAGAGCATCGATATGTTCTAGATCAGCTCACTGCTATGGAGGGTGGACTATGCGCCAAAATAGGGAAGTCCTGCTGCACGTTCATACCATCTAACGATGCCGACAACGGGACGCTTGCCAGAGCAATTGAGGACTTGGGCAAACTGGGAAGGAAGATGCATGAGAAGGGAGGTGCTGAAGCAGACGTTTTTCCTAATTGGTTCAACTTGGACTGGATGCCTTCATGGCTGTCTGCTATCTTGAAAATGTTTCTGCCTATCTGCTGTGTGTTGATGCTACTATGTTGCGGTGCACAGATAATTAAATGTGTCAAAAAGTTTAGCACTAAGGTGGTAGGAATGAACTACGTTAACACAGGCATATATGCTACGACACATTACCAGGTCATGGCCCGTGCCCCAGGGGATGGGGATGGGCTAGAACAAGTAGAATTGACAGAACAGACAGCTCCTCACACTGATTTCCGCTCACAATCGGCTCCCCCACTGCCCCCACATAGATACACCCTAAGGGAGGAACTTGCCACTCATCAATATGAAGTTTTAGCTGACAAAATGAAGGAGAGTATGTCACAATAAGACCAGAATTGTATGATCAGTGCGAGTGCTCCTACGTTAATGACCCACTTTGGACGCACCAAACAGAAGAAGGGCCGGCAAAATATTGTCTGAAAGTTTTGTTCAAAAATGAACAAGAGGAGGGAAATGAAGTAGGGTCCCGTTTTACCATATAACAATACCTCACGCATAATCCTGCGCTGCTCATGCAGCATGAAGCTCACATATAGGCCCCACCAATCAGACCCCAACAAGTGTGTTAACTTGACCATTTTTGTAGCCTCACTGATCACACAACAGGTATTTCTGCCATGAACTGCACTGCGAAGCACACCAGCCCACCACGGTAATTTTCCACAATTACAAGAATAGGTTAGCCCACACGTACGCAAGAGGCAGCTGGTACATTTTGTTCTTTCCAAAGCAATATTTGTAATATTTTGTTATGAAACTTTCCAAGCTTGCTCAAACGGAACCAAAGACGGCTGCATGGCATAAGAACATTCTATAAAAAATCCTGTTTCTTTATAAGTTTCCGAGCATCTTACGCTAAAATTATCATTGTTTATGTTCTGCGGTCAATCAGCACTGACCACCTGCTAAAAACACCTGTTTCACCATGCTACCACTTCTGTGTTCTTATGATACCACTTCTGTGTTCTCAAAATCTTTCCAATGTAACCGTAAGCTTGCGGTCAAATGCCTAAGTCAATTGTGGTTGACAGTTCTGCATTAAACCATATAAAAGGTTTGCACCCCTGCCAATGCCCCGAACTCGTCTCCAGTGCCTTGCACGGTGTGGGTTCCCGGTCGACCGTTCTTCTTATCTTGGGCCTAAGACGCCTATTCTGAGGTGGTAGTGCTCTTCTCTGAGAGCAAGTCTTTTTGCCTTTGTCATTTACTCTAACTGCTTTTATCCACACCCAATTCATTGCATTTATCGTACTTTAAATTGTGTAGCCTTGGATGGTGTTGATCTCTCATTTAAGATTTGCCTTCTAGGCACCTGCTCTTTTAATCAATATATATATAGCTATTTTTGCTTGACTTGAAATGTGATTTTGTATATTTCTCATGCATTGATTTTGTCCTGCTCATGCTTATCATGAGTAGCCTTGAACAGCTAATGACTAGATGAATAGTTTTCTGTGTTATTGTATTGCTTAATAAAGTGCCACTACAGTTCACACCAGTGTTCCTTATTTTTAGAGGAAGCAGAGTACAGGTCTTGCTCCTGTGAGCTGGTAAGATAAATGTGACCATCGCAGTCACTTCATTTACCCTCGAACACTAGGCAGATCCTGGAGCATGAGTAGACTTATGTCCCACAGCCGAGAAGGGACCCAGAATGGGTCCAAAGGGGTCACATGCTGCCAAGGATGGATCAGCCGGTGGCAACCCGACTGGAGGCCCCTGTGTTTCCTTGGGACCAAAGGCAAGCCAGAGGAAACCAGTAGGGAGCTGAAAATCTGCAGCACGGCCTCTTTAAAGGCCTCGATCTGTTGTGGCATTGCCAACGGCTTGGGAAACTCAGGGCACACTGCAATCAGTTGGGAACTCTGCTCAGTGACCAGGGACCCCAAGGGAAACTGACTGACATTATGATGCTCTTGCCCCCTCTCCTTTGATACAAAGTGAATGGATGGGGTTGACTGCTGCTTCGCTTGGACTTTGATTTAGACTTACCGGTAGGGCTTAAACCACAAGGTGACCTTTACCGAGAACAGCCTCAGAAGCAAGAATGAGTCAGAGCAAGAAATTTCAGTTGTAAATATCCATCAGAACAAGGTGTTTGCAAACTCAAAAGTAACAGAAATATATACTCCCATTGAACGATATCATCATTAGACACAGTGAAGGTTTTGGTTAAGATATGGAGGATGATATCCGAGGATTGCCCCATGACCTTCCTTCCCATTTTATACATGGTAATGTACAGTTCACATCTATGGTTATGCAACTGGAGGCTTAAACTGTGACTAAGAAGAAAAACTTTATTTTCAGAAATATTCCTGGGACGTTGTGACTGTTGCAGCTTCCTAGGAGAACTCCTGGACTGTGATTTTCCTTTTATTCAAGTCCGCTATTTACTCTAAACGTAAGCAGTACATTTACTGTCTTTTATTTAGACCTAAATGAGTTTGCATCTAAATGAGAGAAGTGCTACTAAAGGTTTTCCATGCTCATGCTGATGTTGCACCTAGGATCATTTTGTTCCTCAATTGGCTGTGATCCAAACGTGAGGTCATGGAGAATGGATACATGCCTTTTACTTCTAACATGACATCTTAAATATGCATTGTCTGTTTGTAGACAGTTATACCCCACAGCTGCAATATGCCATACTTATTCTGCTTCTCAATATCAATAGCTTACATGTCACATCAGACTACAGGATAAAGTCACAACACCTCACAGATTCTTTTCCCCCTAGCCTATACATAGCTACCCTCAAATACCACAAGCACTACGCCCACATAGCCAACCTGGAAACCCAAATCAGTGACAACTACAATAGACTGCACGCCATTAAAAGTGACCAACTCTCTCTTTTTTTTGTTAAACTAAGGATATACTCTCCTGGACATGTGGACTAGAATATCTTCCATGTGAATAAATTTTTAGGTCTCGCCTATTGGACAGTGCAAGCTGTCTGTTTGCCAAAAGACAGATTGTTTACTTAGAGTGTACCTAGAGCTTGTCCACTGCTTACCATTGGTTGGCTTTATTGTCTCTCTCTTTTTCTTGCTTTTTATTAATTAGCGTGTGTGGGCTTTCCTTCCTCTTCTTGTGTTTATCCCTCCCTTGGATCATACCCTCATTTCTTGTGTCCTTCCACTGCTTAATTTGAAGGCACTACTTTTTTATTTTTTGGATAAGCAAGCCACGAGAGTGCATGTATTTTCAAGCTGTCTCACTCGTGTACTCCTCTTCCTCCAACCACCATGCTCCGTGTAGCTCTCATTCACCCATGTGCTTCTCCACTGCCCAACTCCGTGTTGCACTCGCTTTGTTGTGCGTGCGTCTTTCTCATAGGCTTCTCCCTTAAGTGCTACTTGACCCTCCCACCCTTAGGCTCCCCTTTGCTGACTCCTACCCGTGCAATGTTCTTATTTTAAATGTATTTTTTCATTCTGGCGGAGGTCCAGGCAGCAAATGATGCTGGTCTGTCTTCTTTAAAAGCCCCTTTGGGCTACCTATATTTCTTTTTTAGGTCTCACCTACCAGGCTGCACGAATGGTCTGGGGACAAAAAGACCTACTTTTAGCTTACAGTGGACTTAAAGCCAGCCCTATGCCTACTATTGGTTGTGTTTTTTGTCAATCTCCTTTGCATTCTTTTTATTTGTTAGCTTGTGTGGGATTTACTTCTTGCGTTTGTCCCTTTCCTGTAGCAGGGGCGCATTACCTTTTGCCTTCTACTTCTCTTATTTGTGCTACTACTTTTTTCTTTTTTGAGTAAGCACTACATGACAGTGCATGTGGTTTCCAACTGTATCCCTCGTGTATTGCACTTTCCCCCTCCACCATACTACTTCTTGTTGCTCTCTTTCTGCCTTGTACTTCTCCCGGTCCTCCCGCCCATGTTGTGCTCACCCTAGTGTGTGGCTGACCCGCATTACTTTTTCGCCCCTGTGCTTCCCTTCTCCAATAGTTCCACGTTCGGCTAACTAGCCAGTGTGCTTCTCTTACACCCAGCACTATACGTTCTTTTCTCTTTCCTGTGATGCTTCACCCACCCTCTGTGTTGTTCCAACACCTCAGCTCCCTGTGGCTTCTGCGCCCCTGTGCTGCTTTGCCCCTGTATTGCTTCCTTCCCCATCACACCTAAAAAACAAAAAGGGCCAAAAATGCTTTTGAAATACTTTTTTTTTTATTTACCTATTCAACTTGGATCAGTAAAAAAAAAGTAAAAATAAAAAGCGTTAGTGTCATTGTGGAGTTGCATGAAAGTGTGTTATGCACGCCTACAAATGGGGCAGGCAGACGAGTTATAGTTCCTTTTTTAGGTCTCGACCTAGCGACGCAGCGCGAAGCGCTGTCGCTAGCGAGACTTATTGTTGCTGACTTGCTTCGGAAGGGAGACAGGAGCTGTGCACGCGCAGGACGGACTTGAAATGTGAACGCGCCCGTGAACACGCGATGTGCACATCTCCTGTCCCCCTTCCGTCCTCGCAAGCCTCATGCAATATTACTTTCTTTTTTTTAATGCGCACGCAAGCTCCAAGCGCGGCGCTTTACATGCACAGCATGCCTCACTCCACTTACCTGCTGTTGTGGGGACTCTGCGCTGCTCCTCGGCTGGTCTCCGTCTTCAGCCGGTCCCCGCAGCACTTCTTCAACTACGGCGGCGAAGTACGCAGGCGCCGCCACTGGGCACGAGCCGCAGGCCACGCCGATGTGCACGCTCACGGCGTGCCTACAACGCGCGCATGGCGCTCTTTTACTTTCCCTTGTTTTTTTTGCGGGCGGACCGTTCCCGGAGGCATCGGAGAGTTTCACAAGAAAGTTACCAAACAATGATTGGAGGAGTACATTAGACAGAGCCTAAGAAGAATTAAAATCATATTCAAACAAACATACTCCCTCAAATATAGGTTTCGCTTGAAATGGGGTAAAACAGGCATGCTGGAGACTGAAGCCTTTTCTTACTCGTGCAATATTATTATCACTCAGTGGGACACTGACAGGCAGCTGCCAAGCTTCACAGGTTTATGAACATATAAAACTCCCGTTACCAACAGCACACAGGATTTCAACAGCGATGCACATGAAGATTCCCAATCCCAGATGACCGCTGAACAGACTCCGGCGGCGTGGGTGCTCAAAGCCGGCGCTGATTGGTCAAAGCCAGAACATAAAGTCCCAGGACGCGAGCGTCTGCTTATCATTATTGCCGGCGATAAGGTACGGAGCCAAATTCGAATATGTGGGTTTGCGAGTTTTGGGGCTTGGGAAATGATGGCGTTCGGGTCAGGGGCGCTGGCGGAGTGGAGAAGGTTGAAGCACAACTGACGAAGCAAGTCTGTCGAAGAAGCAGACTGCAAATTAACCAGGTTGGCCATTTAAGGGGACTAATCTATTGATGCTTCATCTCAGGGAACTCAGACAACACTGGCAAGGCTTGGCCACGGGATGGGCGCGTGGGGGATGAGAATCAGAATTCGCTGGGGAGAATCGTGGGCCGGCTGAGACTGGAGAGGGCTGTCATTGTCTTTATGGGAGAGATTTATATCGAAATGAGTTTCTGGTGTTACGTAATACTTTGGTCTTGTTCATTATTTAGTTTATTTTTACGATTTTATATAGCACGTAGATGGCCCGAAGGCTTCAGAGCGCTTTACAACAGTAGCATGATACAAATAGTACAGCAAGTTACAGTTACAATAATTACATTCAGACATATTGCATCGGGAGCTGCGACTAGGACAAACAAGCATTTGCAATGCAATAGTCTCGCATTTACACGAGTTTAAGTTATTGGCGTTATAAATGACAATGCCTTTTATTTATGTTTTAAAACGCAAAACATAAATAAAAGGCATTGTCATTTACAATGCCAATAGCTCAAACTCGCGTAAATGCGAGACCTATTGCATTGCAAATGCTTGTTGTATTTAGCCATGCTGCACAGCAATGCTAGAAACCACTGGCAAAGCCAGTAGGTCCCAAATCAATACCTATTGGCTTTGCCAATACTTGTTTTATTTAGCAATTGATCTTGGATGGGTAAATAAAAAAATGTACACCTGCATGAGTAATACAACATGAGCGTGCCTACAAAATGACACTGCATAGTAATTGTGCCTTTTTTAAATTAAAAAAATTGCTTTTCGTCATGCTTCTCAGCATCTTGCTAATGCTGTACAGCATGGCTAAAAGCGAATAAGTCCAAAAGGTGAGGCCTACTGGTTTGGCCGATGTGTCCTGCAAGTGCATATATTCTTTGCAAAACTTAATTTGCACTTTGAGTGCTTTGCTTTTTGCCTTCAATAGGGAATATTTTCCTTCCTAATTTACACCTTGAATACGAATTTACAACTGCCCTTGATAGGAATAAGTCTTCAACCACATTTATGGTGGTTACATGCTTTGATAAATTACATGACTGCTGAACGCTTTTGGGTTTACACTTCTTTTCAAAGACATCTTTGCCCAGGAACGCACACTCCTAGCCTCTGTGAGCAAATTAAAATTTTCTCAGACATACAAATACAACTTGCTAGTGCAACCTTATGCAGTAGTAAATCAAATTTCATATTTCAAGTAAAATTGCATTACATAACTACATAATATGAATTTACATTTGTAAAACGAGCCATTTGCGCACCTAAGTGCATATTAAGTGTCCAAATGGATGTGAAATTGAGCTCTAATCTGTCACCATTCCTTGCTTTCACACAGATTAGGGAATACACTCAGACACGCACTAAGTTATTGTTATTATTCAGATCCATAGTTCATAAGACATCTCTATTTCAGCGTTTTGCTACTAAACCCAGTCTCCCTCGTGAGTGAAAAGGAATTGTGCCCACAATGAGGCTGTGCGATGTTTGAGAGCTCATGCTGACACTGTAGTGAATGGGGTGGGAGGCAACGTCCTATTTGTGGAACTAAAAATATGAACACCCTGTGGATCCCGCTAAAACGCAGAACTTCAAGCCATCTGTTCCAGTGCACAGTACTGCATAAAGTACCCTCATTAAAGATACTGCATAACAAATCAAAAAATAATTTCTCACCCCTCCTAATCTCTGGCAAATGGACTTTCTGGTTAGAAGAAAACACAACCTCCTCCTTCAGGGAGTTCCTGGAAACTTGCTAAAGTTTCAGCTTTCAAGGTTTTGTCCACTTTCATCAAGGGCCATTTCCTTAAGAGTATCAGCAATATAGCATCCAAGTCAGCAAAATTCCCTACCCCCTTCCCATCATTTCGTCATACACAAAATACTCCTACATCACTCTCTCCACCTTATGCTTAAACAGTCAGACATATCCCCACCTTCCTCTAATTCAAAAAAGCTCCATCCCGTTCCGATGAACCTCTTGCAGCACTCACACAAAATACATTTCCTACTAGGTGGAAAACAAATACTGCAATACCACTACATGCTTCAAAGACAATCCCACATTCATGATGACGCATTAAGAATAAATTACAAGTATTTATACCTCATTTGCCTTGACTTGATAGAATTTGATCGAACTGAATCAGGACCTAATTTGTAAAAGAGTTAAGTGTTGAGGCCCAAAGTTTTTCTCAGAAGCCCACCAGTGGCACTGCTGAATGTCAGAGCACCCGAACACAAAGGCTGTCTAGTTTTGTTTCCACCTCAAGTCTCTTTCATCTAGTTGCAAGTTCGTTTTTATCCTTGCTTTCTCACTTTCTCAGTATTTCCATGTTTTCTTCCTCCTTCTCTCACCAGTTGCTCGTTTTCTCTCTTTTGTTCTGGGTCAAAGTCAATAGATGAAATGCCCCAGTCCCCAAAAAACAGAGCTGGTGGACCCCACACTCAGCCATCGGCTCAAACTAAGCACTGAACACAATCTGTTCTAACATTCATTACAGGCATACTGATGAAATTCAGAAAGGTATAACTTGTAAAAAAAATTCCAAAGGCATGGTATGGTGAGGCAAAATCTGGAAAGGTTAATCCAGATCCCCTGATCGCCAACGACAACCTGGGCTGGCTGAAACAATTATGCCACAAGTTGGAGCCTGTCTGTCGCAAGACAAGCATAAACACACACACACACACCTCTATTCTTCCTACCCAGATCCTGAATACACACAAGCCTGTACTAAAAAAAAACAAATTGAAGCCAAAAAGATGACTTCTCCTGGAAGGTTATGAAAGCTATCAGTGATATTAAAGTTCTGTGCAAAGTGATACACAGACACGCGTCTCCTCAATGCAACACGTTCTATGTTACCCAATCCCAAATACTCTGCAACACCCAATTCACGTTCATCACTGAAAACGTACTATTCACCTAACCACCCGCAACACCACATTCCAAGTACCCAAACCCAAGAGCTGCCCCTAATAAAAAAAAGCTTTAGACCATGTTAACTTTGAGGTCACACCTCCCTCACCACCATAGCTGCAGCCATCTAAGCTGCCCCAGTGACCGCCTTTATCAACAAGTCTCTAGGGGAGACATGGCAAAAGAACTAAACACTATCTAATCACCCTGCCAATCCTCCTCGTCCTTGTCCTCCTCAAGAAAACCTCTCCCGGCCCAGCAGGCTCAAACAACTATTTTCCTATCAGACAACTTCCATGAAACCCAAATAATTCTGGAAAATAATTGTTGAGGCTCAACTCATCCCACAAAATCCAGGACACACATCAACATAGCTTCGAGCTACACCAGGGAAATGAATCTACCCTAAATACATTATGGCACAAACTGTTAGAATCTGCAGACCTGGGTAGTCACAGCATGCCCATAATAGTTGATCTCTACAAAATCCTAGCCCCAGGCTGCGCAAAAATCCTCAAGAATAGTTCACTATGACCCCTCGAACAACATTCTGCAGTGAAACCATAACCATCAAGACTGAGAGGAGAAACATACGAGCCACTGGAGTCATTTAGGATGTGAGTCTCAGACTTTACTGGCACATATGGGCACTACAAACTGAGTTAAATTTATGAGCGCTTTTAATGCTATCATGGAGTCACAAAGTAGTGCTGCTGTTTACTGAGGGACGAGGGTAATTGCTCAGTCTTTGAGGAAAAACTAGGTATACAAAGAAAGAATTTGCTGATGTATCACAAACATTTTTACAGTAGAGATTTGAGACTCTGAAATAAGTATGCATTCTATGCAGACTCGAAGGCCAACTGCCCCAGGACTGACTCATAAATTGCGTTAGTTTGATCATACGCATTCATGAACATTCTTGATCCTGAAGAAGGTGCTAATCGAGATTTTAAGAGTCCACCGAAAAGTGCATCAATGTTTTGTAATGTATTGTTCACAGCCCTTCGACTTAAGATTTGGAAGAGGGTTGAATTATCATTATTCTGAATGCAGGATTGCTTTTTGGACAAGAACATGCATGTTTATCTTGGGTGTTGTTTTTCTTATTTCTTAAACAGTGATGGGGTATGTGGAGTAAAACTATAGAATGGATTTAAATTGAGTAATAAGTTATTAAACTATGTTTTTTCAAATGTAATATAATTGCAGTGTAGAGTTTGTAAATGGGAAACCGGTTCAGCAAAATATTTGCAGGGCATAGATGGATAGCGTAGTTTTGGTAAAAGCGTTGACATACACCTATCCAGGCGGAAATTTAAAATTGCTCTCCTTTAAGTGAAAAGTAAAACATATTTTAATAAATTTACATTTTATAGATATTCGTACGGAAATGTTTTGTTTCTACAGAACATCCCTCCATACATTAAAACGTGTTTTACATTTCATGTCATCGTTCAAATCCTTATTTGAGAAAAAAAAGGAAAATTTACTCAAAATCATGTTTAAGGACGTTAATTAAAAAGCCACACAGAATGCCAAACTTGCCGTGGTCCTTCCATTTACGGTTCTTCTTCATATGGTCATTTGTTTATGAATGTACTTTTTTCAAGGGGATTAGTACAGACATAATGGTCGTATACAGCGTTTTAACCAACTGCCTCTTTTACATTTGTAGACTGTTTATAGTTCTATAAATACTGATTCTGCGAGACTACAAGATTTATTGGGCTTCCCTAACAGGCGGTTATTTTCTTGGGGCTTTCAAGAATGGCAGCGCCTTGCCGGCATACTGTTCCCACTGCTGTATGTAGACGCCGTGGTTTCAAAAATTGTATACTGCTGCCACCCTCTGGAGATATATATATTCAAGTTAAGAGTTCTGTTACTTCAGAAATTACACAGTCTCTACTCATGAGTTAACGAAGATATGAAAGCTACTTAATACTGCAAAATGCATTGCTCTTGGATGCGAGTATTTGTCACGGCGACTCCCACAGAACTCAAGAAATAACAAGCATTTGCAATGCATTTGCGAGAGTTAGAGCTATTGGCGTTGTAAATGTTTTCAACTTATGTGCAGGGACGGCTTTAACACTGGTGGCGCCCTGTGCGACAATGTTTGTTGGCGCCCCCCCAATGACCACCTCTGTCACGGATTACCTCACTAGCACCGTTTAACAGTGCCCCTCAAGTCTCCATAACCACTGTCTCTCAGATTCATTTAGTTTTATAGCACCACTCATACCAGTGCAAGGTGTCAGAGCACTTTACATCACACACACATAGCACAGAAACAATCATGTGTGTAAATCAGTGTATAGGAAATGTTACATCAGACAGGACTACAAGGTGTAGTGTAGGAGTGACTGGTCAGCGATACTGGTAGGCAATATAGTTTAAGAGCCCATATTCTGGAAAAGCACAAATTCAGAATTTAAAACGTAACATAATTGTTAGGGGTTTTCTTTAATAATAAGAATTGTTTTCTACCCAAATGAACCCTTTTGGCAAGATTAGGATAATGAAAGGCTGGGCAAAAAAACATATAGCTCTAACTATATACCTTGCTCTTTGATGACAGTTAATAGCTCAATGTTCTACATTAGGATTTTGACTTATAAACGACAAGTAACAAAAAGGAGCTCTCCTACAGAAGCAGTAACCCACTGACCTATTTACATCATATGCACTTTGTTATCTGCATGGTACATGTTTTTAGGAGCAGGCATTTTAACCCTCTGCGCTACTTTAGGATGAGTCAAAACTTCCACTAGACAAACCTCTGGTCTCTTTCCAGGGAGACGATTAATCACCGGAGTTATCTTGACATTTTAATTGATGCCTGATAGTTGCTGGAGGCCTGGACGCAGCAGCAGGTGCTTTTAAAAAGCTAATATACTTGCAAAAATGACCCCCCCACCCAAAGTCAGCGCCCGGTGCGGTGGCACCGATCGCACCGCCCTAGAGCCGGCCCTGCTTATGCGTTTTGGAGTGGAGTGGATGTATGTGTTTTGGAGTGGCGTGGATGTATGTGCTGAGTAGTGGAATTATGTGGATAAAAATGATATTGTATTTAGTGTATAGGAATTATGTGCAGTCGAACTATGTGTTATGGAGATTAATTATGTGGTATGGTATTTTATGTTTTAGAGTGTTATGTAGTAGAGTTTAATTATGTGGAGTGCGGTTTAATTTTGTGGTGTGATGTGGAATTATATTATGTGGATTGTATGTATGTGGTGGGTTCAGAACACGGGTCACAAGTGTTCGTTAGCACATTCAACGTCCAGTGCACAAGTAAGACTCAAAGAATTTGAGGAAATCCAGCTCATTTAAAAAGTATACATTGAAGCACTGCTTATATCCGACACACCCATTTTCCCACTGAAACCTGGTGAGGAGAAGCACTTGGAAACGTTTAGGCCATCTAGTAGCATTTGCACCCAGACAACTTATTGTGGAACAGTTATTTTGTTTCTGGAAAGTCGGTGTAAACCCCTTCGGCCTTATGTTGTCTTTTACAAGAAACATGCCAACACCTTATTTTAGGTTGCTGCTCCCGAATATGGGACTAATCTGCCATCTGCCTGGAAGACTGAAGTGTCGGAAATTTATATTGCCGCCACTTTTTACAACGATGTGAGTGACCTGAAATAGCGAATGCAAGCGAGGCCAATCCCAAAGCAGTGTTGCACAGCCTGGCGAGCCATGGCGTAGTTCTAGGAGGGGCTTGGTGGTTGTACCGCCCCATAATTGTTAGTTGTAGTAATGTGTGGTGTGCAAGACATTACATATATCCATTGCAGTGTGCTTTTTTCTCAAAATTCGCCGTATTCTTTATTTTATTGTTGGTAACAAACTGAAGCGCATAGCGCCTAGAAAGTTTGACACGGAAGTCACCCATACAGTGTATTTAACACAGATCATGTAAATACTACATATATTAAGGAAGCTTTCTTTTTTCTTAAGTAGCATTACAGTGTGTCTGGCTCTTCCATGTGAAAAGATCTTATCTTGTGCTCCAAAGGTTGCTAAAGTCTCGACAGAGAACAGGCTGAAAGCAGTGTAAATTGGCCAGGATCACCATGTGTTAGGGTGACGCCAAGACGGAAAAGCATGTTTTTTTGTGTGTTGAACTTTGAAATGTAATAGCCGGACTGCACTTCATTGAAAATGAAATGAGGACGCCTTTCCCGCTACTCCCCTCGACGCCACCAACTGAAAGGATCACCACTGTGAGCTGAGTCAATAATTGTCGAATATAAGACACCATGGACAGGGATTGCCCTGTGCGTCCCTGAAGGACAGGGAAGGGGTAGATCTCCCATGGTGACAGACAACCCACTAGCGCCAAGTCACAATGGGCAGAATCGACTCTCCCAAAACAACAATATTAACAGATGTGAACTACCTTGCATCACAGAACATTTGCTACATAAATAGCTTAAGTGCAGTGGCTAGCCGATGGCATTCATGTTAGCATTCATATTTTGTTTAAAAAAAAAAAAAACCCATGAAGGAGACAACAATAAATTCAAAGAAGTCCTTTAAAAAAAACTTGCATCGGGGTAATGGTTCGAAAATCTGTTTTTAAGGGCACACACTGTGTAGAAATAGTCGTTAGATCTATTTGTATCTGTGTTGCCTTTGTTCAGCCATTCATTCACCTGTACATGTAACAATTGAGCACATGCCCTATTCAATCCATTGTTCACGTTTGCATCTGCTTTAGGGTGAAATGTAATACTTGAGCACACAGTGGACATATATATATTCCTGCAATGTTTTTTTTGCATGCATGGGACGCCGTAAGGTACGCATTTTAAGCTAGGCTTTAAAAACTCCTGTCTACAGTATTACTTAATCAAATATGTTTCTGGGGGTGGGGCTGTTCAAAATAATTAAATCACATTGTATCTCTGAAACGGAGCGCAGTGTGGAGCAGCAACCAACAACATTAACATGTTGTTGCTAGCTGTGCCACTGTTATAGAGGTCTGCGGACCCAGGGGGTTGATGGAGCCGCTCTTGCTTACGTTAGAATAGATTTGAAAATCAATGTAACCTCCCTCGCCTGGAGACCTCTGGAGCCAAGCTTCAGAAAGGTGATATTTATTTAGTCTTCCAAAATCCGGGCTGCTCTTCATTGAAAACACAATGAGGACGTTTTTCCCGCAACTCCCTCGCCGCCACCAACTGAAAGGATCCCCCCTGTATGGGAATACATTGATGTAGAATCCTTCGACAAAGTTGTCTTTTTTTGCCAGTGTATTATATTGACCAGACATGCAGATTAATAGGAATCCCAAATCGCTATCTGAGCCACCGGTTTTCCGGGAATACACAGAGAGAAATGGTGGTCGTGTTACTGCTGATATCATGTTGAAATGGAATAATTGCTCATATATGTTGTAAATATGTATAACATCGTGTGCAAGCACAACACACTAAAATAAAGTTTGAAAAATGCGGGTAGGGGGAGCGCATTTCCTTAAGGAAAGTGCTCAAATGAAAAATAAAAAATAAATCATTTTTTATTCCAATGTGCTTTCTGACATCATGTGCGCGCACAACACACTAAAATAAAGTTTACAAAACGAACGCAGGAGGAGCGGCATTGTCCATGTTTGCATATGCTTTCGGTTTAAATGTAATACTTGCCTGTGTTCAGACATTCATTCGCCTGCACATGTAATCATTTTAGCACATGCCCTATTCAATGTTACTTAAGGCACAGTTTCAGAGCAAAATACAACACACCCGGATTAAAACGCGACCGCAAAACAAACAGAAAGAGCGCATGAATGCTTTATGAAGCACAAAGTATATTTAAACGCAACCTCTAAAGAAACACAGATGCTCTTCAGAATGACTTTCCAAACACCCCCCCCAAAAAATACAATGTGACCGGGAACGAACGTATAAATGCCTTTCCGAGGCAAAAATGTATTTAAACGTGAAGCCCAAAAAAATAAACACAAACGCAAGTAATTTTTAAGTCCGACAACAACAAAACAAATCAAAACAACACAAACTCCTACCAAACACGAAGGATAGTATGATAGTATGAATGCCTTTTCAAGCCCAAATAACAAGCATTTGCAATGCAATAGGTCTCGCATTATTAAAGTTTGAGCTATTGGTGTTGCATTTGCAAGAGTTTGAGCTATTGCCATTGTAAACGACAATGCCTTTTATTTATGTGTTTCGAAAAGCTGTATGCGGTGCATAAACACGCCCTTTGTACTTATAGTCCTTGCTTACGAAAAGGAAGGCTGGCAGTAAAAGAGGCATAGTTACTGCCAGCGTTGCTTCTCATAAGCAACGACTGCAAGTACAAAGTGCCTGTTTACGCACCGCTTGCAGGTTTTTAAAATACAGAAATAAAAGGCATTGGTATTTACAATGCCAATAGCTCAAACTCTCGCAAATGCGACACCTATTGCATAGCAAATGCTCGTTTTCTTATTGCGTAGTAGAACCACTCTTTGTGGTAAACAACAATTATGCCATGCCAGATAGTCTTACAGGCATTCACAGATATACAAACCTACAATAAGTTTCCTATATTGAGGTTTTGGAATGTTCCGTTTTTTTAAAGCACAATAAAGATGGGGGCTGTTGGTGGGGGTTGAGAGGTAACTCCCACCTTTAACTTGTGAGGGCCTGAGCCTGGTGAGGTAGCCTGTCTGCTTTGTTTCACTGTTCTACCAAGGTTTTAGGAACTGTAAGATTCCTATCAACAACAGCAAGTGATGGATGATCTGTGGCTCAAAACCTAATCCCAAGTAGTAATTGTAATAATTCATTATTATTATTTAGACCGGACTAAATATTGATAATGAATCATTACAATTACTACTTGGGATTCCGCTTTGGTTTGGCCACAGATGAGTGCAAACATCCTTTTGTGTGAATATTAATCCAAAATGAGGGATGAATGCTAGCCACTAAAAAACAAAAGTGTCTGTCCATCCCCTATTTCTCCTTGCTATTTTTCCAGAAGTGGTCTGGATGAGATGCCCACAGATTTGCCCGAGCAGCCGGGAGTGCACATCTGTTTGGTGGGAAGGGATAGCAAAAGATGGTGAGGGCGAGGAAGGAAGTAGGGGGAAAAGTAAGAGTAAAAAGGATAGAGAAGGTTGGGAAGGGATAGCAAAAGATGGTGAGGGGGAAGGAAGGAAGTAGGGGGCAAGGCAAGAGTAAAAAGGATAGAGAAAGTTGGGAAGGGATAGCAAAGGATGGTGAGGAGGAGGAAGGAAGTAGGGAGCAAGGCAAGAGTAAAAAGGATAGAGAAAGTTGGGAAGGGATAGCAAAACACGGTGAGGGGGAGGAAGGAAGTAGGGGGCAAGGCAAGAGTAAAAAGGATAGAGAAAGTTGGGAAGGATAGCGAAAGATGGTGAAGGGGTGAATACAGAAAGGAGGAGGAGCATGGTCGCGACAGAAGGAAGGAAGGGCGACTTGGATGCTACCAAGTACAAAAGGACGTATGTCTAATTCTGGCCTAATGTCATTGGTGATGAAGTAGCCCCGCCTTCCTGGCCCCCCTAGGGATACTGTCTACAGCCTTTTGTGGTGCTGGAACGCTAAGAATAGCCGCCTGTGCTACTGGGAGAGATTAGAAACATCCATCACCGGGGAGGTGAGAAGGGGGCGATTACGGCATTGTGGGGAGAGCGAACACCGCAGGCATCTCGGACCCGCACACGCAGCATACCTCACAGCAGCCGGGGGCGCGCAGAGGGGAGACAGGTGCTGAAGGGAAACAAAGCAACAGCGACAAAGAAAGGGAAACGGGGAGACAAACAAAGCGAGAAAGCAAAAGAAAGAGAGTGGAAAATAGGTTAAAGGAGAGGGAGAGAACAAAGAAACGGAGGAGGCAAAGGGCGGGAGGCAGACAAAGAAAGGTGGCAAAAAAAAAGAAACAATGGGCGAGAGCTGCTTGGCGCCACCATCATTGTTACCTTGGAGTCATGGAAATCCGTTGTCTGGCCAACTATTTAAAAAAAGGAAAATTAAAAAATACAATTGGAACCAGGGAGGGGTGCGGCAGCAACGTATGACGCGAGCGAAAGGGAGGAATACCATCTTTATCAATACCACCAGTATTAATACTAAAGGAACCACAACCAATAATATGAACACTACCTATAACACACCACCAATACCATCACCAACATCAACACTAAAGGTACCAATCCCACTACCACCACCAATAATATCACACTGCCAATAACACACAACCACCAATATCAATGCTCAGGGCCGGCTTTAGGGCAGTGCGACCGCACTGGGCGCTGGCCTGGAGGGGGGGAGGGGGAAGATGCTGACCTCAGGTGGGGTCACTGTTTTAGCAATAATTTACCATTTAAAAGCAGCTGATGCAGAGTTCCTTGTGTGTCCAGATTTCAGGCAGCAATTAAAACGTCAAGATAACTCTTGTTATTCATGTTCCTGCTAGAGAGAGAGATCGGTGTTTTGTCTAGTGGCAGATTTGGCTCACCATATGGTAGCGCAGAGGGTTAATATGCCTGCTGCTGTGTTTAAAGTGGATGGTTGTGTGGGTTAGTAAAGCCAGCCTTTGCCAGCGCTTTAAAACAAATTACATGTATGGGGGAGAGGGGCTATGGAGAGATGAGGGGCACTTTTCGCAGGGTGTTAGTGAGGGAATCTGAGGAGGTCATGGGGAGGTGGGAGGTTGGCGCTAAAAAAAAAAAAGATTGTCGCATCGGGCGCCAGCAGCGCTAAAGCTGGCCCGGTCAATGCTAAAGGAAACAATGCCACAACTACCAAGCACTGGCAAAGCCAATAAGCCTGGCTTTCACTTCCAATCGCCCCGAAACATAATTGCTGCAAGCCAGTGTTTACATGCGTTGTCACATTTAACAGTAATATAAAGTGAGCAGCACTTGCCCTTTTAGATTTCTCCTCGTGTTTAGTGTCGTACGCCCCTCCATCCCCTTGCTTTGGTCTCGCCTGTGGGTAGAGTGGGTCGGCCCAAGGCTCAGAGGGCTATATGACTTTGAGAGAGTGGGTGAGATGGGGCCGTTCGCGGAGGGCGGCGCGGGGTCTGGATTGCTACAGTGAGTATAAGGGGTACGGGGCAGAGGGTTCAAGTAAAAGAACAAGTGTGGAGCGGGGGAAAGGGATGCTGTCAGGGGTGCGATCGGTGGATATAGGGGCACTCGGGGTGGGTGGTTGCACTCTAGTTGGGTAAGGGCCCTGTCGATGGGTGGGGGCTGTCGTGGTGGGTAGCTGTGCCCGGTTGCTGGTGGTGGTTAGGGGCAGAGCAGGTGAGCACTCCGGCGTGGTCTTGCTTGGGTGGGCTAGGCGCGCGCTTAGATGTAGTTAGGCGCGGCCCCGGCAAGGGGTAGTGGCCCTCTTGGTGGGCCTCCCTAGGGCTCCATACTCACCACCTCCAAGAGTTTGAGGGCGAAGCGTAGTGGCTGCAGGTGCTTCCACCCCACAAAGGTGGGTCCCTCCTCTTTCTTCTCAACGGTCTCCCTGTAGACAGCAGCACTCCCTTCCGCCATGGCCTCCCGGTAACAGCAACAGATCAACGAGAAACAACCCTAAACAAATCACAAGGACGGCCACAAGGCACCCCCTCAGCGCCTCGACGCCATAAGCCTATTTTTTATCAATTTCTTGCCTGCGTAGGACCTTGGTGACGTCATTCGAAGGGAAGCACGGAAGCGTGCGATACTGGGTGAAGGCCAAACTCCACCGGCCCTGGGCCACAGTCAAGAAGGCCAAAAAAGACTTCACCGAACCCATCGACGTCAACACGCCCGCCCTACTGGTGAGTCTGCGGGCGACCCCCTGGGTGGACCATCACTGAGGGAGGTGTAGGGGGGACACATATCCTCACACAGTAGAATTTTCTTGGCCTCCCAAATGTAACTAGACAAATAGTCCTTTCTCCTCGTTTCTATAGGACACAGAATTTATTGATCTTGTTTTTAATATAACAACATCATGATCATACACTTGACTGCTGTGCCCAATAGCTCACATCAAGTTGGGTACAATTCATCTGGCAATACATAGAGCCTAATTTTCGCAGTGATGGCTACTAAATCTGTTTCATAGGCCACTAAATATTTGGGGCATTGTAAATGTACCTACCTTATTTAGTCCAATCTTTGCTAACTGGCGTGAAAGTTAATGCCAATTCTCTTCTCTGCAGGCCCCGCAAGCGGGTACGAAGGAGAAGAACGCCCGCGACTGGTACTGCAGCTTCGGACAGGTGTCCGTCACCGCCAAGATCGCCCGGAAAGGCTACACTCCAGGTAACCTGAGGGACATCACTGATTGCATTGAAGACTGCCTTGTTCTCCCTTGTTAGACATAAGTGCTTTTGACCAACGACCAGCCTTGTCCTTTGAGTCAGAGATTAGGTAATACCAAAAATCATCTCTAAGATCATTTTATGAAATTTAATTTGGTGCTTTTCTATTGCTTCCTCATTTTATGCTTTTCTAGTGTCAGGAAAATACGTTAAGTGCTCTCAGTTTTGCAGACAACAAAACTGAGGTATAATAAGGCACACATTGCCCAGGATCACACAAGTAGGTCAAGTGAGGGAAAAATTAGAATCTAAGTGTATTGGATTCACAGCCAGCAAGCCCTCATCAAGCCCCTAGTGCAAGCCTCCACATCTATGCTAACATCTCACTGCATGTGCCAGCTTTGCAAACTGCACCCAGTGTCACATGACTGTCCTCAAAGCACTATAAAAGGCAGTCACCAATGCTTAATAGCAAAACACAGCTGCTCTTGAAGTCCTGGAATCAACATAGCTTTTATTTCTCCTCCAGGTGAAGTAATCCCAATCTTTGCAGAAATCGATAACGCCACGTCCCGTGCTGTGGTGCCGAAGGCGGCCATTATCCAAACGCAAACCTTTATCGCACGGGGAAGCATGAAGCAGAAGAAGACTGTGGTGGCCATCATGGCTGGGGACTCGGTGGCTGCTGGAAAGAGGGAGACGTGGCACGGAATAGCACTGAAGGTCCCACCCCTTGGCCATCCATTACGCAGTGCAGGATCATCCGCGACGAGTATACTTTAAAGGTGAGAGGTCACCACTACATGGAGGAATTGAGAGAGGAGATGAATATGGGAATTCAAAGCAGGCTTAGCGTAACTGGGCTGTGAGGCTTTTGAAATATGAACAAAGTTGTAATGCAAGGTTTTATTTATTATTTTTATTTTTTTAGACCTCCAGAAAAAATTAAATTTTGCCATTTGGCACTCCATTTCTTGTGACACTTTGCGTTTTTTAGGTTGTTCATTACAATGTGGCTCCATCTTGTGGCCATTTGAAGCAATACCATAAGGCACCTTCTTCAAATGGCCTTAATTAAGACAAATGCTACATTAATCTAATGTTGCACTCCCTTCACAAAGCACAGAATTGTGCCAGGGTGCAGTAAGAGTTTGTTGGAACACAACTAACTTAAAACTCTGATGGTATGAGTAAATCCTATTGCTTGTTTCAAGTGGTTGATTTGAGGTTTACCATTCTACAGATTATTTGATTATATTAATATGGTTCCTTGAGTGTGTGGTGTCCTTTTTATTCAAAGTCCTCTTTCACTCTTGCGTCGTATGTGTGCGTCGACATTCCCGGCACATCAAAGCTACTGCTGGAGCTTCCGCTGGTCATCGGGACGATCCCGTTGCATCCCTTCGGGAGCCGGACTTCCAGTGTCAGCAGCCAGTACAGCGTCAATCTAGACTGGCTGCGACTCACCATCCCGGAGCAGCCTGACCGTAAGTATCCAATGGGATGATCTGTAATTTTTCTGCTATGTGGGATTTGTAGTGCCAACATGGAAGAGTGCCATCTTCTGGGTGCAGTGGGGATCGGTGAGGAGATAAATGTAAAGCTATGAGCGTTGAGGCTAAGTGGTCAGTCGGGGACAGGCTTGTGCTGTAGAAACCTGGCGAGATATGGGGTGGATTACAAAGTCCAAAAATTGATCCTTTCTGGAGAATTTTCTGGGAGAAACAATGCATGACGATACAAAGCATACCATGTGATTGAGGACTGCCGGATACCCGTACATTGTCTTCCATGTCCATTGGTATCTCCTTTACCATAAACCACAACCAGAAATCTTCCTCTTTGTGGAGGGGAACTGGTCCATGAGAGAGTTGAGTGTTACTGGCGGTAGAGTGTATCGCAGGACCGGTAGTCGTCGGCAAGTCCAACCCACCTGGTCTTTACCAGAAGGTTGCAGCGGATAGTCAGTGTAGGAAGTGCTGCTCTAGCAGGTGTCTGGTGTCCACTCTGTGGAAGGTGAACCCCCTTGTCTAACTTATATTTTGTTTTGTTTTTCAGCTCCTCCTGAATATTCCGCCATTGTTTCCGACGATGACTCCGAGCACAGGTTGTCCCCACCGCTCCACGGCGACTTCGATGGCCTCCTGGAGGGCCCATTCGTACAGATCTACTCAAGGAAGGGAGCCCCTGTCCCGGCTGCGCACGTCGTGCAGACATCTGTTTTGCATTATCGGGCACGATAATGCAAAACAGATGCCGCTGGTGCGCGCGCACCACAGAGGAGGGGGGGAGGGAGCCTGTCGTCCGTGACACGCGCGCTGATGCGCGTCCTAGACACAGACGGGAATGGGCGGAGCAAAGGGGGGACATGCGCCCGCCTTTGCCCAATTGCGTGCTGTCTTTCTTAAAAAGACGCACGCAAAGCACAATAGCCGGGGGGAAAACGAATCGCACGCGCACGAGCGTGTGCGATTCCTAGGTCAGTTTTTAAACCCCATTCAAGAGGTCTCGCGCTGCGCGAGCAGTGCTACGCACTGCAACGCTGGGCGCGAGACCTAAAAAGGATAATGTTACTTACCCAGGAGGCATCTGTTCTTGGCATGTAGAGCTGTAGATTCACATGCCTTGCATACTCCTGCCATCTAGTGTTGGGTCCGGATGTTTGCAAGTTGTTTTTCTTCGAAGTCTTTCCTAGTCACGAGGTAAGGTGACTCCTCCTTTCGGTGATAGTGCGCATAGGCATCGACTCCATTGTTAGATTGTTTTCCCGCAAGAGGGTGAGAATGGAGTAAGGAAGTGTTGTATATAGATGTCCATGCGTATAAATGTATAATGAAGAACTGCAACAACCACAGGTACCCAGGGAGATGGGTGGGCGCATGTGAATCTACAGCTCTACATGCCAAGAACAGATGCTTACTGGGTAAGTAACATTATCCGTTCAAGGCATGTGTGCTGTAGATACACATGCTTTGCATAGACTTCAAAGCAATACCAGATTTAGAGATAGGATTGCCTTTGTGAGGTGGAGCAAATGCAACAAACAGTTGTTTTGTTTTGCGAAAGTCTTTTGTCCTATCTATGTAGTACAGTTAAGCAGAGGTATAGTGACTGTAGAGGGTCTTCCCCTAGAGGTAGTCCACCATTTCGACTATCTTGGGGTGAGGGTAAGTGACACTCAAGCATGGGGCCCCTCAGATGGAAAAAAGCAATCCATTCTCCATCAGAATGCCTCTGCTATAGCGAGGCGTTACAGGGCAGCATCTGGGGGACCCGTCTCCCGGTTCTAACCATATACAAAGCCTCAGCCGTAGCATCAGCACTATATGGAGCCGAGATCTGGGGTTATGCTGACGGAGAAAGATTAACAAAAGTAGAAAATAGGTTTATTAAAACACTCTTTAAACTTCCCCAAAGCTCCCCTTCCACCCCAGTACGACTAGATCTGGCTCTCAACCCTATTCACTTAACAGCCGTCTTAAAACTTCTGTTATACTGGGTCAGACTATGGTCCACTCATGAATTGATAGCCTATAGAGAGTCTGTGAAAAATCTTCTGGCTCTGGATAGAAATTTGAGTGCACCATGGCTGAAACATATCCAAGAAACAACACATACAAATATGCATGAGTGAGCTATGGTCAGCCCCTAACTCAATAGTAAAAGGTGATGCCTCAAGAGTTAAACAGTCTTATTGGGAGGCATTTTTAGCTCAAACGTGGGAAGTGCATGAAATGAAAATGAAATGAAATTTGTACTTGTAAAGCGCGCTTATACCCCCAAAGGGGTGTCCTGGCGCTGTACGCATACCGCTGTGGAACCCTTCCTGGCTTTTCCCTGTGAAATGTCCACTCCTGGGCACCCCCAGGGTGAAGCCAGGCATCCCAGCGCTGTTGGGGCCGTTGTGGAGATTAAGCAAGCTATTGCCCAGAGTTGCAGAGTGGGACCCATGATTAGAATAGGCACTGAGGCGAGAATTATCAGGTCCGAGGAAATTGAGCCCAAGACCCGCCGAGGCGGGAATTGAACCCTGGTCCCGGGCCAGATCTCTGCATCAGGGTCTGCCGCTCTAACCATTGAGCCACACTTCTCCACAAACCAACACCCTTACAAGCAAGCTCTTGAACCATAAGTGTACACCAGGCTTTGAACCATATATGAACAGGATGCACCCATATCAATCAAAATGCTTGTATGTCCAATATAGGTGCGGGGTTCTGCCCCTGAGATCCCACACCTTTAAATGGGCTAACATATCTCCCAAGACCAATTCCTGCCTAAACTGTCCAAATGTAGAGGAAACGGAGTCCCACTTTATGTTTTTCTGTCCCCTCTATAGGAAGGCCCGTAAAAAATGGCTGTTGGCCGCTTGTGATCTCATGTGTGTGAGACATTACTGGGAAGCGGAGAGACTATTTAAGAGTGACACTAGAGAACGTTTAGCTCTTGCGGTCTCACAGTACTTGCACATTGCCTGGGTATTAAGAAGGAAGGCCATTATCAATCTCGAAGTTTGACAGAGAGCTGATAAGTATTCGCTTGGGCAGGACACTTTGTCCGTACATTGGTATTGCCCCATAATCCTTACTGATTGTATCTATTTATCCATCTATTTAAAAAATACGACAATGAAATAACGCACATATTTATATATATATCAGATCTCCTCTTTTTCCTTTTTCTATGTCTAGCCCCCAATTATTGCCATTTTGCACATTCCCCTTGCTGTAAATATATGAATTCTTCTTGAGTAATGCTGATAGTAGTGAACAAATTGAAACAATGCATGACGATACAAAGCGTATCATGTGATTGAGGACTGCCGGATACCCGTACATTGTCTTCCATGTCCATTGGTATCTCCTTTACGATAAACCACAACCAGAAATCTTCCTCTTTGTGGAGGGAAACTGGTCCATGAGAGAGTTGAGTGTTACTGGCGGTAGAGTGTATCGCAGGACCGGTAGTCGTCGGCAAGTCCAACCCACCTGGTCTTTACTGTCATAAGGTTTCTGCACATACACAGAGCTATGCACAGGAAAATGGGACCCCGGAATACAGTGGTTTGCCACCATATACCGTAGCACCCAAAAACCCCAACCCAACTAGCTTAGCATCCCATTAGCACCCAAGTACTAATGTTTGGACAACCCAGAACACGGTATCTTTATCTCAGGACTCGCAGAAGCAAGAACACTCTTTCGTCACTCACTCGTACTTGTCCACAAGATGCGTAGGAAGAGACACTGGATAGGTTAAAATGTTTATTCCAACTTACGTGCTCTAATGTACAGTACACGTGTCAGTACTAATAGCATAATGCATATGACTAATATAAGCAGCATGGTTACAATTCCATAGAATACAAACGGGGAAAGCATCTCAGAGCTCAGTGGATAAACGTATAAATAACATTACCACCCTCCCCTTGCAGTAAGATAGTTTATTATAATAATAGAAGACCTCTGGGCTTTGACTAGCGAACCCCCATACCTCAGTCTCTAGATGCAGAATTACATCAGCAGGACATCATAGCTCTTCTCACTGAAAGGGATTTCTCCAAGTGTGTTTAGCGCTAGGAGACTGCAGTATTAAAAGCACACAAAATCCTTCATGGCAATTGCACCTAATGTTATGTCTGGGTGCGCGGGACTGGCCATATCAGGAAGAACCAAAATACATTGTTATGCGACCTTGTACATGTTTGTGCAGACCGAGCCCAAAAAGGTGAACAACAGAAAATGCAGACAGTGCAAAAGAACTTGGCACGAGCAAAGGGCGAGGGGGCCCGGCTCAGTGTAACGTGCGCAAAGAAAAGCAGCATGGCAGCCAGGCCTAGGCCAACAGAACAAGGCAGGCAACAATCCACAAGACACCCTCCCTGGTCAGTCCAGCGGCCAGGACTGAGGCCCATCAGAGGAAAAACAGAGCCGTTGGAGCACAGGGAGCGCCCAAACGGCGAAGGGCAGGTCAATCCATGAAAGTGTAAGTGCAGAGAAAAGCCATACCCTCCAGGAGTTCATCATTGGAATCGTCAAAAAACACAGATGCCATCCAATTCATGAGATCAAAAGAGCAGGAATGCTCCTCAACAAAGGGAGCATCCAGAAGCAATGCGGGACAGCTTGCGTGATAATTGAAACAGCTTCGTTGTAGGAGATCCTGGGCAGCCGCCCAGATATCCCATTGCGCCAAAATCCCCAGTGCAGCCGCACGCGCCATACAGCCAGCAACGGAACAGTCCTGCTCATGGGCCTCTAAGGGACCCATCAACTGAACAAAATCCGGAACAGACAATGACGAATTGGAGAGGCAATAATCCAGAGTCCAGGTGAAAGGACAGCGGACACAAGTCATCACAGGTTGCACGCAAGTGAAATACGCAAAGCGAAATGAAAGAGTATATGACACACTCAGTGTCGCCAATGGCAAGACACCAAAACCGGCCAAAAGTCGCTCACGGAGCAGCTGGAGGCGTTCTGGATCGAGCAGGTCCCATCGGGGAGCAGCCATTGCGCAGAAAGCAAATTAAGAGCAAGACACCAGCCGCTAAAGCGAGGATCAATGGGAAACCGCCAAAGACACTGGAAAAAATAGAATGTATGAAAGCCGGGATGGCACCAAAAATAGTTTGGAAGGAGGACACCAAGCCCGACCCAACGACCTTAAAAAAGTGTACTAGGCCTTCAGTGTTAGATGCGTTAAAAATACGATGTATTAACTCCCCAAAATGTTGGGGGAGATTAGTGTTTAAAAGGGCCTGTATTTCACTGTGGGTACTCGCCACCTGGAGAATGAATGTCTCCCGGGCGGACGTGAGCATAACTTCCTCGTTTAATAATAGTGCCTTTATTCTGCTCAGTCTATTGAAATCTGCCTCCATGGTAGGGATGGAAGGCCAAATAGAGATATCAACCTTGCCATGAGGGGGAGGAAAAAGCACATTTTTGCAGCAGACAACCCTGTGCGAAACTGTTACAATGTAAGGAATGCCAGCCTGCAGGCCACAACAGTTTTCGTTATTTAAAAGTAAATAACTACCATTGGAAAGGAGAGTGAAAGTAGGAGAAATAGCAGGAGCAGGAATACCTTTCAGCACACAAGCAAGATTAGGAGCGGAAACGCTACATGAGCCATGCAATTTAATGTGTTTACAAATAAGCGAATGACCCATAGTCGAGTCGCAGTACTCCCCGTGAGAAAGACTTCCTTGCCGTCCCGAAGGCATTTATACATGAAAGGCAAGGACCAGAGTTCATGCAGGAAAGCACTGCCCAAGGGCGGTAGCGGCCCACAGGATAATGTTTCATGCACGAGTCAAATTCAAACAAGGAAAAAGGTAAAGTGATAACCCCATGGACTAGCCATACAGCAGAATCGAGTTCTGCAACAGAGAACGGCAAAGGATCCATCTTTTCGATATGTAATAGAGTGTAAGTTGCATCTTTCATGGACATAAATTGCTGTTTGTCAGTTAAGTTAAAAGGTAGAAACAAGGCAGAGGTGTTCAAAAATGCCAAGGAACTTTACCTAACTTGAGCGTTTGTAAAGTCCATGCAAACTGCATAACCGAACGCAATTGATTCTGCCCATGATATAACACAGAAACATCATCTTGTACAATATCAACAACAGAGGACACAATATTCTCCAAAGTATAAATGCGAGAAGACAGGGTATTAATACTATTGTCAACAACAGCAAGCACCTTTTCCAAATTTGCTTGATCTATTTCCCGAAGACGGGAAGCAGCTTCCATTTGTGATAGCTTCCAGAGTTCATTATATGTTTCATAAATGAATCTTTTAGGTCGGGGACCACGAGGTCCCAAAACAAAGTCGGACAGATCAATATTGCCTGAAAGGAGGGACAGATGTTGTTTAACAGAATCAAGAGACGAATGTTGCAGCCATTGTTTGCATAATTTACCAACAGAATATGTAGTGACAGTACGGGAATCAGTAAATCTCGGATCAGGCCTATCCTGTGTGTAACTAGCTCCTGAGTCGTGAAAACGCATTTGACATGCATTAGATGATATAGGCCATACCAACCAGGGTGACTGATCTAGCTCAGAAACATTATACAAATTATTTTGTAACAGAGCCTGCAGGGACACGAGGGACATATTGAATCGTGAGCTTTCATTGGGAAAACTCGACAGGGATGGTATTGATGGAGTATTCAATTGTTTAGTGGTTGCTAAGCCCCAACATGTAGTCTGATAGATGGAGACATTGAGGAACATAATTTGTGTGGGGATGAGGCAAGCACGGTGTAATGCCTCGGTTCCCTGTACCTGCCATGGCTTAGAGCCCCAAATAGATTTTAAATCCACTGTATTATCCCAGTACTCATAACCACCCACAGCTAGGGCACTTAGAAAGGAACCTGAATAAAGCAATTTGGTGTGTGTTAACATAATTTTCTGAGTTGATGTGTTATTTAGTCTAAAATAATAGGATGCAGGGTTCGACCGATTAAAATCAGTGAAATAATTAAACTTATTTCGAAGAGTTTGAGAGCTACCTGGCAAGGGGTTTGGACAATGTTCCCATTGGGCATAGTTAACAGAACTACGCAGGGCACTGGGCTTATGGAGAAAATGATTACCCCAATGTTGGTAACAATACAAATCGGCATAATTAGCAGAATTCATATATAAATCTTCAGCATTAAAAGATGCATAATATTTTAAATCGGCAAACAATGCTTCAACGGCATGCACATCCCAATCATCAGAATGAATATTATTTTGTACTACATCACCCATTGAAACACGAAGGACATTAGGTACATTAATAATTTCCGTCGGACCATGGATTTGATAATTCACTGCATCCCATACGATGCCATCAGCAACTGGGAAAGCTGAAATGTTCACAAATGTGTGGTCACGCTTCATGATGTGAGACGAGGAATGAGGAGCCAAAGTTCCAGAAACATAGTCTACAGCAGAGCGTTCAGGTAAATAGTGACCATTAATTAGTAGAAAAAACACTGTGACAAAGCCAATGGACATGAACAAAAATATCAAGAAAAGTACCAACCAGATGTATGTCCAGGGTGGAATCAAAAAATCGTCTCTAAACCAGGATATAAAAATACTGAACTTGGATGGAACTTTTGAAGATGTGGAATCCGAATCAAAGGAATAACGAGTCGGGCTTAGTGGCGATATTGGTTGATGTGCCACCGATTCAGATGCAGGATAAGTATACTCGTCCTCGTCGATGTTGGTGGAGAGTTGGGGATCAATTATAGTTTCAGGCAAAGGAGAGGATTCAGGCAAATCAACCATCTCAATTACAGCATCAGCGACCGTTCGTGTAGATGGGCCACGAACATATGTCCGATAAATGGCAGGACAAGAGACCGCTGGTGTGACACTATTCAGGATCGGCCAGGCGCTGTAGCTTGACATTTTCCACTGAGATGTATCTGTTCTCCTTGCGACCAGGAAGCGGTGGTAAAATGACTGTACGTGTTCCCTTCAAGCCCAGAACTGGAACCGGTGCACGAAAAGAGGGGCCGAATTCTTTCTTGTTTTCAACCTTCTCTCGAACCAGTTCTCCAACCTTTGGAAGCCAGCCGGCTACCGGAATCTGCAACGCAGGATCTGTGGCTGAAGGCAAATGTGTAGTTGCAAGTTTGTCTCGGGCTTCTTGTAAGTCCTGTAACATAGCAGAATGATTATCTACATCAAACTTGGCGGATTGCGCCGCGATGTCTGGACCCTCAAGGTCAGGCACAAACATTCTTATGCCAAAGAGCATTTCGTATGGGGTCCGCCCACCCAGAGGTCTTCTAGGGAGATTATTAAGTGCACGCTGAACGGTATACAAATGGGCCAGCCAGTTCCTGCCAGTACCTATAACCCTAGCTGTTAAGGATTGCTTTAAGTCACGGTTCATTCGTTCAACGATAGAGTTGCCCTCAGGCCTATACGGAGACGAAAATTTCACCCGCACCCCAAGCGAAGCCATTGCATCCTTGTAAGCCCTAGAGGCAAACGCTGGACCTTGGTCAGAATGGAAGGTGCCGCATGCGAAAATTCCCACAAAGACACGCAAATCCCTGATTACATTTCGAGCGTCAGCACTACGTTGTGGCCAGACCCAGAGGAACCGTGTGCACGAGTCCACTGCTACTAAGATGTATTTATAGGCAGTGTCTGATGAGAATGGACCGCAGTGATCCAAGTAAACACACCCAAAGGGTCTGTTAGCAATGCAGAGCGGGGTTTGTGGTGGACGTGTTACCGTTGAAGGCTTAATCTGTTGACAAACGTCGCAGGAAAGCACAAAAGCACGGGTGTCTTTATACAATCCACGCCACCAATAACGCTGCTGCAAGATGGAAACTGTAGCTGACACACCTGCATGAGCAGAAGCCATGCCTTCGTGTGCAGCTGATATCAAGGCACTCCTGCGGTCCGCGTTGGGGATCAGCCGATCTCCAACGTCAGGTATTGTTACATAAGGAACCTGTTCGGGACTTAACTTATAAGAATACTTGGAAGGAAAACCTGTAGGGTAATTAACACCTTCCTTTGTTGCAGCAATAGCTGCTAGAATAACAGAGTCAATTTTAGACATGGACCTGGTAACCGCTGCTACTGAACACGTGACTACTGCCGAACGGGCAGCTTCATCTGCCAGATCATTACCAATAGCGTGTGCGCCCACCCGCTGATGGCCTAAGGTGTGAACCACCTGTGTGAGGGGCAGACGTTGTTGCAATTCTGCCACTCGAACCCAAAGCATTTTATGCTTAATTGTGCTCCCTTTTGCGTCCTTGTAGTCATTTTTCGACCAGAAAAACAGATTGTCATTGTAAGACTGTACACAGTAGAAGGAATCACATACAATAAGAGTGGTCTCATCCTAAGAAGCGAACTCAAGCGCAAGTAGCAATGCATGCAGCTCGGCCAATTGTGCGGTACTATCTCCAAGTGTGCGAGTGTGCACTACAGAGGATTTGAACGTTCCATTTACAAAGGAACCCGCAACAATAGCACATGCAGCTGAATAAGCGTGCTTGGACCCAGTGGCCGGTTGCGCCGAACCATCTGTGTAGATCACACATTTGTAATCCTCAAGCGGCAATATAAACAGAGGAGGAGGATGAACGAATTCATACTGTAAGAACTCCTGAGTCTGAAGAGAAGAATCGAAAATAAAGGTGACGTCTGATGACGTCAAGGATGTAGCCCATTGTATCCAACGGGGATGCATTGCTTTTGAGTTCGGTACACTTGCCTTTGTTACTGCCTCTAGGGCAGGACAGGGTGTTACCACCAGAATTCGCTTTCCCTGTGCCAGTGCGCGTTCTTTTAGAATCGCCATTTGCACTGCAGTTAGAACTTTTCGACAGATGTAAAGCGCAATTCAGCGGAAGTGTACAGATGCGACTTGTATGCGATGGGTACTGTATCACCTTCATTAAAGGTTAAGTACGTAAATCCCACCGCCCCGGAATTATTCTAATCACCAGGTTTGTGTGGTTATCACGAGTCAAAAGATATTTAGACTCCAATAGGTCTGTCTGCAAAGACTGCAGAATCAAGGTATGCTCAGGCAGCCAGCAAGACCTTGAATATGTAGGTTGTATCAAAGCATACAAAGGCTTGATACGCTGGGCATATTCGGGAATGTAAGTACGCCCGAAATTCAGGAAACCCAGCAAAGACTGAAGTTTCTTCAGAGTATTTGGGGGGCACAAATGTGCACATTTTTCCAAGAAATGGGGGGCTAAGCCTTTACCTTCGTTGTTGAGCTCATAGCCCAAGAACAGAACGGTAAATTCAGCAATGTGTGACTTAGCAAAGTTAAATTTGTAACCCTGCTCCGCAAATTCAAGAATAATGCGGTCCACACGGGACAGATGCGGAAATAATTCGTCGTCCGTCAGATAGATGTCATCTACGTACGAACATGCGTCTTGATCAATGTCATTTAACAAAGAAACAACACGGGCGGCGAATATACCCGGACTATTTTTGTAGCCCATGGGTAAACGCCGGAACTGGAATAATTTACCACCGGAAGTGAATGCGGTCCATTGACCACTCTCCGGGGCTAGGTTGTGCGTGTAGAAACCGTTTGAAAGGTCAAGTGTCGTTTTGTATTTTTTACGAACAAGACTGTCTACAAGCGCAGAACTGTGTGTATTTTGCACCGCAAAGTTCCGACAATGAGTATTTAAATGCCGGTAATCCAAAACTAAGCGGTACGATCCATCGGGTTTAGAAACCACGAAAAGGGGATTGTTCATAGGTGATACGCACGGTTCAATTACTCCCTGATATTCCAACTGTGTCAGAATTTCGGAGACGGGGCCTTTTGCCTGCCGTTTGATGGGATATTGGGGTTGTGGCTGCGGTAGTGACCGCAAAGGTATTGCATGAGGAGGTGATTCTTCATCCCATCCCACATGGTTGCGGTATAACGCTGGTGCCAGGTACACAGCCCACTCAGCTGCAAGTGCTTCAGCTTTGTCTTTTGGGACATGCCGTGAGAAGCTTGGAAGGATTACCTCCTCTCCTTTATGTGCAGCTAAAACGAATGGGGGTGGCCAATCCACCTCTGCTAACAAAATGTCATATGAAGAGGTTAGATTTTCCCAAAAATCCCTTTTATTTCACGCGGTATGTCACCTTCAATTTGTATGACTATATTGTATAGTCTGTCAGGGGGTGCCACTCTCGTGTCAGCTGTCTCTACAGTAACGAATGTTTCAGTTGCTGTCGCCTCCATATGAGGACGAAGCGCCTCCCGCACTATGGTAACTTCCGCGGCGCTGTCTAGGAGGGTCACTGCCCACATCCAATTTTGGAGTCTCGTTCTCACGGTCTGAGGCATATTTCGCTGTGACAGCGGCAACTTTTTTCTTCTGAAATTGCGGTCGAGGAAGATGAAAGTCTTCTGCTTTCCCTCTGACTTGTTGTCGAGGTTGGTCTCGCTCCTGGGAGCCTCTCGGCCCCTTCCTCTATCTTGCCGTCCTCCTCCACCAGCCTGTGACGACGTCTGGGCCTGTGAAGAACGAGGAGAACGCGTATCAGAGCTCTGAAACCTTTCTGGTGATTTAATCCTTGACCTATCACGTAAATCATAAGTACGTTCAGAAGAAACCGAAACTGGGAAGCGCCTCTCGACCCCGGCTTCTTTTGCTGCTTACCCTGTTTTTTCTGTCTCCAACTCTTTTTAGTGAAGACCGGTTTCTCATCTTTCTCAGATGCACTTTTTGCTTGGGTAACTTGCGTTTGCGATTGAGTTTGCATTTTTACAAAAGGCTTGTTGCCCAGGCTATTTCTTCCAATTGTTTTATAAGCCCGGGCAATAATTTTCGGTAATTCGCGGGGCCTGTCCAACTCTGGGACCAAAGCCAAAGCATTCGCTACTTGAAAGTTCATAGCATCGCCCTTGACATTTCCAAGGATCAGCTCAGCTACTACATCAAACACTCCCACTAGTCTCATCCCTAATTCCACAGCCGCTTCAGGGCCATGTTCATCCTGTACTTTTTAATTACAGAGGGTAGAACCGTCATGGAAGGAGTTCCAAAACATTTTGAATAAACTGCTGCGAATACCTTACCCCAGTTTTCACATGATGTCAAATCGGGGATTATGTCTTTTGGCAAACTTATCGTGAGGATGCGGTGTTTATCTACTGGGGATGTATGGGGAAACACTGCTTCTATCTGATCGAACTTTTCTGCAAGCCAGTAAGGATAGTCGTCCTTATTTTGTGGACGTTTGCCCATCACAGAATTTACCATGACAGGACTTATAGTCACTCCAGCGGCTATAGCTGGTTGGCCTGCGACTACAGGAGCAGCTCCATGTAGACTACCTGTAACGTATGTCACTAGGGCTCGATGCACTCGTACCAATTCGGTATGCATAGTGCGCAGTTCCATAGCGGTAATGCCAGATAATTTGGATGCGGGGTATACCCGGCCAATACAGGCCAAGTGGCCCCCTGAATTGACAAGGGGCCTAAACGAACTGCGGTAGTTGGTTGTGGTAGGGTGCCATTAAACCAAACACGGTGCTGCCAAGCCGTGAGAGGTACTTCAAGAGTGGTATAGGGTCGATAGGCAGCAGGAATAGCGGTGGGCTTATATTCATGAAACAGATTATCATCTGCCTCCACCGCTTCAAAAGTGATCCAAGTGTAAAACACCTCAAAGTGGTAAGCCGGATCGGCTTGAACCACAAAGACCAACTCGATCCCTGTATCAGGCACTCCATACACCCGTAAGTGGTCTCGGAGTGCCCCTCGACTATGTGCAGCAATCGCCACACCAGCCATGACTAAACAGATATATTCGACAATCTAACAGGGAGCACAAAAATGGGTCTATTAACTAACCTTTTTTAATAATATCAAGCTTGAAAGAACCTATAAAACATTCAATATAGGAGGTATCACCGTCACATACGCCTCCGGAAGCGTACGCAAGGGGTTTGTGGACAAGCACAAGTACTACTCAAGCGTCTCGCAGATAAGCTGCCCCACGGTGGTCGCGCCATGTCATAAGGTTTCTGCACATACACAGAGCTATGCACAGGAAAATGGGACCCCGGAATACAGTGGTTTGCCACCATATACCGTAGCACCCAAAAACCCCAACCCAACTAGCTTAGCATCCCATTAGCACCCAAGTACTAATGTTTGGACAACCCAGAACACGGTATCTTTATCTCAGGACTCGCAGAAGCAAGAACACTCTTTCGTCACTCACTCGTACTTGTCCACAAGATGCGTAGGAAGAGACACTGGATAGGTTAAAATGTTTATTCCAACTTACGTGCTCTAATGTACAGTACACGTGTCAGTACTAATAGCATAATGCATATGACTAATATAAGCAGCATGGTTACAATTCCATAGAATACAAACGGGAAAGCATCTCAGAGCTCAGTGGATAAACGTATAAATAACATTACCACCCTCCCCTTGCAGTAAGATAGTTTATTATAATAATAGAAGACCTCTGGGCTTTGACTAGCGAACCCCCATACCTCAGTCTCTAGATGCAGAATTACATCAGCAGGACATCATAGCTCTTCTCACTGAAAGGGATTTCTCCAAGTGTGTTTAGCGCTAGGAGACTGCAGTATTAAAGCACACAAAATCCTTCATGGCAATTGCACCTAATGTTATGTCTGGGTGCGCGGGACTGGCCATATCAGGAAGAACCAAAATACATTGTTATGCGACCTTGTACATGTTTGTGCAGACCGAGCCCAAAAAGGTGAACAACAGAAAATGCAGACAGTGCAAAAGAACTTGGCACGAGCAAAGGGCGAGGGGGCCCGGCTCAGTGTAACGTGCGCAAAGAAAAGCAGCATGGCAGCCAGGCCTAGGCCAACAGAACAAGGCAGGCAACAATCCACAAGACATTACCAGAAGGTTGCAGCGGATAGTCAGTGTAGGAAGTGCTGCTCTAGCAGGTGTCTGGAGTCCACTCTGTGGAAGGTGAACCCCCTTGTCTAACTTATATTTTGTTTTGTTTTTCAGCTCCTCCTGAATATTCCGCCATTGTTTCCGACGATGACTCCGAGCACAGGTTGTCCCCACCGCTCCACGGCGACTTCGATGACCTCCTGGAGGGCCCATTCGTACAGATCTACTCAAGGAAGGGAGCCCCTGTCCCGGCTGCGCACGTCGTGCAGACATCTGTTTTGCATTATCGGGCACGATAATGCAAAACAGATGCCGCTGCTGCGCGTGGTGCGCGCGCACCACAGAGGAGGGGGGGGGAGGGAGCCTGTCGTCCATGCCACGCGCGCTGATGCGCGTCCTAGACACAGACGGGAATGGGCGGAGCAAAGGCGGGACATGCGCCCGCCTTTGCCCAATTGCGTGCTGTCTTTCTTAAAAAGACGCACGCAAAGCACAATAGCCGGGGGGAAAACGAATCGCACACGCACGAGCGTGTGCGATTCCTAGGTCAGTTTTTAAACCCCATTCAAGAGGTCTCGCGCTGCGCGAGCAGTGCTGCGCACTGCAACGCTGGGCGCGAGACCTAAAAAGGATAATGTTACTTACCCAGGAGGCATCTGTTCTTGGCATGTAGAGCTGTAGATTCACATGCCTTGCATACTCCTGCCATCTAGTGTTGGGTCCGGATGTTTGCAAGTTGTTTTTCTTCGAAGTCTTTCCTAGTCACGAGGTAAGGTGACTCCTCCTTTCGGTGATAGTGCGCATAGGCATCGACTCCATTGTTAGATTGTTTTCCCGCAAGAGGGTGAGAATGGAGTAAGGAAGTGTTGTATATAGATGTCCATGCGTATAAATGTATAATGAAGAACTGCAACAACCACAGGTACCCAGGGAGACGGGTGGGCGCATGTGAATCTACAGCTCTACATGCCAAGAACAGATGCTTACTGGGTAAGTAACATTATCCGTTCAAGGCATGTGTGCTGTAGATACACATGCTTTGCATAGACTTCAAAGCAATACCAGATTTAGAGATAGGATTGCCTTTGTGAGGTGGAGCAAATGCAACAAACAGTTGTTTTGTTTTGCGAAAGTCTTTTGTCCTATCTATGTAGTACAGTTAAGCAGAGGTATAGTGACTGTAGAGGGTCTTCCCCTAGAGGTAGTCCACCATTTCGACTATCTTGGGGTGAGGCTAAGTGACACTCAAGCATGGGGCCCCTCAGATGGAAAAAAGCAATCCATTCTCCATCAGAATGCCTCTGCTATAGCGAGGCGTTACAGGGCAGCATCTGGGGGACCCGTCTCCCCGGTTCTAACCATATACAAAGCCTCAGCCGTAGCATCAGCACTATATGGAGCCGAGATCTGGGGTTATGCTGACGGAGAAAGATTAACAAAAGTAGAAAATAGGTTTATTAAAACACTCTTTAAACTTCCCCAAAGCTCCCCTTCCACCCCAGTACGACTAGATCTGGCTCTCAACCCTATTCACTTAACAGCCGTCTTAAAACTTCTGTTATACTGGGTCAGACTATGGTCCACTCATGAATTGATAGCCTATAGAGAGTCTGTGAAAAATCTTCTGGCTCTGGATAGAAATTTGAGTGCACCATGGCTGAAACATATCCAAGAAACAACACATACAAATATGCATGAGTGAGCTATGGTCAGCCCCTAACTCAATAGTAAAAGGTGATGCCTCAAGAGTTAAACAGTCTTATTGGGAGGCAGTTTTAGCTCAAACGTGGGAAGTGCATGAAATGAAAATGAAATGAAATTTGTACTTGTCAAGCGCGCTTATACCCCCAAAGGGGTGTCCTGGCGCTGTACGCATACCGCTGTGGAACCCTTCCTGGCTTTTCCCTGTGAAATGTCCACTCCTGGGCACCCCCAGGGTGAAGCCAGGCATCCCAGCGCTGTTGGGGCCGTTGTGGAGATTAAGCAAGCTATTGCCCAGAGTTGCAGAGTGGGAGCCATGATTAGAATAGGCACTGAGGCGAGAATTATCAGGTCCGAGGAAATTGAGCCCAAGACCCGCCGAGGCGGGAATTGAACCCTGGTCCCGGGCCAGATCTCTGCATCAGGGTCTGCCGCTCTAACCATTGAGCCACACTTCTCCACAAACCAACACCCTTACAAGCAAGCTCTTGAACCATAAGTGTACACCAGGCTTTGAACCATATATGAACAGGATGCACCCATATCAATCAAAATGCTTGTATGTCCAATATAGGTGCGGGGTTCTGCCCCTGAGATCCCACACCTTTAAATGGGCTAACATATCTCCCAAGACCAATTCCTGCCTAAACTGTCCAAATGTAGAGGAAACGGAGTCCCACTTTATGTTTTTCTGTCCCCTCTATAGGAAGGCCCGTAAAAAATGGCTGTTGGCCGCTTGTGATCTCATGTGTGTGAGACATTACTGGGAAGCGGAGAGACTATTTAAGAGTGACACTAGAGAACGTTTAGCTCTTGCGGTCTCACAGTACTTGCACATTGCCTGGGTATTAAGAAGGAAGGCCATTATCAATCTCGAAGTTTGACAGAGAGCTGATAAGTATTCGCTTGGGCAGGACACTTTGTCCGTACATTGGTATTGCCCCATAATCCTTACTGATTGTATCTATTTATCCATCTATTTAAAAAATACGACAATGAAATAACGCACATATTTATATATATATCAGATCTCCTCTTTTTCCTTTTTCTATGTCTAGCCCCCAATTATTGCCATTTTGCACATTCCCCTTGCTGTAAATATATGAATTCTTCTTGAGTAATGCTGATAGTAGTGAACAAATTGAAACAATGCATGACGATACAAAGCGTATCATGTGATTGAGGACTGCCGGATACCCGTACATTGTCTTCCATGTCCATTGGTATCTCCTTTACGATAAACCACAACCAGAAATCTTCCTCTTTGTGGAGGGGAACTGGTCCATGAGAGAGTTGAGTGTTACTGGCGGTAGAGTGTATCGCAGGACCGGTAGTCGTCGGCAAGTCCAACCCACCTGGTCTTTACCAGAAGGTTGCAGCGGATAGTCAGTGTAGGAAGTGCTGCTCTAGCAGGTGTCTGGTGTCCACTCTGTGGAAGGTGAACCCCCTTGTCTAACTTATATTTTGTTTTGTTTTTCAGCTCCTCCTGAATATTCCGCCATTGTTTCCGACGATGACTCCGAGCACAGGTTGTCCCCACCGCTCCACGGCGACTTCGATGACCTCCTGGAGGGCCCATTCGTACAGATCTACTCAAGGAAGGGAGCCCCTGTCCCGGCTGCGCACGTCGTGCAGACATCTGTTTTGCATTATCGGGCACAATAATGCAAAACAGATGCCGCTGCTGCGCGTGGTGCGCGCGCACCACAGAGGAGGGGGGGGAGGGAGCCTGTCGTCCATGCCACGCGCGCTGATGCGCGTCCTAGACACAGACGGGAATGGGTGGAGCAAAGGCGGGACATGCGCCCGCCTTTGCCCAATTGCGTGCTGTCTTTCTTAAAAAGACGCACGCAAAGCACAATAGCCGGGGGGAAAACGAATTGCACACGCACGAGCGTGTGCGATTCCTAGGTCAGTTTTTAAACCCCATTCAAGAGGTCTCACGCTGCGCGAGCAGTGCTACGCACTGCAACGCTGGGCGCGAGACCTAAAAAGGATAATGTTACTTACCCAGGAGGCATCTGTTCTTGGCATGTAGAGCTGTAGATTCACATGCCTTGCATACTCCTGCCATCTAGTGTTGGGTCCGGATGTTTGCAAGTTGTTTTTCTTCGAAGTCTTTCCTAGTCACGAGGTAAGGTGACTCCTCCTTTCGGTGATAGTGCGCATAGGCATCGACTCCATTGTTAGATTGTTTTCCCGCAAGAGGGTGAGAATGGAGTAAGGAAGTGTTGTATATAGATGTCCATGCGTATAAATGTATAATGAAGAACTGCAACAACCACAGGTACCCAGGGAGACGGGTGGGCGCATGTGAATCTACAGCTCTACATGCCAAGAACAGATGCTTACTGGGTAAGTAACATTATCCGTTCAAGGCATGTGTGCTGTAGATACACATGCTTTGCATAGACTTCAAAGCAATACCAGATTTAGAGATAGGATTGCCTTTGTGAGGTGGAGCAAATGCAACAAACAGTTGTTTTGTTTTGCGAAAGTCTTTTGTCCTATCTATGTAGTACAGTTAAGCAGAGGTATAGTGACTGTAGAGGGTCTTCCCCTAGAGGTAGTCCACCATTTCGACTATCTTGGGGTGAGGCTAAGTGACACTCAAGCATGGGGCCCCTCAGATGGAAAAAAGCAATCCATTCTCCATCAGAAAGCCTCTGCTATAGCGAGGCGTTACAGGGCAGCATCTGGGGGACCCGTCTCCCCGGTTCTAACCATATACAAAGCCTCAGCCGTAGCATCAGCACTATATGGAGCCGAGATCTGGGGTTATGCTGACGGAGAAAGATTAACAAAAGTAGAAAATAGGTTTATAAAAATACTCTTTAAACTTCCCCAAAGCTCCCCTTCCACCCCAGTACGACTAGATCTGGCTCTCAACCCTATTCACTTAACAGCAGTCTTAAAACTTCTGTTATACTGGGTCAGACTATGGTCCACTCATGAATTGATAGCCTATAGAGAGTCTGTGAAAAATCTTCTGGCTCTGGATAGAAATTTGAGTGCACCATGGCTGAAACATATCCAAGAAACAACACATAAAAATATGCATGAGTGAGCTATGGTCAGCCCCTAACTCAATAGTAAAAGGTGATGCCTCAAGAGTTAAACAGTCTTATTGGGAGGCAGTTTTAGCTCAAACGTGGGAAGTGCATCAAACCAACACCCTTACAAGCAAGCTCTTGAACCATAAGTGTACACCAGGCTTTGAACCATATATGAACAGGATGCACCCATATCAATCAAAATGCTTGTATGTCCAATATAGGTGCGGGGTTCTGCCCCTGAGATCCCACACCTTTAAATGGGCTAACATATCTCCCAAGACCAATTCCTGCCTAAACTGTCCAAATGTAGAGGAAACGGAGTCCCACTTTATGTTTTTCTGTCCCCTCTATAGGAAGGCCCGTAAAAAATGGGTGTTGGCCGCTTGTGATCTCATGGGTGTGAGACATTACTGGGAAGCGGAGAGACTATTTAAGAGTGACACTAGAGAACGTTTAGCTCTTGAGGTCTCACAGTACTTGCACATTGCCTGGGTATTAAGAAGGAAGGCCATTATCAATCTCGAAGTTTGACAGAGAGCTGATAAGTATTCGCTTGGGCAGGACACTTTGTCCGTACATTGGTATTGCCCCATAATCCTTACTGATTGTATCTATTTATCCATCTATTTAAAAAATACGACAATGAAATAACGCACATATTTATATATATATCAGATCTCCTCTTTTTCCTTTTTCTATGCCCCCAATTATTGCCATTTTGCACATTCCCCTTGCTGTAAATATATGAATTCTTCTTGAGTAATGCTGATAGTAGTGAACAAATTGTACAATCTGTTGCATTCCCAGACTCTCAACTGATCCGCTCAGATGATGCCCTTCCTTCCCTTTTTACTGTCGACATATTGATTTTTAATCTGTTTTTATAGTACGATAATTGAACCATGATCTTTTTATGTTTTTATATTGCATAATTTCACAATGTACCTAAGAGCACTCATGTTGTACTGATTGAAGGGAACGGCGGGGCCGGCATCGGCCACGCCAAAAGTATGGCGGTCGTGCCGGCCCCCTCCGGAGACCACAGAGGCAAGCCTGTCGCGCACGTTGGTGACGCGACGGGCGAGCCTCACTATTCATTGGTCCCGTGTCGGGGGGCGTGCCCCGGAAGTGATTGGTATCACTTCCGGGTCACGCGAGAGGATAGCGCCAGGCCGGTTGGAACCGGCCTGGCATAGAAATCTTTAAAAGGCTGGCGAGCGCGGGAGTAGGTCTCTTTGCTCCCCGCTCCCCAGCCCACCACACCAGCCTCGCTAGGAGGCTGTAACTTTAATTTGCTTTTTTCCCCTCTACAGGAGAATCACCTCGGCGAGCCGGAACACATCGCGGAGCGACGTCGGCCTTTCCCCTGCTCCGAGCGGCGAGCCGGAACACATCGCGGAGCGACGTCGGTCTTTCCCCTGCTCCGAGCGGCAGCAACAGAGGCGTGCGAGGGAGCAGAGCGCCGCGGTGGGGCAGAAAACGATCGTGTGCCCGGAACGGCGGTGATATCGGCGACAGAGGACGGCAGGTACCCGGTAGTGGTGGCGCTCAACCAGTGAGGGCGCGCACCCTTCCGGTTTGTAAATCTGTGACTGTGGGCCTGTTTAGGAAGGCATCGACAGCTGTGGCTTTGCTGGGGGTCTGTGTCTAACGCGTGCAGGTGCCCAGGGCTGTATGCTGCCCCATTTCGCCGTATTGAGGGTTTTGTAAGCTCGTACAAGGGCTTAGGGGGGGTGCAGCTGGTGTTCTAGTCTGTTTTCACTGGCCTAATATAAAAGCTGTTGGTAACAGGAGGGTGTTGCCAATACAGGCGCTTGGGTAATTACAAGGTCCTTAGAACAAGGGGGGTTTTTCATTGGGCCTTGTGGTATATAGGGCTTTGGGCATTAACTTCCAGCAGCGGTCAGCACGATCACAGTGATTGATAAGGGGTCATATACTTGACTGTTTATATGGCCGGGAAGGCGAAGAGGGGGGGCAAGCCCTCCCGCATGGAGAACTTTATGGAGGCAATGCTCAAGAAGGTAGAAGAGTTGGGGCAGGGCCTTGCGAATCTCACCGAACGAGTAGACGCACAAGGGGGCGGAGGAGAGAGAAGAAAGAGCCAGGCGCAGCATGGTGCCCCCGAGGTCGGCTTTTCCTCCCCTCCCCAAAAGGGTTAGGACTAACAAGGGGGGGCGGAGGGAACCATTGTCACCGGCCCCTGTGTTGCCTACAGAGGAGGTACCACCCGCAGAACAGGTACCTGTTCCGCCAGTTGCCCCAGTGCCAGTCCCAGCCCCTGTCCCGGGGCCAGCTCCCCAGCCCCCTATTCCTCCGGTCCCAGTCCCCCAGCCCGGAGAAGGGCCTGGGCCATCAGGGGATAGCCCGCAATTGCCGGTGTTGCCCGGTACGGGTGGGGAAGGCACTCCGCAGGATGTAGTGTCACATTTAGCTGTAATACTTCCGTGGTTGGGAAAAGTGGGGATCCTGTCACCAACGGTTGGGGATAAGGGCGGGGATTTGCTGGTAGAGGCAAGGCGAATAGTGGCCCAGTTTCATGGGACACCAGTGGACAAAACAGGCGAGGGTCAGGGTGCGCTGTCCCCTCTCATTCCAGCCGGGGGGGCCAAGCCACTTGAACACAGCAGGGAAGTACCGGGGAGCAGCATGACGAAAGAGAAACCGTCAGGGTCAGCCGGGTCCGCTGGAGGAGGTAAGCTGATGACACTGCCAATGTTGAATGTGGGTGAGTCCCGCACGGATCGGGAGAATTTGGGGAGGCATGTAACACAGGACGTAAAGGACAGGATTTGGTCGGGGTCTTACATAAACATGTTCTCTTTGCTTATTTGCGAAAAAGAGAGGGAAGAGGCCAGGAAGAACAAAGACTGGATGCTCCCGAGGGAATGGGCAAACGAACTAATGAAGTACAGGGTCGAAGAAAACTTGTTGAATTGGATTAGAGGTTTTTCCATTTTCATGGCAGTCATGGCTGAGCGTTTCCCTAATATGCAGGCTGAGATGGCATGTTACCAAAACAGGATTGTTCTAGCGCATGATAAATACGGAGGTGAGGGATGGAAAGAATATGATAAGAGCTTCAGGAGAACTAAAGCGTCTGACACATCCCTATCATGGGACCGCCTAGACACGATTGCATGGTTAGACCAAATGGGCGGTGGGTTCCAGGACAGGTCCAGGAACCAGTCCTTTCAGGCCTTTCAGTCCTTTCGGTCACAGCCAAACACCGGTCCCCCCAGCCATACAAACACCGGGGGAGGGCGCAAAGGGACATGCTGGGATTTCAATAGACGGACTTGCACTAGGCCGCAAGGCACGTGCAGGTTTAAGCATGCGTGTTCCATCTGCGCGAACCCGTCTCACCCAGAGTCCAAGTGCTTCAAGAAACCAAAGGATAAGGGAGGGAAGAAACAGGAATGAGGCTCATGGACAACTAAAGGCACGGTCACCTATTGATGTAACGGCATTGACACCCTGGCTAAACAAATATCCTTGTCACATCACCGCAAAAATGCTGCTAGATGGTTTCAGGTACGGTTTTAGGATACCGGCACCTGACTATGTGGGGGCATCAGAATGCAAAAATCAACTCTCAGTGCGAGCCAAACCTAGCGTGGCAGCAATGAAAATTGAAAAAGAGCTGCGACTGGGCAGGGTAGCTGGCCCATACGATTCTATCCCGGTAGAGAATTTTGTCTGCTCTCCTTTGGGCGTGGTCCCCAAGAAAGAAAGGGGGGAATTCAGACTCATACACAACCTATCAGCACCCAATACGGCGAAATGGGGCAGCATACAGCCCTGGGCACCTGCACGCGTTAGACACAGACCCCCAGCAAAGCCACAGCTGTCGATGCCTTCCTAAACAGGCCCACAGTCACAGATTTACAAACCGGAAGGGTGCGCGCCCTCACTGGTTGAGCGCCACCACTACCGGGTACCTGCCGTCCTCTGTCGCCGATATCACCGCCGTTCCGGGCACACGATCGTTTTCTGCCCCACCGCGGCGCTCTGCGCCCTCGCACGCCTCTGTTGCTGCCGCTCGGAGCAGGGGAAAGACCGACGTCGCTCCGCGATGTGTTCCAGCTCGCCGCTCGGAGCAGGGGAAAGGCCGACGTCGCTCCGCGATGTGTTCCGGCTCGCCGAGGTGATTCTCCTGTAGAGGGGAAAAAAGCAAATTAAAGTTACAGCCTCCTAGCGAGGCTGGTGTGGTGGGCTGGGGAGCGGGGAGCAAAGAGACCTACTCCCGCGCTCGCCAGCCTTTAAAGATTTCTATGCCAGGCCGGTTCCAACCGGCCTGGCGCTATCCTCTCGCGTGACCCGGAAGTGATACCAATCACTTCCGGGGCACGCCCCCCGACACGGGACCAATGAATAGTGAGGCTCGCCCGTCGCTTCACCAACGTGCGCGACAGGCTTGCCTCTGTGGTCTCCGGAGGGGGTGTAGGTAGTACCTGGCCATATGTGTTTTATGGGCTGTGCCCGAAATAAACGGTTTATTAATAATAATAATAATACTACAGTTAAGCTCTTTTAACGTCAAGCGTGTGAAGAGCGCGTTCTGCTACAGAATCAGGTTGAGGATAGAAACTCAACCGATTGGTTTATGTGAAAGGCAGAAACAACTTTGGGAAGGAATTTAGGGTTGGTGCGGAGAACTATCCTGTCCTTGTGTAGCTGAAAGAAGGGTTCTTCTAAAGTTAATGCCTGTAGCTCACCAACTCTCCTCAGTGATGTGATGGCAATGAGGAAAGCAACTTTCCATGAGAGGAATTGCAAAGGGCACTTGTGCAATGGTTCAAAAGGTGGACCCATGAGCCTTGTGAGAACAATGTTGAGATTCCACACTGGGGCAGGAGGAATCCGTGGTGGTATTACTCTTTTTAAGCCTTCCATGAAAGCTTTAATTACTGGAACTATGAATAGTGACAGATGTGGCCTATTTTGTAAATAGGCAGCTACTGGTGCAAGGTGCAAACGAATAGACGTATACACCAGTCCTGTTCGCTGTAAATGTAACAGGTAACAGATAATGTTTTGTATAGAAGCATCTAAAGGATTGATTTTGTTGTTATAGCAGTATAAAACATCTTTTCCATTTTGCTGCATAGCAAGCTCTGGTGGTAGGCCTTCTTGCTTCTTTTAGAATATTCATACAGTCTGGTGGTAAGTTTAAATAACCAAACTCTATGACTTCAAGAGCCAGATCACTAGATTCAGTTCCTTGGTATTTAAATGTCTGATTTCTCCATGGTTTTGTGTGAGGAGACTGGAGGTAAGGAACAGGTTTTGATGTGGAACTATTGACAGCTCCAACAGGGTGGTAGACCAAGGTTGACGGGCCCATGTGGGAGCTACTAGAACTAGTGTGAGGGATGTTTGGCTGAGTTTCCGAACCTCACACGGAATGAGCGGGAGAGGCGGAAAAGCATAGGCAAATATCCCTGACCAGTTCATCCATAGGACATTGCCCTTTGAGAGCGGATGTGGGAACCTGGAGCCGAAGCTTGGGCATTTTGCGTTTTCGACTGTTGCGAACAGGTCTATCTGTGGAAAACCCCATTGTCGAAAATAGGGAAGGAGAACTTGGGGATGAAGTTCCCACTCGTGAATTTGCTGTCTCCTTCTGCTGAGGAGGTCGGCAATTTGATTGTTTACTCCTGGGAGATGTTCTGCCAGAAGATAAATCTTGTGATGGATTGCCCATTTCCAAATGGCTTGAGCAAGTGTTGACAGTTGGAGAGAGTGTGCCCCCCCTGTTTTTTCACAACATGCTGTCATGTTGTCAGTTCGCACTAGGACAGAGTTAGTCATGAGGTGAGTTTGAAAAGCTTTGAGTGCCAGAAAAACTGCTAAAAGCTCTAGGTAATTGATGTGGAGAGTTTTGTGCTTGTTGCTCCACAGGCCCTGTATTGTGTAACCTTTGAGATGAGCCCCCCCAACTTGTTAGAGATGTGTCTGCGGTGAGCACGATCTGTGGAATAGAGTCGATGAAAGGCCGGCCTGCTGATAAGTTTTGTGGGTTCCACCACTGCAGAGAGCGATGGGTACAGCCGTCTACCAACACTGGATCAGTTATTTGACCCTGTGACTGATTCCACGGATGTGCTAAGCACTCTTGTAGGGGGCACATGTGAAGCCTTGCATGGGGTACAATTGCGATGCAATACGCCATCATTCCCAGCAGTTGCATGAACACTCTGGCTGGTACAGCTTGGTTGGGTTGAAATTGTAGAATCATAGCCTGAATATTGCGTATTCTGGCTACATTGGGAGAAGCTAGAGCTTTGACTGCGTCTAGACTGGCTCCTAGGTAAGACTGCATCTGTGATGGATGCAGGTGAGCTTTTTGAGCATTGATGGTAAACCCCAGTTGATGAAGTAGATCTATTGTGATCTGTGTGTGTTGTAGACAGTTCTGGTGAGAGCTCGCTTTGATAAGCCAGTCGTCATATAGGGGGAAGACGTGAATTTGTTGTCTTCTGAGATGAGCAGCGACTACCGCCAGACATTTGGTAAAAACTCTGGACGCTGTAGTCACTACGAAGGGAAGCACCTTGAATTGGTAATGCTTGCCTGCTATCACAAATCTGAGGTATTTGCGATGAGCCGGATGAATTGGAACGTGAAAATATGCGTCTTTTAAATCTAGGGTAGACATAAAGTCTGCTCTTTGTATAAGTGGGAGTACCTGTTGAAGTGTCACCATGTGAAAGTGCTCTGACAGTATATAACGGTTTAACTCTGAGATCCAGATTAGGTCTTAGGGAACCATCCTTTTTGGGGATGAGAAAGTACAGAGAGTAAACCCCCGAGCCCTGGTACTGTATTGGAACCGGCTCTATTGCCCCTTTCAGTAAGAGGGACTGGACCTCTTGTTTCAGCAAGTGTATGTGTTCTGGAGACAACTTGTGAGATCGAGGTGGAATGTTTGGGGGATTGCTAGTAAGCTCCAGGCAATAACCATGTTGGATAATTCCAGGCACCCATTTGTCTGATGTTATAGACTGCCAAATGGGGAGCAATTGTTGAAGTCTTCCCCCAACAGGTGTGGTGTAATCGGGGGGGAAGAATGGGCAAGTCACTGTTTGTTGGGAGAAGGGGAGTTACGGGGTGTGTTGCCCTTACCCTTACCCTTGAAGTTGTTGCCTCTATAACCTCCTCGAAAAAACCCTCTGGAGGGAGAGGACTGGTTGTTACCTTTGTAAGTGGAGGTATTTTGATCTGGGGGTGGTGTTTTTGACCCTCCTCTGTAAAAGGAGCGATGAAAGGAGCCTCTGCTGGAGGTAGTCTGGAGTGCTCCCATAGATTTAGCTACCTCTGTGTCCTTTTTCATTTTCTTTAACACCTGGTCTACGTTAGCACCAAATAGGTGTTCTTTATCAAAGGGTGCGTTAAGGATTGATTGTTGGACTTCAGTTTTAAACCCTGAAATCCTTAACCAGGCGTGTCTCCTGATCAGGATGTTGGTGTTAACTTCTCTAGCTGCGGTGTCTGAAGCATCTAGAACACAGCGTATAGCAGAATTAGAAATGAGCTTACCCTCATTTACTAAGTCCTGTGCCTTAGCCTTATGCTCATCTGGGAGATATTGGAGCAATTGCTCCATTTCATCCCAGTGTGCCCTGTCATACCAGGCTAAAAGGCCCTGCGTATTTGCAATGCGCCATCGATTTGCAGCCTGAGCAGTTATGCGCTTGCCAGAAGCATCAATTAGTTTAGACTCTTTATCTGGTGGAGGAGCATCTCCTGATGTTTGAGGATTCGCCCGCTTACGAGCATTAGATACTACTAGGGAATCTAATGGCAATTGTCCCTTGATAAATATAGGATCTGTAGCAGAGGCCTTATATTGTTTGTCCACTTTAGGAGTCAAGATGCGTGCTCTGACTGGGGCTTTGAAAATCTCATCAGCATGTCGCATCATGCCTTTAAGCATGGGAAGTGTCTGTGATGACCAGTGTGTAGAAGCTAAAGTCTCAAACAAAAAAATGTTCTAGTGATTCTTTGTGCAGTTCAACCCCATGGTAACGTGCAGTCCTGGCAATGAGTTCTTGGTGTGATGCATTGTCATCTGGAGGAGATGGTTTGGCTGGGTAAAGGTCTGGATCAGTATCACCTGGGGATCAATTGTATAATCTGTCCATGGATCTATTGGGAGATTCATCCCCCCATCATCTGCATCGTCATCGTCATGGAGGGAATGTGGGGAATCCTGAGGTATAATGTGCAAAGGATTCTGAGGTGAGACGGAGGTGCTGGAGGAGGTGATTGTAGCTACAAGTCCTTCCCATCTACCGATCTTTTCTCCAAGGGGATCTTGAAAGAAGTGTCCTCATCCTGAAGCTTGCGTTTTTGAGGTGGTTTTGTGTAAATATGGCGTTTCAGGGTTAATATGTAGCCTCTTCTGCTTTGGATCTGGTGTTAAAGGAATAGTGTCCACTTTCGGATCTGAAGGGGTCTCTTTGTGATTTGGTGCCGAAGTTTTCGGTGCCGGTGTTTTCAATGCCGACGGAGGCTGGCCTTTCGGCGCAGAAGGTTTTGGCTCTGAAGGTCGCTTGGGTTTCGGCACAGAGGATTTAGGCTCCGAGCCGGACTTATGCTTGGAACAGGAGGGTTTCGGCTCCGAGGAGGACTTTTGGCAACCCGGTACCGAGCTGGAAGGCTTGACTGGCTGTTTCTGAGCCGGGCCCGAAGGCGGGGCGTCGGAAACGTCGTCTCGGTGCCGACCTTGGCCAGAAGGCAGAGGTGGTGAAGAAGCCTTGTTTTTTTTCGGTCTTTGTGGGGGCAAGGGGTCTGCGGTACTCACATCACCTTGTCCCTGCGGCAGTTCTTCGGTGTCGAGGTCTATCTCGAGCTCCGAGTTTGAGTCTTGTTCGGAGAAGGCTTCCTCCTCTTCTGCTGCTGATACCTCGATGTCTTATTGGCTGGAGTCTTCACCGAAGATGTCCAGAGTGTCTTCGATGCTTTGACACTGCATCTCTCGACGTCGAGCCCGACGATCGCAAAGAGTCTTCATTGATCGGAACGATTTGCAAGCGTCACAATTTTCTTTTTTGTGCTCGGGATATAAGCACAAGTTGCACACTTCGTGTGAGTCGGTGCACGGATACTTCGCGTGGCACAGAGGACAGAATTTAAATGGAGTCCGATCTATCAACGGAGAGCTGACCGGGCGCGGTTAGGCCTCGAAGGCCGTTCATGAAGCTTTCCGATGGAAGGTCGATTCCGATGTCGAAACGATACGCAGAGAAGTGGGAACGCGTATGGAAACAATACCGTCGAGGGTAGAGAAGATTGCATGTCGAGGGGAACCAGAGGGACGGTTTCGATCCGGAGCGCAGCAATACACGTCCGAACCCGATGGCGGAAAAAAACAAACAATGGAGTCAATGCCCATGCACACTATTACGGAAAGGAGTCACCTTACCTCATGACTAGTAAAGACTTCTTCGAAGAAAATCAACTTGCAAACATCCGGACCCAACACTAGATGGCAGGAGTATGCAATGCATGTGTATCTACAGCACACATGCCTCGAACAAGTATTTCGGCAAACAGATGCTATAAAACTAACTTGTGGGATAATATTGTACGTGTTCGCTTCTCTCTGGGAGGGACGACAGTGAAAGAGGCATGACAAATGCACGCCTTAAACAAATCAAAAGAATGCACGACTGACAATGCAGGCAGCTAATAGCAAGATGGGGGGTGGACTGGACGCCTACAGACTGATTTCAGTAGGTCTTTAAGAGACAGCTCATGCGTTGCCTAGGCTCGACCTAAAAAAAAAATGAATGTTCGCAAGAAAAGTATTCAGAACACAAGTAGTATATCTGCCAAATCTGCAAAGGGGGCCTGTCAATAGTCATCCCTTACAATTCAGATGACATGCCTGTAACACCACGACCAAGAAATGTCTTTTCTATGGCCCCTTCCAGCAGAGATGTAATATATAGCATAACGATGGAGGAATTAACCCAACTTTAGATGTTGCAGGTTGGGCAGTGCTGGAACCTGGCAACCTGCAATATTTATAATATATCAAAAATGAGAGAGAGGATAAGAGTACTAGTTCTGATCCCCTGGGGTAATGTATCTAATCAAGAAGAACTAGTCTGTCTAGACGTGGTAAGGGTCACAAGAGTGTATGTTTGATGATGTTTATTTTAAAGAAAAAATCTTGTTTCTTTTTATAAAGCCCTCTCCCACCAACCTAGTTGGTGGCATGCTTCATCATCGGGCCCACCCGATGACACCGAATGTGTCCCGGGTGTGCTACAACGCCTGTATTACAGCGGAGCAGGTGTATTGCTGAGTGTGCAGTGTAGGTGACGTGAAAGGTGATAGGTTAAAAAACTGTCCAGTGGTCCCAATCCCCGAAGGTTTTTACTTTAATGTTTGGGCCCTGGCAGTGATAAAAACAAGGCGTAGGATGTAGGTGGAGTGTTATTTATGACACTCCTGCATCCGGTGAGTGGTCTACATGTTTCAACCAGGCCTTATTATGTAAACTGGCTTTCCTCAGGACCTTAGTGATGTGCGAAGGTGGTGACTAGCCTACTAGTTTGTGTCCTAGGTAAAAATGTGTTGCACGCGCTAAGGTGCACAATGTGTGAGGGAGGGCTTCCCTCTCAAAGCATTACTACACATGAAAACATACAAAACAAAACAAACATACAGAAAGAAGAGTTAGCAAATTATGCATCATCACGTCATGTTTTGATGACCGAGCCGTCCGTGTGGATTGCGGAACTAACGGCGGGGTGAAGTATTTACAGTGAAAGAGACCGATATATGCGGTAAAGTGAGTGGCGATAATATCGGGTACAAGATGGTGAGAAGAAAGAAAATGTAACTTGGTTCTCACGCTAGCGATTTTCTGCGAATGCCCCATGAGTATCCAGCAGGGGTGCTGGCTCTTTAGGAAAGAAAAGGAAAAAAGTGGCACATTGGCCAGTGATGATTACTGAAAAGGAAAGGTCTTACCCGATCTGTCGCGGCGTGGTAGTGCCTCTAGGTCGACTTACTGCGTGTCAGCCCAGGACCCTCCTATCAACCTGTTGTTGCTGCTACGGAACTCCGACGGTAATGAGGCCAGGTTATCGGGTGTCATATATACCGCTCAGGCCTGACCCGGTGTGTTCAATCAATGCGAGAGGAGAGTAGCGTCTCCTAAAAAAGGGAAGAAATAGAAATAGAAAACAGGCATAGTCTGCGCGCCCCGCCCGCTCTGATGACGAATAGTCAAGGGGAAGAGCCAGTGTTGACCGTAAAGGCGGTCGGTATATCATGACGTGTGGTTGCCATGGTAATGTGATAGCGCTGTCTGTGGAAGAATACACTGTCTGTGAAAAGAGTAAATAAAGCAAAACGCATAAGATACCATCAGTAAGATTATAGCAAGGATTATGGACGGTTGACTGTAAGCACTAGGCGGAGCTCGTGTTCAGTCAAAGACAGACCGGTGTTAAGGCAACTAGTGTAAATGGAATGTGCGGTAAACATTTAAGAGACCATCAGTATGGTTATATAGTTACTGCAAATAACTCGTTATTAGTTTAATGCTGATGGAAAAAGGGGGCCGATATTAGGGGCGGGGTTTGTACAAACAACAATTAAGAAAAGAGAACAGACGGTTCCGGGTGGCATGGTCAGGGACCGCCCATGTATGACGGCCTGTCCGTTTAGCAGTTCAGGCTGTGCCACGGAATAGAATCATTGAGTCCGTGCAATTGGGTGGACAAGCGATAAATCCATCGTTGTTCCTTTGTCAATAAATACTTTTCATTGTTCTGTTTCATCTGATTGAATTGTTCGATTACTGTCCATGACATATCGTTTGGTGTATGTCCTTGTTGGAGGTAGTGGTCAGTGAGGCGGCTGATGTTTTTCTTACACCGTATGGTGCTTCGGTGTTCCACAATTCGTGTCCGTATTTTGCGAGTGGTCATGCCCACGTAGCGCATGCCACATGGGCATTCAATAAGGTACACTACATTGGTGGAATTACAATTAGTGTGTTGTTGTTGCGTCCAGGTTTTTCCAGGCTCCAGTGACAGTGTCTTGGTTGTGCGTGCGTAAGTTATAGCATAACGATGGAGGAATTAACCCAACTTTAGATGTTGCAGGTTGGGCAGTGCTGGAACCTGGCAACCTGCAATATTTACCAGTCACAGTGTAGAGCTGGGCATCATCAACTAGAGGAGAAAACTTAATTTTGGTCATTCATGGGCTGCAGGGAGCTTGAGAAGCGTGCCACCAGCTGACATATTCAGAAGACAATGGTGTAGGGTAGCCAAGGTAACATAACAAAATGACAGACACGTGGTATGAGATTGAGGAGGGACATGGAAGTATAGTGAAGAAAGTCAGATCCAGTCTCTTTAACGGACGTAGGGGGTGGTGGGTTGTTCTCCGTTCTCCACAAGGTTTAAACTGTCGACAAAAACATGAAAATTCAGCACAGAGGTTCAGTCCCCAGTGGCTGCGTGATATTAGTGCTAATTGTGGTTGTAAGAAGTTGGGGTATTAGTTGGGGGCTTCTGAGAACCTACCTCAAATGATAATCACAATCCTTGTCAGGGTGAACCACCAAAGTCACTAAATAAACCTGCGCTTAATCCTTTGGTAGCTTGGGAAAAGCAGTTAGGCTTAACTTAGAGGCAATGTGTAAGGTATTTATGCAGTGCTCAAACAAAAATAAAGTGAAAAAAAAAACACAAGAAAAATTGAGAATATTTTAATGAATAGAGTGACACCAAAATGACAAAACATTACTAAGTCGAACTGGAGACATGAATTTAAAATTTTTGAATTAAATGTAGCTCCAAAAAGCACAATGCATCAACCGTGGTTATTTGGTTGCGCTAGACCGGGTCAAAGTCAAAAGTTAAGGCCGACTACAATGGATCGCTGGTCAGAGGAAGGGAAGAGGTTGGTCCCAGTGGAAAGTATACCTGTGGGCTTAAAAACACCTATGGCGAACAAGCACTGGCATAGACAAAAGGTCTCGCCTTTGCGACCTTATAAGTGCTTAGCCATGCAGCTCATACATAAATGGCATGGCCAATCACAGAGTGACACAAACGTCTGTAGGCCAACACTTAGCAGTGTAGAATTGAAGAGAAAAGGCACCAAGAGTGACTGGTACTCAATGTATTACGAGAGCTTTTTCTGCAAGATGATGATGATGCAAGAGGACTTGTGCTGGGCAGGAGAAGGGCCCTATAAAAACAAGTTCCCATTAATATCTATGGCTCGTTTAAATAAGGAACAACAACAGCAAGAACATCACATACCTTACCTTCCCTTAGAATTATTATAGCATCAAGCAGATGTTGCTAGGCATTTGTAATTAATTAAAAGAAGGAGCAACTGTACTATATGAAATGAATACGAATTTGAATAGCTTGAGTATCTATTACATTTTCACCTTGTGGTGTGGAACAAAGTATGCTATCTTTTAGTTATCAATTGCAAAAAGAACAATTGATGCCATTCCAGTTTGAACCCAGCCATATGCAAATCAGTCTTGACCCTGTGCCCAATGGGAACAGTCCAGCCCGAACTGCCAGGCCAGGTCCTCCCTGGACTGGAACCACGCATCCTAGAACCGGTTTCGGGGTTTCACCCCTCATCAGCCAGGATAGCTTGACTCCAGTGGCATGGAGAGCACGGGACCCACGTCTGGGCATACCTGTCCCACTCGGGGTGACAAATGCAAAAAGAACAATTGATGGACAGAATGCAGAACAATGTCATACATTCACCCCAGTACACAGATCTGGGCCTAAATCCATCGTTTTTTTGCTCACCATGCCATTCCAGTTTGAACCCAGCCATATGCAAATCAGCCTTGACCCTGTGCCCAATGGGAACAGTCCAGCCCGAACTGCCAGGCCAGGTCCTCCCTGGACTGGAACCAAGCATCCTAGGACAGGTTTCGGGGTTTCACCCCTCATCAGCCAGGATAGCTTCACTCCAGTGGCATGGAGAGCACGGGACCCACGTCTGGGCATACCCGTCCCACTCGGGGTGACAAATGCAAAAAGAACAATTGATGGACAGAATGCAGAACAATGTCATACATTCACCCCAGTACACAGATCTGGGCCTAAATCCATCATTTTTTTGCTCACCATGCCATTCCAGTTAGAACCCAGCCATATGCAAATCAGTCTTGACCCAGTGCCCAATGGGAACAGTCCAGCCCGAACTGTCAGGCCAGGTCCTCCCTGGACTGGAACCAAGCATCCTAGTGTGAGAAGTTGGCCTGGCATATGCTGTCCACTAGTTATAGTGGGCACCTTGCACCAGTCCAAACGACCCTTATTGATGATAGGTTTAAAGACAACCTTTATTGAAAGCTATCCTAGTGGTAGCTATGGAGAGCAGCCTTCAGGCTAAGTCTTGAAGGAGTGTAAAGCAGCTTGGTTTACCAGATTATAACCTCTTGAATAACTAAATGAAAGGAGAACCACACAAGGTATATATATAAAATATATGTATTTATTTCTAAACACTAACTACTAATCTCTTTATGAGATTAGAGTTCAAGATACACAATATCACATTATTAAAACGACAGTAAATAGCACAATATACACTGGGCCCCAGGGGGGGACCAAACCATATACTAAGAAAGTGGTATAAGAACCACGACTTGACTAGACACAGTGCCTAGAGCACGTAGAATCGCTGGGACCCCAAGGAACCACCCAAGGTAGTGACACAGGAGACCCACGGGGGACGTTTACAGTGTGAGAACACAGCCGCGAGCGCCGTAGGATTCAATGAGGAAAGTCGCGGTTGGAATTTTAAAGATAAAGGACACTTAGGAGAGGACTTTGAGCAAACCCCTTTAGACTTAAGGGGTTCTAGGGCCAACACCCACGGGAGCACCAGAGTACTCGAGTTACCTCACCCAGGGAAGCCGGGTGCATAAGTGTCAACGGGTGTCGGGAATCGTCGTCGTTTTCAATGGCGATCTGCTGCAAAGTGCTGCTGCCGTGAAGGAGAAAAGTGTCCGGTGTGATCCAAGCCTGGATCGAAGATGTGAAGAACCTGAAAGCAGAGGGGACATAGTCTGGGTCACTAGCCAGTGACCAGGAGCGGAGCAATCGAATGCCCACCGATGTCGGGTGCTTCAGGTGCGAAGAGGTGAAGCTTGACTCTGCAGCCACGGGGTCCCGGAGACGTCGACGACGACCAGGAGCTGGATTCGAGCTGTCCCACGAAGGATGTCGAGTGCTGGGGTGTCGGTGATCGGATTGACCACAACAAGCCTTGGCAACAGCAACCCACGCAGGAAGAGAAAAGATGCTTCTGTGCGGACCAGCAAGGTCCTGGGGACTCCTCAAGCGATGGAGAGTCAGGGCACGTCTGGAGCAACCAGGGAAGCCCAATAAAAGTTAGAGTTGCCTTCTTGGGGACCCACAGGTCAACGGACCAGGGATCGCGAAGAGACCTCGAGAGGAATCACAAAATGGCAGCCCACGGAACACTCGTTGAGTGTAGGCCTGCAATCTTCGGTGCAATTACTGCTCGGGGTCAGGGCTACAAATAACCCAAAGCTCAGCCTCAGGGGTCCCTGGAAAGCTGATGCTTCTGCAAATGGTCGCGGTGTCCAGGGGTTCGGGTTGAACGGTCTCCACGAGGGATACGGGCCTCAGACTTGCTGTGGGCACAGATCGACCTCAGAGACCTCGGAAAACCCACCTCCTGTGTGGCAATATTCTTCGGAGTCCGCAGGAGCTTCGGAGATGCCAACCGGTCAGTTGCGTTAAAGGTGCCTGACTTGCAGAGGAGTAACTCCTTTACTTCAAGGGAGATTCTTCAGTCATCCAGCGTAGTGTAGATCGTCGAAGTACTTGGTTTCTGTGTCAGAGTTTAGTCCAGGTGTAATCTAAAGTCCTGTAGTCCGGGTTTCCTACTTTATACCCAAGGAAGGGGTTGGACAAACTCTGGGGACCCACCTATGGGAGGGTCAGGAAAGAGGGGTGGCTACACCCATTTCCTTTGTCCAGTTTCACGCCAGAGCAGGGGCTGTGTGCCCCTGCAACCGGTTTGAGCTGGACTATGCACAGGGACACCAAATGTGCCCCCAGTGCAGACTTCAAAACACTCTGAGAGTGCACCCACCCAGCCCCAATACACTAAAGCCTGTCTGGGAGGTGGTCACACCTCCCTGTGACAGGAAACCTATTGTCCAGGCCTCCCCTGCCGGAGTTTCGTCCAGCAGCAGGAGGGCAGAGTCGTGTCTGTGGCTGCAGCATCCATTTTGTGATGCCAGGGTTCTGTTAAGCTGGTACCGGGTGTACCGGTGGTGCCATGTTGCTCCCTCTAGAAGGGAGGAAGCATACCTCCCACCCCAGTACTGGGGTGGAGGTATGATTCCAAGGTGTTTGACACCAAACACGACAGTTTTCCATGCAGCCATTCTCAAGTTAGCATTTACCGCGGGGTTATAATGCACTTAAGAGTATATGGTCTGGCTGCATCACAAACAACCCCGGAATAAAGATTCCGAAAGCTGCAGAGGGGCTCTGCTCATGCATGGGCACCCTCTCACATGAAACCCAGCACCCTGCCTTCAGGATTGTTAAGGCCTGCCATAGGGGTGACTGATCGGTTTACATGTGCAGTAATATGGAGAGATATAGGGAACCTATATCTCAGTAAGGGGTGGATACACCACCTTACACAGGCTGCTGTAGCAGACCTGTTGTGTCATTTTAAAAGGCTTCTCAGGGGTGGCATAATACATGCTGCAGCCCCTGGTAGGCCTCTGGGGTACCTATGCCCTGGGTACATAGCATACCATATACTAGGGACTCACAAGGGTACCCCAGAATCCAATCTGGAGTGTACCTAAAGTACATACAATCAATTTAGAGTAGAAAGCAGATAGACTGGGGTCCTGATTAGCAGGGCCTCAGTCTGGCTAAGTCGAAAAACAGTGAAACATCAGCAAAAAGTGGGGGTAACTATAAGAAGCAGATCCTACTCTCCTACACCTAGGACCGATTTCGGGGTTTCACCCCTCATCAGCCAGGATAGCTTGCCTCCAGTGGCATGGAGAGCACGGGACCCACGTCTGGGCATACCCGTCCCACGCGGGTGACAGATCTGTGACTGGGGGTGAGTGTCTGAAAAGTGTCAGCACTCCATCCATCATCTCCTTGTGTTTGCTTTGTTTGCCCTAAGTTGGCAGGGTATGCCCAGACGTGGGCCCCTTGCTCACTTTGCCACTGCATTCAAGCTAGCCTGGCTGATGAAGGGTGTTACCCAGAAACCGGTCCCATGATGCTTGTTTACGGTTCAGTGAAGACCTGGTTTGGCAGTTCGGGCTGGACTGTTCTCATGAGGCACAGGGTCAAGACTAATTTGCATATAGCTGGGTCTGAACTGAGGTGGCGAAGTGAGCTAAAGAATGATGATGGATTCAACCCAGATCTGTGACTGGGGGTGAGTGTCTGAAAAGTTTCAGCACTCTGTCCGTCATCTCCTTGTGTTTGCTATCTTTTAGTTATCAGCACAAAGGTTTTTTTCCATTTTATGTTGCCCTTATTTTGATTTTTTTGTAAGATGCTGGGTACATGTGCAGCGTTTTATTCACTTTTACTTCGGTGCATGCCCTAGAGCCACCAGAAGTAGGGAACGGTAGACATGGACAGAGAAACAAGCTGGCCAGAACGTAACAGAACCAGTATTATGGCTGGGGTTCACGCAAGCGCACTAGGTGACTTTTTCGGACAGTACAAGGAATAAAATTAAAATGTACATGTTAAGAGACTCTTGTTGTGAGGACACACACGTGTTTTGAGGAACAAAAATGGCAATTTAGATGCAATTTACTTTAAAGGATTAAATAACGCAAAGCCAAAAGTTTACTTCAGACCAACATTTCCTTTTATTATTTACATTCGTTTCCTACGGCAAAGCAGTGTTCCTGAACCAATGGGGGGTGGAGGTGGGTGATGGTGCAGGGGAGTAAGGCGGGGGTAATGTAGAAGCAACACGACGGAGGGTGTGGGGATTCATGTGAAAGCAACATGGGGAGGGTGGGTGTAGGCAGTGGAGCGAAGCACCAGGGCAAGCACAACAGGAAGGGGGAAAGGCTTTAGATAGCAACAATGGAGAGATTTACATTAGGGAGACTAAAATAAAATTAAAAAAATAAGCAACAACGAAGCAAGCAAAAGATCGGGTAAGCACCGATAATGGGAAGCATCCACAATGGTGAAGAACAAAAAAAAAACATCGGCAAATCTAAGCAAGTTATACTGTATTACCAATAAAATTCAAGTAAAGAATATTTCATCAACAAAAGCTGTAATAAAAAAAGGCAACTGTGTTTAAATAGATACGCCGTCTGCAGGAGCATTGTACGGCTCCTGCTGCCAAACGCACCCTCTGCAGGAGAACACATGGACATTTATCACAGTGAAAATGAAAGTCCGCCATCTATGATGTAAGGTCAGCTGAAAACACCGTCCTGCAGCCGACTACTCTCATATTAGAGACAGCATGGAGCTTTTGTTTTCATCCTAAAATATGCCTGGGTAAGGTCAGAGCTGAAAACACCGTCCTGCAGCAGCCTGCTCTCATATTCGAGACAAAACGGCTTTCGTTTTCATCCTAAAATATGCCTGGGATTGTGCAGGAGTGCAACATGACAGCAACTCACAAACAAGGATGGGGTGAGAGATGGGGGAAAGAGGGGAGGGGACATGTGAGGAGGAAGCAACCCAGGCCCAAAAAATATATTTAAACCAAATAAAATCCGTGCCGACTCCAAAAACAGACACAACGCTTCCTCCTTGGGGAAAAAATATAATAATATGAAACATGAAGCGCGCAGACTGTGAAAAGGGCGCCCTGCTGATCAAACAAAAGCTGCGTAGGCTCCAAAAGTATATCATTAAGCAACATTTGTTTACACATGGATACACACGCTACCTTCTGTTTGGAAAATACAAATGCCACCAGCTCAGCGCTTTTCGATCGAAAAGCACAGAAACACCACATTCTGAAAATACGAGCCGAGAAGAAAAAAATATGGTGCACCAAAACTAACATTCATAGACCGGAGGGAACGAGTACATGTAATAGGGCCAGTAGTCCTGGGAGGGAACCAAACACCAAAAGGAGGGACAAATACAACCAATGCACCAATGAAAAGCCAGGATTTCAGAACAGCACTCAAAAGAATGAATGAAAAACAATGGGCGTGCTTGAAACCCCCAGAGTAGATACAGCATGTCTCGAAGAGACAGCGCATGTGCTGCATAGGCGAGACCTAAAAAGCAGTCGTTGACACGATGTTGACGGAGCAAGCTGCAAGACAGATCCAAAGCAGGGCTTGACTGCAGAAGAGCAGGGTCCCGATGTGATTATAGACAAAGGCAGGAAGGCTCCCAGCGGGGCAACCCAGCAAGCTGAGTTCGACTGGGAATTCAAAGTGAACAACTGGAGCTTTGACGGCGATCCCATTTTCTGTCAGTTCTAAGTTCCACTTCTTGCAATTGGAGGACAGAAAGAGTACACACTACCAGCAGCCAAGGGTCCAGGGCTAGGTGGAACTACCTGGGGATTAGGACTCAATCAAACAGAGGCCAGCAGGAGGGTCCAGGGCAGATCCAGTTGGAACTGGTCAGCTGGGCAGTTGCTGGAAGATAGGCCTCTGAAAGCTTGTTGTGTCCTTGTAGCTCAAACAGGAGGTCAGCCAACTGACCCTTGCAGTCACTTCTTGGGTCCTGGGTTCAAAGTAAGGAGGTCCAATCTTCCTAAAGTTCTTCAGACAGCAGGGCAGTCCTTCTGATTCTTCAGGGGTCGAGGAGGTATCGAAGGAGAAGTCTGTGGCGTCCAATTTTATGCCTGGTGGTGGAGGGCAAGCCTTTCTCCACCCTCTAAACCAGTTCTGGTCAGTTTTTCCCCTCCCACTGGGTATGATGCCATCCTAACTATAGAGACAAGGGGTAGGCAGGATTATAATTGAGCTTCATCTGGCAGTGACAAGGCAGGCATCCTTTGCAGCCCAGGAAGGGGCTGGGCACAGCCCCAGGTCATCCTGTCAACTGAGGAGTACCCCTCTCTCCCCTAGAGCCCTTTGTACACCGACTGGCTGCAATATACATCTCACCACAGGGGAGCCATCAGGTGTCAGGTGACAGCTGCACACTGACAGGAAAGCCTTTAGGTTTTAGGAAGGAAAATTAGAACTTTGTAAAAGTGTTGTTTCGAAAATAGTAATATAAAATCCGACTTGACCATTAAGTTGGATTTAAAATTGCTATAATTACTATTAAAAAGAGTACTTCTAGCATTCCCAAACTGAATTTAGCACTTAGTAAAGCCAGTAGTGTAAACCATTGTTAACCTATGGGAGAGATAGCGTTGTCACAAGACTTTGGGAGGTTTTTACTGCCAAGACATGTCAAACATTAAATATACATGTCCTACTTTTTAAGTTGAAGCCTACCACACAGCGCAACTGTCTGGTTGCAAAGACATATTGGGGACATACAGAAAACTTCCCCAGGAATGCAGTCTGTCCATTGCTTGACGTTGGTTTTGTGTTTTGCAACTCAATGTGCTGGCTTTCTATTTGCTGGTTTTATTTGTTTTAGGCAGTCCAGCATGACTTTGTCCCTCCCATGGAGCATATCCTGTTTACCACCTCTCAGACTGGCTCCTCGCATTCCTCCACGAGTGCTCAATTTCTGAGAATTCTTTTTTATCTTTTTCATGAGGCACTCCACCAGAGTACGTGTGTTTTCAGTTGTCTCCCTTGAAATCTAGTTCAGCAAGCAGTAAACATGCTGCATTTCTTGGAACAGATTTCCTGCCTCCTGTCTTTCTGCTTGACTGATTCTACTGGTCTTTACCACTGCAAGTTCATCAATCTTGCATGCCTGTGCGGAACAACGTTCTGTTTATGACATTCTTTATTTTAGTCAGTGCTCTTTACTAATGGCATAACTTAAACAATCCCCTTCCTCAATGTTACACCCATGCCATAGGTGCTGGAAATAATGGAGTGGGGGGTACTGAAGCACCCCCAAAATAACCATCCTGGAGTTCAGACGTTAATGAGCAATAAACAAGTCTTTAAATTTAGTTTTTATCTTGCCACATTTGCTGTGCATCTAAAGACAGAGGTCAAATGCAGAGGAGCAGTCACAGACTTTCTTTGTGGCTGCATTGGTAGGGACTATGTGTCCCGAGTTCCCGTGGGCCTTGGGAGGCGGCCCTTCACGATATCGCCATCACCCGAAGGGCATTAGTGCTATAAAGCGTGCCAGGAAGTCCTGCAGCGTGGGACGTGCACAGGCCATGCCCAGGCCAAGGGCAGGCCCGTCCTGCGCCCATCAGCGCCGGGAATAGGCAGGGCCACCCCCCTTGGCCCCTCCATCACCTAACATTGCTGACTGCTCTGTTACAACCTGTGCATAACGAATGTAATGTCTCTCCACAACTTCTTTTTTTCTATTCCTTACTCCTCCCGTGTATTAAGCTTACTGGTCTATGTGGGCCAACATGGGGAAGCAGAGAGCAGCAGAGTCTGGGGCCAAGGTGTTACTGGGTGCTACACTCAATGGGTTTACTAAGAGAGAAGTGGGGTTAGTCAATAAATTGATTTGGTGCAACACCGACTTTCCTTGACCCAGTCCCATGTCAGGCCTACTCCCTGTGAGCCCAGGTCCCCGATCAGCCCAGCACTAGGGCTCCTAGCGGAAGCTGAAGCACCCACCCCCAATCCGAGAGCTGAGCCTAGCCTGTCGTATGGTGTGTTTGTCAACCAAACAGAAGAACCAGAGGAGGTCACACCGCACCCAGTCAGCCCCCCATTGAGCCATGGGAGCCTTGCAATAGTAAAAGGAACAGGGAGCAAAAGGAAAAGGACAGCCATGATACCCAAAGCCAAGAGACTGTCTTTTGAGACAGGTGAAGGCGGGCGCACCGGGTGGTGGACCCCCGGCTAAGCCTCTTGAAGGCACCCAGGATTTGTGCGACAAACTCATTGCACTGGTAAGGGAGAGTCTAGAGTCTATCAGCGTCTGGGTGCGATTGAGTCTGCAATGAGGAACATGAAGGATGCAGTGGTCGCCAAGCAGGCAACATCTGAGCCTCCCCTACTGACACTTGTTAATAAGGACAATTACTCCAAGGGAGGGGCCACATGCCAGCAGCTGCCCCATGGACCAAGACCATCAGCTACGAGCATTGACCTCCTGCCTAGTGTGCAAGGAGGACCCGTACATTGCCCATCTAGCCAACTGGCGGGTGCTGAAGAGGGGTTTGGAGGGGCGAGAGAAGTACCTTGCTTAATCAGGGCCACAGTGCAGGGGCGTGCAACTGTTACCTTGAACTTGCCTCGAGGCACTTGCCCCTATGTTGTTATACTGTCCAATGTGTCCAAAGCACTGGAAACTTAAGTACAACTAAGAAATAAAATGCTGCACTGGTTGTGTACTCATGCCAGCCTCTCTTATCGGGATGCTCGGCACATATTGATGGTCAGGAGAGTCACGTGGGTGGGGCCTTTACCCAAGTAATATAGGGGTGATGGTGTAGTTATAAATTTTAGGGACCCCCTCTCTTGTTCACCACCTACTCACCCACTGTCCTCACCAGAACCAGGCAGATCCTAGTATTTCTCTCCACCCTCTGCGGTTTTTCTACCGTCGCCTGATGGGTAGGAATGGGCCTGCCGCGCAGTCTGTGGTTGATTGCTAGCAAAATGGGATGCGGGGAGTAGGGTTTGCACAGTGGGGAAAGTCTGCGCCACTAACATTTCCCTCTACCCTAACCGAGGTGGACTGACCTACTGACCTACTTCTATCCAGAAGGGCTCCATTAGCATTGGGACTAGCGCTGAGGCGGTGAGCCAAGTTAGGGTAAGTGACAGCGATAGGATATATACTACCTGGCCCCTAGATCTTGATCTGGATCCCTGTCGGGGGCCACAAGAGCCATAGACTTTTCGACCAGTCCCGGATTAGCTATTTTACCAGTGTCCCCTAGTACCGCAGAAGCCTGCACGGGGATGGTGCTGAGGCCCCACTGTGCAACCCACCTTTCCCATTATCACAGATGTGCCTGTTAAATTGGAACATTGCAGGAATTAGGGGCAAATTAGGGGACTCTGACTGGAGCAATTTTGTTGATAACCACAATATATATTCCTGTTCTAGAAAACATGGCATTACAGCAAGTAAACAAGTGTGGCTATAAAAGTTATAAAGTATTAGCAATCAAGTCAATTGCCCAGCGCCCTTCTGGTGGCTTACTAGTTTTGGCCAGAGCCACCCTATCCTATTCAATCGCGCCCCTTCATTTGGACTCTCCCGACATCCAAAGATTGATTTTGTCATGGAGACATTCAAAACCCCTCATGATTATCAATATTTGTATTAGGGGTAACAGTTATAGACAGGAATCTAAAATGCTGCAACTGCTGGATAGAGTACTAGGGGAGTATGCAAGTAGCCATCGTGTGCTTGTAGCAAGGGACTTCAATCTCACTTTTGAGCCAAACGGCTTGGCTAGTGACCTGTCTAGAGATGAGAATCTGATGTGGGGTATTCCAGACGTAGCCCCCTCCAAAAAGAGGCTTCACTCTATAGCAGCATTGCAGGTTGTGGACCTCACCATCACCTATGGCATTCGGGCATGCAACAAGCGATCCGCCTCAGATAAATCTCTTGCTCCAACCTTTAGACTAGGTTCTTACCATAGCACAATTAATGATATCCTTTTGGATGTAAGATTGTGGAGTGAGATGGTAGATATGGCTGTAGTAGAGACAGAAGAGAGTGACCACAATCTCCTGTCACTAAAGCTAAGAATAGCAATGACTTTCCCATACCCTACACCTGCAGAGCATGTCCATAGGCAGGTTGTAGCCACAAACAACAGGAGGAATCTGAGATGGGAAGCAGTGCCCTTCTCCCCAGAGGGACTTAGGGCCGTATACTCAATCCTGACTACTCATATGGAGAGTATATGTGCTAATTGGGGGGAAAACGATCTGATCCTTGCCGAACACCATATGTTTTTTTCTAAGCTGAGGAGCATTTTAACCAAAGAGTCTGGGGGTGTTCAAAGCCGCTAAAGGGATGGTTTAATGGCTAGTGTAAAAAGGCAGAGGCAAATCTCCTGCAAGCTATAACAAGCATTGGCATAGCCAATAGGTCTCGCTTTTGGGACCTTATAAGTATTTAGTTATGCAGCACAATATCCTTTGTGCAACAACATCAACTGTTGCATGGCTAAACTCTTATAAGGTCCCAAAAGCGAGACCTATTGGCTATGCCAATGCTTGTTTATCGAAGAGGGCAGCGTGTCGTTCCTGGCATCAGTTGCATCTAAAGGATCTGTTATCGATGGAGACCGCCTACGCTGGTGTCCATGCTCCCTATTCACAGTCATTTTCACTACTGTATTGTTGACTTCTGGCGTTTTTGTTCAGTTTTGCAGTGTGAGTCACAGCTTCAGCCCTGTAACCCTCTCTGCCCTGGGATTCCTCAAAGAGGCCTCGCACAGGGATAATACGCTGAAAGAATACTTTGGTTGGCCAAAATGTTTTGTTTTGGTGTACAGGCGGGGTTTGTCTAGAAAAAGGTTGCATCATATCCTTATTTAGACATTGTAATTGAACATACATGGAATTGGAACCCCTTGGGGGTTACTTGCTAACCAGAAAGCGAAGGATTGAGTTGGTTCCGTATTCTGATTGGCCGTTATAAACCAGGGACTTTAATTGAACCGAATTATGCCAAAACAATCCTGTTTCGGGATTGCCATCATGGCAGCGGTCTCTTTATTTCCGGACTGCAGTGACAGCAGGCACATCGATGTGCGAGTGCTCACACTGCTTACTTCTCACTAGTGGAGAAGTTACGGCATCACGTCATGCCAGGTGAGCGTTGTAGGCGAAGGGAAAATCCATTAAAGAGAGTCAGTTTCTCTCGGAATTTCCCTTCTCTTTTGAAACTCAGGAGCAGCAACATTGTCGTGGTGTCACCGGGCTTTAAGTGGAAGCTTTTCCAATTTTATATACAAGCCATAGTTGCTGCTTATTTATCTTATGCTACTAACAACCATTGACAAAGCCAATAGTCCTGACTTGTTGTAGTAGGTATGATGTTACTTGTTGTATCATATATCTGGATGCAGTGATAGGAACAGCAAAATAAAAGTCAGGCGGCACACTTTGCTAAGCACAGATTTTTATCTTACGTGTTTTTAAGCCACGCCCTTAATTACATTGGCCACGCCCCTATAGAGACCCCCTAGTTTTTTCAACCCACTTAAAGCCCTGTATAGCACATTAAACATATATGTGGGTCCCACGCAACCAGGCCTTTTGCAAGGGCGGGAACTGAAGACTTCGTTCCCCACCTCGCCCGCTTTCTTCGTCATGGAGGGATAACGAATGAAACTTTCCACCCCTGCGGTCCAAATTCTCGAATTTCATCGGACTCTTTAATTCAATTACAGGGCCGTTAAGTGGAGTCGTTATCTGAATGCGCTGCATTAGAAAATGAAGCACGCGACCATATTATCATTAAAGCGCACGATCCTAGGCGGCCGCCCCGGACAAATATTTATCACCCTTTACCGCTCCGCCTGCGCAGCAATCAAGTTTTCCCCGAAGAAATTTCCCATAATGGAACTGACGGCACACGAAATAGCTAAGCATTTGGAGTGCGCGGACGCTGTAGGGTGCAAATTGCATCTGAAGAAACCCTATAGCCACTCTCGCGCCGCTTTTAAACAAGATAAGAATTAGCAAGGTCCCTTGATGAACTGCCCCTCCGCTCCAGACAGTCGTGTCAGGGCGAGATAAAATGCAAATTGCCGCCTAATTTGATTTGTCAGCCTTTCTGGCCACCGAGGAGCTCGCCCTACGTGGCGGAGAGTAGGCAGGCGGCAGCAGTTGTTAAAACTGATCGTATTTCGATAACAAGAGAGGAGCGGGGACGAGAGGAGCGGGGGCGAGCGAGCGAGGCAGCCTGCTGAGCTGACCACACGCTCGTGCACCATGGCCTTTTGCTTGCGCGTAACCGCAGGGAAAAGGCCATGACGCACGAGCGTCTGGTCAGCTTTTCAAACCCCCTAACATAAAGTCTTGCCAGAGCAGCGCTTGCGCGCTACTCGAGGCTCGACCTAAAAAGGGGGGACAGGCAAGTCATAAGTGTGTATTGGGTGAATTATCAGGCTAGCTTAAGAGCAGCAAAAGCAGCATGGGAAGTTGATTTGTGGGCTGACTGATTAGAATCCGCTGTGAATAACGACCAGAAGTTGTTCTGGTCCCTAGTCAGTAGCAAAGAAGGGAGGTTAAGAAATCCTACAGAAACATCCATCCTACACTGTGAGTGGGTCGCACATTTTAGGAGCCTGTACGCCCCTATCCCTGCACCTGAGGGCTCCTATGGGATTCGGAGTACTTCCAGCACGAAGAGCCAGGCCAGTTCTCCTCCCCCCGCCGCCCCCCCCAAAGTAATCTTCACCTCCGAGGAAACCAAACGTGCTGTGGCCTTGTTTAAGCCCAGGAAGGCCCCGGGGCTTGATAAAGTCCTCACAGATGTCTTCAAAGCTGACCTTAGGGTTTGGGTGCCTTACATCAATGTGGTCTCCAATGCCAGTGCGGCAGAAGGGGCAATTACCCCATCCTGGAAAGGGGCAGAGATTGTGTCAAACTTTAAAAAGGGACAGCCTGGTGTGCCCTCTAACTACTGCCCCATCAGCTTATTAGACAATCTCCAAACAATCTTTTGCAGGCAGGTCCTTGAGCACTTGTTGGATTGGTGTGAGGATAAGCAGATTCTGGCAGGGCTCCAGGCAGAATTTAGGCATAGGGTTAGTGCAGTTGAGCAGGTCTTTCAGTTTCTCCTGGTCAAATGGAGGGCGGTGGACCTGGCCAGGGGAAAATTGACTTGTGCGCCATATTTGACATGGTGCCCAGGGGGAAACTGTGGCAGCTGCTCTCGGGGATGGGAACCCTGCCTGACCTCTCACACTTGATTAGATTACTACACAAGGGGAATTTTGCCAATGTAATGTGTCGAGTAAAGGTAGAACAGATGCCTTCCCTGTCAACCGAGGTGTCCGCCGGGGATGTGTCCTTGCCCCTACCCGCTTCCTGCTTTATATTAACAGCTGTATTGCCTACTTAACAAACTGTGCCAATGATTGCCCCACCTTGGTGGGAGCAAAAATACCGGTCCTCCTCTTCGCAGATGACATGCTGCGGCTGTCCAAAAGTAAGAGAGGTCTTCAAAAGCAGATTGAGAGCTTTAACTACTTTTGCAGTGATTTTGACTCAAAATCACCACCTCTAAGACCAAAAATATGGAATACACTAAGAAGGCCAGGGTGAGTGGGGTCGTTAAGGTGGGGCCTGAAGTACTCGAAAGGGTCTGGGAGTTTGATTACTTGGGCATCAGGCTAGATGAGTCCGGTTCCTGGGACCCACAAATCTCAAAGAGTACCCAAATTATAAAGGAGCAGGCTGGAGCTATACTCAAGATGGCTAAAAAAGCAGCCTGGTCACTCATACGGCCAGCAATGGAAATTTATATTCCCAAGTTAGGGGGGTTGCTCCATATGGTGCGGAACTATGGGACCATTGTAACACTAGTCCCCTGAGCACAACCGAAAATAACTTCCTTAGAAGCCTGGTGAGCTTGGGGAAGGGTATGCCGTTAGTGCCGCTCTGTTTGGATCTGTGGATCCATGAGATCTCATCATTGTTGGCATTGAGATCCCTATTGTATTGGACTCGAATTTGGGGCACTGATCAGTTGCGCTATCTCGAGGAGGGCCTGCAGGATGTTATTTTGGCCAATAGGGCGGGGAAAATCAGATGGCATGGGGCACTCAAGAAGGGTTGGTTCGAGTTGGGTCTGGGGAAATTCTGGAATGAGCAACAATCCATCCAGAAAGCGGATGTCACCCTAGTTAAAAAAAACAATGAACGAGAAAGACATCAGATCTAGGGACCACTCAGCCTCACAAGGGAGTCTGAAGAGTGTTGTTCTCCTACAGAAATCACTGTGCAAAGCGGAGGAATTCTTGGACTTCATCCGCCCAGCACGTGCTCAGTCCCTGTACCTCTAATTTAGGTATGGGTTTCTTCCCGTGGCAACCTAAACCGTCAATTGGAGGAAGACAAACCAGGGATCGGATTATTGCTTTTATTGTAAAAATGCACATGAAAGCAAGGAGCATGCCTAGTTTTTTTGCCCCCTTTATGCACAACCAAGGTCTAAATGGATTGTTCCAATGTACAGGGCTCTGGGTTTACCTACTAGAGGAGAAGCATATAGAGTATGCAAAAGAGACACCTCCTCGATTGTGGCTGTTTTAAAAGTTTTGCACAAAGCTTGGTTAATTCGACATAAAACGTTGGATATTGTATGAAATGTGTTCAAGATCTGCTTTTCTCTTATCTGATTTTAATTATCGGAGGGTGGTGGCTGTTTCCAGATTTTTGCACATAGTTTGGTCAATCGAATGTAAAGCGCCAGCTATCACACAAAATCATGCGCTAGATGTACTCTTTTTTTAACCTGATCTTAACTGTCTGATGTAATTTTAATCGTGTTTTTAGATATTTAATGTTGTTTTAATCCTCTTAAAGAGTGCAATTGTTTTAAATGTTTTTATTCTTGTACTATTGTTTGATGATGGAACATTATGTTTCGAACAATCAATAAATGACAATGACAGAGGTCAAATGTTAGCTCTGTATTCTGAGGGAGGTTGGTGTTTACTTTTCTTTCTCGGACTGCAAAGTGAGAAGATTTATGTGACAATCTAGCTAGGTAATGGGGTGGGAAAGGCTTTAGGATGTTATTTTTTTCTAGCACACAACAAAATTTAAATGCCTGTAAATGAACTGTATAAATGTTTCAGAATATGTCAGAATTAGGAACGCATTTTTTTTTGTAATTCTGAAGTGTGGTAGAAACAAATATTTTGATACTATTAAAACAAATCAATGCACTAGGTGATTCTGATTTCCACACATTATCGCTGCATAGCTGCATAGTTTTATCAGTAGGTCTGTGCAGATGTAATAGTAATTTCAATTGAAAATGTATTGTCCATAATGGAAGTGTGTTACCACACCATGCATACTTTACGCTACGCCACACCACTCTACGACAATATACTCCACTTTACGTATCCACTCTACAACAATCGAGAACACTCCACTCTACAACACTCTACTCCATTTTTTACCACACCATTTTACACCACTCTACTCCACGTCCCTTCACTCTACTCTACTGCACGCCACTTCACTTTATGACACTCTTCGCCACTCCGCGTCTCTCTACTCCATTCTATGCTACTCTATTCCACTCTAAGACTCTCCACTCCACACCACTCTCTTCTACGCCTCTAACATTCAACCATGCTGAACACAAGCAACACTGTTGTACAACATGGCTAAAACACATTGGCAAAGTCAAAAGCTCTCACATAGGCGAGACCTATGGGATATGCCAATGATTATTAAGTAACATGCACCCTGCACGATGGGCTTTGGAGGTCTATCTTAGGAGTGACTTATAAGTATAAAATGGAAGATTTAGGCCAGGGAAAAGTTTGATTAGCCAGGTCGAAATGGCAGTTAAAACTGCACACCTAGGCTGCAGGGCAGGGAAGGCTTGGAGACATATTTTACAGTGCTAATTTAGTGGGTGGAACAACTAGTGCGGCAGCTCACTAACAGCACTGCAGTAGCATTGGTACCATATACTAGGGGCTTACAAGTAAATTAAAAGTGTCAATTAGGGGGTATACCAATTATCTACAAGTTTAGAGAGGAGAGCACAAGCACTATAACACTGGTTAGTAGGAGTAAAGTGAGCAGAGACCTATGGCCTGCAAAAGAAGGCACAAATCTGGTGCAATACCAAACAAAAGATGGTTATTTTCAACAGTGGTTGAAGTCAATTTAGCTAACCAGAAGGGTTGCTCCAAAAGGCCTACTTTTGAAGAGAGGAGTACATGGCGGCAGATGAGTGAGAGCTGCTGCAAGACACTCCCACCACACATTAGGGAAAAAACAATTCTTCAAACAGAAATGCCCCCATTCCTAAGATAAGCACTCAGAGAGCTTTATCAGCTGCAATAGTACCTTGGTGAAGTCGAAGTTCACAGAGTCTACAGTGTTTGTTGGAGGTAGGTCTGAAGGAATGGGGCTGAACCGCAGGTCGGACATATTTCTATGATGCAGTCCTCCTCGAGTCCACTAGTCCAGTTTCTAAGAAGCTGGAGACGGATCACGCCGCAGTGAGGAGAGTCTCATTCCGTGGCAAAAGCGGCAGCATCAGCACAGAGCAGATCATAGGCAATCGGCTGCAGGGGAATAAGGAGAGCACAAGTTGCATAGACGGAGCTCACCAGGAGAGACACGATTCCTAGGTGTGTATGTGTGTGTGTGTGTGTGTCGCAGTGAGGAGAGTCTCATTCCGTGGCAAAAGCGGCAGCATCAGCACAGAGCAGATCAAAGGAAATCAGCTGCAGGGGAATAAGGAGAGCATAAGCTGCATAGACGGAGCTCACCAGGAGAGACACAATTCCTAGGTGTGTATGTGTGTGTGTGTTTGTGTGTGTGCACACAAAGGAGCACCAATGTATGCGGAGGACGGCGGACTCTGAGCTTGCAGTTGTAAGTGGCCAGCATCCCTCTATATACAAAAAAACAGAAGGGTGTCCTGAGCTTGATAAGGAGAAGCAGGCTTAAAGTACTCTATGAGTCTGGCCTCAGGGGCTGGGGCAAGGAGTCGGACAAAGGGTATGGTGGGAAAGAAGGGGGTAACACCTAAGTGGTCTCAAAGGCGAGTGTCAGATATCAACTGAGGTTTGTTGGGCTGCCAAGTGAGGTCTCGGACACAATAAACAAACCTGTGAACTTTCTAGGGGGTAGTAGCCGACCTAAAATGCCAACTAATATAGAGGATCTGAAGCGCTCAAATAAATCAAAAGACCCTCTTGTCTCAAGAACGTCCATGGTGATAGTAACGGGTCATATCATCCCAAAGCCAACACCATCACTGAGAACCTTTTTTAAGCTTATAAGCCCACCCTCCCAGAACACCAGGAATATGGTGGATAGAGCACAAGCTGACAAGGATAAAGCGGGACCTTGCATAGTAGGTAAAGATGCTGTGATACAGGGAACTGAGAAGGCTGGGTGTTCTTTGGTGTAGTCGAAGACAGGTGAGATGGAAGGTGTTCCAAGAATGCTTAGTAAAGGTACTAGAGGAAGTCAAGTATGGGGAGATGTAAGGGCTGGAGAAAGTTGACCCCTGCTCCCACTCACTAACAGATTTGCAATTTTGACGCAAGTGTTTAGTAAGGAGGCTGGCATGCTCCAGGTAGATCCTGGCTCATCGAACATGACGGAAGGAATGAATCATAAACACCCGGGGGAGCAGCATGAATCTGCCAGGAGACTGAATGAGGAAAGGATAAGGAGAGAATTGAGGATATATTGAGGAGTGTCTCGGAGGAAATCAGAAATGGATTTGCCATTTCATGGGCAAATCAGAAGAATATACAGGAGACATGTCATACCTTGAGTGATAAGCTAGATGAACTGTCTGAAAGAACATCTGTCTTGGAAGAACAAGTTGCGAGTACTAGTAAAGCAGCTGAAAGCAATACTAGGGAGTTAGCTACTCTGAAAAAAGAGATAAAACTATACAAGAAGCCCTTGAGAGATTGGAAAACCAAGCAAGAAGGAACAACATTAAGATTACGAATGTGCCTGAAAGTGCAGTAGGGTGAGACATACGGGCTTTTGTGATCAGCTTGATACAAGAGGGTTTGTTTAAAGGGGAAGGTTGCCCCCGGCTAGGAGACTTGGCACAGGAAATACAGAGAGTTCATAGAGACCCTTTCAGATTCAATCCTAAGAGAAGCAAGCCTAGAAAGAGTTTAGTAAACTTTGGCACCTTTTTAGTGAAAGATGCAATACTCACAACTGCTTTGAGAAATAAATTGCTCACATATATGGATTTTGCTTGTGAGATAAGGTCTGACCTTTGTCATGTAACAGAAGAAAGGCAATGGCAGGTAGGTAAGAAAAGGATTGAGCTGCAAACTTTATGGGGAAAGGTTCAACCACAAATTCCCCACAATATTAAAAGTTATGTGGAACAACAAAATGCATTTAATTAAAAATGAGGAGGAAGCAGACAGACTGACACAAGAAATAAAACGGCTGGAAGGTAGGAGGTAATACTGAGATTTTTTTTTAAAGAAATATGGTGGGAAAGGGGTAATTCAGTAGATATGTTTCGTTACACGGCCCTGATGGCGGTGGTGGGAAGCAACTCAATGGCTGAATTTGGCCAGGTGATCAATGGGGGGTTCTCTAAGGGAGGGTATGCACATGTGTGTGGAGCATAGGGGTAAAATATTAAAAACAAATAGTAGTCTTTTGCATTTTGGAACATCTTAGCCTTTATGCTACAGAGCAGGCAGCTTAGGTTTTTTTTTTAGGTAGAAGGCTTCTGAACAGGATGCAAAATAAAAATGTAAGATTGGTCACTTGGAACGTGAGTGGGCTGAGGGTGAGGAAGAGAATGAGAGTTACAATGGAACACCTAAGGGGGAATGCTGTTGAGGTCATAATCTTACAGGAAACCCACCTCTCAGAAGTAGAATGTAAAGAGGTGTTCAAGCATCAGGAGTGGGTCCAACAGGTGGTGTGCACATCGCAAGTGGCATATAATAAGTGGGTTGCCATGTTAATTAGGGCAAACTCAGATATTAAAATTCTTGCTTTCGAGGTGGATCAAGGTGAGAGATGGTTAATAGCACTGCTGCAGCCTGGAAAGAAAGTTTGGTAACTTGTGTAGGATATTTTGGACCAAATACAGGAAACATAAGCCCCCCAAGACATCTGTTTGAGACATTATTAGATTACAAGGCACCAATTTTCTGCGGGGGAGATTTCAATACGCTGATGAATAAGGACCTAGATCGCTCGACTAGTCGTTCACCTTGTAATACGCCTAGAATGGCAATAAGTGTATTATGGAGGATGTGAACTAGTCGACATCTGAAGAGAGAAAGAAGGGCGCAAATTATTTTTTTACCTTCCACAGTAAGAAATACGCCCATAGTTCTTGGATTGATTATTGGTTGGTTGACCGTAAATCTGTGCACCAAGTTACAGCAGCCAAATATATACCAGCATTTGTTTCAGATCATGCTCTAGTTAGTCTGGAGGTAGCAGTCGGTAAAGAAAATAAGTCTAGTAGATGGACTGTGGAAAGAAGATTTCTTGTAAAGCCTACATTATTCATAAAGTTAAAATCTAACTTTAGACTCTATCTTAAAATGAATCTGGGTAGCACCCCTATAAGTAAAGTTTGGGATGCCTATAAGGCCTATATTTGTTGAGTAATTACTGAGTGGGCCAAGAGATTTTATAGATCAGAACGGGTAGAAGAGCAAGAATTGGTAGGTAAAATGGCGAGGTTAGAGAAACAGCTAATTGATACTACGCTTGAAACAGAACAGGTTAGGTTATGAGACAAATAAGATGGGTATAAATTGAAGGGCAGTATGCAGGCTGAGCATAGGCTGCAAGAGAGATGGGAACCAAGAAACCTACAAAAGTTTGGATACGGTGAGAGGTGTGGAAAATTTCTTGCTTGGAAAATCAGGATGCCGAAATCGAGGAATAATACTGTGTAAATTCAGGGTGCGTCGGGAAGATGTTTACAGATAGCATAGAGATTGGAAGAGCTTCCCGAGACTTCTTTCAGGAATTATATAATGAGCAAGTTGGTGGGGGGAGTACAATAAATTGAAACTTGGCTAAGTTCATTAGCTCTCCAAGTTTTGGACCCCCAGGAGCAGGAAGACTTTGCACAGGAGATTTCAGAAGAGGAGGTTAAAATAGCTATAGGCAAGGTAAAGAGAGGCAAAGCTATGGGCCCAGATGGATTACCGGGGGAGTTGTACAAAAATCTAGTTGACGAAATAATACCCATGTGGTTGGAGTTGCTTAGTGGTATCGTATGTAAGGGCCTGGAAGCGTCACATTCGTGGGGTGAAGCAACAATAGTAGTTATTCCCAAACCAAATAAACCTACTCAAAGGTGCGAGCCCTAAAGGTCAATTTCATTATTGAATTGTGATTATAAAATCTTTGCAGCAATATTGGCCAACAGACTTGCTGGAGTGATAGGGAAATTGGTAAGGGATGATCAAAAGGGGTTTGTCCTTGGTAGATGGTGAGTGAGCTGGTCCACCAGGGAATCAATGCAATTGATTTAGATAGTACTTTGCAAGTTCGGCTGGCCCAGATAACCTGGGATGCGGCCAAGGCCTTTGATTAGGTGAAATGAGTATTTCTTGGTCTAAATAACTATGGGCTACCCTTGAATTTTATTAAAGCATTTAAGTCCTTGTCTAGAAATCCCTCAGCTAGAATACTGGTCAACAATATGTAACTGAAAGGGTGGAGATCAAGAGGGGTACAAGACAGGGTTGGCCTCTTTCACCTATCCTCTTTGATTCCTTTATCAAGCAACTGGCACAAGCAATCAGGGAGGAGGGAAAAATAAAGCCATTTGAGTGCTGTGGATACAGGAAAAAGATAGTGCCTTATGCGGATGATTTGATTATATTTATTACTGAGCCAGAGAATGCTATACGCACTTTTGTCTCAGCTAGCAGATTATTTTGGTCGGATGGCCGGGTACTCGATTAATCCGGAGAAGACTGAGATAATGTGCTAGAATATTGAAAATCTCAATAGGCTGCAGTGTACTCAAATTAGATATCTGGGGGTATATATCTTCCAGGATTTAGATGAGGTGCCCAGAGTAAACTTGCATAGGATTGGTGATATTAATAAAAAGGATCTAAAGAAATAGGCAAATCTCCCTCTGACTATCTTTGGGAGGGTGAATTTGGTGAAGATGTGTTTTCTCCCCAAGTTGACTTTTTTATTCATCTGTATTCCCATATATTTTTGACTCATAAGCCCTTCAGAAGATTAAAGGCGATATTAACACTTTTATCTGGGATGGCAAAGGGATGCACTGGAAAAAATTGAGACAGAGGGTAGAGAAGGGGGGCTTAGGGATTCCTGACTGCCAACTACATTGCTGGGACTTCCAATTAAAATTCTTTCAGACACTTCATGGAACTCCAAGCGGCAGAGAGGAGCATGTGTCCTTGGCAGTGACCTGCAGTATAAATTGTAATGAGGGTTTTTTTTATATAAGTTTGGGTCGCCAAAGTATTTTAAGAGAGTCAGACTGAAGGTTCTAAAGGCTGTCACTTTATACCATACTAAACTAAGGGGCAGATAGGGAGTCCCTTATTATTCAGCTCGAGCACTGATCTGGGAATTGCCAGGGATGCCTGAATATTTGAAAGATGCCTTAAGTCTCCCCCTCAAACTAGCTAAGTGTGCAAGCTGGACTGATCTCATAGAGGTAAAGGAACTGATATAATGGGAAGGAATTCATCGAAAAACTAGAGGATGACTTTCGAAATTTAAATATCTGCAACTCAGTTCATGGTTTAGGGCATTAAAATGAGAGAGATATCTGGAGGATTTGACATTGGAAAGAGACCTACATATGGTTGGTACATTAAAAAAAGGAGGTGGCAAAGTGGTGTCAATAGCTATGTGAGGCCGAGGATAAGGGGAAAGGTCCAGCCTATCAGAAGTCAACTGGATGCTTGCGGAATAAAGATCTGGGAATATTATCGCAAGTATCTTTTGAGCTTCTATATGCTGTAGTCAGTCCTGCCTTCTAAAAGAGAAATCATCTCTTTACTCTACTTGGGGCTTACTGGACTACTAAAAAAATGGCAAGATGGACAAGGTCAAGTAGAAACGCATGCAAGAAGTGCAGCGACCCCAACGCAGATGATACACATATTTTTGTAATCTGTCCTGCCTTGAAGAATTTCGGGGAGAGCTTAAGTAGAATCATTAAAGCAGCGATAAGACGCATGTTTAAGGTAAGCCCTACTGTAATTTTGTTTGTTGTGGACAAAAGAGACTATTGTCATGAATATAAAAAGCTAAGCTTTTACCTTAAGCTAATTGCGTGCCACCTGATATGTAGAAAATGATTTGAGAATACACCGCCGAATCTTAGAGAATGGCTGTCATTGACTGAAAAAGTTAGCAAATTTAATAAAGCATGTTTCAAGGAAAAGAAAACAGAATTCTGGCAGCCAATATTGGATTGGATTAGGAAGGGTAACAAGGGATAAAGGTTAGCAGGAAAGGCCGATGATTACACCACCAGGGGGTCAGAGTCTTCACCCTGGAAGTGATACATCACAACACACAGAGATGCAGTAGTAGGCTGAATAGGTCCAGTTATGTTTTGCTGGTACCTACTCTGAGAACCTCTTTGTCTACCTATGTTATCTACCTACTCGAATTCTGGGCAATTCCAAGAATTTGACGAGGTAGGCTCACTCACCCTAATGTGGTATGCTTCATCATAGGCCACCTCATCCCACTTCTTGGGTATCAGAACATCCTCTGAATAAACTCTCCTAGTATTTTTCACTCATACCAAGGGTACGGCCTAATAAAGCACTTCTTGTGGTTTATCCCAAGGTATTTTTATTTAGGGAAACTGGATCCCAGATAAATGTCCAGATAAAAAATTTCTAAGAACTCGCTCAAGACAGTCTCCCTTGAGGTCGAGTCCGCCCTGGTAGTACCATGTTACCAGGGTGGGATGAGACGGCATATGATGAAGCATGTCGCATTACGTGAGTGAGCCCACCTCATCTAATTCTTGAAATCTGCCCAGAATTCAAGTAGGTAGATAACATAGGTGCACGAACAATTTCTCATAGTCGGTACTAACAAAACATACCTGCATCTATTCAACTGACTACCGGGCCTCTGAGTGTTGTGATGTATCACTAGAGGCAGACGCGGGGTCTACTTCAGCCTCTTTCTCTCTCAAAGTGTTAATGATCTTCACCCTGGAAGCCCATTCTGAATGTCCAAGATAAGAGATTATTTTGGAAAATTCGTTGAAGAAATGTGAGTGTAACTAGCTTGCACTGTTGACCACTTCTAAACGGGCAAGTCAGATCAAAGGTGATGAGGGCTAAAAAAAAATGTTTTGAAAAAAGGTAAATTTTTAGGCCATACAGATGAGCATCTTCCTAAACTGGGTTCTGTTAAGAGATATAGACTTTCCAGGGTCGTAGAAAGTATGCCATCAGGCCTAATGCAAGCAAGGACAATTGGACCCCATCCCTTGGTTTGGTAGTACAAAACAGCTATAACCCGAATATAGTGCGCCCCTCACATTTCTGTGCTCTGGTGCCACTGAACCTGATGCACACTTGATAATTATGCCACTGGGATTTTCACACACTCAGGGGCTCTGAATCCCGAGACATCTGATCTGCGTCCGTGGCTGGTGGGTCAGAATTTGGCCAGAAGGATTCTAAAAGTATATCCGGTTATGGGGTCCTAGGTGAAGTGTGCTGAAAGCCTGTTACTCAGCTAGCCACGCCCTTTGACAGAAAGCCATGTGCGAAATTGTGAAAGTTCTCTCCAGCACAATCAAAAATATTTGCGAGAAAACAGTATCCTCTTTTACTTCACGAAGCGACAGTGGTATAGCTTCTCTTCCCACCTACTGAGAACAAGGTTCCCCAAAAAATTTCATTAAAATTTTTTAATTAGTAATTAAATCGGAAGAATTCACTAATTAGAAGCAATGTTAAATCGCTTACAGTAAGATTCAGGAAGCAACATCAGTGTTCTTTGTATGTGCATATACAACACACGAAGTTAAGGGGTAGGAGGAAGAGCCCCACTCCGTCCTCCTAGGTATACCTCTACACACACAAAGAAATGGGGCTTCATAAGTATGGTCGCTGAGAAGAAAAAAGAGGGGACAAACCCACATGTGTTTTAATACTGCCCTCACCCACAGAAATCTGTGGCATGCTTCATCATAGGGCTGCTAACACACCTCCGCGCAGACCAACGCTGGAGGTGGAGCAATAGGGAGGGGGAAGACGCAACACAACACAGAAAAAGACAATGTGCAGGATCAAAAAAGAAGTGCAGAACAATGTTAAAAATAGACCACTGGATCTCGTAAGCAATCCCTTTAATGATGGTCTAGTTAAAAGGTCATTCCAGGACCGATGGATGGTGGTGTGGTGGAAATTAATGAACCACCTACCCCTCCACTCTGCTAGATGTCGACATGTTTCAGCCGGCTAACATGAAATCCTCGGCTTTCATCAGGACTAAGAAAAGATCCCTTCAAAACTATCCCTACTTCCTTACTTGTAGAGTAGAACGTAGTCAGACTCTGAGTAAATGCCCAGGTCTAGTGGTAGAGTAACTTACTCCCAGTGAGTAACCGAGTTTACTTATCACAGTGCTTGAATTGGCGGAGGAGCGAGGACAGCTCCCTATAGTCACACATTCGTCAAGGTAAGCTGTTGCCTCAACCCGTAGTCTCTCCCGTCGCCGTGCACCAGGGACTCAGTATAGCATTCATTCCTAAGGACGCATGCTCATGAATCAATTGTGCTGGTAACCACAGTGGATCAGTTCATTCACAACTCCACTTGCAGAAAGTAGTATCCATGCATAACACGGACATGTACACTAGCTAGCAGGCAGGGGAATTCTGAATTTCGAAGGGCTTTTAAGTACTTGCCAAGAAAAGCATCGACATTTTCGCAGTGGCTTATGGTTATTACAAGCACGTTATAGACAATAGGTTAATTGTGCCACTTGCTTAGCTGTGTAAAGAACTTCATTAAAAAGATTGTGCGCTAAATTACAAACAATAAACTGCAGTAGAATAATCAACAAAATACCGAGATTTGATCCAGCAGAACTCTGCAACGGGTTCGACGATTATGAAAGGAGGGAAAAGAGGTTTCTCTGCAAACAGACTCCCTAAAGCAACTGCAGGTCAGAGTGGTGAAAAAAAGAAAGCGAGTACGTGCTTTTCCTCACACGAGCATTTTAGAATAATACAAGCCCTGACACGTTCTAGTTGAAAAGGCAAATTTTCATGGCAAATTTAGGACATGTGATTACTACAGAACTTTGTGCTACTGCAGCTTTCTTTAAAGGTTACAGGCATTGATTGGTGCAACAACAGTTTTAGACTCAAAAGCGATTTAAAAAAAAATTTATTTAGGATTTAATGACAGGAAACGAAGATCGAGGAAGCAATCGTCAATGTTGGCTGCGCAGCACTATAGAGAATTACAAAGCCATATATCTATATGCGCCATCAAAAATAATTATCCATGGGCAAGAAAATATAAGGGTGGTCATGACTCTTCGGCATATCTTGCGTCACAGTGATTCCAATCCAAAGGAAAATCATTTCTTAATAGCAAGATACGAACAGAAGAAGTATTCTGGCCCTTGACGAGGTTTGTTGACACATGTTAATTATAAAACTATGACAAAAGAACCTGTCAGAAAAGCTCTGGAGTATAAGAATGCGGAGTACACCAAGGGTGTGTGCAAGGAAAGGAGTAAGGAACCTAGGAACTCTACACTACACATCCATCTGTCATACACATCATCTATCAATATACTTGAAACATAATTGTATGAACATCAGAGGAGGCAACTGTGTGAAGAAACACAAACTTTGTAAGCATTTATTTATATGTGCGATACTGATATATGTCATGTACCTAGTAAAAAGAATTAAAAAAAATATATACTTGAAACAGTAACAGTGAGAGGGGTGACTTTAGGGCGATAAAGGATTCAGGGCGGTACCAAGCGACCAGGGTCGGTTATCTGCAGTGCTTAATTTGTGAAAAAATAAGTGCTGGGGCCCTTGTCAGGAGGCCACTGCAGCTTGCACCGCCCATTCCTCCTGCCTGTGTTGCCAGTGACAGTACCAACAGAACAACTATGCATCACACTCCTAAAAGTGCGACAATTCAGACTATACCAGGCCTCCACAGGTATAAAAAAGGCTTGGGAGGCAGGGATTAGTAATTTTTAGGGTATTTTGTATTAATAAACAAATGTTGTGCTCGTCTCTAAATTATACAAACAGCACCACCATCTAGCAGACTATCTATCATAAGAGCCAGTATTGACAATTAAGTTCAAGTGCCGAGCACCGGAAACCACCGGCTCAAATTAAGCACTGGTTATCTGTAAACCAGTGACCATACAAGTTTCAGCACCTTTGAGTAACAGGACATTCCAATCTAAGTTGTCCTGCGAAAGAAGGATGTAACACTAGCGGCAGCCCCAAGCATTTTTTATTTTTTTTTGTCCTCATTCGCCTCTAACCTCTTTAACAAATCAGACTGTCGGTACCTGTTTTTAGCGTGCCAAGGAAACTAGGCGTTATGTTGGAAACTCACGGTGCCTACCGCCTATGGGTACATTGACAGAAAAAAGAAATGTTATTACCCCCCCAAAAGAAGGGGGGAGAGGTTTCTCTTCAACTAGGCCCACAAGAGCCTGGCGGACCAATTTGTTGGCGTATATTTGGAGAGGAGGGTGCCCAACACGGTCCGAAGAGTGCCAAGGAGACATAATAATCATAGGACCTGATGATTCATAACTGTTGGTAGATCACACTTTTGATCAGGCCTCGGCCTATTTCAACAACAAGTCCCAAAAAGCAGTCTTTTTTGCCCCACAGCCTCTGGACATATCCATCTTGGAGGTCTCAATCATTGATGTCAGCCAGTCTGAATGCAGAGGAGGGGAAGGATCGATCCATCTCTTACATAATTGCCTCCTGGCTAACAGGATAGCATAAAATAAGAGAGACTTTGCAGGTCCGGTTACTTGATTGGTGAGACCAAAGATTATAAGGGCTAAATCTAATTTGATTGGGACTCCCAAGATTCCCTCCACTGACCTCCGAACTTCTTCCCAATACAGAGCAATAGCCGGGCAATCTTTAAACATATGTACATCCGAGGCTTCCAACAAACCGCACTTCCTACAACAGACCTGGGACCCGTTTGAAAATTTGGACAGCTTTAGGGGAGAAAAGTAAGCCCTGTGGACAGTGAACAGATGGTTTCTCCGCAGCCAAGCAGGTTTTATTATGCTAAAAGAGTCTTAAATGAGTTCTGCCACAGTTGTTCACACTGTTGATTTGGAAGATACTCACTCCATAGTTCGTCTGCGAGTTTAAATTCACCGTCCACGGCCTCCTCCACCACCCAATACCAGAGGGATACCTCCCTCCTCCCTGCTGGCCTGTCCACTAGCTGTTGTTCTAAGCTATTGCCCCATCCGATCGATTTTTTCTGGCTTAACTGCGCTTGGACCCAACTCTGTAATTGGATGTACTTGAACCTTGAGAGGCCCGCTCCCACTGTGTCTCTGAGTTGTTCCCATGAAATTAATATGCCCTCTTCCACCAGCTCACCCCACACTTTCAGCCCTGCTTCTCTAAGTGGTATAGCAAGCCTATTCTGAAGACAACCCGGTGCACCAGGTGAATCCCAGAGTGGCGCTAGGCTAGAGAAGTAGTCGAGACCCACCAAGCGCTTAACTCTGGCCCATGATTTAACCGATGCCTGGAGGACTTTTAGTTTGACTTTTTTGAAAAACTTTGGTTCCCCAAACTTGAACAAAAATCCCTCCTCCGGTAAATTAGCCCCTTTAACATAGCCAAAAACATAGCTCCAGCCCCCGTATTTACGGGCGTTTTTAAAAGCATCCGGGAGTATGAAAACTGGAAAGCCCAGGCATAATACTGTAAATCAGGAAGCGCAAGCCCCCTTTCTCCCTCCTGCGCCTCAACTTTTTCCAGGCTATTCTGGTAGTTCTATATAACCAGATGAAAGAGTTTACAGCCTGCTGTAATTTATCAATCCCAGGTTTGTCAAAGTGAAGGGGGATAGTGTTGAAGAGAAAGGTTACCTTTGGCAACACCACCATCTTCACCAAGTTAATCCTCCCAAGAATGGATAAAGGAGGTGAACCCAAGCTTTCATTTGTTTTTGGCATTCCCTTGACACTTTCTCTAAGTTAACCTCTGCTATTTTGGCTATGTCCTGGACAATTCTGACCCCCAAGTATCGCATACTAGAACTAACCTGATATTGGCTTCTCTCGAGATTCCATGTCATAATCTCTGTCTTCCCGGCATTGATCTCATACCCTGAAACCTGTCCAAACTCCTGTGCCAATTCGATCACTACCGGGAGAGTCGTTTCTAGGTTCGCTGAAAAGATCAAGATGTCATCAGCATACAGGGCCACCTTCCTTTCCCACTCTCCATACCTAAAAGGCACAACACCAGGATCTTCTCTAAGCCTCTGCGCAAAAGGCTCGATATACATATCAAAAAGGAGAGGGGAAAGGGGGCAGCCCTGCCTGGTGCCCCTAGAAATTCTAAACGGTTTCGTCAAGTTACCATTAACTAACAGCCTTGCTGACGGAGCCTGATATAACAATTGGATGGTATGACGAAACTTCTCACCCAAATTAAATTTCCCCATGACCTCCGACAGGTAAACCCAGTTAACCCTGTTGAAGGCCTTGGTGGCATCCAGAGTCAAGGCAGCGAGAGGAAGTGAGTAAGCAGAGGCGATATCTATGGCTCCTATAAGATCAAATGTCAGATCTGACAATTGTCTGCCTTTAACGAACCCCTTCTGATCTATATGAAGGATATCTCCAGCCACCGACCCTAGCCTAGCTGCCAGGATCGAGGCGAAGATTTTGTAGTCCGCATTCAAAAACGAGATGGGTCTATACGACCCACAACTCGCAGGATCCTTGCCAGCTTTCAGAATCAACATGACCGTGGCTTCATTCCAAGACTCGGGAGGCTTTAAGCCCTCTATTAATATCATATTAAATAGCTGTGTCAAAATTGGAATACAAGCGTCGGCCAGGGACCTATATATCTCAACTGGTAACCCATCAGGTCCCGCCGCTTTGCCTCTCTTGCCGGCAGCTATAGCATTCCTCACTTCCTCTTGCGTTATATCCTGTTCTAAATCTTTCTGCTGTTTGGGGCTCATAGAAGCCAAAGTGGTCCGATCCAGCCAATCCTTAATTTTAGACCTATCCTCTGTCAGATCTTCCTGGTATATGTCCTGAAAATACTTTAAAAAGGCCTCCCCTATTTCCTCATCTGAAGACAGAACCGCTACTCCATTCCCTACTTCAATTTCCCTGATCTGATTACGGAGTCTATCTGCTTTTGCCTTCCATGCCAACATTTTTCCTGCCCCCTCCCAATACTCAAAATGGGCGATCTTACTTGCCTCCCATCTGAGCCTAAGCCTTGATTGGAGGATACCCTCCAGCTGCTCTCTTAATTTTCTAAGTCTATTCAAAGCTGCAGGTGCCCTACCAGAAACAACCTCACTGTCCAATTCCATCTCCACATCCTTCATTTCTGCCTCCAACAATGCAATCTCTTCACTATACCTTTTGTGCCTAAAACTTGTCCTACTAGTAATAATACCCCTCAAAAAGCCTTAAGGGAGTCCCAGACCATCATGACACTTGCCGTGCCTGAGTTGACCTTAATGAAGATTTCGGTTTCCTGAGCCAAGAAGGACATCTCCTCTTCCTCCAAAAGCAGCGTTCGGTCAAAGGACCAAGTTCTTGACTGCTGGGCCTGTGCCCACTCAAGGTCCAACTCTATTCCTGAATGATCTGACAAATGGGAGGACAGATATCTAATGTCCTTGACCTTACCCCCTAGGGCATAACTAACCAAAATATAGTCAATTCTAGACTTATGCCGATATTTGAGGTTTTGAAATGATACCCCCAGTTGCTGGCCTGATCTCTCCCTCCAAACATCACATAAACCCAACTGAGTCATCATACTCTGAAGATACGCCCTAGATCTAGAAGGGGTAACCGCTCTACTGCTAGTAGACTTATTAAGTTTAGGATCAAATACAATATTAAAATCACCAGCCATAATAACTGGTTCTGGAAAGTCTAAAAGATGCGAGAAAATTGTTTTAAGAGTTGAAGGGTCGTCTTGATTCGGGCCATAGTAACCAACCAGAGTAAAAGGGATGCCCTTTAAGATCACTTTCAGTATCACCCATCTGCCACCTTGGTCCTCCTTATGCTGTATAATCTGGGCATTAGCCTGTTTTTTAAAAAGAATCAAAACCCCTCTGATGTTAGCCGACTGGTTGGTGCAGATATAGGAGTCCACCCATTTTTGATTTTTAAGAATTTCCTGGGTCTCTTCCTTAAGAAGATGTGTCTCCTGGATGACAATGACCTGCGCTGCACAATCTTTAAGATATTGCAAAATCCTAACTCTTCTATTCTTTACACGCAGGCCATTGACATTCCAGGATAATATCTGAAGTGTACTCATAATAGCTTCAATCTGCAACCCCCACCCTGCCCAAATTCAAGAGAAAAACAACACCTAATCTCGTAGAATCGAAACGCCACTATTTGAACTAAGCTTAGTATATATACAGCGAATGAGGTATTTTTATTTTTAATGCCCCAGTGCTCCCCAACCCCCCACCCAAACAGTTGAACCCCCTGGAGAACCCTTCCCCATAAGTCTGGACAGTTGTTGTCCAGGTGTAGCACCCCGGAGCTACCCAACCCATCCCTTCCCAATCTCATGTGTTATCAAAAAAAAAATCATATGCCATCCAATTACATCCGTACCAAAAAAAGAAGAAATCTAATTTGATACTAAAAGAAAGAAGTAAAGGTTGAAAAGGACTTAAAAGAGAGAAATGAGACCCCCCTAATTTTCTCCACTCGCCTATTCAGAGGAGAAAGAAAAGGAAAAAGAGCACAAACGCCAAGAACATACCTACTGCCCTAACCTAAACCGTGCTACCCCCGAGCATAGGGAACTCTTTCCTAAGGACCACCCTTACTGATGGAACTAAGCAGCTTGTCCGCCTCCTGGACTGATCTAATGTTATGCATTTCGTTGTTATGCATAACCTTTAGGAAAGCTGGAAATTTTTGCTGTACAACTGCGCCGAGCTTCCTGAAATCGTCCATCCTCCTGCCTAGTTCCCACTGTCTTTCGAGAGTAGCTCTAGCCAGATCCGAACGAATTTCAAAAGAAAAATCCCTAGACCTTAATGTTTTTGCTTTCAGGGCCAAATTGAGAATTTTTTCTTTTAAGGAGTAGGTAAGGAAATTAACCAGGATTTTTCTTGGCTTGACTCTATTGGGGTTCTTACGAAACGGGTCTCTGTGGATCCTCTGTATTTCCATACCTAGGGTTACCTCTGACTCCTCAAACTGCATCACTTCTTTAAGCAATGAAATAATGTATGATTTGAGGTCAGACCCTTCATTCCCCTCTGGGATATTCAATAAGCGGAGGTTATTTCTACGAGAGTTATTCTCTAGCATCTCCATTCGATCCCGAATAGCTACCTCCTCCCGTTTAAGTACCTGGATCTCTGCCTCAGCCACCCCAAGGTTATCCTTCAGCTCTGCAACCGTTTTCTCCAAAGTCTCAGTCCTGATGTTTAAAAGATCCACTTTCCTCTCCAGAGATTCACAAGAACTCCTTATCTCAACCTGGTTAGCGGCTGAGACGGAAAAGCCTTTCTTAATATCCTCTGAGAGTATGGAAAAAAGAGATTCCAGTGAGGCTACTGGGGGTCCGCCTGTCTCCAGGGACTGTAAAGACTTAAGACTTTTATCTACCCCTCCGCTCTCTGGTCCTGCAGCTGCATCCGGATTCTGATCCACCAAATCCAGTTCTTTACCTGGCACTGCCTCAGCAATATTATCCCTGACTGCGGGGACGTCTACCTGAGACAAAAGAGGGCTAGCCCCCTCCATAGTGACAGTTGGTATTTTTGCTGTTAGATGCCCACTGAACCCCCCTCTTGCAGTGTTAAGAACACTACCTCTCTTCGTGATGTCCAGGACCTCAGGTTGTAGCTTGAAAAATGACCGTAACGACGGGGTTACCCTGACTTTACTTTCTAGGAAATTGTTTTTAACCCTCCCGAGTTTCGTACTCCTTCCTTCAACTTGATGAGTTTGAAAAACCAAACTATTAGTGGAAATTGCAATTTTTGGGGAGCCTTCTAATACTTGGTAGCTAGGCTGCACCTCAGAAGATGATTTATTAGTGATGCCACCCTTTTAATACTCAAGGTGGCCCCCCACGTTTACTGCTTCTCTTTTTCCACCTCTTGCAGCCACTGCTGAGCCCCAAAAACCTCCAAAACGCTTTCACCTGTTGCGGGGCGCAAACCTGGTTCTCCTGCGCTCTCACGGACTGTCGTGCTTCCTCCTCCAACTCCGGTACTGCAGCTATCTCCGGGAGCAGCCCCGGCGCAGATGGAGCGGGAGAGGCAAAAATAGAGGCAATGGCGGGAGACCCGCAGTCCTTAGCAGCCTGCACCAACCCTCTCCTACTCTGCCCCGCCGGGACGGGAAAGCAGCCGATGCTGGCGCTGCCTCCACCGACCCGAAGGAGCCCGCGCGCCGCCGCTCTGCGGTCTCTCCGCAGCTCCAGGGCGGCCTCGTCCCAACGCGGCAGGGAAAACCAGAACAGTCGAACCCCCGGCACATTCCGGGTTGAAAACTTCCCTCCGAAAACAAGAGAGCCAAACACAGAGGAGCCGAAGAGCTGCACCAGGCACACTTTAGCGTCTAGGACGGCAGGTAGGATGACATTTCCTGCGGAACAGGAGGAGAGCTCCGGGTGCTAGCGGCCGTTCAGAACGCGGTCGCCATGTTCTCCAAAACGTGAAGCCGGCAGCCCCAAGCATTAAAGAGCATGTGCAGTGTTCACATCTGGAACATGTCCCTGCGAGTTGAAAAGGAAGGAGGAAGAAGAGCGGGATGAGGGGCAGGGTATGGTCAGTCCGAATGAATGCTGCTGTGGGTTCCCCTGGTCTATATTTTGAGTGAGACATCTCATCACTATAAAACTCATGTGAAACAAGAGGGCAGTATACGGAATGGGAAAGGAGGCGAGAGAATGAATCCATGAAGACGGTTCATGATCTCAATCAATTTAGCGGGGAAGAGGGTGCGGAGATATGCTGTGGGGCCTGTCATGTGTAAAAGCCCCAACCATATCTAGGAGTATTTCCCAGCCTTTATACATTATGGGTTGGTGCTAATGAATTGGGATCAAATATTTAGAAAGACTAATGCATTACCTGTAGTTTATATATAAGTTGCTCGTGGGAGGCTACCTTGTACATTTCTATAAGCCATTCATGAGGGTAGTTGAGGTCGCCGCCAATGTCTCAATATACAAATCTTGGCAGTCGTCAGAGCCTTTGCTAGTAAGTGTCTCTAATGGCATGTTAGGGATGGTAGGGCAGTTGTGTAATGTAGCATAACCAGTTTCCTTGTTAAGGGCAGGGGCAGTTCCAAGGTCCTACTAAAAGTGTTCCCAATCAGGGACAAAAGTCGGATTATGTCTAGACAGTCATGTAGGATGTGTATTGTGTCACTTCCTGATTGTCCACAACTCCAGCAATTCAACTGGTGTAGTATGCCCGCCACCAGAGTTCTATGTGGCGCGTGTAGATCTAGCGAAAAATTCGGTTAAAGAACTATTCAGAACTGTCTCCAGCCTGGTTACGTCACGCTCAGCCATAGTTGATTCAAGTCAAGAGCTGTGTGAGGAGATAGCCAACTTCTTCTTGACCAAAGTGGAAACCATTTTCTCAGCCTTCTGCGGGCTAAATGGTACCACGTTGGATATGGCAAGAGAAAAACTTAAGCCCTTAAAAATTCCCACTGAGATACTGGACACTTTTATGCCAGTATCTCCGGACAATTTGGAGAAACTGATTATGGCTGCTAAATCAGGATCACCCTATGACCCTTGCCCTGTAGCAGTGGCCAAATTGGCACCTGGTCCCATTGCTCGATCGCTGGCCTCCATTTTTGAGGGAATGTGTGATTCAGGGCATTTCCCCACCTGTTGGAAATTGGCCTCTATTCTGCCCCTGTTAAAAAAAACAAGTCTGGGCCCTAAAGACCCCAACAATTTCCGCCCGATCTCGCGTCTTCCACTCCCAGCCAAGCTGGTAGAAAAAATTCTGAACACTCAACTTAGTGCGTTCCTGGCAGCAACACAAGCCCTGGACCCCTCCCAGTATGGTTTCAGAGGGGGACACAGCACCGAGTCTGCCCTCATCAAGGCCACAGAAGAGATCAGAGAGGCCGTTGATAGAGGTGGGAGGGCGGCTTTGATCTTGTTGGATCTATCGAGCGGCCTTTGATACGGTCCATCATGGTATCTTGATGGACCGTCTAAAAGAGTGTGGGATCCAATCCAAAGCCTGGGCTTTGCTAAATTCTTTTCTATCCGGCAGAGTACATTCTGTTGCATTAGGTGGATATCAATCTAAACCCTTTTCGCTACCCTGTGGGGTCCCACAGGGGTCCTCCCTTAGCCCCACTTTATTTAATGTCTATGTTTCGTCTTTGGCCCCCATTATTAGAGAATTTGGGTTTGGTATTACCTCCTATGCGGATGATACCCAAATTGTGGTGTCTCTACGACCAGGTCAGGAAACGGGTATAGATCAGCGTTTCCAAGCCTGTATGCAATCAGTGGGGAAATGGATGGCAGAGAGTTGTTTGAAGCTTAATTCAGGCAAAACCGAAGTCCTACTGTTTGGAAAAGACACTAATTTTTGGACTCCAAGTTGGTGGCCTGATTCGATGGGCTCTCTCCTCTGCCTTCAAAAAAGGTGAAGAATCTGGGGGTAATTGTAGATGAGAGACTCACCTTTGGGGATCAGGTCAATGCAGTAACATCATCAACTGCTTATGTGCTCAGAATGGTTAGGAAAGTAATGCCTTTCCTACCTCTAGGTAGTCGCCAAACAGTGGTCACAGCTCTGGTGCTGCCGAGGCTGGACTACTGTAACAGCCTGTATTTGAATATTCAACAAAAAAGTTTGAATAAACTTCAGCTGCTGCAAAATGCAGCAGCGAGACTTCTGACTGGTACATCCAAATTTTCATCCATTTCAAAGGAAATAAGGAAGCTGCACTGGCTCCCAATAAGGAGTCGAGTGCGTTTCAAATCACTATGCATGGTCTTTAAAGCTCTGCATGGCAAAGGCCCAGACTACCTGAACAAGATGTTCCAGTGGTACATCCCGAAAAAGAGCAGAAGCTTTGCTGTGTGCGCGGCGAAAGCCTGGAACGACCTTCCGTTTGGCCTAAGAAACGCGGATGATCTGTTAGATTTTAGGAAGGGTTTGAAGACCTGGCTTTTTTCTGAATGAGCTCAGTTGTCCTTGCTCGCTGCCTCAGGATAAATATGCTAGCGCCAGGACACCCTTGGGTAATCGCCGCGCTTTATAAAAGTTATTAACATAACATAACATAACCAGTAATTTCTAGGGAGCCGAGTCCTACCCTGGAGAAATGTGAAAAAGCAAAACTTCATTCTGGATTCCCTTCCCCCTATGTTGCAATTAGGTTTCCCCTGTCAGTCTCTGTGAATTCGACCTACAGAAGCCACTGCCATGTATCCTGCAGATGTAACAAAACGGGTTTAGAATGTAACTATTGCTTTCATAAGTTATAGAACCCCTGCCATTACTCCCGTGTACAGCCTCCAGTGTTTTAGGTATCATAGGATGGGAGAGGATGTCCCATGGTGGCATCCCCAATCTACTTCTAAAGCAGTGTTTCAGCTGTATGTACTTCCATTTTTGCCACAGGGGTATGTGAAATTCCTCCTGCATTGTTTCAAAGAAATTAAGTTCCTGTTCGTTGGGGATCCATGGGTGGGGTGGGGGTACTCGTCTTTGGCCACATATAAACTGTGACAGTTGAAGTGCTGTACAGTATTATTCAACATAAGGCAGACTGAAGCCTCCACATCTCATATGGACTAACATTCAGTAGACTCTAAGCCTCGGATTCACATTACTCTATACAAAGTCCTTAATTCCGCTAACAATGGATTGCAAGGGTGAGGTCCTACCTGGCAGTGCAATATACCCACGACCACAACGATCATCAAAGCCATTATTGTGCCTCATAACAGATTTTACTGTGACAATTTTGCATAACACGCATTAGTCATGACTGCAAGCGAGTTCTGATTATCTTGTATCATTATTTCTAGACCTCTGTTGATGTATACCCCGAGGTATTTAAGACGCTCAGATTTCCACTGAAATTTATAATCTGCAATGACCGCTTGTACTGTGACACTAGACGTAGGAAATGCCTCCGTCTTGTCCTTCTTGACTTTATATCTTGATATTTCTGAGAAGTCCTAAATGACGGACATAGTGGCCGGAAGGAAGCCACATAAATCGTTGGGTGTAATATTTTGTCTGCATACAATAGTATTTTTGAGGGGCCTGCTGGGGTAGGGATCCCTATTAATGCAGCTGACTGATGGATGGCTGCGGCCAAAGGTACCAGAGCCAATAAGAACAGCAGGGGTGACAAAGGGAACCTCTGGAATGTCCCCCTGCGAAAAGGAAAAGGATTCAACAGAAATGCTCTTCAGTTGACCCGAGCGGTAGGAGCCTCATATAACCACTTAACCTTGGTAATAAAGTCGTCACCCAGCCTCAGTCTTTCGAGGGTGTGAAACATATATTCCCATTCGATTCTGTCAAATTTATTTTCGCCGTCGAGTGACAAGGCTGGAGTATTCTTATGAGAGTCTTTAGAAAGCCAGAAGAGATGGGCCAACGTGTGCATAGGATTGCAGGACGTTATGCCATTTACAAAATCCACCTGTGTATGATGAATAAGACCAGGAATTACTTTTTTAAGCCGATTATACAATATTCCTTCCAGGATCTTAATATCCACATTAAGTAGAGAGATCCAACAATAACTACGATATTGCAACAGCTCCCGCCAGGCTTTGGGAGGACTGCAACCAGTGCTCTACTGGAAAGGGACGATAGGCTTCCAGACTGCTTCGCCTCCTTAAAGACTTCGTGGAGCAACTCTGCTGTTTCATCTTTGACCCATTTATAAAATTGATTTGGGAAGCTGTCAGCGCTTGTGGCCTTATTATAAGGAAGATTGGAGATAACTTGTGCAATGTCATCCTTAGTAATCTCCCCTTGTAGAAGCGCCCTCCTTTCAGCATTAACACGAGTGAGTGCCAGGCCAGCAAGGATCCTGGTCCCAGTCTTCCTCTAGTACAGAGCTATAGAGCCCTTTGCTAACACTGTAGCTATATCCTGCAGTCCTAGGACCAGTTGGCTCTTACTATACCGAATTGCAGGGATGGCTACCATTGCTCCCCTCTATCTGAGCTGCGCAGCCGAAAGTCAGCCCACTTTTTCCCCTTGCTCATATTGACGAGCTTTAAGTGTGGCAGTATATAGGTTGCTCAGATCCATTTTTGCCCTTTCAAGGTTCCACCTGGCCACTTCAGTCGGGTTCGCAGTGTACTTCTGTGTTAGGGGTTTGATATGCTCTTCCTGGGCAGTCTTGATCCAACCTGCATCTGTTGGCTATTGCGGAGCCCCTCACGAGTTATGCTCTTAAAGTAGCTTTAGCTGCCGCCCATAAGATTTGTGCTGAGCTCATTGAGTCTTTGTTATCATTCAAATAATTTACATGTGATTTCAGATGGGCTTAGCCCGGGAACCTTGGGTAGCATGAGATGTTAAGACATCATGAATTGCTTAATTAGCAATCCCCAGCACACGTCATATACAACAAATGACAGCAATAGCTTCTGTTAGTCACTATATGTGACTAACAGAAGCTACTGCTGTCATTTGTTGTATATGACGTGTGCTGTGGATTGCTAATTACGTTGAGTGTAGCCCAGGCCACAGGTTTTGGAGAGGCAGGTGGTTCTCTCCACCTTACAGCACCGTATCAATTGAGACTTTATAAATATTATTTAGTGGATTTACCCTTTTAGGCGCCATTTCCCTATCAACTATACCACCATTTCTTCCTGTGTCATCATGAATTGCTTGTTGGTTTACTTGAGCTTCAGTCAATACACGTGGACAGGCATGTCAATCAATCAATCACAAGCTTTATTTCGACGTAAAAGTCATAAAAGCATCATGAAACAACAACAACATGACTAATAAAATTGATATAGATATAAAAAATACATTAATAAATATACACTCAATTATCCTTGATTTGATTTTGGTTAAAAACTGGCAGCATTTCATCATTTTGTTTATAAACAATTCAATACAAGGGGAGAGTTCATTAATTAAAAAGACTAAAAATCTCGTGCATAGAAATTTTAACAAAAATACTATTAAAACATTATCAATTCATCAATTCATAAAGGCTATGGCTTTCTTGCAAGCGCTTTCCACCGAATTTGCCATGCCTGCCCCAAATACTTCGCTATACAACAAGATAAAAAGGTCCGGAATCTGCCTTAAGAATGCGGAGTGCAACTTGGTGCTCCGTGTACCAAGTTGTCGGCAAATCGGACTCAGCCATTTTCTCCGTGGGGTTTTGTAGGCTGGACAAACGAACAATAAATGGGCAATGCTTTCCACAGGGGCTTGGCAGCTGGGGCAATGTTTTCCATTGACGGCGGACCATTTTGCTATCACTTCGCCCACCGGTAAAGAGCCAAACCTAAAATGCATGTAGAGAATTCTGTCTCTGGGAACTGTAATCTGATCAAGGTAAGGCTCATAATATCTACATTGTTTATGGTAATAAAACTCAGTTGACAATCTACCCGCGTCAGATCTGCTGATTGCACATTGGTCCACCCATTCCCAATACAGACGATTGAGATCTTCTCTCCTTGGGGGATCCTGGCTGGACCAGCAATCACAAAGCCCAATTGCAGATAACATTTTCTTTATGTCGCGTAGCCAACCTATTTTCCCCCCAGTATCGAGCCTAATAACCTCAGTGAGGGCCTCTGCATAGTGAGAAAGCTCAGGGGTCCTCCTAATGCGGGCCCAAAGAGGAGGGGACGCAGCCTAGCTACGTCACTAATTGACCGCCTACCCATATCCATTAGTAGTGGTGTGAGAGGAATATATTTTGGTGCTGTGACTAGATCTCTTAAAAATTTATATTCCGATCTCCGGAGCTCATCAAGATTGTCAAACCCCCAAACCTCAGCTCCGTAGAGAGCAGCACTGACAGCCTTGGAGTCATATATCTGGAGGGCTGGAGCAACAGGCCTAGTGTGGGAGAGACGATGTTCTCTTGCTATTGCACCAGCCAGACGTTTATGGGCCACCAACATCTTGCCTAGATGGGGTTTCCATGACATTTTATCAGAGAATCTTACGCCAAGGTAGTCAAAAGAAGCAACCTTTTCAAGGGGAATCCCGCCCAAGAGAGGGCCGTTCCTACATGTTCTATGGGGGTTGAAGGCCATAAATTTGGTTTTATTGGCGTTTATGACCAGACCTCGGTTCTCACAAAATAAATGGAATCTATCAGTTAGGCGCTGCAACCCAACTTGGGTCTTGGATATCAATAACGTGTCGTCTGCAAACAACAGGGTCGGTATCTTTTTGCCCCCAAAACGGGAAAGTCGGCCGGCTCTTCCAAGAGAAAATCCACGACTCCATTCATATATAGGGAAAAGAGTGTTGGAGCCAAGACGCATCCCTGCCTTACTCCTCTCTTGACAGGGATGCGCTCTGTAAGTTGACCCTGCTCACCCCACCTGACCTGGGCGAAATTTCCCTCGTGCAGCCGAACTAATAAGTTAAGAACAAAGTGAGGTATACCCATCTCGCCAAGCAGGACCCATAACTTGGATCTGGGAACCAAATCAAAGGCAGTCTTTAAATCGATGAATGCTAAATACAGACTGCCTCTGCCTATTATCACAACCTTCCAGTATATTAAGAGGAATCTAAATACCTGGTCCATTGTCCCTGTCTTTGTCCTGAAGCCTGCCTGAAATTGTGAAAGGATATCCCCATCCTCAGTCCAAGTCTGTATCCTGTGCAGTAGCATCCGACCAAGGACCTTCTGCACAGCATCAATCAGACTTATAGGTCTGTAATTGGCAGGGTCATCTCTTGCTCCCTTTTTATATATGGGGACTATTTCCGCAGATTTCCAAGACAACGGGACCGGTGCTCCCTCGGCTATGGCATTTGTTAGCAGCAAGATGTAACGTGCCCATTGGGTGCAATCAGCCAAAAATAAATCACCGGGCAGGCCATCCGGGCCTGCAGCTTTCGCGGGGACTATTTTGTTGATTGCAGGTTCTACCTCCAGAATTGTAAAATGCTCCTCCTTATTCAAGTGCCCAGAGTACTCTACTACTTCCCCTTCTTGAGTATCCTCCTCAACGGAATAAAGCCCTTTGAAGTGGTCAAACCAAACTTGACTAGTGATGTGATTCGGGGTGGACATGAACCTGACCTACTACCCCAAGTGACCAATTTCCAGAAAAGGTTGTTATCCTTAGATGTGCATGCATCTGTTAATTGCTCCCATCTTGATGCATCCCAAGATGCCTTTGCCTCTCGCTGAGCCACTTTATAAGAATTTCTTGCGATTTTAATTTGTAATTTATCTTTCCCTTAATCGCCTTGATTAAAGCAGACCTTTTTCCCTACATTCTTTGTTGAACCAAGAATATGTGTCCCTCAAGGAATTACAAGCTTTTACTTTTTGAACTGGGGTCAAGAAATATGCCATAATTTGTGAGAATGTATGCTCATGAACCCTGGACACATCTGAGGAACTTGTTACAGTGTGTGCCACAACTTGAAGCTTGGCCGTGCCAGAGGCTAACTCTCGACTTATCCCATTCAACTTGCCCTCATTTAGTGCTACCCTTTTCCACTTCAGGGTCCTTTTGCAATTTGACTGTGTGATCTCTCTAGTAGCTACCTGAGGATGGATATTCTGTGCGTAGCAATCTGCTTCCCAGAGTGGTTTCAGAGATAAGCACAGGGGATTATGATCACTCTCTGTAGTTGAGCCCACTAACATATCAATCAAATACCCCCATAGCCTAATATCAAGGAGGATATAATCGATCCGAGATGGGCAACTGGCCCTATTATAAGTATTAGCCCCGTGCTTATCAGAATTAGACCTACCATTAATTGCTCTTAGGCCGTATTCCGTAGTAATGGAATTCAACTGGAGAGCCTGCTGGGTCCATCTTTTAATCGGGGGAGATCAAGCTGAGGTATTGCCCACCTAACATCTTGAGGTTCAATTTCCATCAAGTCCTCTGTAGCCAGGGGTTCGTAAGTGCAATTAAAGTCACCTGCGACTATTATTCTTGCAAATGGTGAACATTTATCTAAACAATCCTCTAACACAGAAATTATGTTCGAAGGCCTGCCATAATTTGTCCCTCTTGCATAGACATTAAAAAGTTCGATTTGACTACCACCCCTTGGACCCCTTATACTGAGCCAAAGGATATCTGGACTAAGGCTTGACTGGGGAACTACTCGACAATCTAGAGCGACGCTCATCCAAACAATCAAACCCTCTGAAGGGCGACCTCTTCCCACAGTTGTCGCAGGGATAAAATGACAGGTGTAGCCAGGTTTATATAGGGGAACCAAACTCCATGTCTCCTGGAAAATACAAATGTCAAAGTTCCCTACAAAATCATTCCAATGAGGAAGAGGAAGTTTACTACTCAATCCCGCCACGTTCCAAGATACAACCTTCAATTGATGGCTCAGCATAGGGGCTATACATTGTGAAGAGGTAGAAATATTTTCTGAAAAAGAACCTGGAGATAAAGCTAGAGGTGGCAAGTCTAGAGACAAGTGCATATCAGCGGCGAGGTTCCCATCTGTAATGAGATTCGCCCCATTTGTGCCCATCGAAGTTTGGGAACTTTGCCTGAAATGGTTTAAGCAGTTTGGGGACGACAAGTGCAATGGATCTTGCAGTCAATCATTAGACTCCAAAGAAGAGGAGCTCGCTAGGTGTATTATTGCTTGCGTGTGTTGTGGTCTACCCTGTTCATGCAAAGGTTGATGTCTGAACTGGATGGAAGAACCATCTGGAGGGCAGGTGCGAAACTCTAGGGCCAGAAGATTCCCCGCGATCTCACTTCCTTTCAAGGTGATTTCAATGTCATCCAATTGTGTAAAGGGAGCGGGGCGCCTTCGTGCCATGAGTATATCGTCCCTGATCACCAATTTGCAACCCCTAGTATAACGGATCCAATAAATCACTTTGTTGATTAGGGATTCTTCATTCTCTACAATACCATTGGGAACGGTTTTCAATCTTGGAACATTAGTCATATAAATTTTCCCAGAATGAGATCCATTACCAATGGTTGCAGCAGCTAAAGGAGTCTGCAGGTCACGATTACCATGAGTAAGATGTTGTATAGTTGGTTGTGCCTGTTGTAACTGGGCAATATAATTCGTTTCGGAAGTCTGTAGGGTCTGTGAAACTGCCAGCCTCTGGAGCCTATCTTGTATGTGGCTAAAAGGCTTATTAATACCCTGAATCCTAGATTCATTAGGGATGAACTTGGAAATCGAAGGTGCAAGAGTGTCTGATTGCTGAACATTGAGATCGTGGGTGGGAATTTTCATGCTAGAGATTGATGGAGTTAATTGTTTAGGACGACTATTGGCGAGCTGCGGGCAATGATATTGTACAGCAGTAACATCCTCGTTACGAGGCACGACCTTCCTCGCTATGGATGTAACTAGGGTTGTAAGGTCCTCTACCATCCTTTTCAGCACACCAATCTCTGCTCTTAATGAATTAATATCAGAAGCTACATCTATAGGCTTGACTTGATTAGCTATGCCACACGCCCCAGTAATATCTAGCATATCCGGCAGCGATGGCTGGGGAGTTTTAGCACTAAACTCATCATCGATTACCTGGAGGGGTAAAAATCTATTCGAACAAGGAATGGTAGGTTCTAATTCGTGGGTTTCTGGGGATGCGCTAATACTAATGCTGGCAGGGGGAAATAGAAAGTTGAGCTGAATCTAAAACGAGAAGAGCAGGTTCCTTGGGCTTCATTGGTAGCTTTTTAGGTGCGGCTTTTGGAACATCGTTGGAATGACGGGCGAACAGGCCCTTCTCAAGCTTGGATTTGGAGATGATCTCTCAGCCAAACCCTCATGAGTTGGGGATACCGGTTGATTACATTCCAAAATTCCCTCACACTCGCTTATTAGGATATCTATCCTATCAAGTACGCAATTACTGCCTGGATGTTTGAGGGACTTTCTGGCCCTTTTCCCTTTAATTGGCCTACCTACCCCGTTTCCCCAGTTCCCTCCATGATTTTTCGCTTCCCCATCCCAAATTACCAAATAACTCCAGTAGTGTTACTAATAGGTGCCCACAGTTCAAACAAGCTAGACAAATAAATGTACCTATAATTAATAACAAAAGGATAAAAAAAACACACAATAATAAGACAAATAGTGATAAAAAGGCGCTACGCATCCCATACGATCCCCTGTAAAACAAAGGGGATCAACCACCATCAAGAACAATGTCCAAATAATGCTAGATAAATGAACATTGGCAAATCTCCTCAGATATAAAATGTCTAGGATGCACAGTACCTTGTTTTGCTACATCCGCTGTAAGATGTAAGGGGGGGTGGCCCAGCCCTGCCTCTACCTGTCACGGACGGGCAAGGACGGGCCCGCCCTTGGCCCGGGCTTCGTCCGGGCGCTGCCCGCGCGCGTCCCGCGCTGCGGGAGACCAACAGCGGTTTTATCGCGCCTCCGGGCGCGCTGCGAAGCGTCAAGGTAGGCGACAGGGCAAGAGATGCTGGGAGGTGTAGTCCAAAAGGGCCGTTCCCCTCACGGCAGATATGGGAAAGATTCTGTAGCGTTGGCCGTTCCCTTCACGGCAGCGTTATGGCAGCGTTGCCCCCCCGCAAGAGAAGAAGACTGCTGTGGTTGGCGTGTAATCAGTGAAGGATCACTCAAAATTGTCACAGTCCAGCACCAGTGGGATCCCTGGTTGGGAGATCTGGAAGTAATTCAACTCGATTGAGCACTGTGTGCATTCAAAAAGTAGTATTATTCCCTGTCTGAGGGGAGTAGGAGAGGCCAGTTGTCAAGGAGACAGTGGTCTTCCAGAACGTCTCCCGAAACCCCTGTTTCTTTGTTATTGGCTATATCAAACAGTCCTGGCCGGTCCATTACTCCGTCCAGGGCCAGATTTCAGTCTCCCCCAAGGATAACGTGTGGTACCCAGCTCAGCTATGCTCTTTTGAGTCAGAGGAGGAAAGTAGTTTTGTTCACATTCAGGGCAAAGATCTAGCCCACTCTTACTACTCTGGTGCCCAGCCTCAGCTTAGCAAATATCCCACATCTCTTTGAACTGGCCTGACAGGTGTTAGTGGTGGACTTCAGCTGGGGGTCCCAGCAGCTAAAAAGAACCCTCCCAGGCCAATCCCTTTTGAGATTTTCAGTCTCAGACCTCAGCAGGTGTAAGAGGGTGATGTCATTTGTTTACAGGCTAGGTAGGATAGCATGGTCTTTCGTTTAACATTTAGGAAGATAATGTTCAGGGGTCTGAGTATCATATTCGTGTCACTTAATGGGTGTAACTGTCTGAGATAAAGGTGCCAACCTTTTACTGATCACTAAAGTCAAGTGTAGTATATTTGTAAAATCAAACCATTAAAAATGTCCTTTCCCACCAACATTTTCCCTCATCATCCGAACAGTCCGGAGGCAAGACTAGATCACCTACGCCCCCAGAATAGCTAAAGCACGCGTTACCAAACTTCAGCTTGCACAACATATTACAGCTGCCTCTCTCCACTGTCGTTCATGCCAGGACCTCACTCCACCTGGCCTTACATGTTTAGTAGCTTCTCATAATCAATCAATCAATCAATCAATCACGGCATTTATAGAGCGCGCTACTCACCCGGGGAAAAGCTTCATTGCCTTTCACAAATCTATGTTTATCGTAGGAACACTTGGTGACGCTATCACCCAAGCTATGCATCTCATATTTGCTTTTTAGCCTAATAAGACTGCTACCATCCACCGGTCATGCCAGCTGTCCATCAAGAATTGACACCCACCACTAGAACAATCCCACAGAAACCTTGTGGTCCACATTTGATCATGGGTCATTCCACACGCTTCTGAAAACCTTGCTCTTTACCAAAGCCTTCTGGCTTGCTTATACTTTGTCTCCTGTTGAAGCGCACTAAAGTTACACTGGTAACATCCTGGCAGAAAAAAATATGTTAGTACTACTAACGAGCAGTCACTTTTATATAACCAGAACGTCTGTTAAAATGAACAATAGAAACTTTTGTGGTCAAAACATTAGTCAGCTGTAGTTATTTGTTTAGAAATAACGAATTAATTTACCTCAGGTTTGACCTACGCTCTTCATCACTTCCAACCTCCTGAGAAAAAAAAGAAAAGAAAATGTTTTCAAAATGTGAAAATTGCAATTTAAAACATCTAGAAATCTTCTGTAGGTACAGGTGCATGCTCTTTTGCTCAGTTTTTTGACTGTGGAACGAGGGCACAGAGATTTAATATTGGCTTTGTGGCTTGAATACGCAGGCCCCAATTCAGAGTCAGGCAGAGCAAAATTGATAAGAGTAGAGCTATAATAGAAATTAAATCCAAGTCAGAGAGGTGCTAAGGAGAGATGAGGGGCACCGTTAGAGGGGGGCAGTGTGGGAATCCATGGAGAAGGTCATTTGGGGCCCAACAAAGATTGGTGCATTGGGGGCACCAGTGCTAAAGCCTGCCCTGCGGGCATACATGAACAAGGAATGCCTCTCTAGCTACTGATTCAACTGGACAAACACTATGGGGTACTCTTTCACAAACATGATGGATATCCAGTCCCCCCTATAACAAGTGCATTGTATTCTATGGCACTTGTATAAGCCGGACACGATATCCATCACGTTTATGACGGAGTACCCATCTCCCAAACTCTAAATCAGGTCCTATGTTTTCAATTACTTCGCATTCCATTAGTTCGAAATATTAACTATTAATGACATTAAAGACAATAAATGCATTGTCATTTTAGCTTGTCATAATTAATCTGTATTGAAAAAAGAAAAATTACATAACAAAATTCAAAAACGTTTTAAAAAAATGTACACTGTAATAATTATATTTAACATATGAGCAACAGTGCGCAATTGAGAATGTTCATAAGAATGAATACATAATAACGGGAGAAAAGACAGTGTTTTTAGCTGTACAAATTTAAGCTGCATTTCTGTATCTGTCATTTAAATGTCTTCAAGTGGAAGCAGTCTTGTCTTCTGGTTTCTATGAATGTTTGTTTGTTACTGTGTTAAACAATGATATTTTAAAGTGTAAAGTATTATCTTCTGATGTTTTTGGTCACATTTCCGATTTTATTTAATTAGAAATGCTGGTGTAGACTGTAGACGGATATTTATTCTCTGACACTGCATGTATTTCAGGGGTACTGTTACTATGGAAATATGCATATGATGGCCATATTTGGGAGAAGGGTGGCATGCATGATTTGAAAGTGCAGTCCATTATACAAACGGAACTACATTTCTGAATTTGTAGGATTTGGCGGTGGTAAAAAAGAGCATTCATTTAACCTGGAATTTGGTTGCTACATTACGGAAAAATACCCACTTTATATCTCTTTAAATGAATTCTGATGCTGTATAATCTTTGGAGGTGGTTGATGCATTTGAATATTGATTTTCTGGTTTGTCCATTATGCACATTTTTCTCTGCATGACATGCCTGGTAAATTCGTAAGAATATGGTTAGTTCCTATAGAATTCCAAGAACTTTTACAATGCGTGTTCCAGCGTCATCCTTTATTTGCTCTACCTTTTCCCTTGCCTCAGTTTTATAAAAAGATGCTGTATGTGAGTGTCCTACGGATCCACGTTGCATGCCCCCTGCTTTCTTTTAAAAGTCTAGCCTGCGTCTGTTAAAAGTGAGTTCAGACTTTTTTCTTTTTCCACAATATGTTTTGTATAACTATAAATTGCATATTTTCCTCGTATTCATTTTCTTTGTATTTTCTTTACTGGTATATTTTCCCCTTCTCCTACAGCCAGGCTATCTTACTTTCCTTATGAACAACTGTATTTGTGTCTTATAGGTTGCTAGAATATCAAAATTCAGACGTATAAATTGCTATATTATTTCGCAGGTCAAATCTGTGACTTTTCATTCATTGTCGGTCTGGCTTGATTGTGCAGCTGTTATTAAGCCTTATGTGATCAACCTAAAAATGAGTTTTCAGGAATACTAAAGAGAGGGGCTTTGGTTCCACACACGTGTTGGTAGACAGAAGTACATGGGCAGAAGTTGTGTGCTTCACCTCCAATCAGCTGGGATTATTTGGTTTGTGCAGCTACCTGAGCAAGCAGCAGTATGGCTGCCTAGAAAAGTCTCACTAATATGCATAAAGTATGAAGCTTGACCATTCAAGGGCAGACACATGGCACTGTAATTGTGTTAAAATGTCTTGGATAAGTACATATTATGCTGTGTTTGACTTTCGATGGCAACACCACACATGGGAGGAGGGCATTCATGAGGAATGTATTGCTGTTTTCCAGTCCCAGCACTCGACTCCTGCTCTTCCGTTTCCATCATTAACTTTAGACTTCAAAGTGCAGGTGTGTGTTTGAGAGCAGTATGGGATGCCAAGGGCTACACTAATTTATATCCATGTTTAGGTCTAGCTTGACAGTACTGCTGTCAAACGCCCTTATGTGATGAGCAAAAAAGAGCTTTCACAGTACTACTGAGGGCGGGGCTTAGGTTCCACCCACATGTTGGTTCGTTGTTTGTGATTGGGCCAAATTTGTGCACTTCCAATAAAAAGAGTACTTGTATTGCAATTATTGGCTTGTGGCAAAGCTTATACTCAGTACAGAAAGACTAAGTTGGTTATGGTGGCCAGCCAATAATCATGGCTATAGGACTGATCTGTTGATTATAAAATGTTGCAATAAAGGTAGTAGGTGTGACATATTTGTTGTGAAAAGCGGATGTTAAAGTCAGAAGGCATTTACGGGTGAATTGTTATTAGTCTGTATCAAAGCCTACAGCCAGGTATTGTGTTACTTGGAATCTCACATACTACCATGGTAGGCAAGGGTTTTGGTGTTGGTTACTCCCTGTGACAAACCATAGATATAGAATATTAGCTCTGTGAGAATCCTGGTTTGGCCCTCTTACAAGAGACGGTGTTTTGCTTAGTCAACAACCTTTTGTATATCTTTCTAATTTTAAGACTGGGCGTTAGGGTTGCTGTGTGGAAAACCTTATGCTCAAAGTACTAGGCATGCGTTGGATATGACAAGCTGTAGACCAGACAGGTGCACTGGGAAATGTTATTTCCGTTGCCACAGATTTGATTATTATGGTAAGGTATAACAAGGGCAGTAGGCTTTTGTTCTATGTGTTCTGAAGTTATTTTCAATTTGATGTGTTGTTTTCTTTTCATTTCGGTTGATGTTTGTGTTTTCGATTCTTGGCATCTTAGGCACTGTGTGTCCTGAGGAGTAAGCTCTGTCACAGTGTTGGATCTATTATATTTGGGTCTTTCTGCACTCTTTTTTTGTTCATATGTATAAATAGTTTTTTTAATATGTAATACAAATATATTTAAAGAAAGCAAGACACAATCAAATTTTTATTTGCATAGCCCTTGCATCAAACATTCCTGATCCTTATGCAGCTTATTTTAATGGTGCTTTTTATGGTTGAAGAAGCAGTTATATTGTTTCTGATTAATTTGATTCAAAGTAAGGGGGAAAAAGTAATGGTAGGTCACAAGAAAACTGGTCGAATTTGTGGCATACATCCCATTACTGGACTTATGAAAACTGGCACTATCTTTTACAGGGCATCTGAAACTGGGAATGTCTCTAATGGGCATGTGGGAACTAGGAATGCCAGTGACTTTGGGAGAACTTTCCTTGGAGTAATGTTTTTTCTTTACAGTCCATCACGTGCAAGTCATTAGTATTAATTTATTCAATGTGCGTTGAAATGGGTTGGCATAGATGATTCAAAAAGTCTGTGAGGGAGAACTTTCAGCTCTCCCCCTCCTGTAAAGTTGTCAGTATATAAAGAGATCCATATATCCTCTCAGGTTTTTCCCACTTTTACAAGTCAAATGTTTGTAAAAACCTGATTTACCATCCACCCCTACAATTTAACAAAAAGCAATTTCCTGGGATGCCCACTGTCATTAGCAGCACTCTCCTCAACTTCAGGGAAGAACCACCTATGCATTGATTCTCTGCACCTTTCAGCTGCCATCAGCACCATCGATGGTCAGATGCCATCTGAACGACTGTTCACATAGGCTCACATCAGAGGACACACACTTGCATGATTTGAGTAAATTTACAAAACCGCTCTCGTCAAGTCAAACTGGGCTATTCTTGTGATTAATGGGTCATCATTTTCAATGCTGTTCCAAAGAGCTCTGTCTTGTCACCTTCCCTTTTTAACATTTACATAGCCCCACTTACTGACATCTTAGACTCCTGTAATACCAGCTGTCACATTTATGCAGACAATACACATTTTCACCATCAGCTAAATGATAAATTTGTCAATCTCCATAATTTGTCCCTTTGTCTCTCACAGGTCCATACTTGAATGCAGGACAATTATCTGTGTCTTAATGGGTAAACAATAGAACTCCTGTTCCTAGGCCTTGTCAACCCTTCTCTCTTGCTGCAATCTTGGCCTGAAAAATGGGGGGGACCTCCACCATTCCTCATAGATAGTTTGGATTTATGTTTTAAATGGATATAACATTTACCTTTCAATTAAATGTGGTCTCCAAAACTGCTTTCCAACATCATCAATGTTTAATAAAAGGGGTTCTGCTAATGTTCCACTGTTCTCAGAACAACACCCTAATCCTCATCATGGTCATGTCTCATCTGGATTATTGAAATAGTTAACATGTAGGCTCCACACAGTCCAAAACAAGGCAGCCAACCTACTGACCACTTTAAAATGTCATGACCACGTTACACTAGACCTAAAATCTCCCAATGCAAAAAAGAGGGACCTTTACTCCTCAGACAATCCAATGTTTTTCAATACATTTCTCGAGCTGGTTGGTCAGATGCCTAAGAACAAATGCCTTTTCCCATCCTTGGCTTACAGTCTATAGGACCACTGTACAAGGCCTTTTTGTGAATGCAAAGAATTTGATTAGCAAAACCACAGGCTTGGAGAAGACAAATGGACACAATGCAATGAGCCCATTACATACTGCACAATGGAATAGACTCTCTAACCCATAAAATGCACTTTGCAACGGATTTTAATTCAATAAGAGGATGGAGAGTGAAAGGGTGTCCCCTTTCTCCTGCTGAATTTTAATGGAATGTACCAATGAGTCACAGCCTCAATTGTGATCACAAACAAATAATTGGCCTGAAACTGACTCACTAAAGGTGATGGTCTCCCATTTGCAAACTGGATGGTGTCTGCATGGACCAGCTTTCACTTTGTGAATGTGTGGATTTGGTATTGGGGAAAGAGACAGTGGTCAAGGGAACCATTGCATGTTTTGCCAGACTCATTCAGTGAATGCCCTTTTAATTTTTTTTTTTTTTTTAAACAGTCTCTGTGGCTTTAACATACCAGAGTTGCTTTTAAAACAATGTGGGCATTCAGGTAATGTGAATGCAGGGATAGAGGTCTGTTGTCATTCCCAAGTCTCTATCTGATGTGCTAATAAGCGATATCACAAAACGTTAATTCACATGGAGTCACAAAAGAACACCGGTCTCATAATTATTAATGAGGCCCTAGATTATTGTGCAACTGATTAATACATCCATTGAAGTACAAAATAAAGGTGGGGGTGCAAAGCAGTCAGTGTGCAAAAACGCTCAATACAAAAATACTCACTACTTTTTGACCCCATTTTCTAAAGCTTTGTCCTCATTGAGTCAGGTGCTCTTGACATGTCCCATCCTGAGCAGATGGTTTATGGTCCTCTGTCACAAGAATGTACTAAGCACTATCCTGCAATTTGCTAAGCGTCATATGTACGCCTTCTGTAAGTGCTCTGAGGCCACATTTAGGTAGCTAGAAGCACTTTACAAAAATTATAAAGGAGAACTTCTTTTAGGGTGTAGAGTGAGTGGGGACAAAAACAATTGCAGTACTCCTAGTGGGAATCCCAGAGAACTATCATCATATTGTGTAGGAAATCCGCCATCGTTAGGTCTAATGTTAACCAAGACCTTTACATTTTACTAAAATTGTATGTATAACATACTAACTAATAAGGGCTTTCAGCTAGCCATCTTCATCTTTTAATCTAATATTGCGTCATTCACAATTTTCTTCTGCCCACTACAGAATACAGCATTGGGCAATGGGTCAGCCCACTTCTTCAGTTGGGTAAATTCACTGTAAGTGATGGCATTCTTCCCTTCCATGAGAACCACCTCCTTCAGAGCAAGGGACTACACACAGTACTGTGTGCTTTTTGAGACCAAAAGAATATTTTTTCTTTTAGCCAATGTTTTTCTTTCAGGTTGTCACAGGCCAAGCAGCTTCCCCAAAAATAGTTTTGCAAAAACCATAAAACCATGGCAAAAAAAACAAGCACTGGCAAAGACAAAGGACTGTCAGTCCAACGTCAGACCTATTGGCTTTGCCAGTGCTTGCTTTTGATATGCCACTGATTTGTGTCAGTTCAAACAAAAGCCTTACTAAGCACCCGGATTATTACACTTTTTATGGCTTATTTGTACTTAGGGCTTTACCATCATGAGAGGAAAATAATATAAGAAATGTTACCAGAAACAGCTGAACCACCTCTATTGACTGTTACTGAAAGCAAAATGCACGGCTGAACAATAAAGTGCTGTGTGCATTACTCAAATTAAAGCATGCAAATAAAGAACGGTATCTCCAGCCTACACCGAGTCAGGTTTTTAGCAAAGATCAAAAAGCACACGAGCTCCATGCCTGTGTTTTCAGATACCTTCATAAACCGATCCGCGTCACTGACTTTTCCACTATGCTTTTCACTTGCCACAAATGTGAGAGGTAGAAGCATCATAGTTAAAGCTGTGTTTGATCTCGGCACCCTCTGTTAACTGTTGGTGACTATATTTAATCACCAAAATCAAAGGTAAGAGTATTATTTACTCAGTGCAGATCTAACCTGGTTATTTGCAATGCAACTCTTGTACATGCCCACATAGACAGTGTAACTTGATTTGAATGAAGGCAAGAAGATAAAGCTGCATATACACAAATGCAGAAAACAGGCTCCCAAACCTAGATGGCATATCTGATCTACCAAGATGGAAGTATTCTATCGCTCACACAACAACCTAAGACTCTTGAGAGCAAAGTCACCATTGTCTTTGTTCATTTTCATATAGTGTCTACAAACGCATCTCCTCTTACAGTGAGAAAGATGGCACTGAAAAGTGAATCTTTTAACATGCTAATTGTGGCTTAAATAGAGAACTGAACCACATCACCCCATTAGGGTCACTGTCCAAAGGCAGACAGGCCAGTCATTTCAGCATACAGGATCATACGGTTGTTATCCTGAGAGTAGAACTTCGAAGAACTGGTAGACCTGTCTGCAATCAGTTGGCCTTCTATCACATGACTAAGGATGAGAGGGTTATGAAACAGGTAAATAATGCAACCCACTGATGGCTCTGTTGATAGTTTGCTAATGATATTGGTCATTCAATATGGCGCCAGCTGAAGTTATCTCTATGATCAGACATGCAACTGTTGGAAGAACATGTTCATAGAATACGCCGAAAACGCTAATACTACATGGAACTGCACACGGCCAAGAAGTGGGAACCCAAACGACATACTTAATCACATTTTTAGAAATGGAGCTGCTCCACCGACAGCAACTCAGTATTCTTTGAACTACTCTGAATGACTTTCTGAGATATTCCTGATAAACGTAGGAACACTGAAATTATCACAATAATTAAAAATTTATATGTTCAAAAAAACTTTGAAGGCTCTACCCTACAATTCTGGAAATAGAAGCCGGACTGGTTTGTGTGATATACACCTGCAAACTTTATTTTGGAATGATGCTCTTATGTCCTCTCTTACCACAAAACACATTGCCAGCTGGGCTAAGACTAATCAAATACAGAAGAAAAAAGTGGAAGAAAACAGAAAAGAAAATCCAAAGAAGACAAACATTTTGGAGATTTTAAAGCAATTTACTTTAATGTTGTTTTTGTCAAATAATATGCAGCTAACACTGCAGTCATGATCATTATTACAAAACCAACAGTCTTTCATTATTGTTTATAGACCCAACCTAGTAAAGGTGAAGCACATATTCACTTACCATGTCATAATGCTAGACCTGTCCAACTAGGTTCAATTGGATGGTCTAGACTGAATCGAATTTACTTTTTTACACAGCTTTTCAAACTTGGAACCTCAGAGTCTTCATCTTAACATATAATGGCTCGAAAGGTTTGGACCGGGGCAATAAATGCTACTTAAAGGGAAGCGTTGTCACCTACCTTTGATGAACTCGTTACAATGTGCGGCGTAGTACATGCTGTGTACTGTAGAGATCGTGAACTCAACTATCTCAATGAATGAGCCACAGAGGGGCAACGCAGTGCAGAGAGAAATCAAGACAATACCTTAATGGGATGGGCGTGAGTATGAGGGGGTGGGGTGCGAGAGAAAACAGGGAGCATAAGAATGCCTTTCAGCACTCCCTATTTTGTTTACAAGAGTAGAAGTTCGGAATATCCTTTTCTTACCTTCCCCATGTACTCCATTGCTGGGGAACCCAGACTTTGGGCCAGGGCTACAACTTGACACACTCTGAAACAGGCAAAGGGCCCGATGCACACACATTGGTGATCTATTCGTTAAAGGAACCATGAACTCTTTTCAGCAAATTACAACAGTCTTTGGGATATGGGAAGAAGAAAGATTTAGACACTGGGTCCTGACCCCCAAAATCAAGACAGGTGAAACTCACTCACTCGCAGACTCAGTTCAAAAAGCTGCTATAGATGATTCTCCTCTTATATTTAACATTTATACATTTCTCCATTGATGGAGGTGAACGAAGCATGGATGAGGTTATACGGAGCACGGCAGCGAGTATGCAGCTATGGCTGAGTGAGTGTGTAACGTGGAAGAATGCTTCTAGAGGTTTGTAGAGTGTGAATCAGTGACTATGTTAATTTGTCACTACTATAGCATTGAAGACTACTTTATGCACATCCAGGCTTTTAAAACAATTGCTACAGACAGCTCTGTGGTCTACTACAACATATTTTAAGCCATAACAGTGCAGAAAAATGCCATTAGATAGAAATCTGGCTTGTGATGGGAGGGTTGTAAAAGGAGGCTACGAACATTATCCAGTTTGCAGAAGATGACCATTGCTGCACCAAGCAAAGACCCATTTTTATTGGCACAATTCTTTTTCAGCTTCCAAATACCGGATTAGCTCACTCGCTCATGTAAATATTATATTCTGAAACTCATGCATCTGAAACCTTCTCTCTTCATTGTACAGTTTATCATATGGTACAAATGAACAACGCAGGAAGGACACAGTGTACTCAAAAGCACTACTGTGCAGTAATGTATATATTTTTTAAAATGCATCGCAATTGTGAATATCTTAAAGGGATCTGCAAGCAGAGTGACTTGGCTTGCTTTTCCATGGATAGAAGCAATGTTAGAAAGAGGAGGAAACATACTAGTTTGCTCAAGGAAGAATTGATTTGTTCGCCCAGGTTTATGAGTAGCTCTGAATTTGCAAGACTTATTGTTGCAAAATTGCAAAGGATGATCCTCTGTCTTACCAAAATAGTAATAATAGTAGGAGTAATAGTAATTATCACAGTAGAAGAACAACTACAGACATGATTAGAAATCAGAGTGCTTGGCAATATGCATCTATCCCTAAATCAATGTAAAGAGAATGAATACAGGAATTTTTATAGCTTGGATCCAACCAAGCTTGCAACTGTGATTATGCATCTTAGTTACATGGTCTTCACAATTATTGTCATCGAGATTAATGCTTCTAGCGACCAAAGTGGGGGCCATAACCTGCAGAGAAACAATAAATCTCACAACCGTGTTAAGATTTCAATAAGAAGGTCCAGTTAATATGTTGACCTTTTGGTGAATAACTGATCCAACTGGCTCCTGTATAAATACAGTATAGAGTGCAATAAAAAAACTGTAATAATATTCTACGATACTTATTTTTATTAGTTGGTTTTATTTTGTGACTTGTCTGAATTCAATTTATTTGATTAATAGCTTTGTATATTGTTTCTATTCATTATTTAACATATGAATAGTAATGATTTAACATATAAATAGTGTATTTGAATTAGCTATAGAAAAATAAGAATAGAATTACGCTTTGTAACAGTGTTAGTTGTCGCTGTACAATTTCTTAGGTTCAACATAAATTAATCTCATGGTTTAGATAAATAAAGATAAGGCAAAATGGAGGTCATTGATAGAACTTTCTGTCCACCAATCCACCCACAACTAATATGAGTCAAAGAAAAAGGTAAGGGGTGGTGACGTTAGCACACATTCCGCTAACCTCAGCAATCAAACAAAAGGCTGGTATGGTGTTCAATAACTTTATTATAGCCATTCTTTGCTGTTTGTTGAATTCTCATGTCTCCCAATTAGGCTTAAATATGTTTTTAGCATGATTCTGTCAATCAGGCAATGTCAGATCCTGAACTGTGCAATTTAACACAGAGTTTCCACATGGATTTGCATGGCACTTTCTGTTTTCTCATTATCTAAACTTACTCTTCTTATCGCATCTCATATTGCATGCTTACTTCACTATCCAATCTCTCACTTTTCACCAGAGTCTTCTGCCGTGGCCATAGGAAATCTAAGCTCCAATTTCACATCCAGCTTAATCTATGTTTCTTGTACTCTCATCACCAAGCACTGTTCCATCGCACACAAACCAGTGCCAAAATGAACCTCTACTAGGATGGAGCCAGGAGGCATGCAGGTTTTCAGTATATAGCAATCAAACAACAATACATTGCACTGATACATAATGGTGTCGATAGATGTTTCCTGAGTTACAGGCCATTCTATGCTAGTTACAGCTGTTTACGGACCATAGACTCATATCTAAATTGCACATTTTCAGTATATATTTGTCACATGCATCATCCAAGGTTCCCTGCGAGTGCACCTCCTCGTAGTCCCCCTCCCCTCCTGCCCCCCGCCCATAAACAGGGTCCGTAATCTCTTGGGAGAACTCAATCAAAGTTCATAGAGATTGGCATTATCCGTAGCCGCGCGATCCCGTTCTAGCAGGTATCTTTGCAGCGGCTCCCATTTGTCACGGGGTCGTGAAGTGGGTGGCAGCAATTCAGCATATCTAGAGAGTTGATCTTTACAGTGTGTCATGTCATTCAGCCGTTCCTTGAACTTGGGGGCTCGTCCTCTTCCTCATCTACAAGCAACACGTTGTTTCGCTAGCAACAGTCCCAGTGATACTAACTTCCTATATGATATTGCTATCTCCTCTGTAAAGCCTAGGAGTGCGGTTATGGGGTCAGTGCGCATACATTGTTCAGACATGTGCGATAAAGCGCTTAGTACTTCCAACCAGTAACCATGTATTGCTTTGTACCCCCAAGCTAGGTGTAGGAATTCTGCCCCTTCACTCCGGCATCGATCATCCGTCCGCAGTTGGTATCTATACAGTCTCGCTGGAGTATAGGAAGCCCGCTGTAGGAACTTATAATGTATAATTCTTAATCGGTTACTGGCTGTTATTGCCTCTGTTTGCTTGCAACAGTATTTCCATTGTTTTTCTGTCAGTGGGGTGTCTAATTCCGAATCCCACCCAGCACGTGCCCCTCCCGTCTCCCCCGGATGTTCCATTAGCGCAGTTCAGTATAACCGAGACACCATGTGTGTAGGGTGCGGGTTTTGTAATAGTACATGTAACGTGTTGAGCACGGGGGGCTCTTTCGGGAAGGTAGGAGTGGCCGCTTTGACGTTGTGACTGATTCTAATGTGTACAAAAGTCTCTAATGGGGTGTGTGAGCTCCCCCGAAAGAACATCGTGCAATCTTTGAACTCTCCGTCATGGTAGAGACCCCCCATTTTGTGGTTCCTCTGCTTTGGAGCATGGTCCTGCAGGCCGCTTCATGAGTAACTGGGATGTGCGGGTGGCAAAGCAGCCGCAGTAGCAGGACGTATAGTAGTGGCTTATCAAATTTCTCCCCTCGTTTTTTCCAAGCCAGCCCCGTGCAGCCCACAGTTGTGTGGGAGTGTCCGGCACAGGGAGGCTTAGCCCCCAAGAAGGCTGTGGTGGGGAGGTGGGCCATATACCCCTTTTCTATTGCTAAGTGTGGCATATATGGCGGCGACTGAAACCAATATCCAGCGAAGTGTGCTTGTGCACAGAGGTAGTAAAGTTCCATGTCTGGAGCTTCAAAAACGCCTTTTTCAAAGGGTTGGGTTAGCGTGCTCCACTGTATTCTGGGTGTTTTACTCCCCCCCCCCTCTCCCCCTCACCCCATGTGAGTGTAATTCTTTGTGTTTGCAATGTGCGAAAGAACTGGCATCCAGGAGGGTACGGTATATTTATGAATAAATAAAGCAATTTCAGCAGGATAATCATTTTAACGAGACGCGCCCTGCCAGTGATAGCGGTAGCGTGACCCAGCATGTCATTGACTCCAGGATGGTATCAACTGCAGTGCCATAGTCTGCCCTCAGCGTCGCTTCTTTGTCTCTGGCGATTACTATCCCCAAGTATTTAAGATCAGATTCGCACCATTTCAAGGGGTAGTCCGAAGGAAATTTGTGTGTGTTTGGCGTGAGGGGGAACATCTGGGACTTATTCCAGTTAATAGTAACTCCTGACATCCTCACGAATCATATGAATTCTCAAAGGACAGGATTTAGGCTTATGCGTGGTTCACGGAGGTATAAAGTAATATCGTCCACGTACACTAATAAGTGTCGCTCTGGATATCTTAGTTTGTATTCCCTATAATGATGGAGAAGTTTCGCTGCCAGGGGTTTGACTGCGAGGTCAAATAGCAGAGGTGATAATGGGCTCCCCTGCCTTGTGCCCCGTGATAACTTTATGGGAGGGGAGCATCAACTGTTGATTTGCATGATCGCTCGTGGCTGATTGTACAGTAAGGTGACCCAGGATAGGAAAGAAAGGTGGAAACCCATTCTTTTCAATACGACAAATAAGTACTCCCATTCTAATGAATCAAACGCTTTGGTGGCATCCAAAAAGACTGCCACCGCAGCGAGATAAGGATCTATATCCTGTTCGGTTGCAAATAGGGTGCGCAGATTGTGGGAGGTAGCCCGTCCCAGCACAAATCCAGATTGGTCTGCTAATACCAGTTTGTCCATCAGCAGACTAAGCCTGTTGGCTAATATTTTAGCCATTATTTTGGCATCACAATTTATGAGGGAAAGTGGCCTGTATGCTTCGCACTTAGTCGCAGATTTCCCTGGTTTCAGAAGGGAGTTGATCATAGCTTCACGCATGGTTGGTGGCAATATGCCAGTCGCATTGGCCTCTGCATAGACTTTCTTGAGTACGGGGACCAGGGCACCTATGTAGCATTTATAAAAATCAGTTGGGAGGCCATCGGGGCCCGGGGCCTTACCCGACCTCAGCTGCATTATGGCTGCCCTAATTTCGTACTTTTCTATCTCAGCCGCTAGAAACTCCCTATGGGCACCTTCAATCCATGCCAGTGCAATGTCCTCTAAGTATGTGGCCATTTCAACTGGACGGTCCCTGCAAGTTGTGTACAAATCTGTATAATAATCTGTGAATGTCTGAAGGATATCCGCAGTGTCTTTTTGCATACAGACCGCAGGGTTTTCCACTTCCAAAATGTGATTAGAGAATCTAGGTGGCCGCACGGTTTCCGCTAGGGCTCTGCAGGCCTCTCCCCTTCTCTGTACTGACACTCCCAGTGATACTTGGTGCGAAAGAGACATTCTCGTTCTGCTTCCGTTTGATATTCAGTCATCAGGGTGCAGAGTTTGGCTTTAGTGTCTCCCCCTGGACTACCCCCGAGTCGGCTCTCTGTGTTTTTGATATCAACTTCTAGTTTTTGTAGCGTTTTCCAGATATTCCGTAATAAGCCTCCGCCTTTCGCGATGTATATTCCCCATAGCGTTACTTTAAATGCTTTCCATATGGTCGCAATACTCAGCACCGTTTCTAGATATCTATCAAAGAAGTCGTTAATTTCCTGCCTGACCTCTGCCCTGAAGCAGGTATCTAGGAGGTGTCTGGGGGATAGTCTCCATGACTGATAGGAGGAGGTAGATATTGGGAGCTGCAGTTGCATCAGTACTCAGGAGTGGTCGGAGTATGTACGCGCCAAGTGCTACGTGATCTCTACGCATTGGTTGCAATGTCCTCCACACATCCACCAGGAGATGATCTTGTATGACTCCCAGATGCTTCCCCACTGTAGTGTGCTGTGCTGAGTCGCTGCGTGATCGATCTTTGCTCGGTTCTAGTGTTAGATTAAGGTCTCCCCCCAGATGAGGTGCGTGGAGCCGACATAAAGAATGGTGCCCCATAGTTTGTCATAGAACAGGCATCATCTATGTTTGACCCGTAACAGTTGACCAGCGTGACCGAGTGGGTGGCAATCTTCCCCCACATCAGGCAGTATCGCCAATGCAGATCTTGAATGGAGCCTCCGGGGTGGTATGGAATGCCCCGCTTTATCAAAATGGCGGTGCCTCTAGAGTATGTGGAGTATGATGCAAAGCATGTGTGGGAGGCCCATTTCACTGCAAAATTAACTACTTTGCCGGGGTCAAAATGTGTTTCTTGTAGCATCGCGATATGGATGTTATGTCTCTCCATGTAGCCTAGTATGTGCCTGCGTTTACGAGGGTCTCCCAGCCCCCTCACATTACAGGACGAGAGTCTGTAGTGGGGCCCTTCAGTGGTTTCTGGTGTACTCATGGATTTGGTATGTCAAATGTGCCAAACCTTAAACGGGCATGAGTTTTTTTGGTCCATAGCTGAGGTCTGTCTCTCGTGTGGGAACAGTAATCTAGTGCAATGTAGGAACAGTAACATTTCCCAACTTCCATATTTCCCCCACCCACACCAACAGCCCAATCCCGCCAGTGAATCCCTCCCTGCTGAAACACACATCCATCGATGTCGAAATAGTACCAAATGTAACAGGGGAAGAAGGTAGTAGATAGGTAGAACAGAAGTTGATAGAAAAAGAGAGAGGGGTACAGCGTGACATTCATGCCACAGCTTCTTACAGATTTAACCGTTCAATTGGGAATTCCTGCTCGGGGGTGTCGCCAGAGGTCCAGGCATCCACCCTCGTACAGTGGAGGGTGCCCGGGGGAAGATCGGTTTGTCGAGATCTTCAGGGTTGCTCGGATTCCCCGCGGAGCTTTTCAACACAACCGGGATGTAGTACTCAACGTATGTCGGCTGTGCTTGGTTGCTAACAGTTAAATTTGTGGAACACTTTCAATCCTCTATTCAGATTCGCATGTCGCTGTATAGCGTATGAACTTGTGGCTGCTCATTCTCCAGGTATCAATGAGTGCGGTAGCATGGCCGCAAGACAGAAGAGAGTTTTGAGGTGATTGGAGGGGTTTCATAGCTTTGCTCAGTCAATTTCAGATAGAGGAGTCGCGGACCTGGAGCCCGGATTCCCCCCCAATCGCAGGGGTATGCCGTCCTCCCTCCTTCCGCAGGTATTCCTGGACTTACTGCGGAGAGGTGAATATGTGGTGTTTGCCTTGCAGTGTGATGCGTAATGTGGCCGGGTAAAGCATGGCATAAGGAATATTTGCTTGTTGTAGTTTTCGCTTCACAGGCAAATATTTTCTGTGCGCTTCCTGCACCGCCATTGTGAAGTCGGGATGGAAGGATACTTCATTTCCATCATACGTGAGGCGCCCTCTTTCCCTAGCTAGCCGAAGCACGGCATCCTGATCTCAATAGTTTAACACCCGGACTATGATAGGTCGGGGCGGTGCACCCGGCGGGGGCCTTGATGCTAGTGATCTGTGCGCTCTCTCCACTACTAGTTGCTTAGACAGCGCCGAGGCGTCGAACAGTGTTGTCAGCATGGTCTCCACGTAGTCTTCTATCCGTCCCACCGCTGTGGATTCAGGGATGCCCAGGATGCGGAGGTTGTTCCTCCTGGATCTCGCCTCCAGATCTTCGTTCTTGGCAGCGATAGTGCACAGGAGACATTCCATATGTTGCAGTTGGTCTACCCACTGCATAGATGTGTCTTCAATACTGGATATGCATTGCTCAGCTTCACTTATGCGCCCATCCTGTTTTTCTAGTTTCTGTGTGATGAAGTCCATGCGCATACTCATAGTGTCCATTTTAGCTTCTATGGAGTTTAGGCTGTGGCGCATGGCAAGTAGCAAAGAATGCATGTCAGGGGCATCTGGTTGGGATTGCGAATGTTGGCTGTGTGTCATATCTGTGGCTGGTTCCCCCGGCAGCCCCTGCATCGATTTACGAGATTCAAAGGGCAATTTAGATTGCTTTCCGTCCATTCGCCCCATTTCCTCAGTATGTGTGGATAGAGTATGGTAGTCCAGGGCCTCCGGACGGGGAGAGAAGAGAAGGGGCAATTTCTCCAGCCCAGTCTGGTATTGCGTGAAGTTATATCAGGGTGAGGGCAATATCTCCTGTGTCGTCAGCAGTGCGCCCCTTCAGGTCCAGCCCAGGTTGATACTTTCTGTCTTCCGCCCCGAAGGCGGAACTCAACAAGGGCCTCTTCTGAGGGTTGCACCTCCACCTCCCATCCGCCAGCCTTTGTGCCGGTCGTAGTACTCTCACGGACGTAGCAGCGTCTGCAGGAGTAGTATTGATTGTCTCTCCACACACATGTCGATGTAGGCTACACCTTCGGTATCGGGGATAGTTACTCACTTCTCCGCTTGTGGTTTGCGCGGGGGATCTGCTTTCTTTTTTTTTTAAAACACGGGTACAAGGGCAGGATTTACGCGCTGAGGCGTATATGCACGTGGGTCGCAGGGCAAGGTCTAATTGGCAGCCGCTGGAGGCGATTCCCAGTTCACTAGTATCTCTGTGTTGTTACGCAATCCAGCTTCTATTGCGCTTCCACCTTCCGCCCTAGATCACAGGCAATACCTGCATCAGTGAGATGGGCCTCCCGCGTGTTAGTTATACCATCTTAAGAAGGCTTCACGTGCTCATGTGCATCTGTCGTCCCATCATCTTTATGTGATTAACATGAAAATATTGCTGCTCAGTATGAGCTTTGTGCCATAAGCGGATGGGGTCACTTCCACGATAGCTGTCCGCACCGGGCTCAATCAGTTCTGGGGGTCTGGGCAGGGAGGAGAGCAGGAGCTTCCCAGACCCCCCGCAAGCTGCATCCAGGCCTTCGCTGGGCCACCTCCGCAGGGAGCCCTGCTAGCACTCTGCATACAGCGCTTGCCGCCGCAGCTCTCGCCTCCCGCCCCTCTACCCTCCACCAGCCAGGTCTCATGCAGGCAATGTGGCCCCGTCAAGTCTTACCGGCGCTGGATTTTGCTGTAACTCCTCCTCGGGCCACTGTATCCTCTGGCGGTTCCCGCGGCTGTGGCCAGCCGTCTCCCGCATCTTCCACTTGGTCGTCTCCGCGGTGTGGCTCCGGTCAGCCCGGTCTGTGGAGCACCGCTCCCAGTAGTCTCTAGCAGTCAGATGGTCGTATTCGCCCCAGCGACGGGCAGAGGAAGTCCGGTCTCCAGCAGCTCTGCGACTCCTTCTTTGGGTCAGTTCGCTGCCGCTCACGAGGGTAGGGCTCTGTTGCTAGCTGCTGTGCGCCGCCATTTTCTCCTGCGATGTGGCCTCCCTTGACTTGGTCGCATTTCCTCTCCGTTAGGCCCGGTTTATACTGAATTTAAGTGGGAGGATGCATCTGGGATGCAGCAGCCAGCTAAAGCTGTCTTGTATTCCCTCGTTAGCAACGCGGGGCGCAGAATATATGCCAGATTTAGAGCCTGGGCGGCAGGAGCCTCACGTTAGTGCGGCCATCTTGCTAACCGGCTCTCTAGCACCCCCCCTGCTCCCCTAAGCTTCTAAGGTGGGCTGCTATCTAGGTGGGCCAGAGAAATTGGCGGAACACAACGGATCACAGTCTGGATTGTGCTGCAGTAGTAAAGGTTGGAAAAACAGCAGAACTCACCTGGAGTTGTGATGTCCCATTGATGTTAGAAAGCAGATTTGGTAAGTGATTCCCAATCATCACACAGCGATATCCAAAATGGTAGGTGTGATGCAGAGGAGGCATCTGGAGCTGTGGAGCTGCTAGTGACTGTTGCTTAAAGGAGTCTACCAGAAGTAAACATGTCAGTGCTAGATCAGTGCAGAGTTCGGATCACTTGGAGGAGGAAGAGAGCAGATATACCTGGTAACCTCTCAAGCATCAGACGTCAAGCAGACAGGCTGAGGTAGAGTGTGAGGAGGAGGACCCCCTTGGTCAGAACATACCTGGAGCTTGACTTCTTGTTGATAGCTGCAAGCCAGTTACGGGCCCAACATAATGACAGAAAGGTAATCAAAAAGAGTTAAACACTTTTTTTATCCATACTTGAGAAGGAAGGGTGAAGAGGAGCAGGAGAATACAGATGTGTGTACTGGAGGTACTGGCGTCCATGGTGCAGAAAGTTGAAGGATTACAGTTGGAGTGGAGAAAGCAGAGTTCTCGTTAGAAGTACGCATGTACAAAGCAAGGGTAGATTTCAGTGCCCCGATTTAAGCATGCTAAGAAATGGTGATATTCCGGCAAAGGGCCATTAATGTTATGGTGTCACTATAAGGGAAATATGAGGTGTTGCACAGCACTAGGAGGACTGCCTTGGCACCAGCGGTGCATATCATAAAAGTCCTTCAAGCCTTTTTGGATCAATGGAATCCTCCAACCGTGCCAGCTCGCCTTTGATAGGAAGAACATAAAGACTGTGGTGATGTTACCAGATTCGAAATGGCACAAACCTGTCCTGATTATGGTAGTGACTTTGAAACAAACTCTAAAACAATCCTCCTGCTCCCAGATGTGAGCTGACCAGGTGGAGAGGTTGCAAGTTAGCAGACATCCTGAAGGATTTGGTGACACTAGGTATTTAAGCCATGGTATGGAATACAGCTAGGCTGAAAGAACCTCTTGGAACAGAATATTCCTTTCTAGTGACCAGAAGCAGCAGGATCTTTCATGGAAGGATTGAAGGGACTTGCTTCAGATGGATAATAAATATTTTTGTTGTTATGGAAACCTGTACATGTGTCATGTAGCAATTAGTTGCTCATGTGTGCACTGTGGTCTTATGGTCGTTTCAATAGGTCTCTGAACTTCAATTACATACCATCGAATCTCCAGGTAATGATTTGCAGTTGATTGACTTAATCAGCCATCTACAGTTGACCCTTCTAGCGAGCTCTGCTTCTGGGCCAGCTTTTGTAACTAAACCTATCTTGCACTCAGTTAACATCCTCAGTTGAAATATAACTAGAATTAATAACAAACTAAACCAGCCAGCCTGGATATCTTTGATTAATAAGCACAATATCATTCTTTTACAGGAAACCTGGGCTATATCCACTCTGCTTGTGATGGTTACATATGCTAATCCATCCCAACTTCCCCCCCTAACTCTGGGCGGGCCATCAAGCTTTCCTTGAATGATGGGATAACTGTAGTGGGGACTAACAACAAGAAGATTCAAATACTTTTAGTCAAGGGTTTTCAAAAATGTTTTTACTTAATTATTTCTAGAATAATGATCTTGTCAATTCTATCAACAGGAATTTCTCAACGCTGTTTAGCATTTTAGACGACCTAATGACAATGAATAAACTGTCCCTGCAGGAGTTCAACCTAATTCTCTGAGGGGAATTTAACACTAAATTTCAAATGAGTACTTTTAATTTGGGTCTACTTGACCGTCACTATACAGGTACACCAATAAAAAGCGTATCTGACCGTAGGGGTAGAGAACTCGCAGTTATATTTTGTCTCACAACTTAATTAATATACATGAGTTTGAGTATCGCAGCCAGGATAAGATAACTTAATTTCAAAGGAGAGGTTGTGAATTAGTTATAGATTACATATTTTTCTCAGATGACCTCATTAAATTTCATCTGGGAGGAGAAATTCTATATGCACACTTCTTCCTCCTATTGTTTGCATCCCACCTGAGACAATAGTCAGGCCTTTGCCCCCAGCATGATCGTCTTAGGCGGATATGGAATCTTCCGAATCCCTGCCTGTTCCCGATTAAAGCTAATTTTAACTTGTTCTGGAGGGGTCTCTCTGATGCTCCTGATTCGGCTCAATTAACGTCAGCTTTCATTAAATTATGCAATAATATTAAAACAGAACTTCTAAAGCCTGCACGTAAACATAACGCCTCTTCAACATGCTGGTTTGATGAGTCGTGTTGCTAGGCAAACAGGCGTCTACAGAAGGCGCTATATTCTAAACCCAAGGATTCTGAGAAGGTTTTTGTCTGCCACTCGCTATGTAAATTAGCTTCAAAGAGAAAGAAAGCTGTCATTAGTAACAATTGGGAGCGATTGACTACTGCCATCAACTTAAAAAACCAAAGTTAATCTGGCAAACAGTTAACTCTATCAAAGCAAGGGGACAGTCCAGTATCTTTGTTAAGCAGCCACAACACTGGGGAGAAGTGGGCTACACATTTTACATATTTACTATCCTACCTCCAATCGTCACCCACCTCTTGATGTTTTTAGCTGATTCAATCTGGGTGCTAAGACTAACATTTACTTTGTATGAAATCATAAGCAACTTGGTCTCTCTTTTCTTGAAGATTTTAGAAAACTAGGCCCAATAGCATTATGGCTTTTAATTTAGAGCAATCCTCACGTGATTTTCAATCATCACATTATTAGAGATTTTCTATAATGTGAGAGAGGATTTAAAGTACCTTGGCTAGCTTACTTTAAACTGAGCCTAGAAGGGTTGGGCCAGACTTCTTTCTTTGAGAAACCCTCCTCAGTTTTTAAAGAAGATAGATCAAAGAGCAAAAGCATGTTTCTAGAAAGAAGGTGTGGAATTAAGTAAATCATCTGTCAGGCTATTTGGCACCTTACAATCTCGCAATGGCATTGAGCTTTGTCCGAGTTGGGTGACTGGAAGAGGGCTTTGCTAATTAGATTCATTGCTGGCACAATAAGATATCTTTTATATATCCCTCTAAGACAATACAGTAGTTCCAGTGACTGTCTGCCCTTGTGATGGTGTCTCAGGCCAGTCCCCTCTGCACTTCACTTTTTTTGTAAATTTTGTAAAATTTACACTAAACAGTTTTTACTGCATTTTTGTTTTTATTTTAGAAACTATAAATTCATAAAGTGCAGATTAGCTTTATGATTTTTTCAAATGCTAACAGATGTTGAAGTCTGTCAGAGTGGGATCCTTTTTAAAATTAGCAGAAGACTGTCATAATTCTATGCTTTTTAACCATTTTTAACTATGTAAGTATTTTATTATGTAGCAGGGAGACTCTACGGTACTGGTTAATGCTGTGTGTGTGTGACTAGTTATATTGAAATTGAGGTTATATTTTGCGCTTCTGGAAAGTTGACAATATTATGTGCGGTTTGTTATGGGGGCATGAGGTTACTTTGCAGATTGGAAAACAATAAAAGGTCTTTATAAAAAATATTGGAACCTTAAAAGTACATCTATGTGGCAACACAGCACCACACTCCAAACTGTTATCAGATTAAAAACGAAAAAGGAAACCCATCAACATAGCATTGACAACTAACCAATATACCCACCATGGCATCTTTAATCATAAATCAAAGGCACCAAAACCTAATGAGTATACTTTCAACTATCCCGAAGTACAGGGATCATAACTGCATCGAATTCCTGGATGAATGATTTGTAGTATTTAATGTCATTAGTAACTGATTCCTACTCACCAAACACCACATCAATCCTGACATGCAAATATGTAGTTTGGCAAAACACTGAGGCCTAAGCCTGAAGTTATTGACAGGTGACAGGTGGGGTGGCACGTAGCCGGCAGACAAACGCATGGACAAGTAACCTTAGATCAAGCCCACAGATAGGCCCAGCGACACTACAATGGTCAAGGGAGATTCACCCCAATAATGCACACATGGTCGGGGGATAGACGCACTCCTAAAACACCATAAAGTCGGATGCCACATAAGTTAGGAACACATAGCCTACGATGAACTGTATATAAGAAAGTCTTAGATTGATTGTAAATTGAGACAGTCCTCAGACCCTGCACCTGTAACTGTTCTCCCGGCCGCTCTGTTTAATTAACCAAACTGTTCCTGTTTTGCCAAACGCCTTATCTCTTGTGTTTTTTCAAGGTATTTCATGTTCAAGAAATATTACACTCCTTATCCACACAAGATTCCCACCTCCTATACCAACCTGATCAAAATACAAGTGCAACAGGTTTATAAAATGCTGTCGGCACTCCATCTTGTCTGTTTACTGTATATTGAAAAGGACAAAATGTAAAACCACAGTGTCTATCAATCCCAACCACCAATTGTACAGTGTTCTGCTCCCTGGCAATGGGCGCGGATAAGGTTATAGAAATGCACATTAGTACATAATTTTAAGATCTAATTCAGATTAAGGTCAGCAACCAATCTCCACACCTACACCTACACCTCCCCATCTCAGTGTAAACTGAAATCATAGTATCCCTTTTCTCATGGAAAGCATGTTTCCATCTTAACTGAATACCTTGGATACACCAGTAATCCAAACCTTGTCCTTGGGCTTCGGGTTGTCACTGATTGAAAATAAAATTATTGTAACAGACTTGTAACTTTCAATCATTTCTGTCAACCCATATCATCACCACAAACAGAACACCTACAACACCCCAGTCAAAATTCTGGCAACAGGGGTGTGGCTTGTGAGCCAACATGGCGGATGCAATTCATTAGAGCCCCCAAGTCCAGTAATCCGCTAATATCCTGCTCCTGCCCAGACTCTTACTACTCTTGACAACGGAGGACGTTCCCCCAGACCTCCCTGCTGTCCTGGTGCTGCCCTCCAATACCAAATGTGGTATACCGTGACTAGAAGAGACTCTGCTGCGGGCCCGGCTGACTACAGCACGATAGCAACCGCACCACAGTCATTAGACCTCTGTGCCTCGAATCACGGGGGAAGGGGTGGAGGCCTCAGGTGCGGTGGTCCCCACCCATATCCGAGGCACACCTGTCTTTTAACGCCACAATTGATGTGGTGTGGTGGTTGGAGAAGCTAGGGTTGAGACACCGCATCTGGACAGCTTGCTGACCTGCCAGGCAGGAGAGCTCTACGCTCTGGAGGCGAGTCTGGCAAGTGTTTGAGCACCCCTTTCAGCACTGAGATGCTGTTCCCTACGAGCCAATTAAGTATGCAAAAAAGGAATGGATGGAATGCTTGAATTAATCTCAGCCACTGATAATTACTCGGGCCACATCCTAGTCCATTGTTATTTTGCACACCATGCCACCTCTGTTTGGACCCAGCCATATGCAAATCAGTCTTGACCCTGCTACAATGGGAACAGTCCAGCCTGTACTGACAGGCCAGTTACTCACTGAACGGGTTGGGACTCGGGCCAATAACTGGGTGAGTTTTACTTGCACTTTGTCTCTGCTAGGACCTTAAATGCGGCAATTGCTGTGAAGACAACTTGTTACCGGATATCTGACCCTGTTGGTATACTGATCTATGATTTGGGTACCTCCCACCTCCTCATTCTTTTTTGTGGGGAGATGCTATACCAAATGGCTAGATTGAGACTGCTGAGGCTGCAGTTACTATCTCACCATACACAAGCCACGCAGATGAAAACAGAGGTGACACTCCCCTTCAACAGTACCTGCCCCCAGGCCCAAATATTGTAATCGTCTGTACGCTTTGAATATTAGAGCCCCACAATTAGATCTGACACGTGAACAAAAATGTTCAGTGGCAATAACTTGTTAATCTCACTCTTTAGCCCATGGCTAAAAATAAACCCCACCTGTAGAAGCAAGCCACTACCGGCAATGCAAAATGCCACTGAGTCATCATTAACCTAAGCATCCCCAGATCTGCAACACTTGAGCTCTACTGCATTAACAGACTTAATCCTTCAGATAATCTAGGAATCGAGGGCCACACTCAAGACAAAAATTGGAGAGGTGGGGTTAGATGTAACCCTTCTGAGACAACACCTAAGCAATGAGGTCAAAAAAGTCACAGAAGCAGGGGAATGCCTATCTGCCCAATTGGTCACATCCTCCAAAGATTTGATGCAACGAGCGGACGAGGCAGAGAGCCGATCCAGACGTTTCCCGGTAGGGCAGAGTACAGGGATTGGAACACTTTCTGAAGAAATTGCTTACGTCGATTATTCTGGAAGAACTGTCACCCTACTTTGCAAATGAAAGGTAAATGAAAGGGAGCACTGTGAGTTGAGTAAGCGGACTCCATCCTCATCCGATCATTGCTAGCATCCTTAAATTCAGAGATCAAGGTCTATCCTTCGAACAACTAGATAGAAGGGTAATGTCATGTCTGAATCACTGAAAATCCTAATCTTTCCTGATTATATTAAATTAGTCCAAAAACAGTTGCAATCATACAAAATGTTATTTGCCGTCAAGCTAAAAGTGATTTTTCAATCTCAGACTCTCTTTTTGACACCTCAGCTCACACGTGGTCTTGAGTTGACCCTCTCTGCAGTTGACACCTTCAACTGACGCCGGACCAAAGACCCAGCAATTGGCCCAGAGACAAAGATCCAGAAGAAGAAATAAGAAAATCTGGACAGCAACGGGGAAAAGTGGAGATTATGCCCAGGATTCGGGCAATACCACTGTTTCGGAACTGTTGCAAAACAATTTCACTATGAATGAGGGCCCCGGGACAGCCCTGCAATGAACACCCAGCTACTGCACTCATTGGATAATCCTCCCATGACAGGCTTGTATCACTGAGCAATTATAAAAACTAGAGATTCTGCTTAAGGTGAAAGCTGAATAAAATGCAATCCAGGCAGGAAAATTCCTTAGATTGGGGGAACTAAATATGGGCAATACTTGCAAGACAAATCTCGGCAATCATATCGGCATCTCTCCAAGTAGTTTGGACTCCTTGTCCTAGGTTTTGTGATAGATATTTCAAATCTGGAAGTATAACATCCCAGAATTTCCTAGGCCACCTTAGCAATGTTGTGATGGGAGCCAAGCCAGGTTTCATAAATATAGGTAGGGACTTCAACATTCTTATGGATGGAATTCTCGACATAAAGCTAGACCTTGGACACCCCTCCGTCCTCTTACTCAGTTGGATTATTCTCCACTGTGATGGCTTTTAGTGACTCATCACTACACTGTCATCCAGAGGATTGAGGATGCACTTTCTTCTCAATGGCCCACGTGTCCTTCTCCTGCATAGATCACTTCCTTACTCCTACTGCTTACCTACACCTCATCACTGAAATGTGGATCAACAGGTACTTGGTCAAATACAAAATAATTCAATTTATTGGCTTAACCTCCCCTATCACTTAAAGAAATTGAATAGGATGACAGAATCAAGAGTGAGGCTGATCTCTGGGTCAGTGCCCATTTTCTACGGGTCAGCACTTTGCAGGGATTAAGGGACTGCCTCTGTATCTCTGTATATCCAATCTGGGACACATACTCATTCTGAGACCATTAAGTCTTTCGAAGACGTAAGACAGATTCTTTAAGGCCTTGCAACTAAGGCATGCAATCAAACCATACCGGACACGTAATATGGAGCTACCAGAATATAATCCAATAGAAGCCAAACTCACCATCTCTTGTTTACTTCAGTAAAGATGGATATCAATCTTATAACAATCTGTTCGTATTATTATTATTACTCCTGATACCTTTACCAAATTAATAGAAGAATGGGAAAGAGACTTGGGGCCAACTGAGGAGGAGTTGAACTTTGCACTGATGGCCCTGAGAGAATCATCAATATCTACTCGCTATGACTTCATTCAGTTTAAATATCTACACCAAATATATCCTATCCCTCAGTGCCTCCAGCAAATGCAGAGAAGCCCAGACATATCTGCCTTAGGTGCAAAACAGAGGTGGGTCATTTCTTCCACACAATGTGGTACTGTGGAGTTATCCACAACCTTTGTAATACCATGCAAAACACGTTACTAACAACCTTGGGTTGCCCCCTTGATTTAACCCCAAAAATTGTGCTACTGAAAGTGGTAGAAGATAAGGGGTTCACACAACCCAAAAGGACTTTCCTATGGTTACGGCTCAGTATATGCAAAAGAGATATAGCTCAGAAATGGAGACACCCTGATCCTCAGACTAGATCTGGCTGAAAGTCGGTTTAGATGCTTGCTGCACACGATATAATGTATGAATTAATTACACCTAGTAATGTACAATGGTTGACCCAAAGAGTATTGGGGGGGGGGGGGATGTTCGATAAATGCCGGACAGAGAAATATACGTGCTTTTATAATAAACCCTGACTGTATTGTTGAATTGTAACTATCCATACAACTTTTATTCCTAGTCAGCTCCCAAATGCACCACCCCAGTGCCATTCCACAAACAAATCATCTGGACCTACCAATCACAAGTTTACTTTTCATACCTGTAATCCATCTCATCTACACTACTGTGAGAACTAGCTTACTGTTGCATTTTTAAATCCTCACATCCTTTATATAAGGCTTTGTTTAGTCTTGGCTCCTGCAGAGTTAGACTCATCCTATCTAATATCATTATTGATTATATCCTCTCTGTAGATATCCAGAAAAACGAAAACAAAAATATTGGGTTCTGTGCATCAAATCAACTATCATCCCATAGCCATTAAACATATAACGGGGAAACTGTTCAGTAACTGATTGTCCAAAAGCTTCACGTCAGTATAGAAGACAACTCCAACTGCACATCACAAGTCAGGGTTCGGACCCCACCACGGGAAAGAGGGGTCAAACCTTTAAGGCTGAGATAACCTAAAATTAGTTTACGAAGGGAACATAGCAACACATATATTACTAGTCCCAAATTTTCATTTTTTTCTTTGTGCATCACTCAAACCTACTAAAACAGTTGCCCACTGCAGAAACTGCTTCCAGGAGGACAGAGAAGAGCCAATTTAACTAGGGGCTTTTGCACCATCTTTAAAGAAAGTCAAATGTGGAGAACCAGAGAGATTGTCTCCATTACTGAACATATAAAACATGTATGTTAAACATTTACTTCCTCTGATTACTACCTACAAGTTGCCATTCAAATCTTCCATAGACAAGACACAGATGGTAAAGTGACAGGCTTCCCAACCAGTGCCTACACTTAGCTGAATGTTGTTCGCAAAATGGTGCATGGGCAGGTCACTTATCAAGGAGCTGCTGCGCCAAGAACAACAGCCATAGGATTCTTTTCCCCACCATGGCCATCTAACATTCTTCCCAAGCCAGACAATAGCTTTACCTCTTGAATTGCAAAAACCCAGTATATGCCTGAAGAATGGGTTTTCAAGGTGTGTAAACTGTTGGAAATCACAGATTCCCAAGTGTCAGTGTGAGCACGAGTAGGGGCCAACTGCAACCAATCCCAGTGTAACTCATTAGAGGATCACCCATACAACTGGAAAGGCCACACAATCCAAGCCGGTCGATTTTTCTAAACAATGTAGAAAGTTTCTGGCGATAGGAACCGCTGTCATTGCTCTCCCTACAACGTCACCTAGTAACACCAGATGGTAATACTGAAAGCGAGTGGAGTCTAGGAAGATTGCGGAGCATTTACGAGGCACTGCCACAACCTGCTCACTGGAGACCAAAGTTGTGGTTCTGCGGGGGCTGTTTCCGTACCTCAATATTAAGGGATTTATAGGGGGTAGCTTAGAACCATTGAATGGGCTGGTGAATCCAATTGTGCTGCCCACAGACCAGCTGTGAGTCTGAATGAAACGTCAGACTGTGATACAGAGCCAGGGAATGCTATAGCCTGAAAAAGGTACCTATGGCGGCAAAACTGACACTCACTGCGATTACTGTTCATTTACTGTGGCACTGGTGGCAGACAGTCAAGGATTACATTTTGACTAGTGAAGAGATCTGTCCAGCTGCCCAAGAGAAGAATGATGCGGCCAAGGGTGGAGAGCACTAAGTGGGGATCCTGTATAGCAGTGGAGGTTGGGAGAATTGAGAAGCGGGAGGTGGACTGTGGAAACCAGAGCCAGAGGACAGTGGTACCATGGAAAAAGAACTATGTGGTAGCATGGTGACAGCCATTTTGACTAACTCTATGGATGGTTGAGTAGTTAGGCTTCAGCATGGTACAGGGTAACATGCCACAGGGGCCAGGCTACAGCTATACTGCTCTCTGTTCCACACTAACTGACCTTATGTTCCTTGGGGCATGCCTGGAAGGCACACAGGTTGATTTGATTTGCTCTCTGAACTGACCAAGGGGCTTGCCACTGTGATAGACTGCATGGGCCCAATAGAATGTCCCGAAGATATTGACCACACTCAAATCCCAGAAACGGGTGGAATATATCAGGCTTTTGATCAGCACCACGGCTGCACACCAAAAGCTGGATGGACTGATCCACTACAAGGAGAGGTACCATAGTCCCACATCCATTAGGAAACATCTTTGAAAACTGAGAGACTACGATGGCAAGCCTCCTTTTCTCTTACTCATTATTCACAATATTGTGATTAATCCGACTACTGAAATGCCACTGATACAAGACCATCGTCAGAATCACGGGTTGCACAGTACAGAACAAAACAATCCAGTGCTGAAACCAGTAAGGCACTTCGTGTTCACAAAGGCTGAGGCATAGGCCGGCAAGGTCCTGAAAACAAGTAAAAACAAGAGACAACGGCACAAAAGATTACCTTGGGATGATATTATAAGTGCTGACTGAGCGGGAGGAGCCAAGCGCCGGACCAAGATGGCTGCCTGAGCTCTCGGCTCCGCCGATACCGTTCCTCTAAACCCATTATCCTGACTTATCCTGCCCCGTAAGGACTGCAACGCCAAGCAGTGAGTGAGCGGTGCCGTTTGCTGCTGTCCCGGCTCTCGGACACTACCAGGAGCTGAAGAAACGGGCTCCGACCGTCTGGGCCTGCCGGCTGACCCCAGACCGGGGACTGCGGTGGGAGGACGACGGCTGGAGCGCGAGGAGGAGTCGGCTGCCCGGACCGGAGGTCGCCGGTCGGAGCGCGACTGCCTGGCTCTGCGAGATCCCGCTTTCTGGGACGGAGCGCGGACTGCGATTGAAGCGGCGGTGAGATCCCTCCTGGACCGGGTGTGGGGGCGGCGGAGTGGGTGAAGTGCTGGGACTGGCGGTGGGACTCGATGGAGCCAGAGCCCTGAAGATCTACCGGTGGAGTAGGAGCGACCTGCATCGCGCCTCCCCCCTCCCCCTCGTCTTGGAGCCATCTGTGGAGGGGATGAGACCGGGGCCAACACTGAACTGCCTCCTCACCTGCGTCCTCACATTGGCCTGCGAGCGACTGGTGGCATCGCTCTGATCGGGAGTGTTGATCTGACCGTGTGTCCGGGGCGGCTGAGACACCGCGGGAGTTACGGGCCGCCTGTTCTCCCCGTCCCCGACCGGGCGCCCGAGCCGGTCTATTCCACACGTGGCGGTCTTTTTCGTAGTCGCTGACCCATCGACTGCTCGGACCTTGTCAGACACCGCCTCCGTGTCCTGGGACTCGGGGGACAAATGGCGAGTAAGGCGGACTCGGACAGGAGGCAGGCCAAGGTGTCCAGAGGATCGAGGCAGGTCCAGTCGAACAAACTGGACCGCTATACCCTGCCCAGAGGCTCGCCGGCGGATCCGCTTCATGCCCATAAGGTGGGGGAGGTCTCTGCGAGCCCCACCTCGGAACTGACCCTGCAAGATGTTATGGCCGCCATAGAGGGGGTTAAATCATCCCTGGAACATAAAATGGACACCATCTCTATTGAAGTAAACCTCATCCGGGCTGACCTAACAAAAATGAATGAAAAAGTCAAGTCCCTGGATATTAAAACGACCGGTCTTACGGAAGATGTGTCGCAGCTCCAGCGCGAGGTACGTGATCTTAAGTCTTTCTGTGAAACGACCGAACGGAAGCTTGACGACTGTGAAGGCAGATCGAGACGCAACAACGTCCGCATTTTAGGGGTGCCCGAAAAATCAGAGGGGCCAGCTCCTGACTTGTTTGTCGAGGACCTTATCCTGAACCACCTTAAACCCAAGGGACTGGGGAACTTTTTCACCATAGAGCGTGCGCACAGGGTCCCGGGTGGGCGACCAAAGCCCGGGCGCCTCCGCGCCCTCTCATTGCACGGGTCCTCAACTTCAGGGACAGAGACGCTATCCTGCAATGCGCCCGAGCAGCACCCCCGCTGCGCTATGAGAATGCCACCCTCTCTTTCTTTCCCGATTTCACACAAATGGTGCAAAGACAGCGTAGAACCTTTCTAGCTGTCAAGAAGAAACTTAGAGACAAAGGACTTAAATACGCCATGATGTTTCCGGCTCGTCTCCGGATTGAGGACAGGGGAAGAGTATGGTTCTTTGATAATCCTGAGATGGCTTCGGATTGGCTGGACGATCGTGCAGCCGGTGGCTCCCCGAGACGTAGTCGCGACGAAGACCAAGAATCACGGGAGCGGGAGTGACAATTGGCTGACGCACAGGCGGTCTACATGCTTGTGGCAAGATATGGGGGCCCGGGGGCCCCACAGTCGGACAAAAGCTCACGTTGAACAGTAGCTACTTAGAGCTACACTTTAAGACCTTATGGGAACAATCTATCTGTGAAGTTTGGGTTTGGGGACGGTGGGAGGGAACGCCGACCTTCCTCCTCTTTACTACCTTTAGTTGCTTTTCAGTTTTAGGGTATTGGGCGACAGGCACTCTGCCAGTTTGTGATGGGCAGTATAAGTCCAGAGAGCAGGGAAGCAGGGAGGGGGGTTGTTGGAAACGGGATTTGGGAGGGGGGGGGGTTTATCTTTGTTTGTAGTTACCGACACATGATGTGTGTTAAAGTTGTGATTTCGGCAAATCTTATAATCTGCATGACCAAGGCATTAGACAACGCTTACAAATATGACGCATACCCAGTGGGATAAAAGTGCGAGAATCCTGAGCTGGAATGTTAACGGGCTGGGGGACAAGGTTAAACGCAGTATAGTTCTCCAATATATCAGGAAGCAAGCCCCTGACGTTGTCCTGCTCCAGGAGACACACCTGATAGGTAGTTCATGTAAAGCACTGTGTAGATCTGGATATAAGTTAGTGGCACATGCAGGGTTCACCACAAGCTCCAGAGGCGTGGGTATAATGGTAAAAAGCACCTTCCCGCTCACTATAGATCGTATTTGGACGGACGACAGGGGCCGATACGTGGGTATTACGGGGTTCTGGGAAGGACGCACTATTACATTGGTCTCCATCTATGTCCCCCCTGGCCTCCAAACTACCACATTTCAGGACCTGCGTACCGCTCTCCTCTCACTACCTGAAGGGGTGTTATTGCTGGGAGGGGACTTTAACTCCGTAGGGTCAGGGGCGCTGGATCGCCACCCACCGCGGGAACTGGGGCCCTCACATAGATGGCTGCCAGATTTTCTTGACACCATGGGTCTAGTAGATGGTTGGCGCACTTATAACCCTGACAAAATGCAACACACCTTTCACTCGGGGGCCCATGGCAGCTTATCCAGATTAGACTATATCCTGATCCCCGCCCCCCAAATCTCGCTCATCCACGAAATTAGACACCTGGCAAGGGGCATTTCTGATCACTCACCAGTCTGGGTCCATGTACTCCTTGATCAAGCCCGGGTGGGTAGGGTCGTCCCTATTAACCCCTGGCATCTTCGCAACCCTAAAATCCGCCAAGAACTCACCAAGACAATGGATACATACTTTGCCGAAAAATCTGGATACAGTGGCCTCCTCCCGAACACTATGGGAGGCATTTAAGACAGTGATTAGGGGAAGCCCTGTCCCTGATATCAGGACAAAAGAAAGAAAGGCATAGAGAAATTGCGGAAATAGAGGACGAGATCTATCACTTAGAGAGAGAGATGGAGACGACAATCACACCTGATTTAACCCATTTATTGCGACTCAAACAAGACGAATACAAGGCACTACTGACTGAACGCGCAAAAATGCTAGGAAGAGAGACACTTGGTAGGATCTATGAGCTTGGGGATAAAGCTGGGAAACTATTAGCCTGGCTTGACAAACGCGAATGGGCGAAGAGGTTGGTCCCAGTCCTCCATGATGCCAATAACATTGAAGTAACGGACCCCCAAGAAATAGCAGACTGCTTTGCCAGGCACTTTAACTTAATATACACCGCAATGGCGTCTTACACTGAGGACGAATCCTTCGAACTGCTTCGTGACATTAAACTTCCCACTCTCTCCTTAGAAGACCGGAGCCTTCTAGATAGCCCCCTAACAGCAGATGAGATAGCCCACGCAATCAGATCGCTACAATCAGGGAAAGCTCTTGGCCCGAACGGCATCCCAATTGAACTATACAAACTCAGCCCTGACAAGTTGTCCATTCATCTCAAGAGCATGTTTGAGGAAAGTAGGGAATCAGGAGTGCTCCCAACTGACCAACGTATAGCCACCATAGTAACCATACACAAGGAAGGTAAGCCAAAAACGGACTGTGCTTCCTACAGGCCGATTTCCCTCCTCAATGCCGAACCTAAGATCCTAGCTAAAGTCCTCGCCACCCGTCTCATTAACGTAATTTCGAATTGGTACACCCGGACCAGTCCGGCTTCATTCCACATAGGAACACAGCATTGAACCTACGCCGTGTCCACGGTGTTTTGGGCAGAGTAGACACGATTCTTGAGCCGGCTGTCCTCGTATCACTAGATGCCTCCATGGCATTCGACACTATAGAATGGCCTTACCTTATTGCGGTCCTCCGAAAGTTAGGGTTCGGCCAGGAATTCATGCAATGGGTCCGCCTTTTGTATTCGGAACCAATGGCACAAGTCGAATAACAAAAAGTCAGATTCCTTCGTCCTGAGCCGAGGCACCCGTCAGGGGTGTCCACTCTCTCCCCTTCTTTTTGCATTGGCGCTGGAGCCACTGGCTGCATGGATCCGCCAAAACCCAGTTATTCGAGGCATGCGGTGGTCACCTGATTGGGAGGACCGCATATCGCTCTATGCGGACGATATACTACTATATTTAACGGAGCCCAAAAAGTCCTTAATAGCAGTTCTGGATATTTTAGCTGTGTTTGGTGACTACTCCGGCTTCAGGATTAACTGGTCTAAATCCCACCTCTATGTCCTTCAGGGGGCCCGCCTGCACTACTCCCGAAACTGCCCCATCCACATTAGCACCACTGGGTTCAAATATCTGGGTATATTTCTCTCCCGAGATCCTGTACTCCGCTATGAAAATAATCTTCTCCCTCCATTGCTTCGCTTACGGCGAGACATTGCCAGTTGGAAATCCCTTCCCCTCTCCCTACTGGGCAAAGCGGCTCTTTTTAAAATGATGTCCCTACCCCGCTTTCTCTACGTTTTGCAGAACACACTTGACCCAGTCCCCTCGAAATACTTTAAAGAAATAGAATGCCTCCAGAGGGACCTGCTGTGGAACGGGCCTCCCCGTATAGCACTGAATACGCTCACGTTACAGTGGTACGATGGTGGCATCAGTCTGCCTAACATTAAAAAATATTACTGGGCAGCACATTTGGCATTGAAACACAAAGAAAGTAGAGGAAGGGTCCGAGGGAAAAGTTTTAAAGACCTGCAAGAAGTGATTCCCCCTAGAATAATAATATTAAACACAATACTTCTCGGGTCTATTACAAAGTGAAAATGTGTCTCTCAACAAAGCTCCAAGGGGAGCAATCCCTTTCAGGATGAATGCCCTCACCCACCATAGGTGGCATGCTTCATCATATGGGCTTCTCCTCCCAGTGAGAATACCAACAACCGCGAGGTTCTACTTGAACCTAGAGAGAGAAAGAACAAACTGACACTCTCACATGTGTTACCACCTACACACCTGATTCCAACAAAATCTGAAATGTGATTAAAAAACACTGAGGCATATTGAACACAGGGTCCTTGGAATTAGATATTCCTAGATTTCCATTCAAGCGCACGAAGAATCTGTAAGATATGCTAATACATACGAGACCTAAGCCACAGAAAGAGATGTCACAACGGCAATTGTGGGACTTGCCACCAGTTCAGGGCCACTACCCATGCGGAACTTGCACAGTATGTGCATTCACCGCAGTTACCAAAACCATAACCTTTTCAGACTCTTTCACATGGGAAATACGTGCACACACTAACTGCAATACATCCAACTGTATCTATATGATCACCTGCCCATGTGATCTAAGATATATAGGTATGACCACCAGATCTGTGAAAACACGCATCACAGAACATCGTAGTAATTTCCGATGTCACAAGCTCAACACAAAAATGTGTACACATTTTTCCCAACTTCAACATTCACCTGACTCCCTGCGATGGGTAATACTAGAGGCGTACCCCAAGATTAACAAAGGAGCCCTGTTTGCGAAAGAACAGAGATGGGTCTATCTTTTATCAACCAGCACACAAGGGTTGAATGAAGATATTCCCTGGAGCACATTAAACACTTGACACGCTTAGAAACCGATAATGCAAATCTTTTTGTCATGCCAGTACAAATAAACTAACCCCAGAGTATGTATTAGCACTACCCCTAACCATACATGAGGTAATACAGCAGCGCACACCATAGAGTGATTCACACCACTGATACAAATATGGATTATATCAAGGCCTAAGTTTCTCAAATATGTGGCATACACGATAATATAACACGCAATGAATCACACTAACCGATTGACTCACACCACTGATACAAATATGGGTTTACAATTATATAACGGGCCAAGTTTTTCAAATATTTTGCATACATGAGAATATAACACGCAATGAATCACACTAACCGCTCCATACCACCAGGTAAACTCAAAAATCATTCCAAGATGGCAGTCATTTTTTACCAGGCTTAAACATCTTCCAAAATGGCCCCCACGTATTTCTGCAGAAGCTGTAACAGTTTAGTGCAGGCTGTGAATCGACCGGAAGGTTCCCGCCAATTCCACTTGAGTCACTCACAGTATTTAAACAAGCCTGCTGGACATCCTGGCACCTCCCGATCCCGGCAGAAGAGGGTAGGTCGACCGGCCTTTTGAGGACTTTGCAAAACGTGAGTACACTATGGCACAATACACTGTGCTCTTGTAGGTAATATTGATCAGATACCTTTATTATTTGCCCATACATTGGGAAGCCTCAGCCGCTGTATAACTAGTCTGCTCAACATCAGGCTAGACGCCCACAGCTCTGACAGCCCCGCCGCAAACAATTTGTTTTCAGATTATTTATAGACCAGATATGCTATACCTACACCAATACTAGTGCTGTTATTTTGAAGCAAAGTAATACTTACTCAACTCATGCCCAGGCTGTTTGTGGTAGCGGCGAAGCCCGTTACTCACCGTATTTTACTGTCAACCCCTAGTAACATCGTTACTAGTTTGAAAGACTCCTGCATTGCTTAACACACCTTAATCACATAGTTTATGTGATATGCTCTAATTTTTGTTTCTTTTATTCCACAACCCACGCAGCACACAAGGAAATTCCTTGTGAGATACCTGCCGGGTATCGATGAAGTAGATAGAGAAACCCAACTTGGGTGAGTTCATCAATTCCTTCTGCAACTATGGTGGTGTTCCACCAGATGGGCCTGTGTAATCCTTACGATAAAATGTTTGTGAGAGTCACCCACATGGCACTCATGTTACGTATGTTTTTAGTCATCACCACTGTGTGCTGTGAGCTTGTCACACAGGGAACACAAGAGTTTTGTCTATACTGGTACATCTGATTCTAATAACTGTTTTTATTCCTTAACCAGGTTGGTCATATGCTATCAGGTACTACACATAGCATGTGTTAGGTTGGTTTAAAAGGGTAGATCACACCATACAACCACCCACGTGTAGATAGATTTGATTTTATTAGGTGCTGACGAATCGCCACCAGATTGTTTAACTACCAGGCGAGAAACATGTTGACCGCACAATAGAGCGCCCTACCCGAGACATAATCTCAGACATGCTCCTTTGTTTCTTTTAATCAGGGTGGGAGACCCATTGATTAAAATAGTCTTCGCTGGTACTCCCTTAACCGTTTTAAAATTTCTTTCAGGTTATACACCTCCACACTTTCATCTACACTAATTAGGCCCCTCACCCCCACGGCAACAAACGACATTTGGAAAAAAAGATCTCCGCAAAAGAGCCCCTCATAGGGAGCCCGTCAGGTATTGCAGCTCCGACCTGACGAGAAGCAGCCCATATGATGGAGCATGACACCATGCCGGGTGTGTGAGGACCCTATATTCCAAGAGGAGGAATCCTCATCCTCCTACACTTCATGACCACATAAAACCAGTTTTCCCCTGTCTCGATATTAGGAACAGCATACCTTTTGTATCTTCAATACAGTGACAACAAGAGAGATGCACCAAGGCAAGTTTTCTCAGACACCAGCAGGCTCGACAAGTCAATGTGGCACCGAAAAACATTTTTATATAGTGAACACAAAAATATATTTTCCCAGGATTTCTCATGAAACAATGCACAAATGGAAATTATTTCTGACTCTGAGGCCAATGCTGAAGAAGATGGATATCTGCTTTGCTCGATCCTGACACCATGTGGATAACTTGCAAACTTCAGAATATGATGACTCTGGAATACTGGACGTCTTTTTGGATACGTTAGACTCAACAGATATGGAACTGATGAACAGGAACACTTCCAGCAGCCAACAGAGAAGACCCAAACGATGGCCTAGGAGGATGAACAGGAATGTATTGTGGAGGGTACTCAGCAGTGGGCTTTAGGGGCCAAGTTCAAGCACCACCAGAGACAAATCTAGTATGCCTCTGAAGGCATCCTAATTTGTCGTCCGGAGTCCAACCCATAGTTAAGATTTTTCCTAATGCAATTCAATATTCATGTTTTGAGTGCATGGACCAACTGGAAGGTTTGTATGGATTGAGTGAGCTGAGAGGCACCCCAGGGTGAGAATTCATGGTTTTATTGCCATGCAGATGTGTCTGTGTGGCTCCTAGGAGCCATTGACACCTCCATGATGTGCATACAGAGTGATCTTGAGAAGACTCATGTGGTACCTGTACAAAATGCTCTGTGTGATCATTAAAGTCAAACAAAAACAGCCAGGCCATGTGAAAGCTACTGATTGGATCTGTACCACATGGAGACTCCTTCATTTCCCCTTTGCTAGGGGATAATAATGATACTATATCTCCTCGCTGGCAGGCCAAGAATCTGGACTCCTATGAGTATATTAGTGTGGTTTTGTCCTCCACCTCAAGTCTTGGGGTACAGAGAAAGTTTGCATTTAGCACAGTAACTCAGCTGTAGACTATTTTTGGGATAAATCCCCCCCCCCCCACTGTTATTCTTCCACAGGTGCTTTTTTTATATACCTCTTATTCACCCTACAAGTTTCTGTCCCGGCTCCCTCCATCCATAAAAGAGCTTTTGTTAGACCTACTGTCTTGGAAAAGACTCTAATGAATTGCTATGGCAAGTGCCCAGCAAAGTCCACGAGACCTCACATAATTTCAATCAATGTTGACAGGTTGATTCATTTATTAAAAGGAAGAAAGTACTATACTTCGTCCATGCCCAATATCCAGGCATCGCATTGGCACAAGAAACTCGCCTCTTGCCTGGATGGTTAGGGTATATCATGCGAGTAAAGGATCTCAGGCATCAGTTGAGTGTCCAACTACAAGATCTTTTCGTAAGGGGGTTGTAACTATCCTGATGAGGAAAGGGATGCCCATACGAGACTGACATACCTGGTGAGGCTCGAAAGGACTTGATGTGTTTATAAAAGCCTCCTCACAAAACCAAATGTTAGTACTGGACTCACTTTATGCACCTCCAAATGACAAAATCCATCATGGTAGATCATTGCACTTTAAAACGCTAAAACTTCTGCACTTATCCAGGGTTCGCAAGGCAAGAAGAAGAGTCGCTCCTTTTCCTTTTTGACCGCCAAACTCTGGAATACCTTGCCTATGGCCCTACATTTGCTCCTTCTGAACCAGTTTATTGCAAACTACTGAAGTGAGTAACTGTTGTCGGTTGCCCAGAATCTGACTTGATATGCGCCATGTGCCACAAGCCCCAAAGGCCAGATTACTAATGAACACCATCATTCCAACATTGTCCAACTCACGCCGCTGTTGTTTATGTATTTGGGGCATGTGGCTTTATGGCTAGCAACATGGCTAGGCCGTACTCAAGGCCACACGTGCACCCGCTCGATGCATGTTTCCTTCAATCACCAAAGTCCCACATATACTCATGAAGCAGATCTCCATACAGCTCTCCGTCCTCTCACTAACTCCCAATCTTGCAGATCTCCAAGCCTTCAAGCTCTAGGGCGATTAGAACCTCATCCCCAAGCACCCTTTCTATGACCACATTGTCTTGAGTAGAAATGCAGGAGCTTAGTCAATTCTTGCCAGCGTTTTCAGTCCAGCACCCAGGAGCACACACCTGCCTGTCCACCTGCTATGCTCCCAGAACCCTGCACAGTGGAGCCACTGTAGAAGCCAAAGCAAAGCTCACATACTTCCCTTCGGAAAAGAATAACACCAACATCTGCGCATCTTCACTGTCATCCTAATCTTCCCCTTTTACTACTGGACCCATCTTTGAGGGTCCATGTCCACCAACAAGACCTTCAGCCACACCAGTATGAAGAGGACCATGTTCGTTCCTTGTCCATGATCTACACCAGCCCCCTCTATTAGCATACTCACAGCAGCTTTCCAAAAAGTCCAATGAGTCTAAAGACTAAATTTGCAGCTGCACACTGACCAACCACATGCACATACCTGGGTTATACTTGGGTTAGGAACTCTCAAAGAACACACTATACATAGTGGCAAGCGATAACCACATACAAGTACCTAAAAAACGAGTAGAAACCAGGCTGCCTTTGCCATTACACTCTCAAACACAGACATAGTGTTAATACTGCAATTAACACTTTGTAAGACAGAGAAGGGGACAAGTGACACACACTCTCACTATGACATAGCTGTAAATAAATACTTCGATATCCAGCCGACCTAACAACTCAAAAGCCCAGCTTAAAGCCTTTTAGAGCAGGCTGGCACAATGTGGCCAATTAACTTATAAAAAGACACTTGAACCAAAACAAATACGTGAAATAGAAATAAATAACCCCAGGGCCAGGTCCATTCAAATCAAAAAGTTTAATAAAAAAAGGAACCAAATTTGAGCTTGAAACATACACAAAGGCATACATATCTTTCATAATTGCTAGAGGGTGCACTGGCTGAGGGTGTAGCAAAATCTACAAGCCCATTCCTAGTATCACCGCTTATGAAACACTCCAATAGTGACAGATGCTAACCCAACGCTACAAGCCAAGTATCCAGCCCGTAAATACTGCATTAATGTAGTGATTAGGTTGCTCTGCTGTGAATCCCTTTCACAGTGTAAGCTCTAATTGGGAAACGGCCGCTACAACGAGGCCGTTTCCACGCATAACTTAACCACGCATGCATTACAACGCATGCGTGGTTACAACGGAAGCCTTTACCACGCATACCTTTACTACGAGATACGTAGTAAAGGCATGTGTGCTAAAGGCAAAAAAAAAAAAAAAAAAGGGGGCTTGGGGGGGTCTCCTCCCCCTCCCCCCCAAAAAACTCACCAGAAAAAGAAGCGAAGAAGAGTTTCCTCTTTACGACGTTCAACGTCAACACGGAAGATGAAGAAGAAGCCACGACGTGGAGAGGTAAGGGGAATTTGAAAAAAAAAAAGAAGAGGTCCGATTTAAAGGTTAAGGGGAGGGAGGGGTATATGTAAGAAGGGTTTAGGGGTGGGGAATAACCATTACCAAGAGTATGCCCTTACCATGCATAAATTTACAACGAAAATCGTTGTAAAAGAATGCGTGGTAAAGGAATATTCGTGGTAAAGGTTATGCGTAGGAAAGGCATTCCGTTGTAACGCATGCGTGGTAAAGGCATGCGTTGCAACCGAATGCGTTGTAACGTCATACAACCGCTCTAATTCATCCACAACCCGATACCACGCACTTGCTGAACACCCATTCTTGATGAGGTCTACAGCTACCTCTTACAGATGAACCTCTGTCAAATCACAATTGACACAGTTAGTTCATTGGAACAATAGAAGACCTACCACACCAGGTAAAAAGAGAAGAGTCAGCTGAGCCTCACAGTCATATACAAAAAGCGCTTGCAGTGAAGAAAGTCAATGCGCAAAGTGGGCGGATCCATTGCCTTATGCAATATGCTGTAGTATATGAGAGCAAAATGTAAATGACACCTGCACAGACCAGTGGGCAATGAAGGCTAACTGAAAGTTATATATACGCATATGGGCAGAGTGTAATATGCCATTTATCGTTACTGAGCGTGGCAACTGCCCATAAATCATAGCGGTCACATCTTGAATGGGTCATGATACTCCTCACCTCCTTCAACTTTAAATATGATAATAAATAGCATGTTGCACTCTAAGCATCTGCATATATGCTTAATGGATAGGGTTTTTCATATACAATCGTCTTAGAAAATGCATTTCACAAAAGCCAGGATGCAACTGTTTACAATTATGCAGTGAGGTAAAAAAATCACACTGAAGAGACCTTAGGACTGTTAGCCAAGTTGTTTTCCTTTGTAAAGCCACATTAATATGCAATCTGTGAGGTGGTAAACAGTTTTTATCATTTCAATACCATGGCAACACGCAACATGCAACACACAACACACACACACACACACACACGGAAACATGCATTATTCACATATATGCGCACAAATATATTTATCACTCAAACAATGAAACAGTATTTGTATAGCGTTGCTAATCACCCGTGAGGGTATCCAAGCGCTGGGTAGCAGGGCTCAGTCAAAAAGCCAGGTCTTGAGTCTCTTCCTGAATTCTGCCAGTGAGGGTGATGTCAGGAGATGGAGGGGAAGGCCGTTCCAGGACTTGGCGGCGAGGTAGGAGAAGGACCAGCCTCCGCTGTGGCTTTGGCGGATGCACGGTGTCTGTGCGAGGGCGGTGGAGCAAAGGTCTCTGGATGGTTGGTGAAAGTTCAGGCAGTGGTTGATGTATGCTGGTCCTAGGTCGTGAAGGGTTTTGTAGGCGAGTGCCAATATCTTGAATAGGCATCTTTTCTGGATGGGGAGCCAGTGGAGGTTCCTAAGGTGTAGGGTGATGTGGGTCCATTGGGGCAGGTTGAGGAAGAGTCTGGCTGCTGAGTTCTGCATCGTCTGTAATCTATTCATGAATTTGGTGGTGGTTCCTGCGTACAGTGCTTTGCCGTAGTCCAGCCGGCTGGTGACTAGGGCTTGAGTGACTGTTTTCCTTGTACTGATGGGGAGCCATTTAAAGATTCTTTGGATCATGTGGGGGGTGTGGAAGCAGGTGGAGGAGACCGCGTAGATCTGTCGCTTCATGGTGAGCTTGTTGATGCAGAGGTGGCAGGCATGGTCTGTCGGTGTGGGAGTAGGTCCGAGTTCAGCGGGCCACCAGGTGCCGTTCCCAGGAAAGGCGTTGTTGCCGAAGATCAGCACTTCGGTCTTGTCAGTGTTGAGCTTTAGTCAGTTGGTCTACATCCAGCTGGCGACGTTCTTGATGCAGTTGTGGAAGTGAGCTGTGCTGTCGGGCTGGGAGGTGTTGAGGGCGTCCATCCACTGGGTCTGTGTCACTTTGTTCCAGCTGCAGACGGTGGGTGGGGGGGCTGGTGTCAGTGCATGGTGATCCTGCATGGAACCTACTCGACTCTCTTTCGCCCGACATCGCCTTCTTCAAAGAGACCTGGACCAACGCATCATCCGCCCCCGACATCAGCACCGCCATCCCAGATGGATACAAGATCCAGAGGAAAGACTGCCCCAACCACCCAGGAGGGGGCCTCGCCATCGCCCACAAGAGCACCCTCCGCCTCACCACCTCCAGCGAAACCTTCCCCTCTGCCGAACACCTGCACTTCAAGATCCAGACCACCCCCAAAGCCACACTCCGAGGAACCCTCGTCTACAGACCCCCGGCCCCCGAACACCCTTCGCCGCCACCATCACCGACTTCATCGCACCCCACGCAATCGCCTCAACAAACTACATACTCATTGGAGACCTGAACTTCCACCTCGACAACCCCAGCGACCCCAACTCCACTATCCTTCGTGACAACCTCGCCAGCATCGGACTTAAACAACTCGTCAACACACCGACCCACAGAGCAGGACACACCCTCGACCCCATCTTCGCGGCAGGAAACAGCGTCCATTTCAGCCACACAACGCAGCCGCCATGGACCGACCAGCACTGCGTACACTTCGCCATCAACAAACCCAAGGCACCCAAACCAGCCCCACGCCCACCACGAAGGAACTGGAGCAAGGTTACCGACGAGCAACTTAACTCCACCCTCAACCGAGACAACCACACCTGGGCACCCGACGCAAACAGCGCAAACGACGCAGCCAGAGAACTCCACACCTGGATCTCCAACTGCGCAGATGAGCTCGCCCCGCTACGCAACCCCGACAGACAACGCCCCAGGAAAGCCGCCTGGTTCACAACCGCTCTCCAAGAAGCCAGACGCACCTGCAGAAGAACTGGAGAAACACCAAGACAACCGAAAACCACACCACCTACAAGGACGCCATGACTGACTACCACAACCAGATCAGAGCCACCAAAAGGAACTTCATCCACAACAAAATCCTGGCCAACTCCACCAACTCCAAGGAACTTTTCAGTGTCATTCAAGAATTCACCAACCCACGCAGCGAAGCCACAGACATCACCCCATCCCAAGACCTCTGCGACAAGCTTGGAACCTATTTCCACCTCAAGATCAAAAACCTCTACGACAACTTCATTGACCATCCACCAGGCGCCACAGACGGCCCCCCGCCCCCCAGAAACACCAGCCAGCCCACCATCTCCAACTGGAAACCGATCACGGCCGAAGACACCGCCTCGACCATGAAAAGCATCCACTCGGGGGCCCCCACCGACCCCTGCCCCCCTCACATCTACCACAGAGCCGTGGCCGCCATCGCACCCGAACTACAACGCACCATCAACACCACCTTCAAAACAGGCACCTTCCCAGACGACTGGAAGCGCGCAGAAGTCAGACCCCTGCTCAAGAAGCCCACAGCTGACCCCACCGACCTCAAGAACTATCGGCCCATCTCGCTCCTCCCCTTCGCAGCCAAAGTTGCAGAGAAAACAGTCAACAAGAAACTGACACGATTCATTGAAGAGAACACCGTCCTCGACCCGTCCCAATCCGGATTCCGAAGCAAACACAGCACAGAGACCGCCCTACTCGCCGCCACAGATGACATCCGCACCCTCCTGGACCAAGGCCACTCTGCAGCCCTCATCCTACTCGACCTATCAGCGGCCTTCGACACTGTCTCCCATCGCACACTAGTCGTCAGACTACACGACGCAGGCATACAAGGAATAGCCCTGGACTGGATCCGATCATTCCTCACCGGAAGAAGCCAAAGGATCACACTCCCACCCTTCCTCTCCGACCCCACGAAAATCACCTGCGGAGTCCCACAGGGTTCATCACTGAGCCCCACCCTCTTCAACATTTACATGGCCCCCCTCGCAGCCATCGTCCGACAACACGGCCTCAACATCGTATCCTGCGCCGACGACACCCAGCTCATCCTCTCCCTCACCAAAGACCCCACCACTGCCAAACTCAACTTCCAGAAAGGAATGCAAGACGTCGCCGTCTGGATGACCAACAGCTGCCTGAAGCTCAACGCCGAGAAGACAGAAGTCCTCGTCCTCGGTACCACCCCTTCTGCATGGGACAGCACCTGGTGGCCGACCGCCCTCGGAAGCCCACCTACCCCCTCAGACCACGCCAAGAACCTCGGCATCGTACTCGACTCATCACTCTCCATGAACCGACAACTCAACGCCGTCACCTCCAGCTGCTTCAACACCCTCCGCAGCACCTTCAAGTGGATCCCCCCTGAGTCAAGGAAGACAGTCACCCACGCACTCATCACCAGCAGACTGGACTATGGAAACGCACTCTACGCCAGCATCAACAAGTCCCTACTCCGCAAACTCCAGACAGTACAGAACACCGCCGCCAGACTCGTCCTCGGCATCCCCCGACACGAACACATCAGCCAACACCTACGAAGTTTCCACTGGCTCCCCGTGGAGAAAAGAGTCACTTTCAAAATCCTCACTCACGCCTACAAATGCCTACACAACAACGGACCCAAATACCTCAACGACAGAATCAACTTCCACGTACCCAAAAGAAACCTCCGATCTTCCAACCTCGCACTGGCCGAAACCCCGCGCATCCACAGAGCCAGAGCAGGCGGAAGATCCTTCGCTCACATTGCAGCCAAGACCTGGAACGAGCTACCGGCAGATCACAGACGCGCCCCCTCCCTGAACACCTTCAGGAAGACCCTCAAGACCTGGCTCTTCAGCTAAACAGATCTGCGGACCCCCCCTCAGCGCCTTGAGACCCTCACGGGTGAGTAGCGCGCTTACAATTCCCTGATTGATTGATTGATTGATAGTGAAGCAGACAATGTAGTGGTTGGTCCAGGAGAGTTCTGTGGCATGGCTGTATTTGACTCTGTCGCTGGCCATAAAAATCGGATCCAGTGTGTGTCCTGCTCTGTGTGTAGGGTCGGTGACCAACTGGGTGAAGCCGATGTTGCCCATGCGTTTCAGGCAGTTGGTGGAGTTGGTGAGTGTGGGGTTGTCCAGGTGGAAGTTGAGATCTCGGAGTAAGATGTAGGGCCTGGACTTAATGACTAGTGGGGCGCTGAAGTCAGTGATGGCATCACAAAAGCCAGTGCGTGGCCCTGGGGGTCTGTAGGCGAGGGTGCCTCTGATGGTCGTTCTGTCATCGGTGTAGAGTTGGAAGTTGAGGCGTTCCATGATCGGTGTGTTGTCGTCTTAGGTGGTGGTGGTGCAGCAGATTGTTTCATTGTGGAGGATGGCAACGCCTCCTCTGTGTTTGGTGGTGCGCTGGCACGTGTGTCATCTTGTAGCCATTGGGTGTTGCGATGTCGGAGGCGGGGTTCAGCCAGGTCTCTGTGATGAAGATCGCGTCGGGGGCAAGGGTGGAGATGAAGTCCCAGACTTCGGTGGCATGTTTGCAGAGAGATCGGGCGCTGAGCAGGAGGTATCGGAGTGGTTCCAGGGTGGTCGCAATCAGCAAAGGGGGAGGTGGCACCGGCTTCCTTGAGAGCAAGAGGTCCTGAGTTGCAGGTGAAAAGACAGTGGTGGAAGGTGAACGGTCCTGCCGTTGATCGAGGAGATGCGAGGCAGCAGTTGTTGCAGCATTCGGGGTCCATGGCTCGGAGTTTTGCAGAGGAGTATCTGTGGGTGGACAGAGGCCTAGGGTTCCTGGCGCAGGACGCAGTCCAGGCACGGACGGACGCAGATGTCTGCCTTTGACGCACTCAGGTGAGTGTCTGAAAAGTTTCAGCATTCCGTCCATCATCTCCTTGTGTTTGCTTTGTTCGCCCTAAGTTGGCAGGGTATGCCCAGACGTGGGCCCCTTACTCACTTTGCCACTGGATTCAAGCTAGCCTGGCTAATGAGGGGTGTTACCCTGAAACAGGTCCCAAGATGCTTGTTTCTGGTTCAGGGAAGACCTGGCTTGGCAGTTCGGGCTGGACTGTTCCCATGAGGAACAGGGTCAAGACTGATTTGCATATAGCTGGGTCGGAACTGAGGTGGCAAAGTGAGCTAAAGAACGGTGACGGATTAAACCCAGATCTGTGACTGGGGGTGAGTGTCTGAGACGTTTCAGCGCTCCGTCCATCATCTCCTTGTGTTTGCTTTGTTTGCCCTAAGTTGGCAGGGTATGCCCAGACGTGGGTCCCGTGCTCACTTTGCCACTGGATTCAAGCTAGCCTGGCTGATCAGGGGTGTTACCACGAAACCGGTCCCAGGATGCTTGTTTCCCCATTCAGGGAAGACCTGGCTTGGCAGTTCGGGCTGGACTGTTCCCAAGAGGCATAGGGTCAAGACTGATTTGCATATAGCTGGGTCTGAACTGAGGTGGCGAAGTGAGCTAAAGAACGATGACGGATTAAACCCAGATCTGTGACTGGGGTTGAGTGTATGAAAAGTTTCAGCGCTCCGTCCATCATCTCCTTGTTGTTGCTTTGACGCACCTTCAGCGTGCATCCGGCACGCCTGTTGCGCATGACTGCACTGTGCCCTCCATTAAGTAGGTCCTGGAAGGGGGTCAGGACACCAGGTGACAGGAAGCGGGAGGGCGAACGGGCGGGAAAGTGTAAGCTGCAAAAGGGGCGAGAGGCTTCTAAATGGCAAAAATAAACTAAGCAGCAAAAAACTGAAATGCACATAAAGGCTGCGATAGAGCTAAGGCGTTAAAATCAACCCCAGGCAAAGGAGAAACGTAGGCAGAGTCAGGGAGACCGGCTACGGGGAAGCTGGTCAGTGACCTGCTTAATGAGGTCATGCTGCGGCCTCCATTAAGTAGGCCCTGGGAGGGGGAGGGGCCCTGGGTGGTGGGAAGATGGAGGGCAAAACAGCTAAGGCGGCAAAATCAACCCAGGCAACAGAGAGACGTATGCAAAGTCAGGAAGAAACATTCACAGATATAGTCATAAGACTATCACGTGGTGTTATATTCTTTCTACTACATCACATTTTAAAAATAAAATTTTCATTATATCACAATAATAATAAATAAAATTAAAAATTAAAAACATACTTAAAGGTTGCCACTCAGGCCCATCACCCAACCTACTGCTAACATCCAATGCCCGCTGCACACCCCATGTGCACTGAGGGAGGACACTGAGCCTGGCTAAAGGTAACTGCCATGGCAATCTGTGAAGGCTCTTTTAGTTATATGAAACAAGCATTTTGTGAGTGTCTCAAGATACGTGTTTTACTGGGGTAGGGGTGTTTGGGGTCGTTTTCTGTTTTGATTTTTTTTTCCAACAACTGTAAACTCGGCAAACGGCCATTTTCAAACTTTTTCCTTCAGAGATGAAATTTTTAGTAATGATCTTCCATTTTCTTTCCCCCCTTTTTTTTTTTTTAAGGTCTCGCCTAGCAGCGCTTGTGCTGTCTCTTCGTATTCAGGATACGGACATTAAGCTCCGTCCATGTCTTTTATTGGCTCCTTTTAGTGTCTTTGAAATTGTTGGTATTTCATAGGTTTATTTGTTTTCTAGTCCCGCCTTGCCCCTCTTTATCCCTCCCTTTCTACTATTGACTTGCTGGTTTTCCTTTCGATCTGCTTAATTTTTTTTGCCATTCCAATCGCTTCCCCATGCGGCTTTTTTAAAAGCAGCACCTCGCCCGCTTCACTGACGCCACGCATCTGCTATAAAAAAAAAATTAAATCCCACTTTTGTGAAGCCCACCCAGCTTTTTATAAAGCAGCACCGTGCCCACTTCACAAACACCATGCGTCTGGTTTCGAAAACATTTTTGGGGGTCCCGCCATGCAGCTGCAGAATCATTTTCATCATTCTTCGCTAAATTTAAAAAGTCTCTTCTTCCCATTATAAGAGCGCATGCCGGCAGGGCATCAACATCACTTCCCCTCCTCTAAATGTTTACAAGGTAAGCTTCCTGGGTGTAGTACACAAAAGGGTGCAGGAGCACTAGGTGTCCTTGTGGAGCTGTAAAGGGACCTCTATTAGCCACAAAAGGTACTGCAGCTTTAAAGCAATCTTTCTGTTTATAATTGCATTAAGGGTGCAGTACCTTATAAGGCTAATAAAGGTACCTTTACAACTCCACAGAGACACCTAGTAACAGCCTATAGTACTGCACCCTTTCGTTGCTTCATGCCTTTTACCACGCATCCGATCGGCTTCATTTTTTTTTTTGCCTTTCCGATTGCGTCCGCACGCAGCTTTTCTAAAAGTAAGACTTCACCCGCTTCCCTGACGCCATGCGTATGGTTTAATTTTTATTTTCACTATGGAGCTGCACGTTTGTGAAGCCCACGTGGCTTTCTTTACAACAGCACCGCACCCGCTTCACAGACGCCACGCGTCTTGTTTAATATCCATTTTTTTGCTCCTACCATGAAGCTGCAGGTTTCTGGAGCCCACATGACTTTTTTGTAACAGCAGCACCGCGCAAACTTCACCAACGCCATGCGTCTGCTTTAAAAAAAATGATTCCCACCAAGCAGCTGCAGGTTTGTGCAGCCCACGCAGCTTTTTACAAAGCAGCACCACGCCCACTTCACAAACGCCATCTGTTTGGTTTGCAAAACTTTTTTTTGGGGTTCCACCATGCAGCTGCAGAATCATTTTCATCGTTCTTCGCTAAATTTAAAGTTCTCTCTTCCCTTTCTAAGAGCGCCTGCGGGCAGTGTATCAATGTCAATTCCCATCCTCTAAATCTTTACAAATTCCGCTCCCAGGATGTAGTACACAAAATGGTGCAGTACCACTGGCTGTTATTAGGTGTCCCTGTGGAGTTGTAAAGGGACCTCTATTAGCCACATAAGGCACTGCAGCCTTAATGCAATCGTTCTCTTTATAATTACATTAAGGGTGCAGTACCTTATAAGGCTAATGGAGGTGCCTTTACAACTACAAAGGGACACCTAGTAACAGCCTATGGTACTGCATCCTTTCGTTGCTTATTTCCTTTTCATTTATTACTTATGCTACTGGTAGTATATTTCTTTTGACAAAAATAAAAAAAATGACAAACATTAACATCTGCCACACCAATTAGCTCAAACATTCACTAATGCGAGACCTATTCCATTGCAAATGTTTGCTAGTTCTGGTCACCACACCGGATATACACTCCATGCAATACATGGGCGAAAACACTCAGATGTAGGATCTCCTTCTTCTCCGATGGACTGTGCAAGCAGGTTTTCTGGCACTTTTGGAAGTGTGCCACTCTAAATTTCTCTGCCCTGGATCTCTCCAGCTGGCACCTCATATGCTCCCTTTCATGCTTCGACTCGAGGTGTTGTCATATGGTCGAAAGTCCAAAGGAGTACAGTCCTCGGTGGCCACAGCTCAGCATTAACTTACAGATCTTGCAGGTCGATGTGATGTGGAGCTTTTTTCAGCTCGGAGCATAGGTGAAGAACTCCCAGACAATGGGAGTCCTTTGGCGTGGTCTTCTGCTCCTCCGTCTCCTGAAAAGACCACCTCTTCATCTATATCACCTACTGCCGATGTTGGAGATGGTCCTGCCATGTTTAGCTGGGTTTTGTCTGCCATGTTCAGTCCTTGAAAGGAGCTCTTCCACCCTCACACAACTGTTCCAGCCTTCTAATCTTTTCAAAATGGTGGATGTGCTGTCTGTTGCCAATGAAAATGTATTCATTGTTGTGCAGGAGGATAACCTGGTTTCTGAACCAATGAAAAGATCAGAATTGTCTTTAAAATGTAAAACAGTACATGGCCAGTACAGTACAGGTGTGCAGCTCTCACTGCTAAGCATGATGGGTCCAAAGTCTTATAAGAGAGGCCATGGACCTTGTGCGCTGAAAAAACAGTGTTCAGTATCAGCAACTCTCTAAATATTCTAACTGATTACAAGACACATATAAGGGTGCATTTGTACGTACAAAAAAATACTTAATTTTATGCAGGCTCCAAATGTGTCTGTAGTCTACATATTATTAAGGGCAAGAATTTGACACATCCAACATAGTGCCGGTAGTATATGGTCTCGCTACACCTAAGATTGTGCTAACAGTCTCTGGTCTAATTTTCAAGATCATGGGCATCATCTTTAGATGTGGAGTCCGCAACCTAGTTGCTGCGGACTACCAGCACGATTTTAGGTGCATGGAGTCCACTGCCCCAGAAAATAGTTGTAGACTAAGGCACACCGGTAAAGGTTTTTCTTTGCACTTCAGTGTTTAGGGGGCCCATTGAGGAATCCTTCAGCTTGGGTCTGGGAGTCAAGGTGGGCTCACCCTGCCCCTTTAGGGTCTTGTTTTTTGGGATGCCTCCAGAGGCCAGACAATTACAGCCTTTCAGTCTATAAGTTCTACTTCTGGCCCGTGGCCCCAAAACGGATGACAGGAACAAAAAAGCTCCCTCGTTCAACAGGTACCTTTTTTTTTTTTTTTTTTTTTTTTTTTTTTAAGTTTAGTCCGCTGACGGTTCTTGGACTTCCCCCATAGACAGTCAGTGAACCGAAACAGCCATTAAACAATAACAAATGTTAACCCTTTCAAGCTCAACTGACAAAAATATTAAACAAAAAAAAGCAAAGGGAGAGGGAGGAAACATATGCACTCCAATGGAAAGCTGAAAGAAAATGAAAAAGTAGTTGCCGGATTACAAGGATACAACTTATCCAGTCAGCAGTCAGAAACACTGTATAACAGCTATGCTCCAGTGAAGGTACAAACACAAGTAAAGGAAGGAAAGCCGTCAAAAAAGCAACGAAATAAGATTGAAAAGAAAGCCAACCAATGATAATCAATGGGCTGGCCCAAAGCCCATTGTAGATATCTGTACTGTACACAATAGGGCATTCGAAAATATTGAACTAAAGCTTTCTGTAGGAGTGAACTAAAAGGGCCTTCTCATCACATTAATCTCCCACAAAACTCCACTCCCACCTGATACCAACTGCTCACGAATGCCTGTCAAAGTCTGAGCAAAGAACAGTTCAAAGTGTCAAAATAATCACAGCCTGGATCCTATGCTTTCCTCAATGTCAAATCTTCAGTAGAAACCAAGGTTTGTATAAAATGGGCTTTACCAACACACTCTCAGACTAGAAGCATGCTTTAGACACTTGCACCCCAAGAACCAATATCACTTGTGACATTGTAGCACTAAGAGAAACAATATTTGGTAATAACTTAATCAACATCATCATCAAAAGTATTTCACAGGGGGCGTGTCCAAGATGGCGGAGTGAGCAGACATGTCTGCTTCGCGCTCTGTCCCTGCTCGAACAAAAGCACTTTAAATAGCTTTCCTCCTGGCTTTATTCGCACTCAAGGGGGGCCACACAGCATCGGAGGGAGTGCGGCACAGGCTGGAGGATTGAGCAGCACCGATTAACCCCAGATCGGCAAGATTCAGATGGAGCGAGAGCCGCGGCCTACCGGGAGAGCTTCCGTCGGGGCCTCCTTAACCTGCTTGGCACTAAAAGCGGTTCCCCGATTGAAACTGCATACGGGGAAGACCACCGAGGCCTGAGACCTGCTTTCCGACCGCGGATTGCATCCCGGAGGGAGCGCTGGGGTGACGAGAGGGGCTGGCTGCTCCCCCCCAATCCTGGGGCTCCTGCATCGACGTCCCGGCATCCTGGCAGCGCCGGACAGCGCGTCCACTGGGTGCAGTCCAGCTCGCCGCGGGGGACTCAGCGACGCAGCGAACATCAGCGGTGAGTGGGCTGCCTCTGTATTGCCTCTCCGCATCTAAAACTGCCTTCCGCGACAGCGGTGAGCTGCCAGCACACCTTGGGCTCTGTGGAAGGAGAGCACGGGTCGATCGCTGAGGCCAGTGGCTGGGGGGTGTGTGCCCAGGCCAGGGCCCGACTCTTTCTCTGTGGGCGAACTGGCTGTGTGCGTTTCTGGGTCCTCCCCGGCGGCCGCCAAGGCCCTTCTGCCTCTGGGTCCTTCCTACTTGAGGAACCTCATTGGGACGCACGGTGAGGGCACATCCTCCCTCCAGTGGCGTGCTTGAGGCCCTGTTGGGGCTTGGTTCTACATTACCTGGGCCTACCGGCTTGGCATCGGCGGGTTGGGGTCTCTGAGAATCACCTTTGGCCGCGCTCATAGCAGCAGGCAGGAGTCATTGACCAGGTAAGGCACAGCCCTTTGCAGCCTTACAGTCTCGTCTGCATTTAGAGCCCTCCCCTTGGATTGACTGACCCCGGTGGGGTGCGGGCTGGGCCTGACCGGCCTATTGCGGGTTGTTTTCCCTGGAGATCAGAGCCCATCGGGTCTCTACGGGGGCCCCCACACTACATGCAGGGTGGTGCGGCTGAGAGGTCGGGCAGCCTCAGCGCACCGAGCTTCTGGCTGTTGCTGGGCCCCCCTTGGGGCCCTCTTTCCTCCTTTGCCGCGGAGGCGCGAAACCATGGCTACCGCCAAAAGCAAGAAGGACAGATCCGTTAAGGACATGTTGCTTAAGGGCCCAACAAACGCCCAGCAAGAGAAAGCGCCCATGGAAGATTCCAAGCAGTCGAGTGGAGATGGGGGAGTGGACGGCTCGGTGACTTGTGAGTTCCTAGAAGCACTATTTGCTTCCTTTCGGGAGGACCTTTAAACGGTTAAAAAAGATCTCACTATGGAGCTCAGGGAGGTGCGCCGGGACATCGACGAGGTGGATGAGAGAGTGGCGGCTCTGGAAGAAGGCTCCCTAACTAGAGACGCAGAAATCAATTCCCTTCAACAAGAAATTATTCGCCTGCATGACCAACAGCTGGACCTGCAGGCCCACGCTGAAGACCTGGAAAACAGGTCCCGGAGAAATAATATCTGCATTAGGGGAGCCCCCACGGGCGATGAGGGAACATATCTGGAAGGATATGTGCAGGAGCTGTTTGGAGCCATCATGGGAGAAAACACCCCTAAGAACATCAAGTTAGACAGATGTCACAGAGTCGGCCCTGCCATGTCCACCGGCGGATATCCTGGTCTGCGTCCACAACTTCAGGGAAAAGGAGGCAATCCTCATGGCAGCCCGCTCAGACCAAAAGCTACAATTCGGCGGCCACCCCCTTCAACTATTTCAAGATCTAGCAGCAGCCACGCTGTTGAAAAGGAAAGACTTCCACCCGATTACTGGCCACCTTCGCTCTCGCGACATTTCCTACTCCTAGGGCCATCTATTCTGCCTTATCTTCCAACTGAACGGCAAGACCCACTAGCTACGCTCCCTGACTGAGGCTTATAAGCTCCTTGAGATTACACCCCCCAGACTCGTCCTCCCTGCGCCCCTCATCGGTGGAGAGGGCCCGAAGCGAGAACAGCCGCGGTCCTAGACGAGGCTGGAGATCTACGCCTTATCGGCCGGATCCAGCAGCCATGGCAAGAGAGAGATCGGAGGTGTTGCGTTCCCTCACCGGTGGAGAGAAACAAGATGCGGATCCCCTCTCATGCGGTATTGCTCAATTCTAGAAGGATGGTTGATTCATGGGTGGGGCGGAGGCATGGACCCACCTCGATTGGAGCTGGCTTGCTTCACCGTGGCATCCCCCCTGGACTTAGAATTTCAAGTCACAAAAGACTCTACGGACTACTGGTTTGTTCTAATTTTTTGTCTTTTGTTGAGGGGTATTGTTCTGGCGCTCTCCTTCCGACTGACTACGTATGGGTTAAGTGATGTGTGTGCGCCCTATGGAGGCTGCACCCCCTCTCTTGAGTCCTCAGATGTCGCCCAGCTAGTCCTCTGGCCCGCTTACGTACACCAGCTTAGTTTTCTTTACCACTTGTTCTATGGAGGTCAAACTACTTAGTATAAATGTAAAAGGCCTTAACAACCCCATTAAAAGATCGGCGATACTCTCTCTTCTGGAACACTCACAGGGGGACATTTGTTTGCTTCAGGAAACGCACCTGCTAGCGCAGGACACCCATAGAATGCATTCTAGGAGGTTCCCACGTCAGTTTTGGTCGCCCGGGAGGGGGAGGGGAGGGGGGTTAGCGATTCTTTTCTCTAGTCGCTTTCGAGGGTCAATCCTAGGTACCTGTTTTGAGATTATGGGCCGCTTAATGACCATTCGGGTGCAACTGGGAACGCTCCATTTCACTATTGCCTCGCTTTATGCCCCCAACGAGCACCAAGAGGACTTTATAACTGAGGCGCTGGCGGGGTTGCTCCAGTACACAGACCAGGCTCTTTTTGTGGGAGGGGACTTTAACTTAGTCATGGACGGAGGAATGGACCGCTCCGTATAGCGGATAGGACAGACAGGGGCTTTCACTCCAGAGGGGCTGACTTGGCTGGCCGACTGTGGGATACGCGATGTTTGGCGCCTTCAACACCCGGCAGAATGGGACTATATGTTCTACTCCGCAGCCCATAAGACTTACGCATGCTTGGACCACTTTTTTGCCTCCCCTGCGGCGTGGGAGCTCACCACAGACTCCTCCATTGAACCCCGCTCCCTCTCCGACCACGCTGCTATCACACTCACTCTTACTGTCCCCACACCCTTCTCCCAGCGACCTCCATGGCGCCTGCCGAAACTCTGTTGCACTCCCCTGATATAGTGTCCACAGTCAAACAGGTGATTTCTGACTACTCAGAGGTTAATGACACTGGCGGGGTCCCCCTTTCAACTATCTGGGAAGCCCTTAAATTAGTAGCCAGAGGTGCCCTTATTGCGAAATCAGCACACAACAACAAAATTAGAAGGGATAAGAGAGAGGAGCTGGGGAAAACGGTGTTAGAACTGGAGTCCATCCACAAACGAACAGGTGCTCCCCGAATTTGGCGCAAATTGGAACAGGCACGACTTCAACTCAAGCGCCTTGATCTTGACAGGGCTGAATACGCTATGCTCCGCCTCAAACACAAATTCCATGTAGGTACTAATAGAGGGGGTCGGATGCTAGCCCACTGTTTACGTAGCATACAGCACGCTAACACAGTCAAAGCTATCCATACGTGATCGGGCCTGACAACACACAACGCCACAGATATAGCGGCAGAGTTCCGGGCATTCTACGCTAACTTATATATGAGAGACCACATAGCAGCCCCTGACCCACTACACTACCTCCAGTCCGCTTCGATCACTCCACTGCCATTGCTGAAATCACACACTTGACCAACCCATTAGGATCGAGGAGATGATTGCCGCAGTCGCGAGACTGAAGCCCATGAAATCGCTGGGCCCAGATGGATTTAGCGCTATCTTTTACAAGACATTTTGCTCTGAACTAGCTCCCCTGCTGACCCGCCTTTTTAACTCCTTTGCCGAGACCGGTTCACTGACTGAATCCATGTTGCAAGCTACTATCTCTGTGATCCCGAAACCCGGGAAGGACCCTGAACAATGCAGTTCCCATCGCCCGATATCCCTGCTCAACGTCGATGCAAAATTGATTGCTGGCATTGTTGCACATCGCCTCAACCCCCTGATGCCGGGCTTGGTTGACCCACACCAGGCAGGGTTTATCCCTTTGCGTCAATGTGGGGACAATACTAAGAGCGTTAGTCACCTCATCGATAAAGTCCAGCGTTCCCGGGAGGAAGCACTCTTGCTGGCAACAGAAGCGGAGAAAGCCTTTGATAGGGTGCATTGGCCCCATCTGTTTGCAACTCTCAAACGCTTTGGGTTGGGCGAGCGGTTTTTGAACTGGATACCCAGCATATACTGCGCACCCAGTGTAACGGTCCGGGTGAATGGGGTAAGCTCCAAGGGGTTCCGAGTGGAGCGGGGCACCAGGCAGGGCTGCCCGCTTTCTCCACTCCTCTTCGCCCTATACATGGAACCCTTCGCTCGGAGGTTGCGGGATAATCCCAATGCTGTGGGCATTAAATTTGGAGCGGAACAGCATCTGATCAGCCTCTATGCTGACGATAATATTTTTTCCGTCGCCCAGCCCCTCTCCTGTCTAGCGGCTATCATCTCCGAACTGGAAGTATTTGGGGTTGTTTCAGGCTTTAAGATGAACCTGTTAAAATCGCAAGTTTTGAATCTCACCATCCAGCCAGGCACAGAACAAACACTCTGCACACGTTATAAGTTTCATTGGGTGGATGCCGCACTCCCATACCTGGGCATTGTGTTGGACCGGAGCCTCTCAAAAACGGCACGGTCTAACTTCTCTAAACTCGGGGACACAATCTGTATGGATATAGATTGGTGGCGGCGCCTTCCTTTATCTTGGCCTGATAAGATAGTCGCGGTAAAGATGAACGTGCTCCCCCGGGCCCTCGTTATTTTTCAGGTGCTTCCTCTCTCTCCCCCCCCACCCCGCCCGGAGAGCTGCGGCAGCTCCAACGGGACATAGTCCGCTTCATCTGGGGAGGAACGAAACCCAGACTGCAGAAACAATTGTTACACCGCACGAAGCTGGAGGGTGGGTTGGCGGTTCCTAATGTCCTGCGGTACTACCAGGCTGCCCAATTGAGATATTTGATAGAGTGGAACCATCCTATGACGGAGAAGCACTGGGTCTTCATGGGCCAAACAGTAGCGGGCTCACACATATGGAGGGAGGCCTGGCTTCCCCGAGCTCATAGATCCTGGGGTCTCTTCTCGTCTCCAGTCACAAGCCCTATATTAAAAGTCTGGGATAAGGTGCGGTGTTCCGCTGGACTTTCGTCGTTCCCTTCTCCGATGACCCCACTGTTCGCCAACCCGGAGTTCCCTCCGGGGCTATCCTCGAATGTCGCTAAACGATGATTGGCAGGTGGGTGCAAAAGGGTGGGTTGTCTCTTCGATCATAATATTCTCATCTCTTTCGACGAACTCAAATCACAATACTCGTTGATGGAGCAAGATAGGTTCACACAGACTCAACTTACCCACTGGGTGGCTGGCCCCAACACACACCCCAATGCAAGTAGACCCATGACCCCCTTCGAGAAATGGCTGTTCCTTAAATCAGACGACAAGAAACACATTTCTGAAATTTACTGTTTCCTAACAAAAACACTACACACACAAAAGACAGCTGGTCAACGGCGGTGGGAGGCAGAACTTGGGCGCAACCTCTCTGACAAAGAATGGGGAGACATATTCTATAGGACCCATCATACGGCATTCAACATGGGTCAGACCGAAACAGCCTATAAAATTAGCTCATATTGGTATTATACCCCGACACGCATGCAAAAATGGAATGCACTCTGTGATGGTCAGTGCTGGAAAGGCTGTGGTAACCCTAGGACGCTAATACACCTTCTGTGAAACTGCCCCAAGCTTACAAGATTTTGGGAGTTAGTTCTAAATGACATAGATTGCGCCTTCAAGACTGTAATCCCACGATTCCCTGCTTACATTCTCCTGGGGCTTCCCAACACTCTACGTATCCGCTCCGGTCCATCAGGGGGCGACAGATAGCTATGGCCCTTAATGCCGCACACAGGATACTCTTGGCTAATTGGGGCTCGAATAAACTTCCAGACCATAGACAATGGCTCCACCAACTTTGGACATTATTAGGCATGGAACGACTGTCGATGTCTGCTAATGCCGACCCCACAACCTATGCGAAATATGGTCCCCATTCATCAATATCCTGTCTAAAGAATTCAGAGAACTGTCTTGACCGGCATACCTGCTTATTCTTAAATTAGTGCCGCCCGAACGGGGAGAAGTCACGACACCACAGCACTGTCCCCCTGAAACATGATGGTCTCCCTAGCAAATGCACACACTTGGACGGGCACTGTCAGAAGGAGAGAGGGTGGGGGGTGGGAAGGGTGGGGCTTTTGTTTAATTATGCATGTTACTTTATGTTCATTCATTTTGTTCTCCTGAGCAGATGCTAAGCCTCCATAGCACACAGCAAATCAGTGGCATGATAGTAGTTATCCCCAACGGGGTATTTTCAGTACTTATTGCGTATTTTGCCCTCAGGTTTGTCTCCTCCACGCGGCCGGCCAAATTTAGGTTGTAGGCGACATGCTGTGTACTCTTCCTTTAAGCAGAGGTCCCCTCTTTAAAGTTCCATGTTCTGTCTGATATTTTGCATCAGATTGCTGCGGCCGGCCCGGAAGGGGTTGTAGGCGACTTGCTGTGTAAATGATCTGCTTTATTCTTTGTCAATAAAAAAGATTTAATCCTAAAGGTATTTCACAGGGAAACAAAATTGTCCATAAAAATAGCAAGGCTGAGAAAGGTGGAGCTGGCGCACACTAAACAGCAAACGTGCATGATGGTTCCAAACATTCTGTACTTATACTTCAATGACTTCGTAACTTGCTCCAACAATCAACTCAAAAAGCGCATTTATTATAGCTATGATCTATCATTCCCCAGAATACAGTGCCCATGTCCCTAGAAGAACTCTTCTATGCGACTCTTCACCTGAAGACCACAGTAAAGTAAGTCCTTATGATGGGCAAGGTATTACCTTGTTCAGAGTCCCCTCTGGCATGCCCTTCAATAGCGCATATCTACCATTTATGTGGGATTCACGTAAAGTATGTTTTACACATATAGTAACTCAATAGCCAACCAAATGAAAACATAGCCCTCATGTCATAGCACTTGCAAGGTATAATCATTTCTGTACTAGGCCTCAGATTGGGAAAAACCAAGTCCACCTTCTCAACATAATATGTTGTCCAATGAAGCCTTGCTTTTTGACCGAAACTCACTATAGGTCTGATTTTACCTACCCAGTCAACTCAAACCTATCAATTACCACAATCTTCACTCCTTACCTCTCCACTATGTCTCCCTCATGCCATCAACTACAAACTTTTGACAGCAGCCAATAGCACTCTAGCTTAAAATGTGAATACCTTTCCAGTTTCTTCACACCATTCACCCACAAAACTATTAATTCTGCAGGGATATTTTTCCTATACCCCGTTTCATCCCTTCACAGATACTCTTACCTCCTGCTCCATTTATGCTGGGTGCTATAATCTGTCCCAGATATGCTAGTTGTTCTCCTGGGAGCCTTTGCGCCATTCTGCCATCCACAAGCCTGTCTCTCGATTAAACCAACAACTGGGTGGAGGTAACGAGGCCGCAGTTTATTAATATTTGTCAAACAGAATATTTTGGGTTATAAATCATCACAACAGAAATCAGTCATTAATGTGTGCCATAAATCATGTCTTAAGACAGCCATAAATCAATCTTGCAGTCATAAATCGGCGAATCCAGTCTTAATTTAATTTCTCGTTTTGTAAATCATCGTGACACTACCATCCAGCACAATTTCAGATCTGTGCGCTGGATGTGATGGCCCTTTGGGTTGCATGCCGCAGCTTCTAGTCTTCCATTGTTACAGTTCCATGACATCCTAGGCCACTTCCCAGCCATGCCCAGGCTGCAAGTACCATGTCTGCTTTGTGATTATCCCTTTTGGCTCATACCGTTACCCCCAATTGTCCCTGCCATCGGGCATCCCAAGGAGCTTAGTGTCAAAGGTTAATGGTGGTGGCTCCACCATCCTATCCCGTTTGTTGCGGTTGCGAGGCTCACAGTCCTGTTCCATGTGGGACAAAAACTTGCGGTCATCCTTTGACTATTGGCCCACCAGCCTCTCTTTTGACCTCATGGGCAGAGACATTTTAAGGCATGGGAAAAGTGGGCTCTGGCCCAGGACCCCACCTTTCAAAGGGGCCCCTCATTATTTGAGCTAGTACTTTCAGCCAAATTCAAAAATATTTACCTGGCTGCTTATGCTTTTAAAAAAATTATATCTTTCGGATAAAGACGTACACCTGGATTCAACAAGCATTTGCAAGGCAATCGGTCTCGCCTTTGGGACCTTATATGTATTTAGATATGCAGCACATTAGCCTGGGTGCTGAAACATCTACTGTTCTTTAACATGGAGGGAACGTAAGCACCAAACTGCGTGACATGCCAGGTATGGGAACACATGGAGAGAAATATTGCCTTTCAGCTGGAAATGGTATAGTCCAAAGCTCTGTTTTTAATATAAAATAAGGGCCTTCGGTGGTCATATCACTGAAAATACAAAATTTGAAAAAAATATTGTCTACGGGTGCTCGTGGAAGACAATTTCTATGGACTGGAATCTAGAGAATGCTAAAGTGATTCTGGTATTTTACTGACCTCTGCTGGTCGTTTTCTATCAAGAAAGTTAAATAGAGGCAGTTGCCAGAAAAATAAAAAAAAGAAAGTCACTCAGCAGAAAGCAATTCTGGTATTTTACTGACCTCTACTGGTCGTTTTCTATCAAGACAGTTAAATAGAGGCAGTTGAACAGAAAAAAAAAAAAAGGACCTAAGCGGAAGCAGACAAGTCCTAGGGCTGATCTCCAGAGCCCACAAAGTACATACACATACAAGTATATACTAAAGTATATACAAGAGGTCTTGAATGCTCGACCTAAAAATGCACAAAAATCCACAGCGAGGAAACGGTTTCAGCACCTTATCCGAGTAATAACACCAGTGAAAAGTAAATGCTAAACAAGGTTCATCAGATACAATCCGGACTATTAAAAGTGAATATTTTCTGTTGTCCGTAAAAAGTCCAGATTGATCTAAAAAATGTTTAGCTGCAGCTGCCTATTTATATAATGTTTAAAACTAATGGTGGCTCAATGTGTAGAACTGCAGCATTGACCATTTCTTTAAGTTATTTATTGTATAGGAGCCTCAAAAATTCTACCAGTGTTAGGGTGCTTGACTAATAAAGTTGCATTTGGAAAATAGTGCCTGCCGCAGACATTACGAGTGGCAGTGACTGAGGTGGAATCCAAGATCGAGCTAACCACTATTATATACAAAAACAAAATAACACGAAAATGATGTGTTGGCATATAGTTTAAAAGAAAGTATTGCCAAAAATCTCAGTGTGTGGACAGGACGGGTGGTGTTGCACATCAGTAATGTATGAATTAGCTATTTTAAGCACATTCAGAAACCATTTTAACGATTTGAGTGTTTTACTATTCTTAAAGTATTGAGAATGAACCCCTTCAGTGGCACTATACAGTGTAAAAAAGCAAAGCGTGTCAACTGGTAGTAAAGGCTTACCATGCACAGAAACATCAGTTTCCAGACTTTTCACTGCAGAGCAACAGCCGGAAGTTCTGTAACCTTAGAACATTATAATCAAATTAATCACAGTGCAATGTCAAAATACTAAGGTCCTCATTATGAATTTGTCGTACTGGGGTGGGGTATTTAACACACTTGGTAAATGAGATTACCACAGGGTTCGTTTTTTATCGTACATGGCAAATACCCCTTATTCTGGGTTTTTACAAATAAAAAGGACTCATGACCTATGTCGGGAGAGGGATGGGGTCTCTGGCCTCCAGTATGGATTTGGACACGGACTGAGTACAGCAGACAATGCTTAAACTTATATCTCTTGATTAGTAAATATATTAGTAGCTAGGGTCTCTCCATCTGGCGTAAATGGACCTCACATCTGCCTTCGACCGGGTAAACAGAGCTAAATTTTGGCCTTTGCTGTTAACTACGGGGGTAGATTCAGATATTGTGTTCTTCCTGAGGAACCTGCACACAAATATGACTGTGGTTGTACGATATCTCCCAGAAGGTTCTTGTATAGAAAGGTTCAAGGTGTAGAGGGGGGTGCGGCAGGGATATATCCTGGAGCTCTTACGTTTCACCTTGTATATTAACAACCTAGAACAGAATCTCCTGAAATGCATGGCTGATTCCCCCAGTTTAGATTCTCGAATTATCCTGGAATTATTATATGCCGATGATGCATTGCTGTTGGACAGCACCGCACAGGGTCTGCAGCGGCCTGTAAACTCATTTGTCACCTTCATGAAGAATTTGGACTTATCTACTAACTATGAAAATCGTTTGTAATGGTGACGGCCCGCAAGCATGTTAGATCTCAGCAGATTCGGGCCAATGTTCATCTGCTTGCAAAAGTGGACTCTGTTCCCTACTTAGGAGTAGCATTTGACACTAGGGGCAAAGGAAGCCGCTGTTGGAGGGGAAATTAAACACACTGACTAGACTCACCTATGCAATCGCTGGCTTTGCCTCCAGACTGGGAAAGCAGAGAGTGGGAACCATGGTCAAGCTTTATGAATCGAAATGCATATCCTCAGCAAGTTATGGGAGAGAGGTGTGGGGGTACTTGGACATAGCTGCACTGGAGGGGGTTGAAAATTAGTTTTGCATGAAATTGCTCAGTGTCCCCACATACATTGTTTTTTTTTTTTTAAACATAATTTTTATTGATTTTTTGTTTTTCATTACATCGCATCATTGTTGTAAGAGGTCTACATCATCGTTATGCAGTTTACATATGTGAAATACATTATATAACGATTCTCAATAACCGACACGTATATACCATCGTAAAATTATTTAGAACTATAATCGTCTATGTGTACACATGTCGCCTGAGTTTGCCCTTTGCATTACGTAACTCCCAGTGTCAAAATTATGTACCCAAGCCTGTCTCTTGTGCAGGCTTCTAATTGTTATATCTCAAAAAGAACTATATACAAACCCCATTCCTACATACCCCCCTCCCTCCCACCCTCCAGTCCTATGCACCCTCGTACAGCCTATATGTGTTCCGCATGGGTCTGTGCGGCTTCTTAGTAAAACCTCGTACTACCAAACATATATCTTGGTTCATGGCGTTCGGGGACTAAATCTCCTCCACGTATTGTCTATTGGGTTGCGCTTGAGGTATTGTATTGTTCTATGTCCACTGTTTTGAGTGCTTCCAGTATTACATCCCATTCTAATGCTATTGGGACTTTACGTAGGCCCCTGAGCTCCTCCCTACGTATGGCGGCACTCTCCGCACTGCCCCACCGGAGCAGTTCACTATACCAGGCATGTTCCGTAGGGGGCTTCTTTGACTTCCAGCGCATTGTGATGGCCCGTATCGCTAAAATGAGCGCCAAGTCTATAAAACGATACTGTACTTTATGCTTGGACACGTGTTTGTGCAGCCCTAGAATACATTCCTCCACAGTGTTTTTCACCTCGCAGTGTGTGGCCGTTTCAACAAGCTGTCTGACCGCGTCCCAAAACCCACGCAGCATTGGACACGACCATATCATATGTGTGAGGCCAGCCCCCTCTACCAGACATCTTGGACAACCGTGTTGTGTCGCCGGGAACATTTTATCCAATCTATGGGGGGTAAGGTAAGCCCTGTGCAGAACCATAGTCTGGATAAATTTAAATTTTGCATTCCGTGATACCGTTTTTGGGTGTTCTACAATAGTCGCCCATTCCTTTTCTTCCAAAGCCCTGCCTATGTCCTCCGTCCAGGTCATGCGCAATGGAGCGAGGTCAGCCTCTACATGAGTGCGGATCCCTTTGTACAGCCATTTAATAAGGTGCCTGCCCCTTCCCATGTAGTGTAGCAGCTTGATCAGTTCGTGCGTGGGAGGTTCCTGTCTCTGCGGGGCCCAGTGCGTTTTTACATACTGTACCAATGCGGCATGTAATAAATATAATTGCGCTGGTGCTCCTTTTTCATGTACAAAAGTTTCATGATTCAACAGCATCCCATCTCCGAACAGATCAGCCACTGTACCGATCCCAACTTCCAACCACGGTGCTAGCCTACGCCTAGTTAGTTGTCCATCCGTCATTGGGATTCCCATTAATGGGATGTTACCTGCATAGTTGGAGGGCGCGCCTGTATATTGTAGTGCTGCTTTCCAGCACTGCAGCGCAGTGCGCAGCAGCGAAGGAAGGCTTTTTGGGATCCTGCTGTTGGGTAACAACAGGGTGTGTAACGTTCCTCGGTCTATGTCTCGCTCCGTAAATCCTATCTCTTGTAAATTACGCCCGGCAGTCCAGAAGGACAACCACTGTAATTGACATGCATAATAGTATGCACGTAGATCAGGTACGCCCAGTCCCCCCTACGTGTGCCCAGCTGCAATTTTTTAAGACTGATACGCCGTCTCCCAGTTCCCCATATTAGGTCAGTTAGTAATGTATTCATCCATTTAAATGTGGTATGTGGTATTATAATGGGCAAGTTGGTGAAGTAGTAAATCAATCGCGGGAGGACCACCATTGTCGCCAAAGCCGCTCTACCCATAACTGACAGCGGTAACGTAGTCCAAAAGGCAACACTGGATCTTAATGCTCCAAGTGCTCTATGTAAGTTTCCGTCTAACATAGCCGTATGTGACCGGTAGACCTGTATACCCAAATATTTAAATGTCTGTTGTGCAACCTGTAGCCGTGTACCACCAAACTCTATATCAGCTGGGCATGCATGTTCCGTGAAGAAAAAGACATGTGACTTTGCTGCATTAATGGCAAGGCCTGAAATTAATTCGAAGTGGTGGAACACCTCGCACAGCGGGCCCAGGGGCAGTCGGAGATCACGGAGATACAGAATGATATCATCCGCATAGGCAGAGAAGAGGTGCGTTGTGTTCCCTATCTTCATGCCCATATCAATTAGGTCCTTACGCACTTTAAGTGCCAGCGGTTCTAAGGCCAATATGAATATGAGCGGCGATAAGGGGCATCCCTGCCTCGTCCCTCTATATATCGAGTATTCCGCTGATATATTGCCGCCAGTGCGTGCTCGCGCCGTGGGCGCATCATATAATAGACGTATCCAGGCGATGTAGCCCGCTGGTATCCCGAATTTCTCCAACGCCCGGAACATATAGTCCCAGTGGATAGAATCGAACGCTTGACGCAAGTCCAAAGATATGCAGCCTGCATGCTCGTACCGACTTGGGGCTTCCGTTATAATTTGGTGGAGTTTCCTGGTATTCAATGACGTGCTGCGGGCGGGCAAAAAACCCGTCTGGTCTATATGTATCAATTTAGTCAAGGAGGGTAGTAGTCTGTTCGCCAACACTTTACTAAGTATTTTGTACTCTGTGTTCAATAATGACAACGGGCGATAGCTGGCCATATCTGCGGGGTCCCTCCCCGTCTTCGGGAGTGACACCACTAGCGCCTGCGCTGTAGTGAGGGGCAAGGAACCCTCAGCTAGTGCCGTGTTATATAATATCTCCAACTGGGGCACCAGATGATCAGCGTATACAGCATAAAATTCGACAGGTAGGCCATCTAATCCAGGGGTTTTGTTGCGCGGGAGTCCCCTCATAGCGATCTTAATTTCAGACTGGGTAATGGGCCCTGTTAATTCTTTCTGAGCCGCTGCCGCAAGTTGTGGGTATGGGAGGGCGGAGAAGAAAGCATCCATACATGTCTCTGTGCTGCCAGTGGGCCTACCGTACAGTGTGGCATAGTATTGACGGAAGGCGACATTAATATCCTCTTGGGTAGTGACTGTATCACCCCCCATGTTAGTGACTTTATGTATTATAACCGCAGGTGGGGCATCCCTGATCAGCCTAGCAAGCAGTGTCCCGGATTTATCCGCTTCAGTGTGGCTTAACTGTGAGTATTTCCTATAGTCTATGACCCGGAGAGTTTCGAGCAGTTCCGCATGACTGATCCTAGCCTCTTGTAGCAATTCACGCTTTTCAGCGTCCGTTACGGCTTCTTGCTCCAGCCTGTCCATTTTGTGCTCAACAGCCAATAGGGACTTATGAATTTCTTGACGGGCTCCTACAGTCGCACTAATTGCCCTTCCCCTGACAACCGACTTAAAAGCGTCCCATTCGATCGCTCTATTGGATGCAGTATTGCTATTTTCAGCGAAGTATTGCTCAACAGTGTTTGACATTGTAGAGCGGAACACCGAGTCCTCCAATATTTGTGGCCACACTCGCCAAGTGGGAACCGGGGTGGGTACTCTGCCCCAGTTAATTACTATCTCCAGCGGGTTGTGGTCAGAGAAGGTCTTTGCCAGGTATGTAGTTTGAGTCACTTGCATTGCAATTTTTTTGGAGCAGTAAATCCGATCTATTCGGGTGTGAAGCACGTGTACAGGGGAATAGAAGGAATACTCTCTGTGTGTAGGGTGACGCATCCTCCACGCATCACATAACTCCCAGCACTCAGCCCACCTACCTAATGCTTCTGCTTGTTTAATCACTCCTGCTCCACGCAAAGGTGGGTGAGACCTGTCTAGTGTAACATCCATGACTGTGTTGTAATCACCCCTATAATCCATGGGTGCCGCTCCCATCCCGTCAGTGCAATATTCAATACTCCCCAGAACCTATCTTGTTCAAAATTAGGTGCGTATATATTGCCCAGAACTACATGCTGTCCATCCAGTGTCCCCCGCACAAATATGTATCTCCCCTGTTTGTCTATCCGCTGTTCCAGTGCTAAGAATGGCACTCCATGTCTAACCCATATCGTGGCCCCTCGCGCATAACCAGAGTATGTAGTGGAGAAGACCTGTCCTCTCCATTTTTTACGGAGCTTCACTACTTCACTGTCCTTCATGTGGGACTCCTGTAGGTACACTATTTGCGCCCCACGCCGCAGTAGCTGTGCGTGTATCCTGTGTCTCTTCTGCACAGAGCCCATTCCCCGAACATTCCACGTTATTATAGTGTATTTGCTAGGTGTATGCATTGTGTTGTGACTTTGATCCAGCCAACAGCCGGTATACCCACTGCGTAATCGAATTTACCCACATCAAGATCTGCAAAAGGACTGTTCCCCCCCCTAAATACCCCAATACTCGGTCCGGTCTCAAAACTATACCGGACCATACAACTAAACTGAACATATACAAACATAACAACTTCATAATAATGCCTTCGCCATGTGGGGGACATCGCTAGCGCTCTGCAGGCGGGGTACTGTCTACACATCAGTACAACTAAGCTTCTATTGGACCTGGGCCTAGTTTAAGAATGTTCCGTGCAAATACATTCGCCGTTGCCGCGTGCATATTACAAGTGTAGTTTTTACAGTTATAGTTCTGATACTTGCGGATACAGTCAGCCATATAGTTCTTTTATGACTTGCGGGGTCGCGGAAGGAAACAGGGCCACACTGCCCTCGGAGTCCGAGTCATGCGTCGCTTCTTCCTCGTCCGATGTGGTCTTAGCTTCCGCTCCCGAGGTGTGCATGAAAGTGGCCGCCGCTATAAGTGCCTTTGATTTGCTCTGCTGCACTTGCTGCTTGGTGATATACTGTCGTGCAGGAGTCCGGCGCGATCTTCGACCTCCCCGCCCTGCGGATATCCTAGGACTGGACCCACTCTTTTCTGTGCATTGAGAGTTAGCCGTTGCAGCATTCGTTAGTTCCATCACTTCCAGCCAGTCCGCCACATCTCTGGGGCTGTCGAAGAAATAGGACTTGTGGTCGTAGAAAATCTTTAAGCGCGCCGGAAAAAGCAGTGCATATTTCAGGTTTAAGTCTCTGAGCTGCTTCTTAATTGCCATGTAGGAGGAGCGCTGTTTCTGGACCAGCCTTGTGTAATCAGGATATAATGAGATTCTCGCATTTTCAAAGTTTATCGGAGATGCGTCACGTGCTTTCTGCAGTAGAGTGTCCCGGTCGCGGAAATTCAGTAGTTTCACTATGAGAGGGCGAGGTGGAGTACCCGGCTTTGGGCGGCCAGTAGGGATCCTGTGTGCTCTCTCTATGCAGTATTGCTCCGACAGTCCTTCTTTAGTGACATTATCCCGGAACCACTGCTCCATGTATCGCGTTGCGTCCATTCCCTCACTCTTTTCGGGCAGGCCTATGACGCGAATATTGTTACGCCGTGCTCTCCCCTCTGCATCTTCAACCCTATCCAACAGGATAGCTACTTGTTCTTGCAGTTGTGCCATCTTGGTGTCGGTCTGCAGTTTCCATGGGGTAACTTCCTCCAGCGTCGCAGCGTTTTCTTTCACTTTATCCGCAAGTTTAGCGTGGTCCGCCCGTAGCAAGTTAAGGCCAGTTGTTAGAGTCCCGACTTGCAGTTCCATTGCTTTTCTGGATTCACGCACTTCCTGTAGTATGAGATCCAGCTTATCCGTAGGTGTAGGTGCTTCCATCATTGAACTACATTCTGCCCCATTCTTAGTACTCACTGGTTCCACTGTATCCGGAACGTAGTCTTGTCCTCCTTGGTCCAGTTGTTTCACACCCTTGCGCCCCATCTTTCAGGCCAATCGGGCTTCCGGTGACTCGCGTAGTGCAGGTATGGGCTTGTAGTGTGCTTCCCTGGTGTCTGCTATACACCTCCACCACGTTTCGCCCGGTGCTCCTATCAGGGTGTCGCTTCTCTCCCACGATGCCAGCACGGATCCGCCCCTCACAGTCTCTTCTGCTTCACCGCCACCCTTACTGCAGTGAGAGGCTTACAGTGCCGCAGCGGTTCCACTCTGTGTACGAGTGTCGCTAGCGCACATGTGCTAGTTTAGTGGCAGTATCAGTCCAACCGGGCATTATCAGTGTGTCGCTGCTCACTGCGGCACCCCTCCTTCCGCGTTTCGCCTCCTTCCTGGCATCCAGTATTGATAGAATGGGTCCCCTTAGTCAGGGAGCTGCATGCTTCGTGGCCCGTCCGAGAGCCGCCTCAGGCCTCGTATCACCAGCCTCTCTGTGTCAGTGTAGACAGGGCTTATGTCCGTGCCTCTGCGCTGCCCAAAATCAGTGCCTCCAGTCTCTGCCACCTCGCTTCCCTGCTTCCCCCGTGTCTAGGGAGTATGCTCAGACCGCCTCTTCTCTTTGTGCCTCTCAGTTTAGGCACAGTATTTCAGCGACGCCCACTGCCTCCATTTGCCGCTCTCCGTCTCTTGGGCTCCGGTTCGGGGTCGGGATATTTTCAGGCCTCCAGCAGCAGGCACCCGCACCCGCTCCGCCACCTGTAATGGGGGCTGTGCCAGTCGCCTCCCCTTCGGCACCTTATTTTGGTCTCTGCCTCTGCTAGCGCGGCTAAGTTGCACGTTGCGTCACAGGGGAGCAGGCCGCCTCGCGTCCCCGAGCTCGCGTAAGCTCCGGTCCCGCTCTGCCGGTACCCTTCCCAGACAGTCTCACCAGCGCAACTCCTGCCGCCCCGGCACTCCGCTATTTCGGTCGCCCGTGAAGGGACTCGGCCCCCCCGGTCTACTGTGGTCTCAGCGCTGTTATCAAAGCGCTTGGGGGCATGTGTCTGACTCCCGTCGCGGCCCTCCTCCGCCAGCAGAGAACAGCTTCGTCGGGCCTGTGGAGCCTCAGTTTCGGCCGTGGTCTTCACACCGGTCTCCGGGTTACACCGAGTCCTCCCGCTCACCGCCGCTTCTCGCTCCCGCACTTTAATGTCCGTTCTTCGACGGCTTAGTGGGCATATTCCAGGATGTTTGTCTGCCCAGGTCCGGAGCTCGGCTAACACCCGACCGCCATGTTTGGCTGCTAGCCACGCCCCCCTCCCCACATACATTGTTCATGAAGAATTGGAGCTCAGGTTTCTCTCGGACGTCATAGGAATATGGCCCCTTTTGACATGGCTCAACATTTGGCGGAGGACCAGCTGCCTCTTCAATAGAGTAATTCTGAGGGATTACCTGGCTTTGGATAGGTGGTAGAAAATCGAATGGTTTAAATATGTTCTGGTCTGCTTCTACCAGATGGGTAGGGTTAAGCTGTTCGATTCTCCCAAGTTAGTGATCAAAGCCGATGTTGAAAGGACCCGCAAAACTACTGTCTGTGAAGTAGTAGCTTAAGGAAGCACTCCTGATATCTCCGGTTAGAAATTATTGAGGATAAAATACAGAATCGTTTTTTAAGCACACATAATTTTGCACCTTTGGCATTTTTCATGGAGTTTTCTGCCATTAAATAACAGCAACTTAGACCTGCCAGAATTTATCAGGAGAAAACTGCAAATGTGTCATAATTATCACACAACTCTTAATTCCAATCCCTGTGCAAATACACATCCCCTAGCTTACGGATACCAATGAAGTCCCATTTTCCAATTCCCTGCAGGTTCCCCACTTCCCGGAGTGTATCACTATCCCACATTGGGGTTTCCTTTGAGTGTTGTAATGTTCTGTCCTAGGTCCAGACAACTGTCAGAGTGTGTTGTGGACTTGTGGTTACGAGGTCTGGTTCCCGTGTGAAGTTATTGTTATGCAAATTAGCATGTTTGAAATCCGAAAAAGTCTACCTCTTTTGGTCATAGAAGGTTGCCAAACACAGTATATCATCATAGAGGGCTGCCTCGTGGTACATTATGTGTGCTGTATGTAAATCAAGACAGTCCAAGGTCAGATCAAGAAAAGGAGGGATCTTAAAAGGTATGGTTGAGACCGTTCAGTTTTTAGTAAATTTGAAATAATTGCATATCATGGATAAGAAAATCAAAGTTGTTAGAAACAGAGAACTAAAAAATGTTTAGCCTGGACAGCCAAACTCCTTAAGATGCCCCTGCTCGTGGAAGGTCCCTCCTTCCTCACAGGTATTGGCTCCTTTAGAGGAAGCCAGCCAATGTCGTATGCGATTTTCCTGCACTGCCGTAATGCTACCTGCCCCCGCCCCCCCTTTCCCGGGCTCAAAGAGAAAGGGATAGGGGGGGGGGGGGGCATGCCTGTTATTCCTTAATGGGCCAGCTGGCCCTTTCCTTGTTTCACACACCACCCAGACTCCTCCACTCTTCTCTCTCCATCCATCACCTTTGCCCAAGTGTCCCAGGACCTCGAGGCGTGTTAGCCCAAGTACCTTTGGGGTCCGGATTTGCCTCCCGGCCTGATCATCAATCCGCCCTAGATAGGCTAGTTGGTCTTCCCAGGGGCCTCTTAGCCATTCTTCCCTCCACCCTCCCGTCCCTCCATAAAACCAACTAGCAGGTGGAGGGAACAAGAGTGCAGTTTATTAACATTTGTCAAACACAAGATTTGGGGTCATAAGTCATCACAACAGAAATTGGTTATTAATATGCACCATTAATCATGCTTTAAGACAGCCATAAATCAATCATACATCAGTGAATCCAGTCCTAATCTATCATACCATGATTCATCTTTGACAGTACAATCTGCCACAAGTTCAGGTCTGTGCGCTTGATGTGCTGGCTCTTCGGGTTCCGTGCCTCAGCTTCTAGGCTTCCCTTGCTACCACTGCATGACATCCGGGCAGCTTCTCGGCCGCCTTGCGGCCGTGCTTGGGCTGCAAGTGCAGGGCCTGTTTTGCAACTATCCCTTTTGCTCCTCAGTGTCCCTGCTTTCAGAAATCCCAAAGACCACCATTATGGCAATTCTTTACCATCCAGCGGCGAACTGGCAGCCCTTATGTGTTGTTGATGCAGGTTAACGGTGGTGGTGCCTCCACCACACTGCCAGTGGTTTCGTGACCATTGGCAGCTCACCCGTAATCGCTAGGCCCTCGTTAGGAGCATCCTGGTAGTTCAAAAGCATCTGCAATGTTCAGAAAAAACATGTCCATGCCTACCCTGAAAGATGCACCCTGTCCCCTGAGTAGTAGCCCGGCACTTTTAGATTGATTAGCCGGTGTCTTATAAAACACCCAAACTATGCCCCCGCAGAATTTGCTCATGAAGCTGCTGAGCTTCCTTCTGGATCTTTGAATAGTGCTGTGGCTCTATGCCACTCTCCACTGAAAGTGGGCAATGATCTGAGACGCCAGAATTGACCACAGCCTGACAGTGTCTCTTTTGACCTTGCAGAAGGTCACGCCTTCTTCACAGGCATTGGCCCCCTTAAAGGAAACCTGTCAATGCCGTACACAGCTTTTCCTGTGTTTCCGTAATCCTAACTGACCCACCCCACCCCCCACCGGCTGGCCCTTTCCTGGTCTTACACCCCCACCCCTCCCTCACTCTTCATCCCCTTTGCCCGTGCGTCCCAGGCCTTCAGGGCACTTTAGCCGTGGTCCCTTTTGTCTGGCCTTGCCTCCCTAGCCCGCTCATCATCTCAAAGATGCTGCCATGCCCTATCTAAGAGAGTGTATCTCACGCTCCACCTTTAATCGACTTCTTAAAACCAAACACTGTCCAGAAACTAAACGTCTAACATACCACTTCCAATCCAAACATGCCCTCTTGATATCATACAATGCTGCATTATGCAGAAATCTGCAAGACAATACTAAAGCTTTACTATCTTGGACAGCCTCTCCCTAGAGGAAATATATAGGTCAAAGTAATCTATATCATATTGGATTGTGGCTACATTGTTTTCGGTCTGGCTAGATCAAAGGATAACAACCCTGGGGCAAAGGTCACATAAGGTGATGTCACTTCCTCTAAAGTTATCCAACTTAAAAAGCGGTCTGACGTCACTTCCACAACCAATATGATGTCAGTTAAATTCTGCAGTACATCTGTCTACCTGCTATCCCTTTACCGCAGCTGTTCTGCTCATTGAGTGACTTGTTTCTGTAAGTGTATTGGAGTCAATTGTGTATGACTGAAATGTATAAATATAATTACGTTAGTAATTTTTAATAGTAAGTGAAATGTTATTCTTTCTATATTCCCATTTTAAATTTTGCTTTGCATCTATTTTTATCTTATGAAACTTGTAATTGTATTTATATAGTGCTTACTACCCCTGACGAGGCATCAAAGCGCTTTTCGGCGAGTAGCATGCTACTCGGGAACCCAAAAAGGATTAGTGGTGGATTAGTATAGGGAAATATAAGTTATTGTGAGGGGTGGACATGCAAGTCTGTTAGTGGGATTGAATAGGATAATGGAGAGATAAAAGAGGGAAGAGTCTAGAAAGTGTTATTTGGGAGATCATAGTAATAAGATGAGGTCTGGGATGAGTAAAAGGAGAGATGGAGAAGAGAAGTCTCTCTAGAAATATATTAGGGAGATCATAGTGGTAAAATGAGGTTTGGGATGAGTCAAAGGAGGGATACATGAGGAAACAATATAGAAAGGGTCGTTTGGAACATCATAGCAGTAAAATGGGTTTTGGGGTGAGCCAAGGAGGGAAGAGTCTAGAAAGGGTTATTTTGGGGATCATCGAAGTAGAAAGAGATGTGGGATGAGTCAGAGAGTGGAGGTAGAGGATATATTGAGAGAGGTATAGGGAGAGACAGAGTAGTGCATTGGAGAGAGTCAAAGGTTATTTTCTTTTACAGTAGAAGTAAAGTAATAAATAGATACATAACTACATAGAAAGGGTATACATGTATTAGGAAGATAATAAATCAAGATTTAAAGTTGTATAAACTCAGACTTTCAAGTGTTGCTGTAGTTGAAGCTAATTTATTTGTGCATTTTTTAACCACTTTTTTTCCATTCATTTTTATATTTTTCTCAATATTTCATGTGATGCAAAACAGAATGGGTATTGTGTGGCAGAAGTGCTGACTGTGAAACTAGGGCTATAGCTAGCCAGAGGTGGTGAACTACACTAAACGTGTTTTGTTATCAAACTAAAGTTGTACTTATAATTTACATTTTCCAGCAGATTTTATTTCTTGACAAACCACAGGACCTGAACGGGAGGCAGCCTGTACGAATTGGTATAGTTACGTACAGAACTGTAGTAGTAGTAGGAGTGAGTGTACACTGCTGAGTCAAAGACTGTTTCTACTGCTGCGAATTGAAAATTCTGCTAGCTTTTATCTCCAAAGGCGTGTTATATAAACCAGATTTGTGATCAACTCCAGGAGTGTTGTCATGCGCTTGATGGATGTTTACCAATACATATATTAAATGCAGAACATTTATGTGCGGTCCCGTTCCACTGCAATCAATGCTAGAAAAAATAAAACCCAATAGAGAAAGGTGGAGAAATATAATTCGCCTGGGATGTAAGCATCAAAGACAAGCTCACATCAACCCGGTATCAGCACAGGGGGTTAATTTCCTTTAGAGGCTGTCCAACTCTCACCTTCCGCCTGGGCTGAAAGGATTCATTTCTTTCTACATTTACAGTACAAGCATGTCTACTGACTGAAGCAGAAACGGTATGCAAATATCTCTTCATTTTTAGGCGAAACGGGAAACTAAATCCTTGTAGTATTTGCGGACTTCCTTGCAAATATGAGAAGTGCATTAAAGATAGTGAATAACACCTTCGTGTCAGACATAAAATATGAATATCCTGTCCATTCCCGGTAGGGCTGTATTCGACTTCTGAATCGGTATACGTTTCTTTACACCCTGACACTTGTACATAAATATTGTGAAATATGTGTCTCCAGGTGGCTTGATCCGCATCAGATCCCCGGGCAGTGCGGAGCGGCCGTTCAGTTCCCCTCCCCTGAAGCCGGCTGCCGCATCATTCATCACGCGGCCTACCCGGCAGCCTCGTCCCCGTCCTTTCCCAGCCTCCCCTTCCGGCATCCTGTCTGCCTACGCGGCTTACCTCGCTGGTGCTTGCGGAGGAGGCGGCGCTCGGGGTGGGCGAGCGCTGCAGCGTCACCAGGGCCATGGTGAGTCCGGGAGGAGGAGCGGGGCGCTGGCCGCGGGATTATGACCGTTTCAGAGGCCGGGGGCCGGAGACCGCCGCTTGGGGGGCTCCATCTGCGGGTCCTGGCAGAAGCTCACACCGCCGCTGCGGCTTCCTCACTCCCCTGAGGGTCCCCGCCAGAGCTCATCAGGTGAACATACATCACTGCTCCATCCTCCTCCTCTCAGAAGCAAACAGGCTTTATTGCATGCTGCAGACACTGGCGCTGGACATGCAATTCTCTGAGGCACCAGCAGCAAACTGCAATTTCCACTACCAAAAACCCCCCACTAATTTCTGCACTATGAATGTGCAGGTTCGGCAGCTACGCACATTTAACACCACATTACAAACTTTCTTTCTACAATTTCAAATGTGTATTTCTTCTTTTTAGGTCGTTATTTATTATATTTAATTTTGATTCACAGTCTCATTTTTTGTGAATCAACACACAGTTTCGGAAATGAAAACGACATGAGTTTCCTCCAGGTATTCTGCCCAAGGACCCAGCATAGAAAACCTCCTGTTTTTAAATTTACAGCGTATCAAGACTTAGTGATGTGTTCAGCTTAAATGAAATCATGCCCTTATTTGAATAATCTGTCCATAGTTCAGTGCAGGCAATTTGTTTTGTCAATTTAAGCTAGACAGTTTTTGATATGTCATCCATCATGTTTTTGTCTGTGGGATTGCCTGAATGAGACGTGTGTATTCTGATTTTCAGAGCTGCTCAGGCCTTTTATTTCACCGGGCATCCCCCCTGGGGGCTGGAGCTCCTGGGAGTCGATTTTTAGGGCAGGGAGTCGCGCTGTCACTTTCTCCATCTTCCCTAGGTGAAGTACAGCAGGTACGGGAAACTTCAAGAGAGAGAGAAATAGAGGAAGGGAAAGCGATCAGAGAGGGAGAGGAGAGAAGATAGAGAGACTGGGTGGTTGGAAATAGACAGATTGTGAGAGGAGACGAAGGGAGTGGGGCTGGTTTGAGCATTTGTGCCAGGGCTGCTTTGGTTCCGCAGTCCAGCCCTGATGCCATTGATCGCTGTGCCACAGGACCAGTGCTTAGTTTGTAAAATTAGCTCAGAAGGCCACTTCAGCTTGCACCACCCATTGCTTCTGCTAGCACTGCCAATGCCAGTGCCAACACAACTACGAACTATTGCACTCCTACTAGTGGGACAGTTCAGACCATTCCAGGTCACCCGAAAGCTATAAAAATGCACTGGACGGCTGGTATTCTCAATTTGTAATGTATATTGAATTTATACACATTGTTGATGTGCTTACCTAAAAAATAGACAAACAGTGCCCAAAGGTGGTGGGCTGTCGTAAGTGCTGGTGTTGAGAATTAAGTGCTGGTACTGAGCACTGGCAAACACCTGCTGAAATTAAGCACTGCACCGGACTCAAGCTACACATCACTGGTGAGGCTCATAAAGGTTCGAATATGCCTGGGGTTGCTTGAGTTTCTGTACAGATAAGATGTTGAGTAGCAGTTCGGGTTGGTCAGTCACTGCTGGGGTGGAACCAATTATTGTTTGCATGTTGGTGGTTCATATATGCAATGCTACGCACGATCATCGCCCGCATCCTGAACTTTAGAGACAGGGATGCCATCTTACAAGCGGCACGTGTGCATGAGAACGCCTCCATCCGTTTCTTCCCGGACTTCACGCTCCAAGTCCAGAGACAGTCGCGGTCCTTCGATGTCATCAAAAGAGCACTCCGGGAGCGGCAAGTAAAGTACATGATGCTTTACCCAGCCAGACTCAAAATAATCGACGGGGCAAAAACATATTTCTTTGACTCTCCAGCGGAGGCCAGCGACTGGCTGGAGGGATGGCGCGCGGTGGGTCGTAAAGGAGGGCATAACCGAACGGCAGCGGACAACGGCTGTGATGGAACTATGCAGGAGGCGGAGAAGACATCCGATGGCCATGGGCAGCGGCAGCGGCTAGATAAGTGATCTGTGGGACACTTCTTGTGGCACCGGAACTGTTCTACCTTTTACTGTAAATGTAAAGAGACATATTCTGGGGCCTGACAATGGGGTGGAGAGAAGGGGACACAATGGCTCTAGGGACCTGTGCGACTTAACAGACGCATGAGGCATATGGCCCCCCCCCCCAGCCTTTCTTTCTAATCGCTTTTCTGATTATAGAGCCGGACAGCCTGGGCGGCGCGTTGAGGGAAGGCTCTGCATTGCTCTGCTTGTGCTTGTTATTATTCGATTAGCAGACAGATAATACTTCATGCTGGAGGCTAGCCCACGGCTCCTCACAAATGTTTCTTTCTACACTGTTTGGGCGACAGGCACTCTGCATGTTTGGGAGGTGGGAGGTGGGAGGTTTGGGGCTCACCCAGCAGGGTTGCAGGGAGGGGGGAGTTGGGTGTATTGCTTGTTATGTTTGAGAAGAATGAGAACCATGCTCAAGACCAAGAGATTCAGCAGAAACAGGAGAAGTGCAGGGAAAATAATTGGGGTGGTGGGGGGACGCTCATATATTGCATACTTCATAAACAGCCATGGGTGACCTAGCTACAATACAGATATGGACCTGGAATGTGAACGGTCTGGGAAACAAAATTAAACGCACACTAGTAATGCAGCATATTAAGAGGCATTCCCCAGATGTAGTTTTGATCCAGGAATCGCACCTGAGAGGAAATAAGTGTAAGGCGCTAGATCGGTTTGGATACAAAATGGTAGCCCATTCCGGATACTCATCGGGGGCTCAGGGGGTGGGGATCCTAGTGCGCAACACGCTGCCACTAGTCATCACAGGAACCTGGGCGGATGAAGCCGGCTGCCTCGTGGCGGCGGCCGGAAAATGGGAGGGGCGCCTGATCGTGCTGTGCTCTTGCTACATACCCCCAGGTCTTCACGCAGTAATTTTTCCGAAGTTCAGTTAATTCTTCACTGACCTCCCAATGGGCAAGCTCCTGATAGGTGGGGACACGAATGCAGTCATGAACCCAGCACTGGATCGGTCTGGATCCTCTCTGCGTCGTCAGGGAGAACACGGCCTGGCAGATTTTGCTACGGCCATGGGGATAGTAGACTTGTGGCGGGAACAAAACCCTTTAGCACGACAGTACACGTACTATTCTGCACAACATGACTCCTTCTCTAGAATCGATCACTTCTTCACACGCAACGACAAGGTGGGCGACTTCCGTAACCCTGAACACATGGCGAGGGGCATCTCGGACCACTCTCCGGTGTGTGTCACCCTTATAGGTCCGTCCCTAGACAGAGCTACCTACCCGAGAATCGACCCCTGGCGCCTGCGAGACTCAGGGCTTAGAGACAAACTGCGAGAGGGCTCGGAACTCTATTTTAAAGAAAATAAAGTGTCAATAGACTCACATATCACCCTATGGGAGGCCTACAAGACGGTTCTACGGGGTCAGGCACAGGCGCTGATCGGAGCCCAGAAAAAAGAGGAATCCCTGCAAATCCAGTCACTCGAGCAAGTAATTAACTAGATGGAAGGGGAAGCGGCGACGCAGATGAGTGCAGACCGGCGTCACGAGCTGGCACTGAGACAACGTGACCTGCGGGCTCTGGCAGATAGTGAGGCTCGGGCATATGCGATAGCGACGCAACACCGCTTGTATGATGTAGGGGATAAGGCCCTGAAGCTTCTAGCGTGGTTGGAGAGACGAGATAGGGAGAGATCGTGGGTAACTGGGGTAAGGGACGTAACTGGGACACTCTGCACTACAAGTAATGAAATAGCAGAAGCCTTTGCCAAGCATTTTGAGGGCTTTTATGCGCCAGTGTGCACAAGGTCGGAGGAAGACTGTACAGAGTTCCTAAGGGACTTTGCCTTGCCTACGCTGTCGGGGGAGTCACATGAATTCCTTGAGGCGGACCTTATGGAGGAGGAACTGAGTGGGGCCCTGGGTTCCTTGAGATCAGGGAAAGCACCGAGCCCGAATGGGCTCCCAGTGGAGATTTATAAGGGGCAAGCCTCGATTATAATACCCCCACTTCGAGGCATGTTGATGGAGGCGCGCGAGCGGGGGCAACTCCCGTCAGACCAGCACGCGGCCACGATAGTGGTGATATACGAAGACGGGAAGCCGCCAGAGCAGTGTAGCTCCTATCGCCCTATATCCCTTATCAACGTTGAGGCAAAGGTTTTGGCCAAAGCCTTGGCGGATAGGCTGGTGTCCGTCATTACGGAATTGGTCCATGTAGACCAATCGGGTTTCATGCCCTCCAGAAGCACCCGACACAATCTTCGAAGGCTCTATGGAGTACTTCACATGACGAGCGGCCCGAGGCCCAACAGACGGCATTGATGGCGCTGGACGCCTCAATGGCGTTCGATAGCATCGAGTGGCCCTACTTGTTCATGGTGCTCCAAAGGCTGGGCTTCGGTCCTAACTTCTGTGGTTGGGTGCGACTACTATACGAGACGCCCACAGCCAGGGTACGTGTTAACGGGGCGGTATCGAGATCTTTTCAGCTGAGAAGGGGGGACTCGGCAGGGGTGCCCCTTGTCTCCGCTGTTGTTCGCCCTTGCGTTGGAGCCGCTGGTGCACTGGATCCGGAGAGACCCAGTGATTTGGGGTATAGTGTCACCAGGGGGGTGAGAAGAGCGAATTTTGCTCTATGCCGATGATATCGCCCTATACCTAGCAAGGCCGTACTACTCGATCGCTACATATTTTTTATCTCTTTGGCAGCTACTCAGGATATACCATTAACTGGTCTAAGTCAGTGATTTTTCCACTGTCGGCCCCCCCTCCCCCCCCAGAGTTCCAGCGCATTGTTCGGCCCCGGTGGTGTCGGAGGGCTTTAAGTACTTAGGTATTAGCAGGAAAAAATTACGCATGGTATGTGATTAATTCATACCAAACCTTGCGTATACAGCCGTATTTGAATGCTTTTTTCTCAGCAAAATTTAAAAATACGTTTCTGAGGTTACGAATGGGATTAAATCCAACAAAGGAGGGCACAAATTCGTGGATTAAGCAATGGCCGGACCCTGATTGTAGACTTTGTGGACGGTCACAGGAAACTTTAGTCCATATAGTGTGTGTATGCCCAAAGTTGATTAATATTCGACGAACATTCTTAAGACCATGTTTCTTGAAGAGCGGGGTGAGATCTGCTCGTCAGGCTTTAATTATGTCATTATCTGGTGAATCGATTCCTCTATTGTGTCATTTGGTAAAATTTTTATTGCCAGCTGAAAAATGTTTTGATATAATAAGGTAGACCTCCAGTATTTCTATGGTTGTGTTACCTAATAGTATTATTTGGCTTATAACTCTTATTAATTGATAATCATGTTGCGAAGGTGACAATTAGATATGTCAAAATAGATGTGACACTATTACCATAAACTAATGCACTTTATCTGTTTTAATACGAAGATTGTTGCAATAATCGCATATTAGCACTTTATAGTAATGCACTTTATTATTGCTCTGATATGATGGTCACCGTATTAATCGCTCATTATCGATGCTATGTGAATAGACCTGATTTTATTGATACGTTTTATATTTGTATATACAGGTCAGTTTTTTATTCTATGTGTTGGGAACATGTTTTGCTTTCAATGGATTTTTTTAATGATCGATTATGTTTTAAAGTATGTGATGTGAATTTGTAGTGATTGCAATGATTTTAAGTAATCAAGCAATAAAGATTATTATTATTAAAATATTATTACTTAGGTATCTATGTCACACGGGATCAGAAGGAGTTCCTTGACAGGAATCTCGGGCCCCAAATAAGCCGCCTTGGCGCAGATGTCAGTCATTGGCGCACTCTTCCGCTTTCACTCATGGGTAGGGCGGCTTTATTTAAAATGATGACACTACCTCGCCTCCTATATGTACTCCAAAACACCCCATATCCGGACCCTTCGACAGTTTTTAAACGGGTAGCCCAGGAAGTTAGAACGTTGCTGTGGCAGGGTGGCGCACCCAGAATAGCGCTGCACAAGCTACAGAAAGGGGTGTATGATGGTGGATTGGCAGTTCCCGACATTCGGCTATACTATTGGGCCTCGCAGCTCCAGGTCATCAATGATTGGATATACGCAGACATGGACGAACCAGCTTATAGATCAGATAGAGCCGTCATGCCGGGACGAAACTGTGAGCCTCTTCTATACTCCCGAAAGACACGAGCAGAGTGGCTGGAGCACACCAAAGTGGAGATACAGTGTTGGAGAGAGGCCAATAAACTACTAGATTGGGCGGGGAAGCTGACTGGTAAAACCCCGTTGTGGGTGGGTGATCCCCTGAGGAAGGTAGCGGCCCTATCAGGGTTTCAAGGGTGGAAGCTGATAGGGGTTGAATACCTGGGTGACGTGTGGAAGGGAGACTCCCCCCTTACTTTTGAGAAACTCCAGCAGGAATATAACTTGCACCAAACTCAAAGATATCAACACCTGAGGCTAGTACACGCACTACGTGCCCACATTCACAGTGACACCTCTATTCCAGAATACTCCCCACTAGAGGATAGGTTGCTACTGGACCCAATCAAGGAGAAGCCGACCTCTACGGTCTATCGCAAGCTGATAAATAATGTGCCCGATCCCTTGAGGGCCGTCCGAGACAAATGGGTAAAAGACCTGGGACCCATAGATGACGAGGAGTGGCAGGAAGCAATTCAGAGCCCAAGAGAAATAGCAGTCCACTCCAGATTTAGACTAGTGCAACTTAAGGTACTACATCGCACCTACTACCCGAGGACCCACCTATACACATGGGGCAGGACCCCTACAGCGCTATGTGTGCGGGGATGCCAGGGCGAGGGAACCTTCATGCACATTTTGTGGAAATGCCCAGAGATTGCTAGATACTGGCAAAAAGTCACGGACACTATGTCCAGGGTTGTGTGGGGGGGGTAAGGGGGGGGTTCCACTGGATGCAAAATGGTTGCTTCTGATGATAAAAGGTGACTTGGACTGGCCCAGACACACGGGAATATGGTTGTCTTTGGCTGCAGGAATAGCGAAGAGAAACATTGCCAGGGGATGGGGAGCGCCACTGCCTCCGACGCTGGAGGACTGGAGACGGGACCTCGATTGGTGCCAGCGCGCTGAAGAAACGGTCTACAAAAGTAGGGGGTGTGTTAAGAAGTGGGAAAAGATATGGACACCCTGGCAAAAGTACAGAGGAATGAGCTTGGGTGACTGAGCGGTATTGGGGGCCTCCACTGCCTGACAGCACCCTGTAAACATACTGTTGATGACGTACTGTGCCTGCCTTCCTGTGCACTGTTGGAAATGCTTATTGTAATGTATGGTCTATTGAGCTATGTTAATAAAAAGAGTTTAAAAAAACAATATATGCAATGCTACAATGAGCAAAATAAAAAAACAATAGACTGGAATTGCGCTTAATGCTTTCTGCCAATCACATTTTTGTTGTTCTTGTAGCTCACTATGGCAAAGTACTCCAGCTGCACCTCATTTTGTGAACCAGCAAGGCGTCCCAGCAAGGTTGAAATGATTGGCATGCTTGTCAACAATGGGCTAGAATTCAGCCTTGAGTAAATTACCTGTGGCTCATACTAATTCAAGGTGTCCATAAATTAAATTTTGGGTTCTCTCAGTGAGGTACCCTACGTGGAATAGGTATTCTCAAACTTGGAACCTGTAGCTTGCTGCCCCATAGACTCAAGCTACATCATTGATAGGGCCCAACAGGCCAAAACATGTCTAAACATGCTTCTTTTCTACAATGGTGGAGACATGTCCTTGCAGTTTAGATTGGTGTCATGCTTTGAGGAGGGAAAAATACTTATTTGCATGTAATTGGTCACTGTCCGTAGTGACGGAGGTCGGAGAGAGGGAGGGATGAACAGCTCTGCTCCTCCCCCATCGTTCTCACCCCACTGTCAGAAGAAACAAACCAGGAGGAGGGGATTGGCAGGCAATGGACTAGGATTGTCCCTAGCTGCACCCCTTTCCAACCTACTGCATGATTCAGTTTCACACAGCTACTTTGGTTCCTAATGCTCTTTTATCCAAGAGAAGCATTGGGAGATGAAGGAGATCTATGCCTGTGCCCCAGAAAGGGGCCAAACTTGGTTTGGGTGTTCTGTAGCCTAAGAACAAACCCAAACAGTGTCTGGGTCCTTGCCTGGATGCAGAAACACACATCTGAGCCCTAGCGAGGAGCTGGAAGCTGAAACAGCGCCTGTCAGCTTGCTGGGACACATATATACACATGTTTGGGTTATCATAGGCAGGACTGTCTGAAGATTTGTTTGGGCCCATTAAAATTTGGAAAATGGGAGCCCCTTCTGTAAATTCCAGGGTGAAGGATTACCTCCCGCATGCTTCTACTAAAATTAAACTGTCGCCCTGTTCATTCAGTTCATACTAAACTCATTTCATCCAATGTTATCTTGATGGAGATAAACTTTTACAGATGACCATCAAGGTGCCTGTCATGTGTCTTCCACGTTTAGGAGAAAAATCCTGGTCTGCCTAAGTAGAGTAAATGGACCTCGATACACTGCAACATGAGGGGTGTTCATTGCAGATCCTTGAGTGCTGCATCTGTTTGAAAGTTTCAGGGTAATCACTTGCTATGTAAAAGAGTACATTTAGTTAAGGTGAGCATCCAGAAAATCGGATATGGATCAACCCTCCTTAAACCTACATTGGACACTCCATGCTGTGCACACATATTCATACATGCTGTATGTAGTAGTAAAAAGAGTCTCATCTGCTATTTTATACATTGCCTCCTGCTAGTTTTTTTTCTATCTTCTTACATCCCTGTGACACCAGATACCCTCAAAATGCAGTTCTATATCAGGGATGTTATTATTTAATGTATTACATGGTAACAAATACATTTACAATTTCTGGAAAAAACACAAGTAATGATTAAAGACAAAGCATAGGTACAATATAAAAAAGTATCAAATGCAAGAGGAAATTCATGTTCATTAAAAATAGAGTTGTCAAAAAATCTGCAATTCTTTGTGCGAACAATATTTTAAATTAATGTAACATCGTTGGTCATAAAAGATTTATTTAAAATATTCCCTATCTGAAGAACATGCACTCAAAGTTTCAGTTACTGTCCAAAGATTAAGTGATTGGTAAAGTAGTGTAGTTAACTCTCCTACTTGTCTCACTGCTTCTACCGGCATGGGTCCTTGCATCCCTACACCTCGAGGCTCCTCTTCGGTTGGTCCCACCCTTGCAGGCCAACTAGATGCTGCCTCTCAACCTCCTCTGATTCGCCCACTCTCAATTGTAGTGCATAGCTCAGCGCCTCCCCTATTGATACAGGGTACCCCAGAAGGTGGTCTGCGGGCAGCATTGTCTCTTCCCATGTATTCTTAACACATTGTTGCCACCAATTCACCCCCTGTTCGTTGGAGAACAAGGGTTGCAACAATTATTGATTACGTTCACGAGAACCTTGGGCCATAATACCTTTGGTAACAACATATTCACCCTAAGCCTGCGTCACAGTTACTGAGGCATACACCCCCTCCCATGATACACCTATAGATTGGTAGAGGCAAGTACCCAATAAATATTGTGGGTGCTTTGTAATGAGGGGAATTTAAGTTGACACTGACACATTTCTTCCTAGTGTGAAGATGTTCCATAGTAACTTTAATAACACCATTGACCTTACTCCAGAAGGAGCTGAGCACTATATGTTCAGAATTACATAAATAAGTAAATTTCCTCATCCTTGAGTCCACTATGCCAACAATTGAAGACCTTCTTTTCCTTTTTACCGGTGCCAGAAAACCCCGACCACCTGCTCCCCACTCCCAAAGCTCACCCCCTTGGCAAAGACAGTCATTGGTAAACAAAAAAGACCCCCTGAGGCATCCCCATCAGATAGCCTAAAAAAGGCCTATTTGGATTCTTTATCCTCTAGCACATTTGAGGACGAAGATGATTCTGGGAAGCAGGACCTGGGTAAGGGTGATTCTGATGTCTCCAAAAACGATGTAGAACACCTGTTGTGCCCACTTCAAAAACACCTTAGGCTTTTGAAGGATGCCGGGGAAGGTTTTTCTAAGCCTCCTCCTCTTACTAACAATCTCCTCCTGAACACTTTTGATCCGGAAGCATCATTCACCCTCGTTCTTCAGATTGACTCCCCTCTACAAAAACTGCAGCCTATGTCTAAGCAAGACTCGGAAATCCTTTTGCAAAAGACGTCCGCAATCGCCTTAAGGCGGAATGTCTCTGACCTGTGCGGGATGGCAAAGTATCAGAGATCCCTGAGAAGATCCCAGAGATTGATCCCAAACTGTCATCCTTTCTGGGTAAATATGTAAAAGACGTAAAAAATGATATTGCCAGGTCCTGACGGGCCTGTCAAGGTAAACATCTTGACCTTTCAGGACCCTCTCCAAAATCTTGGACTTCGCATTCTCTGCCAAGGAGCAAGGGATGCATATCAACCCTGAGCTTCTAGCTGGTTGGGCCCAATGGGCCATTTGGTTATTAGGAAAGGTAAATTGCGCTATCTCCACAGAAAGGCGTAGAACCATCCTCATTGACTTAAAACTATATGATTTGGCCACTAATGAGGCAGGTCAAGAGGCCAAACAACTATTATTTGTCAAATCCTTTATTAAAAAAGGAACAAAGAGTGGGTTCCTATGGGGTGGGGGAACTCCCCGTACTGCCCTAAGTACATGTTTCTAATCCACCTTCTGTGGAGGTATCACTGCGGCAGACATGCGCTCTTACTACTCTGCATCGCGCCTGCTGATTATTAACACCTGGTGGTACGACCTCCGAGGTGACCCAGCATACGCGGTCGACAGGTGAGTGATGGGAGACACTCCTCTGCTTGCTTATTTATACATCGGGAGTGATGTGGGTTCCCTCCCTCTGGCAACCCAGGTGGTCCCTTAGTCGGAGGGGCTGGTGGGGTAGACTGACCGAGTAGACACCACTCTGGCAGGGACATATGCTGCGGCAGGTGGGCCAGCTGGAGGGTTTTCGAACGTGGAACATCATTGGGATATATACTTTAGGGGATGTGATGCATGGTACGGTCCTGAAATCATTTCAGGAGATACGGAATATCAACGCGGCCTATTTCATCAGTATTTGCACAGTGGCGTAGCTAGGCCTTTTGCTGCCCGTGGCGGTCCCTGCGTTTGCTGCCCGGCGGTGGTCGCATGTAAGAGCGGGGTGGGGGGTGCTGGCGAATCCTGCGTTTGCCGCCCTGCGACAGCTGCAGTTAAGAGCGGGGGGAGGCCACCCCCCAAAACTCGTGCTGCCCGGGGCAGCTCCTGCCCGTGCTATGCCACTGTATTGCCAACTCAACCACACGCTGATTCAGTATATAACGAACCTACTTGCTCTTCCAGAATTCAATCTGTTAAAGGGTAAACTCCTACTGGATGGTCTAGGCGATCACAAAATAGCAAAAGTATATCAATCCCTCATCTTTAACAGCCCGAACATACTACACAGTCTCAGAGGGGCGTGGGAAGTGGATATTGGAACACTGGAAAATGATGACTGGACGGAGGCCCTGTGGGGGTGCCTCAAGAGGCAGCTATATCTGCCTCCTCCGACTAATACAACTCAAATATCTCCACAGGGAGTATTACACACAACACCAACTGTGGTGTATGGGGGTGATTGCCTCCCCAGTCTGCCTTTACTGCCACACAGACGAGGGTAAATTCCTACACAAAGTGTGGAGTTGCTTGGTGCTGGACTGGTTTTGGCGAGATGTGATGTCTTGTCTAGGGGAAGTCTTATCCTGGTTAATCCCACTAGACCCGAAATTGATCCTCCTACACATCACACACAGTCTTGGGGAGAACAGATATAAAAGACTACTCTCGTTTCTGGGATTGCCCTTTGCAAAAAGGGATATAACCAAGGCGTGGAAGGCCGAGGTTCCCCCACCCCTCGCAGTGTGGAAAAATGGATGGACCATTGCATGGGTCTGGAGGTCGCGGTCTACCAGGCAAAGGGATATCCACAGAAACACCCTCAAATTTGGCAGAGGTGGGTGGACTACAGGGGCATCATGTTGGACCCTGGTTACTCCTCGAGATCATGTATAGATGAGGAGATTCAAATGTATGAGGGCATGGGGAAGGATGAGAAGGCGACTAACCAATAATGAAGTTGATGTCTTATGTTATGCTTCGCTGTGTTGCGCTTGAGGGGGGGAGTGGTCATACGTGGTAGTTCTTGTTATTGTTTTGGGTATATTGGCATTATCATCCTGTGTATATTCGCCAACCCACAAGAATATGGATCATTGTCAAAACCCAGTAAAAGTTGTGAAAAAAAAGTTACAAAGTTTGCCATCACCTTTACTTCATTAGATAAGGCTCAAGCTGCTCTCAAAAGAATCTTCAGCCAGAACCTTTTTAACAGGGTCAGCAGAGACAAAGGACACTCTGAATGAAAGAATGAAAAGTTTTATAAAGCGCGTGAATGCCTAGGTGTCTTAGCGCTGGGACTGCCAGTGTGATCGTACAGTGAGGGCAGGCTTAGAACCTGGGTAGGAATAGCCATGTTTTTAGAGATATTCTAAACGTCTGTCTATTGGTTTGCGTCCTCAATCAGGGCTCGAAAAATCCTAAAAATGGTACTAGTCCTGCAGGTCTAGTACCTTGAAAAATCTCCTCGACCTAACTGCAATCTACTTGACCTCCGTCTCTGAAAGCGGAGCAAATGTGACAAGATAACAAGATTTAAAGGCATCTTTATTGGTCAATCACTTTGTGAGCCATAAAAATGCCTTTAAATCTGGTTATCTCGTCACATTTGCTCCGTTTTCAGAGACAGAGGACAAAAGTTAGTGTGTCTTCCTACTCGCCAGAAAGGGCGAGTAGGACCTAAAAATAGCTCGCCCTCATTAAATTTACCTCGCAAATGCGAGTGGTCGAGCGGATTTTTCGAGCCCTGTCAATGTAAAAGGTAACGTGTTCCATAATTTACAGGCCAGATGAAAGAAGCTTCTACCCCCCATTTTACAGTCTGTGCCCCAGGGATGTCCAGGAGGTAAGCAGTAGATGATCTAAGGTTACGTCGTTGGATGTACCATCTGATGAATTTGTTAAAATTAGTAGGGCCGACGCCTTAGAGGGCCTTGTGAACAAAGGGCAATACAGTAATCTATCTTTGATGATATCAAGGCTATGATCACTGTTTTCTGTAGATCTATCGGGATGAACGGAAAGACCTTTTTTAGAATCGTCAGAGTATGGAAGCAAGATGAGGTAATGAGATTGACCTGGTCCGTAAAAGTTAGTTGATCATCTAGCATGACTCCCAGACTTTTACTTTCCTTACTGGGGATGGACATTGTCTGGCGGCATCTGGCCACCAAGAGTCGTTCCAGAAAGAGGTATTTTTGCCAAATAGTAGTACCTCAGTTTTTTCTGCATTTAATTTTAGGCGGTTGTCTTGCATCCATCTAATGATGTGGACCCTACAGTTATTAAAATTCTTCTCCACATCATCTGGCTTTGATGATAATGACACCACTATTTGTGTTTCATCCGCGTAACAGATAGCAGTGAATCCATCTGAACGGATGAGTTTGGCCAGTGGGGCAACAAATATGTTGAACAGGGTTGAACTCTGGTGGCTGAAACCCCTCCTAGCCCTCTTTTAGACTTTTCCCAAGGAGATGAAGCACTTGGGGAGACTACCAGCAGTGAGAAGTCTTTTTCCATCCCGAACCAGACCATACAGGGGCAGTGTATACCCAGAAGAGAACATCCCAGAGGAACATGTACCCCCTATTTTTCAGGTGAGATATTACATTGTTTCCCTTCACAAATTATAAGTCAGAATAAGCCTGATTTTCTGGTTTCAAATTGCTAATGGCACATGGTCCTCTAGATTGTTCAGGGTTTGCACCTAGAAGTTTTCGGCACTTATTTTCAGAACTCCTACTCAAAACCACTTCACTTTACTGTAGAGAGACAATCCTTCATCAATCAAGAATCCAATCTTTCATTTAAAAGAAAGTGATTTGCAACATGATGCAACACCCCAACGGCTTCCTCAGCTATATCTTTTTAATAGACAATAAAACAGACTACAAGTTAGTTATCAAACTCAAAGAATTCCACTCATGGATACTCTGCAGACACTTCAAGATGGAGGGTACTCACCACCAGAGAAATCTGTTGAGAGAAGGCAATGTTATGGTCCATTTAGACCCGGGGTGGCTCCTCTATTATGGCGTCACCCCACTGCTAGAACCAGCAGACGCATGCAAAATAAAATGACTATAAGCATTTAATAAAACTGCTTTATTATCATTTTATTTTACACCGGAGCAGCAGCTGAGTCTTGAGGGTAGGGCCATCCACTGAGGGACAGCAGCAGGAGGAGTGGTGAACACAGGGCACTGCAAGTGCGCAGGTCGGTTGGGCCGGCTGTCTTAGGATGGCCAAACCAACATGCACACTTGGATATCTCCAGACTGTTGCTTGGAGATATCAGCAGGGCTCAGGAGCACAGGCTCCCAGTCCCTGCTGGAGCGTGAAACCAGCCCGCTCCGCCCAATTCCAGCGCTTCTCTCATGCTGGGTAATACCAGCATGAGAGCAGTGTCTGGATTGGTGTAGGAGAGTCTGAGAGCCTGTGTGTGCGTTGTCAGGAGCTGAAGAGTCAGCAAGGTGGCAGGTACGTTTTATTTTGTTTTAAATTGCCCCTCGCGCTGCCACCACTTTTCCCTGCTAGCGGCCGCTACAGTCTAGACCTAAAAGATGCTTACCTCTCAGTTCCTCTTTTTCCCTCCACAAAAATCCTTCCTCCAATTTCTCTGAAAGAATTCTACCTATGAAGTATTGGTTCCTTCATTTGGATTGTCCTGAGTCCAGCTGGTGTTCCACCAAATTGATTAAACCAGTGGCATATTCCTTATTTTCCTGGTTTTGCTGGCAAATGCCAGGCTTTTCCAGCCAAGCTCTCTTCTTTATGCATAAGCCCTAGTCAGAGTCTACCCACAAACGTTATCAATCAGCATGAGACATGTGAACACGCTGGTGCGCTGAACAGGATCTTGATCCCTTAGGAGCAGAGGTAACTTTTGTTGTCAACTTCTTAGCAAATCTGGGGGGCGCTAGAGGGCGCCAGATGGCTGCACCTTAGTGTAGCTCTGCCCGGCTGATCCTCCATCCACCAATTATCCGCCTTAAATTGCTGCATCAACTTTGTTAAAACGACCGCCCTGCACGGCGCAACACCCCCGTTTACAGTGGGGGCATCGCGGATTACTGGGGGCTATTGCAGCAAATAGAAACCTGCGGGGAAAGGTCCGACCGGTGTGAAGTTAAAATGGCGGCCGCCATCGTCCTGTATTGAGAGGGTACGTAGGCCGGCGTGCCGGGAGACGAAGGCGAGTGGCAACCACTGCGCAGAGTACAGCGACTGCTCAGAGGAGGGCGGCCTGTCCCGGACTAATTTGCACTCCTGGCTGCGGAACCCTGAGGCCTGTGTGAAGGGAGTTTGTCCACCCCACGCGCCCCTACGGAGCCGCTGACGGAATCGGAGCGGTGTGGGGAGACTCACCGAAGCCTGCGGGACCCAACGAGAGACCTTGATCACCGTCGCAGGGGATTGGAGGTGCCTGCAGCGGGTTGCGGCTCCCCAAGAAGCTCTCAATCAGGCTGTGCAGGCCGAGGTCCCTAAATAGTTGGTCTTGAATTTCGAGCTCCCTGAATTGACGCTTCTTAAACCGCCACGGACAACAGTGTAATTAGTGCCTTGTTAATCGGAGTGGAGTGAGAAGACTCGATGAAGTCGGAAGGGCCCACCGAGAGACCTTGATCGCCGCCGCGGGAGGTCGGAGGCGCCTGCAGTGGGTTGCGGTGAGTGGGGCGCGGCCTTGCCTGCGCCTGTAGCTGCGGCGGCGGGTGTGGGCCTAGGCGCTGGGTTGCGGCCTGCGAGCTGCGGCTTGTGTGCACGGTGCGCGGTGAGCTGGAGCCGGCCTGACTTGGCAACACACTAGAGTCAGGCCTGGTGGTGCGCCTGAGGCCCGGTTGATGTTGCTGTGTGCTTTTCTATACCTGCCCTGCTGAAGTTGGCCTGAGCCTGATCTTTCTTCTGCACCGCCCCAACACGCCCGCTTCCATCCACCGCCACTGGACAGGAGACCACGGGGCTCTGAGGTTTGTTTTGGGACTAACGGCCTGGCAGAGCGGCAATCCTCAGCGCTTAGATTTGGCACAAGTATATCTCTTGCTAGTGTGCATACGTGGTGGAAGTCACTAGCGTGTGGTGGCTGGGCCTTTGGCATTGCGGGCCCTACTGGACAGTGTTTACTCGTGCACAGTGCATGATTGGCATGTGATCTATTGCTGGCTAGCGCAGTCACATCCTATGCGCACTCCTGGAGGGGTGCAGTTTCGTCTGAGGGTGCACACGTGCAGGTCCTATACCACTGTTGAGACGGAGAGATCGGTGCTGTGGGCCCCGCTGGAACACTGGTGCCAGATCATTGAGACTGTTCGTTAGTGGCTGTGACTTGGGCGCTCCTACCTAGTTTAGCCCCACTGTACGGTCTGCTGTCTCCCAGTTGTCTTCCCTATTATCTACTATGGGGAAAACTGATAAATCCCAGCCTCGCCTCACGTTTGAGGCGCGAAAATCCAGCAAGATGCAGCAAAAAGCGGCCTCTGATTCAGAGGCAGACGTCCAGGGTGATGGCCCATCCACGTTAGAAATGACGCTGTTGGCCATGCAGAAAAGCCTCCAATCCATAGAGGGGAATATGTCTGCCATGAACCACAGACTAGACCATATGTCTGCACAACTAGAGAAGCAGAACACGAGAATGGGGGGGATCGAACAAAGGGTCTCCACCACGGAGGATGGTCTCAGTGAAGTCGCTGGTAAGGCACTCAATATGGAGAAAGTTCTGGCGCTAATACAAGCGAAAAACGAGGACTTAGAGGCCCGGTCTCGCCGAAACAATATTAGAATTACGGGCCTTCCGGAGTCCACAAATACCGGTAGGATGGAGACCTTTATCGAGACTCTGATCAAAGATACTTTTGGCCCTGAGAACCTGTCCACCATGTTTATAGTCGAGCGGGCCCATCGTTCCCTGGCGGCGAGACCGGTACCGGGTGCTCCACCTCGCCCTATAATTGCTCGGCTATTAAATTACAGGGACCGTGATGCCATTCTGAGGCTGGCCAGAGAAAAGGGTGCCATCGACCACAAGGGGAATTCGCTGTCCTTCTTCCCTGACTTTACTGTCGCAGTCCAGACGGCACGTCGGGAGTTTGGCGCCGTGAAGAAATTTCTGCAATCGGAGGCCATCCCCTATGCCATGTTATATCCCACTCGCTTACGTGTTGGCCCGGAGGGGGACTTTAAAAGTTTCGCCACCCCTAAGGCGGCGATGAAGCATGTGAAGAAGCTGAAACAACGGCGACGTGAGGCCCCGGCTGAGCTTGACGAAGAGCAGCAGTAACTGACTGTGTGGTGTCCTACTGTATCTTTGTTTGCTATCCTACATGTGGGATATGTCTTGAGTTCACGTATCAAGGTTCACTGTTCTTTAAAGTAGATCTGTTGCAGTGGAGCTGGTTATTGTATGACAGACGTATTTGATGCAATATGTTTCCATATATGTTTCTTCTATCCTAGCACAGGTACTAGACCTGATCAGCCACCTCCTACATCGTGGGAGGCTAGTAGCACTCTGACGCCCCTCATATGGGAGTTCCCCACACGATGCGAGCTTTTTGTTGTCTCTGTTGGGGCTTGTTTATTCAGGGTAGGGATGGCTTTGGCTCGTTGGGTGCGCCGAAGTGGGTGGGGGATTGGGGGGGCAGTGGGGAGGGTATGGGTGGCACTTTTTTCTTGCACTGTGTATGAACCCTGGCGACACATTACTGGAGTTAGATCTCACAATTTTATGCCTCTGTTGTTAAATGCAATGTGTGGGGGGTAATATAAGGTTCCTCACCTGGAACATGCGTGGCTTAAACAGTCCCAAGAAAATACGGTCTGTATTGGCGTATCTGGACAGGTTGGATATCCAGGTAGCCTTTTTGCAGGAAACTCACCTCACAAAGCTCTCCGAGTCAAATGTGGGTACGCGATGGGCTGGGGTGAAGGTGGCTTCCTCCTATTCCTCCTACTCTAGGGGGGTGATGATTCTGGTTAAGAAGGGGGTTCCCTTTACGGTCCTACGCTCAGAGACAGATGAGCAGGGCCGGTTGGTCCTTGTGCATGGCAAGCTTGGTGGTGTGGGTGTCCTGATGGTTAATGTCTATGGCCCAAATGTTGATGACCATCCCTTCTTTGCTGACGTGTGGCGCCGAATCTCTGGGTTCCCTCCTGCTGAAATCCTATGGGGGGGCGATTTTAACACCTGTCTAGATGAGAATATAGACAGATTGGGGAGTAGGACCGCACGGCACAGGCAGTCGACAGACGCTCTCCTGGGGCTGTTGGAGGCTAGGAATCTGCATGATATTTGGCGTTTGCGGCACCCTGAGGCAAGAGAAAGTACCTTTATCTCCACGGTGCATGGCACGTGGTCCCACTTGGACTATTGGCTTCTGTCTGAGGTTGCATGCACTTGGGTGGTTGATGTTAGTCACCTGGCCAAGACGCTGTCTGATCACTCCCCTGTACTGCTTGAGATGAGTGTTCCCAAGTGTGAGAGGCCCCCGTTCACGTGGCGACTGCAACAGGCGTCTCTGACAGACCCAGTCTTTAGATACACGGTAGGCGAGGCAATTCGTAATTACTTCAAAGAAAATTAGGGCACTGTGGATAGCGCGGGGGTCCTTTGGGAAGCATTTAAGGTCACGATACGGGTGTTTGTATTGGTGCGCAGGCTGGTGTTCTTAAAGATTTGCGTCGCAGAATCAGTAAGCTTGCGGCAGAGATATCCACACTGGAACGTGAATATGCATGGAATCCTGTCCCGGAAAAGCTTTCTGCGATACGGGACCTTGTGTCAGAGCACAATGAAACCGTGGACCAAGAGCTGGTGCATAGGTCTCGACGGTGCACTGCTCGGTATTATGGGGAGGGGGGCAGGCCCAGCCGCTCCCTGTCGCAAAAATTGGCAGCACCCCGCAGCCAGGCGTATATCACTGAACTGCTGGACAGGGAGGGGGTAGCACACTTCAGTACTCCTGAGATCAGCTGGGTGGTGCTAGATTTCTACTCTGACCTCTATGGTGACCGAGCTCAGATACCGGCAGCTGACATATGCACCTATCTAGATGACGTTGCGCTAGGTTGGCTGTCAGTCGATCAACGAGAGTACCTCACGCAGCCTTTCGATGTTGAGGATGTCAAACTTGCTATTATGTCACTCCCCACATGCAAGGCAGCGGGCCTTGATGGACTCCCAAGTGAGTTCTACAAGGCCTATGCCGACGAATTAGCACCTCGGCTGCTGGACTTCTTTGCGGAGGCATGTGACTCGGGTACCCTACCTCCCACACTCAAAGAGGCACTCATTGTCATGCTATTGAAACCAGACAATGCAGCAAATGTGTGTGACTCCTACAGGCCCCTTTCCATCATCAATATTGAAGCCAAAATTCTGGCAAAAATGATCGCCAGCAGACTCCAACCCCTGGTTCCCAACCTGGTACTCCCGGACCAGTCGGGATTTGTACCCACTAGATCGACGACGCATAATCTGCGCACTGTTTTTGCCACTTTGCATTATTTCGAGTCGGACTTTCAGGCGGTGGCCGTGCTGCTTGACGCGGCTAAGGCGTTCGACTCTCTACAGTGGGAGTATATGTTTACCGTGTTGCTATGAATGGGCCTGCCACCGTTCTTCCTTAAGTGGACTCACCTACTGTATACAGCGCCAGAGGCACGGATACGTGTGAACGGCTGGGTGTCTGAAGCTTTCCCTATCAAACGAGGCACGCGGCAGGGCTGCCCCCTGTCGCCAATGCTTTTCGCGCTCGCGCTGGAACCCTTGGCTTGTAAGTTGCGCCAGAGGCATGCGCAGGCAGCGTTGCGTTTTCGGCAGCAGCCTTTAGTGGTTTCGCTGTACGCTGATGATATGCTGCTATATGTCCGCGTGCCTGCTACGTATTTACTGGAATTACTGCGCGAATACGTAAAATCCGAAAGATATTCAGGTCTAGGCATAAACTGGGCAAAGTCAAATGTGTTTCCGCTCCCTGAGGAGAACCCCGCTTTAAACACATCAGGGGGTTTGAAACGCGTCGACCTTTTCCTTGTGACCAAACAAGTGTTTTTGATTCTAAGTATCAGGTCCTTTATCTGCTGAACATATTCTGTGACGAAAATCAATTTAAATTTTGACGACCTGAATACAGCACTGTTTGGCCAATATTCCCACAGGGTCTGTGTTGCATTGTAGGACCTTAAAGACGCTCCGCTCTTTATTTGCTCAACCTTTCCCTGGGTCTTTCTTCTTTTTCTTTACATTTTTCTTTACCTGTCTTATCATAACTTCTTTGGAACTTGAGCTTGTACCTATACTACAATGTGTGGTTTTTAATGTGATATGTAATGTTGGGTCATATATGTGATTTAAGATTTATGTCTTATATGTTTGTAACTTTAGGTGGTCCCAACAAAGTTGTGGAGATTGTTCATTGAAATAATAACATGAACTGAATTACTGATTCTTGATGAAATTGAATCTTTAAAGAGATTAAAAAATAAAAAACAAATATTTTTTCAGTCACTATGAGTGTCACGTGTGATTGGGTAGAATCATTTGCAGAATAGGTATCAGCATTGGCAATTGTGTTGTTTTGATATTGGATTGGTCTAGCCTTGCTGATTAGGGCCAGAACCCTTTATTGTTTTGATTATTGAGCCTGCAGCACTCATTGTGCCAGCCCTTTAAAACATATCTAAGGCCTGCCACTGCAGCCTGTAGTGCAGTTTTAAACTTGCATTTAGACCTGGCAAAATGCACCTTTTGCCGGGTCTAAATCTTCCTTTTTAATCCTTATAAGTCACCCCTAAAGTAGACCCTAAAGGCTCATAGGGCAGGGTGCATTGTATTTCAAATGTAGGACATGTGTCCTGAAGCTTTACATATCCTGGCAGTGAAAAACTCCTAAAGTCATTTTTCACTTTTGCATGGCCTATCTCTCCCATGGTTTTGCATTGTTCGCCCTAAGTTGGCAGGGTATGCCCAGACGTGGGTCCCTTGCTCACTTTGCCACTGGATTCAAGATAGCCTGGCTGATGAGGGCTGTGAGCCCGAAATCGGTCCCAGGATGCTTGTTTCCGGTCCAGGGAAGACATGGCTTGGCAGTTCGGGCTGGACTGTTCCCATGAGGCACAGGGTCAGACTGATTTGCATATGGCCATGTCTGAACTGGGGTGGCGGAGTGAGCTAAAGAATGATGATGGATTAAACCTAGATCAGTTGACTGGGGGTGAGTGCTTGCAATGTTCAACACTCCGTCCATCATCCCCTTTGGTTTTGCACTATCTCTCCCATTGACTAACAATGGGTTACCTTATTACATTTAATAGTGATAACATTAGATTGGGAACAGGAGAAATATACTGTTTATGCTCAAATGATTTGTAATTTAAAATCCTCTTTAATGGTGAAGTTGGATTTAAGTCACAATTCTGAAAATGACACTTTTAAAAAGGTGGCATTTTCCTGTCCTAACCATTTGTACATTCTGCCAGTGTCCCGGGTCACATGACTGTACATGGCTCTGCTGTTGAGGTTTGTGTATTACTTTCAGACAGTAAGACAAAGGGGACTTAGGTGTGGACATCCTGGCATGATGACTGAGAGGAGCTGTACCCAGCCCCACTTACATTTGAAACGTCTTTTCTTCATGCACAGACAAAGTATCTGACACCAGGCCTGTCCTGTCTTTTTTCGCCCCGGACGGTGTAGAGCCTTGACAAGGGATGGGCAAAAACTTTCCAAAACCACATGTGGGGGGACTGCCTTTCTGTTTGAGAGGGAAGACTGGACCTTCTTGCCTTAATCCCAGGCTAACCAGAGTGACTCCATGGTTGAGTTGACTGAACTCCTGTGTGAGCTACAGGGACACAACAAGCTTCAGAGGCCGCCCTGCAACTGCTCAGCTGAACTGCTGCACTGGACCTGCCTGAGCCCTGCTGCTGGCCTCTGCCTGCAGTGAGTCCTGCTTCCCAATAGGTGCCCCCAGGTCCTGGGCCCTGGCTGGCGTCAGAGTGTACTCCTTCTTGCCTAACTGTGGTCTCTTTCAAATCTGATGCAGCTCAACACAGGAATTCGCATTGCAATTCCTCATAGCTCCTTATTGGAACCGACGCATTGCAATGCCACTTGACACAGGACCTCGCATCGCAACTCCTGATCAGAACGGACGTAGCATGATACAACTAAATGCAGGACTTCACCGCACAGCATCTGATCAGAACCGATGCCAAGCAACATGAAGCCTTGCATCAAGGACATAAGGTATAACTCTCAGTGGGACTAACCTGGACCCTGTATCCAGCCCTTTCTCCATTACAGTCGACCTGAACTTGTGACTTTGTCCCGGTTCGGCACGTCCAGATTACCAAAGTTGGCGCTAGTTTTACTTATGTTATGTTATGTTAGAAGATTTGTACAGCGCATGACTGCCCCAGCGACGGGCAGTCCCAGCGCTAAAATAAATCACAGAGACGAGCGTTGCAGGATAATGAGCATAGGGGCTGTGAAATTACTTCAGGAAGAGCCAGGTTTTTATGGCCTTTCTAAAGGCCAGATGGTTGTTGATGTTTCTTTCAAACTTTCGAAGTCAATATCTCCGGTTCTACTGATTGGATTTTTGTCGTTCGGATGTCATTTTATTTCTTAAAAATTGCTCTATCTGTCCAAATAGGTTTGGGATTTTTCTTGTGTTTTGTATTCACATTATTATTGTTTGTGTGTTGCATAAATACTTTAAACAATGCCTGTAAGTTAAGCCTGACTGCCTTGTACCAAGCTAGCAGAGGGTTAAGCACAGGTTCATTTAGTGACTTTTGTGGTTCACTCCAACAAGAATTGTGGTTGTTGCTTGAGTGAGGTTTCCACTTATCTCAACCAGTGACTCACTTTCTTTCATTGGTATCCAGCAGTGGGATCCAGTACTTGTGTTTGTGCAGTGCTACTCAGAGATTTTGTGAACAACAAAAAACCCATATAAGTAATCTGACATCAGATTTGACCCCTTTTTAAATTCTCCTTAATTGGTTATTTTTCCTTCTTTCCAAACTCTATCCCATTCTCACCTGAATTGTGCCCCAGCAACTCTTGCCTATAAGCATGAGATGGATCTCAGCAACCTGGAGCTGAAAGGATTTTGCAGGGAGAGGGGGCTACCAGTAACCGGGAGCTCAAAAAGGCAGGTGCTCCAGAAAGTCCTCAAGGCCTGGAAGGGGGTCCTGGTAGCTGCTACCTACAACACAGGAGCAAGAGGAGGATGCGGATATGGAGAAGTAGGAGGAGGAAGTAATAGAGGAGAATGGAAACCCTCTGATCATGGCCTCTGAGGTCAACTTGCCCACAGGAGTAAGGTGCCCTGTCAGAGCCGGTAGCAGTGTGTCCCCCTGAGGAACTGGAGGACAGGAGGGCTGGAAGGGAGTTCAGGCTGTGGCTGGCCAAACTCAAACTCGAGGAGGAGGCTGCAAAAAAAGGAGGCTGCCAAGGAGGAGGCAGCTGCCCAGAGGTCCTTGGAGGAAATGAAACTTCTAATGGCTCATGAAGCGAGTCTAAAAGACCTGAAAGCCAAACAAGTCTCAGGGTCCAGCAGAAATGGTGGCAGCAACAGCACAATGTCCTGTGGGCAAAGGAAGCTCTGCATCCCTAAAGATCTGGTGCCTAGCTGTGTGGTGGGGAAGAACAATCACATATGGTTTTCAGCTTATGAGAAAGCCCTGACAATGTATAGGGTCCTAGAAGAGGATTGGGGTGCTAGTTTCTGGAAACATATGCAAATATTGGGTGGGATATACTACTGACATTAGAAGTAAATTACCAGATGAGGTATTCCCCCGTGAAAGCCATTTGTGTCAGTAAATTTGATCTCACTCCAGAGAGATGCAGGTTAAGGTTCAGAGACAGCCACAAACTGACCAGTCGTGGGTGGAGTTCATTGATTACTTCAGTAAGGCATGGAGTGGTAAGGTGAAGGGCAGTAAAGTCAGTGATTTTTATGGGTTATATAAACTAATTTTGAGAGAGCACATGTTTAATACTTGGTTTACAGAGCTGCGCCATCACCTGACTGACAGCAAGTTCACTTCACCCAAACAGCTTGCAAAGAATGCGGACCTCTGGGTCAGCACTAGAGTGTCCAAGAAAGTACCTGGGGGGTCACCAAAAGGTTGGACAGGGTCCCCACAAGAAGAAAGAGAGGGCAGATAAAAATAAAAAGTTCTCAAAAGGCCCCCACAACTGTTCTTAGGGAAGGATTCCCAGTTCCAAACATACCAAAAAAAGGTGGTTATCCTGAGACAAAATCCTCTTAACATTTTTTCCCTAAATGCTGTGAGTGCTACAAGTACAGGCACATCAAGGGAGATCCCCACTGCCCTAAGATGCCCTACTGGTGGGCAGAGACTGTGGATGGCTAGCATAGCCCTTGGGGGGGGGGGGGTGGGGGGCTGAGTGCAGAGGTTACTCTAGTGTCCAGGGGTGACAATGAAAGGTTGCCAAAGTCCCACATGCATAACAATACTACCAAATATAAGCAGTGGGTCACCATCAGTGGGAAGCGGATGGAGGCTCTGAGAGATACAGCAGCCAGTATGACTACTGTCAGGTGTCATCTGGTGTCCTCGGAGCAGGTAATTCCAAATATATTCCACCTGGTTGTAGCAGTGGACAACCCTGAGAGTCACTATCCTGTGGCTCTAGTTCCCTTTAAATAGGGAGGGGGTCCCAAATTCCTCAAGGGCAGCTGTAAGTCCAGCCATGCCTGTGGATTGTCTGCTTGGAAACAACATGGAGTACACTATCTGGAAGGAGGTGGCACTCCATTCCTTCCTGGAGATGTTAGTATTGCCTAAGTGGGTTTGCCTGACCACACGGTCCATGGCCGCCTGAGTGGGAAGTCAGAAGGACCTTGAGCCTGGACAAACGGACCAGCTACCTGCCAAAAAGAGGAAGGGCAGGAGGCACACGAAACCCGCTCCTGAAACTCCCACAGTCCGGAAGGAAGCCGAGCCAGAGGTTGACGCCCCTGTCCCAAAAGGGGAAGATATTGTTGCCCTGGGGGACCTACCCGAACAGCTGGCTGGCAAGCTGAAGGGAGGCCATCCTGGGGAGAATTTTGCAAAGCCCAGAAAGAGTGCCCAACTCTGGAGGGCCTATGGTGGCAGGTTGAGGCCCAGGCAGCTGTCAACACCTCTGGTGATCACCTGATTTACTGGGAGAATGATCTCCTGTATAGTAAGCCTAAGGTTCCGGAGCGTGGTGCAACCCATGTGTTGTTGGTCCCCCAGTGCTACAGGCCCTCCCTACTGGGCTTGGCTCATGATGTACCCCCTAGCAGGATATCTGGGGCAAGACAAGAGCTTTGTCAGGTGTGTAACCCACTTTTATTGGCCCTGGATAAGAGTGACCTCAGGTGCATGTTGTAGGTCTTTCCCTACCTGCCAGGCCAGTGGGAAGTAAAGGCGAAAGCGGAAGGCTCGCCTGGTTCCCCATTCTGTTGTAGACACAAACTTTGAGAGCGTGCCATCGACATTGTTGGGCCCCTGGACCCCAAGACTGCCCTAAGCAACAGGTTCATCCTGGTCTTGGTGAACCATGCAACTTGGTATCTGGAGGCCATACCTTAGAGGATGGTGACCAAGCCCGCAGTGGCCAGGGCACTGGTGGGGATCTATATCTGGGTGGGGTTTTCTCTAAGAGGTGGTGTCTGACCGGGGCACCAACTTCATGTCAGAGTACATGAATTCAGTGTGGGATGAGCGTGGAGTAACCTGCAATTTCTCCACTCCCTATCATTCCCAGGCCAATGGGATTATTTAGAGATTCAAAAAGCCCCAGAAAATCCTGAGCCTGGGCCTGTCAGAGCCCTTGAGGCAGAAATGGGACGTTCTCGTACCATGCCTGTTGTTTGCATACAGGGAGGTGCCAGCGATGGAAATGGGGTTCAGTCCCTTTGAGTTCTGTATGGTCACCCTGTCAGAGGGCCTCTCAGCCTTTTTAAGGAGGGGGTGAGCAAGCTCCCCAGAAAGCCCCCCAGGATGTAATCAGCTATATGTTGGCTTTCAGGAATCAGATGAAGCCCGTTTGGAGGAACAAAGCCACTGAAAACTTGGAAGCCAGCCAGGAAGTAATGAAACTCTGGCATGACCAGAAGGCCACTCTGGTTGAGTTTCAGCCTCGTCAAATAGTGTGGGTGAGGGAGCCAGTGGAACCCCAGGACCGGTGGAGTGAAGGAATGCAATCTACCTACCTGGTAGATCTCAAGACCTTCAAGAACCCCTTACCGGTCCTGTATGTCAATCGCCTCAAGCCCCACTTTGAGAGGCCTTAGGTAACCATGCTCCGTGAGACAGATGAGGGGGTGAAGGAGAAGAATGAACCTCTCCTCGACCTATCTTCCAAGGAGCAGGATGGGTCAGTGGAAGGTGTTGTCCTCTCCCCTACCCTGACCTCAAAACCATAAAGGGACTGTCGCCACTTGCTGGGGCAGTTTGCCTCTCTTTTCTCACTAACCCCAGGGCTCACCATTTGGTGCACCCACAATATTGACACTGGGAATAGCATGCCTGTTAAGAATTACATTTACAGGCTGTCTGACAAGGTAAGGGCCAGCATCAAGGAAGAGGTGTCCAAGATGCTGGAGCTAGGGGTGATTGAGCACTCCAACAGGCCATAGTCCAGTCTAGTGGTACTGGTACCTGAGGCTGTCCCACCAGGTGTCACAGCAGAACTTAGGTTCTGTGTGGATTACAGAGGGCTCAACTCAGTCATTAAAACTGATAATCACCCCATCCCCCAAGCTCATTGACTAGTTAGGATCTGCCAAGTTCCTGAGCATGTTTGATTTAACTTCCAGGTACTGGCAGATTGCCTTAACTGAGCGGGTTAAGGAGAGGCCTGCATTCTCCATCCCACAGGACCACTTCCCATTTAGGTTGATGCCCTTTGGGTTAAGAAATGCCCATACCACCTTCCAGAAGTTGGTCAGTTGGGTCCTGACTGGCATGGAGGCTTTCAATGCCACCTATCTAGATATCTAAATGACCTTGCGGTCCTTAGGTCCAATTAGGAGGACCACCTGTTCCAGCTCCAGGAAGTGCTGCAGGCCTTGCACAAGACTGGTCTGACTATCAAGTCCAGTAAGTGCCAAATAGGGCAAGGATCTTTGGTCTACCTTGGACACCGGGTTGGTGGGGGAAAGGTGCAGCCTCTCCAGGCCAAAATTCAGAGCACTCTGGTTTGGGAGCCCACCAACACCCAGACTGAGGTGAGAGCCTTCTTAGGCCTCACCGGATACTACAGGATATTTGGCACCATTGTTGCCCCCTTGACCAAGCTGACTTCTAAGAAGCAGCCCAGAAAGGTGATCTAGCCAGAGGCCTGCCAGAACACCTTTGACACATTGAAGGAGGCTATGTGCACAGCACCTGAGCTCAAGGCCCCTGCCTGCTCAAAGAAATTAATTTTCCAGATGAAAGCCTCAGAACATGGCATAGGGGCTATGCTCTCGCAGCTGAATGAAGATCCCGAACCGATGTGGAGTGACGCAAAGCCTTGCATCAAGGACATAAGGTACAAATCTCAGCAGGACTATCTTGGTCTCTGTATTCGGCCCACACTCCATCACGGTCAGCCTGAACTTGCACTTTGTCCTGGCGTCACCAGCTAACCACAATTCGTGCTCTGTTCTTGCGGTGCTATTTTTACAAAAAGATTAAAACTCAATACCTCCGGTTCTACTGATTGTATTTTTGTTGTTCTGGCATCATTTTATTTATTAAAAAATACCTTATTTTTCTACATTGGTTTGGGATTTTTCTTGTGTTATGTTTTCACTAATTAGTTTGTGTGCTTCATAAATATTTTACACATTGCTTATAAATTAAGCCTGACTGCTTTGTAACAGGCTACCAGAGGGTTAAGCACAGGTTAATTTAGTGACTTTTGTGGTTCACCCTTACAAGGATTGTGGTAGTTGCTTGAGTGGGGCTTCCACCCCTTCAACCAATAACACAATTTCGTGCAGGGCCTATTCAGTGAGGGACGTTGTAGCCTTCAAATCTTTCCAGTTATGCAAGAACTGATATGATATTATGTGCATAGCTGACAGGTCTTCAGATTTTACATGTAAACAATGTTACTATAAATCAGTAAGTAATCTCTTCTCAAATATTGTTAATCAGCTTTAAGCTTCCATAATCTGAAGCCTCCAATCCTACCATAGAAGAATAGCATTTGTGAACAAGAACATTATTAACAAACACAATTTCATGAATTATCTCACCCTGTAATTTATTGGAAAAATTGCTGTGATGTGCAATTTATTATGTGTTGTTTGTACTGATTTTTATCCGCTCGTATTGTGCCGACACAATTGGATAGGTAGGTATTTTTCTATCTCTTTCATCGTAGATCAGAAACAAGAATGGAAGTCTTATTGGAGTTACCTGTAGCTGACATGGTTTATGCATATAAAGAGGCTATGATTGGTGGATGAGATCCCTTCTTGGAGTGGTAGTTTTTTGTCTATGAACTACGGGTTTTGTAGTCCATTGTGCTTCATGATTACTGTTATTGTTCCAATCTGGGTACTATTTGACTAAAGCAAGAATGAAATTACATTGCATAATCCTTGTCTCCGTGCCCCTAATAGATTTGAAACTTCTTATTCACAAATGCTAGACAATTTTTGATTCCTTGAAAAGAAACTCTACTCTGCACCACTGCACTCAACGCCACTTTGCCTTACTCTGTACCACTTTACTCTATGCCACTCCACTCTATTGCACTCCACTCTACACCACTCTATGCCACTGTTTGACATACAAGAGCTGACCCCCTGCAAGGCTCCCACTCCTCCAAAGACCTGTCCCAGCTGAGGTCACGCTCTGACCTATAGATTGGGACGGATACCTCTGCCACCCCTACACCTTCCTGTCAGCCTGGAAACAGTCCTGTCCCAAATGCTTTTATAATTCCATGTTTTCACTGTCACCATGTATTATCTGAACTACTACCTTTCTGCGTTTGTCGTTGCACTCCCTCCCTCCCTCCCTCATTCATGCACTGACCTATTCATCCAGGCAACATTTTACAGTTGCTCTCATAATTGAACCCTTCCCTCATGTTCTCATTCATGTACCCCTCACCCATTGATTAACAGTTCATGTCACTTACCTGTTCATCCATTCATGCACTTACTTATCTATCCAAATTTCACTAACTTTACCCACTCACCCATCTACACACCCAAACATACAGTAGGAAGTGAAGAAGCGCTTTCATATAGCCACACCTATTGGTTTTGTTGATGCTCGAATTTTTTGCAATTCATGCTGCCCCATGCTCCCGCATATTCAAGCAATCGTTTCCAAAGCGCTTTCTGCTACCAGCAGGGATTTGCAGCAGTCTCTTGAGAACCAGCAAAAGGAGTCCACAGACCTGAAGAGAAGACTGTATCTCTTGATCTTGCTTTTGGACTTAGGGTCATTTTAAGTAAAAAGTACAAACACTTTGAGAAATGAGACTGTATTAAAAAATAGAGACAAGGTGAGCTGACATGTATTTGCAACAGCCTGCATGACCTGACGTTTGAGGAGGCGACAATTGATGAAGATAGTTCAGCGGGTTAACTTCCATGCTGCAAAGATCTATGTGTAACTTGCTGCTGGAAAAAGCATTAATTCCCTGCCAACTGAGCCTACATCCTCCTGTCGGTTTTTCGTGGTTACTGTATAGCTCTTTATCAGCTCTTTATCAGTTTGGTCAGCTTACAGCTAAGCTTGGGAAAGCTTAACATGAAGAATCGATAATAGTTGCAGAAGAAGCCATATAATACGTTTAGTGTTTGGATGAGGTCATGTTGTGAGCCCATCTGCCTTCACTTAGACAACAGTCGTCGACAGTGGGACAAACAAACTGAACATGGAGCAACAGAACTGGCTTTTGTCCAGAGCTAGCTTGAGACATTGGTCCTTCAGGTGTACGAGAACCTTCATCAATCTCTGCTCATGTTCCATCACTATCTTAAGGAAGATAATAAGATCATCAGCGGCACAAAAGTTTCCAGTAGCTTTGTGTCAGTCAATGTCTCTTCCTAAGGGTCGGACTGGTCGTAGCAGGCATTGGCCGTTTCCCCGGGAGGTTGGACGGGTGGGGGCCGTTTTTAGGTCGAGCCTGGGCAGCGCATGCGCTGCTCTGCGAGGCATGCTATATTTGAGTATGGACTTGAAGCCCCGCCCACTCTCCGCCCATATTTGTCATTGCCTTGTGTCATTTTCCTTGAAAAATGCTGGCTTCTGATTCGTTAATAGGCTTGTTAGTCCCTCCTTAGTACCGCCTTGACTTCATTTGTAACCTCCCATGAGGACTGGTCTTTTTACTTCGGTTGTTACAGGGTACGTCTTATTTAATCTGTAAGCACTATTTTCTTTAATGAGTTTCTCCTACTGTAGGCACGACATGCTTTCCTGCAACATTCAGCACGCCATGCACCTTTGACTTTCCAAGCAGCCTGAGACAATGCCGGCCACTTCTTTGAAATACAATAGGTCTCGCATTTACAAGAGTTTGAGCTATTGGCATTGTGAATGACAATGCCTTTTATTTATGTGTTAATTATCAAAACAGATAAATAAAAGGTATTGTCATTTACAATGCCAATGGCTTAAACTCTCGCAAATGCGAGACCTATTGCACTGCAAATGCTTGTTGCAGTGCTGCTATATCGGCCCCCAGTAATAAAAGCAGCTGGGGAGCTGGTCCGTCAAAACTGTCAGGGCTGCTTTCAGTTTCCAGTCCAAAAAGGTGATGGATGGAATGCTTGAATGAGTCTCAGCCACTAGTAATTACTTGGGCTGCATCCCAATTCATTGTTATTTTGCACACCATGTTGCCGCAATTTGGACCCAGCCATATGCAAAGCAGTTGTGACCCTGCTCCAATCGTAACAGTCCAGTCCGAACTGCCAAGCCAGGTTCTTCCTGAACCGGAACACAAGCAGCCCAGGACCGGTTTTGCCCTAGTTATGGGCTCATCAGCCAGGTACAGCTTGGTTCCAGTGACACAGTGTGCACAGGACCCACGTCTGGGCATACCTGTCAAACTTAGGGCAACACACTAAAGTCGCTGGGTACAGCTTGGTGAGTGACTCCACTCGCCTGCAAGGGGATATCTAGAGGGGTCCTTAGGACCACTCCTCCCCTCCAGAGGAGGTTGCTTTTAGGAGATGCACTGAAAGATGGCGACCCCCTCTGTAATGCCAATGTGCCCCGGGGCACACTTAGCGGGTGCACATGCATGTTGTGCCCCAGGGTAGAATGTATAGTACGGCCTCTGGTGTTTGAACTTGAGAGAATGGAGTTTGGGAAGACATTTTGGTTTGGTAAAAGTCCTGCCTTTAAGCCATTGTACACTGAGCCTGACAATCTCCAAACTTCAAACTCTGGCGCAACCGAGTCCTGGCACAATTTATCAAGGAGGAACTTGCTCCAAAGATGCAATGGTCTCCATTGTCTCATCCTTTCAAGAGGCAGATAAGACCCTGAGTGATCAGTTCTTGGGTGATACGATTTCCGTTGTCATCCGTTGGTAGACCTATGATACGGTTCCTATGAATTAAGTAGAACTGTGCGTTAGAACAACATACACGTTAAAATATAGTAACTGAGTCCATCCGTACCATCAGAGTATTTTGTCCCAATTCCTGGCTATCTCCCAGTCCCCTACCAGCCCCGTAACCATGAGAATGTTCTAGATGGTATCTGCAACCTCAGAACATGACCACGCTGATTCCCCAAGGAAATCGTGGAAACAAATCTACTCTTTCGTTCATTACTTATGCATACCCAGAGAGAGACACAAAGCATTTTCTGATTGGCTTTTCAAACCTTTATTGAAGCAATTGTATTCTTGTGTAAAAAAAATGAACTGCAATTATTAGTAGGAGAAAGCAAAGCATTGTTACCAGCATTACAAGGATGGTGAAAAAGATGAACAAGTCAACCATCATGACAATATTTCATAATTATATGATTATATGTTAATGCATATGTAAATATATGAATACTCCTACCCTAATCCTACCTATACTATCGAGAGCATAGTGAGAGTACCCTCTGCCAGTCACAGTGCTCACGATAATCCATGTAAGTGCGCCTTTGGCGCTTAAAGCTCCAAGGTGGTTTATATAATAAAAACCACTGTTGCAATCGCACTATGTTATGTGTTTGTCTTTGCAACTCAGAGCTGTCTCCAGCCGGACAACTATAAACAAAAGTATCATGCTCAATGTTCCTAGCCTTGGACGGAGTGTACTAGGCTCTTGATAATGAGCCTACCAGGAAATGTACTGCCTGCAGAACCATTTCTAAGTATGCTGTCATGTACGTGCACAACATGTAGAAAGCTACCATTTGCAAAAGATGGCAAGTTTGAACGTGTAACTAATATGGTGATTTTGTGCTAAGGCCCTTTTATACCCCACAACAGACCTTTACCTAGGCCAGGTACATGTAAGGTATATCTAATTTCTTACGCAAATAAGTGTTTGCCCAGATTTGGAAAAAAAGGCTACTCATAATGAGGTCTTAAGTGGCTGTAAGCTAAATGTGTACATATCGTCTGTATTGTATTATGCGTGTGATCTGGGAGCTTTTGTCCATTGAGTGAGGCAGTCCATACCTCTCAGGTTCACTTGCACATTCATTCTGGATCTTGCCAAGTCTCTTGTTAATCCCCTATGTTTTTTTTTTTATTTATTAAAACTTTTTATTAATCAACATCAGCTTATCAAGTACATTACAGAGGAAGCAGTAGGGCAGGCCACATGGGGACGATAGGTAAAATCAATCAATACAACATAACACTTGGAGGGTTTAGGGCGAAGGGGGGTTAATCCCCTATGTTCATGAGGCTTCTTCTCGTGTTTCAGGGATCATAGTGCTTACATGTTTGCTAACATCTTTGGCCTTTCTCTGGCTTTCCAGTATTTGTTTTTTGGGGGCATGGTGTCTTTTAGAGGTAGTTAATGCTCCTCTCCAAGACTTCTGAATTGTTTCACTGAAGCTATGATGAATAGCAAGTCCTGAAGCTCCCATCTGCTAGTCTTGGCTTTACAAGGTTGGGACAATTGAACATGCAATATCCATATCATGCACATCTTTAGCAGTATCTGACCTTGTCTGCTAGTTCACGCCATGTCTCTCCCCTGAATTCCCATGTCTGTCTCCCTCCTGGCTGCATTAGTGTATCATTCTGGTGATGCCACTTCTGTTATAAGCACTATTTGGATGGAAACAACATTCCTGCACAGAAGAATACTAACTAACACAGGTTTATACCAGGCGCCTTAAAAATGTATTAGGCCAGGCAATAAACAGCTATGCACAGTGACACTCTTAGTACCAGCATCAAAAACTGTATATTTACCACTATTACCCTAGCCATACGCTTACCTTCAATGTCTGATCCCATTGGCACACAAAGGTGATGCACGTAAAGGATGATATGGTGTTCCGGTGGTGTGCAGCGCCTCAATAGTAAAAAAAGATGTTCCAAAGGGCTATACGTCTTAAGCTCCACCTTGAGGATTGCAATACAGTGGTCACTCCTGGTGGATGACAAAACAGCCCACAATGAAACACAGGCCAAGGATTATGTTTGGGCAGACAGCAACCATACATTATCTGTGCAAGAGAGCATCAGTAGGGCTCCAGGGAGTGAATTGCAGCCTACTCCTCTGCCCCCCACCTGGTGAAAACAGGCTTGCCTCCAGGTCATCCCAACACAGATGAGAACAAACATTGGCAAAGCCAATAGGTCTTGCCTTTGCAAGCTATTGGCTTTGTCAATGTTTTTAGCCATTTTGCACAGCAGCGCAGCATGGCTGAAAGTCAGAAAAAAATGCTATCATGCGGCAAACACTGGCTGCTGCATAGCACTTTCTTTCTTAATTGTTGCTGGGAGGCATCGTGGAGGGCATGCAACACGGAGGGTGTAAATGCCTCCCGCCTCACCCTCTTGCCAGCATATAAGAAAATTGCTATGACATGGCTAGCTCTGGCTGCGTCATCGTGCTTTCTAAAACACAAAACAAAACTTTCAGCCATGCTGCATAGCATCCACGCTTCTGTGCAGCATGGCTAAAAACATTGACAAAGCCAATGGGACGGGTAGGTGATGACCTATTGGCTTTGCCAATGCTTGTTTTTCCAATAGGAAGTGGGAGGGGGCAAGTAACAACGTGACAAATGGTGGAAGGAGGCAAGCATCAATGAGGGTTAGAGCAGGAGGGTGTAAAGGAGCAAGAAACAGTGGAGAATGGGGTAGGAGAGTAGGAGGGGGCAAGCACCAATGCAGGACAGGGTGGGAGGAGGCAAGGAATAACGTGGAATGGGGCAAGCAGCTACACAGGATGGGGCAGGAGATAGCAAGAAATGGGACAGAGGGGAATGTGCAACAAAACTGTGCGTAGTAGGATAGGGCAACCAACAACATGGAGAGAGGAAGAAGGGTGGGAGGGGGCAAGCAACAACACAGAGAGGGTGGGAGGGGGAAAGCAACAACACAGAGAGGGACGGGATTGTGAGAGGGGTAAGCAACAACACAGAAAGGGACAGGAGGGTGGGAGAGGGAAAACAACACAGGAAGGGAAAGCAACAACACGGAGAGGGATGGGAGGAGGCAAGCAACAACATAAAGAGGCTTGTGGGAGGCAAGCAACAACATGGAGAGGGAGGGGAGCGTGGGTGTGGGCAAGCTACAACACAGAGCAGGACGGGGGAAGAGCACAGGAGGGATATGGCCTACAAGCACTAAACGAAAAATGCACTAAAAGAAAAAAGTAGCTCTGAAAGCACAAGCAGCAAGTACACAAGTACTTAGTCCAAAGGGCGAGTTCTAAGCCATCTGTAAACTAACAAAATATCTTGCAAGCGACATCATATGCGTTATTTCAGGCAGGACCTGAAAAAGAAAAGTGCAATATCAGCGTGCAGTGCAGCACAGTCTAGAAGAGGAGGCAGATTGCCTGTGACCTTCAGACTAAAAGAAGCACAATCTTTAGAGGAGCACTGTAAGCTCAAGAAGGCCTGTTCCCCTAAGAGTCCTTTCAAGATATCTTGTCAGAATTGGAACCAAGCATACAGAATGCTAGCTCAGCAGTAACAGCATTCTCACCATCCGCCTCCCTCCTCCCTTAGAAGTGCACATGACCCCGCCCTCAGAGGTCTTACCTTGGATGAATGTCAGGATGCAGAGCCAATCACTGACGAAGAAGAGCAGCTGCTTCCAATGGGTAAGAAGGGCCTCCTCGAGAAGCACCAGTGACGTGTTTGCATGAGGTCATATTGTCACCAGACAGTTCCTAATACGATGACTAGAGGTGCAGGTGCAGGGTTGATATTAGTGGGGATCGTGCCCCGGAGGTCCTCACAGTGGGAAGTCAACTAGACTTGACATGGCTAACAATGAATTGTCCTCTAGGATGTTCCCCCTGACTGTCTGTAGTTAAGGAGTAGCAAAGGCCTTCCTCTTAGCCATGCCTTGTGGGTGATGACCTGGTTCCATACCATTAGTTTCTCCCTCTCACAGTCCACTGGTCGTCCTCACTGGCTGTGAAAATCGAGCTTTCTGGGAACCGAGATACCAGGAATAGACAACGGCAGATGCTTCAGCCTTTCAAACTTTCCAGGGGTTTATGTGGACATTAGGGAAAAGCGGATAGATTCCCTAAAATATGTGAAAAATGCCTTCCTTCTGCCTCACAGTATTGTGGGCGAAGAGCTCCAGAAAGTAACAGCCGCCTACAGACTCCAACCTCCTTGGAGCCTCCCCTCACATTGTAAAGTTCTGGGAAAGTGGGTGCTGATATGCTGCTGGCGCTACCCGGGATGATTCCAGCAAAAGCAGGGATGAAACATAACCGCCTGGTCTTACTGTGACTTACAGGGTTCCCCCCCATTCTAAAAAGTTAAGCAGACCCCATAAGGAACCTGAGGCCGTTCTCATGAAGGAAATTCCTACACCAGATTCATAGAGTTTCTTCTCGGTGGGACTATATGCAAAGGTGATAGGATATGCGAAAGGAAGGATGATGGAGGTTTCCCACGTGACATTCTCCTGCCAATTCTGTAACTGAAAAAGACCAAGAGGGTTCAGACAGGTCAGAAGATGGAATACAACCTGAGTCCTTGTGTGGAGACAGGATGGACAACAACTGGGACTGAGTCTGATTGGGCGCTGCCTCTTTCCATCCGTAGGAATGTTAGGAAATGCAGTGCCTAGCTGCATAGCTTCCAGCATTATGACGTCAGGAAAGCCCATACGGAATGTCAGGCTGGACAAGAGACCTGAAGGATTTCAACGCCCTCCCTGTTGGCAAGGGCCCCTGGGATGCTACTGCTGGTAAATGAAGGTATCACAGATGCACATATAGTCTATGTTAAAAGGCTGCACCACCTCGGACACTAGCTAACCCTACAATTCCGACCCACAAATTCAAAGTCTTCATACCTATAGTTTGTTTAATCTTCTGCCCTTTCCACTTCCTTCCATTACCTTGATAATGTGATATAGAAACAAAGGAGGGCTCCTCTGCTAAGGCGGAGGAGCGTCACCCGGATGCCTTTCAGCATGGCAAAAAAGGAAAAATAAAATGATAATAACGCAATGTTATCACTTTATTTTTCCGTGCTGAGGCAGTTTTGTGGGGCTGGGCTGGGCAGTGCAGGGGAGAGGATTGGTGGCACCCTCCTAAGTGCTCATGAATGTTCTCCACCCAGGTTGCATTACAGCCTGAGTGGAGAACATGCCCAGCCTCCCATTCCCCATCTGAGCACCGAACCACGGCTCTCAGACCAATCACAACGCTGCATTGGCTTAAGGGAGCCTGGGTGCTTCCTGTTTGAAAAGAAGCCAGGAAGAGGATGGAGAGGACGAAAGAGAGGCGGCGGCAGGCCGGCCGGCCAGCAGGTAAGTGATCATTTTTTATTTTATTTTTAACCCCCCATCCTCCCCTCCCCACCCCACTGCTGCTTCCCGGGAGCAGCCGCGACTGATAGAAACCCCCATCAACCCTCCTCTGACATGCCCTGTCCCTCTTCCCGCCTAGTGTTAATTACAGAGAAAACCTGTGAATCTGGTGTAAGAACGGTCCCTTATTGGAGAAGACAGATTTTTTTATTCACCTTTATGCTTATTTTGTGCCCCGAATCTGCTCTCATTTTGCATTGTTGGAGTTCTATAAATAATAAAGTCAATTAAATCCAGTCTCTCTTCCCCACTACATCATTCTTGAATGTCTTCCCTCTCCCTGCTTCACAGCTAAAATGTGCCACGGACGACCTCAATGACTCTAGTGTTGACATGCGGCCACAAGGCTATCCTCTCCACTTATAGAGCTATGTTGTGACAAGTATGGAGCCCATTCTGTAGCAATCACACACAACATGAAAGCTTATGACACCACTGCCACCAAGCTCCCTCTCCTATGCATTGCAAAATCTTGGTCCTTATTAATCACCAACCTTGGAAAGCGCTTTGAGGCCTTGACAAGAGGTTCAGAAACTGCTGCAGATTACCACAATACAATGCAACACAACACCTTCACCCTTAGTTTTTTCTGCAAGTGCTACACGCTTCAGAATGCTTTTTTCGATTTTAATTATTGGTATTTTCCTTGTGCTCTGATGCTGTTTGGGTCCCACCTTGCACTGTAAAATATAAACTGCATGGAGGTACCTCACAGTGGTGCTTCAACCCCCCTCACTTAATCTCATCATTAGCCTTGATCCAGTCTAAGGCAACCCTGGTCACTGACATTGTGGCCTCTGTTGTGGGTGCTGTTTTCCCTACATACACCAGCTTCTAGAGAGCCCCATGGTTCTAAGTCACCCCAGAGTGAGCCTGAACATAAAGCTGTACCCGTCTCTGACAGACTTTCCTAAGCTGTCCCAGTGTACCGGGTCCGTTTCCTTTAGCTGGTTGTCCGGATCTGTCTTATGGGAACTGTCCTGCTGCTTAGAACAGTCAACAGATGTATTAATTTACTACACAAGGAAAAAGATATGTAAAAATCGAAATTTTAAATTTAATGGGAAGATACCAGCATCTCAAAGTACTTTTATTTCTTAAAGATGAAGCCTCTACTCCACTCGATGCCACTCCACAACACTCTACTCCACAACACTCCACTCTACTCTATGCCACTTCACTCTACTCTATGCCACTTCACTCTACTCTATGCCACTCAACTCTCAACGACATGCCACTCCATTCCACTCCACTCCACAACATGCCACTCCACTCTAAGACACTCTACGACATGCCACTGTATGACCGGCCACTCCACTCCACTCTACTCTACGACAAGCTACTCCACTCCATGACACACCACTCTACTCTAGAACATGCCACTAGACGCTACACCACTTCACTCTACGCCCCTCCACTGTATGACAGTGTACGACACACCATTCTATGACACACACTCCACTATACTCTACGACATGCCACTCCACTCTACGCCACTCCAGTCTATGACACTTTACTCCACTCTATGCTACTCTATGACACTCTACTGCACTCTATGCCACTCTGCAACACTGTACTCTACTCTACAACACTCTATGCGACTCCACGCTATGCCACTTTACTCTACTGTATAACACACTACTCAACTCTAGTCCACTACTCCACTCTATGCCAGTCATCTCTACACCTCTCTATGCCACTCCAGGACAGTGCATGCCACTGTACTCTACCTACCACACTCTATGACACTCTACTCCACTCTACTCCACTCTATGCCGACTCCACTCTAAGACACTTTACGATGCTTCTCTCTACGACACTCCATGTTACAACATTCTCTTCCACTCTACTCCACAACACTCCAGTCTACGACACTCTACTCTACTCTATGCTACTCCAGTCTACAACACTCTATGACACTCTACGACACTCTACTCGATGACACTCCACTCGGCGACACTCCAATCAACAACATTTCCAATTGACGACACTCCACTCCACTCTATGCCACTTTACTCTACGCAACTCCTCTCTACGATATGTCACTCCATTCAACTCTACACACCTCCACCCTAAGACACTCTACGACACTCCACTGTATGACAAGCTACTCAACTCTACTCTATGAAATGCCACTCCACTTTATGACACGCTGCTTCACGACCCTCCATTCCACTCAATCACATTCTACACCACTACACACCACTTGATACTACAATACTCCACTCTAAGGCATGCCAGTCCACTCTATGACAAGCCACTCCACTCTACGACCCTCCACTCAATGCCCCCCACTCTAAGTCACTCTATGACACGCCACTCTGTGACATGCCACTCCACTTTAAGACACGCCACTCCACTCGACTCCATTGTCTGACACTCTACGGCATGCCACACCACTTTATGACACGCCACTCCACTCTATGACACACCACTCCACTCTACAACACTCCACACCTCTCCACGCTACAACACTTCCCACCACTCCACTCTACAAGACTCTACTCCACTCTATGCCATTCTATGACACTATACTCGAAGATATTCCACTCAACGACACTCCACTCAACAAAGGTTGAGGATAAGATATACTTAGGAAGGCTTTATTAATTATTTCTATACAAAACCAACTTAAACAACACAAACATTAGAAATTCTAAAGGTATAGTAATAACTTAAAGTTATAATTTGCTCCCCACCCAAAAATTACTATGGGTCGCACACCTCCCTACACAGTGTTGTGAACTCGCTAGCCAGACTACATGAACTATAACTCACCCTGCTACCATGCACAGTCTTCTCATAAATTATGTCACTTGAGATGTTATGAGTGTTGCTATGAATGCTGTGATTTAACATAGTATAAGTGATGTAATATGAAAGTGTATAAGCTGGGCATGGGGAAGGCGTGAATTATAGATTTTTGGGTAAATTAGAGGGTATCCACTGGGAGAAGGATTACATCCTGTTGACATTAAATGTCAACTCACTGTACACCATCATTGAGCATGAGAAAGGCATCCAGGCCTAAAAACCTTTTTTGCGGGTAGATCCCTCAGATAACTTGCACATACTGACATGATTCTGTAGATGATCAGACACTGCCTCTCCAACAACATCTTTCTTTTCAGCAGTTCCCTGTACAAATAAGTCCTCGGGACTATGATGGGGACATGTTTTGCTCCGAATTTTGCTAATCTCATCCTTGGGTGGTGTGAGGAGGACCTCTTCAACAACACTGAATGTTTCCCTGAATTTGAACAGGTCATATTATGGTTGAGATACATTGACAACCTGTTCATCATTTAGAGGCAGAGACATGTTAAGGATTTTGGGGGCCTTGGGCCAAACATATTTTGGAGGGCCCTTTTCAGAACAGCTTTGAATTTATGATCCAATTTTAGCTCTTTCATGCCCTGTTTGGCTAGGTCACCGATAGTGCACAGGCATACTCCAAATTACAAATTTGTTTACATCCAATATTCAGGGATAGTGACGTCTGTTTTTAATATTGTAACACAGCAGCAGCTCCATATATTACTGCAAATAATCTACGTGACACAGTCCTATTTCTAATATGTGAGGCCCTGTTTCGATCTAAAATAAACTTTTTTTATGGATGTTGCATGAAACATTAACACATTTCTCTGCAAAATGTCTGTAATAATCTCACACATCACCTACATTAAAAATAAATGAAATGAAAACGGTATTTAAAACAATCTTTTTAAGAATGATTAAAGGTCATCTGGGCAAGACTCTCTGCAGGACAGAGCTGGCTCTATCAGGGGGCCGACTGAAAGACTGGGACCCTGGGCTAGAGCCCATTTTGTCCATGCCTTAAATCTTCTCTGTTTGGAGGGGCACTGAAGATGAAGCTGTCCATTTTGTTGACAAACTCAATGACAACACCTATAATCTCATCCTCTCTCACACAATAAGCAAGACCACAGTAGATCTTTACGTTAAGATAGAGATTGTTGACGATACCATACAGACCAAACTTTTCCGCAAATCCATGGCTGGCAACAGCCTCCTCCATGCCCTCAGCGGCCATCCTGACACCCTCAAATGGAGCATTCCATACAGTGAGCTACTGAGGCACAAACGCAACTGCAACACTGAGAAGCTTTTTTTGGCTGAGCAATCCACCATGGTCAACAGATTCAGGGAGAGGGGTTACCCTCAGTGGGTTCTTAATAGAGCCATTAACAAAGTCAAGAATGTGACGAGAGAACAAACCCTTGTTTATAATATCCCCAACTTAGATACTGACACCCAGAGTGAGCCCAGAGTTATCATGACATTCAGTAATAACTCCAAGGACATACACAAAATTGTGGCCAAGATCTGGGATATACTCAAAAGTGATCTGATTATCGGGCACACTATCCATGACAGACCCTGGATAACCTATACAAAGTGATGCAGTCTGAGAAACATATTGGTACACAGTGATATCACGATCAACAAGCAGGTCAGGGAACACAACCTGCAGGGTTTCTTTCCATGTGGTCATTGTAAAGCTTATAAGAAGAGCAGCATGCAGAAGAAATACCCTACTCCCAGACAAGGCCAGACCAAAATGATAATGCAGTTCCTCCTATGTGGTGTAAATACTTGAATGCCCCTGCCCTCTCAGATGTGCAGCAGCACAGTTCACATGGTCAAGAAGAGAGTGTTAGAATATATGAGGGCCATCAACAATAGGGACCCAAATTACCCAGTAGCAAGAAACTTTCAGGAGAAACCCTACCTTGATAGTTCCCTTTTCTCCTTCTTTGCCATTGAACTCCAGAGGTGGGAATAGAACATTAAGGCTGAGAAGAAAGAAAGGAGTCTAAATACATTCTCAATCTCGAGACCAAGAGACTGGGTGGGCTCAATCTTGACGAGAAACTTGTTGTGCATCTTCATGAGCGTTAGCCTGTTACCAGGTGTTGATGGGTTACACCATGATTAGCCTGGTCCTTTCTCTCCCTTTTATAGTCTTTTCGCTTTTACTTTCCCAGCTGACCACCGTCCATGCTACCTTTTCTACAGTTGACATTTGATATATTATCGTTTAACCAGCTGTTGTTATATTTTTTATTTTTTATTTCAGAAGGAAAGGAAGGGATCCTCGAATGTGATGCACGAAGGCAGCTGGATAGGTTCCCCTACCCTTTTCTTCGTCTGCATGGGTCGGGTTGCGCACTTTCACAGATGAGAATCCTCTAGCACTGTTTTTCACTGTATTTGATCTTAGTTGTTTTTCTCTTTTGTTGTTGACAGTGCATCTGGATTGACTTTGGTCCTTTGTCTGGGTGATGTGTAAGCCCACTGGGGCGTGATTAGAGACTTCATGATATGGTGACCTCCACCTTGTCTGGTTGATGCGATTGCACACTGGTGCGTTATTAGAGACTTCTTGATATGGTGACCTCCACCTTGCCTCTTAGCCAACCGGCACCCCCATCCTCTGGTGGACGGGTGGTCACACATGGTTCCCTCTACATTTGTGTGAGGGCCATTCCACATGAGCAACCCCTTTTGTCCCCCGTTGAAGTTGCATTATCCTGGATGAGTCTGTGCACTCTTCTCTCGCACTTGCGATTTATGATTTAGTCAAGGTATTACCCACCTATTATCCACCCATCCCCTTGAGCCATGGCTCTTCCCATTGGTATACCCGCGCCCCATCTGTGGATGTCATGTCCAGGGCCGGACTGGCCATAGCGGGCACCAGGCGTTTTTCCGGTAGCCGGAAGGATGGGGGGCGGTTTTTGACCCGTGGGGGCCGGTTTTGCAGCAGTGCTACAATATCGACCCCCAGTAAAAAAATCAGCAGCGGTGCTTGACACTATAAACTTGTATAAACATCAGCACTTCCTGTTGCATCTCATATGATCAAGACTGCATGACGGTCGAAACGAATAATGAGGGTATACTGTAAAGAACTTCATTTTGCACATATGATTGTGTCCTGAGTGTGCGTTAACTGTCTTGGATTTGTGGAGGATATCAAGCCGGTGCGCTCCGCCAGCATCACGCACCACGCCTCTTGGGTCCTTGGTTCTGGAAGGAGCTACTTCTGTTTGGGATATCTATACATATGTATACATTACACATTGGAGGAAGTCACTCATAGTGTAGTAATACGCATGAATCAGAGTTTCCATAGGAAGTATATATTTTTTTTAATCTGTGGCTCAATATGTGCCCCTCCCCCCCTAAAATTCACTTGGCTGAGCGACAGTGACTCCAAAGGATCCCCAAGGATTAATGGCCGGAAAATGTTGTAAAAGACTGGCTGGCCTTTCAGGCCAGAGAAGGCGAATTTTGTCTTTCCTCATTTAATAAGAGAGAAACAGCTGACCTTGATCAGGAGGGTCCAACATTGTCCCATGAGGGTGGTTTCTTGCCGGGTCTTCAGAAGAATAACATGAGTTAAATGTGTTTACATTGAATCTAAATATGAATCCCTTCCATAGTTGGGGTTTTTCCCAAAAGTCTGGAATGGATTCGGCCCTCCCGGACCGGTGCTGGACATCTCTGACCTCGATAACATTGTCTTTTAAGTATGCTTTGTAGCACCCATGTAATCTAACTTACTTTAAGGCCACTAAACCAAATGGGTAGAGTTTTATATGAGGTGGGTGTACAGGTTTTCAGTTTAATTACTAATCCATTTATAAACACCATAAAGTAATGTGATAAATGTTTATTATACTTAACTTTGAAAGTTAATCATTATCTGCCTGTCGCCTGAGTTGAGAAGGGTTTATTAATTTATGTGTCTAACATGGAAAGAAACATGTTTTCTTTCTGCAGAAATCCGCATTTTAATGGTGCATTTCCTTATATTTAAATCCAATGCCTCTTGATTAGCCCTACAGGTTTTGGATCATTGCCTAAATTGTGAGTGTCCTATATTAGACAAAAAAAGCCAGATCCATGCCTGATTTTCAGGATTTCCACGTGCGATAAATGTACATACAGGGCACGAGTCGGGGGTACACGCGGGTGGACGGCGTCCACCCACTTCTTTCACAGAGTGAACGCCGTCCACCCTGCCAAGATGTTGGGCCCCACTGCATAATGTGCTGAACTCGTCCCGGTGTAATTTCCAAACATCAGGACACTTTCAGCAGCACCTGCACGTTGTATGCTTTTCTTCTGCAACAAGCAACAACGTGCAGGAGCGGACGGGTCTTTCTTATTTAAGACTCCTGCTGGACCCATATCAAAGGACGAATTTGAGGGGTCATAAGGCCTCCCTCCTTTTGTTGGAGTCTCCTGGCTGGGAGCAGTCAGGAGCCTCACACCTAGATGCAAATGCAGCAGAGGGGAAACAAAGGCTCACACCTTGTTAGCACTTCACACATACTTAAGAGAGGCAGCTTTTCACTTTGTTCAGTCCTTGTTTAGGAGATATGCATGCACTGTACGAATATCAGATGTGTTGGTCTTTCCCAGTATTTACACAAAGCAAATTGCATTTATTTAGAGCTTACTTCCCTTGAGGAGGTGTTGAAATAATTTAAGTAGCACTATTTTTTCTTGTATAGCCCTACTCATCTCAATGCAGGGTGTCAGAGCGCTTTACATCATTCGTGCATATTATATTTACAATAAATGATATACGTTTGTAAATGAATGTACAGGATGTGTTACATAAAACTGGGAGATTACAAGGTGTAGAAGTCACATCATTTTCCATAGCTCACTGAGCTATTACCCTCGCATTGCGCTCAAACGTACACATGATAGACCTGTTAAACATATATGTGAGGGCTTTAGATCTTATGTCACTTCTTGTGATCCTGTAAAGTCATGGCTTGTGATGCCACTTTCTATGATGTCAATTCCTGTGATGCCATGTGTGATGTCATGCGCAGTGATATCGTGCGCCGTGATGTCGTGCGCCGTGATGTCATGTCCGTGATGTTGCGCTCCGTGATGTCGCGCGCCATGATGTCACTTGCACACTGCCTAACTAGGTTAGTCCCCCCCACTTCTTTTTTTAGGACTTGTGCCTGTGTACATAGATATAAATGGGAATAATTTAAACAGTCATTGTTTGTCCTCAAAATATGGCATGGATTGGGCTTTACTGCAACAACGTTGGACCTTTCATCCAAGTGATATTAGTGCTTTTCGTGAAAGGTTTATATGCCAGCAGTCATTTCACAAACCTATAGATTTATGGCGGGTTTGAGCTGTTCGGTCCATGCTTGAATATTTCCTTATTAATGGGTGGCAAAATATTCAGAGGCTGTGGTCTGCTAATTTGTGAAAAAAAATTATAATAATTACCAGAGCTCAAAGGTTTTCTCACTTTTGGGGACCAGGATTTATTTTTCTTAATCCTACTTTGACCCAGAGCAAGAGGGAGAAAGAAGGAATAGAAAAATAGGACAACAGTTTACATGGAGAGCACAGGGATGAAAAAATAGTACGTGCAAGATTGAGATAAAAACACAGGAAGTGCCGTGAGGAGGGAAGAAAAAGACATGAAGTAGAATCAAGACAAGACAGCCCTGGTATTTGGCAAGGGGAGAGGGTGTGGCCTAACGGTCAGAGCTGCGGACTTTGGAACTGGGGAACCAGGTTCAAGTTCCAACGTCGGCTCAACATCCTGTGTTTCTGGGCACATCACTTAATCTGCCCATGCCTACCAAAAAAAATACATATATGAATGTCCTTGTGTAACATGCTAATGTAAAGCGCTCCAATACCTCCGGGTCGAGTTCGCGCTATATAAAACTGCAACAACAAAAAAAGAAAAAAAGCGTTGCGTAGCAAGAGTGCCCTGGTCCGTAATACAGGCAAGGAAAATGGCCCCTGGTGTGGTTGTAAAATAAGCTCCCAAGGCCTCAGAGCACCCTCTTCCTAATCACATAATTCCACATCCTGCGGGTTCTTTCGAGAATCACTAGCAGTTCAGCAGATCCGAGTGTCAAGACTAATACATCAGTCAGTGGGTAAAGACTGAACTGTCGGCATCTTCTCTGCTGCCTTACAGTGGGACTGCCAGACGTCATATATAGCACCGGAAGTGAAGGAGAGACATCTTGGCACACACAGCCTCTTTTCAAGAACTATGCAGTGACACGTACCCAGCAGCAGAAGAGCCAAAAGCATCAAGATCTCTTTTCTAATGATTGTGCAGTGGAATATAGGTGCCATAAACCCTCCAGCAGGAAAGGAAAATGGGCCCACTGCCCCCTTGTGGGACAATAAAGATAGTCACATTTAGGGCATGGGGGCTCTCATGCCCCAGACCTCGGTGCCACTGGTGACGCTTTTTATATATTAAATGTTCGGCCTTAACACATACATAGACAGATATTATTTGTAGAGAAAACGTTAATTTACGTTTAGATTGACCATAGCTAATGTAAACCTGCATTTTAAAATGGCTGCTGTAGTTTGCCATCTTGCTTTGTGACACATGAAAATTGTATATCTAGGTGAAGTTGGGTTCCTTCTTATCGAATGAAATGTTCTTCTGCCTTTTTTCCCATGTGAAGAAATGTTTTCTTTTCTTTGTGATAATCATGGAATGTTTTAATGAGTAGCTGATTCACCTGATGAGTATAAACTGGTTCCTGTATCTCATCTCGCTGCATGAGAGGTGGGCGAGCCAACAGATTAAAAGGGAGCGCTGAGCCAAAAGTATGGCTAGGTTCTTAGAGCCCGTGCACAAGCCGAGCCCTGAAAATGTTTGCTATGTAAAGCACACAACAAACATTATGTAAAATATGTCTCTTCAAAAATGAAAACAATTCTATTTCTTTAACATATGGAAGCTTTGAATATGTCACTTCATGTGATAGTTTTAAAATATGAACCATTAATGAACTAAGAGGCAAGACAGTTGTCATGTAAACCCTATATATGGCCCAGATTGTTATAGAGCAACATAATAGTCTATTAATTCAAACACAATAGGTTTTGTACAACTGGTATGCTGAAGTCACATATTTTAGAATCAATCGTTTTTATTACGTGGGAATCAGAGAGCATGTACACAGCTTACTGCCTACATCACGAGGCCGGCAGAGCGGGATATGAGCGCAAGTACACAGCGTTGAGGCCTACATCCCGGAGGTCGGCCCCCGCAGAAACAGTCGTGCCTGGCATTTGAATCGGCTCTCTTGGCAAAGTCATCCACAGTTTTATATAATAAAGCAAACAAAACCCCTCTAACAAACCCACCCTCCCTGCTCCCTCCCCACCTCCCCCCCTTCTCCGCATCAGATCTAACAGCGCTACGAAGACCCCTCCGCCAGGGCCAGCCTAGTATAATAGCAATGCTCATCTCAGCAGTCCTTGACCGGAACCAGCGGTTCCAGCGGCAGCAGCCGGAGGATCTGTAAATATTTAGGACATGTCACCTCTCTCATATCCTTTGTGAGGATTTGTAAATAAGGGGCCCACAACTTCGCAAACTCCTTGCCCTTCCCTTCTACACTGAGCGAGAGGCGCTCCATTGCTAGAAGCTGCCAGAGACGATGAATCCAGTCAATCAGCTCAGGCACCGAAGATGACCCCCAATGCACTAGGATAACCTGTTGCGCCGCCAGCAGCATTATTGCAATCTGCCTGCCCCTCAGAGATTTCAGTGGGAAGGCTTTAGGATGGGAAAGACCCAGCAGTGTGTATTCAGGGGAGCGGGGTAGTGTAATCTGGAATGCAGCATCAATATCGTCAAGGACCGCTTTCCAATAGCGCACCAATTTCGGGCAATGCCAGAGCAAGTGGACTAGAGTCCCCATGGAGCCACACCCCCGCCAGCAGAGGTCTGTTTTGGTCTTGTCCCAGCAATGCACACGGGCCGGAGTATAGTACCAATATGTAACTACATTATAGGCGGATTCAGCACCTGTTGTGTTGTGAGCTGTGTGGTGTGCTCTATATAGAATATGCTCCCACTCCTTGGGCGTTAGGGGCCTACCCAATTCAGCCTCCCATCGCACCTGTGCCTTCGTACGATGACCCGCAGGACGCGCCATAATCATAGCATATAATTCAGAGATGAGCTTACGGTCATCCGCTTTGCGCACAAGCCATTTTTCAAACTTAGTAAGAGTACGGGACATGTGGGCAAAGTTGGCAGGATGCATTACCCAGTGAGCTACCTGACTGTAGGGGAATGCATCAGAAGCCAATAGGTCGTAGTCCTTCCGCAACTGGGCGAAAGGAATCAGCCCCTCCAAATCAAAAAGGAAACCGACCCTCTTCCACCCCTCCTCCCGCCACCGTTGAAAGATTGGAGACGCCTGACCCGGGGGGAAATCGGGGTTGTCCACAATGGGGGTCATAGGCGAGGGGAATGATGTCCACCCTTTCGCCACGGCAAGCCGATCCCAAACCTTGAGCGTAGGCGAGGTGACGGGAGAGGAATAGAGTCCCCATGCTCTGTGCTTGCGCGGCAACCACAGTTCCCGCCAAATATTCACTCCCGCTACGGATTGGTCCATGAAATTCCAATGTTTGCTGGACAATGGTCTATTCCACTCAACCAGATATCGGAGGCAGGCCGCTTGATAGTAGGCTCCTATGAGTGGAAGGCCCAAGCCGCCCTGCGCTTTCGTGGCGGTCATTTGCGTTAGCGAGAAACAAGGCTTCTTACCCTCCCATACGAACTTATTAATAAGTGATTGCAGCTTTTTAAGGGTACCCGACGGTGGGGTCATTGGCAGCATTTGAAAGATGTATAAGATGCGGGGTAAGACCGTCATTTTCACCGCGGCTACCCTCCCATACCAGGCCAGCCGGAGACGCGACCAGGCGGCCAGCACCTTGGTCGTATGTTCCAGCAGCAAAGCATAGTTTAGGGAGACTGTCTTAGCAATGGTTGGCGTCATCTTAAATCCTAAGTATGTCACGTCAGAATTAGTCCAGGGGAATGTGAAATCCTGCTGTAAGGCCATCAATTTCTCAGCAGGGATAGAGATGTTGAGGATCTGCGATTTAGCGAAATTGACCTTAAATCCTGAGGCTTCCCCAAAGGCCGCAAGCTCGCCGGTCAAAGCCTGTAGCGTCAGCCGTGGCTGGGTAAGCGAGAGGATCACTTCATTGGCGTATAGGCTAATTTTATGCACATCCGCGCCAAACTTAAGGCCAACCACCTCAGGATTTGCCCGAATCCGCTGGGCAAATGGCTCCATATAGAGCGCGAATAGAAGCGGGGATAAGGGGCACCCCTGGCGTGTTCCCCGCGCAATAGAGAAAAGGGCCGACCGACAGCCGTTAACCCGCACAAAGGCCTTGGGGGCAGAATATAGGCACTTGATCCAGCGCAGAAAATTGTCTCCAAAACCATACCTGCGTAGCACTGCAAACAAGTAACCCCAATCAACGCGGTCGAAGGCCTTCTCAGCATCTATGGATAGCAGGAAGGACGGGGTCCGAGCACGGTGCACTTGATCGATAAGATGTAGCAATCTTTTGGAGTTGTCTCCCCCCTGTCTAGTAGGGATGAAACCTGATTGGTCAGGGTCCACTATGTTGGCCATGAGAGGGTTGAGACGCGACGCTAGTACTCCCGCAAATAACTTCGCGTCAATGTTCAGAAGTGAAATGGGTCGGTAGGACCCGCAATCCCGGGAGTCCTTCCCGGGTTTCAAAATGAACGAGATCGCTGCTTCCAACATCGATGGCGTGACCGTTCCCGTATCAAGAAAGGAGTTAAACAACCTAGTTCAAAATGGAGCCAGCTCTACACAAAATGTTTTATAAAAGGAGGCCGAAAATCCATCCGGCCCCGGAGATTTCGCTATTTTCAACCTAGAAATGGCCGCTATCACCTCCACTATGCGAATTGCCGAGTCCAGATTTTCAGACACAGTTTGAGGAAGAGGCGTTATGTCACAGACGCCCAGATATGGATGTGGATCGCGTGGGAGTGAGGCTTGGTCCGCGTAGAGAAGGTGATAAAAATCGTGAAAGGCCTCAACTATCCTATCATCGGCGGACTGTTCCACTCCTGTGCGATCCCGCACGGACTGTATTAGGGACCTCTGCGTCGTCGCTCGTAACCTGTGCACCAGGATTTTCCCACATTTATCGCTACTAAGGTAGAATTTGTGGCGCAATCGCAGAAGGGCGTGTTCCGCCCTATCCAAATCCAGGTGTTTCAGCATTCGCCTTCGATTTTCCAGCTCACGCCATACCCGCGGGGCTCCGGTACGCTTATGGACCGCCTCCAATTCTCCCACCGCCCTATCCAACTCTGCGCGCTTCTCTCTGCGCAAAGCGTTGTAGGTTGCTGCAACCGCGATGAACTCTCCCCGCGTCACTAGTTTCAGAGCCTCCCAAACCGCTGCAAGAGGAGTGGACCCCACATCATTGTTCTGAAAATAGTGCACTATAGTCTCTCGTATCCTCTTAACCACATCTTCAGAGTGTAGCAGACTCTCTCTTAAGCGCCACCCCGGGGGAAATGCTCGCATGCGCTGTGCTGGGAGGAGGACAGAGACGAGTGCATGGTCAGAGAGCGAGCGGGGAGTAATCTCCGAGGAATGTAGGTTAGACATGAGGGAGGTGGAAGCAAGGAAATGATCAAGGCGTGCGTATGTTTTATGAGCTGCAGAAAAATATGTGTAGTCGCGCTCGCCTGGGTGTTGTGACCGCCACACGTCATGCAATCCACTATCCTCCAGCCAACCCTTCCCCCCCCAGCGAGAGAGCCCCAGCTTGGTGCGACCTCTGCCCCGACCTGTCCAATTCCGGGTCCATTACCAGGTTTAAATCGCCCCCTACCAATATCGCGGCGTCTGGGGAGGCAAGTACCTCAGGCAAGGCCACTTGCAGGAAAGACTCCTGTTTCTCATTAGGGGCGTAAAGGGATCCTAGTGTAAGGTGTGATTCACCCCATTGTACCCTGATGGCCAGTAGCCGGCCCTTAATTTCAGCCACAGTCGAGACTACTTTACATGGGCAGTGCGCACCAATCAGGACAGCTACCCCATTTTTTTGGGATGCCCCAGAGGATCAGAATTGTTGCGGGAATCGCCTATCTCGCATGCGCACTGTATCTTTGGACAGCAGGTGGGTCTCCTGAAGAAGGCAAATATCACTATTGGTGTTTTCAAGAAGAGAGAGCACTGCTGCGCGTTTCACAGGGTTATTCAACCCCCGAACGTTCAGACTAATGACCTTCAAATCTGTACCCATTGGAGCGCTTGGAGAGTGAGAAGCAGAGTGTGAGCTACAGGTGGAGGAACACCTGTGCCGCCAGCAGAACCTCTAGGCGCCCCGGAACATACCATCCCTACTTGTGAACTGATGCGGAGACCCCATAAAAACCTCAAATAAACCCCATCCCCAAATAATAACAAACATCTCAATAGGAGTAAAAGACAAACTAACAACATGAGCATGACTAAAGTTCGTCACAGTGGTTAAATTCAGGGGGTCGTGGCGAGAGTGCCGCCTATACCACAAAGGCGCTCACTCGTATTCACTTTGGCGCGGGGGAAAGGCAAAATCTCAAACTGAACAATCCTCTCCGCCCCTCCGGCGCCCATCAGTGAACACATCCCGGAGCCATCAGCTAGGAATGTCACGGGGTGTCGGGGCGCCCAGTAACCTGTGACAATGAGGAGATCACCGCTTCTCTCTCCTGGACGCTCGTGGCTCGGTCAGGCTTCCGGCCAGGAGAGGGCCTACCAACCCGCTGCCATCCCAAAGTGCGGCGGCCACGTCGAGTGTCCGGTCGATCCGCACCCTCCGCAGACAGGTCGGTGTCACTGCCCAGGGTCTCCAACGCTTCCCCCAGTGATCTGATCTGCAGAAGCTTCCCTTGGTGTTTAAATATTAAACGGAAGGGGTGGCCCCAAGAGTAAGGTATGTTCTTTTCGCGGAGATAGTTGGTTACAGGTTTAAACTCTCGTCGTTTAACAAGTGTGGAGACAGCTAGATCTTGGAATAGAGCTGGTTGATGACCGCGAAACTGCACTGGCTGCTGCTCACGTGCCCTCCGGAGAATACGCTCTTTCAGTTGGAAGTTGTGTACACACACAAGAATATCAGGAGGTGGGGCTTTGGGACCGTAGGGGAGGCCCACCCGATGAACCCGGTCCATTTGGATGTCCGAACCCTCTTCCTCCCCGAGGATTTGCTGGAATAAGGCGCTGACATAAGCTTGGAGATCGTCTCCTTCCTCTTTCCACGGCACAGCTCTGATCCTCACATTGTTCCGTCTGGAGCGGTTCTCCAGGTCCTCTGCATGGGCCTGGAGATCGAGGTTCTGTTCACGGAGGCACAACATGTCCTGCTGTAGGTGGTGGAGATCTTCTTCCCGACTGACATCATGCTCCTCCAGGGTCGCCACCCTCTCACCTATGTCATCCACATCACGTCGAACCTCCTTGAGATCAGCAGTGAGTTGGGATCTGAGCTCCTGGATGTCCTCTTTAATGGCCGTGAAGAGCTCCACCATGAAAGCCTTGGTCGCTGGGGAGTCATCACCTTCCATTGTGTTAGGCCCTTTCTCACCCTGAGCTGCAGAATGGCCAGGCTGTTTCTGGAGGAGCTCCTTCAGCGACTTCTCCTTACGGGCCCTCACCGCCGCCATGACGGGCCCCCGGGGCCGCAGCGTGTCTCGGATCCAACCTCCGCTCTGGTCACCAGTGTTGATACAGTCACCCTTGGTGGTAGGCACTTCACTGGCAGCGTTGCGGTGTGTATGACACCTCCCCACGCTTCTCTACCTTCCCCTAGACTCCGACTCGCAGGGGACTGGGTATCCGGCCAAAGCACTTTAATCCGACCAGCCCGGGAGAGCTCCCTCCCACTGTGAGCGCCACGTGTCCAAGATTGCTAGACCTCCCGTAGAGCCGCTGTCAGTAAGCTGTTTCAAATCACACACCGGTGGAGGCACCAGTGTATGTCTCCGTATGGTCCGTAAACCCTCTGCACCGAACCACCATAGGCTATCGACTGGTGGCGGGGTATCCAGCAGTCAATCTCTCCCTTCGCTCCGGCCAGCGCCCCACCGCCTCTCGGCTCCATCTCCACTGCCACCTCCAGCCGCTGTGTCGTGGACCATCCAGACCTCACCCCACCTCTGACCGCTCCAGGGGGGCAAGAGTGCCGACGTCCGCCGATGTGCGCCAGGTGCTGTCAGCTTGGTGCGGGGGGAGCTCTCCGCTCTCACATGTCCTGCGGTCTATCTCCAGCGGAGGTGGGTGGCAAGCGTCCAGCCAGTCCACCTTCCCCACGTGACTCTCACCGGGGAGATCCCCCGCAGACCCCAGTCGCCACAAGGGCCGAACGAGTTGGAGCCGTCCGCCGGTCTGCGGACCGATGGGGCCCCTGCGTCCCTGTCGCTCGTTCCCCTGGCCGCAGCACACCCGGGCAGGACGCCGCCCGTACTTCGAGCCGCCCCGGGCCGGGGGCAAGGCCTCGCTGCCCCAATTCTCCTGCACCCCCGGACCCGGCTCACCTCGTGCTCTTCGTCAGGGGCTGCTCGCTGGAAACGCTTCAGCAGGGACCCCTGCCGGGGCTCGCCTATAACCGGCACCGGGCTCCCTCACCACCGCTCTGGCCTCCGCACACCGGAGGCCGCCTGCTGTTTTCGACCTGCACTGCAGCTCGGGGTTCCGCTCTGGGCTGCCGAAACCCAGCACCAGGCCCTCTCACTGCCGTCTCGGCCTCCGCTCGCCACCGGCTGCCGTCCAGCGCCACAGGAGCCGCCTCTCTCTATAGGCACCGCTCACTCCGTCCTTGGCCACTGCTGACGCAAAGCCGCGGTCCCACCAGGCCGCGCTCGGATCCGCGCAGGCCCAGCCTCCTCTCAGAACCAACGGGGCAGTTCCGCAGTACAGCGGTCGCCAAACTCTCTCTCCAGGCACCCAGCACACCCCCGTGCAATCGCCACCAGGAATCGCAGATGGATGGCCCCGGGAGTCGGCTCGGTAACAACGCTTTGAAAAGGCCGCGCCGGAGGGACACAGTTCCGCGTCCTATCGCGCCGCCATCTTGGCCACGCCCCAAGTCACATATTTTAAACTGCTTTCATACGCGATAATGAAGAAAAAGGAGTTTTGATGGAATAAAATATTTGCTTAAGATCATACAATTCAAGCAGGGAAGCTGCAATCTGTCCATGTTTTCTGGTTTCACTATGTACTAATCAACCACTAAATAAGTATCTTTTTCGTTATGTTGACGGTTTGCTTTTACCTCTATATGCATTTTTCTGAAGTTTTTATATAGCGCAAACTCAACCCAAAGGTATTGAGGGGAGCCATCGGACGTTGTTTTGCCTGCCAGCAGGGGCCCGGGACTCAAAGCCCCAGACTGCAAAGCGGCTTCTATGCCGCCACCGTTACCTCACTGCTTCGTGCCAGGAGGCGCATAAGTTTGCCCAGGGCTCCCGTAGCACGGGAGCCGTCGGACATTGTTTTGCCTGCCAGCAGGGGTCCGGGACTCAAAGCCCCAGACTGCAAAGCGGCTTCTTCATGCCGCCACCGTTACCTCGCTGCTTTGCGCCTGGAGGCGCATAAGTTTGCCCAGGGCTCCCGCAGCGCGCGAGCCATCGGACGTTGTTTTGCCTGCCAGCAGAGGCCTGGGACTCAAAGCCCCAGACTGCAAAGTGGCTTCTACGCTGCCACCGATACCTCACTGCTTCGCACCAGGAGGCGCATAAATTTGCCCAGGGCTCCCGCAGACGGGACGCGCCCGGGCCAAGGGCAGGCCCATCCGCGTCCCTGAAGGCCACTCGCCAGACTCACTTTTCCTCCCCTTAACAGATACCCTTGGGGCTAAAATGGTTAAGAGAAAAGACTGTGAGGGCCCCACCAAATTGCCCGTGCTGCGTTGAGGCGGATGGTGGGTATGTACACATGCTGTGGTCATGTCCAGCGCTAACACATTATTGGGCGCAGATTGCGCAGGTGCTTACTGACATTATAGGGGACAATACTTGGAATGTAGCAAAGAGCTGTTTGCTGGGGTTATACCACCAACCCAAAGGGTATAGGGTACAAGCGCGTTTTGCCAAGCATGCGCTCTTACTAGCAAAGAGGCATATTACTAGTCGGTGGAAGGCAGCTATGCCGCCCAACTTAAGAGTCCTGGAGGGAGGAAGTGATAAAATGGAGTCTCGCCGAAAGTGCTGCGATACGCAGTGAAGAACAAAGAGGACTGAGAAAGATACCAATAGCGATGGCGTGGGATGTGCTGTGTGAGGCGTTTAAGAGCTGGGAGGAAACAACATAGGTAGAAGTGGCATGAGCATGGCTACGGCTGGGAAATGATGTGGTGGGGATAGATGCTGCTCATAAGATATCCCTGAGTACCCTTGGTTGGGGTGGACTGTGTTCCAAGTCCTGGATCTTGTGCTGGTCTTTATGCGAAATGGTACTATATTACTCTGTCTACGAGGCAGATACAGTTGGTGCTCCCAGTTGGATAACTGCGGGTGGGGGGTGGAGGGAGGGATTTAGGGTAGTTGTATTGTTTTATCAGGAATAATTGAAATCTCACAATGTAAGGTAAAGATATAGACTGGAATATCTACTGTCAGGAGATGTATACACAGTAATGCTTTGTTGTCGTAGACCTAAGCACTTTGTAATGATGTACTGGTACCTTGTTAATGTACGTGTTAGCTGTGTGCACGTCAGCGTGCCACACGATCTGCATTGTGATTTACTGTGATTCTGGAAGATGGTATTTACGTCTTGGAAAGAAAAAAAAAAACTAAATAAAGTTTGTGTTAAAAAAAAAAGAGAAAAGACTGTGAGGGAGGTACGGGCGATGGCCATAAGAAGAAGGCAAAGAAGGGGAAAAAGAAAGGCTTGTGTATGACCCCGGAAACTGGGGGCGGCTTATTGGACAGAATTGACAATTTACTAACTGAATGTGAGGGTCTCCTTGATACAACACTCACTGACACCTTGCCTATGGGTAGTACTTCACAGACCTCGTGCAGTAAGCGTGGGTCTTATATCCAGACCCATGACTGATTGGAGTGTCGCACAAGAATTATTATTAAATACGACTGGGCAGAAGCAGTATAGATGTGATTTTCTGCCAATTATGCATTTGGATTCATTTTATCGGAGATGAAGGTTGCTTCCCTTGATCATCTATAGACCGATCTGGTTATCATCTCAGTCTGTCGCAGTTGGATTATGATTTGTCCAGAATACCTCAATTGGTTTATTGAGTGCCCCACGGCATTTATGCCAGTGTTTACGATTTGCCCTGAGGAAGGTGTGGCCCGTGAATAGGGTTTCCACCGAAACGCGCGTCGGCGTTTGTCCTTTTAATACCTCAATCCATTCTTCATCTTCTATCTGGACCTGTATACTAGAATATTTACTTATCTTGCGGGCTTTCTTTTTAATGGGGGATGGTTTCCTTCTATGCTGGATGATTGCTGAGTATGTCTGCTGGATGTTTTGAGCTCATATGATTGATATGAGTGGGTTTGCATGAATGATGAGTGTTTGTGGGGCACTGTATTTATTGTGTTTTCTTTAATGTATTTCATTCATATGCATCAATTCTTTATAATATAAGACTTATTTTGTGATAATTTTTTGATAATTTGTTAATAAAAAAGACAAAACGACTCATTGTTTCTATTGTTGTCCTTTCCTTGCTTGCATGAGATTGCTTTGTTTACTTAATCATTATCATAGGACCCCTTTGCGGGCCGTTATTATTCTCTAAAGGGTGGGTATTCCTTCGTCTCTGTACAACACTCACTGACACCTTGCCTATGGGTAGTACTTCACAGACCTCGTGCAGTAACACATGTAATGGGCGTATTTCAGAAATGTTTAAGAAGTCATCCAGTAGGATCCCACCCCTCGAATCTTCAAATGCACACGCCGTGTGCTCTGATGATGGGGGAACCTCCTTACCTGCCCCCCAGGATGCCCTGGCTGCTTTCCCCTGTAGCAACAGATACTCTACCCTGTCAGACCACCTAGAGTCAGTGGATATTCCCCCCAGTACTGGGAGCCAGGCACATATGGTGGGCACAGAGAGTAGCACTCGTTGTACCATTCAGGGTCAAGTACCAGTAGCCGAAATTGATCATAATGGTACATATAGTAGGGGTAGTGTTGGTCAAATTAGAAAGGTCACTGTGGACCCTTTCCATAGGTCAGTTTCCATGCAGCTAATTGATTTGATGAGCAAAATCAGCACCCTTAAAGCTTCTGTCAGCAGCCTTTCTGACTCTCTAAATAAGGTTCACTCAGTAGTGCAGCAGGTAAAATCATCATTGAGAGCACATCCAAAGTCTAGTGCCAGCCCTCAACGGGACATGGGTATTGCTAGACAGCCTCCTGTTAACAGCTACGCTCAAGCATTGCACAGCACTAATAGGCCAGTTAGGGATGTGTCAGTGAGACGTGCTAGCATAGGACACACTTAACTTGAAAGGGTGCACAAAAGTGTGACAACTCACTGGCAATCCAAACACCCCGCTGTGGCATCTGCTTCACCAGTAATTCCCGACTGTTCTTGGGCTGGTGTGCCTCGAGTACCGGGTAGTGTTGCTAGAACATCAGATATGAGTAATGTTGTATACATGATAAACGTACCAAAGCAATCTGGGGGCTTGTACAGAGAAGATGAGGGATCCCTGCTAAACAAGTGTACCCAATGGATCCGTCACATAAGTGGCTGCCGGTCCCTAATAAGGGATGACAATCTAAGGGCCAAGAGACACTCATCTTTAAAGGCTCCCCTAGATTATATTGCTTTGACACTCTCACACCACCTCCTGGCGGAGAACCTTGTGAACTTTGATATTCGTACCTCACATTCGATTCAAATATAATCCCCCTGAAACGGTTACACATCCCAACATAAACCATGTTATATTTTCCAACAATGGCACATCACCTCTAAGAGAGATCGATTGAAGGTTACCCTCACTTGCTGGCGCTTCCGGGGAATATATGATGCAATCATCCGCCAGTGAGCCTTTTGTACCCTCTGAATCGGTCTTACCACCCCTAGTGTCGACAAATCAAATTATTTCACTCTTCCCCGAGGAGGGTATGCCGGAGACAGTAGGAAATACTGTCTCGGGGTGTAATGAGCTGACAGAATACCAACATACTCCATTTAGGTTAGCGTTAATGTCATGGAATATAGCAGGGTTAAGGTCCAAGGGCACATTCCCTGACTGGCACACTTTTATAGAACAGTATGTCATCTGTCTATTTCAGGAAACATGGCTACTTGACCCCCTACAACACTTAGGGTATTTAAACTATCATATACCGGCCACCAGTGGTGGCAAAAGTCGCCCATAGGGGGGATTAACAATCTGGGTCCGACAGACATCAGCTATAAGATTCAGGAGCTCCCGACCCAGAATAACGACATCCGGAATGTTATCCGGAATGTTATCCGGATGCTGATGGGCCCGTACGGTAACATCGACATTTATAATGTATACGTCAGGTGGCTCAGTGGGGGGAGGAGATTGGAAGTTTTAATCGCCCTCGATGATCTCCTTGATCACCTATCCTGTGATTCTCTTGTGATAGTAGCAGGGGACTTTAACTCGTCCTTTGAGCCTCTTGGTAGCGAAGAGTACGATCTTACGGGGGAGGAAGATGCTCAGTGGGGTATTCCAAGTCTTGAACTAGCACCAATAAAAAGATGGACAGATGCGGCTATTCAAATTAAAGCTATTTGCTTAGAAAAAGACCTGCGGGCGGCAAATGGAAGAACCGCTTCTGACTGTCATGGGGCAAATACATTTAATAATGGCCATAATGCAAGTCGTATTGACTATTTGTTAATTGATTTAAAATTATGGCATGCACTTTTAGATATGGCTGTGCTGGATCGTTTGGAGAGCGACCACAACCCGCTACGTTCGACCTATGAATTCCAGGACCTATACAAACATACCCAACCCGATAACCCACTTATTACTCGCGACCTGGAAACTACCAATGACATGTGGCAACTTAAATGGGCAATGATTTTAGAAAAACCTGACATTCTATCTACCATTGCCATGGACACTGACCATATGCTAGCCGAAATGGAGGCCATCCTCACTAAATATGACTCCCCTGAGGCTATAACCGCACTTCATAATAAGTATTTTGCCAAAATGGGTTCCTATTTCATAAAACCACTCAGGGCAAAGAGAACCTCACAAAAGAAACAGTGCCAAAGGTTAAACGAGGAATGCAAATTGGCACGTAGACTTCTCGGGGAGGCAATTAGATTAGGCGAACCATGTAGAGTACGATCCGCCAGGACTAAGTATAGGAGGGCGCAGGAAAAGGCAAAAAAACTGTGGGATGAAAATAGATGGCAGGACCTCAGATTAGCATGTGCAAGAAATAATTCCCAACACTTCTGGAACTTGGTTAAATGGGGCAGGGGTGGACGTCCATCGCAGCCACAAAATCATGTAGCTCAGGAAGTATGGGTCAATCACTTTGAATCACAATATGCAAGTGATGTCGAAGAGGTCAATGTTCGCTCACTCACCCATTTTTATTATTCTGATAAGGCATTTGTTCTAGCTGATGTTAATGCTGCTCTTAGCGCAATTACTGCAGGAAGAGCACCAGGTCTAAAAGGCATCCCGGCTGATATCTTCCTTCACGATAAGATCAAGTGGAGTAGGTACATTATGCTATTGGCAAACGTGAACGCTCTTGGTGCCCCTGTCCCTGATTCTTGGAGAGGGGCTGAGATTATCCCAGTGTACAAAAAAGGCGACAAACCCCTCCCAGGAAATTACATGCCCATTAGCCTGATTGACTCCATTTAAAAGGTGGTAGCTAGATTGGTCCTGGACAAGGTTCAAGAGTGGATAGATGCACAGGACATCCTTACCCCTTTACAGGCAGGCTTCCGGGATCATATTATCACCATTGACCAGGTGTTTCGGTTTAGTTTAATACACTGGCGGACGGTGGTCTTGGGGAAGGGCAGCATGTATGCTGCCTTTGTTGACCTCAAGTCAGCCTTTGACCTGGTCTCGCGTAGCAAACTCTGGGTTGTGTTGCAGGAGCTGGGGATGCCCTCTGAACTGCTCTCCCTCGTAGCCCGCCTCCATGAGGATAACTTCGCACAAATCCAGTATTTGTAAAGCGCGAACAATTACCCAAAGATGTCAAGGCCCTGGGGGCCGTCGGGAAGATTAAGCGAGCTTTTGCCCAGAGTCACATGGTGCGGGGCTGACCTGCTGCCGGCGCCAGGGATCGAACCATGAGCCCCCGTGTTCCAGCATCAGTCTCCCTGGCTGCTGCGCCACACCTCTTCCCTGGGGCTCGCAGGGGAACATCACTAACCCCTTTCCCATCAAGAAGGGTGTGCGCCAAGGATGTGTCATGGCACCTACATTATTTTCCCTTTTCATTGATTACTAAGTTTTTAACAGCCGTCCCCACTGATGCACTGGTCTTAGCGGGCAAAAAGATTCCCATTCTAATGTTCGCTGATGACACGCTCATCATTTCAAAAACCCCCAGCGGTCTACAGCGTGCATTGCTCCTCTTTGAGCAGTTTTGCTCCATGCAGGGACTGGAAATCAATGTAGCTAAGACCAAGTTCATGACTTTCAATCAGCATAGAACATTTAGAGGAGGCATACTCTTGGACAGGTTGCCATTAGAACAAGTCAATTATTTTACTTACTTGGGAGTCATCCTGCAAAAAGATATGAGATGGAGCCGCCAGATTGATACCGCCACATTGAAACATCGGCAACTATCAGGTGCTTTACATATTGAGTTCAATGCCTCTTAGACCAAGCCAGTTAATCGGGTGCTACAGATTTACAACACAAAGGTAGTGAGCTCGGTACTCTATGGGGCAGAACTCTGGGGTTCTGAGAATCTCACCCAGTTAACTATTGCAGAAAACAGGTTTCTACGAAAGATCACTAGTTTACCTCAAAGCACTCCGGTGCTACCAATGCTGTATGACTTAGGTAGGAAAGCATTGGCTGATCTAGCTAGGTTACGCCCTATCTTGTACTGGCGCAGAATCTGGTGTACACCGGAACTGGCAACATATGCTGATGGCCTTAGAGATAATTGAGCCAGACCATTTCCACAAAATTAGATGGTTACGCGAGGTAAGAGCTTCCCTACTCAGCATCGGCCTGCCCAATTTGTGGGAAAACCCTTCGAGTGCCCAGTTTCCTTTAAAAGATATCTTAAAGGAAAGATACTGGGAATTAGTGACCCAAAATACACTCAGAAAAAGTGACAGTTCAACGCTGACGGGGGGCTTTTTAGAAGTTATATCCTGGCCTAGCCTGGAACAGTATTGGGACGTAATATCCAAACCCTTTGACCGGAACTGTATTTTCAATTCAGAGTGGGCTCTCTGCCATTAAAATCATACACTGCAAAATGGGCTATAACAGGCAACAGCAAATGCCCCACTTGTGAGGATATGGAAGAATCTTACGTCCACATACTGTTTGTCTGTCCAGCTTATGCTGGCCCCCGTAAAGCGTGGCTTGCGCCAATCTGTAGGAATCTGGGTACTAGAAAGAGTAGCGATGCACTGAGAATATTGCGCACTGTCTCGTCACCTTGTAATGCAATCGCAGTAGCCAAGTTCTTGAGCTGGATGTGGGTTATCAGATCGCGTACATTCCCAGCAATCTGACGAACCCTTAATTTTATCTGTGATTGAGTTATTGACATACTACTTACGAGTCTTGGGCTATTTGAACTATTTTAAACATATGAAATACCTTTTTATATACAAAGTATCTGCTGCTATTCTTCCTTGTTATTGTTTTATCATTTGTTATATGTATCTGACCTTTTTAACAATATCCTGTATGAACCAGTTCTTGATCACGATTGCTCATATATAATACTATTGTTTTTATACTTTTATTATTGCTTTGTTCTATAGCTGATAAATATTCTATTCTTTTGTAGACTTGCTTTTATGACATATGCTGTCGAATAAAGCTTTTTGGATTGGATTGGTATTGGAGAGATTTACCTGAGCACCAGTTACATTACACAAGGTCACAGGCATCGTTTGTAGGCATGGGGAGATTAAGTGATTTGCACAGAACCACAGGATGTTGAGCCGAAGCTGAGACTCGAACCTGGTTCTCCAGCTCTAAAGGCTGCAGCTCTGGCCTTAAGGCCACATCCTAGGTAGAGGGAGGGTTGCAGGTAGAAGCCACTTGAAAGCTGAGCTCGAGCTGAGCCAGACTTAAGGCTCCAGACTGGCTCGAGCTTTCAGTGGCTCACCCACCTCTACTGCAGATAGTGTAAGTTTGAAGGACACCGAGAGAAGCCTGTATTGTGAGGAGTCTTAAGAACCTAACGAGCTCATTATTGTACCATCTTGCTTTAACATGGTTGGATAGTCTCATGAGACCTGTGTGTAGGTGTGTATGATGTTAGAATTGTGTGATTTAAGCTAGTACAAATTAGATTACAGGTCAGACTGTTTTTCAATGCTGCTTAGAGCAGAGCAGAATAAGAGTTTTAGAGTACTTTCTTAGTGAGAGGACTGAGTTCCCTTTCCCTTTTCTCTTTGAGGCAACTCCATACTGGCTTGTCGTCTGTTCTGTAAGACTGACTTCATTTGAATTTCATATTATCTGATGAGTTTGTATTTGGATTATTGATAGGTACTAATTCTGAATTTTGCCTCCAGTAATCTTTCAACCTTTAATAAACCTTCATGGTTTGAAACTTAAAAATTCTCTGCTTTTCTTTTGAATCCTAATGTCCTTCACATTTATTGAATGTATTGTTCTGTCGACCAAGCTCAGTTGTGAAATTCGATTAATCCGATAGTGCTTTATCGGCCCTGACATTTGCATAAAGAAAAGCGCTAGCACCATTACATTTACTGCACTAATGATGGTTACTCCAGTGGATATTTCCTTGTAGGTTAATAAAAACAGTCTTAATTGTGGTGCAGAGAGACTCTCATAGCCCTGGGTCTTGGTGCCACTGCACCTGCTACACTACTGTTAGTTGCACCAGTGGGATTGCTTCAAAGGCAAACAATGAAATATAACAGGTTCCAAGAGAAAGGGCAATTTATTTCAGTAAACTTGTTTTAAAAATGTGGAGCTTTATTGGAACTAGCACAATAAACAGTATTTAAAGTTAGTTTCACCAATTCACAGGTTGTTTTTCCAAGTATCCTGGGCACTTGTGCATAGAAAGTTCTCTGGATGAATTTTAAACTTTACCCACATTCTGTTTAAGAGCCTTTTTCCCCTTGCCCACTCCTGCTACGTCTCAGCCTAAGGTGTATCTCAGCGCAGCACCCTAACAATTGCTTCATCTCTCACCATCCGATGTGTGGGTACCAGTCTGGATAAGGTCTTATCCACAACCTGACGTGGGCTCACCCGACTGGTGCTCGCCTGCCTTTGGGAGCCTTCAGGAGTCTGAGAGGAGCTTGGGACTTGAACCCCTGTTCCAAATGTTTGCTTCCTTCGGCCTATTAGGAATAGGTGGAATCTGGCCATGTAAAGATGGTGTGGTTTCTCCTCAAGTTATCACTCTTAATTGCTCTTACACTTCCTTTCGCCTTCATATGGTATATTTGTTCTGCAGTTGGCAAAATCACTGCCACAACAAACAAAAAAAGTAAAACAATAATCATAATAAGGATATAAAATGCTGCATGGCTATTGCTGATGTCACCAATTTGCAAGGCTAAGAATTCCCATTCTTACACTTTTGGCATCCTTTAATCATGCAACAGTATCTCTGCCTCGCCACATGGATTACTGAGTCAGCCTTCTCTGGTTACCTCCTTCTTAGTATGTATGTATGTGTGTGTATATATATATATATATATATATATATATATATATATACACACACACACACACACACACACCCCCCCCCCTCCTCCTCCTCCTCCTCATGGCTGTGCTGCTGCTGTGTAGCTTCCTGTAAGTTTAGTCTTTACTGCAATTACAATTTGCACGTCCATCTCTCACATACCCTTACCCATCCCTTAACATGATAACTGTATCTCGGTAGTTATGTTATCAGTTTTTTAAAGCGTTCGATTACCCTGGGGTGTCTTTGCGCTAGGGGATGAAACACAACTGAAGGAGCCCTATTTAATTTAATTGTTCAAAATCCATGTTTTAATTGCTTTCTGAAAGCCTGCAGTGTACGAGCAGATTAGTCATAATACACAACATAAAACATTTATTGCATAGACTCAAAACAAAAACAGCAACCTTCCAATCTCACATCCTACGCTGTGTAGCTTCCTGTCGTTGTAGGTAAGCAATTAGTGTCCCATATTGGGTTAGTTAGCGCTGTACAAATTCAATAAAACAATACAATGTACAGTCACTGAATGTGGTCTGTCTCTCTCTGCCATGTTATTTCCTTCCAGTCTTTTCAATTGTAATAACAAGTGTCCCTTTTCAGTTGCCCTAGAGTGATACATTATGGGTGAGGACTTCACTGACCACAGTGGGAGCAGCACATTTATCTTACAGTAATATCAGACCATGAGCTCCCTCTCACCAGACATAAGCCACTTATTTCAGATAACTGTTTGATTACTTTATAACCTGCAACAGCAATATGAAGGTACAAAGGTATCCGAATTGACAAGGTTTGGGTGAGAGCGTCCTTTTCAACAGTAGAACTTTGACAGCTTTCCTAGAGATATTCAGGAAGTTGCCCAATGCTTGTATGCATCCATGCTTCTATAGCATGAACCTAGCTGAGGAGGAATACAGCCCTGGGCACAACGGTAACGCCATGAGACAATACAAAACCATTGATCAAAAGTTGAGGTTTTCTCCTTGGTATTACAAAATTCTTTACAAGACGCACATTTATAATTGCTCGTCACATATTTGCAATAGAAAATCGCGTTAGATTTCAGAACTGCATGTTTCATATTTAAGAAAAGGGTGATTAAGTGTCCAGAATCACACAATTCTCACTCAAGGGTGGAAGCGGGGATTGAAGCAAGGTACATGTCAAACAAAAAGGGGGACTAAGGGGGCTGTTTTACGGAGTCCAGCGTACATGCCCAGATACTGTAAACTAAGAAGGGTACGCTGTTCCCCAGAGAGATGGAAAAGCAAAGTAAGGGGGAGGTAAAAGGAGGGAAGTCCTCCTAAGTGGAACTAGAGTCCTCACACACCCAGCAAGCTAGGTGTCATGCTTCATCATATGGACTTGCTCCTCGTCGGGTCGGCGGTGCAATACCCGACGGGCACCCATAAAGGGGCTCTTTAACGGAGATCTTCTGTTCCTGCCGTATGGTGCCGTGGGTGTGAGGGCCCTAGAAGTGAGTGTAGATGCAAAATAAGTGGTTAAAAAGGTTGGATAATCCAAAAAGGGGAGTTTAATAGGCTGGTTATCCACCTTACTAAAAAATATAGTGGAGCGGCTGATCACTGGCTAAATTTACCAGAAGAGCAAAGCTCGACTCTCACAAATGGTCGACATGTTTCACGCAATATGATCAAACTATGATGCTATGCATTTCTTCAGGACCTATAGAAGACTATCTACACGATGTGGTGCGGTGGAGGAGTTCCTACGTACCACTGTTCCTATTTGCGGGCACGCAGTCCCGTCAGATCTAGTTGTAGCCTAAATAAGGATGACAAAAGCAAAGAAATTTAAAAATGATACTCTGTAGGAAACAGAGCAAGGTCATCCCTAGATCCCCAGACCAAGTAATCCATCAAATAAGTGCAGAGAAAATAATGTGAAATCATCATTAGTGAACAAGGAAAATATTTCTTTAAAATTCAAATATACAAATATACATCGTGACTGGAAGAATGACGTCATAAAAAAGGAATTCAAGCAAGTGCAAATTGTACTGTCTCACCTATCTAGGTGATGGCGCTAGCTCCTGTGATACCCTCAGTCCATGACACCGTAATGGTTGGTGTCCTAAATAAGGGGAAATGGAGCAATCATGAAAAGGGGAGAGACACAGCGACGGAGCCCACTCCACAGACCGGCGGGCCGGCAACCTCGCTTCCACCAAGATTCTAACAACGTGAGTCCGTAAGTTTCAACCAGCACGACACGGAGTCATGAAACGGGCGGTGAGGGTGGGCGCGACGAACAGAGAGAGTCCGCTCTGTCAGGACCCCCCAGAGAAACACACCCGTCCACGTCCCACAGTTGACAGGTCGGACCCACTGTCCCAACCCGTAGTGCAAGGTGGGTGCCAGGCGCACAAATCCATGGGGGAACCTTTTAAGGAATATAGACAAGCCAGATCAAAGCCCGCTTAGGGTACTGGGCCTTCACAGTCAAAAGGCTCACTCACCTGTCCTATTGTGGACACAAGCCGGAAAATCTACCCCTGCGCCAGACTGAGGAACCAGAGCGGTGCATGACGGCTACACAGGAGTTTTAAAGACCGCTAGGCTGGTCAGAAAGCCGGGGCAGCTGGTGCGATTCTACGTGGCGTGGCGTCAAGTCACGTGGTGAACACGACGTCGGACCCAAGTACTCAGAGCTGCAGCCCTGAAAGCGTGGCGGCCATCTTGTAAAGGGCATTGATATCAAAGTAGAGGCAATATGGGGACACACAAGATACGCAAAAGGACAAGCCAGTTCAGGCAAAAGGCATAGTTGCATGAGTACACGTAGGGGTAATCCCCCTCCCTCCTCCTCCATGACTAGCGGACTCATGCACGCATCACCAGACACATAGCATTTCCACTATAAAGCAACACCATACCAATTCCATAAAAAACGGAAAAAGGTTAAAAGGTTGAGTGCGAATAGAGGGAAGGGGCAGCAGACAAATTAATGTAAAAACTATATGTATATGTAGAGAGAGTAAAACAAAACCATCCTATTAAGGTCAGGTTACTCACCCCGCAGAGTGCGGGGGCTAGTGAATAAAGTACAAAGAATTCACTGGACACATTGGACACAAAGGGAATACTTGATAAGTGAGCTAAGGATGACCATGCACTGAAACCTAGCAGTATCATTCTTAATTTCTTAGCTCTCGCCATCCATTATTTCAGGCGGCACCAGAGTATATTGTCATTGAGTGCCCGCAATGTGTCAGTAGACAACTCGGCTACGCACCCATCTCTGTCTCATAGTCTAAGATAATGCATTGGTGACTGATCTTGGGCGTGTGATTCTGAAGTACCATCCATTTGAGGGTGTCTACCTTGTGATTAAGGTCCCTAAAATGTGTGATACAGTTTTGTAGTAGTTTTGCATGCACACTCACATTAGCTCTTGTGTTCAGTGATGCGTATCTTAACTTGCCTCATCGTCAGTACCTATATATTTTACTGTCACCAAGGACATGTGATAAGGTAAATACATCTCGATGAGTTGCTAGTTGTGTGATGTCTTTAAGTTTCCATTAAGAAGTTATCAGTTAGCTTTTATCTCCTTATGAACAGATGTCTGATCACAAACTGAGCATGTCCCGCAGGGATAGTGTCCTATAACTGGTGGTAAATCCCACAAGGTCCGTTGGACACCTAATTCCCTAGTCCTGGGCCGGGTATGAACAAGAATGTCCTTAAGGTTGGCAGTGCGTTCTGATAGGCACATCTCGGTATGGGGGAGACTCAAATCACCTCGTGTTAACTATACCCCAGTGTTTCTTAATTGTTTTCTTGATCAGGAGGAATCTATGAGTGACATGAGGTAACGCAGCGTAAGCATCTCAGCTCGGTTCTTTTGTCGAGACCTGGAGTCAGTGCCTCTCGACTGGATTATTCGATTGCGCTTTTGATAAGGAGTTACTCAAGCTTGCATGAGCTGGGTAACCTTACTCTCCCAATTTGTGTTGTAACAATATTAGCCTCATGGTCTTATAATCAGACATGGTACCTACGAGTCTCTCCTAGCACGAAGGAATTGTCCAAGAAGGAGATTAGTTCCTAAGTGCTCTTGGGTGATGACTATCATAGAGAGCAAACTGTTCCTGTCTGTCGCTTCCTGTATAAGGTTGTGCTCAAACCAGTATTGGTGAGTGATACTCCTTGTAAGAATCCAAGACGGCGGATAGCTAGCGCTTGATATAGTCATGTGAGCACTTCTAAAACGGCATTCTTTGCATCTAAACTAATGGAGATCAATAATGAAATCGCAGAGAACAGAGAGTACCTATTAAAACAGAAGGTAGCGAAATTGCAAAAAGATGTAGCCAAGTTTGACAAGGAAAAGGTTTATCCTTACCTCAAAGATGGCTATACCACATCTAAGAATAGTTACTCTTCTGATGATAGTTCTGACAATGGCAGTAGAAGGGGATCATCCAACAGTGACTCCAGCACGGGGAGTACTGGGAGTTGGGGCAACCACAACCAACGCCGTCCCAACTTCCAACCATACCCCAACTATGACAATGGGCCTATCTTTCATGGTCCTGCTCCTCCACCTTGGCAATATCCTATGTACCCTCCAGGCCCTCCACAGTACTTTCCAATGAACAACCCCCCTTTTTAGGCAGAGGTTGGGGCAAAGGAAGAGGGCGAAGAAAAGGAGGACAGAAGGGAGTACAATGGCAGGACCAGACCCCTCCTGCGGTCGAGACAAGGAGCATGAGCAGGGGAGGAGGGTCTAGTAGTTAATCTCTCACCTAGACCCCTAACTATTACTGAAAAGGCTGTCTTAGAGAAAGGCTTGGGTTTTGTCCCTACACCATCACCTGACAGCTTTACTGAGATGTGTGAACTACAGGATTTTTTCAGAAAGGTACGACTTAAGGCCTTCTTTCATGACAAAGTCACTCTTGAACAAGATGACACTGGTTTGCGTAATCCTTCTAGGTTCACCCCTAACAATAGTATGATTCCCCCGAGATTTTGGCATTTGAAGGTGCAGTTCTTAAGGAGTTGACTGACATTCCTAGAACTCCCTTTTTCCATAATCTATCAAATGCCGAAAAAGAGGCAGCCAAGAGACTAGCAGATGACCCTAATATCATCATTAAACAGGCTGATAAGGGTGGGGCCATTGTAATCCAATCCCTTACGGATTATGACAGAGAATGTAGACGCCAACTGGATAATACCAACCACTACACTCCTTTAACAGTGGACCCTACACCTAGATTGGCAGCTGAGATCGCCACCTTGGTTTTTGAGGCCGAGAGTAGTGGATGGATAACTAAGAAGGAAGCTGAGTTCCTTGTGACCAAGGACCCAAAAACACCTTACTTTTACACTCTCCCGAAGATTCACAAGAATAGTACACCAGTCCCAGGGAGACCAATAGTGTCAGGTATAGGGTCCTTGCTAGAGCCGCTTTCCAAATTTTGTGATTACTTTCTCCAGCCTTTGGTCAAGAAGATACCTTCCTTTGTGCAGGACACCACTGATGTCCTCCGCATCATTGACAGTATTGATGGTAGAGCTGGAGTGGACTTACTGGTCACCCTGGATGTAGAGGCGTTGTATACTAATATTCCACAACGTGCTACTTTGGAGGCGGTGGAGGGAAGCCTACTCCAAGAGGTCTGGTCTTCCCCTACACCCATTCCTTTCATCATGGACTGTGCCGCCTTAGCCTTGACTGAAAACTTTTTTGAGTATGAGACACTATTGTTCCATCAGACACAAGGTACTTCCATGGGGAGTACCTTTGCCCCGAGTGTGGCCTGTCTCTATATGGCCACTTTTGAAGAGAATGTCATTATGAATTCCAATAACCCTTACAGAGACAATCTGACATTTTGGAAAAGGTATATTGATGATATCCTTATTCTATGGAAAGGTGACATGACTACTTGTGAGGCATTTTGTATTTGGATTAATACAAAGAATGCCTTTTTGAAGTTCTCACATACTATATCCAGCTCTAGTATCCCCTTCTTGGACTTAAGGATATCACTCACCAATACTGGTTTGAGCACAACCTTATACAGGAAAGCGACAGACAGGAACAGTTTGCTCCTCTATGATAGTCATCACCCAAGAGCACTTAGGAATAATCTCCCTTTTGGACAATTCCTTCGTGCAAGGAGAAACTGTAGTACCCTGTCTGATTATAAAACAGAGGCTAAATTGTTACAACACAAATTGGGAGAGAGGGGTTACCCAGCTCAGCAGGTTAATAACTCTTACAAAAGAGCAATGAATAATCCGCGAGAGGCACTACTCCAGGTCTCGACAAAAGAACCGACTGAGATACTTACCTGCGTTACCTCATTCACTCATAATTCCCCCTGATCAAAAAAACAATTAAGAAACACTGGGGTATAGTTAACACGGGTGATTTGAGTCTCCCCCCACCGAGATTTGCCTTCAAACGCACTTCCAACCTTAAGGACATTCTTGTTCATACCCGGCCCAGGACTAGGGAATTAGGTGTCCAACGGACCTTGTGGGATTTACCACCAGTTATAGGACACTATCCCTGCGGGACATGCTCAGTTTGTGATCAGACATCTGTTCATAAGGAGATAAAACTAACTGATAACTTCTTATGGAAACTTAAAAGACACACCAACTGCAACTCATCGAGATGTATTTACCTTATCACATGTCCTTGTGACAGAAAATATATAGGTATGACGATGAGGCAAGTTAAGATACGCATCACTGAACACAAGAGCAATGTGAGGTGCATGAAAACTACTACAAAACTGTATACACATTTTAGGGACCTTAATCACAAGGTAGACACCCTCAAATGGATGGTACTCGAATCACACCCCAAGATCAGTCACCAAGCATTATTTAGACTTGAACAGAGATGGGTGTACCGGTTGTCTACTGACACATGCGGCCTCAATGACAATATACCCTGGGCCGCCCTGAAAAATGGATAGCGGGCTTCGTTAAGGAATACTGCTAGGTTTCATCATTGCATCCTTACTTACTTTTCTATTCCCTTTGTGTCCAATGTGTCCAGTGAATTCTTTGTACTTTATTCACTAGCCCCCCGCACTCTGCGGGGTGAGTAACCTGACCTTAATAGGATGGTTTTGTTTTACTCTCTCTACATATACATATAGTTTTTACATTAATTTGTCTGCTGCCCCTTCCCTCTATTCGCACTCAACCTTTTAACCTTTTTCCGTTTTTTATGGAATTGGTATGGTGTTGCTTTATAGTGGAAATGCTATGTGTCTGGTGATGCGTGCATGAGTCCGCTAGTCATGGAGGAGGAGGGAGGGGGATTACCCCTACGTGTACTCATGCAACTATGCCTTTTGCCTGAACTGGCTTGTCCTTTTGCGTATCTTGTGTGTCCCCATATTGCCTCTACTTTGATATCAATGCCCTTTACAAGATGGCCGCCACGCTTTCAGGGCTGCAGCTCTGAGTACTTGGGTCCGACGTCGTGTTCACCACGTGACTTGACGCCACGCCACGTAGAATCGCACCAGCTGCCCCGGCTTTCTGACCAGCCTAGCGGTCTTTAAAACTCCTGTGTAGCCGTTATGCACCGCTCTGGTTCCTCAGTCTGGCGCAGGGGTAGATTTTCCGGCTTGTGTCCACAATAGGACAGGTGAGTGAGCCTTTTGACTGTGAAGGCCCAGTACCCTAAGCGGGCTTTGATCTGGCTTGTCTATATTCCTTAAAAGGTTCCCCCATGGATTTGTGCGCCTGGCACCCACCTTGCACTACGGGTTGGGACAGTGGGTCCGACCTGTCAACTGTGGGACGTGGACGGGTGTGTTTCTCTGGGGGTCCTGACAGAGCGGACTCTCTCTGTTCGTCGCGCCCACCCTCACCGCCCGTTTCATGACTCCGTGTCGTGCTGGTTGAAACTTACGGACTCACGTTGTTAGAATCTTGGTGGAAGCGAGGTTGCCGGCCCGCCGGTCTGTGGAGTGGGCTCCGTCGCTGTGTCTCTCCCCTTTTCATGATTGCTCCATTTCCCCTTATTTAGGACACCAACCATTACGGTGTCATGGACTGAGGGTATCACAGGAGCTAGCGCCATCACCTAGATAGGTGAGACAGTACAATTTGCACTTGCTTGAATTCCTTTTTTATGACGTCATTCTTCCAGTCACGATGTATATTTGTATATTTGAATTTTAAAGAAATATTTTCCTTGTTCACTAATGATGATTTCACATTATTTTCTCTGCACTTATTTGATGGATTACTTGGTCTGGGGATCTAGGGATGACCTTGCTCTGTTTCCTACAGAGTATCATTTTTAAATTTCTTTGCTTTTGTCATCCTTATTTAGGCTACAACTAGATCTGACGGGACTGCGTGCCCGCAAATAGGAACAGTGGTACGTAGGAACTCCTCCACCGCACCACATCGTGTAGATAGTTTTCTATAGGTCCTGAAGAAATGCATAGCATCATAGTTTGATCATATTGCGTGAAACATGTCGACCATTTGTGAGAGTCGAGCTTTGCTCTTCTGGTAAATTCAGCCAGTGATCAGCCGCTCCACTATATTTTTTAGTAAGGTGGATAACCAGCCTATTAAACTCCCCTTTTGGATTATCCAACCTTTTTTAACCACTTATTTTGCATCTACACTCACTTCTAGGGCCCTCACACCCACGGCACCATACGGCAGGAACAGAAGATCTCCGTTAAAGAGCCCCTTTATGGGTGCCCGTCGGGTATTGCACCGCCGACCCGACGAGGAGCAAGTCCATATGATGAAGCATGACACCTAGCTTGCTGGGTGTGTGAGGACTCTAGTTCCACTTAGGAGGACTTCCCTCCTTTTACCTCCCCCTTACTTTGCTTTTCCATCTCTCTGGGGAACAGCGTACCCTTCTTAGTTTATTGAAGCAAGGTACCCATATTCCAAAGTAAGGTGCTTAACCTCGAGACAGCTTCTGTCCTCAAAGGTTGGACATTCCAGATGCAATAGAGTAAACAACACAAATACACAATTCGGACAATCAACTAGGGTGACCAGATTTTTAGAACCAAAAACCGGGACAGGCACAGACATAGAAATAGGACTAAATGCTGGCGCGTCATTCAGCGATTAGTCCTACATAGTGCTTTGAATCCCTGGAATCAGGCTTTGATACACTTCTTTGGTGGAGGAGTGATGTGTGAACTTGGATAAATGATGATATAATTGCAGTGTTTTTACAAAAGCAATGTTTTTAAACGCTGCACGATGATATAATTGCTGATTTGTAGTGTAGCTCCTATTTCCCTAATAGGCTCTGCGCATTGGAATAATATCCCCTATAGGTTTGACATAGGACTAAGGTCAGTATGTCCCTATCGAGTATATTAAACTTAATTACTTGTGCCAGCTAGCTCAGAGGCCACTAGAAACTCCTTGTCAAACAAGAAGGGAGTAGTTTCTGGCAGCCGCAAAACATGACCACTTTGTTTCCCTTTAGAATCAGAACGTGTCCCAGAGTCGTGGAAACAATAGATAACTATTTCACTCAGCTCAATCGTGCATGCTTAGTTTTCCTCAAAGTTACACAGAAAGAACAGACGGGCGTTTCAATAAAAGATTTATTGAACAGTCTTGTTTCTCGTGTAAGTAAAATGTGCTGTTACGATCACAAGACAGTATGCAAGATAAATAATGTACAGCGTAAGCAGTAGAAATAAATAATACTGCGCTAGCATGATCTTTAGCAGATATTCATTTACATAAATAACACAGACTAAAAATGCGAGTACTCATACGATGCGTTTCTAAGCTAGTTCTACCCCAATGTTCCTAACCTAACCTAGGTGTAGGGAGAGGTATGAAGTAGGTGAAGTATTCCTTACTATGGTATACTAAGAGTATGTTAAGTCTAGTATGCCTAGTATGCCAAGAGTCCCTCTAGGTTCTAGTCAGCCCCATACCTTAAGAATGAGAGAGGTAGGAATCTCTTGCCAGATTCGAACTCCAACACCCCGCGAGGGAAGTCAGATCACTGGAAGCTGGACTCTCTGCGTGCAGGGATGACAGCGTCTTCTCAGTGCGTCAGGCCGGGAAACGGGCTCCTCTGAAGTCGAGGTCTCCTCTAGTTTACAAGGGCTAGGGAAGGTATATTTATACCCGAGAGGTACCTTAGAATGTTAGCATTGACGTGAATCGGACAACGGAAGACGTCATGAATGAACCCCTAAGGTATAATGGTTCATGCATAATAGATGAGTCCTTGAAGAAATCAATAGTCCTGTGCTAGGAAACTCCCGAAGCCTAAGGGTCTGTTCTTCAAGAACTCGTTGTGACGTTAGGGTGGACGGATGTCGGAGACCATGCCTGTATTTGGAGCGCACGGTTTAATGCCTAAATAAGGACTGGGATTTTATGCCTATATAAGGGCAGGGCGAATTGTGCCTATATAAGGACATGATACAGGAAAGCCCGTGTATGGACACCCTAAGAGGAATACAACAGATTGATGCTCATTGCCTTCAGCAGTGCCCAACTCCGAATACCTCAATAAATCAAATGTAGAGGCTTTCTGCAGAACACAAGTCCATGCCAAGGGTAGCCCTTCGACTTGTGGAGCCACAAACCCAGGGTGAAGTTGTAAAAGGCTGGGGAGCCCCCCGAGCACCACATATGAATAACTGAAAATGGATGGGAGAGAAGCAACAACGCATTTTCAGTCCTGGCAGTCGAAGGGCTACCATTGGGGGAGACTTGTGTTCTGCAGAAAGCCCCTTCATTTGATTTATTGAGGTGTTCGGAGTCGGGGGCTGCTGTAGGCTAGTGGCTGAGCAGTGAACCAAAGGATCTGGTTATCGATTGGCAGCGCTTGCTTTAAGAAACTGAAGGCTCAAGCAGGATGAAATGCAGGAAAGTAATGTGAACGCTGTTGTGAGACATTTCAAAACTGTTTCTTTAAGAATATAAGAAAGGGCCAACAGCAGTCGGAGCAAAAGACAGAGAGTTGGAAGTTACTGTGACGAGTGACCCGTAATATCGTAAAGACAATCTGAGAGAGGCTGCTAGCTTCCGAAGGCAGCCACGGGTGAAGAGTTGAACAGATTGTGATGTTAAGCGGGTGCTTAATTTGCCCAAAAAATAAGGGCCAGGGCTCTCGTCAGGAGGCCACCTCAGCTTGCACCACACATTGTCCCTCCCCAGCGCTGCCAATGGCAGTACTAACACAATTACTAACCATCACACTCCTACAAGTGTGACAAATCAGACTATTCCAGGCCCCCGAAGCTATAAGAATGGCTTGGACTGTAGTCAATAGTCATTTTTTTTAATGTATGTTGAATTAATAAACCACTCTTGTTGCACTCATCATTAAAACAGACAGACATTGCCACCATGTGGCAGACTGTGACAAGCCCCCGTGTTGTCAATCAAGTGCTGGTGCCGAGCAATGAAAACCACTGGCTTAAATTAAGCACTGTGTTAAGCAAGTTACTTGTAAAATGTGCAGTGCTCACGTTATGAGCAAATTGGAAACAAGAATCTTTCCACTGTGGGTGTATAAAGGGCAAGAACTGCTTATCGCGCTAATCATAATTTTATTAATTTTATTATAAGTGATGTCATAACAGAATGTGGACTTGGGGACAAAAGGCTCTCGAGACCGGGTCTATGCAAAGCTGGCTTTATTTGGTACAGGCGTCGTCTCCTAAGAGAAGCCAGAGTTAAGACACTTCAGAGTCCTTCTGAACTGGGTCCGGTTCACTGTGACTTTCTTCTGGGGCGTCGCAGGGCCAGGTCGGGTCTTGATCCGACGTCCTCAGGCACATGCAAAGAGGAGGAGACGAGAATCAGTGTACTGAACGTACCCGCGAATGAGGGAGGGGGAGTGAGGGAATCACACGAGTGCTCGGTGCTGTACAGTGAAGTGCCCGTGCACAGGGAAACGGGAGTAGGGGAGAGAGGAGATAGAGTGCAGAGGAAACACCTCTCTATGTATCCGGCTTCTCCCGTGATCCAACCCACCCCGCAACCTTGCTCCGTACCTTTGTAAGCCACGCTTCTCCTGAAGCGTGGCGGGGCGCAGCGTGGGAACGGTGGCCTCCTGGCTGCTTCGGTTCTTTGGCTCCCTCCGTAGTTTCTGGTACCGGTCCGGCTACCATCAGCGTCTCTCCCTCGTTTCTTTCTCCCGCGTCGGTCTGCTGCTCTCGTTCATTCCACCCGGAAGCGTGCCTCAGCCCGGAAGAAATGTCCTCATCCCTTATTGGCCAGAAAATGCCGACGTCATTGTTAAAGGCGGTCTGTCCACGGCCCGGGGTTTGTTTAAAGGGCCCGCTCTCCGATACCGGTGTGTCCGCTCTAGGCGTGGTGAAGGAACATGCGTTCCATTCTTCCTGTGGACAAATAAGAGGTTCTGTAACAGAGGGCGCAGACCACCATTCCATTTCAACTCCTGAGTCTGAGGGCACCTTGTGACACAGAAACATTGTGAATTCAAAACGAAAGACTGTAATGAAAGTGACTTGTCTATGTTTGTGCAAGTGGCATCACCTGTTGTGAAGTTGTAAATGCGGAGTGAAATGGCGCATTTGTTAGGTTGACAAAGGCTATGTGATCTGCTGAAAGCGTTCTTATAATATTGGCAAGTGCTGTCAGTAAATAAAATGGATATTTCCTAAGGACTCGAGTGAGGATTTTTCTCTTGATTTTAGAAAGTGTTTGCAGTTTAAAATGAGGCATTTGTGATATCGCCTCTCCCCTTGCACCGCTGACGATCAGGATGCACGCCAGCAAATCCACAAACCCAAGGTGAGATCCTTTAACATATATATATATAGATATATATATATATATATTATCTACTGGCGGTTGCCAGTAGATAGTTATAGTTAGGACCTAGTTTCCATAGGAAAAGCGTTTTTTGTTTTCCCAATAACTTTGGCGCCAGTTGACGAATCTTCGCGAAATTTTCAAAACTAGTAAGGTGCTCCGGTCAGCTCCTATCCTGAAAGTTTCGGGGTGATTCGGCAAGCGGGGGCCGAGAAAAAAGGGGGGTCCCAAAACGTGTTTTCTCCATGTTATTTCCCATAGGAAACTTTAGACACGCCTACAGCCCGAACTGCTGAACGGAATTACGCCAAATTTTGCAAAACGGTAGCCCTTGGTTCATAAAGAGCCCTTTTTGTTAAATGGTGTAAATCCGTTCAGTAGTTCCTGAGAAATTCAAAAAATAGAGGTCAAAAAATCATTTTCCCATAGGAAACTTTAGACACGGTTACAGCTGAAACTGCTGAACGGATGTACACCAAATTTGGCAAAAAGGTAGCCCTTTGTTCAGAAAGAGACCTTTTTTTTAAATGGTGTAAATCCGTTCAGTAGTTGCTGAGAAAATCAAAAAATAAAAGTTTCGATATCTATGGCCGTGGTGGATCCGCGCACCCTGCCGATCACGAGCTGCATTATAATTGGCTGTCAACACTTCAAACCAGGAAGTGTTGGCAGCCATCTTGTGCCTCGGTAGAACCGAGGCACAAGAAAAGAGAAAAAGAAACGCGCAAAACAAGAAAAGGGGGCAGGGTAGAAACACCCTGACCCCCTAGGCCTGCTCAGGGCGTCCCACAAGGACCCCCAGGGCCAAAAAAAGCATTTTTTTTTTTTTTAAATCGTCCGAATTCGCGCTGGATGTGCGAATTCGGCCACGAAAATAAAAAAACGAAGCGCGGGCTTCCGCGCTTCGTGGTAATGAAGCCCCCGGGTGGGCCAGGTCCCGGGGGCAGTGAAAAAAAGAGTGTGGGGGGGCCCCAATCACCCCCACACTGCCCCGGGGACCGCCACCTCCCCGGGGCTTGATTAATGAGTTGCGGGGGCAGGCAGCCCCCACGCAGCCCCGGGACCGCCACCCCCGGGCTTGTTTTTTAAAGTTTGGGGGCCTCTAAGGCCCCCAAGCCCCGGGGACTGCCACCCCCGGGGCTTTCATTAATTATAATAGCGGGGGCACACTGCCGCCCGGAGACCGCCACCCCCCGGGGCTTAATTTTTTTTTGTAAATATACCTGTGTGGGGGGGGCTCGAGCCCCCCCACACGCCCCGGGGACCGCCACCTCCCCGGGGCACTAATATTTAAATTTGGGGGTCCGTAACAGACCCCCGAGCCCCGGGGACCACCACCTCCCCGGGGCTTTGCAATTGTTGGGAGGGGGGCCGCGTGGCTCCCCTCCTGGAGCCAGTGATGGCCCTGGGGACCGCCACCCCCAGGGCCGGCTCCTGCAGTGTCCCGGGGTGCCCACCCCGGGACACTGCTGTTTGCAATGACAGGGCGGGAGCCTCGCGGCTCCCGCCCTGTCATTGCAAGCTGCTGCTTCATTGAAGCGAGAGCAGGGAAACCTGCTCTCGCTTCAATGAAGCAAAGCAGATTGCTTTCCATAAGGGGAGCTGCATGTCAGCAGCTCCCCTTGTGGAAAAGCAATGCCGGATCCCGCAGGACGCGGGGAGCCGGCGGGATCGTGGGGGATTGGGGACCCCCCCACGGTCCCCAACGGATAGGGCCGGCCCCGGGGGATGGGGTCCCCGGGGCCAGAAGTGGCCCGGGAGGGGGGCCACGCAGCCCCCCTCCCCAACAAATTTTTTTTAAAAAGGCAGGCAGGCCCCGGGGGATGGGGTCCCCGGGGCCATAATAGGCCTGAGGAGGGGGGCCACGTGGCCCCCCACAGAAAAAAAAAAAAAGCAATGGCCAGGCCCCGGGGGATAGGGGCCCCGGGGCCAGAAGTGGCCCGGGAGGGGGGCCACGCGGCCCCCCCCCAAATAAAAAATAAATAAATAAAGGCCGGCCCCGGGGGATGGGGTCCCCGGGGAAAATAGAGGCCTCAGGAGGGGGGCCACGCAGCCCCCCTCCATAATAAAAAAAAAAAGATTTGGCCATGCCCCGGGGGATGGGGCCCCGGGGCTGGAATTGGCCATGGGAGCGGGGCCCATGCGGCCCCCTTCCCGTTAAGATATATATATTTTTTTTTTTAAAAGAGGGGGTCAGGCCCTAGGGCCCAAAAAAGTAAAAAGAAGGGGGGCCACACAGCCCCCCTTCCCAAAGAAAAAACAAAACAAAACACACGCGATCGTGCCGGAGGCCCCGCCCCCTCCCAGCAACACTCTGCAAACGCGCCCTGTGGCGCGTTTTAAGTTGGGGAATTAATTCCCCTTCAATACTGGGCGTACCTGGGGGCCAACTAGCCCACCAGGTACCTCCAGTAAGCGCTACAGGGCTGCGTTGCAGAGAGGTGGTCCAGGCCACGCCCCTTTTTACACCTCTCTGCAACGCAGCTCTGTGGCACTTACTGGAGGTACCTCGTGGGCTAGTTGGACCCCAGGGACCCTCAGGATTCAAGGGGACTTTATCCCCCAACTTAAAACGCACCACAGGGCGCGTTTGCACAGTGGTGAAGGGAGGGGGTGGGCCTGAGGTGACGTGTGGAAACACGCCCTGTGGCGCGTTTTAAGTTGGGGAATTAATTCCACTTCAATCCTGAGGGGCCCTGGGGGCCAACTAGGCCACCAGGTACCTCCAGTAAGCGCCACAGGCCTGCGTTGCAGAGAGGTGGTCCAGGCCACACCCCTTTTACACCTCTCTGCAACGCAGCTCTGTGGCGCTTACTGGAGGTACCTGGTGGGCTAGTTGGACCCCAGGGACCCTCATTATTCAAGGGGACTTAATCTCCCAACTTAAAGTTCTGCCACGGGGCGCGTTTGCACAGTGGTGAAGGGAGGGGGCAGAGCCTGAGGTGACATGTGTGCAAACACGCCCTGTGGCGCGTTTAAAGTTGGGGAATTAATTCCCTTTCAATCCTGAGGGCCCCTGGGGGCCAACTAGCCCACCAGGTGCTTCCAGTAGAGGTGGTCGAGGCCATGCCCCTTTTTACACCTCTCTGCAACGCAGCTCTGTGGCGCTTACTGGAGGTACCTGGTTGGCTAGTTAGACCCCAGGGACCGTCAGGATTCAAGGGGACTTAATCTCCCAACTTAAAACGGTCACAGGGCGTGTTTGCACACATGTCACCTTAGGCCCCCCCCTCCCTTCACCACTGTGCAAACGCGCCCCGTAGCGCATTTTAAGAGGTAGTTTTAATCCCCCTGCCCTATTATGTACTAGGGCCTTACAGAGGAGGTCATGCTAATCACAGGGGTACCCCAACGCATAGTGTTCCCTAGTGTATGTAGGTGTTTTCACTGTATTCTAAGTGACTTTCAGCATAGCTCTGGCTCTAGGCCTGGTTAGTCAGAGTCAGTTACCACCAGTACCCGTCTGAAAAAGTTGTGGGCACAGGATGATTTTGCAACAAGGCCTCTTTCTGCTCCTCTGTTGGTTCTTTCTGCACGTCTTGCTTCTTCCTGCACTTTTCTTCGTCTTTGTGGACTTCTGTTGCTTCTTTCTGCATTTCTTTTGCTTCTTTCTGTGCGTTTTTCTTCTTTCTTCACATGTCCTACCTCTGTAGGCATAGTTAGAAACTAGCATTTGAAAAACCTTTGAAATTCACTGAAAAAACCATAGGTTTCAGGCACGTTATAGTTAGAAATTAGCATTTAAAAAACCTTTGAAATTCACTGAAAAAACCATAGGTTTCAGGCACGTTATAGTTAGAAATTAGCATTTAAAAAACCTTAGAAATTCACTGAAAACCCATAGGTTTTAGGGAAAGTTATAGTTAGTTGGACATTTCACTCGTACAAACCATAGAAATTCCCCGTTATAGTTAGTTCAGCTAACTATAACTCGCGCTCCACAATGCACTGCTGATGACGTCACATATTACATCACTCATGACATGGTCAGTGACATCACTGATGACATCTCAAATGACATCACTGATGACATCACTGATGACATCATCCATGTGGTAATTTGATGCATCTTCTCACACCCTAATATAACCGTTGATACACCCACTCTAAATTACAGACTGCCATTCTCAAAAACAATAGACACTCCAACACCAATAACTACATACCCACTCACTGATTATTAGGTCTACACACACATCCATTCACTCACCCGTACACTCACTCATACTTATGGTCACTCAGTACAGGACTATCATATGCACTCATACACCTATATAGACACTCACACACCGCCACTCATCCATAGAGGTACTCACACACCTAGTCTGTCATGCAAATAATTAATCACACTGCCATTTACTCAACTATACAGTTATACACACACCAGCTCAATTACTCATACAAATACTAGCACATTCTTACGCTCTTATACAATCACTGATACAAGCACACACTCATCCATACAGCCACTCTCACAATCACACACTCTCACTTATAGCCATTTATATACTCCAACACACATATATACTGCCTTTCACATATGTAGTTACTCACACATGTACCACTGAGATATACATTCACTCACCAACACACCTATACACACACTCACCCACCCATACAGCTCTTCACAGATGCATTCTTAAAACCATGCACCCAGTGAATCACCCACTCACACATCTATGCACAGAGTCACACACACCCCACCCACACAAACACTCAGGCACCCATACAGATACTCAGACAACCAATCAATAACCCATATAGACACTCATGTAGCTATTCGCAAACCCATGCAGCCGCTTACACACCAACAGACAGACGGATACAGACATTCACACAGTTTAGTCACTAACCCATGCATTCAGTAAGATACGTTTAACCACTCACTTATAGAGTCATTCACACACCTACTAAATCATCCATTCAGACACTTATACACCCACTCATTCTTCAATACGCCTTTCCCTATATTAAATTAAACATATTTAAACTTTACAGAAACACACAGTCACTGGATGATGTCATCAGTGATGTCATCAGTGATGTCATTTGAGATGTCATCAGTGATGTCATCAGTGATGTCACTGACCATGTCATGAGTGATGTAATATGTGACGTCATCAGCAGTGCATTGCGGGGGCGCCAGTTATAGTTAGCTGAACTAACTATAACGGGGGAATTTCTCTGGTTTTGTACGAGTGAAATGTCCAACTAACTATAACTTTCCCTAAAACCTATTGTTTTTTCAGTGAATTTCTAAGGTTTTTTAAATGCTAATTTCTAACTATAACGTGCCTGAAACCTATGGTTTTTTCAGTGAATTTCAAAGGTTTTTAAATGCTAATTTCTAACTATAACGTGCCTGAAACCTATGGTTTTTTCAGTGAATATATATATATATATATATATATATTCAAACACGTTCACCGCCCAAAGGATACCGCTCTCAACACGGCGAGTGTCGCAGCCCATGGGGGCGGTACCGTGTAACAAATAGCACCAGCAGTCCAAAGAACAACGCTGCGTACTCCGGCTCTTTGCAGTTTCAAAATTTTATTCTTCCATGCCACTCGAAAAAGAAAAGTACTGACAAACGCGTTTCAGCCGCCTGGGATCTGGTCCAAAAAAACTGGGGGATTCTCCAAACTGACAGTGTAATCGGGAGGTTGATATCTGATAGACCCGTTATTACATATAAAAAGAATGCTTCTTTAAAAGATATTCTAGTTCATAGCCATTTCATGGAGGAACCTGTCAATAAGAAAATACCAATCACAGGATTGTTTCCATGCACCAGCTGCAAGGCGTGCAAAAATAGCTCCAAGGTGAAGGACTATGTAGTACCAGGAAAGAAGGAAAAGCGATGTATTAACAAATTGCTCAATTGCAACTCCAGCTATGTTGTATACTGTTTGGTTTGTCCATGTGGACTCCAATACATCGGCAGCACCATTCATCCGGCTAAAAAACGAGTGTTGGAGCACACACGGGCAATCACCAACAAAGATGCATCGTATCCCGTAGCCAGACATTTCTCTGAATTACATGATTCGAGAAGTGACAGACTACGTTATTTCTGTTTGGATCAGATTCTCCTAACAGAAAGAGGGGGAGACAGAGTGAAACTCCTCAGACAGCTGGAGGCCAGGTACATAGTTGATTTAAGGACTCGCACACCGTGGGGCCTGAATACAGAAGAAGAATTTCACGTGCTTGTCGGCAGGTAATTCAGTGCTCATTGAGCCAGGACTCCGCCAGGGTATTTACCTTATTGTTGCATGATGGGAGCTGTAGTCTTTGGTGATCTGACTACAGCTGCAGAAAATTCGGTGGAGTCAGCTGACTTCCCTTCTGGGGGAGGACCGCAGGAGTTCAAAAGGAGGGGCTTGGTATCATCCTGGTCTTTGCTACAGCGTCTGATGAAGGCATACTCGCCGAAATGCATAACGCTTTGCAATGTGTCTCAGTAAAGATTCCTCCACAAGTTCCCCGTTGTGGCCTCTGATCTCTTCATTTGGAGTGGTCTGTGTGTGATGTTTTCACGTGCTTGTCGGCAGCGCGTGTAAGAGGCCCCGTTCTTCAAGTGTGCTGCAGCCTTGCTGACTCAAGTGGCAACACTATTTTTGTTTTCCGAGGGATCGGATGCCGCAAGACCGCCTCGGACACCAGACTGGGCAAGTGGCCACTGCCAGGAGCAGCTCGTGATTGCACGTGAAGGCGGGATCATTATATCCACGCTTTATGGCCCTACTTGACACTGGTGTACTGAGGCAGAACGTTGGGGACCCGAGGAGGAACTTGACTTTAATTACAGGTCTTGCCAAGAACTACAACATAAACTCCCCCCTTTTTGCCAGGTAATTCAGTGCTCATTGAGCCAGGACTCCGCCAGGGTATTTACCTTATTGTTGCATGATGGGAGCTGTAGTCTTTGGTGATCTGACTACAGCTGCAGGCAATTCGGTGGAGTCAGCTGACTTCCCTTCTGGGGGAGGACCGCAGGAGTTCAAAAGGAGGGGCTTGGCATCATCCTGGTCTTTGCTGCAGCGTCTGATGAAGGCATACGCGCCGAAATGCATAACGCTTTGCAATGTGTCTCAGTAAAGATTCCTCCACAAGTTCCCCGTTGTGGCCTCTGATCTCTTCATTTGGAGTGGTCTGTGTGTGATATATTCAAACATGTTCACCGCCCAAAGGATACCGCTCTCAACACGGCGAGTGTCGCAGCCCACGGGGGCGGTACCGTGTAACAAATAGCACCAGCAGTCCAAAGAACAACGCTGCGCACTCCGGCTCTTTGCAGTTTCAAAATGTTATTCTTCCATGCCACTCGAAAAAGAAAAGTACTGACAAACGCGTTTCAGCCACCTGGCCTTCGTCTGTGTCAGTGACGGCTCGCGGCATCGAGCCTTTTAACAATAATTCATTTCATTGGATTTCGCTAAATCATAAAAATAGTAGAAGGACCAAAATTTAAACATATATACAAAAACATATGTCGGCCATCTTAGACTGTCTCAGTATTTGTCATTTGCCTATTTACAAGTGGAGAGAGTCATTACTCATATATATCCCAATATGAATGCATTAGATAAGGACAAAATATATACGATAATCTCATGTTGTCCCTAATTATCATCAGTTTACAGCACAATTCATTATCATTATTCGTGTCAATATTGATAAGTTGTGACGCACTTGTCGTAAAAATACATGATTATGATTAGATGTATAGATCATCTATAGCAGTATTGCCCTATTGGGCCTAAAGTCACATCTCATGGTGCTGTTCATAACCCTACACTCTTATTTCAAGTAGGTGCAAAATGCTTTCAATCCCACCCTATATGGGCTATCCTATTCTCTGAATTCCACTTTAACCATTAGTAAGGGGTGATTTATCACTAACCTATGAAGGACCATAATTATTCTTCTGTATTCAGGCCCCACGGTGTGCGAGTCCTTAAATCAACTATGTACCTGGCCTCCATCTGTCTGAGGAGTTTCACTCTGTCCCCCCCTCTTTCTGTTAGGAGAATCTGATCCAAACAGAAATAACGTAGTCTGTCACTTCTCGAATCATGTAATTCAGAGAAATGTCTGGCTACGGGATACGATGCATCTTTGTTGGTGATTGCCCGTGTGTGCTCCAACACTCGTTTTTTAGCCGGATGAATGGTGCTGCCGATGTATTGGAGTCCACATGGACAAACCAAACAGTATACAACATAGCTGGAGTTGCAATTGAGCAATTTGTTAATACATCGCTTTTCCTTCTTTCCTGGTACTACATAGTCCTTCACCTTGGAGCTATTTTTGCACGCCTTGCAGCTGGTGCATGGAGAAAATCCTGTGATTGGTATTTTCTTATTGACAGGTTCCTCCATGAAATGGCTATGGACTAGAATATCTTTTAAAGAAGCATTCTTTTTATATGTAATAACGGGTCTATCAGATATCAACCTCCCGATTACACTGTCGGTTTGGAGAATCCCCCAGTTTTTTTGGACCAGATCCCAGGCGGCTGAAACGCGTTTGTCAGTACTTTTCATTTTCGAGTGGCATGGAAGAATAAAATTTTGAAACTGCAAAGAGCCGGAGTGCGCAACGTTGTTCTTTGGACTGCTGGTGAGATATATATATATATATATATATATATACATACACTGCAACTGGTATCTTTTTCCAAGCACTTTATGTTTAATGAGAGTTTCGAAGAATTTGACAAAGTTTAGTAAATCATTGTCTCTAACAAGACAATGTCAAATAGGCATGGCTATTCCAAATGATTTTATCATTCTAAATAACCTGATTAATTTTGTATAATAGCCATTGATTTCAAATTTATGTTGTTAAGTTTCTGAATGCTTTAATTAACTATATGAAATTGTTGGTTACCAGACGGTAAAAAAACTAGCGAGGAGCACACAGTCTGTTTTCACTTTTTACATATGTTACATGGTTTGTGTTTTAATAGACGAATGAAAAGATGCCTCGTTATCGATAAACAAGGGTGGTTACAGCCGAAACGCGTTCGATGTAGAACGGCAAATAAAGATTTTACAAGCTCCCACACGGTGTCGTCATCCCCTTTTTCGAAGTGGATACTGTTTATATAAATAAATATATATATATATATATATAAAACAAAAGATGCGGCACTCTTGAGCAGATTATTTGCTTAATTTATTAGCAAACGTTCACTCCACCAACGCGTTTCAGCCTACCTCGGCTTTTTCACGGTCCGTGAAAAAGCCGAGGTAAACTGAACACGTTGGTGGAGTGAACGCTTGCTAATAAATTAAGCAAATAATCTGCTCAAGAGTGCCGCATCTTTTGTTTTATAAATCAATTTGGGCCAGGATCCGGCCCCTATGCAGAGCACCCGCTGTTGAGCGCACTCGGAGCGAAAGGATCACTTTGTGGACATATATATATATATATATATATATATATATATATACAGGCTAACTGAAGAAATACAATTTTCAAGGATGTCCTGAACATCACCCTACTCCCAAAACCACAAATCCTACAGCCAGTCAACAAATACAATAAAATGAACCATTTTTTCTCCAGGAAAATACACAAAATCACATCAACAAGTTGAAACAGACATTAGGTTTACCTATATATATATACTCACTGGAAAAAAACAAAGGTTAAAGTAATGTTATAGTTAGATGAAATGTTCAGTAACAACGTAACGCGGGCGCGAGTTATAGTTACCTTAGGACACGAGTTATAGTTACTTGAGATAACTATAACTGGTGATTTTCTATGGTTTTAGAGTTTAAAATGTTTCGTTGTTACTGAACATTCACCTAACTATAATGTCACTTTAACCTTTGCTTTTTTCAGTTAATTTGTAGTTTTTTTTAATGTAAAGTCATATTTTAATACCACATGTAAATCCACCACCCGCTGCGCACAGCTGTGTGGCCAACTCCCCCAAAGGCAGCCAACCCCACGCTCACAGGGCCTTTGGCCGTGCATGGCGGGGTTTGGCCACAGGGCCTGTAGCCAACCTTCGCATGCAGGCTGCTGTGCGCAGTTGGGTTTGGCCATAGTGGATAACCTCCTCAAAGGGAGCCAATCCCACGCTATGCAGGACCTATGGCCATTCGGGGGGACTGAGTCCCAAGTACTGAGATTGCTGCCATCACTTCCTTGCCAATCAGATCTCAGCAGGAGATCTGTCGGACTGCGAAGGCTCCACATCCCTAGATGCAAGGGCAAAAGGCAGCCTTCTGCCCACCACTCCTCCCTGCTCACTGAGCAGGCCCGCCCCGTTCTGATGCTTGGTTCAGGACGGGACGATAAATAAAATAGGAATGAATTACCATTTTATTTTTTATCCCTGGGATTTTGGGGGGCACATAAGTGAGGCGACACTCCTCTGCTCCAATGGAGGAGCCACCCCTGCATTAGGGCTGTAGTAGAGTTAGAAGTGTAGTTTGTGAATAGCAATGATCTTTTACTTTTGTGGCTGTGTGTTTGTAGTGGCATGCCCCTCCCTAAATCCTTCCGTTGATTTCCCTAAACCTTTCCCATATATTACAAGATAGTCCACATTTTCCACCCACTCCCCCTTGTCCCATTCACATTTATCACCATAATGTATGCCTAAGCGTGTGGAGATCTATGTCATCTTGGTGGAGATCTCCACACAGAAAAAAGGCAGAGGCCTCTGGCCGTAGGTTTATGGATAACATTTGTGGTATGTGAAGACTACTGCTGAAATACTACTTTACGTACTGCCAAATGCAGTTTGTGAGTGGGGCCGAAAATGAGTGTGGCTCATTCAGAATTCGCGTGCCTCATTCCTCTGGACATCTCTTGGTACAGAGGGATACCCCATAGTTAAAGATTCATCCCAGGGCTAAAGATCAGCATTGACCAGTTCTTCAAAACCAGGGATGTTTTACGACCATTTTCTAGCCTGATGTTCCTCACAATGACAGTAGAGACCAATGGGTCTACAAAACATTGATACAAGAGCCTTCGAATTGGGTCTTTTGTGCCACTTGGTTTGAAGACTTCGATCAATTGGTCAGCTGTGCTAAAGGACATGAGTAATTTTGCTTATGAGTGTTCCTTCTTTCTGAATTTGGGATACCTAGTCCTTATCGAGGACAGCTTCTCCTCTTATGAAGTCACTCCACTGCTCTCTTGCATTTTACACAGCTGTGTGCATAGACACACACACAGGCACACAAGCATACGTGCATACAATAAGAATCGCTGTGCCTTCATTTTTGTCTCTCTCTTTCCTGAATAGTAAATAATAGATTGTGCTCCAATGGCTGTACTGAGAAAATGCCAAACAGTAGGCCTTTGTACTCCCTGGGTTCTTCCCCATGTTTTTGTCATTTCAATTCCTTCTGGCAGGTGGTCTGTGTGGTGGCTGATCCAAGGTTCCTCAAAAGGTGATCATACTGATCATCTCCTGTATGTTGCCTGGGTCCTAAGGATAAAAGGCTGTTAAGGTGCATAAGACTGATAGGCTCCAATGGAGTCTGGTGGGGCAGTAGCACAGACATTAATTAGCGGTGCTCTATCCTTCCCACACTGCTGGTTCCCCCATCCCATTTAGAGATGGGGAACCGCAGGGATTCTGTCGGTGAAGCCTCAGCTAAATGTGATGTTGAACACCGTTCCACTAGTAGTCTGCCCCCCCACTAAGTTGCCAGGTCACAGTGACAGTAGCTATAAAGTCAGATTTGGGTAAGAAAGGTTTCACTGTTTTTCAGGAGGGAGAGCTAGTACCCTGATGTTTTGTTTTTCTTGGCAATGTGTTGTTTAAAGGAGACGTCTGTATCAAGGGTGAATCCAAGTAATTTAGAATTGACTGTCAGCCAATGGGTTTATGTCAGACAGCCAAGCTTGGATCTGGGTTTGCTTAGTACTGCTAGTAAACAGGAGGAAGTCTATCTTTGTTGAGTTGAGCTTTAGTAGGATTTGTTTGAGGGAAAGTCACTGGATGTCTTGAGCTAAGGAGATTTTGAGTGAGATTTGTGTGTCCTCATCATACCGATGGATCTTCTTGTAGTCACTGAGAATGGAGCTAAGTGGTTCCACGTAGAAGTCGAAGACAAGGGTGAAGAGAATGGATAAGTCGGATCATATGAAAGAGGCAGGAAGTTTCTCATATCTTGAGTTTTCCTTCTGGACACCAGTGAATGACCTTGTGAAAGAAACCCACATGTGTTCCCAGAATGTAAAGCCAAAGTTGCTGGTAGACTGTGTCGAAGGCCATAGAGTGGTTGAGCAGTATCCGGAAACAGATGTAATTTTTTTAGTTAATGAGAAGGATGTCATTAACTACTTGACGGATGGGTATCTCCATGCCACAGCACAGTCTCAATACTAATAGGCAGTTTTGAAGAAGGGTTTTATTATTGATCTAATCTGATCCATAGCTTCCCTGGCTGAAAGAGACATTGATTATCTGTTTGGAAGGTCAGGGCATCATAGTAAGAAGATCTAAAATGGACCAAGGGAGACTGTCATCTTCATAGAAGGTGGTATGCGAGAGTTAAGAATTTTGATGAGTTTAGCCTGTGAGATGAAAACATATGTTTTACACTTGGGGGTGGAGTGGTGGGGAACTGGAGGTAAACCTAATGTCTGTTTCAACTTGTTGATGTGATTTTGTGTATTTTCCTGGAGAAAAAATGGTTAATTTTATTGTATTTGTTGATTGGCAGTAGGATTTGTGGTTTTGGGAGTAGGGTGATGTTCAGAACATCCTTGAAAATTGTATTTCTTCAGTTAGCCACTCAATTGGTGGTAGTTTTGTAGAAAGGGGTTTTGATGGTGGTGATGAGGGATGTGCATGCCACGCATGGTATTTAAAGCTGGATGAGGTTGTGGAGGACATTTTTAAATCTCTTGTCTGCTTATGGCAGACGTTTTTTTTAGTGTTCTTGCGTGTGCTATGGTTTGGAGGATTTTGGTTTGGAAGTTTATGTTTTCAGTGTTTCATTTCACAATGCATTATATTTGTCATAAAGGTTGGCATCTGATGTGGCCTGCCTGTAATAGAAAGTTTGAGGAGATCTTTCACAGGGAAGGCTTCGAAGGAGCAGAATGTCTGTTTTTTCTTTTCATTTGACTATGATGCATCTGTGTGGTATGAATAAAATGAAAGATAATGGCAACGTGGTCTCTCCAGTCCAGCAATATCTAGGCATTGCATTCATTTGATGGTGAGACTGTCAGGATGAGCTCGAGGGCATTGCTTTTGGAATGGATGAGGTTTGGTAATGTGCTGCTTTAGGTCTAGAGTACTGGAGATTATGTAGAGAGATGCTGTTTTGCTAGAATAGCCAAAGAGGGAAAATCTCAGATAAATGTGGTTTTGGTGTGCTGAAGGGAGGCAGAGATGATGACGTCTCATATTTCTTCTGCAAAGTTCATGTTGTGTCCTGGAGGTTTGTAGATTAGGTTGGAGGAGGCTGTTTTAGATGGTAAGAATGAGAAGTGAAAGGTGAGGTGCCTGAATGTCATAAATGTTTCTTAATGTAAGAAATTAGGTTATTGGTTGAGAGGTGTGAAACCCTACTCAAGAAACAACCACAATCCTTGTCAGGGTGAACCACAAAAGTCACTAAATTAACCTGTGTTTAACCCTCTGGTAGCTTGCCACAAAGGCAGTCAGGCTTAATTTAGAGGTTGAGTCTTAAGTATTTATGCATCACACAATCAGTAATAAAGTTAAAACACAACAAAAGAAAAATCCCAAACCAATTCAGAAAAATAGTTAATTTTAAGAATTAATTTGACACCAAAACAAATTAAATCCAAATAATAGAACCGAAGTAATGAATTTTTAAGGTTTTGAGTAAAAAATATTGCCTAAAAGATCAAAGTGCTAACCGCTGGTATCTGGTTGTGCGAGACCCGGGAAAAGTCAGAAGTTAAGGCCAACCGCGATGGAGCACGTTTGTGTACACGAGGTGGATTGGGCCCAGTTTTGGTTTCGGACTTAGAAGACATTTTATATAAAAAGGTCCTGAAAAGGTAATGTTCAGCGGGACAGGGCAGTCATACTGAAGAGTTGGTCTGAGGGTCTAACATTTATACCTGGTGCCAGTCTTTGAAGTTGGGAAAACTTCTAGTCTACCCCCACATCTGGTTCTGGAAAGGACCTTCCTTCCTCTGCCCTGTCTAAAAAGCAGTCTAGGATGACAAAAGCTTGGTGTCAAGTTCCTTTGTGAATATGCCGGAGGCAGCCCTTTGAAATGTAAATGGAGCAGAGAACAGCTCCGCCCCTTTCATCCTGGCAGGATGGCCCAAACTGCAAACATCTAGTTCCCCTTTCTCACTGTCTTGGAGGAATACAGAAAGGCCAACTGCTAAGCTATTCACAGTAATGTTACCTAAAACACAGTTTGCAGGCACCAAATGGGTAGTACAAGAAAATGTCAACTTTCTAATGTGACTTAAAATCCGGCTTTACCTTTAAAGAGGGTTTTAAATTACAATTTATTTGAGACCAAACTTGACATTTCTACCTGTTTCCAGTCAAAACCCAATGTTATCCTATGGGATAGAGATAGGCCTTACAGTAGTGAGAAACAAATTTGGGAGTTCTTCATTACCAGGACATGTAAAACTTAAAAACATATGTCCTACTTTGTAAATGAAATGTACCCTACTGTGTGGGCTATTGAGGGCCTACCTTAGGGTTGACTTATATGTATAAACAAGGAAGATTACGGCCAGGGGCGGTTGGTGCATGTGGGCAAAAGGGGTGGTGCCCTGCCACACAGAAGAGGAGGAGAGAAAGAGGAGAAGAATAAAACTCACAAGCAGCCCAGCGAAAAGACTGGCTGCTCCATCAGGCGCGAGATGTGTGTTTTTTTTTATTACAGGGCATGGAACTGCACCTGTGCCGAGCAAGATTTTCACTCGCCCCTGAGGCACAAGTGAGAGTGCTTGCGTCATTGAAGAGGTGTGGCCTCTTGTTAGTGCCAGTGGTTTGATCGGCACTAGGGCTATATGTTTGTGGCCCTGGGCATGGCCAACCCGGTGCCCTTGGTTTCAATGGTTAGGGGCAGGCCAGACAAGCACATTAAAGACAGTAGTGGGTGGTGCAGGCTTGGAGGAAAGTCATGAGCTCCACCCTCTTTTCTTTCTGCTCACTGTTGGTTGGACTTTGTGAGGAGCTGGGGAGGAGTCCAGGAAGGAGACTGACTCATCGGCTCCTCCCCACCCCTTCCTAACATCCAATCAGCAGTAAGTAGACGCTCGCAAGAAGAAATAATTATTACTTGCTTCTTCCGTGAGTGTCTCGCTGCCGCATGTGAAGTGCACTTAGAGAGTCCCTCTCTCATGTAGTGAGTGCTCCGGTCCTGGCTGCAAGGCCTACTGCTGTATGTTAGCTCTTCTTACAAAGCTAGTAATGCCAGCAGTATGTAGCGTGAACGAGAGTTAAAGCAGTTTTAATGAGCCTGCCTTCAGTTCTGACGTAGGACCTGGACTCTGTTTCACTTTCACATTTCTTTCGAGCCACAGTAAAAAGAACACATTTTGAAGGCCCGGATAAGGCGGTGAGCCCAATAATGACAGAAGGTACCGTTTTATTACTTCCCTCTTTGTTTTTCGACATTGAAGCTGGCTAAGAGGGTCACAGAAATTTCTTACATCAATGTATAGGGACCCAGCGAGACACGCCTACCAAATACCTGGATCTATTGCAAATACAACCATGTCTGGCTGGTACCCCATAACGGAAATGCGAATGTACTTGTTTATAAAAAATTTTTTTAATAAAAACACTTGAAATCAAAAAGAAGTCGATAAGATTAATACTTTTGGCATCGCGGCAGTTTACGTGACCCAGAATGGAAGTTAAGGTGCAACAGGGTGGCTGTCTGTGGAATGCACAAGACAATTGTACATATCTGCGTTCTAGCTGCCCTATTGCCACTTCAGATTCCTGGACGGCTCAGAGGCTGTCCCAATCCCAGGGCTTTAAGTGGGCCGGGTCTCACCGATGCTGAGCACCAGCAGTTTTTTAAAGGGGGCCTCGAAACTGGTCTCTATTGGGCTCTGTTTTGTGCCCTGGTACAAGAGGTCCGTTTTTTTCTGGACTGCAGTGACAGCAGGCACATCGATGTGCGCTGCTCACACTGCTTACTCCTCACTAGTGGAGAAATCACGGCATGACTTCATGCCAGGTGAGCGTTGTAGGGGAAGGGAAATCCTTTAAAGAGAGTCTTTTTCTCTATGGATTTCCCTTCTCTTTTTGAAACTCGGGAGCAGCAACATTGTCGTGGTGTCACCAGGGCTTTAAGTGGAAGCTTTTTCAATATTATATACAAGCCATAGTTGTGGCTTATTTATCTTATGCAACTAACAACCATTGACAAAGCCAATAGTCCTGACTTGTTGTAGGTATGATGTAAGTTGTTGTATCATATATCTGGATGCAATGACGTAAACCGCAAAATACAAGTCCGGTGGCACACTATGCTAAACACAGATTATTAGTTTGTGTTTTTAAGCCATGCCCTTTTTTCATTGGCCACGCCCCTTTGAGAGACCCGCCCCAGTTTTTTCATAACACTTAAAGCCTTGTCCAATCCCACAGAAAAACTCTAATTTTAGCAAAGATCATACTCATTTAATTTTCAAGGTCCCTTCCTTTTTCTTTCTGTACCCTTTCTATTTGTCCTGTTTACCACTGGCACTTTGAAATAACCTTAGGGTAGGGTACGAATCGGGGTTGATGTGGGTGAACAGAGTTTCCCCACTTAGAAAGGGGACCCAGTCCCTAGAGGATAGAGGCTGAGGGAGCCTGAGAGGTGTCCAATTTATTGTGAGTTTGCATAATGGAAGTTCGCATGGCGCCAGTATATTGGATTCCTTTTCTTGCGTCTCTTCAGGCATCCTGGTCCTGCTTTAACACATCCTATTGCCATAAGGAAGGCTATGCATGTGGTGCTGTGTCCAATGAACCAAACCTCAAGTAGGTTCTCATTGCTCTGGACAATAAAGGTGTATTTAACACCTGCATTTGTTTTAAGAGCAGTGTCAACATAATGCAAGCATATGCACCTCGGCTCCACCCTCCACATGCCTGATAAACCATGTCATATTGTCAGAAATGTTACAGCAATTGTATGTTGTCTTTGTGGGCGGTGATGAACTGGTTCTGTTCACAATAAAAATCTTTCATATCACAACCTTTTTTTAAAAACTTTTATTTACCACCCAATAAAGTAAGAATTATGAATGGAGAAAAAAGAAAAAAAAAAAAGGAAGAAAAATCACAAACCATTTTATTTATACCACTGTCAAGTGGATCGAAGTCACTTTCAATATTATCATCGAGTCATAACATGTTAGTCAACAGATTATCACGCTCTGGGGCTAATGGTAAGCTTTTAACCCAGCCCTGCATTTTGGGTCTACACTATCACAACATGCAGATTGATGTTAAATAAAAAGCTGGGACAGACTGAAGGCTCACAGGCGACACTTGGCAGATAACTTTATTTGGATTAGCCAAGGGAGACAGGAGGGCTTGTTTATTTATGTTTACATGGTAGCAACTGTCCCCACCCCCTAAAAGCAGGTTTAGAATGTTCAGTGCACACGTTCAAAATTGATGAGGTAATTACGCCCTACCATTTTAAAATTTCACCGGCCACCACTGGTTACGGCCTGGCAAAAGTTTTATTTGGCAGTTTAAAACTGCGCACACAGGCTGCAATGGCAGGCCTGAGACATGTTTTAAAGTGCTTCTCTAGTGCGTGCCACAATGAGTGCTGCGGGCTTACTAATAGCATTTAATTTATAGGTACTGGGTACATGTAGTACCATATACTAGGGACTCACAGTAAATTAAATGTGCCAATCAGGTTTAGGCCAATTTTACCATATTTCAAGGAAGGAGCACAAGCACTTTAGCACTGGTTAGCAGTGGTAAAGTGCACAGTCTCCTAATGCCAACAAAAGCAAAATTCAGAAAACAGGAGGAGAGAAGGCAAAAGGTTTGGGGGAAGACCCCACCAAGGCTTTCAGTTCTAACGCTTAATCACACTGAATGCACAGCCAGGAAGACTTATGGATGGCTGCAGGTCCTCCCCCTGATTTGCAGGAGGGAGAACATCGGTATGTGAGTTCAGGTAGGTGTTAGATATGTTTCTGTGATGAATCTGAGTAATGATTTCAGCTGTGTCAGGAACGTGGAAGAAGTATGATGGGGGACAGACAACAGTGTGCAGAATAACCAATATAATCAGCAGTGTGCATTATAATTGAGATAACTGGCAATGGATAGTACAGAAACAGTATAGTGTCGATAAATATTAGTGCACATTACCTTTGGCACAATCAGTGGTGTACGATAGTTTGCAGCCAGTAGCCTGCTCAGTCAAGCCAACGCCTGAGCTGTACTTTGCATCTAATCAAGCCGCCTGCAGTTTATTTCACCAACAGCACTGATTAACCACCAAGAGGAGCACAATCAGTCTGCTGCAGCCCGGCCTTTGCCCAGATTGCTCAACCACTTCTAAGAAAGTGACTATAGGAGGCTGACACTGCTGTTCTAGTGCTTGCAAACAGGCGACCAGCTCTGCCGGTGCAGGAGTCGGGACACTTCGGAAAGGTGTGTAAGCCTTAGCTCCTGGACCAACATCTTGCAAGCACCGTCCCCTGTGAAGGTGAGTTCTGAAAATACACCGTCAGCCACCTGTTCACTGTTGAGCAGCTTACCCTGTCCTTTCATCCATATCTCATTTAAGGCTGTCTCTACATTTTGTTTAAAAAAAGTGACTTTCTGGCACGTAACTCCTAGAGCGCGCAGAGCTACTGTAGGTTTTTGCAATTGCTTGTCGGCCCTGCTGTGTAGCTTTTTCTTAAAAAGTGCTGTGGTATTTTGTCAGGGGTAAGAAGCGCTACATAAATGCAATTGCAAAACAATTTAAAGAAGAGGGACTCCGATGAGAACTTAGGGAAAGATAACAAGGAAAGGGAGGGTGCTGTTAATGAATCATGGTCCTCTCTTCACACAAAGAAGACCACCTTTTCTAGTTCAGTCTTGTACATTGTATTTTTGATCTCTTTTGGACCATGTAGGACTTGGACCAATGAATGTGTCCTTCTGTAACGAAACTGGTGCTCATGTAAAGCGCTCTGATACCCGATGTCTCGGGTCTCGTTCGCGCTATATAAAACTCTAGAAAAAAAAAGTAGGGCTGTAAGTCAAAAGAGAGCACTGCTGCACTCCCACCATGAGACTGAATTAATAAATGCTATTAGGAGCCGGTGAGCGTGTTGGATCATCCCCTCAGCACACCTAGGTCTTACCCAGAAAATGGTGTTAGCCAGAAGGTTTGGTTAAGATGGGGGGTTAGAGAGATCCTCAGTAGAACTGGGTCTCCATCTAATATGGGGTTGCACCCGATGACCCCTCTCTGCCGCTCAGTCCATAAGCAAGACAACGTTTGAGGGGATTCCAGTTTATTGGTTGTAAAACTTTGCTAGTGTATCCAGTTTCTATCTTATTGGGCTCTGGGGCATCTGCTGGACTACATATTGAACTGGTTGTTGAGAGCTTCGGACTTTTTTGTTTTGTTTCAGACACTAATTTTGGTTAACCAGTGGAATGTCGAGTCAGAAAGCATTAAAAAGCTAGGGGCTGTCATTTTCCATTGTGATTTGCATACATTTCTGACTTTTAAGGTTTTCAGGAAAATCCTCCAAGGTAAGCATGAAAATCTACGGAAAACATAGATTTACAAGTGTAAACTTCCTCCAGATAGCTTTCTTCCACTTGGAAATATTTCATAATGCTGAAAAACTCCGAGTTCCAACCATTTGGCACTGCTATCGCCCCCTTTCCTGCCCCATGCATACATTTACAGCTGTGTAAAAGTGGCCACGCTTGCACATTTTCCCCACTCCTAAGTGGAATTTGATATCAGGAAAATGTGCAAATCATGACTCTGCCAATAAGGAAATCACAAATCTGTGAATTAGTATCTGGAATTCCCAACCAGCAATTCAACTTTATTGCACACTTAAATGTGCAACAGGTTTTGTGAATAAGGCCCTTATAGAAAGTCCAACGTTCAAAAACCCATATGCTGCCACTGGATACGTAGAAACCATTTGTAGCTGATTAACTGGGATTTCATTGGGGATAGACCTCTTTAGAAAGGGAACACAGAAGCTCAGAGTGGCCCACAGTTATGCATGTACCCAAAGGTTTGCCAGTACGACGGTGTGCATATAATGTGCGTTGCCACTTTTTAAAAAGTACACTGCTTGATTTGGAATAAAGGAAAGCAAGTTGTGGGGAGTGAGGAATTGAAGGGTGAGGCTAACACCCTGGTCTCTCAGGTGAAACGCAGTAGGGAACAAGCTGGCAACAGCAGCTGTGGAAGCACAGCCTGGCTTTGATGATGACATTTTATTCTTTGTTTGTGGCCCCTCGAGGGTGGTTTTTGTTTTGTGTTATGAATTGGGTGGAGGCCGTCTGCCCTCCCTGGGGCTCAACATGGACATGGGAAGCACTTCTTAACAAGGGATATGTAGATAATAAATGTATATGACGAAAACCCGGTTTTACAAGCTCACGTTTTCTGTACAAAAGAATAACGTGTAAATATTATATTTAGAGCAGTGTAACAAATGACTTTTTTTATCTTTATTTTGTGCCTGATGTGATTTGGTTTCTGAAGTACCTCTTACCTTTGTATGCAACATGACATCTGGTGTCCAGGCACCCAAGAACTTGAATTCTACTATTTGGGAGTCTCAATTGGCAAACAAATACTTTAGACCTGATTTAGAGTTTGGCGGACTGGGTACTCTGCCACAAACACGGCAGAGTGACCTGTCTGCCAAACTCTTGGTCCACCCGCTCTGTTATGAGTCAGGAAGGTGATCATCTTTCCGATAGCTGCGCCCCGCTGGCTCCGCCATTGGAAAGCTTTCTCTGAAGGGGCGACAAAGTAGTAGGACCTGTCAGATTAAGAACATCAGACCAATTTAGAGTGGGTGGTCTGATTTTTTTTTCCCTGTCAATTGTGGGCGTGGGGCACCCCGAAATTTTAGAGACATCAAAAATTTACCTCAGTCAGAATGTCCACATTCACTGGATTGGAGACATTGTTAAACCTCAAATTCATGAGGCAATGTGTCCCTGCCTTATGCCACATCCCAGTGCATCAAAATCAGAAATAGTCAGTTAAGTTATTAGCTACCCCTCAATAAATGAGTTCTAGATCCATATAAAGTTAAAAGCTGTTATTACAAAATTCAAAAGTAGAGCAATACAGACCCAATGGCATGGTGGCTCTTTGTGGAAAGGTTATACAGAGAAATGCAAAATCCGAAATTATTGTAAGTCACAAGTAGGCTGCAAAATAGTAAGAGTAACAAACAGCATCCGTAGTAGAACAGAATAGGAAGCTCAAGCAGTCTGCACCACCGTCCACCTGGGGCTAAGTCTGCGGAGTCCAGGAGCCGGGAGGAGGACTACACCTCCCAGCGCCACCTGCGGCATCGCGAGCCTGCCGCCAACGTTGACACTCCCTGAAGCGCCTGGAGGCGCCTACAAAACCTCACAGGAGCGCCTGGCAGAGACTGGACTGGGCCAGATCTCTTTCGTTCGCAACACACTATGGGTAAGCGAAAATTACCTTCTAACTCTGACGGGGGGAAAGTAGAAGCTAAAATACCCAGAAACTGTGCCTCCATTATCTCTTACTTGACGACAGCCGTTGGGGCGTTAAATGAGGAAATTCATGTTGTTGAGGAGCAGCTGGGTATAGGGGGAGGAACCAGACCGGAAAAGGACCTACAGAGCACCCTAGGTGAGCCACTTAGTGAAAATGTGCGATCCATGTCACATGGTGTTAACTCTGTCTCAGAGTCTGAGGAGAAGGAGGAAACAACTACAGAGGGGCCTCATGATATTCAGCCTATCGCTCGGGATCCTGGGGCAGCTACTGTTGGAAGGTTGGGAGGAGCTGTACCCGCTGTTTCAATGGGGGCTATAACCAAGAGGAAACGTAGAAAGGGCTTGAAACTGGGGGCAAATACTGTTGACTCTCTGACTGGGGGGAGTAGTGGACCTTCGGGCATTGAAGATTGGTCTAAAGCCCATTTTGCTACTGTTGTGGAAAATGCCATTCAAACACATCTTGAGATTTTTGTGGGGACATTAAAGACATTTAAAGAGGACTTAACAAACTGTCTTAAAAATGTACTGGAGGCTATGTTGATTAAATTGTCCTCTATAGACGAGCACTTAAGCAAAATGAGGTCTTATAAAGAGGGTAAGAATGACGACATTGCTCCGAGTAAGGTGGTTCTGAAGGCCCAAGTTGCTACAAGTCATTTACAAGCAGGACCGTCTATTGGGGCCCAAAACCTTACCCCCCATTATTGGATTCCCACATCTGATCTTAATAACTTAGTCATTAACAGCGATAAGTCACTCCTCGGCGCCCAGCATAGCCTTATAGGGCCTCAACCACAGCTCGAACAGCCAGCAACCTCTGCCAACAGAGCGCAGCATAATCAGTCCCCACGTGTACAGGAAAATAAATGCAGGCTTCACCTACCCCCGGAGGCTACTCCCCTGTCAGCCGTGCTGGTTGGGGTGCTTGTTTGAAAGACAATATAAATGAGACCCCAGACGGATTGATTCGTAAGGCTAAGTACTGGTGCTCAAGGGTCCCGGACGGTGGGGATAAAGCCGCGTCACACATCATTATGGCTAGGCGTGTGGGGTGGGTGGGACAGGGTGTGAAGTCGGTCGAGGGAGACTGTGTTGTCATTAATTTTAACCGGACTAATGTAGCTAGTTTATTGTTTAAAGAGTCTGGCAACTTTGGGTTGGGCGAGATTAGAGCCCTTCCTTTGGGTTTTTTTTATCGCCCATCTGTGAGAAACAAAGCCGAGAATTCTATATCGCGGCGCGGCTATCCTACAGAAAGGACACATATAGGGCAGGGCAGCATGTGCCTGTCAAGACAGAATCATATGCTCAATCAGACCCCAAATCAACAATCTACAAGTCTGTTAACACCTGGGGCTGCCCCTGATCTGAGGCCACGGGGGGAATGCATTAGAATTGGCTAACAGATTTTCCCCACTGAGCCGGTTGGATGCCAATGACTGACTACCTAGTCGCAAGGACACACTGGCTCAGATGCCCCTGAGTCAGAATATTCCTAGCCTGAGTACCTCGATAAGGGTTGCAGAGAGAGGGGCAGAAATTTTGAAAATTCTAAGTTGGAATTTAGCCAGTCTCAAGACTAAGAGTGATGATCCAGAGAGGATCGGACTGGTGAGGGAACATGAAATACTGGGTTTTCAGGAAACGTGGGAGTCTGAAAATGTTTTTTGGCTGGATGGGTACACAACCTATATGGAGGCTGCTCGGCCCTCGGTTGCTGGCCGCGCGACGGGCGGCCTATTAACATTGATTTCTTTAAAATTGAGGGGTAGTCACCGCAAATTGGACACAGGGTCTGTAAACTGCTTAGCGGTTGAGATCAACCCCCTACATGCTCAGAAAATACTCGTTCTTAATTTTTATAATTCATTTGAGAAGGTATTTACAAATGAACACTTATGCAGCCTTAATCACTTTTTAGATCTATATAGGGAGAATCAAGTTAGCCAGTTTTCGATTATTTTACTTGGTGATTTTAATATCCATTTGTGCAATAAAAAGTGTCAGGTTTTCGATGAATTTGGGCCAGGAGGTAATTCAGAGACTCACTTTGAACATTCTCCTCAAGGGGGATATTTAGAGGATATTTTAGCCGACTTTGAGTTGGCCCTCCCAAATACATCAGAAGTTGGTGAGGGCATCCCTTCCTTTAAGGGTAGGGGTTTGTTCTCCACTATTGATTTTATATTTGTTAATATAACCCTAATTCCCCTTGTTTTGGATTATACTGCGAGATGGTCCCATTATAGCGACCACAATCCCATTCATATTAGTCTAAGAGGGTGTTTAAAGACCACAGAAGTGGTAGAATCGGGGACCCTGGCACCTATAATAACAAGCATTGGCATAGCCAATAGGTCTCGCCTTTGGGACCTTATAAGTGTTTAGCCATGCAACAGTTGGTGTTGTTGCACCAAGGATATTGTGCTGCTTAACTAAATACTTATAAGGTCCCAAAAGCGAGACCTATTGGCTATGCCAATGCTTGGATGCAAGGCGGAGGGGAGAAGGGTGCAAGGCAGAGGGGAGAAGGGTGCAAGGCAGAGGGGAGAAGGGTGCAAGGCAGAGGGGAGAAGGGTGCAAGGCAGAGGGGAGAAGGGTGCAAGGCAAAGGGGAGAATGGTGCAAGGTAGAGAAGGGTGCAAGGCGGAGGTGGAGAAGGGTACAAGGCGGAGGGGGAGAAGGGTGCAAGGGGGAGGGGGAGAAGGGTGCAAGGGGGAGGGCGAGAAGGGTGCAAGGCAGAGGGGAGAAGGGTGCAAGGCGGAGGAGAGAAGGGTGCAAGGTAGAGAAGTGTGCAAGTCGGAGGGGGAGAAGGGTGCAAGGGGGAGGGGGAGAAGGGTGCAAGGCAGAGGGGGAGAAGGGTGCAAGGCAGAGAAGGGTGCAAGGCAGAGGGGGAGAAGCGTGCAAGGCAGAGAAGGGTGCAAGGCAGAGGGGAGATGGGTTCAAGGTGGAGAAGGGTGCAAGGCGGAAGGGGAGAAGGGTGCAAGGCGGAAGGGGAGAAGGGTGCAAGGTTGAGAAGTGTGCAGGGTGGAGGTGGAGAAGGGTGCAAGGCGGAGGGGAGAAGGGTGAAAGGCGGAGGGGGAGAAGGGTGCAAGGTGGAGGGGGAGAAGGGTGCAAGGTGGAGGGGGAGAAGGGTGCAAGGTGGAGGGGGGGAAGGGTGCAAGGCGGAGGGGGAGAAGGGTGCAAGGCGGAGGGGGAGAAGGGTGCAAGGCGGAGGGGGAGAAGGGTGCAAGGCGGAGGGGGAGAAGGGTGCAAGGCAGAGGGGGAGAAGGGTGCAAGGCGCAGAAGGGTGCAAGGTGGAAGGGGAGAAGGGTGCAAAGTGGAAGGGGAGAAGTGTGCAAGGCAGATGTGGAGAAGGGTGCAAGGCGGAGGGGGAGAAGGGTGCAAGGTGGAGAAGGGTGCAAGGTGGAAGGGGAGAAAAGTGCAAAACGGAGGGGGAGAAGGGTGCAAGGCGGAGGGGTAGAAGGGTGCAAGGCAGAGCATGAGGAGCGTCTAGCAGCACTAGGCCTGTCAGCAGTTTTTACGGACCCCTATACAAACAACTACTGCTTAGGCCTGATGTGTATTAAAAGAAAATCACTTTTTAACAAATAAGTATGGCGCATTCCTACCGAGCTGAATCTGTCCTTGTTGCCTGTTCACCTTCCCAAGACCAGCATGCAGTGTCGCGAGGGAATTCACTCTTTCTCCCGTGTGTTGAGCCTAAAAGTAGCACTGATGCTCTACTGTTGAGGATCGGGGAGGGTCAAGTGTAAGACTATCAGAAAAGGCTGGCCACATGTGATAAGGGGCGTCTCCCCAGTGCACTCAGTGCAAAAAGTGTAACTTATTCTTCTCGGTTAATGAATATTTCAAAAAAACTTTATTAAAATTTTAGTTCGTTATGCATTTTTTCAATATTCTCATTCAGAGTATCTTGGAAGCAGTCATTATTAATTTATAATAATAGTTGTACAAGAAACGTGGTGATAAACATTCTTTTATGCCCAATGCATTTCGGGCTGTGCCCTTCTTCAGGGGCTGTAGAGCTGTAATGTAGAGGAAACTTGGGTTCAATACACGAACAGCCGATAGGCCGGGGTCAAAAGTTAATGGAGTGTGGGATGGGGGGGTGCTTATGTGTGTACGGTGATACAAGCAGGATGGGTGTATCAAGTATCAAAACATGCACGGTGTCTCAGTGTAACGAAGGTCAAAGATTACAGTATCACTGAGTCTGCAAGATTAGAGTGCCAGTGGTTTAGTAGAAACAGCAACCCGTGAACTAGAAACATAATTATTAGATCATCGCGTCATACGGTAGAAGAAATGTAACGCGGGGTGGTTCATTTAAAAAAGTAGCCAAGTGCAAAGAATAAAACGTTCACGTGGTGCCAGACCGGAATTTATTTTGTGAAAGATTCACCGTACTATAAATGGTAACAGGGTGTTTTGTAGTTGATAATGTGTTAACTAGACTTCGTGGCCAGAGAAAAGTACAACATAATGGCAGCGAGCATGCACACTGAAAATAAATATGTACGAACTGACTTACATTGAAGACTCGCCTATATACTCTGTTATCTGGTTCAACACTGTCAGAACCAAACATCGTGAGAGATGATTAGAATGGTACAACCCCATTGTAACTAAACAGATAAAGTGGGTGAGAGGAAATATGCTTACCCGTATTAGTAGAGTGCATGCGTGTATAAATATTGATGCAGGATACAAACACGAAGTGGTATTTCAGCGTTAGTGGTTTGAATCCGTGTGCGACCGGAAGTTTAAACGTGTCCAGACTACCACGGTGATAAGGGTAGAAGACTGACTGGTAGTTTTTGAATTACGAGAGCAAGCAAAATAAAGGGTAAAACGTAGACGATCAATGTCACAAACCAACAGTAAAGTTGAAAAAAGGTTCAACTATTGTCTGTAGAACCCTGCTAAACTAAAAAAAATAAACAGCAAGCTGGTGATATCAGGATGCGAACACGGACGGTGTACGAAGTACATAATTGTTACCGGACAGTGGCTGACATAGGAGATGTACTAAAACATACCAAGAAGGATATAGAAGAAAAACAGTCAATTGATGTGCATTAGGGACATGTCGATGCAAGCAATATAAATGAATAAACATTGGAACATAAAGTACAGTTTAAAAATGCGGTGTAAGCAATAAAAACAAGTGACGGGCTGCTGGTGGCGAGCGTGAAATCCGCCATCTGTCCTCTCCTGCAGCTTCAGTATGCCTCGCGCGCACACAGTGACGCGGCCGCAAAAGTGAAAGTGATCGCGGGCTGTAAGGGTACCCGCGAGCGATGCACTTAATGAGCCAGGACGAGACAGGAAAGCCAGATGGCGCCTGTGCTCGTAACTGTGCGCGTAACCGCACGCTCTAGGCCACACAAAAAGCTGTGGTCAGCTTTTTGAAGCCCACTTACTAAAAGTCTCGCCAGAGCAGCGCATGCGCTGGCTCAGGCGAGACCTAAAAACTAGGGACCAAGGCCGCAGATTGAAATGGGCCAAGGTGGTACCAGACCTTTTTATAAATGATCTGTTAAACACTGTAGGGACTGAGATCACCATCTGCCAAGATAGTTCCCAGGGGGAGCGGTGATTGCTGCCGCCTTTGATAGGATCTGTAAGCAGATAGCCAGTGCTCGCTTCCTACCCAACAAAGAGGGCACTCACAAGGAAGAGAGGTGGTTTGACCATAAGTGTACTATTGCCCATCAGAAATTATTGTGTGCTCTGAAACAAAATCCTCGGGACAGAAACTTAATAGCTAGGGCAAGGCTAGAGTATAATCAGGTCCGGCATACACGTAAATTGGAAATTAAACAAGAAGCCTGGGATGACCTGTCGTCTGTTGATGTGATTAAGAACAGTGCCAAATTTTGGGACATCGTAAACAGACCTTTCTTTTCTGGTCAAGAGAGTAATGTCATTGAGTGCAACATCCCAGAAGAACTTTGGTTTAATCATTTTAAACATATTTATGGCGGCCAGTATGACCAGGCAAATACAGGGTCCATGTGCTTAACCGTTGCATACAGTTTGAACTTCTCTGAACAAGAAGTGGCTGCAGCCATATCCCAAATGACGGGCAATAAAGCCCCGGGCCCAGACGGGGTTCCAGTCGATCTTTTTAAATCAGATATTTCTTTATGGGCTAAGTTATTGGCTAATGTTCTAAGTATGGTATGTCAACAGAGAATCTTGGTCCACATCAATCATTGTCCCGGTTTTTAAAAAAGGTGACAGAGGGGATCCAGGGTGTTACAGGCCCATATCACTGATTGATTCTATGGTTAAGGTGATGGGGAGGGTGGTCCTCAACAAATTAACTGGTTGGATTAATGAACGTGGCATTCTGTCTACCCTCCAATATGGTTTTAGGAAAGGCAAAAGCACCCTGGATCAGTGCCTTAACCTCTATCTTTTAATAGGAAAATACACAATAGCCAAAAAAGGGACCCTCCACCTTGCGTTCATGGACCTATCCTCGGCGTTTGACCGAGTAAATAGATCCAAGCTCTGGGACCTGTTGTTAGCAATGGGTATGGACAAAAACATTGTGTACTTCCTGTCCGATCTGCACAGGGTTCTCTCGGCAGCAGTAAGGTTTGACCAAATGGGTAACTTAACGCAGAAGATAGATGTTACAAGAGGAGTCAGACAGGGCTGTATCCTGGCTCCTCTGTTATTTACCCTTTATATTAATAAACTAGATTTGGAGCTGCCAAGGATATCCCTCGTGTGGGGAATCATTTGATCCCTGCATTGCTTTATGCAGACGACGCGGCCCTACTGGCACGTACTGCGATAGGGCTCCAGCGTCTGTTATCCTCCTTTGCTGATTTTATGGGCTCCTTGGACCTAAATGTAAATTTTTCCAAATCACACACCATGAGTATGGGAGAAAAGCCTAGTAAAATTAAAACGTTTGGTTGTGACGGTAATGAAATAACTAGGGTCTCTTCATTCCCGTACCTAGGCGTCTTATTTGATGAGAGATGTTCCTGGGCCCCGCAGAGGAGGGCAAAGAGAATCGCCATGGCACGTTCCTCAGGTGCGGTACTAGATTTCGCCCGGAGGTTGGGTGCCAAACCAATGAAGGCAATGATAAACATATATAAATCTAAATGTATTGCCATTGCTAATTATGGATCCGATATCTGGGGGTATAAAAATTGCACAGAGCTTCAAACCATGGAAAACAAATTTTTAAGAAGTCTGTTTTCAGTCCCTCAATCCACACCCTCGTACATAATCCATGAAGAACTGGGTATTGGTTATGTGACTGACTTAATTAAAATGTCCCCTTTTCTTAAATGGATTTTGATCTGGTGTAACCCAGAATTAGTGTTAAACCAAGAGATCATCCGAGATTGTATCGCACTAGACAGGGCTAGCAGTATTCCATGGCTTAGTCATGTGAACAGCATAGCAAGGGTGCTAGGCCGCCCTGAGGTCTTTGATAACCCTGAAATAATATGTAAAAAAGATCTGGGGTGGGCCAAGACTTTGTTTTTGAGTCTAGCATCTGTAGAAAGAGAGGCAATAGAGCTATCAAAACCAACAGTCCGGGCCCACCAGATCTTAAAAACCTCTTATCTGATGGAGCCTTATCTGGACATAGTCAGTAAGCCTCGACATCGCTTTCTCTTGACGAGATTGAGGTTTAACCTTTTACACTTTTTATTGCCCGAACCCTTGGGCTGGAGCAAGCCAGAGGATCTGGGACCTTGTTCCTGTGACAGTTTTTCGAGGCAAGATACTCTGCATTTTGTAATGTTCTGTGATCACTATCTGCAGATTCGGAAGCGTTTTATTTTCCCAATTTTAAAAGACAAAGGTTTTTTGCAGGTTAGGCCGGCCTTAACATATCTGCAGATGCTGAATAGCCCTTGGGAAATTTTTAATATCGCCAGCTTTTTAGTTGCAGCAGTTAGAGCAAGAAGAAAAATTAATTAAATTTTATGCGTCTTGATTTTTTAATCATGATGTGTTTCTTTTCCATCTTACAAGCATCTTACGTCATAAGATTGTTTATTCCTCTGTGTAATAGATTCTCCCTGTTATAATATGTATTCTTCATTTTATTGTTGAATTTTTTAGATCTGTATTTTATTAATGATGGATTTTGTGTGTTATATGTTTTTTATGTGCTGGGTATTTTAACATGCTTTTATGATTTTGATTAATCGAATAAAGTGATTTTGACTGACTGAATAGTCTTCTGCCTCACCCCTAAAATCAAGGGTTTTTGTAAAAAAAAAGTGCATATGAAATTACAGAAACTGCAGAATCACTGTGGTATCAGCAAATGTATAATTTCATCAGAAAATCAGAGTCCATGAAAAATAGGTGCCACATTGCCATAATACTTAAACACTATCCCATTACATAAATAATTATATAGCACCCTCTATAGTAATGTCGTCCAGAGATGCCAAAACAAAACTAGATAAATTAACAATAACGTGTTATATGAATGACTAGGGCACAGTGAACCAACAGAAGGACCTTGGAACCGATGTTGGAGGTTGTGGCTGAGCTAGTGAGAGCTCATTGAGAGCAGAATAAACAGTAAAAGTGGAAACAAACCAGTGCATCTCAGCTTGACTTTGTGCTGCAGAAATCTGTGAAGAGGAGAAGTGGGCGGAGGAGACTGAAGAGCATGAGTGACAGGGGTGAGTGACTTCCATTTTGGAAGAGATGGTTTTTGAACTTAAATTGAGGCCTAGTTAACACAAAACTGCATTTCTACATATCATAGATAATTTGTTTCAAAGCAATAGTACTATATCAGTGTATACATGTGTAATCAAGTGTGAAAATACATAATGCACATTGGTAATGATATACAAAAACATAAACCCATAAAAATCTTTCACACTAGCACCATGAGGAAAAACCTGACCGTACCGGACAAAAAAATAGAAAAATGCCCCCACAGTCTGGGAGAAAACTCCCAGGGTCTAGGGGTCATTAGTTTTCTGTTTGTCAATAACAAACTCTCACTTTGGGAATCTAATTTTAGAAAAATAAAAACGTTTGGTGCATTGCCGCCTCAAAGAACGAAACCGCACACAAAACTTGTAGTGTCTTAAATGGAACACTGAAAGTGACGGAGATCTCAGCTGTGCTGGCGGTGCTCTCTAAATATGGCAGGCGGAGTATGGTCAGGGTGGCAAACGTAATGGTTTCCGCCACCATGACGGACAGTGGGCGCTCCGCCAAAGTCAAAATCATGCCATCTGTAAATGCACTCTGCCTGCTCCTGGGGTACTAACAACATGTAAAACTTCACAGCTTGAAAATCTAATATGAAATATTTATTTGATGTAGCAACAGAAAAATTTAAATGAGAAATACTGTACATAACAACAGCCACATGGTATCTAAGCACTTATTAAGGAGAGCTGATACAAAGTTATTCATTTGATGAGTGATGGATGTCCAACACAGGCATGACAATACAAGCAATTGGTTTTCATATATGCATATGTACACTGAGATTTTGTGGCTAGGCATGGAGACAAATTTTATGCAATGTCTCCTTTATTGTGGAATATAGATTAGGGTAGGGTTAATTACCAACATGCTTGTAACATCAGTGTTATTTGAGAGAAGTCTTGAAGGAGCTGAGCAGAGAGACAAAGCATTTTAACAGTTAGAGAATATTTCAACCAGTATTAATTGTGGTATTTCAGCGGAAAATACCGATAAGTATTAAGTTATCTTGGTGATGGCACTTGTCGGGGTCTAGTGTATTCCAAGAACACATAGAAGATTTTGCAGGGGCAGTGAAAACAGGATTTGCGTTGGTATCAAGCTTTTCCTTAGTCCCTGAGATACTCACATTTTTTTTCTTGATTTGTCATGTAATATTTTGTCTTAGAATCTTTTGATGGGGCTCATGCCCGTGCTTCAGTTCTCAGCTAAAGGTATGGCAAGAGTTTGGCTTTGTGGGATTTTCAGAAGAGATCAGCTTTGGTTAATTTGTAGTAGTTTCCACTTCCTTAAAAATGTTGCTGGGATTCAACCTAGGGTGAGACCATGAGCCAGAACATGGGAAGATGAAGAAATGTCCAGTCCTAAAACAAAATGAAATCATCTGTAATAGTGATTCAGAATGAGTGAATGAGGGCAAATTATCCCATTAGCTGTCCAATAGCTATTAAGCTTTTAACCAATTAATATATTTTCATTCATATTTTTAAAACTTTAAAACTTTCTTCACTTTTAGATGATTGCCCCTTCATAGTGTGGCCTCTGTTTTGTCTTTGTTTACTATGCATACCTTTTATCATGTTTTATTCCTGGTTACGTTACGTGAATCTATCTGATGACTCTCTGTGGGATTCCACAGCACAGATACATTCAATAAACACGTGTATACAAGGGTACTACAGCTGTCTTACTTTGGGAGTGAACTACAAACACACCGTCCTCTAGCCTTACGTGATGAAGAGCATCAAGGCCCAAAGTTTTGCCGAATATAATAAATTATTGTTACAGTGTGTAAGGGTGTGTCATTTTTCACTTTCCAATATGCTTTGTCTTTGATTCTCTGTTAATAGTTCGAATTAACTTGATAGACTTACAATTATCATAAATCAAGATTTTCAAAAGCATTTATTTTGAAATTGTACTGTACGTTAAAAGTACAATTTATTTGATTACACTGTTGTAAAACTTAATAATTCTCTGAATTTCTGATCTGGTTAAAAGAGGGAGAAACCATCTATGTGCACCATACTCCTAACACCCACCTAGCATAGTACTTCACTGTGCCTCCTAGCCACCACCCTTGTTTATTACTGCCTGACTTGTTTTTTAAATTGAAATGCATTAATTTCAAAATGTATTTTCCAATTTTCTTGACTCTGTGTTTGAAAATAACTGGTTTTGGAACCGATTCTAACTAGTTACATTTTGTTTACTCTTTTGTCCTTCCTTTTCCTCTTTTCTATATCTGCCACATACTGTGATGTGAGTGGGTTCTTTTGAATCCTGGCAGGTCACCATTGGCTTGGAACCTAAACTTAGTCCCACTATGGGAGATGGACAGGCGACATTTTAGGCACAGTCATGGTCTCTCACCAATCCATGACACCCACTGAAGCCAAAATCTTTGCAATTGCATTGATTGATATCCATCGTAGGACGAGTAGGGCCGTACCCATACCTGTTATTCAGAATATCTGCATAAAATGAGCGTATATACTGCAAATCTAAAAGTAGTTTATTTATGTAGCCCTAGTGATTATTCTGAAGAGTATCCTGGAACTATGTTTGACACCCCGGCAAATACCCTTCAACCATACTTGAGAAATCAATCTAGTTTAAAAGTTCATTCAACATCATGATCAAACACAGCCATCCATGGATTACCATGGAAAAACAATACATGTGGTTGCCGATGAACACAAGAACAGGGATTAAGGAAGCAACACTGATACCTCTACCTACCTCTTGGCATGTTCCATTCACATGTGGTGAGAATCTTATATTTAAGGGCAAGTGACTGTGAAAGGTGGGGTTTTGAGAATGGCGTGGAATGGGCACTCGTCGTGCTTCCATCCCTCTGGATTGGACTCCATCCAAGCACTCTGGTGGCAGTCATGGGCAAAGGTAGATATTCTCTTTGCTCTGTCATTTGTCTGTTGCAGCTGACAGGCCCTGTACAACATTTTAGAGTAACAAGTTGCAACATTATTTTGCCCAGATAAGTATGCGATTTGTATGTCCCTTCTTCTCTTTAAGACAACGACAAAGGCTCTACAAAGCAGATGTAGATATAAGGCAGATCTGAGTATTGGTGGCATAATGGTAACTTTGAGGTCTTGCAGTTTAATCCTTAATGAGCAAGAGTAGCATCTAAAACACAGGTACCAGCGGGCGTCACTTTTTTAGAGGATGATTATTATGAAAGCTAATGTCACTCCGTGCTTCAGAATTATGGACCATAATGAGGAAAGCCAGTGCCCAACCTGCAAGCTCCTTGGTGGGGATATCTCTTTATCAGAGGTAAGACTCAGAGTGTTACAATGGCATCTGATGGAGGGAGGATATCTGAACCTCAGTCTCTTAATTAAATCATCAAATATGTTTCCTCATGGGTCATATGGACCTTTATTAGTCGACTTGAAGCATTGTAAGGGAGCTAAGATCAGAATTTCATTTCCGTCTCTGTGGAGCCAATTTGACTCCTCAATGAAGACCAAGAACCAATTACTTCAACCATAAAGGTTTATTTTAGAACATTATCCAACTAGTATATATGCAAAGCCGGAACAAATTTAAAAGATATAACAATGCAGTCTGGAGACCAATATGAGCCAGTAAATTAAGTCGGAATAAAATGAGATGAAAAATAGTAACAGCCGTAATGCAAAGAAAACAAATTGAGGCAATGAGGTGTTCCATAAAGAAACTTTCTCTTTCTAATCTAAGCATATGCTAAGTCAAAACCTTATTGGGGATTTTTAAAGGAGATTTCTACAGGGAGCATAGAAGGTGTCAGCATAAGGTCAAACTTCAGTAGAGATTCAGAGAAATAGAAAAAGTGCTCAGTATGAAGCTACACTCTCAGAGAAGCCCAGCAGAGAGAGATCTGTTTCCTCTCAAAGTCAGGATGAACTCTGCCTAACTAGCTATGAAACACCAACTAAAAATACAGTCTACAATTTCTGGAACATACATATCTCATTCCCACCACTGAGAGCCAATCCAGTAACTGCATTTGAGGTGAGTCGACATAATCTCTCAGCTCCCATCTCCACGCAATCAGGTACACAGCTGTTAACCTTGAATGTTGCATCCTCCTGGTACACCGTGGGCCTTCTCACCATCATTGCTCACTATCAGCAGTCTAATACATAGCAATAATCCTTTTCTCTAACTGACGAGAACCACAATAACGCACCTGCAGAAGAAAGAAACAGTTTACTAGCAATGTTAGTGTAGTGTCAGTTAAAACCCAATGTCAAGCTAAGTTAACACGAGAATCAAAATGGATCCACATTACAGTATTATATAAATAGAAAGCAAACAATCAATGTTAAATGGGAATATGTAACAAACCTGGTTACATTAGTCAATTGATCAGCCTAATACACTTATGTGTAAATTCTTAGTGATTGCAATGGTTACACACTATTAATTAATTTATATGTATCATACATGTTAATAAAGTCAGACCACACATTGAAATAAATGAAGTACATGAGCAAAAATATATATATATCTACATGATGTTTATGGAGCCTAAATCACGCTGCTCCACATCTGTGGTACTGGGTCTGATTGTTTGTCTTTAATGAACAATAATATGATTAAAAAAATCCTCATCATGAAGAGTGATGGATAATATGTTCTAAAGAAGCTTTAAGTCAACCTTTATTTGAGTTATCCTTGTGCTTATTCCATGGCAGCCAGTCTTTCCCATATGTATGTAGTATTAATTATAAAGAGCAATTAAGGATGGCGCACAAGAAATGGGAGGAGTTTACAAGTTATTTCGGGAAAACTTGTTCAGCGAAGTTTGAAGAGGCGCTCACCACCAACTAGTTAAAAGGAAAGCAGCTGGCCTTTCAAGAAAAACATCATGTGAAAAATATTGACTGTTTCAACACAAATGAATCCACTCTTACTATTCTTTTTGCAACTATTTGACTAAGAACATCATTTAGAATTTAGTGGGTGGCTTGCTGTTCGCTGGGGTGGCAGAGGCAATTACCTCCACCACCCCAGCAGACTACTACCCACCATATTTTAAGATTTCCACCGACTTGCTGAGATCTCTGTGCCTTCAATGGAACTGCTGCCACACAGCTTCTCTGAACTTACTAAAAATGTGCTGAGCAGATGCCATATTTTATGCAGCCTCTCAGCACCTGTGTTTGTTTTACAAAAACAAACTCCCAAGGAGCGAATTTGTTTCTGTATGAGAAAATACGAATGACCCTGGAAGTATATATATTAAGATGCTGTAAGGAACCAAATTCTTCTGCAAAAATGTTCAATTCAAAAAGAAGTCCAGCATGATCCACATAAGCTATAATTGGTCTCAAGCATGTCAAATATCATCATCCATTGGATAAAGCTAAATCTCCAAGTTCAATATCTATAATCATGCACATACTGCCTTATAAGAGTGCTCAAGGAAACATCAATTCTTCTTCAAGGGTGTCCCTTTTGCCACTGGATAAACATAAGCATCCAGATTGTTGTTTACTTCCACAGTATTTGTTTCCGGTTTAGAATTTCAGGATGAAGGATAAATACAGTGAATTCCTAGTACTTGTACTCTTATGTTTGATGTAATTAGTAGGATGTACCCAAATCTGCTTCACATCTGAACTGGAAGAAGGCTGATTTCTTGCCTGAACACAGTAAAAAGCCTTTGTTAGGACTGCCTGTGCCTCCCTAGACAGAATTGTCCTAGTGCATAAACCATTTCATTCATTTTGAATCAGGCAATGTGCTATGACCCTTCTGATTGGCTGCTGGCACCCATTCAAACTAACCTGTATGCAGGTGGGTGGGGATCATGCTAAAAAGGTGAATTTGCCCCATGGTCTGCATTCAAAAACAAAATTAGCCCAACCTTAGTAAAAACCTTAGTATTGACTATGGAATAAATCTCTGTAGCTTACCGTGACATAGTGGCTTGCTTACTCAGAGAATAAATTGAAAAGAATATGCCAGAGAGGAGAAGCAAGATCTATCAAGAAGTAGATGATCTAGGTTAGTCAATATGTTATCTTGGATGGTCAGAGTTTTAGAGACAGAAAATATATTAATCATAGAGATAATTTGTGAAGAAGGATGGCTGATTGGAGCAGGCATGGTGCTGGTGAATTGCTGAACTACTTCAAAATGGTACTCTAAAAGAATCTGTGCAGTATTAGCATACTTAGAGAGGGCTTGAGACTTAACCCGAATAATTCATTTTCTTGAAAATGTTGTTGAGCCAACAAATGATCATAGAGAATAGGCTTGTGGGATTTTCACCTGAGTGTCTCAAGACATCAGAGGGCTGCTTCTCAAGTGTATGGTTTTGAGCAAAAGAAATGAGAAGGTTTAAGTGATGATGGCAATGGTAGATGAAGTCAAAGATTAAAAAGCTATGAGATCCTCAGCAGCAAATGGCATGGAAGCAGTTGAAACATCATTAGCAAAGGAAGATGACAAACAGGTGGGGCATTGCCCATTTTGTTAACTAATCAAGGATCTGCCTGGAAATTGCCTATCCCAGGCAATCAAGCAATATTCTGATAATGTACCGCTTGATCATGTCATTGACTTTTATTTAAAGTTGGTCTTAACTAATCTGATTAGATGATTCATGCACTTCACCCAACCTCAAAACCAGGATAAAGAGCAGTGCCGGGGGTCTGACCACCAACAGGGATTTATATTCAGAACATAGTTTGATGTCACCTCCACATCTTCAGATTTCTAAGTACTTCTTCAAGCCACAGATTACTCAAAGGGAAAGATGCTAAGAAATGGAGCAATTACCATTTTTCCCACAGACTGATCAATTAAAAAAATCCACTCAGATAACTTCCTGAATGCATACATTACTGTGAAAACACTGAGTGCCCCAGCTCTTGGTAACTATGAGTCAGAAGATTTTTTTATTACTTACAAGCATCATATACCCCACAATGATGTTTTATATCCAACATATTTTTCTAAAAATCAGTGATGTGCATGCTCTTGTTTAAGTGTCGTAGGTTTAATTTTGAAAGCAGAGGGGAACCCTTCCATACTGTTATCATTTACTTTCTTCAAGTCTTCTTTAAGGCTTAATAGTCCATGTCCACTCCCTTTTCAATAAATCATTTCTGTATTCCAGCTTTGCACATAGTGGGGCAGGCTGTCAAGCTGTGGACTACACTCTACCTCCTTTGAGGATATGTCTGCGGGCTGGGAAGTGGGATCATGAGGCGTAGTGTGTATCAACTGTCACATCTGGGAATAGACTACTTGATTGAGGTGTTAGCTTGTGCCTAATAGTCCTTGTATTTATATGTTATATGTGATAGATTGGTCATTATCTGCAACATTGTTGGGATGTTAGGAAATGTAGGTATTAGTAAGTAGCAAGAGGTGGCATACAAGAGATGATTATGATTATATTGCGGTGTTCATGTTTGGCATGCCATCGTAATATGTAACCTATTCTTATGGGGGCGGCTATGTCACTCTTACAGTGTGTGACATTTCTCATATGATTCTAGCTCATGTTAAAGTCTTCGATCTATCGTCACCATTTTTGTCAGAAGTGTTTTACCTTGCTTTTGTCAGGCAATGGTGAAACTTTTTGTAGTGATGTTTATATAATTGTCTGTACAAGTTATTTGGAATGAACTTTCAAACCCGTCTACATGGAGAAAGACTGAGCGAGGCTGCTAAAATCATTGTGGTTATGCTGAGTGGTCGCCACTCAGTTAAGGATCACATATTGGACTGCGTGATACCTTAGTTACCTTTATACCAGCTGGTTGCTGCTGGCTTAGACCCTTATAATAACTTGGTTTGTTAGTCAAAGAAATTCACGTTTGTTTTTTATACTTGAAGTACACCTAATCTCATTGATTAATTATGAATTAATGGAACATATTTAATATTGATATTGGATTGGATGTGTTCCATGGCAATCCTTTCACTGTGTGATTCCTGGTAAATTACTCCTTCAGGAGTCCTTGTGTTTCTTAGATTATTAAACCCAGTTTTCTGAGGGTTTATTGGGCTGCCCTCTTGTGTACAACTGATTATGGCTTCAAGGCAAGGCAATGGAAAGGCTACTGCTTAAATTGGTTCATTGTCAGATTCCATAAGTTTGATCTGTTTATTCTGAAAAGGGTATAACAAAGCCAGTAGGCCTGACTTACCTGTTGTGAAAAGCATGTTTATAAAGACAATAGGTTTTTATTTGTGGATTTCAATTACACATTGGTAAAGCCTGTAGGCCGTATTTTGTTTCATGGAATCTCACAGATTACAGGAGCACAAAAGGGTTTTGGTGGTGGTGACTCACTTGAACAAACCTTTAGGATAGAAGATTTGCACTATATTAATCTTTGTTATGCCCTCTTGGGAGGGATTTTATGTTTTGACAGTAGTCATTTTTAACATATTTGTAATTTTATTACAGTATACCCAATTGTTGCCTTGTAGGAAGGCTAATACTCATTACAGTACGTCTGAGTTGGTTAAAGTACCAAGTCAATGATAAAGGATATACGCCTGATAGGTTCATTGAGAAAGTTATTTTAGATGCTATAGCCCCCCTGATATGTTTATTATGAAAAGGTACAACAAAGGCCTGAATAATTTATTATAGCACATGTATATTCAAGCCAATAGGCCTTTAGTAGTTTATGTTATTGCATTGTCTTAAAGCTTGCAGTCATGAATTTTGTTACATGAAATTTCACAGATTACATTTGTAGCCAAGGATTTTGGTATTGGTTACCCCCTTTGACAAACCGCAGGGTTAGACGATTTGCACTGAAATAAATCTTGCTAGAATTTCCTCAGAATGCCTGACAGGTTTAGTTGTCTGCCAGGATCTTGTGACAAACAAAATCAATAAAAAAAAAAATACATACATCAATAGGGGGGCTTTGTGTCAGCCCTCTTCTGCAATTGGCTTGTATGTGTGTCATTTACATTTTGCTTCCATCTATGACAGCATAAGGCAATAAGCCAACCTACTTCAGCCATTGGCTCTCTTGACTTGTAAGAGACTGCATTTATCTAATCACATGTGCACATCTGCCTAAAAATGAGTGTGCATCAGTATCAACGGGTCTGCCAGTCCTTTAGCTTTCTGTTTTCCCCATTTATAGGTCTTCTTTCATTTCTTTCCCTCTCATCTTTTTTTTCTTCATTTTTGTAGAGTGTACTACTGGCTAACCAGGCAGTGCTAAATGGCTGCTTGCTTGCCGTCATTCTTTCTGCAGTGTGGCGCATCATGCGTGGTCACTACCTCCAAACCAGGCGACCACCATGGTATGATAATATACACAGTGTATCACTGTTTTACCATTCCAAGATGGCCAGTATATTGGGTCTGAACTTGGTGGGTTTGCTAGAACTTTAAAATAATGATACACTATAAGCAATACCATTTAAAGATGGCTATGAATTAATTAATGAAATAATAAGTTATTTTAGAAAGCACTATAATACCCTTAATTGGGTGTACCCATGACAAAAACAGTGACAGTAAAAACAAAGAAAAACCCGAATTCGAGTCAAAAGCATTGTTTTCGGATGTCTCCTCAATAGGAATAGAGGGGGTGATGCTATTCATCTCCAGTGATTAGGGAGAGAGTTCAAAGTTTTATGAGGAAGGAGAAGAATTGACCACCCAGATGACTACTCCTGATGCATGAAATCTCAAAATGTTGAGCATGGACGGATCTTAGACATCAGTTACGTAAGTATGGAGAGAGTCTTTTCTTAAAATAGGTAGGGCCAGTGTTATGAAAAACATTACGTGCTTTGCATAGAGATTTAAATTTTAAAATGAGCCTGACTTCTGCATTTTGTACTGCCAGACGTCTGTTTATTAGATATTACGCAGACCAAAATAGAGGAAACTCTCATAATCCAGGCAATATATTATCAATGCCCAGACTACACTTATCTGTGAAGAGAGGGGAACAAAAGGTAGTATTTTACAAAGAGCTCTGGTTATCATAAATCAGATTGAAACTACCTGAGTAATTTGCGGAATAACAGAAAGTTGATCATCATAAAAAATGCAAAGATTTCTAGTGCTATATGTGGGGATGGGAGTGCTTCCCAGGTTAGTGGCCCGCAGGTCGAGGACATTATTGAGGCCTGGTTGCTGAAAAGAAGAATCTATGTTTGTCAGAGTTGAGTGTAAGACAATTTTTGCTCATCCAGGTCACCACCACCGACGTTCATGCAAAGAAGCGCTCCTGAATAAAGCTGATGTTGTCAGCAAGTGATACCACTATTTGTGTATCAGTGGCATTAGAAATTATACTGAGAATAAAAGATCTAATCAGAGAAAAAAGTGGGAGTGTTGAAGAGTGTAGTGATGGAAACGGTTGCAATGAAACACATTGGGTTCTATCAGCTAGAAAGAATAGAATGCATTTCCTGCTGAATTTTGTGTGGTGTGAGATATCATGTTCAAAGCCGTGGAGGGCTAGAGGAGAACCCAAACTGCTGATTGTTCTGAGTCTTAGATGTGTCTTAATTCATCTCCAACCACCAGGAGCATGGTCTCTGTGCAGTAATGGGATCCAAAGCCTAGCTGTCTTTCATCATAGATGTTACTGTTCTCCAGATAGTTAGAGAGTTGGGTATTAACATGTTTCTCAACAGGTTTTGTTAAAAAGGAAGCTGGAAAATAGGCCTGTAATTCACACGTGTTTCAGGGTCTGCTGAAAGCTTTTTTTAAATGAGAAAGATAGACGCGTGTTTCCAGATAGAAGGGGCAGTGGTGGTGTTCATCGGATATTCAGTGATGAAATCAGAGATAGTGAGTGTAATAGAGGGAGACATGGGTCAAGGGGAGAGTGTGAGAAGTTGGCCTGGCATATGCTGTCCACTAGTTATAGTGGGCACCTTGCACCAGTCCAAACGACCCTTATTGATGATAGGTTTAAAGACCACCTTTATTGAAAGCTATCCTAGTGGTAGCTATGGAGAGCAGCCTTCAGGCTAAGTCTTGAAGAAGTGTAAAGCAGCTTGGTTTACCAGATTATAACCTCTTGAATAACTAAATGAAAGGAGAACTACACAAGATATATATAAAATATATGTATTTATTTCTAAACACTAACTACTAATCTCTTTATGAGATTAGAGTTCAAGATACACAGTATCACAGCATTAAAACGACAGTAAATAGCACAATACGCAGTGGGCTCCAGGGGGAGACCAAACCTTATACTAAGAAAGTGGTATAAGAACCACGACTTGACTAGACACAGTGCCTAGAGCACGTAGAATCACTGGGACCCCAAGGAACCACCCAAGGTAGTGACACAGGGGACCCACGGGGGACGTGAGCAGTGTGTGAACACAGCCGCGAGCGCCGGGTGGATTCAATGCGGAAAGTCGCGGTTGGAATTTTAAAGATAAAGGACACTTAGGAGAGGACTTTGAGCAAACCCCTTTAGACTTAAGGGGTTCTAGGGCCAACACCCACGGGAGCACCGGAGTACTCGAGTTACCTCACCCAGGGAAGCCTGGTGCATAGGTGTCTAAGGGTGTCGGGAATCGTCGTCGTTTTCAATGGCGATCTGCTGCAAAGTGCTGCTGCCGTGAAGGAGAAAAGTGTCCGGGGTGATCCAAGCCTGGATCGAAGATGTGAAGAACCTGAAAGCAGAGGGGACAGAGTCTGGGTCACTAGCCAGTGACTAGGAGCGGAGCAATCGAATGCCCACCGATGTCGGGTGCTTCAGGTGCGAAGAGGTGAAGCTTGACTCTGCAGCCACGGGGTCCTGGAGACGTCGACGACAACCAGGAGCCGGATTTGAGCTGTCCCACAAAGGATGTTGAGTGCTGGGGTGTCGGTGATTGGACTGACCACAACAAGCCTTGGCAACAGCAACCCACGCAGGAAGAGAAAAGATGCTTCTGTGCAGACCAGCAAGGTCCTGGGGACTCCCCAAGTGATGGAGAGTCAGGGCACGTCTAGAGCAACCAGGAAAGCCCAATAAAAGTTAGAGTTGCCTTCTTGGGGACCCACAGGTCAACGGACCAGGGATCGCAAAGGGACTTCAAGAGGAATCACAAAATGGCAGCCCACGGAACACTCATGGAGTGTAGGCCTGCAATCTTCAGTGCAATTACTGCTCGGGGTCAGGGCTACAAGTAACCCAAAGCTCAGCCTCAGGGGTTGCCGGAAAGCTGATGCTTCTGCAAATGGTCGTGGTGTCCAGGGGTTCGGGTTGCACAGTCTTCCACGAGGGATACGCGCCTCAGACTTGCTGTGGGCACAGATCGACCTCAGAGATCTAGGAAAACCCACCTCCTGTGTGGCAATATTCTTTGGAGTCCGTCGGAGCTTGGAGATGCCAACCGGTCAGTTGCGTTAAAGGTGCCTGCCTTGCAGGGGAGTAACTCCTTTACTCCAAGGGAGATTCTTCAGTCACCCAGCGTCGTGCAGATCGTCGAAGTACTAGGTTTCTGGTATTGGAGTTTAGTCCAGGTGTAATCTAAAGTCCTGTAGTCAGGGTTTCCTACTTTATACCCAAGGAAGGGGTTGGACAAACTCTGGGGACCCACCTATGGGAGGGTCAGGAAAGATGGGTGGCTACACTCATTTCCTTTGTCCAGTTTCGCGCCAGAGCAGGGGCTGTGTGCCCCTGCAACTGGTTTGAGCTGGACTATGCACAGGGACACCAAATGTGCCCCCAGTGCTGACTTCAAAGCACTCTGAGAGTGCACCCACCCAGCCCCAATACACTAAAGCCTGTCTGGGAGGTGGTCACACCTCCCTGTGACAGGAAACCTATTGTCCAGGCCTCCCCTGCCGGAGTTTCATCCAGCAGCAGGAGGGCAGACTCGTGTCTGTGGCTGCAGCATCCATTTTGTGATGCCAGGGCTCTGTTAGCTGGTACCGGGTATACCGGTGCTGTCATGTCTCTCCCTCTAGAAGGGTGGGATCATGCTCCCACAGCAGTTACTGGTGTGGGGGTATGATTCCAAGGTGTTTGACACCAAACACAACAGTTTTCCATGCAGCCACTCCAAAGTTAGCATTTACCGCGGGGTTATAATGCACTTAAGAGTATATGGTCTGGCTGCATCACAAACAACCCCGGAATAAAGATTCCGAAAGCTGCAGAGGGGCTTTGATTTTTGAACAACTTATCGATCATTTTCTGTCAAATGTAAATATTACTGCTAATTTCATTCATATTGTATTTTATTTTAAATATATGCCTGAAATGAAAAGCAATGCTTCAAATGTACAGTACCTTTTGCATTCTAATAGGTTTTTTAAATGCCTTTTAAATGGTTTTATGAAATATTTTAGCAATATGCGGTACTCCATTTAATGTTTAGCATTTTAAATGTTTAGCATTTTAGTATTATCGTACACACGAAGGTGGAGTGGGTGTTGTATTCCTCTTAGGGTGTCCATACACGGGCTTTCCTGTATCATGTCCTTATATAGGCACAATTCGCCCTGCCCTTATATAGGCATAAAATCCCAGTCCTTATTTAGGCATTAAACCGTGCACTCCAAATACAGGCATGGTCTCCGACATCCGTCCACCCTAACGTCACAACGAGTTCTTGAAGAACAGACCCTTAGGCTTCGGGAGTTTCCCTAGCACAGGACTATTGATTTCTTCAAGGACTCATCTATTATGCATGAACCATTATACCTTGGGGGTTCATTCATGACGTCTTCCACTGTCCGATTCACGTCAATGCTAACATTCTGAGGTACCTCTCAGATATAAATATACCTTCCCTAGCCCTTGTAAACTAGAGGAGACCTCGACTTCAGAGGAGCCCGTTTCTCGGCCTGATGCACTGAAAAGACGCTGTCATCCCTGCACGCAGAGAGTCCAGCTTCCAGTGATCTGACTTCCCTTGCGGGGTGTTGGAGTTCGAATCTGGCAAGAGATTCCTACCTCTCTCATTCTAAAGGTATGGAGCTGACTAGAACCTAGAGGGACTCTTGGCATACTAGGCATACTAGCCTTAACATACTCTTAGTATACCAAAGTAAGGAATACTTCACCTACTTCATACCTCTCCCTACAGCTAGGTTAGGTTAGGTACATTGGGGTAGAACTAGCTTAGCAACGCATCATATGAGTACTCGCATTTTTAGTCTGTTATTTATGCAAATGAATATCTACTAAAGATCATGCTAGCGCAGTATTATTTATTTCTACTGCTTACGCTGTACATTATTTATCTTGCATACTGTCTTGTGATCATAACAGCACATTTAACTTACACTAGAAACAAGACTGTTCAATAAATCTTTTATTGAAACGCCCGTCTATTCTTTCTGTGTAACTTTGAGGAAAACTAAGCATGCACGATTGAGCTGAGTGAAACAGTTATCTATTGTTTCCACGACTCTGGGACACGTTCTGATTCTAAAGGGAAACAAAGTTGTCATGTTTTGCGGCTGCCAGAAACTACTCCCTTCTTGTTATCCAAGGAGTTTCTAGTGGTCTCTGAGCTAGCTGGCACAAGTAATTAAGTTTAATATACTCGATAGGGACATACTGACCTTAGTCCTATGTCAAACCGATAGGGGATATTATTCCAATGCGCAGAGCCTATTAGGGAAATAGGAGCTACACTACATGGCGCCCAACGTTTGGTAAGGCGGTAATTTAACGCTAGATACTGAGTAACTCAGCTGTGCTTTTTCTCTCAGAGACCCCTACCCATATACTCCAAAAGACGTCTGGAGTGGGCAGGGTTAAGTATCCACCACGGCTACATAGGGAAACACCCTATATTTTAGCTGTTTGGTTTGCTCAACGTTGAAGGATACAGTGTTCCAAAATATTGTGCACCTTATCTTTGTTTCCTTGAAACTTGTTCTACATTTTTCAAAGAACAAAATGCCTGGCTCCGACACTGAGACCGGAAACGGTGGACCTGCGGATCAGCCAGCTGCAACAGCTTATAATATCACAGGTTTTATTGAAACCGAGGAGGGTGTTATAGACATCCCTCAATACTTAAGAAGAGCCATCACTCTAAAACTTATAAAACACGGTCTGCCACCAAGAGGTGGTAGAGCAGTTTTCGTGATAGAGGCACACAAATCCTTTCAGACAGAGGTATTCTATTCATGGGTAATATTTCCTGAATCCAATCCAGTAACACACATGTTTCACTTCTACAAAGAAGATGATCCGCCAGAGGAATACATTCCTTTCGAGGATATAGAAATTCCATTAACATACCAAGAGCATCAGCTCTGGTTTAAAGGCGCCCTAAAACATCACAGAAACATTACCAGGCTCGGTCCACTAGGTAGACCAGGAGCAACATGGCCGATTCTAGCCGGCTATACACCTCATCCCGACATTGAAGAAATGTCAGACGAGGAACTACTTGTTCAACTACAAGAAATAATAAAAATCTACAGACAACTGGTCCAACATGTCATGCGGACTTTCACAGTCCAGCAACCACTGACACTTCCAAATCCAACTCCCCAACAGGGGAATACACTAAAAATTACACCACAGACTCTCTACGCAGTCATGGGTAAAATGCCTACAAAACGTGAGCAAATTCCATTCTGGATAGCTCAAAACATTACTCAAATCGAAGCAGTATTTCCAAATACTAGCCCGTATGAGAAACACAGAATCCTAACAATCAGTTTACCGATGGGGATCACACCACAACTGGAAGACTGCACCACTTGGGGCTCAGTCTTTGCTGCCATCTATACTAAAACACATGGTATTCCGTCAATTGCGGTAATCCCAGATGTCCTGAAACAAATTCAAAACGAATACGGGACAGAGCCTGCTCTAAATTTAGGTATGAAATTACTAAAAAATTTCGACCAGGTCTCAACAATAATATTATCTAATATTAAAGGGGAGGCAGCAGCAGTGGGGATCCGCCAAAAATTGAGGGAATTCGATGTTACAGAACATCAAACTGAACTACCCAGAATAATTGAACAATCTTATGCAGAATTAGGCAGAGATAGTTTGGGTGGAAGACCAGTGAAGCCGAAACTATCTGAAAGTCCTGAGAAGGACTCAATTAAACAAACTCCTACATCTTCTAAAAAGAAGTGGGAGACTAATAAACAAAATTCAAACGAGAAACGTTCTCAATCCCGAGGTAGGTCTCCTCAAAAGGAGCCCTCTGAAAGGAGGTATAACCTCAGGAATAGGGATAATTTGAGAAAACCTGACAGGTATCAAGATACTGATACACGTTCCTCTCGTCCCTTTCAGATCTCATCACAGACTTCGGAAAGAAGAGGACGGTCAGAACATAGAGAAGAACGCGTAAAATCCAAAGAAGAAAAACACGCTACGAAAAACAAAACAAAACCTCAATTCTCCAAAAGAAAGTAGCAGGTCTGAAGATCAGACATGCCGAGAATACTGAGAACACAACTCAAGAACGGAGAATGGGCTCAGACAATGCTGGACAGTGCAGCAGAAGTCACAATAGCTCGCCAGAACCTGAAGGAACTTCTGGAGATAGTGGACTTGAATGAGTACATTACAGTTGAGACTGTAGACACCAGGGTTAGTACTCCACAAAAGTTATATGAAATAACACTCCGGATGGAGGGAGACATACCTAGACAGGTGAAAGCACTTTTTGGGAAAGACTATCAAGGGGCTATGACATACTTCTAGCAGAAAAAGACTGGCCACCACAATTTGTCAGGGAGTGCCCACACGGCGAGGACATTATTATGCCTGCCTTCTCCAACCATATTCCAATTCACCTAAAATATATATATGCCAGGAAATGGGCAGTATCCCAGGCCCCAGCATTATATAAAAATCATGTAGGATGGGATGAGGACTCACCTCACCATAAAATACATCTGAAACATGAACCAACTGCACAAAGGCAGTATCCAATAAAGCAAGAAGCTAAAAAGAGGTCAGGGAGATCTTAGATCAACTTGAATACCAAGGGGTGATTGAAACATGCACCTCCTCAATGAACAATCCTTTGTTTCCTGTCTCCAAACCAGACAATACATATCGTCTAGTTTTGGATTACAGACACCTAAACACTTGTTCTAAAACCTTTGCAGTGCAAAATGCACATAGCACAGCATTAATGAATAACATTGTGCGTAAAAAATACAAAACAACATTAGACATCTCAAATGGTTTCTTTTGTCAAAACATAGCACCTGAAAGCAGGTACTTAACAGCATTCTCCATAATGGGGACCCAGCGTCAATTTTGTCGACTCCCACAAGGGTTCAAGAACAGCCCAGGTTTATTCTCAGCGAGGGTAACGGAGTTACTACAAATTTATGACAATGAGGCATTGTCCTATGTCGATGACATCTATCTGACAGACGATGACCTGGACAAACACTTGAACAGGGTGAGCACCATTATACTGGGCTTCGCCTCTGAGGGCTACAAGTTCAACTTTAAAAAGTCCTGAATTGCCCATCTCAATGTCCTATTTCTAGGATATGAGCTTTCAAGTGAAGGCAAGAGCTTGGCAGCTAACTTTTTAGAAAAGTGTGCGCTGCTCCAACCTCCAAAAACGCTAAAAAACTTACAATCCATCCTGGGTTTCCTAAACTTTGGTAGACTTACATTCTAAACTACGCAGAAAGGGTTAAACCTCTCTACGCATTAATCAAACCTGATTTTTCAATCAAGAATTGGACACAAGAACACACAGAAATCTTGCGTTCACTACAGGCTAACATGTTAGCAACAAATCACTTACAAACACGCGTAAGTCAACGCAATTTGGTGATCCGAATAATTTCGGGTCAATGCGGATTCACCTACTTAACCTTCAATGAGGGTGAGAAAATACCAATTGCATACAAATCTCATTTGTACACACAAGCGGAAATGCGCTTCAGTTCAACTGAAAAAATTCTAACAGCAGGTCAAATCGCTGTAGCAAAAGAAAGAGCCTTAGCCCAAGGGAAACGTATTATTGTCGTAACCCCAGTACCAGCTTTAGGAGCGGTCACAAAAGCAAGCATTCCAAATGCTAAAGCATTACATCCAAGATGGATACAATGGGTTAATTCTCTTGCTGCAACAGATGTTGAATATGTTTTTGATCCAGATTTAAAAACACAAGCATTTCTGCAATATGAACAAGAATGTCCTCTGCCCACTGAGATTCTGCCTCTCGATCAGTACGAATTCATAATTTACACTGACGGATCCGCACAACCCGCAACAGGGAGTAAGCAAGCTTACAGTGCAGCGTGTGCAATCGTTAAAGGTCGCATGCGAGATGGCATCTTCAGACCTATGGTCACAAAAACCCAGTCTCTAGGAGATTGTACTGCTCAGCGAGCTGAACTACAAGCATTCAAACTGGCACTTGAAAGTACAGATCGAGAATTCCCCACACTGATAGTGTGCGATTCCTTTTACTGTGTTCAGTCGTATAATGAATATATACAAAACTGGCTTGAAAATGGTTTCAAAGATGCGAAAGGTGGCACAATAAAGCACAAAATGCTTTGGGAACAAGTAGTTCAGTTAAAAAACGAACTACCAAAGGCTCACGTGATCCACACACTGAGTCATCAACGGGATGGCGTTCAAGTTGCAGGGAATTCATTGGCTGACGAAGCCGCAAAGGGGGCTGTTCAGACGGCTTCCGTAGCTGCGATCACTCGTTCAAAAACAAAAATAGACGGTGAGATAATGTTGGCTGTCAATGCTTCAAGCAAGGGCAGCAGTGCAGCGTTACCAAAAAAGTTTCCACTCAAGTACTCTTATGTAATTGATGCGAACAACGTTCCTTTTGCTCGAATCCCTGGAGTGGGGGATAGGGTCATTCCAAACAAGGAACGTAGATTAGGACTAATCCTAGCAGCACACGAAGGGATAGCTTCTGCCCATGCAGGTGTTTCTGCAACAGTATCTTTACTCAAGCAAAGATATTGGTGGCCTGGCATTAGAAAACAAACTAAAAACTATGTTTTAGAATGTGATATTTGCCAACAGATGAAAGTCTCAACAGTGAAACGTCCTGCGCAGACACCCCTGTTAATTTCAGACAAACCATTAGCTTGTGTTTACCTGGACCACTGCGGTCCCTTGCAAAGGGACGGTAACTATAAATATATCATGGTTGCAGTGGATTCATGCTCTAGGTTCCTATGGATATGGCCTCAGCGCTCGGCTGACGCTCGAACTGTTTTAAAAGATTTGCGAGTCTTTATCGGCACAAACGCAATAGGCACGCTACATTCTGACCAGGGCCCTGCGTTTAGCTCTCGGGCTTACAAAGAAGCCATGGCCAGTCTGGGCGTTGCATTGCGGTACTCCTCTCCATTCCATCCTGAGGGAAATTTGGTTGTGGAAAGGAAAAACCGGGACATAAAGCAGTCTATAACAGCTAGGGTATTAGGTTCGGGTGATGGGTGGGTCAAACATCTTTATGGGGTCCAACGCTCATTGAACAACCTGCCAAGAAGTTCTCTAGGCGGGGTCACTCCATATGAGGTCCTATTTGGGACAAGAATGTGGGTACCAGATCTCGATCACGTAGGCACAGTGGTGGAAAATAAAACGTTTGATATCAAAGATCGTTTGGCTGTTTTACAGGAACTGAATGAGTTAAGAATGAAACAAAGCAACGTATTCCTACAGCCAACCACCACTGGGGAAAAACCGGTGGTCCCAGCAAGGCCTGTCTGGATTCCAAAAGTTGGGGATCTAGTCAGAGAAAAAATTGCGGACAAGAAGGAATTTGGACTTTCTTACAGACAACCAGTACCTGTCCTAGCAGTTAAAGGAACAAGAACAGTACTTCTGCCGCCCCTTGCTGGAAGAAAGGAGAAAAGATTTGTGTCCATCGACCTCATCAAACCACAGTATGTGGCCAATACTAAATAGTAGGCCTCGTGGACTCCGACCTAGTACGAGACGCACTCCTCTCGCTACTATCCAAGAGGTTCAGACTGAAAGACTGATAACAATCGAGAATTCAGCTGTAACAGATGAAGGACTAAGCAACAATGCAATGGAACTCATCCCTCTTGAAAACCAAGTAACAGTTCATCCAAATACACCTGTCTACACCAATGTAGCGAGTGATCAACTGGTTCCAGCGATTTCTACAAATCCTGATGCACTTCCAACAATTGACAGAACTGCTTCTGGCTATTTCATTAACTTTGATACGTTCTCAGAAGATCCGAGTGAACCTGAAACGACGCCAGCATCATTGAAATTCAAGCAGCAAGTACAAGACTTTCTTCACTTTCTGAAAAAGACTTATTTGGTTTCTCCATGGATTGAACTCTGGATTACATCTGGACTTTTTGTTTTCCTGCTCTGGCTAGCTTTGGTTACAACTGTGAGCGTGCTTATAAGTGGCAGATACATCCATGTGAATACTGAAGGAAAAGACGTGAACGTACTTTTGAAACCTCATAAATCTTCCCATCGTGAAGCAAGAGACTTGTCATCAGTGAACATCACAGCTGTTCCTATACAGGATGGTATAGTGTGGGACAAAACAGATTTTGATATCTTCGGCCCGACGGAACAATTGAACATTCCACATTTGTTTAAAATTTCACTAAGTGATCTCATTTCGTCCAGTACCTATTCTGATGATTGGGACTTTGAGACTGTTAACGACATAATGTTTGACCTAGAAAAATCTGCTGCATTTTCTAAAAATGAATATTTACAGGGTTCATCAGACTATGAAAAGCTGTATTGCTATAACCACTATGGTCATCATTATTTGCATAAATCTGCATACCCTAGAAATGTGTTTATGTTTAACCAATGGGAGCATTGTCCTACACCACCACACGGTAGTTCAAAAACATTTGCTAACAAGTTTCCATATTTTTCAGGGTACAATACATCTGATCCAGAAACGTTTTACTATAAAAATGTAAACAAAACAGGACTAAAAATTATGTTGACAAATACGAAACAGATTTACTCTGCAACATTTATTGCCCAACTGTCTAGACAGGGTTTCGACTTATGGAAAGACACAATAGACACAAAAACTGTGTGGGGTACTAAAGATTGGCAAGTGCAGGGGATAGAAGCGTTATTTAGAGCCTGTATGATCCCTGAACAAATAATGTTTTTGAATGAAACTGTCCAACAAACATCTTGTCTTGGACTAGCCAAGATCAAAGAGATGAAGACACCTTCTGTACCAACACCTACCAGTGATAATAATACACAGGCAGTGGTGACAGTTGACAATATACTACAACTCAACAGATCTAATCCTGATTGAAAAAAATGGTTGATCTGGCCCACAGACACGAACAACTGTCAGGAAAGATTCCTGAATAAAACTCAGGGCTTTACTATTCATAGGCCAGACCCAAGATACGTCCAAAGACAGCATCCGGGGGTAGTAACAACATACAGTGTAGGAAAATTATGCCTCGATTGGCTTCAGAAATCTACACTACAGGATGTGAAACAGCACTTATTCTTACTTAAAGAAGACGCAGACATAAGGGAATTCTTGCTTGGACCAAGAAAACCGCGTCAAAAACGTTTCATATATGCCGGCATTTATGCTGCCTATAATGAAACATGGAAAGTGTCACAGATGGAGGCCGCAGAACGAATACGTGAACTTGATCGTATTAATTTAGAGAAAACCCTCTCTGTGGTCGACAATGGGTTAACAACTTTGTCCTCCAGAATATATTCATTGGATGGCATTGTATCCTCTGCTATTGACATACTAGAACAAGATTTGGCGATGTTACAGCAAGGCCAATCTCAATTACATTCTATTGTGTTATTAAGCTGGACGCTGCAATCTTTGCGTGCGGGCTATGTGCCTTGGCGTTTCATCAATGCATCGGCTCTGTTTGCAGAATACAATCTAACTGATAAACAGATCGAACTGGCACAAAGAGGAGCAAAGTATACAGTGCTGAGCATTGAAAAACTGGAAAAGTTACCATTCACAGTGGCAGAAAAACCAGCTACAGAATGGCTCATTCATGGCAAAATCACATTACCTGTGACTACTTTTCAGTTTCAGTATTGCCTCAAACAAATGCAAGCAGGCAAATATGAAAGGTTGGGTAAGGAATACATTAAGACATCTTGGGATTTACCGTATACATATAGATGTTGGAGTGGGGATCGTGAAGTGTTTTTGAGCGGTACACACTGTAAACGTGCACTGAGTGGTTCACTTATATGTCAGGACATTTCTTTACACAGGGCTTGTAATGGTTCTGTGGCAAATTTGTCTTGCCATCAGCAGGGTACACCAGCTGCTGTGATTAATCCAACGTTTGGACAACTTTCTAATGGGAGTTACCTCATGTTGAATGATCAGAGTTGCTGCGGCATGTTGCCAGGCATCCCATATCTAGTAACAGTCAACTCCAGGGTCACTTGCTGTATGCAAGTATTGTTTGCCCCAATAGACACAGTCAGGGAGTCGCCTCTATGGCCTTCGCTGAACGTCTCTTTTATAAGATTTGATACTTTGAGCAGAATGAAAGCCATGCTTTTACAGCAAACAGTGCCTTTGACCTCGGCCAAAGAAACCTATGATCTACAAGTAGCAAGGACTTCGGCTGAGATACAGACTTTAATACGTACAAACTGCCCTATACATTTCGTGGAAATGATAGGACGTATCTTTAACATGTCTGATACAACCGGAATTGTACATGTATTTAAGAGCATCTGTTCCGGTCTGTTAGCACCTTTCCAGGCAATACTCGGAATCATCCTGAACTTTGCACATTCGGTGTTTGGTGGCATACCGTTAATTCTAGCACTTGTTGCCGGAATTCTATTTCTCTTCCTGCTATTACGCTATGGCCAGCCTATTCACAGACATCACTCCGAGCGAAATGGAGAAAGCTCTCCTTGAACGAAAGTGCCGTGAGCGAATAGTACAGCTTTTGGGCATGACTCGTCTACGGGACCTTAATACCACGTGGTTCCTGTCATTCAGACCAATCTGGCAAGATTGCATCTTACCTGTTCTACGATGCCTGCTATGCGGTGAAGAATGCGTGTTGGACACCTGTCTAACATTTCCATCAGCAACGCCAACGGATGTCGATACTCTGCTGGTCCCGATAACGGCCCATGCTCTGTGTTGTCCCCAGAGGCTGCCAATCCTGATCTCAGCATTCATTGAGATCTCACAGACGCTTCCGGCTGCTGCTGAGGTACGAGAAAGATCTACAGGCACACAGGTAACAACGGACGCGAACATTGCTGCGGCAACCTATGCTGAAAGCGATGCTTCACATCTCTGTGCAATTAATCTACTACACGAGGTGTTCCAACTGACACCAACTTCAGTGGACGATGTTTTGTCTACGGAAATAGATGATCTCATGTTTACACCAGACCCGTAAACTGACTCTGATTCAGCCCACAGTGTTCCAGAGATGCAGTAACAATTTGGCCTTCATACTTCAAAAACTTGGAACTCTTCCCAAAATTGAACTTTTTTCCATTTTTCGAACTAAAATGGCACTTCAATCTGCTTAATGTAGAACTAGCCTTATAGTACAGACTTCGCGGTACTTCCACAGACACTTAGTCATCTTGTTTGTCTAAAAATTTCATTCATTTTCATGACATGAAATGACTTTGATTTTTGAACAACTTATCGATCATTTTCTGTCAAATGTAAATATTACTGCTAATTTCATTCATATTGTATTTTATTTTAAATATATGCCTGAAATGAAAAGCAATGCTTCCAATGTACAGTACCTTTTGCATTCTATTAGGTTTTTTAAATGCCTTTTAAATGGTTTTATGAAATATTTTAGCAATATGCGGTACTCCATTTAATGTTTAGCATTTTAAATGTTTAGCATTTTAGTATTATCGTACACACGAAAGTGGAGTGGGTGTTGTATTCCTCTTAGGGTGTCCATACACGGGCTTTCCTGTATCATGTCCTTATATAGGCACAATTCGCCCTGCCCTTATATAGGCATAAAATCCCAGTCCTTATTTAGGCATTAAACCGTACACTCCAAATACAGGCATGGTCTCCGACATCCGTCCACCCTAACGTCACAACGAGTTCTTGAAGAACAGACCCTTAGGCTTCGGGAGTTTCCCTAGCACAGGACTATTGATTTCTTCAAGGACTCATCTATTATGCATGAACCATTATACCGTAGGGGTTCATTCATGACGTCTTCCGCTGTCCGATTCACGTCAATGCTAACATTCAGAGGTACCTCTCAGGTATAAATATACCTTCCCTAGCCCTTGTAAACTAGAGGAGACCTCGACTTCAGAGGAGCCCGTTTCCCGGCCTGACGCACTGAGAAGACGCTGTCATCCCTGCACGCAGAGAGTCCAGCTTCCAGTGATCTGACTTCCCTTGCGGGGTGTTGGAGTTCGAATCTGGCCAGAGATTCCTACCTCTCTCATTCTTAAGGTATAGAGCTGACTAGAACCTAGAGGGACTCTTGGCATACTAGGCATACTAGACTTAACATACTCTTAGTATACCAAAGTAAGGAATACTTCACCTACTTCATACCTCTCCCTACACCTAGGTTAGGTTAGGTACATTGGGGTAGAACTAGCTTAGCAACGCATCGTATGAGTACTCGCATTTTTAGTCTGTGTTATTTATGCAAATGAATATCTACTAAAGATCATGCTAGCGCAGTATTATTTATTTCTACTGCTTACGCTGTACATTATTTATCTTGCATACTGTCTTGTGATCATAACAGCACATTTAACTTACACTAGAAACAAGACTGTTCAATAAATCTTTTATTGAAACGCCCGTCTATTCTTTCTGTGTAACTTTGAGGAAAACTAAGCATGCACGATTGAGCTGAGTGAAATAGTTATCTATTGTTTCCACGACTCTGGGACACGTGATTCCAAAGGGAAACAAAGTTGTCATGTTTTGCGGCTGCCAGAAACTACTCCCTTCTTGTTATCCAAGGAGTTTCTAGTGGCCTCTGAGCTAGCTGGCACAAGTAATTAAGTTTAATATACTCGATAGGGACATACTGACCTTAGTCCTATGTCAAACCTATAGGGGATATTATTCCAATGCGCAGAGCCTATTAGGGATATAGGAGCTACACTACAGGTTTACATGTGCAGTGATATGGAGAGATATAGGGAACCTATATCTCAGTAAGGGGTGCATATACCACCTTACACAGGCTGCTGTAGCAGACCTGTTGTGTCATTTTAAAAGGCTTCCCAGGGGTGGCACAATACATGCTGCAGCCCCTGGTAGGCCTCTGGGGTACCTATGCCCTGGGTACATAGTATACCATATACTAGGGACTCACAAGGGTACCCCAGAATCCAATCTGGAGTGTACCTAAAGTACATGCAATCAATTTAAGGGGATAGCAGATAGGCTGGGGTCCTGAATAGCAGGATCCCAGCCAAACTAAGTCGAAAACCAGCAAAACACCATGAAAAAAAGTGGGGGCAACCATGCCAGTCAGATTCCACCTTCCTAAATAACCCCCCCCCCCAAACGAAAGGAGATAAGGCTAACCTTGTCCAGTTGAGCCTTTATTGACTAAGTGGCCATATAAGGAAGAACCTGCACTAGCATGGTTACCCCCTGTCTTATGGTCCACTAAGCGATTCCTAACCCCAAGGGTATTGGATGATCTCCACCATTTGGAATTACTACCTGTGGTGTGTTTTGGCAAAGCAAAAGGCTGGTGGGGTGTCTGAGTATAGAAGTGAGGCCCTAATATAGTTGGCCTCAGCTTCCTCAGATCACTGGTCACCATGGAGGCCTTTCTTTCCATGACTGAGTTGTATCTGCCCCTAAGGGTCAACCTGTGGCTGCCTACAGCTGGGGGTTGGGTCCCTTTGGCTGGAACACTGGAGGGACATGGTAGGTTTGGAACCACTTGGTCCCAGGTTTGCCTTTGCCCAACAGAATCCATCTGGGGGAGGTCCCTATCCATGACTAAGCAGGTCAACGCCGTTTCCTCATCCTGCTTCAACATCCTCCGAATGCTCCGGAGGATCTTCAAGTGGATCCCCACCGAAACAAGAAAAACAGTCACCCAGGCCCTCGTCACCAGCAGGCTGGACTACGGAAACGCCCTCTACGCAGGAACGACGGCTAAGCTCCTGAGACGGCTGCAACGCATCCAGAACGCCTCTGCACGTCTTATCCTCGACATCCCCCGACGCAGCCACATCACACCCCACCTGAGAGACCTGCACTGGCTCCCTGTCAACAAGAGGATAACCTTCAAGCTCCTCACCCACGCACACAAAGCACTCCACAACTCCGGACCAGCCTACCTCAACAGACGACTCAGCTTCTACACCCCCACCCGCCAGCTCCACTCGACCAGCCTCGCCCTCGCCACAGTCCCCCGCATCCGGAAAACGACCGCCGGCGGCAGATCCTTCTCCCACCTCGCCGCCAAGACCTGGAACACCCTCCCCACCAACCTCCGACAGACCCAAGACCTACTGGCCTTCAGAAGACTCCTCAAGACCTGGCTCTTCGATCAGTAGCAGCACCACCCCCCTCTTCCCCCAGCGCCTTGAGACCCTCGCGGGTATGTAGTGCGCTTTATAAGTGACATGATTGATTGATTGATTGATTGATTGATGGTAAGAGGGTTCCCTCAGTGTGCTGAGGAATTTTCACCTTGCTAGGGCTACTAGACTGGGTGCCCCTAATCTGTGGATAAGGGGGTTCCTCTGGACAGGGAGCCCTTAGGGATCCACTGACCTCCATGACCTCTGCAGTCCTGGGCTGACAGAGGGAGGGTAGAAAGGGGCAGGTTACCTGCTCCAGACTGGGTACCACCTTGGAAGGGTCCCCTGCCATCAGGGGTGTTGCCAGGCCAGGCCTGACCACCTCTGGGGCAGTTTCTTCACTAGGGGTAGGATCAGGGAACTGAGGAAGCTGACCCTTACCTATTGTCTGGGGGGAAGAAGACTGTTCTTCAACTCTTCTGCTCTCTTGTGGAGTAGAGCGGGCCATTCTTTCAGGCTCCACTTCTCCAAAATTTCCCTGGGATGGGGCTGAGGCCCTAACAACCCCACCAACCTTCTCAGAGAGGCCCAACATTTTTAAATGGGCCTGGTATTCAACTTCAGCCCAGGCTGAAACCTCCAGATCATTGCCCAACAGGCAATCTACAGGCAAGGTTGGGGACACTGCCACTCTCTTTGGGCCAGTGACCCCTCCCCAGCTGAGATTGACTATGGCCATGGGATGATCTGTTCTGATACCATCAATGTTGGTCACCTGGTACTTGAACTCAGGTAAACGCTGTTGAGGGGGTACTAGATCCCTGTCACCATGGTGACACTAGCCCCCGTGTCCCTGAATGCCAACGCCTTCTGACCATTGATTAGGGGCTCCTGTCTGTACTTGCCCAAAGTATTGGGACTCATAGTAAAAGTGGCAAATCCCATGCCACCATCACAGACTAAGGAGGCCTGTGAGGAGGACCTTGATAAACTGGGGTCCACCTCAGTTCCCCATGAAAATGCACCTAACTTTTTGGGTGCATTACTACCACCTGGGAGATTACTACTTGTAGTACCAGGAGGAGTGGTAGTATAGCTGGGAGGAACATTTTCCTTATTGCTAGCCTGGGAGCAACTGGGGTCATTTTTCCAGTGGCCAGGCTTCTTACAGTTATGGCAATAAGGTTTCTTTTCAGGGGAGGCAGGAGTTTGGGACCCACCCCCAGGAGAGGACTTTTGGGGCCCTGTACTGGATTTATCCTTGGATTTATCCCCACCTTTCTCTTGGGACTTGGTAGAATCTTTCTACTGGTCACCACCCTGATTCTTTGGCTTTACTCTGGTACTGACCCATTTGTCTGCCTTCTTTCCCAATTCTTGGGGAGAGGTCAGATCAGAGTCCACCAGGTACTGGTGTAAAAGCTGGTTTTGACAATTATTAAGGATCTGCTCCCTCATATTCAAATTGTACAATCCTAAAAAGTCATGCACCTTGCTGCCATGTATCCAACCTTCCAGAGCCTTAGTAGCACAATTTACAAAGTCAACCCAGCCCTGAGTCTGTGCCTTTTGGGTGTCTCTGAACTTTAACCTGTATTGGTCAGTGGTTAGGCCAAACCCATCAATCAGAGCACTCTTCAGGACTTTATAATTATCAGCATCCTCTTCTCTTACAGTGAGGAGCTTGTCTCTACCTTTGTCTGCAAAGGAGAGCCACAAGATTGCTGCCCACTGCTCCTGAGGGACTCTCTGTACTTTACAGGCCCTCTCCAGTGCAGTTATCCATTTGTGTATGTCATCCCCACTCTGGTAGGGAGGGACAATCTTGTTCAGGTTCCTATGGGGATGAGTCTCTTCTCTACTCCTAGGGACACTGTTGCTGCCACCATGGGGCTCTAGCCCCAACTTTTGAGAAGCTTTCTGAAGCTCCAGGGATGCCCTGTCTAAGGCCAATTGCTCTCTCTTGATTCTTAGCTTAGCTTTCTCAAAATCAAGCAGTTGGCATTTCTTCTCATAAGAGGATGCCCTTTTATGAGAAGCAGAGGACCCTACAGAAGTACCAGAACGATTAGATTCCTGAGAAGGAGATCTTGATCTTCTTGGTAGACTATTAACCCTTCCTGGGGGAGTGAAGAGGGGGCCACTGAGGCCTTCCTCTCCTTCAGGAAGAATTGGATTTTCCAGGTGGGAATCATGTTGATCCACCTGGCCAGCATCAGAGTCTGGGTCATAGTAGTTTTCACTACCTGGCCTTTCCTCTTCTACTGCCCCACCCAACCTGCCTGCCTCATCAGACCCTGGTGTCTTTCTGAGGTCATCTAACAGCAAAGCCTCTATGAGGCGTTGAGTGCTTGCATGTCTCCCTGTTTTCAGTCTCCTAGAGGTACACATATTTCTCAATTCCTGGAATGTGAGATGGTCATACCTAGTGGGCAAAGAGTCACTGACTTCAGGCCTTGAAGACATTCTAGTGTGGTGTGGTGTATGCACCTACCTACTCTAGTGGGAACTGAAACTCTCTTGAGTTGTAGAAAGGGTGTGCTAAGCCCTTGACACACAACTCTAAGTTCAGTAGAACTTACTGTATTCTAAACTTGATTTATATGTACCTATGTACCTAAAGTGGTTTTCAGTTAGTCACTTCAAAGAGATTATCTGGTAAAGCAATAGCAAGCTTGAATCCAACCGCTGCACACCAATGTGAGAAGTTGGCCTGGCATATGCTGTCCACTAGTTATAGTGGGCACCTTGCACCAGTCCAAACGACCCTTATTGATGATAGGTTTAAAGACAACCTTTATTGAAAGCTATCCTAGTGGTAGCTATGGAGAGCAGCTTTCAGGCTAAGTCTTAAAGGAGTGTAAAGCAGCTTGGTTTACCAGATTATAACCTCTTGAATAACTAAATGAAAGGAGAACCACACAAGATATATGTAAAATATATGTATTTATTTCTAAACACTAACTACTAATCTCTTTATGAGTTTAGAGTTCAAGATACACAGTATCACAGTATTAAAACGACAGTAAATAGCACAATACGCAGTGGGCTCCAGGGGGAGACCAAACCATATACTAAGAAAGTGGTATAAGAACCACGACTTGACTAGACACAGTGCCTAGAGCACGTAGAATCGCTGGGACCCCAAGGAACCACCCAAGGTAGTGACACAGGGGACCCATGGGGGACGTGTGCAGTGTGTGAACACAGCCGCAAGCGCTGTAGGATTCAATGCGGAAAGTCGCGGTTGGAATTTTAAAGCAAAAGGACACTTAGGAGAGGACTTTGAGCAAACCCCTTTAGACTTAAGGGGTTCTAGGGCCAACACCCACGGGAGCAACGGAGTACTCGAGTTACCTCACCCAGGGAAGCCGGGTGCATAGGTGTCACAGGGTGTCGGGAATCGTCGTCGTTTTCAATGGCGATCTGCTGCAAAGTGCTGCTGCAAAGTGCTGCTGCCGTGAAGGAGAAAAGTGTCCGGGGTGATCCGAGCCTGGATCAAAGATGTGAAGAACCTGAAAGCAGAGGGGACAGAGTCTGGGTCACTAGCCAGTGACCAGGAGCGGATCAATCGAATGCCCACTGATGTTGGGTGCTTCAGGTGCGAAGAGGTGAAGCTTGACTCTGCAGCCACGGGGTCCTGGAGACATCGACAACAACCAGGAGCCAGATTCGAGCTGTCCCATGAAGGATGTCGAGTGCTGGGGTGTCGGTGATCGGATTGACCACAACAAGCCTTGGCAACAGCAACCCATGCAGGAAGAGAAAAGATGCTTCTGTGCAGACCAGCAAGGTCCTGGGGACTTCCCAAGCAATGGAGAGTCAGGGCACATCTGGAGCAACCAGGAAAGCCCAATAAAAGTTAGAGTTGCCTTCTTGGGGACCCACAGGTCAACGGACCAGGGATCACAAAGGGCCCTCAAGAGGAATCACAAAATGGCGGCCCACGGAACACTCGTGGAGTGTAGGCCTGCAATATTCGGTGCAATTACTGCTCGAGGTCAGGGCTACAAGTAACCCAAAGCTCAGCCTCAGAGGTTGCCGGAAAGCTGATGCTTCTGCAAATGGTTGCGGTGTCCAGGGATTCGGGTTGCACGGTCTTCCACTAGGGATACGGGCCTCAAACTTGCTGTGGGCACAGATCAACCTCGGAGACCTAGGAAAGCCCACCTCCTGTGTGGCAATATTCTTCGGAGTCCGTCGGAGCTCGGAGATGCCAACTGGTCAGTTGCGTTAAAGGTGCCTGCCTTGCAGGGGAGTAACTCCTTTACTCCAAGGGAGATTCTTCAGTCGCCCAGCATCGTGCAGATCGTTGAAGTACTTGGTTTCTGGTATCAGAGTTTAGTCCAGGTGTAATCTAAAGTCCTGTAGTCCGGGTTTCCTACTTTATATCCAAGGAAGGGGTTGGACAAACTCTGGGGACCCACCTATGGGAGGGTCAGGAAAGAGGGGTGGCTACACCCATTTCCTTTGTCCAGTTTCACGCCAGAGCAGGGGCTGTGTGCCCCTGCAACCGGTTTGAGCTGGACTATGCACAGGGACACCAAATGTGCCCCCAGTGCAGACTTCAAAGCACTCTGAGAGTGCACCCACCCAGCCCCAATACACTAAAGCCTGTCTGGGAGGTGGTCACACCTCCCTGTGACAGGAAACCTATTGTCCAGGCCTCCCTTGCCGGAGTTTCGTCCAGCAGCAGGAGGGAAGACTCGTGTCTGTGGCTGCAGCATCCATTTTGTGATGCCAGGGCTCTGTTAGCTGGTACCGGGTATACCGGTGCTGTCATGTCTCTCCCTCTAGAAGGGTGGGATCATACTCCCACACCAGTTACTTGTGTGGGGGTATGATTCCAAGGTGTTTGACAACAAACACGACAGTTTTCCATGCAGCCACTCCAAAGTTAGCATTTACCGTTTGGCTATAATGCACTTAAGAGTATATGGTCTGGCTGCATCACAAACAACCCCAGAATGAAGTTTCCGAAAGCTGCAGAGGGGCTCTGCTCATGCATGGGCACCCTCTCACATGAAACCCAGCACCCTGCCTTCAGGATTGTTAAGGCCTGCCATAGGGGTGACTGATAGGTTTATATGTGCAGTGATATGGAGAGATGTAGGGAACCTATATCTCAGTAAGGGGTGGATACACCACCTTACACAGGCTGCTGTAGCAGACCTGTTGTGTCATTTTAAAAGGCTTCCCAGGGGTGGCACAATACATGCTGCAGCCCCTGGTAGGCCTCTGGGGTACCTATGCCCTGGGTACATAGTATATCATATACTAGGGACTCACAAGGGTACCCCAGAATCCAATCTGGAGTGTACCTAAAGTACATGCAATCAATTTAAGGGGATAGCAGATAGGCTGGTGTCCTGAATAGCAGGATCCCAGCCAAACTAAGTCGAAAACCAGCAAAACACCAGGAAAAAAGTGGGGGCAACCATGCAGTCAGATTCCACCTTCCTACAGAGAGCCTGATTTAACTAGTGCTTAAAGGTTTCTCATCTCATTGACAAATGCAGAATTAAAATTAGATAGACTTGGTTTTGAGTCTACCGAAAAGGAGGGAGAATAGTTGGGAAGATAGTTTTTCCATATTAGCTGAAGAGAAATTTGGTTTTTCTTTTCCGTATTTTTTCCTGGAAAAAAGTGGCTATATTATTACATAGATATGAGAGGTATGAATAGCGTTGTTACGGGCATCATGATTTGTGAAGATTTTGAAAGTAGGAAAAAGCTCTTTCATTGGATTTATTGCAGATTCAGTTCTATTAGCAAAATAGCAAGTTGTACGAACAACCTGTAGTGTTTAATGGCCTTTCTATAGGTTTTTTTATATGCTTGGGAGTAAGAATCTCTCCAGATCCGTTCTAATAAATTACATTGTCGTTTGAGAGTAGAGAGGTCTTCTGAATACCATGGGCCCCAAGATGCTCTCTTTCATAAGGTGGGATTGTTAGGAAGACCAATCGAATCTAAGGTTGAAGAGATCCAAATATCAAAGTTTGTGACTGCCACTTCCACATTATCTGATACATTAGTAGATGCTTTTTGTAAAGCCTTAATAAGGTCGTTCTGCCTAAATTTGGCACAGGACTTTGTGGGCTTCTAAAAGGCAGTGCCCTTGTGTTGCCCAACAATCTATCTGTATACAGAAGAAAATGACAAAATAATCTTCCTATGCTAAAAGGAGTGGGACAGATATTTTCCAGACATCAGTATTCATGAAAATTGGGTCCAACTTATGGCCGGCACAATGTGTGGGGGTGTCAACCTTTTATTCAAGACCTATTATTTTCAGAAAGTCCATTATTGTGATGGAATCCAGATCATGCATATTTTCCATATGAAAATTAAGACCCTTAAGATGGTAAAGTTGGCTGCTTTCATAAAAAAAGGGTTATCAAACTCTGAGAGAGCTGCAACACAGCCTGTTTTAGGACTGGGAGCCCTATAAACAGAGGCGCATGTAATGATGAAGGTAGGGGGACATTTTAAGAACGAGTAGAAGGCCTTCTCCCATTAGAGGATATGTGTGGTCCATTGATCAGCATCCAAAAATGTCTTTGTGCACAATGGCTATCCCTTTTCTCGGTTTACCTTCCCAGTCTTTCCTGGAGATGGCGTAGCCAGAGGGAATTGCCATTGCAATATCTGGGTACGAGGATTCCTGAAGCCACATTCCCATGAACAATAGCAGGTCTGGTGCATGTAGCTCAATGAAATATCTATACCTCGCTTTACGAGAGGATGTACATTTATTGAGAAACTTGATCGTTATTTTCAGGGGCTATGCAATGGATATAAGCGAGAATGAACCTCCTGTGTATAGTTAAATGTTTCCAAAGGGAGAGTTGTAAATTTGCATGCCTGGCAAGCAATAAGGACCTATTATACTCTGAAAGGGATAGAAAAGATGCAAAACAGTGCTCACCTGTGACATTCAAGTCAAGTAGTTCCTTCCTGGGGTACGCTACACGAAACGTAAGACAGGATGGCTCCGGGTGTTGGTGCTGGATGCTGTCTGGGTGCAGATGGGCTTCACAATAGCCGTATCATTAACATAAAAGATGGACATGCAAATAGAAAAACTGGTGCCCAGCCACTCCTGGCATCTCTTGACTCAGTGCCTATGGAGAAATACAATTTAGATAAAGAAAAAAACAGTGTGAAATTTAAAACATAAACTAAATGAAAAAGCTGCCAGAGTGCCCCAATGCTTCCTGAGTGGAGAAAACAGGTGTTGGAAAATAGGAGCCAGGCACAACCCCACAGTACAAGGAAATCCAAAAAGGTGGTCCTGTAGGTGTGCACAAGGAGGAGTCAGTCCGAGCAAGATGCAGTCCTCTGGTATATTTAGATCCAGCGCGGATGTGGAAGAACCCTACAGCTATAGCCCATCATGAGGGAATGGGGGTGGCTATGGCAGCTCCAGATAATCACCCTGTGAAAACTGAGTAATCACCACAAAAGTATCATTAACCTCAAAGATTAACTAACAAACAGAATACATTTTGGCAAAGCCACTGGGGCTCGCCTACATGACACCAATGTGGGCAGGGAGGGAGGGGGTAAAGCATCATAGATGATGGAAAGGAAGTATGGAAGCAAAGTGACAGGACAGGAGGGCGGGAAGGGAGGGTTGGGCAATGCAACACGGACGGCAGACAGAGAGGATGTGGCAAAACAAAGCAAACCAATACAAGGAAGGTGAGAGAGGGAAGCAACAGAGCAGGCAAGCAACAATGCATGGTGGGAGAGGGCAAGCAGCAGAACAGGAGGAGCATGGGTAAATGGCCTGCAAACACATACACTCTTATGGGGTGCTGCATCTAAAATAAAAAAAGTAGCAGCAAAAGCGAGAGGAGTGAAGGACACTGGCCAAGGAAGCAGTGCTCCAGAGGAGGGACAAACACACAAAGAGAATGTGAGCCGCGCTGACCAAAGAGAAACAAGTAAATGAGTGTGCAATGAAGCCAACCAATGGTTAGCAGTTGGTGGACTCTATGCCCCTTGTAAGCAAACAAAATGTCTCACAAGTGACAGCGAATACACTGTCCCAGGAGAGACCTAAATACTGGAGCCCAGCTGCTCCTGGCATCCGACAACAAGCTTACTTTTCTCTGTGCCTACTGGGAAATAAGCTTTAGATAAAAGAACAGTGTGGAATAAAAAAAAAAAAAGACCCCATTTTCAATTTAATTTGTTATTGAAAGCATACATGCATGTATATGTTTTTGAGTTTTGTGTGTGTTTCATTCTGTGTGTGTAAAGGGGTGAGGTGAATGCCAGAATGAGCCAGTGGGTGAATGGGTGTAGCAGTGGAATGATTAGTGAGGGGTTGTATCTTTGATGGCCTATTGAGTGCCTAAACCTATCATTGACTGAAGAGGCACTTTCATTTATAAGCCAGACCTATTGGCATTGCCAGTGCTTTTTGGATTCTCTGCACAGATTATGTAAATATTACTTGGCTCACGGTTCTGGCAGTCAAAGACTCTCCAGTAACTCATAAAGTGCAGCTCAATCGTGTAACAATGATGTGTTCTGAAAAGTATTCCCAGGCAGATCATAACATGCTGGACTGAAAAACACACGACTTGAGCAACATCTGCAGTCAGTAAACATTGGCTACTCAATGCGGATTTATGATTGGTCAGTTGCCAAATCAATCCAGTTTGTGCAACAAATAACATCCTCAGTTAGGACTGTTGTTCCACCTCCTACACCATGATGCAAGATACCAGCTGCAGAGTAGGAGCCCTCAGCTTTTGTAAGTAGAACATATTTTAAACAAATACGACTTATAATTTGACACGATGGATATTTTATAACGCTCTTCACATGACGTGCATGCCTAGAACGCAGGCGCCCTGCTCAGTAACTTTCGAAAGTAAACATTAGGGCTTGGGACAGTGGTTACTCACGTGTTGTGGTTGCTCACGTGTTTTCCCCTTCTGCAGGCAAAATGTTATTTAACACAGTAGCGTGGATACAGAATGGAACAAATTGCTCCTTTTCATGCCTAGTAAAATACAGAAATACGATATTTCATATCCAAATACTAGAAAAGTATAGCTTATGAGAGCCAGCTGAAACTATATAGCACATTGTAGTGCGCGGTTCGCCTGTACAGAAGAACTCCTCACGCAGTGTTGGGGATAAACTTTGTTCTCCATGTGACACCTTATTGTCTAGAAACCATTTGTGCAAGGGCGGGGGAGGGGGAGCGGGGGAGGTCCTGTCGTTCATTACCGACACAAATATTGGTTTAGAGAACAGTCAACAAGTATTTCGATCATAGTAATTTATTCAGTTACCCTCCAGTTGTAAAGTTTCTCTTTGAAAATTACAAATTCACACAAATATCGATCGAGTCGCTTTGATTTTAAAAAGTCGTATTTAATTAAGGATGGAGAAAGATCGTATTTTCTGCACCCTCTGTTTCATAGCTTTCAAATTTAAACATGGTGTAAACACGAAAATAATAAAGCTTGATTCCTACACATTCTTCTTTCCATATGAACACATCAACCATCACCCGCTGGCCTCACAGACCCCACTCTCTTAGATCTCATGTAGTCCTGATCGACTTTTTTTAATCCTTAGTAAGTAGAAGCGGGTCACTAAGCAAGTCTGCAAAATGTTGCTTATCAGATTCTGCTTGCCATGGATGTGTTTGCTATGTTCGCCCTATATGGCCAACGGTATGCACAGACGTTGTGCCACTGGATTCAAGCTAGCCTGGCTGATGAGGGGTGATACCCCGAAACCGGTCCCAGGATGCTTTTTTGCGGTCCAACAAGGACCTGGCCTGGCAGTTCGAGCTGGACTGCTCCCATGAGGAGCAGGGTCAAGACTGATTTGCATATGGCTGGGTCCAAACTGGGGTGACATGGTGAGCAAAAGAACGATGGATTTAACCAAGATCTCTTGACTGGGGGTGAGTGTTTGAAAAGTTTCAACACTCTGCCCATCATCTTGTTGTGTTTGCTATGGATGAAAAAAAGGCACTGTTTATGGTTGCCAGCTTCATCGCTCCCTCAGCGACAATGGCATCCATGCTGGTCTTCTGCTTGCCCATTTGTTCTGTGTTTCTGCCAGATCCCTCTTTACCCACTTGATCTTGAATTTTGAAGAGCTGTGCTTGTTTGTTGACATCCAAGTGTATTAGTTCTGCATCACCTTAAAGGCTGAGCTGCCAGTGGAAACACAACACAATCACAACACTCATGTACCTTGACTACCTCTCCTTTCCCTGGGTGGTCCGTCTTAGTGGTGCTGGGAGTTTCAGCTCATCCAGACAGCAGCATATCCTTCTCCTGATCTGTTTTGTCTAATTGCAGACACTGGGAACGCACCAAAAACAACAAACAACATTTAACATAACTGTTCACCTCCTTGTGTCACCAAATTGTCCCCCAAATATATGGTAACAGTCTGCCTGTCTATTTTCATACGCTACTCTCTCACCCTACACTCCATTCTTCACATCAACACTGCTAATGATCCCTCTAACACTTCTAGAGCACTGTGGAGCCCAATGTTCATAACTCTCAAGTGACCTGGACTTGCACTTCTGTTATTCCAGAGACAACCCCTGAAGCTTCGACCACTTTTGAAAAATCATCCATTCCTTTGGATAATACCTTTTCACGATTGATGACACTGCACAGTTGTCAATGTGATGCATTTTCTTGCTCACATAGATTTCGCCCACCAGCACCACTGACCAACAAAACGGAAACTGATCCTAAATTTCTTGACTGACCTTTCCTGTGTCCTCAGCACATTATTTCTTTTCCTATCTCTTCCTCTGCTGCAGGATAGAAAATTGTAAGCAGACATTGGCGGTGGTCATTCAGTGGCCACATGGACACCAGGTTAAAAACACCTTCATCCTCTGCATGTTACAGTGTTCGATACCCTTGTGTCTCCTCCTCCTACCAAATGCCATTTTTGTGTAAATTCCCAGCTGGATAACACTACCTTACATGCAACGTTCTGGTACTCTAGAAGTTGTGGAACATTACTCAGTTCCATCTTCTTTGATACCATTGCCATTGTGGCAATCTCAGAATTCTCCGTTTTCTCCATGCAAACAAGACACTATTGCCTCAGATTTGAGCTTAACCCTCAGGTCCGCATTATCATTAGACCCTAAGTGTTCTCAGAGTCAACTGGACCCCTAACTTATAAGACATCTTCTTTAAACTCTCCTGCAGTGCCTGACCATCTTCTTGACACCAGTAGAATGAAACTGCTCTGAGTCCCAAAAAAACAACACACAGTTCTACAAACCACTGGTGTTACCTTTCTGTCTTTCTTTCCAGAACACGGCTCGGGAATGGATTTTCTAGACCATCAGGCATCAATAACATAGCCTATATGCCAACCTGAGACAGAAAACTCGATAGACTGCAACCATCCTGCACCTCACTCATCATTACTTGAGGGATATGTGTGCTAGGTAGCATTCAATCGTAACTATTATGAAAACAAACAAAACAGTGGCAACAATAGTTATAGAAGAGTGAATAATAAAATATAACATTATGATGGTACCAGAAAGCTTCTTTTTATCAGTATCACCAACTAACCTTCCTCTCAGGTAGTTAAGCTAAACATAGCACCAAAAGAAGCCTCGTGTGAGTTTCAGAGATGGGTCACACCCACATACCTCTTCTAAACAATAGATGCAATGTTCAGCAAAGAAACATCACCTGCTATTCTCATCTGCTTCTGAAGGTAGGCAGATCAGCCCACCAAGTGAAGGCTGGATGTGCCTTCCCAGTAGCCTTCAGCAAAGGAAGGTGATTACAGCTTTGTATGACCCTCAGTCTCAAGTCCCTGGTATGAAGTTCTTCTCTACATCATTACACTCGGTTCTCAATTTATGTATTGTATCTGAACATTGTTGACCATTTTCAGAATAAACAATTAGCAGAAAAGCATTGGCAGCCTTTCGCTTACTTACATTTTGTAAAACCTGGCTTATTGTTTACAATATTATGTGAGAAGTGAAATTATCAGCTTCTATGAAAACTTGTTAATTATTTAAAAACACTAATTAGAAAAGAAAAATCAATCCATACAAAAAAATGCATATATTAAAGCAGACATAATTGTCATGTCGCAATAAATAATGACATAACTAACTGTGCTTTCACATTTCAAACCTATACCTAAATAAACAACATATATAATTCGAAAAGGGGGCTACCTAGAATACAAAATATGGGATGACTATAATACTAGACGGGACTGATCAATAAAAATTCTCGCCCCAAACAGTACTATCCAAGAGCCAGAAAACATTGAAGTCCACGGGCAAGAGACAGAAAACTAACTTGATGTTGCACTTTACCATTTCTCGTCACCCATTCTTAGGTTCCTAATAATTATCACACTCTTTTCTACTTAAGAATGCACCACACTGCATGTCTTTATTCTGTTTCATTTGAAGAGATAATGCATTGTAACTTTTTATTCCATTAGTTCCAGGTTAATATTGAATATTGTAAATTATTTTACATTTATATTTCACATTAAAGTATTTTTAATATTTGTTTAAAAAATAAACTTCAATAAATGCCCCTATACTTTCTTATATGGAGATCTCAACTCCTGTGGTGTTTTTTACCAACAGGTGGAAAGTTACTAAAAGTAGATTTTCACTCAAACATTCAGTCAAAGGGGGCTCAAGACTCTGTTGGAGAGGGTGGAGACATGCAAGTCTACACATGGGTGTAAATGTCCACTCGCGAATGGTAGATAGCAAAAAGAGGAGAGTTACACATAGCTGTAAGAGTAGATCTTTTCATGGGTAGATCTACACAAGTAAATTTACCTTTGTGAATATGGTTCATTAAGTATGGACCAGTATCTGTTCCCATGTTTTAGGATCAAAGTCCCTGATAATTTTGCAGTTTATCCATTCCTGCTATTTTTAAGTTTGGATTTTGATAGCACAGCTGTCAAACAGACATATTGTTAACAATAGACAAAGATTAGGCTTTCTGTCCACCTCTTTCATCCTCTGAATTAGGCTTTCTGTCCACCCCTTTCACCCTCTGACTTTCTTCAACCATTCTCTTGCAACCATTGTCTTGAAACTTTGTCAATCATGTTATAGCTCAGCCAAGTGTAGTATTCTGCTCTAACCTAATGCTATTGGCTGTGTGAGTGCCTTCTTCCTCCTCCACTAGAGTGAACTTGCTTTGAACTGCACGAGGGACTACTTTACATCTAAGGTTTTGTTGGTCAGCTCTTGCAGGCTCCTGCCTATGTTTCTTACTGTGATAGGCTACCACTACATGTATTAGCACATTAAACCCAGATCTATTGATTTTGCCAATGCTTGTTACTTTTCATTTCAGTGTAAAACACCCCTCATTCTAAGCGAACTCCAAAAAACAAATTTAGTATTCCCTAAGAGCTTGTTTGGAGTGCTCTAAGAGAGTCAAGACCCTGAATTGGTCTCCCCACCCTGTAAAAGCAAGAGTGTAAAAAGGCATAGCCCCCCTGTTAACCCCCCGTTTGCTTATCAGTTTTGAAACTCACAAAAAAGAATAAGGGCCTGATTTAGATCTCAGCAGACGAGTTACTCCGTCACAAGTCCAGTGGTACTTATATTTGTTCGGACGAGTTATCCGTTTTAAAACAGTCTGCTGGGTGTGGGTAAAAGCGGCAGAGTTGGCATTTTGAAAAATGTTAGTGCTGATGCTGTTCAGAACAGACCCATACCTTCTCATATAGGAGAACCAAAGCGTACAACACCTAGTCCCCATCCTGACGAAGGCCCTGCTCAAGCATCAATAAAGAGGACCGAAACATTTTAACTCACTGCAAAAAAGTACACATAAAACATACTCACCCATACTCATACAAAAGCATAATCATCCCACATGAGGAATAAAGCAACATGCCATTAGTATTACGTTGAGGAATTACGAGCTTTCCATACCTGGTGAAAAAAATGAGATTAAATCTGAAGGAGCACATTTTCAAGGCAAATATCAGAAACAAGTTGGGCCCTTGAAAAATAATAAAGAGATTACTGGATTTGAAACCAACTTGACTCCTAGTTATTTACATACTAGTAACAATTCCCTTAAATGTTTCCACATGATCATGGAGATGGGCATTACACATAACATTTTTAAATATTGTATATTGCAAGTAGATAAATTTGTTTGATTCTAAATACATACCTCAGACACTTTACCCATGTTTTTCTCGTGGTTTTGATGTTACGTTCAAATACAATTTGATAGTATTCAGTTGACCTCCTGTTATTAACAATGCACAGGCTAAATTGAGTTTGAAATTATTGTGCATAACTTTTACTTTTGACTTTTTTACTTGTCTTTTACTTATTGTTGAGTTCATGTGGGAACTTGGAAAACGTAATTTGCTGTTTACTAACAAAAAAATATTTGCTAAACACTCATCTTGTTAGCAAGATCCATTTGTCTCGGTTATGCAATATTCACTGTGATCTCTCAGAAGAAGAGGTTACTCACATTTGGAAAATATGTATTGATGAAAAATATAAAATGATAACATGATAATGAAATGTAGATGTCATATAAAATGAGTTCAGCAGCCATCTTATGATACAGCTGTGCAGATGCCAGCTGTGCACCTGTTTTTGAAGAAATCATGCTGTCTACAGTGCATGCATTAATCAATCAAAATATGATGGGAAGAATGTTTGCCAATAGTCTAACTACTCGCAATCACTCGGAGTAGCATTCCAACCCATCATTTTTTGCACACTGTGCCACTTTAGACAAAGACTCGCCTTATGCAAATCAGTACTCACCCTGCTCCTCATGGGAATGTGTTCTGGTTCAGAGAGGACCTGACTTGGCAGTTTGGTCTGGATTGTTCCTGTTGGAGCAACATCAAGATTGATTTGCATATGGCTGGGTCTAATCTGAGGTGGCATAGTGGGCAAAAGAAGGATGGGCTGGAATGATACCCGAGTGATTGCCAGTGGTTAGATTTGTTGCAAGCATTCCTCTCAACATCTTTTGTGTGTTTATGGAGTATGCACCAACACCGTAATCACATGAGTTGCTGTGTGTGTTGCAGATAGCACAGCTCGGAAACATGGAGCCGTGATTGGTGCTGCACGTTTCATGTTTCCACGCTGTGGGATTCAGCATGCATGTGATAACCGAGGAATTAACGAGTTAACGCACATGCTACAGACTGTGTGATTTCTTCCACAGAGCAATGAAGAGCTCTGGCTCAGACTGAGATCATTATACAGCCTCAGATATTTAATATTCCCAAAATTGAGATCCTACCTATACAAGATGTCATCTAATTAAAGTATGACTAGCAGTTTGACTTATCTCCATTGCTATCATTGAAGAGCTTTTGTTTCTTTCTGGTAGAGGTGATAACATGGCAGAAACGATTATTTATTTATTTAGGAGTTTTACCAAGGGCTGCATGTTACTTTTCAGGTACTTCATATTACTGGACACAGAATAACAATATACAGTCAGATAATAAGGTGAGGAGAGGGGTTTTGAATTCAATCAGAAGAGTAGGTGCCCCACCTTGTGGGCCCTTTAGCATTCTGGAAGGGGAAACATCCTTTACCACGCATGCGTTACTCCGCATGCCATTACCCCGCATTTTTTACACCGCAAAATCTTTTACAATGCAGGGCTTTACACTGCAAACTATTACAACGCATTCCCCAAAGTAACGCCCCTGTGGAGTTCAAATAGTAAATTGTGTTGTAATGGGAAATGCGTTGTAATGCATTGCGTTGTAAAGCCCTGCCTTGTAAAAGATTTTGCTGTGTAAAAACTGCGGGGTAATGGCACGCGGAGTAAAAGTGTGCGGGGTAAAGTGTCCTATTCTTCTGGAAGATCACTTAGAAGGTGACGCTAAAGAGTTGAGTCTTTAGCAGTTGTTTGAATCAGTTGTAAGTGGATTCACGTCTCAAGGAGGGATTGAGGACTTACTCCAATCTTGGGGCTTGTACTAAGGTTGATCTGCTTTCCTCTTTCACCATCTTGAACGAATGTTGTTTGATCAAGATGGTGGACGATTAGCCAGGTTTCTAGCTGGGGTGTACTCTGGAGCTCCGCTCTGCAGGTATTTTGGGTCTTTTCCCAGACGGCTCTGACGAAGGTCCGGAGAACCATTACTCTGAGCCGGTCTTCATCTGGGTAGTAGGTTTCAGAGCAGGCTGAAGGAGGTCACGTTTTACGCTGTTATTTCACATTCTGGTTGTTTGGGTCTGAAGCCCTTATAGCCTAGCTGGAAGTTTCTTTTTAAGAGACCACAGTAGAAGCTGCAGTAACCCATGCAAAACATAAAAAGAGCTCTTGTCATCACCACCCATTCGTCTATTTGCAGCAATGGGAGCATTTCTAAAATGTAATGAGAGCTAGCTATTGATAATTTAGTGATATTGGTGGTGTTTCTTGGGCTGTTGTTAGCCCTAAAGTTGATTTGCATGTCATCGATGTTTAAGTTTGGACGTTTCATTGGTACTTCTCGAGTATCTGTGCCAAGGGGTGTACATAAATGTTGAACAAGATTTGAGAGTGGGCTGATCCTTGTTGGACACCGCATGGTAGAATGGATTAGATGCACATGCTCTTCAGGCTGCCTGGTCCCCTCGCTTTTCATGATTTTACTGAAGAAGGGAAAATCAGAGATAGGAATGTAGATCTTAGGTTCTGCAAGATCTTAGATTCTGCTGTTGTTATTTTGGTGATGTGGTAATGATGGCATGCTTCAGGGACGCGACATGGCCCCTCATCAGGATAAGGCAGTTATCCAGTTTGTAATGTTCAGCACAAGAGAGGGAACTGCTCTAAAAAAATATCATGTTCTATGTAAACTGGCTCGAGCGGATCATGTCTCCTCCTCTATTTCCAATGCACAAAATTGCTCTCGCACTTTGTTTGCAATGGTGAAAAAATTGGCTGGCTCGGATACGCAGCCTACTTCTCCTATTCTAAATGAATTTCAATGTAATACTCTTGCCAATTTTTTTATAAGTAAAGTGGAGCAAATATATCAGACACTGGATAAAACTGGGCCTTTGGTGCCGATTCAGTTAGCTTCCCCTTTTAAATCCATTTTTACAGTGGTACCTCCGACGAAATTGGAAAAATGGGTGCCCCTTGATATTACTTCTTTCAAAAAATTTTAGGCAGTATCAAATCAGGATCCCCCTGTGATCTTCTTCCTGCCCCTATACTTTCACAACTTGAGCAGCCCTCACTGGAAATTGTTATGGAACTACTTAATGCCTCACTTCAAGAGGCCTTGGTTCCGCCCGATTGGAAACATGCTATGGTCCTCCCATTACTGAAGAAGGCTAATGCTGATCCTGATCAGTCATCTAATTTCAGGCCCATTTCCCTACTTCCTATTTTTTCCAAGATTTTGGAAAAACATGTTAATTTGCAACTATCCAAATTTATTGAATCTTCGAACTTTTACACCACTCCCAGTCTGGTTTCAGAGCGGGCTTCTCGACTGAGACGACTCTCCTTGGCGTTACCGAAATGCTGCGCCAACATTTAGATATTGGTGACACGGTGGCCCTCATTTTGTTGGATTTGAGCGCCGCATTTGACACAGTCTCTCATACCGTGCTAATCAAATCCTTGCAGTCACTTGGCATTACCGGAACAGCACTTGGCTGGCTGACTTCTTTTTTATCTAAACGAACCTTCCAAGTTTTTTCATCAAGTGCTTCTTCTAAAATTCTTTTCTCTCCCTATGGGGTACCTCAGGGATCAATTTTAAGTCCCCTTCTGTTCAATATCTATTTACAACCTTTGGCTGCGATTGTAGAGGAGGCTGGGTTGTCTCTTTTTCTTACGCTGATGACACCCAAATAATTTTTTCCCTATCTGCGGGAAATGTGCAAGGCCCCTCAACTCTCCAAATGGGCTTGAGCAACATTGCATCTTGGATGAGAGCTAATTTGCTCAAGCTAAATGGTGAAAAAACGGAGGTCCTTATTTTTGGAAAAGATCAGGACCTTTGGGGCCCCCAACATTGGCCCAGCGAAATGGGACCCTTACCCTCGCCCACCGCTCAAGCCCGTAATTTGGGATTCATTATGGATAATAAATTATCCATGAAACAACATGCGGTAAAAACTGCAGCCACCTGCTTCACCATTTTAAAATGGTTGAAGAAAATCATTTGGATGCTCCCCAATGCTACTCAAAGGACGGTAGTCCAGGCGCTTGTTACATCTAGACTGGACTATGGAAATATTCTTCTTTTGGGAGCAAATAAAGATGTGCTACGCAAGCTCCAAGTGGTGCAGAATTCCGCCGCTAGGTTACTTTATAAAATCCCTAGAATGACCTCAATCTCCAATGCTTTGAGAGATTTACATTGGCTTAGAGTGGAAAGTCGGACTAAGTTTAAAGCCCTGGATTATATGTTTAAGATTAAGATTGGGACTGCCCCTCAATATCTGCAAAATCTGGTTAGCCATTATCAGCCCTCTCGACTGTTACGCTCTACGACACAGGAATTATTCATGGTTCCCAGGATCAAACTCACAAGAATGGGAGGCCGTTCTTTTTCCTATCTTGGTCCTCTCTTGTGGAACTCTCTTCCCATAGCGATCCGCAAAGAAACACTTCACTTAAAATTTCGTAAATTAGTGAAAGCTTGGCTGTTTAACCAATAGTACTTACTCTTTTTTTATTTGTTGGTTCCTCACGGTCTGCGCTGGGAAACCCTTTTTGGGTAGCTACGCGCATTACAAAATCAATTAACATAACATAACAAGGAGGATTTATTAAGGGACAAGGGTAGGCATAGGCCCAAAGGAGAACTGTGTAGTTTTATTTAATAGCCTTATTAGCCAAACTTAGCATTTGAGAGGTGTCAAGGAGATTGAAGGAGGTTAATGCAGATAGTAATAGACACTGTGACGTAGGTGTGTAGAGCAATTGTTTTCATGGTGGAAATAGAGTTGTGGATTTTGGCAGTTTTGGTTCAAAAATACTTAAGTAGGTCTTCGCTGTGTTTTTGCAATACGCAAGGGTCAGAGGGTATGAATTAACCAACTAATCATCATAAAAAAAACTTTATTCTGCTGCAGTAACAGCCATATATATGCATTTCAAACACAATACATTTGTATACAAAAAATCAATCAATAAAAGAGAAAAAATATTAGAATGGCATATACAAGAACAACAACTATTTCTTAATAATTAAAATAATATAGTATAAAAAACATAAATAATTCATTGGTCCACGTCAATATTTCTTCCCAGTTAGCAGAGAGCATTTAATAAAGTTAATCACGGCATAACACACCTCAGGGGTCTCTAATTGCTGTAACATGAAAAGAGCTACTTTATAGAATCTAATATGAGATCTACAAAGTACTGGAATTAGGAAACATTCCCTATGGGTGTTATAAAGTTTGCAGAATAAAATAAAGAGCATTGTGCTTTGTTTGGACATACCATCACATGGGCATGTGGGGAGCGATGTGAACCATGGGCCTTGGATGGGAAACGCCAACAAAAAGTGAACAAGGTAAAAACACAACCTTGTAAGGAGGAATCTATTCCATTAATTTAAAATAGATTGGACATAAGCCTCTGGAGCAGAAGTCACAATAGTGTTCCAGAGTGGTATACATAACTTCCTGGCATACAATTCTGCCTTACACGCATTATGACATCATTTAAAATACAAACCCTTTACCAAATCAGGTGCTAAGTGCACATTATCCTCGGGATTTGAGTACAAATCTGGGACCCCCAACTCACGAAAACTTTTCTTAAGATATGTCAGACATAGTATTTTCGCAACATTTTGGTAGGATAATGGTTTGGTTTTGGGCTTCCTTTTATGGGAGATTGGGCTTGTTGAAATCTTGTTTTTAGGTGTGACTAAGACAATCCTAAAAGGGAGGCGTTGTTGTAGCAGGACATTTTCACTAACAACTATGATAACATTAGGTATTACCTCAACACAATAGTATTTAACCTTTAATCCACCTAAGGCGTGTCTTTAGATAAATTGTTGTGTACACAGGTGCCATGCTTCATGTTTCAGCATGGCACCTGTTTTCATATTTTTCATTTTACTATCATTGTTCCCTGAAGGATGCGTGTTTACTGCGCGCGCATTGTCTTCCCCCAGCATGCACTCACTCTCACATAGCACGCACATCACTGATACCGTTTATCAGCTGCTGGTTTACTCTTTTTGCAATTTTCGATGTTGACTGGCAGATGGGCTTTTTTGGTAGGATTTAGCTTGGTTTTGGGCTTGCTTTTAAGGGGGATTGGGCTTGTTTTCTTTAGCTCTGATTTGCATGGATTTAATCCGCAGCAACGTAACTGCCCAAACAGCTACAACTGCTCTCACTGGTCATCAAGCGCCACCTTAACTAGTGCTACGTAATTCAAGGAAGTGATGTACTTTCAACTTGTTAGGTCGAGCCTAGCGGCAGCGCGCATGCACTTCTCGCTCTGCGAGACTGCTGTAGTAGAGTATGGGACAGAAGCCGTTCCCACTCTCCTCCCATATTTTTCATTGGATTGTGTCATTGTCTTTCGTAAATGCTGCCTTCGCATTCGTTAATAGGCTTGTTAGTCCCTCCTTAATACGGCCTTGTCTTCATTTGTACCCTCCCATGGCGACTGGCCCTTTTACTTCGGTTGTTACACTGGACCTGTTATGTAGTCTGTAAGCACTATTTACTTTATTGAGTTTCTCTTACTGCAGGCTGGACATGCGCTGCTTCAGCGGAAACCACTTGTGTTTTTTTAAGCAGCAGGTCCGCCCCGTAACATGGGCGCCCGCTTTCAATCACTTTAACTCGGCATTATCTCGTGTCTGTTTCACCCCCCAAGTAAAATGGATTTAGAAATGATTAGCGAATTAAGTCATGTGAATTCCAGGTAGCACATAATCGTGCAGCGCGGCACAGTGAACACTCTGTGGTGTAAAACCCTGGTGAGCAAGGCTTGAAGTGCAGCGCTAGGACGGCATCCCGGTCTGCAGTGCACAACGGTGGTGAGCAAGGCCTGAAGTGCAGCGCAGCACAGTGAACCTTCTCTGTGGTACACAACCCTGGTGAGCAAGGCTAAAAGGGTAGCTCGGTACAGTGAACACGCTCTGTGGTGCACAACTCTGGTGAGCACGGCTTGAAGTGCAGCGCTGCGCTGGGATCCCGCTCTGTAGTATAGCAGGGAGTGAAGTGAAGCGCAGCCACGTACACTCTCCACAGCGTTAAAGTGCAGCAACAGTGGCGCTGGCCTGGGGAAGGGGCGGGGGTGCAATCACAAGATGACAAGGAGCCCGAATACATTGAAGATGATGCTCATATCAATTTCTCCTCTTCCTAACTACAGGATGAAGGAAGCTAAAGTAAAAAACAAAAAAAACAATATCCTTGCTGAATTATTAAAACTCGACTTAATACTTCGCTTTGAAATGTTGAACACGCTACTTATTTACAGTCGTTATAAACAGTTTCTCTTTTGGACACGGGCCTCTAAAAGTTCACGCATGATGTGCTTAAAATTGATGTCATGTTTTTCATTCTTTTTTATATTTTGTGAATCAGCTGCAACTTGCTGAATAAGGCTCAAAGAAGAGAAATTACCCAAGAATGTGCGCCGGGATGTTTTGGCCATAAAAAGAGCAGATGGCTTCAACAGAGCCAGTGTCAGAAAGGTCTGCAAGGAACACACAATAAGTGCGTAGGGACCCACGTGGATCAAACGTGTTTTTTTTCACTCCTACCTCTTTTATCATTATACTTTTTAGGTGATAGATCCTGTGAAATGTTCACCAGGCAGTGTAGCACATATTGCTTTGATGTGAAAACGTTTACATCCCTCCTATCCACTAAGAATCCCCCCCTCCCCCCACCCCTCCAAACAACACAACAAACGAACTCGACAGCATATATTCGTCGCAGGATCGGCTCTTCGTTCCTTTTTTTCCTTCTTACGGTGCACACATGAAGAGTTATTGCGTCGCAACAAATAATACGGCGGAAGTGGGCAGTAAAGGCAAAGATCCCCAGTCGTTTTCGTTTGGTTTTATTGAAGAATACAAACTATGCAGTTTTGGGCTTCCAGAGAAAAAAATCAAACAAAGAGAGCGTGGCAAAAGAGTGACTTTACTTCTCTAGCGCTTGGGGCTGAACAAATCGCCTCTATGCGCTATGAGCAGACATACTCGGGTTGGTCATTGTGTTTCTCGGGCTTGGTGTGGACAGTGACCCCTCCCGTCTTGAAGTGCGGCAACAACAGACTGTGCACATACAATGCGCTCACTTCTCATCTGGGCATACTGTAGACACCTCCCCATGAGTACAAAACTATAAACCGTGCAGGGGACCTCAGTAGCTCATGTGAACACCCCTTTGCTATGCCCCCCCTCCCCTCCCATCCCCCCACACACACACAGACACACACACACACCTTATCTCTGATCGTGACAACCTCCCGTGTAGTTGCAATAAACTCTCGCAGCGCTCTGGGCTCCATGCAGCGAGAAGCCGCCAGCGCATTTGGCCCATTTGGTAGCTTCGCAGCGCTTTGAAAACAAGCATTTTCAATGCAATAGGTCTCGCATTTACGCGAGTTTAAGCTAATTGCATTGTAAATGACAATGCCTTTTATTTATGTTTTAAAAACCAAAACATAAATAAAAGGAATTGTCATTTACAATGCCAATAGCTCAAACTCGCGAAATGCAAGACCTATTGCATTGCAAATGCTTGTTCTTGTTGGCTTTGGTTCTAGGGAGGGGTTGTAAACGTTTAGCAGCTTAATTCATAACTGTATTTTCATGATGAGTCTCATAAAGAAAACTGCAATAACAACTATGAAGGGCCTGCTACAGGGTGCAGCATGTTTACTGTTGCATTTAGCTTTCACAACACGCCTTAGTAATGTAAACTGTAGCGCTTTCTAATTAGCATGAATCTAACTTGTAATTATACATCATGATATATTAACTAGAAGCCCTTTCAGCCCTCTCTGCCACTTATTAGTAGTACTTTTCATTTAACATGGCGAACGGATTAACATGAAGATCGGATGCACAGAGATGGTGTCTTTAAGTATGAGTTCTGCCTAATTCTAGGAGCTATGAAGGGCCTGCTTCTGGGCGCTATATGTTTAGTTTCAGATTGGGTTTTGGAAGCGCATCACAGTAATGTAAACTGCAGCGCTTTATAATCAGCATGGAATTCAGTATTAAATATAAATCATGGTATTATCTTGAAGCTCTTCCCGTATGTGACATTTAGCCGAAATGTCACTGCTTTTAAATTCACACAGCAACAGATGCAACCAACAACAAATAATCCTCCTATAGGACAGCAATAAATATAGGGCTTTGAAGTCTGCGTAGACTTACAAGAGACACTATAGCATGTGGACGTCCTTCGTGAGTGGTAATAAACCAGAGGCAAATTCATCGATATGCAAATTATTCAGAAAGTAGGTTAGTCATCTACATTGTTTCTGGTAACTTGTGAACTCGAACTCCCTTCACTGCTATCTCTGCTCTTTTATAGCCCACAGAAGTCGGCGAACAAACAAACGGTGCTTTTAGTTTGACTTCAGCTCCAATAAGACTTCTGGGCAGGAGTCAATGTAGCTACCAAGACCCGCTGTGAAGGACCTGCTTTTGGCCGTCATATGTGCAAAAGTGAATTGTGTTTTCACAATATGTTTCAGTAACGCCTAGTGCAGCGCTCTCTATTTCACTACTACTTTGTGTTGTATTTAAGCACTTTCCGCATGTACGGCTACACTCGTGCAGTGTGCTTGTACCAACATAGACAATTGATGGACTATGATAGTGCTTTTAAGTAGCTGCCCTGAAGGGCCTGCTTCTTGTTCTAACATGTTTACTATTTGATTGTGTTTTCAGAACTTGCCTCGGTAATGTAAATCACAGTGTTCTCTTATTAGCATGGTTTTTGGTTTGAGATATGCATCATGATAAACTAGTCCTTTCCTTCTGTTTGTCTCCTTTCGTTGTGTTTCTATTAACATGGAGATCGTATGCACAGAGATGGCGCTTTTAAGTGTGGTTAATTCTGGCCTGACAGTTGTGGTTATAAGGTCGAAGCCTACCTTACTATTGAAATTTTGTTTAGTCATTCACATGTCCTTGCTTTCTGGCACTCACCTTATTTGCTTTAACTCGTCCATCTTGTCTTTGTTCCCCCTTCCACTAGAGCATAGCCTGTGTATTACCTCTCTGATTCTCACCTTCTGTTTTTCAATGAGTGATCATTTTACGGGATTGTTTTTTTTCTCTTAAAGCACTTCATGAGTGTGCATGTTTTTTCGACTTGTCTTCCAGGAGTGCTTTTCTGCCACCTCCAACACTTCACTTAATTTTCCTTCCTGTGCAGGGTCGTATTGGTAAACCAGGCATTCAGACGTTGGGCCAGTGACTGAGGCCAAATTGGGTTTTTTCTGGGGTTTTTTCTGCAGAGCAGAAGGCCAAGGGGGGTGGTGTTCATTATTTTAAGATGTATGACGGCGGGCCCTTCCAGGCATTTGTAGATAATACAGATTCCATTGAACTCAGTTCTTTTTTTGTATTGGGGCCAGTGCAGGCCTTTAGTTGGGATGTCACATATTGATTGATTAGTGCACCTGTGAGGAGGAGGAGTCTGCCTGCGGTCTGCAGTCCGAGCAAGCGAGCGAGTGGAGTAAAGCAAGCAACGCCGGCGTGAAGTTGTGACCGGAGCCGGTGGCTGGAGCCGGGGCTGGGGTCGAGGCGGGTTGAGCGAGTATAGCGAGTGGAGCTGGTGTGGCGGCTCCCGCTCTCCCGGCTTTTGCTTTTCCTTTGCATCCGGCCGAGGTAAACACCAATTTTACCGGAAGGAGCGGAGTGGAGTTGTGAGAGGTGCCGGAGCTAGATCATCGGGTTGAGCAGGTAATGCGAGACGCTCCCCCTGCCCCCCTCGCACTCATTTCGGTGGATCTGTGCCACTGTACTGTACCTCGGCAAGAGTGGCTTGCTCGCCATAGTAGCCAGTCTCAAAGGCTCTAAAAGCTGCCGGAAAATATTGTAACATTGCACCATACAGCGCCAATTGGCATTACCGGTCATCAGTGAGCGGTGGTGGCTTAGCAACGAGTGCGGTCACCGGTAGTTGGTGGCCGTGAAGTGCGTGACTCCGGTAGACCGCGGAGGCGACCCGACCAGGTTTAGGTGCAGCCTGCGGCCCGACGCAGTCTTTTGCTCATCAACAGACACGGGAGCGCGGCCCCGCTACCGGAGGCCGCTGAGTGTTGTGCCCGGGTGCGTCTATTGAGGCGGCCCAACTAGGTTGGGTGCAGCTGTGGCGCCCCAGTGTGCCCTGCTCCGGATCCAGACTTTGACCCTGACCCCGATTCCTCGCTCCCCCGCGCCCCCCTCCCCGCTGAACTTATTTTAAGACTCAGGCAAGAATTGTCATTTTTGACCTTTTGAAATCCGGACCGCTTATCCGATTGGTTAGTCTTACCACTGCCACTATTGCCTTTATTAAGAAACCAAGCTCCTCTGTTGTTCTAATTACATACTACACCTTTGCGACCGCCAACTGTTATTGCCTAGGCGGCATAAGATGCTGTAAAAACTGAGGATTAAAAGGATATTTTACTCAATTTATTCAAACTAGTCCGCTTCACCCAATGCCATTAGGCATTGATCAACGCAAGAAGGGGAACAGGAGGCTTAATTTGTCATACCTTCCACAGTGTTGGAAATTGCCTTATAAACTAAGACATACACTCCCCTACAAATTGGGGGACAGATCGGCCAAAAGCCACCACAGGTACAGCAACATTCAAACCGCCTTACAGTCGGGGGAACAAATGACAAAGGGAAAACCCAACACTAGGACGGGGAAGCTAATCAACATAGCTATTGGAAGTAGGCCAATAACAAGGGGGAGAAAACGGGCCGAGCTTATAGCGCAACTACAACTCTCAAATTCAGCACCAATCTCCAAATTAAATAGCAACACAATCCGTCAATACTTTATGCCGACAACACCCGGTCTGATACCCGGCCATAAAAAACAGGGAATGAGTGACACTAACATCAGGGTAATAATACACTCAACTCCAGACGTCAGCAAGGACAGGCCCAGACTCAGGGCCGGGAGTCTGGAACAAAGGAATCTAAACCATTCTCTGTCCAAGAGAATAGCAGAGAAATGGGGGGAGCCGGACTAGGACTTGGAGACCAAAAAAGGGCTGAACAATTACGACAGACTGAGCATCCAGAGCCACAGGAGAAGAAGCAGGATGCATCACTGGAAACATCTAGCCCTTCCCTACTTAATGGAAAAGAGCAATTCTCAGCCGGGCAGGAATCTCCAGAAATTCTGGAGATTTCATCAGTACTAGATCATCTGGACTCCAGGGGTAAAACGATAGATGTAACAATCGAGGGAAAACTGGAAGTTATGGAGATTTCGTCAACACTCGAACAAGTAAAAGGAGATAATCATAAAATTCAAGAGTAGACCACAGAGCCCACACAAGTGGACTGTGGAACTTACCAGCATATTTCGCCCCCATCATTGGATCAGCGACAAAGTTCATCAGTAATTAAAAGTCTCACTTTTAATCAAAGCTTGCAAGCGACGCAAGAGGAACAAGCAGAGAACAACTATTCACGTGTACAAAACCTGCTGCATACTATGGTTGAAACAAAATGTACTCCATATAGTGGATGCTATAATCAAAACTCCCTGTTGTCTTCAATAAACTCCACACTAACAACAGCCATTAATGCCCTTACGTGGCAAACACAGAAATTGGAAATACAAATGGACACAATGCAGGCGCTAGCAATCGCCATGATTAATATTGAAACTAAAATCGATGCTTTAAATGAAAAATTGGAATCATCGACGTCACAACCAACCACGAGCTGCATGTGCCTTCCAATTGTGGAGAAGCTCAGTTCATTACCTGAGGTTTTAACATCTATTGTTGCAGAATTAAAGCAAAGACAGCAGGTTACTATAACTCAACCACCTCAACCACATCAAAGTATAATTGAAAGCCCTTCAAAAGAGAGTGGAAAAAAAGGAATGAATAATTCAATGGACATGGCTAGCGCTCCCGTTGTGATGCATCAAAAGGCAATGGAAAAGAAGGGAGCAACTTATTTTGCGGGCAATATTTGCCCAGTAGAAAACACTCCAATAGGCACTAACAAACGTACTTTGTGCTTGGATACACCCCCAACTTCTTCGCAGTTGGCAGTAACGTCTAGCCAAAGTACAGCTGTTAATGAGGAAAACATAGGTGGCAACATCTGGCATATCAACCCAGACGGGGCCACTGACTTGGAGTATGCCACAGAACCCTCCAAAACCCTTTCTAGAAGGGCAAAAAAACGCTTGAAAAAACACGCTAAAAATATAAAAAAAAACAACCGAGTAAAAGAATTATTGCCGGGCCTGAAGGTTCCAAATGACATCCAGAGTCAAGAAACAAATGTCAGAAAAGGAATAACACAAACCAATCAGGATTCACAGAAACTCTTTCCGATCTTCCAAAAGGATAACCGAATAAATAACAAGCATGCACCCAAAGTAACTGCAACCCTGAACATCGAGGAAACCTTAGTTAAACATAAAAAGGAACAACTACAACAAGAACCAAAATTGGCTTCGCTTATAATTATCCCAGATGGTTTTAGGGTAGAGCAGTCACAGGGTACACAGCGTGAAAATTGGCACGAAGCCCCAGAGGGAGGAATGCCACCAATAACATCAACGCTTGACAACGCGCCTCTGGGATCTCAAAATGTCATCAACGATTTAGGAATAGAGGCAACACCTATACAAAGTGGGGCAACACATTACTCAGTCAATAGACAAACGCCACAAGAATATAAGAATGCAGAGAATTACACCATAATTTTTACACCAGAATACACCTCACGTGGAATTGCAGATACGCTAAATAGGTCCAACATTTTACAAATTCTAAAATACATCCCTGAACTTTCATCCGTCACAACGGAAGATCTCATCCAAGTTCAATTCAAAAAGGTAGGAAATGACACATTAAGAGAATCAACTATACTAAAATGGAATAGCGCCTCCATACCACAAAGAATTATGAAAGAGAGAGAGCAACTCGCGACTTGGGGAATTAACGTTCATATGCCTAAGGTGGAGAGATACCCATTTATGCTAAAAAGGGTACTCTACCCTAAACCAATAAAGAGTCCACGAAAGTCCATCTTAAGGGGGGCAAAATATGCTGCTCGAACCACAGCATTCCCCAATTTAAGGATATACTCTTCACCTAACTCCAGACAAATAAGGCAAATGTGCTCCTAGCACACAAGGTAATGTCCGTTCCAGCATCAATTCGAGTAACTCACTGAAAGTAATATCATGGAATGTTTTTGGGCTAAAATCGACTCTACACAACAAAGAAGCATTCGAATTTTTACGGTCTGGGGACCTTTTATGCCTCCAAGAAACCTGGCTGTTAGCCCCTGAGGTGATTCCGGGGTTCATGGAATTTCAGCAGCCAGCAAAAAAATTTAATATATTTGGGAGACCTTCGGGGGGCCTATCGATATATATCCGTATTAGCAGTAACATAAAAACAAAATCTCTACTCAAAACGGATATGGTTCAAGTAGTACTATTGGAAGGTATGAAATTAAATGGACGCCCAATAAAGATCGTACTCATGAACATTTATTTCAATAATAAAGAGTTCCCTAGACTGAGCTATATGAGAGGACTAGTGGATACGCTCGAAGAACTACTTAGTAGTAACCCAAACTGCGGGATCATAATGGCTGGTGACTTCAACACCCAATATCTCGGGATGGAGCAGGACGAAAGATGGCCTAAAGATAAGGTGGGAACTGTAATGAATTCATTTTTAAACATGTATAGATTAAAATCAACACAAACAAGTCAACGGTCGGCAGACACCCCGTTTAAAGACCTGCAGGGGAGGATCAAATCAACAATCGATTACATATTCGTGTGCTGTACCTTGCATGGCCAGGTGAAGGAATTTCAAAACCCAATTATCCAGAGCAGCGATCATTTGCCACTGGCTATCGTTATTGCACTTCAAACAGTCAGGCCACAGGCCACCGCCCTTTGGGCAAAACAAACGGGGAAGAATTATATGTTCTACCACGGAGAATAAAGTGGAACAAAATAGATACATCAGCCCTAAGTGGGTGGAAAAGCGATTGGCCGAGAATAGCAGAGGAATTCTCTAGAGGTAATATCACTGAGAACTGGATTAAATTAGTAGCAAAGGTATACTACCTTCTGATGGGAAAACAAGGAAGGCATCTATCAAAACCCAGAGTAAGCCCTTGCAAAAAACAAACACAGAGCATAAAAATAGAACAAAGTAAGAGGCAACTTAGAACAGCTACACGCACCCATAAGCAAGAGGGAAAAAAGGAAACATACCAGAATCTCCTGCTAGCCAGGAAAACGCACAGGAGAAATATATGGGATCATAAAAGAAAACTACAAGACGCAGAATGGCTCCACGTTTTTACTTTGCTGACTCCAAGCAAACAAGCGGAGTTCTGGTCATATATCAACCGGCTTTCAGGGTGCGAACATGATCGACGGAACGTGGTTGCCAGCGACATATGGATAACGCATGTAACCAAATTATTCCATGGAGCCCCTAATTTATCAACACCTGGTCTGCAAAAGCTCCCTACATCAGCTGGCTCCCCTGATAAACTTCCAGCACTAACAGAAGACACACTCGGGCCCCAGACTGAGGGTAGATTGGCAATCTTTGAGGGTACGTCTGAGCCATTGCTCTTGGGAAACCGTGTGACGGTAACCCTCGAGGAGACATTTGAGCCATCGATCACAGAAAACTGTGTGAGGGCAATCTTAAAAAATATAAGAAAAGATGGGGCCCCCGGCCCAAATGGCCTACCAGGCCATCTCTTCAAAGAAGATTGCGACTTTTGGGGACTGGTACTCACACCACTCTACCAGCATTGTCTGATGAACACCACAGTTCCGGAGAGTTGGAAAGGCTCTATACTGCAACCCATCCACAAAAAGGGAGATCATGGGGACCCTGCGAATTATAGGCTCATTGCCCTCCTGGATATCGAGGCAAAAGGCTATGCCAGCCTTCTTTTACAGGACCTGCAGGACTGGGCTAACGAAAATGAAATCTTACCCGTGTATCAATCGGGATTCAGACCAGGAGCATCCACCACGGACAACATTTTAGCTCTCTCATATCTGATAGAACAGTCCATGCAGAAAAAGGCGCTTCCCCTCTTTGCGTGTTTCGTGGACTATACTGCGGCTTTTGATGGCGTAAATCGGAGTCTGTTGTGGCGCAAACTGCAAGACTGGGGGATTCCGGCGAGCCTGCTGAAAGCAATAGTCAGCCTTTACACTGGAACGTGGGTACGGGTAAAAATCACGATGAATTCCGCCACTAGAAAGATTCCCACAGTTAGAGGGCTAAAACAAGGCTGTGTATTGGCCCCCTTGCTCTTTAACTTGTACACGGCAGACCTCGGAAAAAAGATATTTAAAGCAAATCTCTTACCCCCTAAAATAGGCTTAAACAGATTACCTCTACTCCAGTATGCAGATGATATGGTGCTATTAGACCACACTAAGGTGGGCATGCAAAGATTATTAGATGCTTTAAATACCTACAATAATAATAATGAACTTCAAGCAAATGCAGGAAAGACAAAGGTAGTAGTATTTGGAAAATATACCAACAAACTTAAACAACAATGGAGATTGGGTAATTTAAACATACTAACAGTGACCAAATACAACTACCTGGGTGTATGGCTGATGAGCAATGGGAAGCCAACAGCGCAAATTGCGGCCGTGGAAACCAAAGCTAAAGCAGTGACGTTTGCCTTGTGCAAACTTCATTCTAAGCTATGTGACGCCCATCAACGAAATCAATCAGAAAGGTCATAAGCGCCAAAATGCTACCATCAATCACTTACGGCCAGATAGCATTTCCAGCGGCTTTCACCAACACTATGGAGCAGCTCAACTGTCGTGCATTTAAGCGTATATTTCAGATCCCCGCCTATGCCCGAAACTTTCTGGTGCGATTGGAATTTGGACTGAATAGACAGAGCTACGAGCACTGGGCTTCCATGGTTCGGTTTTATCGCGGGGTGTGCGCTGCACCTCCGCACACAATGAAGGCAATTGTAAAGCTTATCTTTATGGAAGGAAACAACTCATGGAGCAAAGGTCTGCATACAGCTTGCTCCGAATTGCGCCTCGATAAGTCTAAATTAACGGACTTCATTCATCAGCCTGGTATCCTAAAATCCATATTGAAAAAACAAGTAAGATCTTTATCAAAAGAAGACGATATGAAGGAATTGTATGCCTCCAGTAGTAATATTAGGATACTTGCAAGCTCTTATGAAGATCAATTATGGCAGCCATATCTCGACGCTTCATTAAATAAATCAATTTTGAAGCAAATCTTCATAGCAAGACTTATGGTTCTGCCCATTAAGGACATTAACAGGCGCTGGAATACCTTAGCGGAAATAACAACTTGCAGACTTTGTTATAAATATGAGGAATCTCTGGTCCATATAATTTGCACATGTCAACGTTTATTATTTGCACGACGCACTTTATTGAAACCTCTCTTTTGAAACATGGAGCGAGGACTTGCGCTGAAGCCATGAAACTCCTCTTTAAACTGGAAATTCCAATGGACTTGGCACGGTTCGCTAAGTTTATACACAAGGTTGAGGAACTTTTAAGAAAAGAAGTATAGATCTTGATTGTTTTAAATGAATTTATCATGTAGTAAGTACTTGTGTTTTATCCAGGACTGCATACTGTGTATTTTATTGAATTGGTACTGTGCCGCCCACTTAGCTTTGGTATCGCATAAGCTAATACCTTAATTTCATGATGAATGCACTTCTAAGTTGTGGTCCACTAGATTGTCACAAAACCACTATATAATAGGAAGGATCCATCAGTATTGAATTGTTTCATTGGTCCTATACTATTTTATTGGTTTTATCTTGTTTTAAGTATAGCACATAAAAAAGAAAGTAAATATATATATGTATATGTATATGTATATATATATATATATATTTTATTTAGCGAACATGTATGATATTACTTAACTAGGCATGTATTTATATGAAATAGGTAAGTTTTGTTGAGATTTTATTGGAATTTTTGTAACAATTTTTGTTAATTGATACAATAAAAATTATTCATTCATTAATTATCCAAAAGATGAGTGAGATGGCTGTCTGCATTTTGAGCCGTCTGCAGTTTTTAGACCTGGTATGTGGCAAGACCGCAAATTATGCTGGCCGTAATCAAAGCGGGAGCTTACACATGCTTCTGAAACTACTGCATCCTTCACTTAGGAAATGTAGGGTTAGGGCTCTTTTGTGGAAATTCAGTGGGCTTTTTTTTCATCACCTATCTGATATATTTACACTGCATATGTATCCACTCAATTCTAAAACACACAATTACACTCCACAAAAAAAAATCTACTTTGCAACATGCCACATAATTCCACACCATATAATACTACTCCACACCATGCCACATAATACATCTACAAACCATTCCACTTGAGTCCACACAACACCACACAATTCAATGCCACACAATTCTTCACCACGCAACAAATACACTCCACAAAATACCACTCAGCGCCACATAATCACACTACACATAATTACACTCTACTCAATACAACATAAATACACCCTACATAAATGCACTCTATGCCACATATCAGCAATCCACATAAATGCACTCTGGCCCATAACACATAATTCCAATAAGCATAATTTTACTCAACCACACAGTTCCACGCTACACAATTCAATTCCACATATTTCCAATACATGCCACAATTGCACAACCCACCACATACCTCCAATACACACCACAGATTTACACATCATACTACAACTAACAATTCCAATACAACCCACATAATTCCACACCACACCACGTGCATCCACTACACTCCAAACCAAAACACATAGGTAAAGGATATTATCATTTACATCGCCAATAGCTCTAACTCTTGCAAATGCGAGACCTATTGCATTGCAAATGCTTGTTGAATATGGGGATGATTACTGCCTACTGCCATGTTGGAACAAGTAGGCCTGCAACAACTTCTTTTAAGATGTTTGTCATTATGGGAAAGCATGTGCTCAATGATTCCAACCCTTTCTCGGATAACGTTCTCCTATGGAGACGTTATATCGATGATATCCTAATTTTCTGGAAGGGCCACATGGACACCATTCCCAACTTTTTAGTATGGATTAATAACCTCAATCCCTACCTCAAATTTACAGCCAATTGCTCTGAACAGGACCTCCCCTTCCTTGATCTCATGATCATCAAAAAACCGGACAGATTGGATACAATCACATACAAGAAACCCACCAACAGTCATAGCCCTCTCTTGTACCACAGTTTCCACCCCAAGGCCCTTAGGGAGAATTTACCCTACGGCCAGTTTCTACGGATTCGTAGGAACTGTAGTAACATTGAGGACTACAAGCAACAAGCATCAGAGCTCAGCACCCACCTGGCTAGCAGACAAAACCCTGCTCGCATTATAACTAATGCACAAAAACGAGCACACAATGCCAACAGGTTAGGCCTCCTTGTAACTCAGACGAAACCCAAGAATGATCTCATTACATGTGTGACAACTTACACACCTGAGTCAAACATGCTAAAAAGGATTATAAACAAACATTGGAGAATTCTGGAGACAGGACACTTGACATTAAGCAAACCACGATTTGCTTTTAAAAGAACAGCCAATATCAAGGATCTATTAATCAATACTAGACCAAAAAAAACCATATCCACGACACCTAACACACTGTGGAATCTACCACCTGTAACTGGTCACTATCCTTGTGGGCAATGTATAGTCTGTCCCTTCACACGTACAACCAAGACAATCCCCTTAACCAACAACTGGACTTGGACGCAAAAAAAGCACACAAATTGTAACAAACGTAATTGTGTTTACCTCATAACATGCCCCTGTCATCGCCAATACATTGGGATGACGACTCGCGCTGTGAAGACGAGAATCACTGAACACAGGAGCAATTTTCGTTGTAAAAAAACAAATACAAAAATGTGTGCTCACTATGTGGAACATAATCACACTCCTGACGATCTACAATGGACAGTGCTAGAAGCTTTTTCCAACATCACCAAAGATGCCTTATTAAGGAAGGAACAATGTTGGGTGTTTAGATTGGGTGGACATACTAGGGGATTAAATGATGAAATTCCATAGGCAGAACTAAACCACTAGGGCCCTATAATCCCCTGTCGTTATTTTCGACAATGCCCAAACCTTTGGAACATCTCACCGCCCTTATTCAGACAGGACCCCTTCGGGTCTGACAGAGGTACTCTTGCGCACACTCCCAATCTGCCTTGCCTCTACTATCCTTGACAATTGACCTCTGGTCCACATCCAATACCAAGTAACCTTGACTAACACTCCTCCCGTGGCTCGAACTTACCCCACAGTTATTGACAATAAACATACGCAAGGGGTACTCAATCGAACATTCACTGAGCCTTTGACACTAGTACATTTCTGACTTGTATTCCAACTTTCCCCAGAGCTATCGATAATACACATACGCAAGGGGCAACTCAACTAATTACAATTGAGCTTGTAACATCAGTACACATTTGATCAGTACTTCAACCTCCCTTTCACTCTATCCCTTAGTAGTACACTTACTGGTTGTCCTCTAAATAAAGTTTGACACGACCCCCTTCCAAGATGGCCGCTGTATTTTGACTCCATTTAGCCTGCACTATAAAGCAGAGAACCGGAAGATGTCCTCACGGGGTTCCGGAGCAAGGGTAGGACGATCGCTAGTTGACTGCCTACACCTGTGAGTATTCGCTCATGCACTCATCTTGACCGGTAAGCAATTGCCAAAAAATCGATCGAACTTTGTCTTCATTGTTTGTTTTTGCAGCAACCGGATCAACGATGTGCTCTGGTTACCCCCGTTAGCCTTGGACTTTGATACTAGGGGTGAGTGTGCAACCCTTGTGCGCTTGTATGTGTGATCAAATGCTAATAGAGATGTGTTACTTATGCCACCACGACAATCGGCATTAGCTGAATCCAGCATCTCCGCGCTATCTTATCTGACCACGCTCTGCTAAGACCGCGCCTTGATTTCGGGCACCAGCTGTATTCAGTTGCCCACTGCCCCGCGCTGACAGCTCTGATTACGCGTTGCTATTACCACATATTCCTATTTTTAAATTTCAGAGCCCTCCAACTAATTGGTAAGTTACCTTCGGAAATTTTCCGTGAACTCCTCTATTTTCCAGCCTTTACAAACCTGTTTGGATAGCATTCCCTCGCATCCATATGTCATAAATATGTTTGTATCCGGCAACGCACGTTTTCTTCCTAGCGTTCGCCATAGTTGGGGTTCCGCGGGCTCATATGGTCCTTAAACTCACTTTTTACCAAAATATTTTACCGCTTTTAACTAGGAACCACTAACCGCATCTCTTGTGATACGGTCGAGTATGTGCTCACGCAATCTTGCACCCACTCGTTATAAATTACTCATCACGTGCTATGAATTTATGTACTAGTGAATTTCTCACAGGTAACTCACGAGCAACCATATAAACTGCCAGTGTTTGAGTCAGTAGAATTCACTGTTTTGCACAAATTTGCCAAACTGCTGGTCCATGCTTTCTTCCTTCATGGTTTTATTATTTTAATTTCCTTGGTTGTTTCTCCCCTCCTTCTCCCCTTCTCTCCCACAGGTCTACGGTACTCCCCAGTACAAGTCTACTAGGGCACCCCTACCGTTTCTGGTAATCTATACCATAAAATTCGATAGCAGACGGTAGTGCACTTTTCACACGTAGTTTTCGGTCCTGATGAAGTGCCATTTGACCCGCTAGGGGCATACTGGGCACGAAACATGTTGACCATACACCTAGCCCTTTAGGAACATTATTTCCACATAGGGGCACACGCACAGTTTTTATCTAGGCTAGAGCTACCTAATGCATTAAATAATTGATCCCGGTAGGACTGCTCCAGACCTATTTTACTTATCTCACCTCGTGGGCACTACCCAGCCCCCACACCCGCACACACCTAACGGCTTCTTCTAAAAGATCCCCGACAAAGAGCCCCGATTTCGGGAGCCCATCAGGCATTGCAGCGCCGGCCTGACGAGGGGCAAACGCCCGATGATGAAGCATGACATCTCTCGGGTGTGTGAGGGCAACATGAAGAAAGACTTGTCTTCCCCCATGTCCAGATAGGAACTGCACATTCCCCTTAGACTTTGTCATTATGGGAGCCCAGAATGAAAGATACTCTTTAAATAAATTCACAGGTATCTCATCCGATCCAGGCTCTTTGCCCTAGGGACTGCTTTCTATAGCCAGGATCACATCGTTAATTGTGATTGTTTGGCTCAAACAAGTAGCAGACTCATGGTCATAAATTCTTTCCTCAATAGATAAAAGTGCCTGATTCTGATTGTTTGGGTCCAAGATCTTAGAGAAATGCTCCACCAGAGCGTTGAGTGGAATACTAGGGTCTGTCGTAGCTAGAGAAAAAAGGATGGTTAACTACTTTCCAAAAAGTGCTAGAATCCTTTGTCTTTCCTGCATAATCCGGGTCTTTCTAAGCTTTAGTCCTTATTTCTATCTTTCTAGTTGCAATAGCAGTCCTCTAGGGATTTCTGGTGACTATTACTTTAGTCTTGTCCCGCGGGCGTTCCCCGAATGCTAACTTAAGACGTTTATGAGCAAGAGAACATGCATGATTAAACCAACCAGGTTTGGTTAAACAAGGTTTTTGCTTGTGGTAAGTCTTAATATAATATAATATAAGCACTAAGGGAAGTAAATGCCTCAATAGTGTCACTATGAGCACCCTCCTATTGCAAACTTTGTTTAATTAAGGCCTGGAGTTTTGAAGCTTGAGTAGTAATATTTGATAATAATGAGTATGATGTAGATCCTGAACAATTAATTTTGTGAGTCTAACAGATTCTAATATAGCCAAACTACCCATGGCCCTGCCTGCAGATGACTGAATTGCAGGGCTACAGAAAGTAATATACACATTTATATTCCGTGGTTCACAGTCTCAAGTCTTTTGGCAAAAGGCAATGTCATACTGATTAATTAAATGTAACCAATCAGGATTGTGCAACTTGGCCCTCAAGCCCGCCACATTCCAAGAAATTGCTTTGAAAGCCGACTGGACTATAGGGACTATAATACTAGCAGGGAGGTCAACCACCTGCCTGGAGCAACTACCTGCATCGCCAGAAGCAATTAAGGGGGACTAATGGGTCAGTCGTCTGATCCAAGGATGCGAGGGCTTCAAACCTGTTAGAGACAGGCAAATTGCATGGTAAGTTCGTATTAGGGCAACTGTGTTCGCTGTTGAAATCCCGGGGTCTTGGAAGCCTTATGGAACATTTAGGTGGGCCATAAAAGAAGCCTATGGGGTGCTCTTAAATATTCCATGTGAATTTATTAATGGATAAAGGCAATGTAACATTGCACAGGTGAAAGATGTTTTTTTTAAATTGATGATGATGATGCAATTCCTTGGAGATGTCTTTTCACTCGTACCAACCCAGGAAACTCTACTTATAGACAGTATCTCAGCATACAAGTTGCAAGTACAACCAGAATGTTTCCTGAGCCAATGCACAACTTCATTTCAATCAGTCAATCAATCAGTAGATTTGTAGAGCGCTTCTTGTCATCCGTGAGAGTATCCAGGCACTGGCAGGGTCCAGTTGATTAGCTGAATAGCCAGGACTTCAGGGACTTTCGGAACCTTGGGAGAGATGGGGAGGTCCATAAATGAAAGGGTAGCTCGTTTCATGTCTTTGCTGTTAGGTAGGAGAAGGAGCGACCTCTGCACCTGCTGCTTCTTAACAAAGAAGCATACATTTCTGAATGGAGGTTCACAAGTTTGGGGACATTTTCCAGAACAATAATGAAGGGGGTGCATTGTGACAGAATCTGGGGACAGGTATCAATATTAGCATTCTGGCATCTGTATCGATTATTTTGGGCTTGCAAAGCCTCCCTCTGGGCTTCACAGCGCTCAATGCTAACCCTCGAAGCTTCGTCCTCCCCAAACCTCTATGACGTATATTGTTCATCTGCCCCTCCCCCATTATGCATTAATGGACGTTGTCTTAGTAAATGTCAAATATCTCACTCGATTGGTTGGGTATTGCCTCCAGGCAAAAACTGCATTTACGTAAAATTGTGACTACAAATAGGGAATCGCAAATTGTGATTCCCTTAGCACATATACCAAGCATTTTCTAAATGCAAACTGTGCATTTAGGAAAATGCAATTATCGTCGACTTCAAGTCGATGGTAAGTATGTGCAAAATTTGAAAAATGCAAAAAAATGCATTTTCAAAGTGGCTTGTGTGTGCTTTACATGTGCACATTTCTTTTTTTGGGGGTGCTTCAGGGGGGCCTTAGGCCCCTATTCTCACCTGAATGATTGGAGAAGTATTACCTAACAGCGATTACCTATTTACCATATCGCTATTTGGTAATATTAAGGAATCGCTAAATCTTGTGCAATTCCTGTCATACATAGCATTTTATCATGACCAAATAGTGATTCGAGAAAAATCGCTATTTGGTAATCGCAAAATGCTTTTTTGATACATATGGCCCCAAATGCGACGTCTCCACAGTCATGAACTTGCTATTAAATTGTTTGTTTGTGAATAGAGAAAAAGAGTAAAGTTACACAAAAGTGTAAGTTTACCTTTGTGAATCATGCCCACTGTTTTTAGAAATGTTTGGGATCCATGGATGAAAAATGTAAGTTTGTGGTAGTCAGTGACTATCTATTTGGAAAAAGAGGGGTATGGTGTTGCTTGAGATGAATCTGTCCTTGTTATATAACTCTTAGCTGTATGTTTGTAAATGCTAAACCCTAATTCTTGAATTGTTTGTGCACCTAAGCATTACTAAAGTGTGCAAAAACAGGCAATGAATGTAAAATTCGAATAAAGATTCACAGAATCAGGAATGTTGAAATTGTATGGTCTTATATGGCACTTACAAAAATCAGATATTTCACCACAATAGTGGAATTGCTACTTTTACAATTTTAGGTTTAGAAATGGGAATGTAGGCGTCCCAAGAGGACACCCTGCAAAGTGGAGTAAATGTGGTCATTGTTTCCCACCTGTATATAGACCTATAAAACGTCTTCATTCGTACGCAAGGATAAGTGTGTTTCCAAAGTAGGAGAAGGGAATGAAAAGCCAAACTGAATGGGAAATTAGATGGAAGAGAATCCTCCACAGGTAAATATTTTTAGGTAGAGACACAAAAACAAGTTAAATGTATAGTTGCCTTCTATTTAAGTGTGAAAAATTGTATATCTGTTTCCAATTCCACTTACAAATATTTTACCCATGAGTAAACTCCTGGACCTCTACAGGAGCAAATTCTTCTCCTTTCTCTTTGCGGATTAGGCTATAATACGATAAATACATATGTTGGGTGTTAATGTTTTAAATGGATTTCGTATCTAAATTACACTACACTGTGAATATGGATGTATTTTATTAACTTCAATGAAAACGGGAATTATGGAATTATAGTAATTTTTATGTTTTGAAGACGGTCAAATATTTTATCGATGACAGAAGCAGGTGTGGCTTCCTTCCATCTCAGGCATATTTTTCTTATAGTTGTGTTTTATATGACAATATTTTTGAATTTTTTGTACTAACCATACACCATTCCTCACAGAGGATCGCACTCAACAACAGTGCAATGACTATTTGAACCCCCCAATTAACTTTGCAGAGTAGTGAGAGCATGTATAAAGACAAGTACACGGTCTGCCCTTCCCTAAACCCTCCCAACAGCAAGCACCTTGACCCCAATGTCTACCTCCCTGACCTTTGAAATTTCAATTCAACTCACCTCCATAGGACCAGATCTCCTAATTCGAAAAGCCACCAGGTTTATCCGGTCGTTGCAGTGTGATCCTTCGATACTGGCGTAATGATTTCCATATTTTTTGGTGTTTAAGAAGGCAGCCTCTTGCCTTATATATATGAATCTCCAAGCTCATGCACCTGTCCAGCCCTTGTTTCCACCGTTCTAGAGGTGGGGGCGTCGGTGTCCTTTCAGTTCCTAGCAATGTCCCTTTTCGCTATCACCAGCCCAATCACAACAGGGCAGTACAATATCTATTGGCATCCAGTTCCCCTGTCGTGTGGAGGAGATCCAACTTAGGGTCGCAGGACAGCACCCATCCCAACACTGTCCCCAGGCACGCCAGCACCCCCTCCCAGAGTGGGGCTAATTTGGTGCACCTCCAAGTCGCATGAAGGAAGTCCCTCCTTTCCGGCTGGCATCTCAGGCAGGTAGCAGTGTCCACCATCCACATCCTCCATAGCTTCTCCTGGGTGTAGTAAACCCTTTGGAGACACTTCCATTGTATGAGGCGGAATTGTGATGCAATCGCTGCCCCGTCTGGGGGAGTCACAAGCCTCCTTCCAGCCGTCATCTGTCTGTTGCCCCAGGTCTCCCTCCCAAGCCTACCTCAACCGATCAAATGTATCAGGGGTATTAATCATTAACGTTTGGTACATCTGTGAGACTTTATATTCACTCAGTTCTTCCATAAGTATGTTAGACTCCAAGGATTTGTAATCTGGCATGTCTGTGCAGCCTCTAATGTATGGGCTAGGAGTGTGTCTTAATTGCAGATATCTGTAAAATTGGGAACAATGTAGCTGATAGTTCCCCTGTAGTTCCTGAAATTATTTCACATTTGACCCTGATATGACGTCCCTTCCAGCCAAGGGCTCTGTGAGAGTCACCATTTTTCTCATAATTTAATGGCAACTACATTGTTTTCTCTGCTTTTCTCAATCTCTATTAATTTTGTGTGCTTATTTATTGGAACACACAATGAATAGTTATATGTTAGTTATGCATTGGCAGGTTTCCTTAGTGCCTTCACCCTATTTGTATTCTATTAAAGCCCCCATAAGGCATATATACCTGGTTGCATTTTCAGCAAACACTTTGATGTACCTTGCGTTCACCGACCGAACACTTGAGTTGTTTGTGTGGAGTTTATACACACGCAGCGAGTTACACTGAATCTAACAGAGATGAAATTGTTTCTCCAGTGTGGCATGTTTGACATAGATACAGTTTAAGTTTGATTCCATTTGCATATCTGATGGAGCCGAGCACCTTCTACTGACATTAGTATGTAGCCTGCAGGCTCAGCTTCAAATTATGGTGGGTCTACTCACTCTATCCTCCTTAGCAACATTGAATTGGATTATAATTATTACTATTATTATGACAACATATTTCACAGATATGTCTTTTCCTAAGAAACTAGTATTTTGAGTCAGGCGATCATTCTAGGCTGAATTTAGTTTCTGGTGCAACTGATTCATGGTATTTTAATTCTGGTCTTCTGGATGAGAGATTTTCAGGTATTCAGTGCCTGAAACACCTGTTCTAAGGAATGATAAATTCATTTATTGGCGACAAATAATTGCGGGCATGGTCAACTGTGAATGAGTTATTGCCTCATACGTTCTGGAAATGCTGGAATGTGACAACTTACAGCGCCAATTTTTAAGAGAGTTCAGTTGGTTCCTGGAAGATGTTTGGTAGGCTCTCCCTTATTGCGATGCTACACGTTTTCACAAATACTTCAAATTTGTATTTGGAAAAAAAGATGGACAGATTTTAAGAGCTTTGTCATTTCATAAAGTTACTTTGAAAAAACTGAGCTGCACAGTTACCCCAAAAATGACAAATGGCTTATAGATGTGACATTGATAGCTAGATACGAGAAAGCAATGTTCTTTAATGCTAATCAGGCATCTATTGGTATCACCCTGTCCCGATGTTCCAACATATGGTAGTTGAGACTGATATAAGCGAATCCAGCAAAATGGCAGCTGCTAAAAACCAACATACACCTCGACCCTCCAAAGATGTAGATCCTGTATCTCGTACAATCCACGTCTAGAATTTGTCTAGCGAACTACATAGTACATCTCAAATATATCCTCGACACATTCCTTTATGCAACATCCCAGTTTTCCACTTACTACAGAATCTAAGGTGAACCAACAGACTAGAGATAAAGACATTACTACATAGGGTAAAATGTTCAATACCGGCACGCTTGTCATGCTAGGCGAATTTGCACGACACACCACTAGGACAACACTGGACACTCTGTTATATTACAGACTATTGTGCAAATGCGTAATTGAAGACTTTCCGTCAGAACCTCCTGACCTCCCTCAGCTATCGTATTTTGTCGTCACCCCCAACCCCAAACAACTAGCGGCCAAATAGAATGGCACTGGACAAGAAGCCTAAAGTCTAACTCAATATCAGAAATAGCTGGGAGAGAGACATAGGCCGGCAACTATCCGAAGAGCAATGTCAGTTCTGCTGTGCACAGACGAGGGATATCGCCCCGAATAGTAAGCACCATGATATACATTTGAAATTCCTGCACAGGGTTTATTACACCCAGACAAATTAAAACAACTGCGACTCCTAGCCAACGCCAATTGCCACCAGTGGGGTCACACTGAAGCGGACTTCCTGTGTCTAGCATGGAACTGCGCTCTGGCGGGTGAGTTATGGATGCAGGTATTCTGTGGCATGTCACGTGGCTGAGAGTGAGATGGATCCAGATACCCAAATGACACTGCTATGTATGACATCATGAAAGTCTATTCACCAAAACGCCTAGGGTATCAGAAGTGACATCACATACTCTTTGACATTAATGACGTCACAGGAAGTGACATTATATGACCCTTGACCCTAATGTTTTCCAGGAAATCATGTCACATGACCTAAGCCTTGATGACATCACAATAATTGATGAAATGTAATAATAATTTCATGATTAATGTAACAACACAACATAGACAAATGTCCATTCATGATAAAACCTATATCATAGTAATGGCTTGAGGTTTGAAAGTTCTGCGGCTTAATACTTGCACTGAATTGTTGTGAGCGAGCGAAGCGAGTAAGTTAGACCTCTTCAATAGGGTTTCACTACCTTACAAGATTTAGAAAAGAAAGGGATCTAATAGTGCTTCTTAAAGCACATTTTTTCACAAAGTTACTAAAATGTCATAGGCTTTGAAAGAACATTCATTAAATATTCAAATCATTTTATGGTGCGCCAAGACATTGAATCCGGACGCGTCACAGGAGTTAGTCCCATTTTTTCAAAATGTGCTCTGGGTGCCCTCATATGTCAAAAATATATCACCTGTGCCTCAATTCTGTCATGGGTGCCCCATATGCCATGAATGCCGCAAATATGCCAGTGAATATCCTCCAATGTGCTAGTACCCACATATTGCCATGGATGCCCCATGCTAAGAACTTCCTCAAGTACGCCAGTACCAGTGTTTTACCATGGTTGCCCATCATGCCAGTGATTACTGCCAGTGCCAGTATTTTGTCACAGGCGTTTGTTATGTTAAGAATTGTCTCAAATATCCCTGTGCCAGTATTTTGTCATGGGTGGTTCTGTAAGACAAGAATTACCTTCAGTATTCCAGGACCAACAACAGACTCACAAGCAGGACACCACATTCTCACTCACTCACTCACTCACTCACTCACTCACTCACTCACGCTCTATCTTACACTAATTCTTCTTAATTGCAGTCGCTCCTAATCTCCCTTGTTTATTGTCACTCAGTCTCACACATACTCACACACTACCTGTCACTGACTCTCACTCACTTTCACTCACACACACATTATTACACAGACACACATTTTCACACATGCTCATACACACACACATTCTCTCTCGCATAAAAACACTCTCTTCTGCAACACGCACACAACATTATTTTAAAAGCAGTTTTTACTTACCTAAGCTGGCACCAAAGTTCCTTTTCCAGCAAATTGTGCTCCATTTTTTATTACACAAATAGTGAATAATAGAATATTATTCACTATTAGAATAATGAAAAATTCACAGAGAACAAGGAGTGTGCAGCCACCCTGGTGTTTTTGGCAGGCCAGAGGTCGCAAAGACAGTGTCAGGGGTCGCAAGTTAGGGGTCGCAGCTGCTACCCCTAAATGATGTCCATGCATTATGTCCCTATGGTGAAACCCAAAAACACAGGTATAGCCTTACTACTAGCTAATGGCGTAACGGTAAATGATGGCCCCCCCTCTGCAGAATGTGATGAGGGACCCCCAAGTCTCTCGTATCTCCTATTCATTGGCTTTGGGTTGAATGGGGAGCCCCATGAAGGTTTGTGAGCCCTCTGAACGGTTGCCGCCCCTCCCCCTCACCTCCCGGGCTGCAGGGTCTGCTACTAGTTGTTATGCCCCTGCTACTAGCTAAGAGCCAGGTCACCATGCCTTGGGACAGACGACCTCCTCTAAGGCTACGCACTGATTGAGATAACTGATGTATTGCAGCAAACTGAACGACCTCTATGCCCAGCTTCAGCCCCCAAGCCCCAACGTCACGCGCCAAAGACTGTTGGCATCTTCTGCCTCGGGACAGGATGTACACATAAATCTATTTGATCCCGGCTAAACATACGCACTCACGAGGCTCGTACTCGGCGAGCTGCGGCTCAGACATGATAACAGACCTCTGTGATGCTACTGATGCGCTCAGTACCATGCGCCGGATGCTGTGACTGATTCCGTGGAAGTGGCTCAATATTGCTCTTTGACTTGTGTAAGCTATAGAATAAGCCTGAGAACAACGCACACAACAGCAAAGAGCTCTTCAACATCGTGAAGGAACTCTCCAACCCCAGCTCCAACACCAACGACATCCCGCCGTCGCGAGACCTGTGCGACTCACTGGCCACCTTCTTCCACCGCAAAATCGCCAACATCCACGATAGCTTCAACACCACGACCGCCCCGGCAACCACCGAGACCACTGCCCCCACGACCACCAACCGCCTGCTCTCCTGGACCAACATCAACGACGAGGACACCAGCGAGATCATGAACACCATCCACTCCGGTTCACCGCTAGACCCGTGCCCTCACCACGTCTTCAACAAAGCCAGTACAGCCATCGCGCCCCATCTCCGGAAAATAATCAACATCTCCTTCGAGACAGCAACCTTCCCGGAAAGCTGGAAGCACGCCGAGATCACCGCCTTACTCAAGAAACCCAAGGCAGACCCCAAGGACCTCAAGAACTTCCGACCCATCTCTCTGCTCCCGTTCCCCGCGAAGGTCACCGAGAAAATCGTCAACAAACAACTGACCCGCTACCTCGAGGAGAACAACATCCTGGACCCTTCCCAGTCCGGTTTCCGCAGCAACCACAGCACCGAAACCGCCCTCATCGCCGCCACCGATGACATCAGGACCCTGCTAGACAACGGAGAAACAGCAGCCCTCATCCTCCTGGACCTATCAGCCGCCTTCGACACGGTCTGCCACCACACACTACGAACACGCCTTCACGACGCCGGGATCCAAGAGAAGGCCCTGGACTGGACCACATCCTTCCTTTCCGGCAGAACTCAAAGCGTCCGCCTCGCCCCCTTCCAATCCAAGGCCACCAAGATCATCTGCGGCGTACCCCAAGGCTCCTCCCTCAGCCCGACGCTGTTCAACATCTACATGGCACCCCTCGCCCACGTCGCCCGACGGCACAACCTCAACATCATCTCCTACGCCGACGACACCCAGCTGATCCTCTCCCTCACCAAAGACCCTCACACCGCCAAAGCCCACCTCCACGAAGGAATGAAGGCCGTCGCCGAATGGATGAGGACCAGCCGCCTGAAGCTGAACTCGGACAAGACGGAGGTCCTCATCCTTGGTTCCAACCCTTCAGCCTGGGACGACTCCTGGTGGCCGACATCACTGGGAACAGCCCCGACACCCACCGACCACGCACGCAACCTAGGGGTCATCCTCGACCCCACCCTCTCCATGACTAAGCAGGTCAACGCCGTTTCCTCATCCTGCTTCAACACCCTCCGAATGCTCCGCAGGATCTTCAAGTGGATCCCCACCGAAACAAGAAAAACAGTCACCCAGGCCCTCGTCACCAGCAGGCTGGACTACGGAAACGCCCTCTACGCAGGAACGACGGCTAAGCTCCTGAGACGGCTGCAACGCATCCAGAACGCCTCTGCACGTCTTATCCTCGACATCCCCCGCCGCAGCCACATCACACCCCACCTGAGAGACCTGCACTGGCTCCCTGTCAACAAGAGGATAACCTTCAAGCTCCTCACCCACGCACACAAAGCACTCCACAACTCCGGACCAGCCTACCTCAACAGACGACTCAGCTTCTACACCCCCACCCGCCAGCTCCGATCCACCAGCCTCGCCCTCGCCACAGTCCCCCGCATCCGGAAAACGACCGCCGGCGGCAGATCCTTCTCCCACCTCGCCGCCAAGACCTGGAACACCCTCCCCACCAACCTTCGGCAGACCCAAGACCTACTGGCCTTCAGAAGACTCCTCATGACCTGGCTCTTCGATCAGTAGCAGCACCCACCCCCCCTCTTCCCCCAGCGCCTTGAGACCCTCGCGGGTATGTAGTGCGCTTTATAAGTGACCTGATTGATTGATTGAGAAGAAAAGTTGTATATTCTGATTAATGTGCTCTTTCCTTAGGCGATGAGCACAGCATACATTGTAGTTTCTAGGTTTGATTAAGTAACTGCGATAAAATGTTAAATAAAGCATTACACATCTTTATCAAAAAGTATGAGGGAATTCAGTGAGTTATAATAATAAATGTATGACTTTCTGCTACATATCTGCTGTTGCCCCCCTTCCCCCCCCCGCCCCCGCACCTCATTCCCCAGTGTTTGTGTCTTCACAGAGTCAGGAATTGATTTTGAGGTGGAAACCTAATTTTAGTTTGCTGCAGTAATGTATCCTTAACCTTAATACTGTATTACAGGTTTACAAGTTTTGATCGTGTTTGTGTTTATAATCTCGTGCAAATTTAATTTGTTTAAAAAAAAACTGAGCGGGAAGACCTACCAGTTCCTGAATCCAATGAGAGCTTCGGTAGTTCATTCCCGGAAACCAGACTTGCTGCAGGGGAGGGAGTCACCAATCCGGGCCGGCTGTGCTTGTTTGTTCCTCAGTCAGAGGTGTGCTCTTCTTTGCTTGCAATGTGTGCGGTACTTCTTTGACTGAGCATGTTAAAAAGACCCAGGGCTGTCGGGATTACCTGCTTTGCAAACCCTTTGACACAGGGAAGGCAGACGTTACATTATTCACATGAAATGATTGATGTCCTGCAGTTCTCATTTAAAACCTGGGGTCCATTTGCTTATTGCAGGAGAGCTCACCTACAATCAGGAAATGGACTTCTTAGCTGCCCTACAACGGTCATGGCCGATCAGTTTGGAGGACCTGTAAACAGAAAGGACCAGATTTGAAATCTGATGCAGCACAACGCGGAAAGACAACTTGCTGCGCTGGGTGAAATGGAGAGGGCAGGAATGCGCCATATTTACCGAGACGTAGCTACATTCCTCCTCTCTCCTCGCGCTGCTGCCTAGCGCCAATGCAGGCAGCTTTGCGACATGGTGCAAGGGTGCTTGCGTTGCAGGCAGGATTGTTTCTGTCCAGGAAGGGATACCTTTCTGCACAAAAACAATCCTCAGAGGCATTTTCCTCTTTCTAAGTGTGTTGCTGCAGAATGCAGCGCACTTAAAACGTGGAAACAGCAAGGAGAAATGAAGATATCTCTCCTCATTGTGCCTCTGTCAGGAAGGTGTCCAATTTTAATGCATTAGCAGGTTTTCTAGTTTCGGTAAATCTGGGAATGTGCCAAAATACTTGTGCGGATGCGTGGGAACACCCACGCTCAACCAATGGAATGGCTTTCCGATGCAGAGTTACGCAAGACAGCGAAATGCTCTGCCTTGAGTTACTCTGGATTTACCAAGCCCTGCAAGGCCACGAAGCCTTGCATGGCTTGGTAAATCTGACTTAAGGATTGTGTTGGCCTTGCAGCACCTCGCGTGACGCAAGGGCAATGCAATCCTTTGATAAATCTGGGCCAAGGTCTTGAAATACATATATGCAGATTCTAGAAAATACATGGAGTCACTGTCTGGCGTCTCCTAATCAAGCAAACGCCTGTTAACCCTAACAACAAATTGTTCGCATGCAGGCAATTTTTCTACGTAGGAAAATCTCTTTGCTGGCATTGTCACAAAATATGGTATTTTACATGACTTTTTCAACCCTAACTGCACCCTAAGTGCTATCTTTTGAGTGTTCCCAGCATTTGCAAAGGGCACTGCCCTGGAAACATTCACGTTCACTATTCTTACCAATAGACTAGTCTGTTCAAGCAAACAGGTAGAGAGGAGATTCCTGGTGTTGGGTGACACACTCTCAGCAGTGCTTAATTTGTGAAATAAATAAGTGCTGGGGCCCTCGTTAGGAGGCCACTGAAGCTTGCACCAACCCATTGATCTTTTCAGTCCCTCTAATGACAGAACCAAAACAACTACCAACCAACAAACCCTACGTGTGACAATTCAGACTATTCAAAGCCCCCAGTGCTGTAGGAATGACTTGGAAGGCAAACAATAGCCATTTTTAAGGTATATTGAATTCATAAACAGCTGTTGTGCTTGTCTCTATATTAGACAAACAGCGCCACCATGAGGCAGACCGTCAAAAGCACCGATGTTTACAATTAAGTGCCAGTGCTGAGAACCAGAAACCACCGACTCAAATTAAGCACTGACTTTCAGGGCCCACCTAACCAGCTATTCATGCTACCAATCCAGACAGAGTGGAGGCACTTATCAAGTGTTTGGCAAGGAGCTCAAATCCAATACTGTTTTTATTCATTACAACCTTGCATGTTGGGTTGCTATGCATGCTTGTTATGGCAGGTGGGTGCCACTTACCACCCGTATCCTGCGTTCTGGGCGAGAGAGTGGCTGCAGTTAGGGTACCAATTAGGTTTTGTATGCAGGTGGTTAGGGCGTAGGATATTTTGCATGGATCAAGAAGAACCCCAGGCATGCTTTTTGAAAATGTTTTCTAATGAGAGCATCAGTGTGAGGGTTATTATTGGGACCAGTAGTAAGTCTCTACATGGTGCCCTCATAAAATACTTTAGTCCTTATGTTGACATTAAAATGTCTTATGCTTCAGATAATATGCCAAGTCGGATTGCTGAGTTCCTGAATGTTTATATTTGTGTTGATTGTTCAGGAAAAAATGGATGCAAAAAGGATGCAAACACTTTAGGTTGCATGCTTCATCGTTGGAGTGCACCATCACCTGCAGTGTGTGTTTTGCATGCGTGCTCACCTTGAGCTCGTTTGTAAGGTGTTTTTATGGTAAACTGTGAGTGAAATGGGGAGGGGGTCAAAAGAATGGTCCCTAGGTAGGCAAATACTTTTTATTAGTATCCCCCGTCATAAGATTAAAAGAAAAAGGTGCAAATAAGGGTTATTACAATCTTCTATATATATCCATATTATACAATGGCCTACATGTTTCAGCCATTGCCCAGTGCCTCTCTGGCTCAGGGGCTTTCTTCAGAACATAGATGACCCCTGAAAAATCTTTCTTCTTTCCAGAATAAATCCTATCTGTTTGTGATATTATGTATGTATAAGGGAAATAGAGTAAACCTGTTCATAGTCTCATAATTGGTGATTGTGTCCACAACTGATCTTATTGTGGAACTTAATCAATCAGAGACAGTTTTGGAGTACAAGACTGAAGCCATTTTAAGATCAGAGGACATCGATTTATGGTCCAATAGGTCTTAGATGATATGTACAGAGGATGAATAAAATGTTAAATAACCAATATGGTGGATAGGATTGACTACCAGGAGAGAGGAAAGGAGAAAAAATAAACATTTGCGCCTAGGAGAAGAAAAAAATATTTACATCTGTATATAATATATATAAAACGATAGGGAAATGATGTTTTTTTAATTTGACAAAGAAAAAATATCTCTTTTGGACACTGATGTGTGTGTGTGTGTGTGTGTGTGTATATATATTGCCAGTGGGTAGTTATAGTTAAGACCTAGTTTCCATAAGAAGAGCATTTTTTGTTTTGCTAATATCTTTGCCACTGTTTAACAGATCTTCATGAAATTTTCAGAACTAATATGGCGCTCACTTTAGCTGCTGTCTTGAAAGTTTCAGGGTGATCTGTCAAGCAGGGGCCGAGAAAAAGGGGGGGTTCCAAAACACATTTTTCTCATGTTATTTCCCATAGGAAAATTGAACAGCGATAACGCAAAAACGGAATTACACCAAATTTGGCTGAAAGCTAGCTCTTGGTCCAGAAAAGCGCCTTTTTGTGATTTGGTGTAAATCCGTTCAGTAGTTTTAGAGATATTAACCGAAATCCAAATTTGTATACCTAGGGGCGCAGAACCTCTGTGGATCCAACAGTCTCCGTGCTGAAGTCTGATTGGCTGCCAACGCATCAACCTGGAAGTGTTGGCAGCCATCTTGGGACTCTGCTTCAGGCAAGTCTCACAAAAAAAGTTAAAAATGAAAAAGGGGCTGAGTAGGAATGCCCTGACCCCCTAGTTGTGGTAGTGGGGTCACACAAAGACCCCGCAGGGGGTTTAAAAACATTTTTTGAAAAATGTTGCCACAAAATCCCAGGTGGATCAACTAATTCACAGCAAACTTGAAATAAAACAAGCGCGTATCCCGGGCTTGTTTATACTAAAGCCCCTAGGTGGGCCAGGTCCTGTGGGCATGCAGAGTCTAGTAAATATGTTGGAAGGGGGTGCGCGTGGCTATATATACATATGAGGTGAATGCGAGGACCCCCCGGGGACCACTACCTCCCCGGGGCATTTTTTTTTAAAAGGAGGGGGCAGCACGGACCCCCTCCTAGGGCTTTTAGAAGCCCGAGGACCACCGCCTTCCCAGGGCTAAAATAAACAATATGGAGGGGGTCCGTGTGGACCCCCAGGCCCCAGGGACCCCCACCTTCCCGGGGCCAAATGCAAAATTAAAACATGGAGGAGGCAGCGCGGCCCTCCTCCCGGGCTATATACGGCTATATACGGCCCAGGGACCACCACCTCCCTGAGGCTTGCTTGTGCAGAAGAAATGAGGGGGGCTGCATGGTCCCCCTCCTGGAGCCATATATAGCCCTGGGGACCACCACCCCCCAGGGCTGGCTCCTGACATGTTCCGGGGTGCCCACCCCCGGGACATGGCTGTTTGCTTTTGCTTAGTGGGAGCTTTGACAGCTCCCACCAAGCAAAAGCAAACACTCTGCATTCAGCAAGCGGGAGCTGTCAAACTGCTCCGGCTTGCTGGAAGTTGAGTTTTCATTGATTGCTCTTGCATGCAGGGAGCTCCGGTGCAGATACAATTATTCGCCCACTACTTGAAAAATAATGATGAACCATTGTGAGAACCTGTTGTTTACCTTGTGATGAAGTTGCTGATTAATTAGGGCACATTTATTATAATGTCAGGGGTCTGTTTGGGGACATATCATTAAAATCATCTCTTGACTAATTATGTATATTACTAAACAACAGCAAAAGAGGAAGCGGATTATCTAATAAATATGGGAAAGGACACTCCAATGAGGGCAGCATTTATATGTAAAGTTTCACTCAGGATTATCCCGCATTAGAATATTTCACTAATCAAAAGTAGAGCAGGCTGGTTTGGGGAAAATCCTGACCAGGAAGGAAACTGTCATCAGAAAGGTAGTGTCCCTGAGAAGTAGTGTTGCAAAACAGTATTATACTTCAGCTTTATTGCCCGCTGCTGCAAACCAATCTTGTACTCCAGTGTTATTGCACGCTACTGCAAACCAGTATGGTATGTACTCCAGTGTTATTGCACGCTACTGCAAACCAGTATGGTATGTACTCCAGTGTTATTGCACGCTACTGCAAACCAGTATGGTATGTACTCCAGTGTTATTGCACTCTACTGCAAACCAGTATTGTAAGTACTCCAGTGTTATTGCACGCTACTGCATACCAATCTTGTACTCCAGTGTTATTGCACGCTACTGCAAACCAGTATTGTATGTACTCCAGTGTTATTGCACTCTACTGCAAACCAGTATGGTATTTACTCCAGTGTTATTGCACTCTACTGCAAACCAGTATGGTATGTACTCCAGTGTTATTTCACGCTACTGCAAACCAGTATTGTATGTACTCCAGTGTTATTGCACGCTACTGCAAACCAGTATGGTATGTACTCCAGTGTTATTTCACGCTACTGCAAACCAGTATTGTATGTACTCCAGTGTTATTGCACGCTACTGCAAACCAGTATGGTATGTACTCCAGTGTTATTGCACTCTACTGCAAACCAGTATTGTATGTACTCCAGTGTTATTGCACGCTACTGCAAACCAGTATTGTATGTGCTCCAGTGTTATTGCACGCTACTGTAAACCAGTACTGTATGTACTCCAGTATTATTGCATGCTACTGCAAACAAGTACTGTAAGTACTCCAGTGTTATTGCACGCTACTGCAAACCAGTATGGTATGTACTCCAGCGTTATTGCATGCTACTGCAAACCAGTATTGTATGTACTCCGGTGTTATTGCACGCTACTGCAAACCAGTATGGTATGTACTCCAGTGTTATTGCACGCTACTGCAAACCAGTATTGTATGTACTCCAGTGTTATTGCACGCTACTGCAAACCAGTATTGTATGTGCTCCAGTGTTATTGCACGCTACTGTAAACCAGTACTGTATGTACTCCAGTATTATTGCATGCTACTGCAAACAAGTACTGTAAGTACTCCAGTGTTATTGCACGCTACTGCAAACCAGTATGGTATGTACTCCAGCGTTATTGCATGCTACTGCAAACCAGTATTGTATGTACTCCAGTGTTACTGCACGCTACTGCAAACCAGTATGGTATGTACTCCAGTGTTATTGCACGCTACTGCAAACCAGTATGGTATATACTCCAGTGTTATTGCACACAACTGCAAGCCAGTATTGTATGTACTCCAGTGTTATTGCACGCTACTGCAAACTAGTATGGTATGTACTCCAGTGTTATTGCACGCTACTGCAAACCAGTATTGTATGTACTCCAGTGTTATTGCACTCTACTGCAAACCAGTATGGTATGTACTCTAGTGTTATTGCACTCTACTGCAAACCAGTATGGTATGTACTCCAGTGTTATTTCACGCTACTGCAAACCAGTATTGTATGTACTCCAGTGTTATTGCACGCTACTGCAAACCAGTATGGTATGTACTCCAGTGTTATTGCACTCTACTGCAAACCAGTATTGTATGTACTCCAGTGTTATTGCACGCTACTGCAAACCAGTATTGTATGTGCTCCAGTGTTATTGCACGCTGCTGTAAACCAGTACTGTATGTACTCCAGTATTATTGCATGCTACTGCAAACAAGTATGGTATGTACTCCAGCGTTATTGCATGCTACTGCAAACCAGTAATGTATGTACTCCAGTGTTATTGCACGCTACTGCAAACCAGACTGGTATGTACTCCAGTGTTATTGCACGCTACTGCAAACCAGTATGGTATGTACTCCAGTGTTATTGCACTCTACTGCAAACCAGTATGGTATGTACTCCAGTGTTATTGCACACTACTGCAAACCAGACTGGTATGTACTCCAGTGTTATTGCACGCTACTGCAAACCAGTAATGTATGTACTCCAGTGTTATTGCACTCTACTGCAAACCAGTATGGTATGTACTCCAGTGTTATTGCACGCTACTGCAAACCAGTATGGTATATACCCCAGTGTTATTGCACACAACTGCAAACCAGTATTGTATGTACTCCAGTGTTATTGCACTCTAGTGCAAACCAGTATGGTATGTACTCCAGTGTTATTGCACGCTACTGCAAACCAGTATGGTAGGTACTCCAGTGTTATTGCACGCTACTGCAGACCAGTATTGTATGTACTCCAGTGTTATTGTACGCTACTGCAAATCAGTATTGTATGTACTCCAGTGTTACTGCCCGTTACTGCAAACCAGTACTGAATGTACTCCAGTGTTATTGCACGCTACTGCAAACCAGTATTGTATGTGCACCAGTGTTATTGCACGCTACTGTAAACCAGTACTGTATGTACTCCAGTATTATTGCATGCTACTGCAAACAAGTACTGTAAGTACTCCAGTGTTATTGCACGCTACTGCAAACCAGTATGGTATGTACTCCAGCGTTATTGCATGCTACTGCAAACCAGTATTGTATGTATCCAGTGTTATTGCATGCTACTGCAAACCAGTATGGTATGTACTCCAGTGTTATTGCATGCTACTGCAAACCAGTATGGTATGTACTCCAGTGTTATTGCACGCTACTGCAAACCAGTATGGTATGTACTCCAGTGTTATTGCACTCTACTGCAAACCAGTATGGTATGTACTCCAGTGTTATTGCACGCTACTGCAGACCAGTATTGTATGTACTCCAGTGTTATTGCACGCTACTGCAAACCAGTATTGTATGTACTCCAGTGTTACTGCATGTTACTGCAAACCAGTACTTAATGTACTCCAGTGTTATTGCACGCTACTGCAAACCAGTATTGTATGTACTCCAGTGTTATTGCACGCTACTGCAAACCAGTATTGTATGTACTCCAGTGTTACTGCACGTTACTGCAAACCAGTACTGAATGTACTCCAGTGTTATTGCACGCTACTGCAAACCAGTATTGTATGTACTGCAGTGTTATTGCACGCTGTTGCAAACCAGTATCGTATGTACTCCAGTGTTATTGCCTGCGGCCACGGGTACTATTTCTTGGTAATTGCCTTCTACTTAATTATGGGAGTGGGCTGCGGCTGTATGTCAGAATATCACATACAGAAATATTGTATGACATAAATATCAGATCCTGAATATCGTTTACAAATTGTTTCTCATATTGGCTAAATATTTATATTATTAACTCCAATGGGGCAATATGTTTGTATATGATATTTAGGACACAATATTTATGTCAGATGATATTCTGGCAAAGATATTCTTGTTTTCTAGCCCTTAATAAAAGGAAGTATCAGCTAACAAGCAGCATGTCTGCACCAATGTAGCAATATAAAGACTTGTAGATAGGAGGATATCAACAACAGGGTTGTTTTTTTGCCCAGGGTTTCCAAATAAAATCATTGCCTAAGATGTCACATGAACCCCCATGGCTGACATGCATATTTGTTTATTTCTGTCCATCTACAATTGTATGATGCGTATGTTATGTTGGTTACTTTTATGGAGCTTAGTGGCACCCATCGCTTTCCCCCCTCCACTACATGGACAGAGAGATTCCTGACATTTTCCACGTATTCCATCAATCTCAACGAAAAATCAACAAAAGACCAAAAAACTCTGCCTCCACAGAATATTAAAGAATTGTTATACCATCACTCAGCAACATCACAATATTATGAAACTATACCAAATAACTATGAATATATATCAACAAACTTGATTAATTTCTCATTTATTAAAGCAAGATAAAATCTCAGTAATATATAATTCTTTAATTACATATATTCTTATTTTATACAAAACAAGCTACAGTATACAATTTAAGAATTGATCATTGCCTCTCTAAATCACTCACAACCCCCCTCCTAAAAATACCCAATATCATTCATACCATATACATCCCCATTCATACCACACTGATGAGATGTCATCAGTGATGTCACTGGCCATGTCATGAGTGATGTAATATGTGAGGTCATAAGCAGTGCATTGCGGGGGTCTAAGTTATAGTTAGCTCAGGTAACTATAAGTACTGAGTTTCTATGGTTTTGTACAAGTGAAATGTGCGCCTAACTATAACGTCCCTGTAATCTTTTTTTTCAGTTAATTTCTAAGATTTTTTTATTCTATTTCCTAACTTTAACGTCCCTGTAAACTTTTATTTTTAAGTGAATTTCTAAGGTTTAAAAAAAAAAAATCCTAACTGTAACCTGTAATCTTTGAGAGTGAGTGAGTGAGTGCATGAGTGTCTCAGTGGGTGTGCGAGGGAGTGTGTGAGTATCTCAATGGGTGTGTGAGTGAATGAGTGGGTCTGTGAGTGTCTGAGTGGGTGCATGAGTGTTTGCGAGAGTGTCTCAGTGGGTCTGTGAGTAGGTGTGAGAGTGTCTCAGTGGGTTTGCGAGTGTCTCCATGAGTGTTTGAGTCACTGTGAGTGAGTGCATGAGTGTCTGAGTGGGTCTGTGAGTGGGTGCTTTAGTCTTTGAGTGGGTGTGTGAGTGAGTCTGTGAGTGCCTGTGTGAGTGAATGTATGGGTCTGTGAGTGGGAGCATGAGTGTCTGAATGGGTCTGTGAGTGGCTGTGTGAGTCTGTGAGTGGGTGCATGAGTGTCTGAATGAGTCTGTGAGTGGTTGTGTGAGTGTCTCAGTGGGTCTATCAGTGTGTGTGTGTGAGTGCCTGAGTGTGTGAGTGGGTGTCTAAGTGTGTGGATGTGTCAGTAGATGTGTGAGTGACTCGGCCACAAAGGAATTGCACATGACCTTTTATCCAACAAGAGTCCACAGTTTTGCACAAAATATCTACTCAAGTGGAGTTCTTTCTATTGGTTAATTACTAAGTGCTACCTGCTTGGGTAAATGTTGAGTACATATTCTATACTACAGCTGCATAATGGAGCACAAGGAAATGTCACCAGTGACCTTGTGCGTGTTTTAGCAATGTGATTGTTCCTGGTACATCTTTATCCAGAAATATGTGAGAACATGAATCCTCCTACAGAGAAGACGACGAGACTAAAAGAGGAAAATATCCACCAAACAAGGGTCCTTTCTGTTAACTATATGAAGTATGTGCTTCTTTGCTTGGTGGAAATGTCGTCACATTCCTCGGCATCAAGAACTCCTCACCAAAATCGTCTGGAAACCCGTTGGGGCATGCTTGTTAAGCTGTCCATCATCCTGGCAAAAGGTAGGAAGATCTTTGGATACTACTAAGGTGGGTGGGGTCAAACGGAGAAGCATCCAAGTGATTTCCACATTTGCATACTCCTAGCAATTTAAAAGGAGAACCATGGGCTCTGCTCTCACCAGGAGAGGACAAAAAAGAACCCACTTGTCACAATCACAAACAGATTGCGCTCCAATAGATCAACGATGCAGTCACCTCCACAAAGGATTTCAGATCATTTTTCAATATGGAATTGCAGAGAAAACATACTTGCTTTGCCTTCTTCAAGCCCTGCACTTAGGATCATAAGTCCTTTACAGAAGTGGAGCTTCAATGGGGGCACCTGCTTTGTTTAGATGTGTAAGTGCTTAACTGTTGAATTAAAATTTTTGTGAAATGAGCATCAGAGCCAGAACCGCCCCGGGGACACCATCCCCAGGGCTGGACATGACTTAATGGGGTTCGGGGGGCTGCGTGGCCCCCTTCCCTTGGCTGATTTCAGCCCTGGGGACCCCATCCCCCGGGACCCAGCCATGTCTCCGGGGTGCCCTGGAGCCCACTCAGTGTGCAGGACGGGGGACATGGGAGGAGCCTCAAGGCTCCCGCAGTCCCAGCCGGCTTCCCGCCTCCTGCGGAAGCTGGCAATGCTGTCGCACACAGGGAGCTGCTGAAAATGCCACTGGACACTGGAGCACATACAATACTGGTTTGCAGTAGCGTGCAATAACACTGGAGTACATACAATACTGGTTTGCAGTAGCGTGCAGTAACACTGGAGTACATACAATACTGGTTTGCAGTAGCATGCAATAACGCTGGAGTACATACCATACTGGTTTGCAGTAGCGTGCAATAACACTGGAGTACTTACAGTACTTGTTTACAGTAGCATGCAATAATACTGGAGTACATACAGTACTGGTTTCCAGTGGCGTGCAATAACACTGGAGCACATACAATACTGGTTTGCAGTAGCGTGCAATAACACTGGAGTACATACAATACTGGTTTGCAGTAGCGTGCAATAACACTGGAGTACATAGCATACTGGTTTGCAGTAGCGTGCAATAACACCGGAGTACATACAATACTGGTTTGCAGTAGCATGCAATAACGCTGGAGTACATACCATACTGGTTTGCAGTAGCGTGCAATAACACTGGAGTACTTACAGTACTTGTTTGCAGTAGCATGCAATAATACTGGAGTACATACAGTACTGGTTTACAGTAGCGTGCAATAACACTGGAGCACATACAATACTGGTTTGCAGTAGCGTGCAATAACACTGGAGTACATACAATACTGGTTTGAAGTAGAGTGCAATAACACTGGAGTACATACCATACTGGTTTGCAGTAGCGTGCAATAACACTGGAGTACATACAATACTGGTTTGCAGTAGCGTGAAATAACACTGGAGTACATACCATACTGGTTTGCAGTAGCGTGCAATAACACTAGAGTACATACAATACTGGTTTGCAGTAGCGTGAAATAACACTGGAGTACATACCATACTGGTTTGCAGTAGAGTGCAATAACACTGGAGTACATACCATACTGGTTTGCAGTAGAGTGCAATAACACTGGAGTACATACAATACTGGTTTGCAGAAGCGTGCAATAACACTGGAGTACAAGATTGGTATGCAGTAGCGTGCAATAACACTGGAGTACTTACAATACTGGTTTGCAGTAGAGTGCAATAACACTGGAGTACATACCATACTGGTTTGCAGTAGCGTGCAATAACACTGGAGTACATACCATACTGGTTTGCAGTAGCGTGCAATAACACTGGAGTACAAGATTGGTTTGCAGCAGCGGGCAATAAAGCTGAAGTATAATACTGTTTTGCAACACTACTTCTCAGGGACACTACCTTTCTGATGACAGTTTCCTTCCTGGTCAGGATTTTCCCCAAACCAGCCTGCTCTACTTTTGATTAGTGAAATATTCTAATGCAGGATAATCCTGAGTGGAACTTTACATATAAATGCTGCCCTCATTGGAGTGTCCTTTCCCATATTTATTAGATAATCCGCTTCCTCTTTTGCTGTTGTTTAGTAATGTACATAATTAGTCAAGAGATGATTTTAATGATATGTCCCCAAACAGACCCCTGACATTATAATAAATGTGCCCGAATTAATCAGCAACTTCATCACAAGGTAAACAACAGGTTCTCACAATGGTTCATCATTATTTTTCAAGTAGTGGGCGAATAATTGTATCTGCACCGGAGCCGGGCCAGGAATGCGGCTTTTGGGATTGGTTAGGGGAATAGTAAGGAATAAGGAGGGGAAAGCACATCTCGAGGAGATTAAAACTTTTGTTCAAGAGCAAGTGAAGCTCTGATGTGGCATGGGGTAAAACTGGATTTGCCTTCTGGGTCAGCAAAAATAAATGTGAATTTAATCGAAGAAAGCAACTGGAGTGGAGATAGTACATGAATTTGCCCATTTATGAATGAATGAAGTAATTTCTAAAGTGCGATCAAATGCCCAGAAGCGTCTTAGCGCTGGTTGCCTAAGGAAGGTGAATATTAGTCTCCTGATTCTGAAAGAGTCATCGGAAAGTGTTATGGCCTGTTGGAGCAGGGCGAGGGCCAAGCCCTCGCTCCCTAGCCCCGTCAAATGGTCAAGCAGCACGTCATGATTGACAGTGTCGAAGGCTGTGGATAGGTCCAACAGGACAAGGGCGGAGTTCTCCCAGCCCCCCCCTGTCCAAGGTTGCTCTGATCTCCTCTAGATGTGTTTAATTAATGGTTTTGGCTTCTGGGGAACTACTCTAATTCTAGAGAGCTAGTTGGCAAAGTCAATGACCACACACTTATGGCCAGATGTACTGATTCCAGGGGTATGACGTGTTATGTAAATAATATAACCAGACCACCCATGAAATCGCTTTAGGTCTCACAAGGGGTATGGAAAGTGCTATATGGATAGCATAATACAGTACAATGCATTACTGTGGATGGTTTTCGCCCCATTTTGTTTTCGTTTTCCATCACATTAAAATTGGCAGTCTGTGGGTGCAGTAGAAAAGATACTTCAACCTAGAAAATCTATGTGGAGGTTCTTCAAATGGATTTCAGTCCAGCATGAAGAGTCTGAGAGAAGTTGAGAGCATTCCAGATATCCTCTGGGAAACCCTGGCTTTCTCCTGCAGAGATTCCAAATAAAAAACCAGGACACTTCTACAGTCTGTTTATTCTTAGGACGCTGTCACTGTGCCTTGAGTCTGGGAGGAACGCCTTTGATTAAGGAATCACAGCTGGGCTGTCGGAGCTGTCATGTTTACCAGGTCCATGATTATATAGTCAGTCCAGTCCAGGTTTTTAATTTGCATTCTGAATTCATAATGGGCAGCAATTAAGGGAACACTAGGAGAAATCTGGACTGAGTGAGCTCCTCACACCTGGACCTGTGAAACTCTAGAGATCAGTGATGTGCGTAGATTGACGTGGGGCACGTGCCTATTCTACTTGACGTTACTGATGGTGTTTTATTTTGCTTTATGGTGAGAAATCACTATGAGGATATATGATACACCACCTGATATTTCCTTTGTGCATGACCACCTGACCGCATTATCTTTATATGAGGGAGAGGTCAGGTTGGCACATCCATTATTTAAACAAAAAAAGGTGGGGCGTCGCAAGCAGAGGACAGCAGAGAGCTCAACTTTGTAGCTGGAAGGTGCAAATATGACTCTTTTCCTGAAGGGTGAGGAGAATTAACACAACTGAAATGCATTTTTGGCCCCGGCACTGATAAGTTTGGTAACATTCATGGGCTGAGGTGAGCAGGACGTTATATCTGCCCTTGTACATTGTCCAAAAGCATTGCTAGCCCTTTCTCTGCTACGATATATTATCTACTGGCGGTCGCCAGTAGATAGTTATAGTTAGGACCTATTTTCCATAGGAAATCCGCGACATTCTATTTGAAATAACTCTTGCGTCGGTTGACGAATCTTCGCGAAATTTTCAAACTTTATGGCCCGCTCCGGTCCACTCCTACCCTGAAAGTCTCAGGGTGATTCGTCAAGCGGGGGCCGAGAAAAAGGGGGTCCCAAAACGTGTTTTCCCCATTCATTTTCCCATAGGAAACTTTAGACACGGCTACAGCCCGAACTGCTGAACGGAATTACACCAAATTTGGCAAAGAGGTAGTTCTTGGTTCAGAAAGAACCCTTTTGTTAAATGGTGTAAATCCATTCAGTAGTTGCTGAGAAAATCAAAAGTAAAAGTACATATATATCTATGGCCGCGTCGGATTCGCGCACCCTCCCGATCACGAGCTGTCTGCTAATTGGCTGTCAACACTCCAAACCAGGAAGTGTTGGCAGCCATCTTGTTCCTCGGTAGAACCGAGGAACAAGAAAGCAGTAAAAAAAGTGCGCAAAACGCACAAAGGGGGCAGGGTAGAAACACCCTGACCCCCTAGGTCTGCTCAGGGGGTCCCACAAGGACCCCCTGGGCAGAAAAAAGCATTTTTTTTTTTTTTTTAAATCGGCAGGATGCGCTCAGGGAGCGCGAATCCTGCCGGAAAAAAAAAAAAATCGAAGAGCGATCTCCCGCGCTCGGACTGTATTTGCCCCCGGGTGGCCCAAGTCCCGGGGGCATGGTGGGGGTTAAATTTATGTATGGGGGCCTCAAAGGGCCCCCAAGCCCCGGGGACCGCCACCCCCGGGGCTTTCTTTTAAAATGGTGCGGGAGGGCTCTGAGCCCTCCCGCAGCCCCGGGGACCACCACCTCCCCGGGGCTTCTTTTTTTAAAAACTTTTTCCTGTGTGGGGGGGGGGGCTCGAGCCCCCCCACACGCCCCGGGGACCGCCACCTCCCCGGGGCACTAACAAATTAAAATGGGGGTCCGTTTTGGACCCCCGAAGCCCCGGGGACCACCACCTCCCCGGGGCTTTGCTGATGTGGGGAGGGGGGCCGCGCGGCCCCCCTCCTGGAGCCTATGGTGGCCCTGGGGACCGCCACCCCCCAGGGCCGGCTCCTGCAGTGTCCCGGGGTGCCTACCCCCGGGACACTGCTGTTTGCAATGACAGGACGGGAGCCTGCTCTCGCTTCCAATATCCAAAGACAATTGCTTTTCCACATGGGGAGCAGCATGTTAGCTGCTCCCCGTGTGGAAAAGCAATGCCGGCTCCCTTAGGACACGGGGAGCCGGCGGGACTGTGGGGGGTTTGGGGACCCCCCCACAGTCCCCAACGAGAGGCCAGGCCCCGGGGGATGGGGTCCCCGGGGCCATAAGTGGCCCGTGAGGGGGGCCACGCGGCCCCCCTCCCCAGAAATAAGTTAAAAAAAAGGCCTGCCCTGGGGGATGGGGTCCCCGGGGCAAAAGGAGGCCTGAGGAGGGGAGCCACGCAGCCCCCCTCCTTAAAAATTAAAGAAAAGTGTGGCCATGCCCCGGGGATGGGGTCCCCGGGGCAGGATTTGGCCAGGGAGGGGGCCACGCGGCCCCCTTCCCGTTTAATTGAAAAAAAAAAAGGGGTAAGGCCCTGGGGGATGGGGTCCCCAGGGCCCAAAAATAGGAAAAGGAAGGGGGGCCACACAGCCCCCCTTCAGGAAAAAAAAAACGATCGGGCCACAGGCCCCGCCCCTTCCTTCACCACTCTGCAAACGCGCCCCTGGCGCGTTTGCAGATGGGGAAGTAATTCCACTTCAATACTGGGGTCCCTGGGGCCAACTAGCCCACCAGGAACCTCCAGTATGCGCCAGGGGCTGCGTTGCAGAGAGGTGTACAGAGGCCACGCCCTTTATACACCTCTCTGCAACGCAGCTCTGTGGCGCTTTTGGATATACCTGTTGGGCTAGTTGGCCCCCAGGGACCCTCAGGATTCAAGGGGAGTTAATCCCCGAATGAAAACGCGCCACGGGGCGCGTTTGCACAGTGGTGAAGGGAGGGGCGGGGCTTCAGGTGACATGTGTGCAAACAGGCCCCGTGGCGCGTTTTAAGATGGGGAATTAAATCCCCTTCAATCCTGAGGGTCCCTGGGGCCAACTAGCCCAACAGGTACATCCAGAAAGCGCCACAGAGCTGCGTTGCAGAGAGGTGTAAAGGGGTGTGGCCTCTCTACACGTCTCTGCAACGCAGCCCCTGGCGCATACTGGAGGTTCCTGGTGGGCTAGTTGGCCCCTAGGGACCCTCATGATTCAAGGGGACTTAATCCCCCAACTTAAAACGCGCCACGGGGCGCGTTTGCACAGATGTCACCTCAGGCCCCGCCCCTACCTTCACCATTGTGCAAATATTCCTCTAAAATCTGCCGAACTACGAATTCGGATTTACTCACCTGTTATCAGGAGAGACCTCAGTGCTGCATCTTTCAGCCCAGTACTAATCCTGAAAAGTAATTTTAACCGTACTTACCAGTAACTTGAATTTCCTTCCATAGGATATCATTGCCTGCTTTTTGCTGAAAAAGTTTCTAAGTGTTGATTTTTGAAACATACAAATATTCCTCTAAAATCAGCCGAAATACGAATTCCGATTTACTCACCTGTTATCAGGAGAGACCTCAGTGCTGTATCTTTCAGCCCAGTACTGGTCCTGAAAAGTAATTTTAACCGTACTTACCAGTAACTTGAATTTCCTTCCATAGGCTAACATTGACTGGTTTCACTTGGAAATTCTTCTAAGTGTGGAGTTTTGGAACTTTAAAATATTCCTCTAAAATCAGCCGAAATACGAATTCCGATTTACTCACCTGTTATCAGGAGAGACCTCAGTGCTTCATCTTTTAGCCCAGCACTGACCCTGAAAAGTAATTTTAACCGTACTTACCAGTAACTTATATTTTCTTCCATAGGAATCCATTGTCTGGTTTTCAGCTGAAAAGTTTCAAAGTGTCGATTTTCACAAACTACAAATATTCCTTAAAAATCGCCTGTATGACTTAAACGCATTCTTTCAACTGTTTACAGGAGATGCACCAGTGCTGGATCCAGGATCCAACACTGAGTAAGAAAAAGTAACGATAACAGTTTTTACCTGCTAAGTGAATTTCCTTCCATAGGATAACATTGGTGATTCTATGAGAAAAAGTTTCTGTCAACTTTTAAAATACAATAATATTCCTTAAAAATCACTACTGTAACCAAAACGCTTTTACTCAACTGTTTACAGGAGATGTCCCAGGACTGAATCTAGGATCCAGTCCTGTGGTTAGAAAAGTAATCCATAAAGTAACTAATTGCATTTAACTAGAAATTCACATTGAGCTGAATGTTGCATTGTGTTTGAAAATGTGTTGCTCATTGCAACAACTGTAACTACTGTACTTAAAAGTCTATTGCCTATGTGCAAAGTATTTAAACTAAAGTAATTCATTCTGAGAAAGTATTTTTGTAATGTATAATGTAATTACAATGTAATTTAAAAATAAAATATGTAAAAAAAAATGTTTCTAAAAATGTAGTAAATCAGTATGAAAAAAATAAATATAACAATTAATACATTTAAAAATTGTCATTTACAAAACCTTTGAAATTCACTGAAAAAACCGTAGGTTTCAGACATGTTATAGTTAGGAATTAGCATTTAAAAAACCTTTGAAATTCACTGAAAAAACCATAGGTTTCAGACACGTTATAGTTAGAAATTAGCATTTAAAAAACCTTTGAAATTCACTGAAAAAACCATAGGTTTCAGGCACGTTATAGTTAGAAATTTGCATTTAAAAAACCTTAGAAATTCACTGAAAAAACCATAAGGTTTTAGGGACAGTTATAGTTAGTTGGACATTGCACTCGTACAAAACCCAAATTTCTAACTATAACGTGCCTGAAACCTATGGTTTTTTCAGTGAATATATATATATATATTCTCTTCTCCCATTCAGCCATTTTGTGTCACACACGACTGCTGGAGACTACCATCTCTTTGACATCCATCTGACTGAGTGCCAATTTTTTGTTTGTCTTTTTAGTGGTGTAGCTAAATGAAATGGGCCCTAAATGAAACAAGGAAAATCGGACCCTGGCCTGTGGCTGGGTAGTAAAACACAGATGAAAGTTAAAAATGGAGGGAGCTAGAAGGAAAAGAGTGTTATGGACGGTTACCCCTTTAAGGAACGAAAGGATTAAATAGAAAAGAAAAATAGAATATGGTAAGGGGATGGGAGAAACAGGATTAAGAGAAAAAAATAAGGGAGAGAGGGGAGGTGGAAAAAAAGAGAGTACTGGGGTTACCTCCATCCCACATACAGAAAAAAATAGGAACAGCAAAAAGGAAAACGCCACGCTAAAAATAAAAATATACACATTGGGAAGAGAATCAAAGTTAGTAAAAATATAGATGTAAACACTGTGAAGTAATACAAATTTGAAGTAAAAAATGTTTTAAGTACATTTGTGAGCACGTGGAAACAGGGTAATAGCATGGGCGTATGGGCTTGTGGGGCTGAGACCCCAGTAAAAATAAGTTCCATGGCCTCGAGGAGCAGGGACCTTTAGTTTTGTTAATTCAGGTCTCATCTGCCACAAAAACAAAGAGCAACGGGTCTCTGAAGTGAATTGGAGCCGAGATTCCTGGTAAAAGTAAAAAAGACCTTGCATAAATCAAGAAAGCATCTAAAAGTATTTATATTTGTTGTTGTTGTTTTTTATATTCGTCAACATCACATACTTTATTCTGTATTTTTTCAACCATAAAAGTACAAGACACATAAACAAATATATATTTATTTATTTAAAAGTTTTATGTAGCGCGAACAAGATCACATATGGGTATCAGAGCGCTTTACATATTGGCAGTTAAGAAGGTACAAGCAGTTGATCCAGCGCAATATTAGCCAACAACATTCATACACCATATACTCACTTGGGCCCATACATTCACACTACACTAATACTTACGCTGGGTGTCAGATGTACTCTTTTATCAAAGTCCCTGCTACCAATTACCTTCTGATTGAAGAGTAATAACTTACCAATGGATCCTTTGCCAATTGGGAAATTTAAAATGAGTGACATTCAATATAGTTCATAATCCTAAAATAACCACTGAGTCAGGAAGTTTTAAAATGTTTATCTAAAGTTTTAGCAGAGTAAAATACAGAAAACACGGTACTTGATTGAAATACCCAAGAAAAAGCATAGAAATGATTTTGCTAATCAATGACGGTGTTTAAGGAAGAGGAGAAGATAGAGACAGCAGCGCAACTAAAGGTTGCAGTATAGTTACCTAAATGCGAGAACCAAGCCCCTTGGCCAAGGAGTTGGAAAAGATAGGACCCAGGAAGGATGAAGAGCAAAGACTTCTTCCAGGATCAGGACAGGACCGGTGACCTCTCTACAACGACGCCTGCGCCGTTCCCCTCTCTGATACTCGACTTCTCCTCTATGCTCCCGTTCTAGTGGTCTCCGCCACCCCCTCCTCAGGACCTCTTCTGGAAAGGGATTCAGTCAGCAACCGATCAGCATGGCAGTCTGGAGCTAAGAGCTCTCTCGCAGCATGGACGCCTGTTCTTCGTGAAAACATGCTCCTACTAATTAACTAATGCTATATTCTATTATACCCTTCTACGCCCATGTACCTCCCCTTAATGTTGCTAAAATATGGGACCACTACTTCTGATTGGACAGGGACAGGGGGTGGATTCTCGCACCATATCGATTTGGCCTAAATTGTAAAGCCTATTGTCTTTACGTTCCCTCCCCTTCAAATTAATACATTCGCTTTATTTCCCACCCGTCTCACGACAAATGTTATACATTTTACAGGGGAAAAGTATCAATTTGTCCACAGGAAACATAAAGTACAGCATCTTCGGCCAATGGGTCATGGCCTTGGACGACGTCCAAGTTGACTTCACTTGGCAGGCACACAGGACACATGCGCAGAACCATCTGTCTCTCGAGTTTCAAGTCACCAACCCAGGCCCAAGTTTACGAATTACTAAAAGTGCAAGAAGAAAATATTAAAATCACAAATAAAATGTTTCACTGTATGCCCACTTTCCCTACTCTATTCCCCATTAATTATTATACTATCCTGCATTAGTAGCATTAAGAAAACGACAATTTAATAATGACATGAGAGCAAGCTTAAGCATGTGAAAACATTTAGCAGCCATTTTAGCGCACACTGCGCAGGAGCAGAAGTTTCCCACCAAGCAAAGAAAGACGTCACACCATGTGATCAGGTTGCGACATGCGCATTGAGGTTCCCGCGCTTTAGCGGACATTTTGGATTACAGACAAGCGTTATTCTTTAGAAAAACACATAGGCAAGCTTCTGTCCCTCTTGTGTTTGTGAATGCAAAAGTTAGTATTGACAATACAAATTTAATAAATTAATACTATGAGGAGGATTGCGTACAAGCAAGTTTCATTTTTGAAAACTTGCTCCATCAATCCCCTCTCTGATGGCGTTCTGAGCCATCAAAAATACTACCCTCAATCAGATGCCAACTTCTAGCAATTCGTTTCATTCTCATTTTTACATTTTCTGTTTTTCACATCCCCTTTCAACTTTTTGTATAATTCACTTCTCCATTCTTCAAGTTCTATTTCATCTAGTTTTCTCTTCTTTCCTTTTCCTGTCACTTTATATATTCCATTCTTTCTACAGCATTTGCACCATATTGTTATTGCCAATATTATTATTGCTATCCCTGCTAGGGGTACTAATATTTGACCTATAAGTCCTTTTCCTATATTAGCAAACCAGGTTCCCATTGACGATATACTATTTGTCAATCTTTCCCATACACTATCAACTTCCAGTGGTTTAAGTTCTTTCTCAAGTTTAGTTATGTTCTGAATATACGTTCCAATTTCTGCACTCTTATCAGGAATATAAGTGCAACAATGTTTCGTCTTCAATAATTTACAGACTCCTCCCTCTTTTGCCAATAGAATGTCAAGAGCAAGTCGATTTTGCATCTTCATAGATCTAATCGCAACCATCTCTGCATTAATCATTAGAAAACCTCCAGCAGTATCCGTTGATAAACGATCAACCGCTGTAGACAATTTACATATTTTCCTTGAGTTCAGAATTATTCCCACTGAAGGTATCAATGCACCAAATATATCACCTACAATTTCTGAAAAACTAGCTCTTTTACTACGTATTAATTCGCTATTGTTTTCATTGCTTCCAGGGTTTCTTTTTATGTGGTATATCTTTGGAAAAACGATTCCAAAATAACAACTTCCATACCACCGTGCAGGAAGCCTAAAGTAAGCCTTATTCCCGCATACATAATAAATTCCAGGAAAAACTGAATCTGTTCCTCCTTTGAGTCCCCAACCTCCAAGAATTAGAAAATTGTGTTCACATTCACTGGTACCGATGAAAACATTGTTATAATCAGTCTTTAACCTATGAAGACAAATTTTCCCTGTCTTTACGAAATCCAGAGCCATTGCAGCTTGAGCTTTACCAGGTGTGTAACTACCTTCTTTCTCAGCCCAAGGTGGTAAATGAGCCTTATGCTCTGAAGCTTTCTTTTGAAAATCATGTCTTCTATGTTCTACTAAATTCAAAAATATATTTTCTTCTTCTAGTAAAGAACATGTTAGATTGTGTCTATGTGCATGTGTTATGTCTATCGATTTCATTGTTAAGAAAAATTCTCCCATAAACTGTGCGTCTTGACTACTAAGCACTGGGTTCATACTCTTGCGAATCGGAACCTCAGAAAATATCACATCTAAGTTTGAATAATAATACTGTAGCCTACCTGTTCTATAAAATAAACTTGTTAATACACTACATGAGATGCCATATGTCAGTGGTAAATGATGGTATGTTAATCCTTCCGCTACTGATTCAGGTAACTTCATACAGACATAACAATTACTAACTTCCATTGTGTCTACATACTGAAACAATAACTTTGTGAAAACATTTAAACTAGTGTCGTTATCAGCTATTTCATGATGAATTTCTGCCTCATCTTCTGTCATTAATTCTACTCTATTGCCCTTCATGTTTGCTGTCCTCCCTTTAGTTTCATTATTAATCTTCTTATCTATTATCATAAGGTAAGGAACTGCTACAATCAGGACTAACCATACTATAAGCACCAATACTAGACTACATATGCAGATTGCACAGCATCTCCTACAACAATTTCGTTTTGGTCTCCCAGTAACTCTATCGTCAGGCATTTTTCGACAAGGAAGATTGCTCTTCTTATCTCTTCTTCTTTTCTTTAGAGGATTCTTTTGATTAGTCAGGGTGGTCTTGTTTCTTCTTCGTATGTTAGTTCTGCACTTGTTCCTTCGCCACCACTGTCACTTGACTCTGAGCTTTCAAAATCTTCAAGAATGATATAAGTCCAGTCAGGACCCTTGAATTTGTTATTCACAAGTCTCAGTCTTTTACTTTTTCTTTTTCCTGACTTTTTCTCTTGTTCAGTTTGACTTGTCACTTCAGGTACTTGTTCTGGATCTTCACTTCTGGTTGTTATGTGGTACTTTACTCTTTTAATGACACTTGGCCAATGATCTCCTTTTCTTGTTTTCTTTGTTGGCACTGTTTCTTTGCTTTCGTCTTCAGGGATCTCGTTAATTTCACTTCTTAGCACTGTTTCATTTTCTTCAATTACTGTATTTCTTGTTTGCTCCTTTTCAGGTCTAATTTGTTTTTCTTCAGTAGCTCCACAATGTCTTTCAAGATGTTGACCTTGTTCTTTTTTATTTCTTTATGTTCATTTGTATCAACCCCTTTTTCTTTAGTGAATTCTTCTTGATCTAACTGCTTCTGATCAGGGCTTATTGCACTGTGAACTTCTGCAGCCTGACCGGATTCTTCTAGACCTGTCTGTCCCTGTGTAAAGTCTATCAAATCTTCACTGTTTTGTGTCCAATTTTCTTTCCCTATCTTATTTTGTTCAGGATCTTTTACTGTCTTTTCTTCTTGATCCTGAATTGCTTCTTCTTCACCTATCTGATCTTCTTCAATTTCTTCCAATTTAGTTTGATTTCTCGTTCTGTGGTATACTTCAAGAACTTCTACCACTGGTATCCAATCCTGACTTGTGCTCGGTTGTTCTCCGTCAGCTTCTCTCGAACCTCGATCCTGAGATTCCTCTGCTGGGCAACCTTCAGCTTCTTCAGTGATTGGTGTTGTCTGTGAATTCTCCTCTTCAGGGTCTGGTACTCTCTTTGTGTGGCTTACGTGAATCCAATTAGGAAATCTTGCACACTTCACTGCTGTATTGGTGGTCAATATAACTTGACAAGGTATGCTCCACCTGGGTGATAAACACATTTCTCTGGTGTGATTCTTCACTACCACCCAATCACCAGGATTCAGATCATGTTCTAGTTCAGGCTGCCTGGAAACTGCGTCTTCTCCAACCTGATGAGAGACAGAACGCACTAGGTCAGCCAATCCTTTGCAATAATCCAGAACCATATCATCCGATATATTCACTAATTTGTTTGTGGGAACATGTGTTTGTCTCATTGCTCTTCCCATCATTATTTCATGAGGGCTTAATCCTGTCGTTCTGTCAGGTATGCTTCTGAGTCCCATCAAAACAAGTGGCAATGCGTCTGGCCACTCTAATGATGTTGATGCACACATTTTTCCCAATCTTGACTTTATAGTGCCATTTAATTGTTCAACCACTCCAGAAGCCTCTGGGCGATATGCACAGTGCAATTTCTGTTTGATTTGAAATGCTTCACAGATTATCTGGATCACTTCGCTATTAAAGTGTTTTCCTCTATCTGATTCCAAAGATACTGGGAAACCAAACCTAGGTATGAGCTCACGTAACAACAGTTTTGCAACTGTAATACTGTCATTTCTCCTAGTAGGGTAAGCCTCCACCCACTTTGAAAACAGACACACTATGACTAGTACATATTTTAGTCCTCTGCATGGTGGTAACTGTATGAAGTCGAACTGGAGTCTTATAAATGGGCCCTCTGCCTTTCCAATCTTTCCAAACCCAATTATCGTTTTCCTGCCTGGATTATGCATTTGGCAAGTTAGACATCTCTGGCAAAGACTCTCTGCAACAGCCCTGAATTTGGGATTGTACCAATTTTGTCTGAACAGCCTAATCATTGCATCTCTCCCTATGTGTGTGTCTCCATGGTGCATTCTAGCCATTTGTGAGAGTAAACAGTCTGGCATGACTGGTCTGCCATCTGCACTGATCCACACTTCATCTTCTCCTCTTTGGGAGCAACCCACTTTAATCCACACATTTTTCTCACTTTCATCAACCTCATCTTGCAATTTCTTCACCTCATTCCATGTTTCAGGTGGCATATACAGCATAAGTTGGCAGCTGATTCCCATTCTTTCCACCCTCTTATTGACTGACGTTCTGGTTTTGGCACAATGTTGAGCCACCAGGTCTGCATATCTGTTGCCGACTACCACCCAGTCATCTCCTGACTGGTGTGCGGCACATTTCACCACAGCCAATTCTTTTGGTGATTGTATTGCTTCTAGCAATTCCCTTACAAATTGTCCATTTTTAATGGGGATCCTGAAGAAGTCATGAAATCCCTCTGCATCCACAGTTGGCCAAAATCATGCACAACCCCGTAACCATATTGACTATCTGTAAATATGGTCACTCTCTGATTCCTCCCAATTTTGCAAGCTTTTATCAAAGCAATCAATTCAGCTACTTGTGCAGATTTTACTCCTGGTAAATAGGATGCTTCGACTATTCCAGTGAATTCACATACTGCATAGGCAGCAGTTAGTTTACCATCTTCATGTCTTTGACATGAACCATCGACAAATAGCTCCCTGTCTGGCTTTTTAAGAGGCTGTTCCTCTATGTCTGGGCGTGGTTTTGTACATAATTCTGTAATTTGTACACAATCATGTTCATCTTCTTCGTCATCTTTATTTGTTTCATGATATGGGTCCGGCAATAAAGTTGCTGGATTTATTATTGTACACCTTACAATGGTCACATTTTCAGCACCCATTATTATCCTCTCATATTTAGTCAGCCGACTAGGAGTAAGATGCTGAGTTCGGGTTCTTGTCAATAGAATCACAACTGCATGTGGAACATACACTTTTACAGGATGTCCCATCACAATTGACTCGCTTTGTTCAATGCTCAAACAAGTTGCTGCCACTGCTTTTAAGCATCCTGGCAACGCGGCTGCTACTGGGTCCAATGTAGCAGAAAAGTACGCTATAGGACATCTGTCTAGTCCATGTCTCTGAGTTAGAACAGAAAGTGCACAATTTTCTCTCTCTTGACAGAATAATGCGAATTCTCTTTTATAATCAGGCATGCCTAAGGCAGGTGCTGAACAAAGTGCGTTCCTCAATTTTACAAAAGCTTCTACACTTTCATCCTCCCACTCAACAGAGTCCTTTGCTTTCTTTTTCGTCATGTTAATTAAGGGCTTAGCTAACAGGGAAAAATTTGGTATCCATTGTCGACAGTAGCCTACTATTCCTAGGAACATTCGCACTTGTCTTTGGGTTACAGGCATTTGAAGTCTCTTTATTAATTCAACTCTTTCAGAGGTTATTCTTCTTTTTCCCCTCTCAATTGGATGTCCCAGATATTTATCAGCTGTCCTGCAAAACTGTAACTTTTCAGGTGAGACTTTATGCCCTTCCTCAGCCAAAAGATTTAATAATGCTATGGAATCAACAACACAGTCTTCTCTGGTGGTCGACGCCACCAATAAGTCGTCGATATATTGGACTAAGTCTGAGCTTCCTGGCATCACTAGTTTTTCCAGGCACTTTTTCAGTATCTGGTTGAAGATGGAAGGACTTTCTGTGTACCCCTGAGGAACACGATTCCACACATAGACCTTGTTCTCAAATTTAAATGAGAAAAGATACTGGCTGTCTTGATGCAATGGTATTGAAAAGAATGCTTGACACAATTCAATTACTGTGAACCATCCTGCATTCCAAGGGATCTGGTATAGAATTACTGCAGGATTTGGTATTATGGGACAACATGGTTCCACAATTTTGTTTATTTTACGCAGGTCCTGAACAATCCTATATTTTCCACTAGGTTTCTTTAACCCCATTATAGGTGAATTACATGGGCTACTCATTACTTCTTTTAGGATGTTTTGTTCTACCATTCGTTTTATTTCTTCAATGACTCCTGCTTTTACTTCTGCACTCATTTTGTACTGTCTGGTATTTGGGAAAATTGCACCTTCTTTTACCGTAATTTGAACTGGATCTATTTTTGCCATAAGTCCTACTTCTTTTCCGGTGAAATCCTATACCATGGGGTTTACTGTACCTTTTTATTTCTTCTGGCAACTCATCTCTTGTTATTAACGAAAACATTTCGTCTATTTCTGTACCTTGTTTTGCAACCATAATTTTATATACATGGTCCTCATCTGGTGTCTGAACTGCCACCCCATCTGGCGTGCAGAAAATTGTACAGTTCATTTTGCACAATAAATCCCTACCTAATAAATTCACTGGGCTAGAATCGCACACTACAAATTGGTGCATTTCTCTGAAGTTTCCTATTTCGACTTCCAGTGGTTCTGTAAGAGGCGTTCTAATTCTTTGATTAGCTACCCCTACTACTTGGATATCTTCACCAGAGAGAGGAAGGTCTGGGATATCTGCTGATCTCACCGTAGACCTGGTAGCACCAGTGTCCAAAAGGAAAGTAATATCATTACCTTTCACATTTCCTTCAACATATGGACCAGACTGATCTACCTGTAAGGATGCGCCAAGTACGCACTCCTTCTTCCCCTCTCCTAGGCACCGTCATGAGTTGAATTCACAGTAATTGTCCTGCAAAAGAAATTGTGATGTCATATAATCATTCTTACCACTCCCTCCTGGGTATCCAATGTCTGAGCCGTTCTTTGCTCTGCTTACATTACCCTGAACAGGTGGAGGTGGTAATTGACTCTGGGGATTTACACCCTGCTGTGAGTCATTCTGCGTCTGTGGATTTAAGTTTTGATTTGGGCCATTATTATTCCGAATCTTTTTACATTCGTCCTTCCAATGCCCCAATTTTCCGCATCCATGACAAGGAAATTTCTTTTTAGCTTCTTCTCTACTCATTCGTCCTCTAAATTTTCCACCATTTCCCGTATCACCACTCGTTCCAGAATCTTTTCCTTGATTTTCACTCGGATTTTCCAAATTAATTCCCTGCTTCTCTGCCATTTTCACCTGTGCCCACATCACCTTTTCTTGTAATTTCTTGTGTCTATCCTCAATATCGTCTCCACAATATTTCGCATATTTCAGAATTTCATCTATGGGCTTTCCCTGCCAACACAGCATGTGTTGTTTAATCATCTGGCAAATCTCTGGCTTCAGACCATAAACAAATCGATACACAAACTGACTCATGTTTTTGTCTCCAATGTCCTCAAATCCACTATACTGTTTAAACCCCTGCAATAGGCGCTCATAGTAAGAATGTACTGTTTCACTGGCTTCTTGGGTGGTTCGATCTATTTTCACCCAATCTGTTTCTTTCGGTGGTATTTTCCCTTTCAGGTAAGTTATCACCTGCTGATACTTTTTCATCACGTCATTTGACGGGGCACCTGTCTTCGGATCTCTAGGATATTCATCACTAGGCCAATCGACTGTAATTTTACAATCTGTCCACAAATCGGCAGGTACCACTATGTCAAACAAACCATCTAAATCCTTCAACAATACCTTTGACACCTTCACAAACCTTTCAACCTGCTTGTACCATTCAATTGGCTTTTCCCTCAGCTTTGCAAAATCATTCGTAAATGATAAAATATCCTGTCTGCTCCATGGGACATGTACATATCCTCCTCCCGCAACTTCTCGCATTGGATACATCTGGTCTGCTTTCCCTGTTTCCTTCATCACATATTCTGATGCTGTTCTACTTGTTCGTGCTTCTTCCTTTTTCTTGGCCCACCTAGTTTTCCATTTATCTAGGTCTCCCCATTTTTGCAAGACTAACATTTAATTCTCTTATTTGTAATCTTCTTCCAGAGGCATTCATATTTTCTAAATCTTTGTCTGAAAATTCTGCTCTATAGGGTTTCTGTAGTACCTTTGATCTCCCTATTTCTATTCCCATCTGTAATGCTAAATTGGATAATTTTTCATGAAATATCCTTACATTTCTGGTGAGACTCCTACACAGGAATAATAATTCTTCTTCATCATAGGTATTTAAGCGTTCTAGTCCTACATTTCCTGCTATTATTTCTTCTAATTCGACTTTTAATTTATGAATGTCCATTATTTTCGGAGGTGTGCACTGTTTAACTGACCCTTGCACCCATCTTTCTAGATCTTCAGGTGTTACTATGGTAGCACTTTTTGCTCCCGATGAAGTTACTAAACTTACATCTTTTAAACCTCCAGGTACATCTTTTCTTGGAGTACTATTTACAGAACCTCGAATAGGCAAGTCCATATTGTGGATTAAGGGGCGCTAGAGGGCGCCAAGCAAGATGGCCGCCCTAATGTGAGGCTCTTGCAGCTCGGACCCACATCCGCCATTATCCACCTTATTCCGTTCACTATCCAGGATCTGCACGCAGCAATTGATGGGAGAACCGCCACAGCACCGGCGGAACGGCTCTGCGACCTGATTGCCGCCAGTGACACAAGAGAAAACCGAGGCACTCTCCCGACGGGGTGAGCGGCCCAAAATGGCGACCTAACGCATTACCGAACAGTGCTGCGGGGGCCCCGTCCCGGCGCTTGAGCAGGAAGCTGGGCTTTGGGGCCTTGGAAAGGGCCCCCGCTTCCCCTCCCCTCCGGCCTTCGCCGACAAGTGACGGCCGATCGAGACAGCCCGGAGCGCCTGCCGGGCGGCGGAGCTCCCCCCATGCTGGAAGTGCCGGGGGAGGGGAGACACAGTCCTGAGAGGCGGCGGCCTTCCAGAGGAAACATCGGCAACCACCGCTGACGAAGCATGGAGAAAGACGCTGCCCGCGAAGTTTCCACACAATCCTGACAGGTAGGAGACGTTGGCAGCGGAGGTGCCGCGCTGATCCCCCCCCCCGGCCGCCATAACGAGACTGGGTCCCTGCCAACACCGAGGGGGGCGGTCCGCTCTACGGCCTTCCCTTCTCACTGCCAGCATGCTGTGCCCTGACCCCCGCCGGGTGCTTTAGGACCGCCCGCCCCACTACCTTGGAGGTAGCACAACGCGGGGCGGAACCACCTCAATCTACCGGCGCCTTGCGACCGGAGCACGGGACGGCTGCTACCCACGCTTCACCCCGGACGAGAAACAGCGAGGACTCCGGAGGGGAGCGAGCTGGATCTAGTACCGCTGGGCCCCACTGCTTCAGGAGGATCTAGACGCCTCCTCATATAATCCAGGACTGAGGCTGACCATCCGCCCCACAAGACACGGAAGGGGCATACAAGTGGGATAAAAGCGGCCCTGACGTGGAGGTCCTACTGCGCTTACTATTGCTTATGCTAGCCGCCACAGTGGAAAGAGCACCAAACCGGAGGGACTGACACATAGGAGTGGAAAGCAATCCCCCGCATGCGGACATAGGTCACCAGTCGATATACCCTACAACTCTGCAATAAGTGACCCCACATCCTCCTGATCATCATCCCGTGCTGTGAGGGAAGACAGGAAAGCATCAGCGCGGATCCTGACCGGGCCATCCCTGCTCATCGCTGTCCGCTGTTCTCCGACCCCTGGGGCCATGGGTAAAACGGACGGGCGGCAGGCCAAACTGTCCTTTGACACTCGTAAGACATCCCACTCCCAGATGGACCCAGATGAGGAACCACAGGACGCCCAGGCCCCCTCCACAGCTGACCTCAAGGAGCTGCTACTTGCGATGCAATCCAGCCTAACATCTATTGAATCCAAAATGGACTCGATGAATACCAGACTAGATGGCCTGACACACCGGGTGGAGAAACATGATGATCGGCTGGTGGAAACAGAACGACGGATCTCAGACTTAGAGGACACAACCAGCGCCACCACAAGCCAGACCTTGGAAATGGAGAGGGTCTTAAAAGTAATTGCAGCGAAGAATGAAGACTTGGAATCCCGCTCGCGGAGAAATAACCTGAGAATTCTTGGCGTACCGGAATCCACTGCGACAGGAAAGATGGAGGACTACATCGAGAAACTCCTCATCACGCTCTTCGGCAGAGAGGCGTTTTCGCAGGCTCTGATAGTTGAAAGAGCCCATCGCTCACTGGCGGGCCGGCCGGCCCCGGGCAGCCCGCCTAGACCTATAATAGCCAGGATGCTCAACTATCGCGATAGGGACACTGCCCTCCGCCTATCTAGGGAACAAGGGCCACTCAAACACGAGGGTATGGAACTGGCAATCTATCCGGACTTTACCATGGCCGTTCAAGACCAGCGCCGCAAATTCCTACCTGTCAAGAAAAAACTGCAACAACTAAATTTGCCATACGCGATGCTGTTCCCGGCCCGCCTCAAAGTGACACACCAGGGCAAGCAGCACTTCTTTACAAACCCGCAACACGCACAGGACTTCCTGAAAACCTTACCCCAAGCGACCGCGGGAACGCTCTCCCCGGCGCGCCGCCCGGCGGGACACGGCCACGCATCGGACATTGAATAAAACACTGGTCAGACTCTTGTTGCCTCGCAAAGTATGTCACTGAGGCCAGCGAACGGGCGCACCCGTCCCCGGGGACCAGGCGGAAGCCGGAGCAGTCTATGGCTCGTACCTCACACACTGTGAACCGTTGAACCGGAGACGGCCAACAAGAGCCCTATACAAGCGCCTAGGCGAACCTCTATCGCACAAACCTGGGGCAGATGCCGAATCACAAATGGGACCCCACTACCGTAGTAGAGGCACTCCTGGACGCCCTCATCACTTTACGGAGCCGCCCACTGAGGAAGCGAAAGGCTGATCTGCATAGCGAGACCAGCCCCAACACCAGGCTTCTCAGCCGCAACTTTGCAAATACTATGTAAAGCCGGAACTGTAAGCTCTAGATACAGAACTTTAATTGTGACCCATCAAAGAAGAATGGGATATACGTGCCCATCACTGTCCGAGAGCCCTCGCTTCGACGAGGACTGGATTGCCCCCTAGACGCTACCCTGCAGGAGAACCCTAAACTTTTTCTTCAGTCAAAGACTATTGGGATGGCCCCCTCACCCCCGGTTGGGGTGACGGCCAAAGGGCTGTTTTGGGAGGAGGGAGGGAAGGGACACGGCGAGGTTGGGTCGCTGCTGTGGGAGGGGGGAGGGAAGGGGTTAGTTTTTTGTCAACAGTTTTATTATTCCACCTCACATGACACCGGTCCTGACGTACAATTCGGCTCTACATCGCTCACCAATGCTACACATACTAGTCATCATACACATGGATACCCGCACCGCACCGGCACAATATAACTTCTTGACATGGAACGTTAGAGGGCTGGGAGACCCGCGAAAACGCCGACATATCCTCTCATACCTAGAACGTCACCATATCCACTGCGCCATGCTCCAGGAGACGCATATTGCCCCATCCCCCCCCCCCACATTTGCAACACGCTGGGCCACCACCAAATGTTTCTCGTCCTATTCATCATACGCCCGAGGTACCCTCATTTTGATATGTCGCACGCTCCCATACACCCCTATTGGCTCCTACGGAGATCCGCAGGGAAGATATAGCATCCTTTGGGGAAGACTAGCCGCGCAATCCATCACACTCGTCTCCTGTTATGGACCTAACACAGACGACCCGGAATTCTTCCGGATCCTATGGGGGAAAATCACAGATATAGGATCTACACTCCTGATGTGGGGAGGAGACTTCAATGAGACAATTGACCCCAAGCTGGACAGATCACACCCGCAGCCCAGACATTACACTAACGCGCAAGCGACCCTTCGACACATTGTGGGGGAAAATGAGCTAACTGACGCCTGGAGGACCCTACATCCACACCTTCGTGAGGGCACTTGCCACTCCACAGCCCATTCCTCTTGGTCCCGCATAGATTGCTGGCTCCTTGACAAAGGTCTCACCACTTGGCTGAAGTGTGCCTCTCACCTCCCCGTACGTACTCGGACCACTCACCGGTTCTCGTGTCCCTGGCCCCTCCGCATGAAGAATCGCCATATCTCTCCTGGAGACTTAATCCGCAATCCCTTCTTGACCCTGTATTCAAGGAGGAACTAGAGCAGGAAATAACAGACTTCTTTCCCCGAAATGATGCCTCAGTGCCGAACTACTCTACGGTTTGGGAGGCGTTTAAAGTCACCATACGGGGCATTTGTATAGCCAAGAGTGGAGGGATTTTAAAAGACATACGCAACACGCTGATGAAACTGGAACGAGACATCAAACACACAGAACAACTGTTAGTTACCGCACCCACTCCACCACTTAAGGCGAAACTGCGAGACCTCCTCACAAATTACCAAAACACGGCAGAACGGGAGTGTAGATTCAGAGGGAAATACCATCAAGCCCGCAGCTACGAGGAGGGGGAACGCCCGGGGAGAGCGCTTGCTCAGGTGGTCCGCCCGCCCCGATTTGCTAACACGGTCCTGGAGATAGAGGATGAGAATGAGCAGACACACAGAAATACTGCGGATATAGTAGAGACATTCCGGAAATTCTATAAGCATTTGTACAAGACTCACCGCACGAGAGAGATAGAATTTGCACCGTTTTTTGACGATGTCGCCATTGCCTGGCTAGGCGATGGCCAAAGAGAACTCCTTCTAGCACATTATGAGGATGAGGAGATTATCTCCGCCATCATGCAGTTGCAATCTGGGAAGGCCCCGGGGCCTGATGGCCTTACGGCGGAATTTTATACAACATTCCGAAATCTTTTAATCCCTTACGTCATGTACTTGAGGAGGCGCGAGATACTGGCATCCTACCCCCATCAATGCGAGAAGCGTTAATAATTTCACTACCCAAGCCGGGGAAATCACTGACTAAAGTAGACTCGTATAGGCCCCTGTCCCTAATAAACGTGGATGCCAAAATATTGGCTAAACTCCTAGCTAACCGCATCAACCCACTCATGCCCGTCCTGGTACTCCCAGATCAATCAGGATTCATACCGACCAGAAGCACCTCTCATAACTTGCGTACACTCTTCGCGATCCTCCAAAACATAGATCCAGACATTAGAGTGGGATTATTTGGCATTCGTCCTGCAGCGGATGGGATTTCCTCCCCTGTTTTTAGCTTGGATCAACCTCTTTTATACGCGCCCCCAGGCCACTGTCCTAATCAATGGCAGACGATCGGCTCCCTTTTCCATAACCAGAGGCACGAGACAGGGATGCCCTCTGTCCCCTCTTTTGTTCGCCCTTGCGGTGGAGCCCCTCGCCGCTAAGATACGCCAACATTTTCGAGAGCATGCCCTTATTTACCCAGAAAGACAAATCCTCATTTCCTTATACGCAGACGATATCACCCTTTATCTGCGAGAACCGGCGGTGAGCCTGAACCCCATCCTCCGTCTATTTATTCAATTTGGACACCTATCTGGAGTTAACATTAACTGGAGCAAATCCCAGATCTACCCTCTCACAGACTCCACTCCCAAATTCACATCCGACTATCCCTCACATGGTGTGCAGACACACTTACCTATCTGGGCATAATCATATCCCGTGACCGAGACGAGCTAATGAGGGAAAATTACGGGAAAGCCCTGAGCGTGTTAACGGATAAAATCACGCACTGGATAGCATTACCTCTTTCCATGGCAGGACGCTCTGCCCTCATCAAAATGGTCATACTGCCCAAACTGTTATATCTATTTGTGAACATCCCCTACGCTCCCAGCCGGTATTTCTTCTCACATCCAGAGTCAATTTATCAGGCTAATCTGGGGAGGTAAACAAGCGCGACTGAAGTTGACTATCCTCACGCGTCCCTTCCATGAGGGTGGCTTTGAAATCCCGGACCTAGAAGTATATTTCAGCTGTGCCCAAGCCCACTTTGCAGCATATTGGATGCACCCCCCCCTACATGCCACACCTCGCTATAGAAAATGGATATATGAACCCTACCCCCAGCACTGCATATCTAAGCACCCCTGCTGTGCCCAGACGCTTTGCCTCCACCACTGTTCAGTGCACCACTAGTGCCTGGCGCGACCTAGCGTGCCACACACAGGCCGCCCTGCTCTATTCTCCATACCTACCACTCGCAGGACGACACGATATCCCTGTCACACAAGAGGGCGGATGTCGCAATCTCCTACGTAAACTGGCAATACACACTTGGGGACAATTATATGTAAAAAACAAATTTTGTACCAAGGAAGAATTCTTTGGCCCCATTACTCCTTCCCCCCTTGAGAGTTTCTATTACATCAGACTGCGACAAGCGGTAAAAACACTTACCCCAGAATATCCCCAGGAACCCCCTCTCATGGTTCCTCTACACGCCATGTTACAACAATCTACCCCCTCCCATGTCATTTCGGTACTATATCGCACAGTACAGAGAGAAAAGAATTATGAACCCCCTGTAGCAAGGGCAAAATGGGAACTGGAACTGGGCCGCCCTGTGACTGACGACCAATGGGCATACTGTTGTGGGCAAACGGGTGAAATCTCAGCTAACAGCAAATTCCGAATCCTACATTTCAAATTCATACACCGACTATACTATACACCAGCGCGTTTATACCGGCGGCACCTTCGGGAGAATGACCGATGTGACCGCTGCGGTCACGAGGGAGCGGACTTCCTACACATAGCATGGGACTGCCCCCCAATTAGGCAATAATGGGCGGAGGTGCTAGCCGCTCTAGACTGCATGACGGGCCTACATGTCCCGGACGATCCATTGATCACACTTCTGGGATATACTGCCCCCCTCGCGGTGAAAATCCGTAAATACACGGCTCTTGCTCTCCTCTTGGCTAAGAGGCGAGTCGCCTGCAGATGGGGTAGAGGAAGGGCGCCGAAATTCAAGGAATGGCTCCATGACCTCACTTACTGTCAAGACCAACTGCGGACCTATGCGGAACTGTTGCCTCCCTCCTCCCAACCGCGGGATATATGGGCGCCCTTGCAAGCGTACCTCTTGGGCACTACTGATACCACATCTCCTGCGTCCCCCCCCCCAGGTAACTTCAACAGTAGAGGGACACATCACAGGACTACTTGCCCCAACCTGAGCGAAACACCTCCCCCCTCCCAACCCGCTACCCGCACGGTGGGACAATCCCGGGTCACCATTTGATACCACACGATACATAGATTACGTCATTCTACACATAACTAGCCCACACGGAACGGACCGTGAGAGTGGAAATGTTATATCGTTTGTTAACAGGATGTGCTCCGCACCCTTGAGCCTACTTGGAACTAAGTGCCTCTCCAATCTCCTTTCCTATTAATAGACGCGGCCGGCCCGCTGTGGTTGTAGGCGCCTTGATGTGTTCTCCCCCACACCCCCTCATTGATAATGCCATATATATTACATCGCTGTGCCGGCCCTGTGGGGGATGTAGGCATATAGCTGTGGAGGACATCTTATTTCAAGAATAAAAACCTTAAATTTTTTTTTTTTAAAGTGATATTGTGGATTCACAGTCACTAAATTGATCCTCAATTATAACTGGAGCTTCAGGTCTGGGATTACTCACAGGAGTAGGTGCAAGTATGGGTGGAGGACAATTTCCCTGAGTACCATATAATGGAACTACTGGACCAATTGTTACAGGTATGGTCAACGAATCAGGATGTACTTTTATCTGGGTTATTTTCTGTATTAATTCTGCTCTGGTTTTTTCTAGGGCTTCTTTTTCTTTGTCATGCAGTATTCTACTCGTGGTGAATTCATGCATTACCTGTGGCACTAATGGAGTTTTTCGTGGTGCACTTGGGGTGCATCCACTTGTCCCTTCCTGATATGGTGGGGGATTTCTTAACATTTCCTCCATAAATTCGTCTTCAGACTCCTCATTTCTCATTAAATGTTTTGTCTTTTCTGTACATTTGCCTCCTGATTTCTCTCCTTCTGTGAATAATGGATACAGTCCTTCTGTAATCATTGCCCTTCTCCATTGTTTCATCTGACCTTCTCTAGACTCATGTAGGTATCTGGGGAAAAATCCTGGATAACCCCTTTTACTCCTAGATCGGTCCCGCTCAAATGCTTCGGTTTCCCATTCTTCTAGAGCTTCGTACTGAGTTATTCTAGGTCTGGGTTCTAAGTCATTCATCCTCAATCTCAAGTTCTGAAGAATTCGCCCATTGAACGTGCCATTCTGGGGAAATGCTGTATTCTATCCAATTCTCCATCCATACACAAGTATGATAACCTCTCTCCATCATCATAAATGATGCTGGCGTTTTAGCTGGTGGAATAATAATTCCTTCTCTAGTTTTGATTGGTTTGTCCTTTTTAAAATAATTATTAATCTTTTGTAAGAATGACATTTTTCTCCTTTCTCCGTACATTCTATCTAATCTTCTGTGTACAAAATTATATTCTGCAAAACCTAGGAATCTCCTATCCGGACGAGTTCCTGTTAAAGTAGGATCGTGTTTTAACATGCAATCCTTATCCACTAAGAATTTTGCTTCTTATAATTTCGACCAATCAAATGTCTGCTATCTTTTATTTCCGAGCCAATCCTTGCGCGGCCTTTTGATGACGTTTCTCTGTCAACCCCTCCTTTACAATCTGCTCTTTTCTGTCCTCGCTGGTTTAACCAATCCCAGCACGGCACCTGTGACGTCAGTACTACTCCTGACTACTGACCACTCCTTTACAAGTGTCTCTCCACACCCGCTGTTTCAACCTACCACAGCGTGGCGTTTTGTGACGTCAGCTCCCGCTCCGGCAACTGACCCTCCCTTTACAAAAATCTACGCAAACTTATTTTCTCTATAAATCTTAATTAAATTTCAGTAACAACATAAAACATTCGCTATCGTGCCAGTTTCTTCTAAATTCGAAAAAGATAGTTTCTTCTCACACTTAGTAAAACTTTTCCGTTTACTAAAACATATGCTACGAGTAAAACACTTCCGTCTACTCTTCACAGAAGCTTCAGAAGTACCTGTTACTTCTCCAATGTTACCCTTACTAGGTGATATAACATCAGATTTTTATCAGCGTACCCTTTTTGCTATTACTCACACGCATAGAGTCCCTAACGAGTACTGAAAGTCCTGCTTAACTTCTCAGTACTAATTCTGCCTGACAGATAACCTCACTGCAGTATGGCTTCCACTTGCCACCCACTATTCTTTTTACCCCGGGGTATTCTGGACAACATATAACAAACTCAAAATTTTAAGCGAATGTTAGTTCATAAAAATACAAATAAAAATTCTCATTACCCAATTAACAAAGAGTAACCATAACCGTCCTCTGCTTACCAGAAAACTGATCCAGCGCAATATTAGCCTACAACATTCATACACCATATACTCACTTGGGCCCATACATTCACACTACACTAATACTTACGCTGGGTGTCAGATGTACTCTTTTATCAAAGTCCCTGCTACCAATTACCTTCTGATTGAAGAGTAATAACTTACCAATGGATCCTTTGCCAATTGGGAAATTTAAAATGAGTGACATTCAATATAGTTCATAATCCTAAAATAACCACTGAGTCAGGAAGTTTTAAAATGTTTATCTAAAGTTTTAGCAGAGTAAAATACAGAAAACACGGTACTTGATTGAAATACCCAAGAAAAAGCATAGAAATGATTTTGCTAATCAATGACGGTGTTTAAGGAAGAGGAGAAGATAGAGACAGCAGCGCAACTAAAGGTTGCAGTATAGTTACCTAAATGCGAGAACCAAGCCCCTTGGCCAAGGAGTTGGAAAAGATAGGACCCAGGAAGGATGAAGAGCAAAGACTTCTTCCAGGATCAGGACAGGACCGGTGACCTCTCTACAACGACGCCTGCGCAGTTCCCCTCTCTGATACTCGACATCTCCTCGATTCTCCCGTTCTAGTGGACTCCGCCGCCCCCTCCTCAGGACCTCTTCTGGACAGGGATTCAGTCAGCAACCGATCAGCATGGCAGTCTGGAGCTAAGAGCTCTCTCGCAGGATGGACGCCTGTTCTTCGTGAAAACATGCTCCTACTAATTAACTAATGCTATATTCTATTATACCCTTCTACGCCCATGTACCGCCCCTTAATGTTGCTAAAATATGGGACCACTACTTCTGATTGGACAGGGACAGGGGGTGGATTCTCGCACCATATCGATTTGGCCTAAATTGTAAAGCCTATTGTCTTTACGTTCCCTCCCCTTCAAATTAATACATTCGCTTTATTTCCCACCCGTCTCAAGACAAATGTTATACATTTTACAGGGGAAAAGTATCAATTTGTCCACAGGAAACATAAAGTACAGCATCTTCGGCCAATGGGTCATGGCCTTGGAAGACGTCCAAGTTGACTTCACTTGGCAGGCACACAGGACACATGCGCAGAACCATCTGTCTCTCGAGTTTCAAGTCACCAACCCAGGCCCAAGTTTACGAATTACTAAAAGTGCAAGAAGAAAATATTAAAATCACAAATAAAATGTTTCACTGTATGCCCACTTTCCCTACTCTATTCCCTATTAATTATTATACTATCCTGCATTAGTAGCATTAAGAAAACGACAATTTAATAATGACATGAGAGCAAGCTTAAGCATGTGAAAACATTTAGCAGCCATTTTAGCGCACACTGCGCAGAAGCTGAAGTTTCCCACCAAGCAAAGAAAGACGTCACACCATGTGATCAGGTTGCGACATGCGCATTGAGGTTCCCGCGCTTTAGCGGACATTTTGGATTACAGACAAGCGTTATTCTTTAGTAAAACACATAGGCAAGCTTCTGTCCCTCTTGTGTTTGTGAATGCAAAAGTTAGTATTGACAATACAAATTTAATAAATTAATACTATGAGGAGGATTGCGTACAAGCAAGTTTCATTTTTGAAACCTTGCTCCATCACAGTGGAAACCATATCACAAGCAGAACAAGAAACGAACATAACAGATCATAGCAAACATAACAGATCGATGAAGAACAAGTGTAAACTAGCGCGTCCTAGGGTAATTGGGACCTAGCCCAGAAATTTCTTCATCAGTATCTCTTTAACTTCCCTTTTGAAGGAAACCGTGGAATTGTTAAGTCTTATTTCAGGTGGCAAGGAGTTACAAATTCTTGGTGCAATACCCGAGAATGCTCGATTGTAGGTTTTCTTTTTATGGAATTTTGGTGGCTTGAGCAGTAAAGTGCTAGAGCCTCTAGAGGATCTAGAGCCCCCAGAGAGCTCACGTTTTTGCGCAAGATATACTGGGGTGTTGAAATGTAAAGCTTTGTGGGTCATGCATGCAATTTTGCAATGTATCCTTGCTTCATACGGGAGCCATTTTAGTGATTTCAACTCTGGCGTGATGTGATGATAGCGTTTGGAGCCTGTAGTGAGCCTTGCAGCGGAGTTGAGAGAGGCCCTAAGTGGGGCCGTCTTTGATCTAGGAAGGCCACAGAGGTTGCGCTACCATAATCCAGTTTAGAGATCACTAGGGCTTGCACCACAATCTTAAAGTCGTTGTGGGGTAGGAACGGCAATACAATAAATAGGAATAAAAATACAATAAAAACACATAAAAAGCTCTAACAGCAAATCTCGATACAATTTACAAATTCAGCTCTATGAGAAGATATATAAAATCATGAAATAAAAATGCTTAATCTTAGAGCTAGGCTAGATAAGGGCCATGTCTACAAATATAACTGGAGTCATAAGATATCACATAACAGATTAGCCATATATGAGGAGAGAGAAAGGCACTCAATAAAAATACGGTCTATATAGACAGTAGTACAATTAAAAAAAACAATATCATAGTAGGAAAGGTCATGAGCAATCTTCAGTGGTACCTAATTAGCAATCAGAGCTCCAAACAGTACAAATTTTGAGAAAAAGGACTCCGGACATCGCTTTGGATCTAATGCACCAGCTCTAATAAAGGTATTTGGACACTGCGCAGACAATCGTCTGTTTAGACTGCATGCGCTGGAGCCGTACTGCATCCTGATGCTGTCTACAACCCAGTTGTTTGCATATAGGAATAATCCAGGATTTTCTGGGGCACACATTTAGGAGGGACAAAAGAAAATTAAATGTGCCAGGGATTCCTAGGCCTGCTGACATGTTGGACATATGGTACTCAAACAGCAACAAGAGTTCCATTCCGCTTGAAGCGACAGTAATGGGAGAGTACCATATCGAAATTTAAGATATATACTCCTAGAAGCTGTCGGGGTTATATAATCTAAAAAGGGCTCAAAAGCCTTGCCAAATTTAAAGTCTAAAATGTTATCAGCAAGAGAACCCTCTGGGGCATTCCTAATTTCATAAGTATGCATGTATTCCCAAAAAGTCTTCTTGAGAGAGGCCATAGAAAGATGTTTCATGGTAGGACAGGAAGACCAGAATTCACCGAAACCCAGTCTCGATACAGGCTTTTAATATTAGAGAGCCATTTAATTTTACCAGACGTATTATAAGAGACTGTGTCCTGAAAGGAGCTATAATGGTCCTCAAGGACTGGTGTGTACTTAAGCCTTCGCCAGAACAAGAGTGGCCCAAGTTGGGCCTTATGAGTCATGGGCTCGAGGCCTAGGTCTGATCTAAGTGGGATCAATGGAGTGTTTTTCAGTGGCGGCTGCTCCATTAGGGCGTTGGAGCGCCGCCCCACTGCTTTCTCGCAGTGCGAGAAGCAGGAAAAAAAATGGTATTTTAAATACCATTTTATTTTCTGCTTCTCGCACTGCGAGAAAGCAGAAGGCAGGGATATGTTGCTGAATGTTTGTCTACACAGTTAGGATTTTACCACCTGCCATGCTGTGGAGCTGCTAACATTCCACTGTTCTAACACATCTTACTAAGGGGCGGGAATGAGCAGGACAGAGAAGAGGGGAGAAGACTGGACGGCAGATGCGTAATTCCTCATTTATACAATTTGTTTCTCTTTTTAATGCATTTTTTCAAGGCATTTAGATGTGGAGCTACTATCGTACACTTAAAATAGAATAATTGTTGTCAATGATTCTTCTATTTGAACAAGAAAACTCAGTCTGAAAGAAAATGCATTATTTTGAAGATTTCAAAAACGTCTTGATGTTTTCGAACATTCTAAATTTAGGAGTTTTTCCAATAAGTTTTAAATATCCATGGGAGCGAGATTTCAACTATACACTCACATTTTGGTACTCATGGAAAATGTTTGCTATTTGTAGGGCCGTTATTACAGTTTTATTTTTCATTTACTGTGATATACATAAAGGCTTTTCTATCAATGACGGCTAGGGCTTCTCACAAGGACAGACAGAATTGAACATTTTGCAAGCCATTAGCAAGAAGAAAATTCCCTTCTAAGCAGCTCTGGAAGTACTGGTTGTTTTACTTGCAAGCGCGATATTTATAATATTTCTGATAAATATTTATTGTAGTGGAATGCTTTTCCTGGAGCTCGATGTTGGAGGTGTGTATAAAAGGGGCATGTGGTGTGGCATTTGATTTAGCCCTTGGGGAGGTCAAAGACATAAGTCATTCCTGGCTGCGCTCCATATTTCTTAGATGAGGCCGCAGAACTGGCTGAAAAGCTATCAGTGGGGCACCACTGATGTACAATCAGCAGTGAAGAACTGGGCTGCCAGGTGTACTCTGGAGTCTGTGTCCTAATGGAAATAGAGCTATGGCGGCATGGAGAGGCATTGACATTACAAAGTCCCTGTGAAATTTAATGAGGAGTTTTAATCCACTGCTCCAGCTGCACTTAGCGGCCTTTCAGTTAGTTATTCTGTGAAGTTACACTGCTACATACCAGAGCCTGCCTGTAAAACTTTAATTTGTCAAAGTTATACGCCAGGAAGGTAATAATGAAAAAAAACGTGAAATTGCATAAAGATGGCCTTTCTCACCATAACCATTATCTTTCCGTCCATGGTACAGCAATCCTTTCACTATTTCACTCACACCCCATTGCAAGCCCACCTCCCTCTGATATTTCTACAGTTGCTTTGTTTCGAAACGCCCCATCTTTCTTCTTCGATATGTTCTCTACTCTCTTTTCATGTATTGCGCATTTTGTTTCTCCCCTTTCAACTCTCCTCTCTCCACTCCCCTTCCTCTTCCTGACTGTTCTGTCGTTTTTATTAATTTTCAACTTTTGCATCTCTCGAAAATCCCATTTTACTTTTTGGCTTCACTTTTTCTCAGCCCTTCCATCGGACTGAATACTGTAAAGTATTTTATTTGTCATGTTTCTAGTGGTACAACTTCCCACTCTAAATACTAACACTCTTTAAAGTGCAGAGTGACTCTGCACTTCAAAGAGTGTTAGTGTTTATAGAGCGAGAACGCAGACTGGTGCAGAAAATGTTTCTCACTCTGAATCTACAGGCCCTGCCACGCGTGATGCACCTCTGAGAAGCATACACACTGAGTGCCAGCACTGGGCCTAGCTTCAAAAACATAACAATAGAAATGTTTCTGATGCTAAACCCTGCTGGCACACAGCGTGTATATTGCCCAGAGGTGCGTGGCACTGGCAGGGACTAGCTTCAGAAACATTTCTATCTACATGTTGTTATATGACATCCCTTTATTAATGTAATAACTGCACTTTCACAATTGCTTTATTAACCTTCTTGCTTCTCAAATTTGCTTGAAAATGCACCATTTACCCACTCTTTTTTCAAAATTTTCTCGGGGGGAGAACCCCCTCGAACCCCCCTTAAGATGTTTGGGCTCGCTCGCAACGCTCGCCACGGTGCACTCCGACAGAAAGTTTACACCCCACCACTTTCAAATGTCACCAGCCACCACTGGTGCTTTTTGGGAGGTTGGTTACCTATTAACGTATTCTCAGCCACCCCAACAGGGCCAAGTTAGCATTGCCCCATACTTCAGCCCCGTACAATGCACTGCCCTCAGCGTGGCTTTATACAACTTTTGGGCGGGAGATACCTGACTAGCTCGAGAGGCCCGATACAATCTGCAGATGGCAGCAGAGTGCTGGGTGAGATTCAGGCTGCTTCTCTCGACCTGGGGCAACCAATACATCGATTTAGTTAGCTTGATCCCCAGGTAAATGAACTCACTAACCCTATTTAATGGTCTGCCTTCCAGAGTTATCGAGCCCCTGAAAGACTTATGAGAGCTGATGACCATAAACTTTATCTTGGAGTGGTTGATAACCAACCCTCGCTCGCTGCAAAAGGCCGTCAACTTGTCCACTAAATGTTGAAGGCCACTCGGGGTCTTTGATATAAAAAGGGTGTCATCAGATAATAATAAGAGGGGAATCTTACGACCAGCCAGTCGAAGGGTGTCATTTTGGGCATCCTCTAAATAAAGCATCACATCATTTAAATGTAGAGAGAATAGGGTCAGGGCAAGGACACATCCGTGGCACACTCCATTTTGAATGGGTATTCATTCAGTGAGCTCCCCACCCCTTCCCCATCTAACTTAGGCATATGCATTCTCATGTAGACGAACCAGAACATCCAGGAGGTCATGTGGAACCCCTTTATTTTTAAGTACCTCCCACAGCTTTCCTTGTGGAACAAGGTTGAATGCAGACTTTAAGTCTACAAAGACCAGGTATGGGTTTGGAGAAGAACTATCTTCCAATATATCAATAAAAACTGGTTGTTTTTTATATTAATTGCCACATCCTTTTTCAGCTCTGCTCTGCTATTATCTTGGTACCATAGCACAATTAAAACTCAATTATTTGACTCTCGACATTAATAACATTTACATAATCTTTTGAAAATGTAGCTACCCATATAATCAATTATTGCTATTTTGATAAGATACTTGGCCAACGCGTTTTCATTCATGCAGGTGACCAGTATATTGGATTGCTATTCCATGTCACAGCATGACATAAATAAAATTAAGGAGCATAGACTGCACTGTGAAAAACAGATGAGTACTTCAGATAAAGGAAAAGAACTAACAGTTGCCCCTGTTTTTAAGACACAGAACGTTGTGGGAATGTTTTGGATGAGGCCGGACTTGTTTTTAACCCAACCACCCTAGATCAGGTATTTTTCTGTACCCCAGCCCAGTGCTTAATTTCTGCCTGTGGTTTCTGGTGCTCGGAACTGGCACTTAATTGTCAGCCCCGGGTCTAGTGACATTTATACCACATAGTGGCACTGTCTGTCTAATTTTGAGATGAGTGCAAGTGAATTTGGTAAGTCAATAAACATTACAAAATAATAATACCTGCCACTCACAACGTTAATATAGCTTTGGGTGGACTGAACTAGTCAGAATTGTACTAATTGTAGGAGTGTGTTGGGGACTGGTCTGCCATTGTTGCAATGCTCCTATTTACTGCAGTTTTAATGTGCGGCTGCCTCCAAAGACAAGGTGTTGCAAGAAGTAATAAAATGTGTCACTGATAAATGGCCCAATGCACGTAGGATGAAGGAGGAGTTGGTTCCATATTGGAGGACCGCCAACAAGTTATCCATCATAAATGGTATTTTATTGAGATGTGAACGTTTGGTGGTTTCTGTGGAAATGAGGTCAAAAGTGTTGGAGTTGGCTTATGAAGGTCATGTGGTCATGCGTGCATTGACGAGCCAAGTGATAGAAGAATTTTGGTGGCCTGGAATGGACAGAGCAGTTGAACATTGTGTGAAGGAATGTAGTGCATGCTTCTTAAGCTGTAAGTCACAGCTCATCATAACATCCCCCATCATGCTCCACGTCCAGGATTGCCCGTCCTTTTCCCATAGAGCTCCAAATAACACCAACAGACAAACCTGTAGTGCCAGCTAAAACGGTGCATAACTTGGGAGTTCTGCTGGATGATAATCTCCAGCTAGAATCACAAGTTACCAAAGTAGTTGGTACATGTTTCTCTCTGCTTAGAGCTCTGAGAAGAATTTTGCCGCTACTACCAACTGCCATCAGACCCCAAATTGTGAGGTGTATAATCCTGAGCAGATTAGAATACTGCAACTCACTATATTTGGGGGGCTCAAAGTCACTACTTCAAAAGCTACAAAGGATTCAGTCAATTGCAGCTAAGCTGGCTCTAAACAGGCAGCGTAGTTCCTCACTTTCTTTGGCCTTGAAAGATCTCCCCTGGCTGCCGATCTGCCAGAGGATACAATTCAAATCCCTGTGCACCGTGTTCAGAGCATTGCACGGAATGGGCCCTAAACCCTTGCAGAGGACATTTTTATGGTATGTCCCTGCGAGAGACCTTCGGTCAGCAAATGCACACTTAGCGAACATCCCAAGAATTAAGAAAATTAAGTCGGGGGGTAGAGCATTCGGTGTAACAGCCGCTCGGCTGTGGAATGAACTCCCTTTAGACATTAGGCAAATTCAATCTTTGCCCCTATTTAGAAAGCAGCTAAAAACCTGGCTGTTTCCCAGGTAGGGTCTGGCTGAGTTCCCAATAATGTTTTCCTGGGTAAGATGCTCACAGGCTCCAATGTCGATTTTGTCAGTCACAGCGCCAGGATACCCGTAGGGTGACAGTATGCGCTATATAGGAATTATTTACATTACATTACATTCCTGTAATCAGTAGTGGAGTACCTTGGCACAAGTTGGCGTTCAATGTGTCTGGTCCTTTTGGGGTGTTAGGCAGTTTGCCTAAGTATGCCTTAGTGTTGGTTGACTACATTTCGAAGTGGACAGAAATAAAGGTTTGTCACCAGTGTTCCCTGTAAGGTGCGCCGCACACGCACCTCACTGACCCCCGAGTGCGCAGTGTCCCGAGGGAAGCGCGCACACATCCTGTAAGAGCTTTCGCGCCGCCGCTTTTAAAACGCGAGCGGCGCGAAAACGGTAATTTCCTGTTTGGGGGAACATTCATTGGCAAGTGGCTCCTGCACTTCTTTCCTAATGGGCCGTGGCTGCGGGCTGTTTGTGGCCCTTTGTGAAAATATTTGTTAATTGTAGCACCGTCATGCGCTGCAATTAACAAACATATTTTCACAATGGCTCACAATCAGCCCCCAGCCGCGCTCCATTAAGAGAAGAAATGCAGCAAGTGCAAAAGAAAAGACGTGAACAGGCGTTGTCTCCCGCCTCTATTTTGCCGCCACCTTAATCATGTCACCAGCCCCTCACCAGCGGTACAGGTCTCTGTTGTGGCTGGCGCGGGCAGATGCATGTGCGCTCTGCTCAGCTGACAGCTCGGGTGAGACAGAGCCATAGCTGCCAAGGTTTCAGATTCCTATGAGTGACATTTTTATAATTTCTGTCTAATTATAAGTGACATTTCAACGAATATGAGTGACACTTTCTCTCAAGCAATAAAGACGAGGGAAACATAAATATGAGACATTACTCCCATTTGAGCCTCGAGACTATCTGAGGGGCACTCTACACACATAATCTCATTGTTATCCTTAAAGAAGCATACATTGTACCAGCTTTCCATGGTGCTACAAGAATCGATTCCACCCATTAATCACTGATTTGCAAAGCATACCAGGCACAGGAGGAAAGATGTTTTGTCCATAATCATAGAGTTTGGGTAAAGGGAAGCCAGGATTCAACTCATGATCATCTAGCTTCAAAGACTGAAACTGGCTGCAGACCGAATCTGCTCAACACTGAGAAGCTGGTTATCACGAAATAGTAGGAAATACAACCTGTGATGAGCACAGGGTCGAGTAGGAGACATCAATGAGGAATATTTTTTATATATGGTGTTTAAGAGCACAGTTTTATTGTCAATGTTGTAGAAAAAGATGCTACTGTTGCCCAATAAAGTACTGAATTTAATAACAACGGGAGGATGAAATGCCGAGTTGGCCTTGTTGTGATTTGAACTTGTCACCGAAGGGTAAACTTTAAATATATCACACTTGCATTATGAGCGAAAATGCCTCGAAACATGAAGTGGAATGAAACACATGGAAGTGTGTTTAGACATGCACATCTGTGCACACAAACGCAATTATGCGCGACACAGATCCATAGTAGGGTCCAGCCGGCCACTGCCTGATACAATCCATCACTAAATAATAAAGTAGTCTATTTTATATACTGGGGCAGTGACTCAGTGGACTAATGCATTCACTCCAGGAATCTATGCTTGACTTAAGGGTCCCTTAAATTCTTATCCTCGCAGGTCCAAGGAGCCTTTCGTCCTCTCGAGGTAGATAAAATGAGTACTATTGAGTTAGGTAACAAGAAAACATCTGTTATTTCAGCACCAAGAGCCCCAAGGTAATATGTTACAAATCCACCTTATTTTATTCTCACCCTACCGGCACCCGACCCAATATGACTCTCCTGCAAACAGTATGAAACAGAACCAAATACAAGGTAACCATGCCGCTTTGACTCCAGTCAACAAGTACCCTAGAACCACAGAGGGTCCCTAGATTTTAAAAGTGCTATGAGACCATACTCATGTTATTCAAGCACTATACAAATGCACATAACATACCATGAGCAGTTGTCATCATTGTATGCTTCACTCGCTGAGCCATCTTGCCACCAATACATGACCACAAGATGGTGCAACAGAAGGACGTGGTTCACTCTTTCGTTCGTAGTATGAATTCATAACAGGGGGAGGGCACTGACTTTGAGTGTCCCACTGTAGAAGGGGTCCCATGTGTGCCCCCTTCCCACCCACCTTGGAACGAGGGTTCTTCCACTGACTACATTGGGACTATCATCTTAGCAAACATACCCTTCCCTCCAAAAACAGAGGTGTTGTGTCTGCTTGGTTTACGCCATCACTGGCGAGTCCGCAGTATTCTCTCTGCTCCATTTCCCAGTCAGGCCCTCGATGGACAAAAGACAGCCTTCAGTCACAAAACAGTGAGGTCAACTATGCGACCCTCCTGCACTTTCGGTTGGCAATGGCGCCTCGAGCAGTAAGAGGCCTGTCAGCACTATAGGCTGCACCTGCACGTCGAGGGAGAAATCCTTACATTGTGAAGTACTGGGCACAAGGCACTGAGCTGAGAGAGGCGAATCTTTCAGATGCCGTTCCGAAGCTGCACTTCCCCGGCTTCACTCTGTCGTGCTGGGCGAGCCCAGCTTTCGGCATATTTACACACTCCAGCCTTGATGGAGGAATTCATCTCACACCCTCCTACCAGCGCGTGTAATTTCACGCACTTCAGCACGCTGGAGGAGGCCCTTGTCACAACAATGCTTCCGGAAATCTCTCTAGATACACTTCGCAGTCGAGTGTGACCAGAATTGCACACTCAATGAGTGACAAAGATGCCCACGCTTTCCTTTCTTTGTTTACTACACCTGTAACGTGGCCCCCAAGCCTTCCGGGAGCAGCACGCATTGCACGCTGCCCCTGCAGCTTGTATCATGCATTATTTATTATATGGGAGCTCCAGGCTTAACAGCTGAGGAAGCACTAATATGCGTGACTTTGCATTTCAGTGCGGTGGTGCGGACCACCACACTGAAATGCGTTAGTCTAACGCGTGACGCGTGGTACTTGGCAGGGCTGCAGAGCTGCACCCTACAGGACGCCACTCCTGTCCTCCAGCCCTACAGTGTCACTGAGGGGCTTCTGGTCAGTGCAGGCTGAGCAGCAACAGGATGTTTTCATTTAAAATTCCTGTCACAACAAAGAATTGCTTCTGCAGCCCGCAGAATTAATAAATTAAACGACCTCCATGGCCTCCTCAACAGTACTCCCCTCCCCTGGTCGAGGGGGTTCCCTGATGACCGTACAAGTCCTGGTGAGACTGAGAGCGGGCACGTGTCTAAAGGCATAGGGCACAGCTCGGAAAGCGTGCCACGCCATGACCTCTCACCCTTACTACAATCTACAGCTGCAGATGGTCCAGTTTTGCCCCCAGTGCATCACAACACTGTCAGATCACCTGTCTGCAGCGAGTGACCCCACAGACTCCAGTTACAGAGACCAGGCTGAGCAGCAGGAATGATTTACCCAGCACTCAGTGAATCCGTGGGTAAGTTTAAGCTAACGCGGTGATTATTCATGTTCCTGCTACAGAGAGATCAGAGTTCTCTCGTGGAACTTTTGACTCCTTGGCAGCTATGTGTAAAGCACACATCGTGCTTTTGGGCTTGCTGCAGCCAAGCCTCCTAAAAGTTATACACAGCAGTAGTTGGCTGCCGGTTTGTGAGCTGTGCATGGAGATAGGCCAAGGCCGCTGCCAGGCTTTGCTGCATGCAGCTGACTATACATATAACGAGGGTGTTGTCCTTGTGTGAAGAGTTGGATGCAGGGAATGGCAGAAGTTTCTCCATGCAGACAAACCCTTTGGCTGAAAGCTGTGCACAGGGCCGGCTCCAGATCGGTGCCACCACACCGGGCACTATCTTGGGGTGGAGGCGTCATTTTTGCAAGTATATTAAAAAATTTAAAGCACCTGCTGCTGCGTTCCTGGCCTCCAACAATTTTCAGGCATCAATTAAAATGTCTAGATAACTCCGGTGATTAATCGTCTTCCTGGAAAGAGACGGAGATTTGTCCAGTGGAAGTTTTGACTCATCCAAAAGTCGCGCAGTGGGTTAAAATGCCTGCTGCTAAGAACGTGTACCATGCAGATAACAAAGTGCATGTAATGTAAATAGGTCAGTGGGTTACTGCTTCTGTAAGAGAGCTCATTTTGTTACTTGTGGTTTGTAAGTCAAAATCCTAATATAGAGCATTGAGCTATTAACTGTCATCAAACAGCTGCGTGTTAACTGCAAGTATTATGTTAGAGCAATATGTTTTTTTGCCCAGTCTTTCATTAACCTAATCTTGCCAAAAGGGTTCATTTGGGTAAAAAAAACAATTCTTGTTTTTAAAGAGAACCTCTAACAATGGTGTTACATTTTAAATTCTGAATTTGTACTTTTCCAGAATAAGCACTCTTAAACTATATTGCCTACTAGTATCGATGACATGTTACTCCTACACTACACCTTGTAGTCCTGTCTGATGTAACACTTCCAATACACTGATTTACACACCTATGATTGTCTCTGTGCAATGTGTGTATTATGTAAAGTGCTCTGACCCCTTACACTGGTATGAGTGGTGCTATAAAACTAAATAAATCAGAGAGACCGTGGTTCTGGAGACTTGAGGGCAGCTATTAAAGGGTGCTAGTGAGGGAATCCGTGGTAGAGGTGTCCATTGGGGGGGTGCCAACAAACATTGTCGCACAGGGCGCCACCAGTGTTAAAGGCGGCCCTGGCTGTGCCTAGTTGAAGTTGGCTGCCCAAAGTCCAAAAGCACGACGTGTAAAGCACACGTCGTTCTTTTGGACTTGCTGCATTTCTTTTAGGTAACACGTAAGTTAGAAATCTCTCTGCTTAGCCTAGTGTGCCGCCTGGCTGGTATTTTGTTGCTTCTTTCTGTCTGTGCATCCAGATATATAATACAATAAGTAACATTACACCTACAGCAGTAAAATCTTATGATGGTACCACCATTGGAGTCTTGTGCTTTTCTAAACCCGAAGTGTACTTGCCTGTGTAACCAATTCATGTCATGGCGTGTGTATCTAAATTGCAAACCTGCCTTAAGACCCTTAACGTGGCGCTGTATGTCATGCCATGGCTGCAGCGCACAGAGACCCTACACTGCCGCACACAGAGGAAAAAAGTTAGAGGGAACAGTGTTTGTCACTAGTGTCAATTCCAAGATAATCATTGATTTTTTCAAGACACTTTCATAAGAGAGGTTTTGTTACCAACAATGGTAGTCAATTAGTTTCTAGCAAAATGAATATTTTCTTGAAATCTAATGGTATCAAACATATAAAGACATCATTGTACCATCCCCGCAGCAATGGACTTGTCGAGAGAGTGAATCGTGTGGTGAAGGACCAACTTCAGTTAGCCCTAGTTAATGGCATAAATTGGGAAAAAGCTGTGAAGGACATGTTGGCCATGAGAACCACCCCACATGTTAGCACTGGTGTATCTCCTTTTCCTTATTGGGAGGCAGAGTAGCTGTTTCGCGTTTGAATAGGAAATGGATGAACAGGAAAGAGTTGGATGGCGTGAAAGTGAATGATGTTCTGGATGTGCGAAGATGTGTGCAAGAGAAATATGCTTTCAAAGGGAGTGAAGATAGAAAATGCAAGGTTCAAGCTGGTGATCTGGTGAGGATACTAATTCCCAGGCATGTTCATAAGGGCCAGTCTAGGTTTTCCCCACCTCATTGTGTGAAGGAAGTAAGGAATCAAGTTGCGATTTTTGAGAATGGAAAAGTGTGGAACAAGAGCAAAGTGGTAGTGGTACCCAAATCCAAAGTTGATTATGTGTGTGAAAGAATGGGTATGGGGTGGCCTCAGGGGTCCGTGGAGTCTGCAGATGTTCTAGATTGTTGTCATAATTCAAGGTGGAGAAAATGTATCCCTCAGAAATTCAACGATTTTGTAATGTAGTTGGTTCCTTTAAATGTTTTCACTCCGTTTCCAGTATTTGAAAAGTTAATTTACATATTTATGTTACTGCGATGGTAAGATTCATTTTATTTAACATTTATGATTTCCATTTCATGTAACCAGTTAATGTTCATCCTTTTTATACACTATTTTACTGCAGTTTTAAGGTTCGTCTTATCTATTGTTTATGAGTTCCATTTCATGTAACTAGTTAATGTGTATTTCGCGTAAGAATCGCATATGTTAGTATCTTTTGTTCTTTGTGGGTATTTTGGAAGGATGGGGATGTGGTGGGGACTGGTCTGCCATCGTTCCAATGCTCATGTCATGGGAATCGGAACGTGGCAGGAGTTTGGAATGGTGAGTGGGGTATTCCGTGAGAGGCAGTTGCTGCCAGCTGTTCCCGGTGCTGGAAGTTGTGAATAAAGCTTACCAAGTCAGCTTTCACCTCCGTCTCTTCAGAGTGCGAGGGTTAGTAGTTGTGTTGGTACTGTCATTAGCAGCCCTGGCAGGGGCTATTGGTGGTGCAGGCTGCAGTGGTCTCCCAAGAAGGGGCCTGGCACTTACTTTATTACAAATTAAGCACTGCCAGCAACACAGACAAAATCGTAAATTATCCTGCTGGACCAAGTAATTTATTTATGTTCAAATATCTATTCTATTCTATATCTATTTTGAATGTAGTATAACACTCCATCTCTGTCTCAATATTGAAATAGAAATTTCAGCTATGCAGTAATAAAAAGAGGGGCTGTCTTACATAGATTGGTCTCATGCGATTTGGCAAAACCATTTGCACTGATAGTGTGTAAAATGTTGTTTTTCCACTATTCAGTTGGTGTAAATGATGTCTGTGTATTTGGCACTCTTTATCAGTGTTGGCCTGGCTTACAGGGCAATCTGGGAACGGCCACAGGGCTGGTCTGACAGGTCAGCATGTTGGCTCGTTTTGGCTGTTTGTGCTCCTGTTTTATGGTCATATGGGCCGTGTTTTAATGTTGATTTTACTGATATTAACTCAAACATTGCCTCAAGCAAATGCATTCTGTCAACCATACCTTACAAAACACTTGTAAGGCGTGTCCTTCCAAGTTCAAAACTGTCCTCATTTGCAAACGTGGGACGCTTTATTAGATATCTGCATACATGCCAACCCTTCTGATTCAGGTGGGAGACTACCGATTTCAAGGCTAGTCTTCCGCCTCCCGATTCCTGCATGCAAAAACCCAATTCTTCTGCAGGCTGGGCCTGGTATTATGTAACTCGATGTATGCAGTGCCAGTAACCTGCTCCTGCAGGCCAGTGCACAACACTTGCATCACGCTCTCTCTGCCTGCCATAGTGCTTTCTCCGTGCTTCTGACAGGTAAGAAAAGAAATTTACATTTGCGTTTCTAATACCCGATCCTGCAGCAGCAGACTTGCAGAGCCTATAAATGACAGGACCCGATTCAGGCCCCAATAGACGTCAGTGGGGGATACATTCTCCTGATTTATTTTTAAAAATCTCCCACTTTTCTCTTCTAAAATGTTGGCTTGTATGGCTATCTAATTTGCTAATGAGGGGCACTGTAATTTGGTGCCTGGGCCTACTTTCTGTGCCAGTCTGACCCTGCACTTTATAAAGTATAAAACTGTATATGCACCAGGGCTAATGATATAATCAGTAAATGTTAGTATAGTTATGAAGCACCAAAGCAATCTATGCAGTGTGGGCCCAGCACATACTGTAGTGTAGTTCCTATTTCCCTAATAGGCTCTGCGCATTGGAATAATATAACCTATAGGTTTGACATAGGACTAAGGTCGGTATGTCCCTATCGATTATATTAAACTTAATTACCTGTGCCAGCTAGCTCAGAGGCCACTAGAAACTCCTTGAGAACAAGAAGGGAGTAGTTTCTGGCAACCGAAAAACATGACAACTTTGTTTCCCTTTAGAAGCGGAACACGTCTCAGAATCGTGGAAACAATAGATAACAGTTTCACTCATTCAATCGTGCATGCTTAGTTTCTACAGAGTTACACAGAAAGGAATGCGGGTACTCATTCGATGCGTCTCTAAGCTAGTTCTACCCCAATGTGCCTAACCTAGTCTAGGTGTAGGGAAAGATAGAAGTAGGTGGAGTATTCTCTAGTATGGTAGACTAAGAGTGTGTTAAGTCTAGTATGCCAAGAGTCCCTCTAGGATCTAGTCAGCTTCATACCTTGAGAATGAGAGAGGTGGGAATCTCCTGCCGGGTCTGAAACTCTAACACCCCGCAAAGGGAGTCAGAACACTGGAAGCTGGATTCGTCTGCGTGCAGGAATGACAGCGTCTTCTCAGTGCGTCAGGCCGGGATACGGGCTCCTCTGAAGTCGAGGTCTCCTCTAACTTGCTTGGGCAAGGGAAGGTATATTTATACCTGGTAGGTGTCGTGGAATGTTAGCATTGACGTGAAGTCGGACAGAGGAAGACGTCAGGAATGAACCCTTAAGGTATAACGGTTCATACATAATAGATGAGTTCTTGGAGAAATCAATAGTCCTGTGCTAGGGGAACTCCCGAAGCCTAAGGGTCTGGTTTCTAAGAACTCGTTGTGACGTTAGGGTGGACGGATGTCGGTGACCATGCCTGTATTTGGAGTGCACGGTTAATGCCTAAATAAGGACTGGGATTCTATGCCTATATAAGGGCGAGGCGAATTGTGCCTATATAAGGACATGATTCAGGAAAACCTATATACGGACCCCTAAAGCGGAATACAACACCCACTCCATCTTCGATTGAACGATAAGACTAAATGCTAAACATTTCTAAATGCTAAACATAAAATTGAGTACCACATGTTGCTAAAAACATTTCTAAAAGTATTTTAAAAGAAGCTCAAAACTGTTGAAATGCAATCGGTACTGTACATATAAAGCATCGTTTTCATTCTAAGCATATAACGGAAATAAAATGCAACGTGAATGAAACAGTAATATATACATATTATTATTAAATTAAATTTATAAGGCGCACAGCTACCCAGAGGTTTCCCGGCGCCCAGGACAAATTGCAAACAGAGAAGACAGCATTTACTGGTTAAATAGCCAGGTCTTAAGGCCTTTGCGGAAGCTTTTGTGGCTGACTTCATGGCGGAGTGAAGAGGGTAGTGAGTTCCACAACATTGGGGCCAACATATGATGAAATGGTCGATAAGTTCTTAAAATCAAAGCCATTGCATATCATGGAATTAAATGAGATGTTAGACAAGTAAGGTGACAATGTGTCCCTGGAAGTATTTCAAAGAAGTCCGTTTTATAAGACTAGTTCTACTGTAAGCAGATTGTTCATTTGCCATGTCATTTCAAAAATTTTAAAAAGAAAAAAGTTCAATTCTGGGAATAGTTCCAAGTTTGAAAAATATGAAGGCCAAATTTCATTGTTGCCCTGGTACACTGTGAGCCGAATCAAAGTCAGTGTATGGGTCTGGCGTAAACATTAGATCATCTATTTCCGTAGCCAAAATATCGTCCACCGAGGTTGGTGACATTTGGAACACCTCGTTCAGAAGGTTAATTGCACAGAGATGAGAAACATCGCCTTCAGCAGAAGATGCAACGTTCGCGTCCGTTGTTACCGTTGATCCATCTCGTACCTCAGCAGCAGCCGGAAGCGTCTGTGAGATCTCAATGAATGCCGCCATCAGGATTGGAAGCCTCTGGGGACAACACACAGCATGGGCCGTTATCGGGTCCAGCAGAGTATCGATATCCATTGGCATGACTGATGGGAGTGTTAGACAGGTGTCTAGCACGCATTCTTCACCGCAAAACAGGCAGCGTAGAACAGGTAAGACGTTCCCGTAGACGAGGCATGCCCAAAAGCTATACTATTCGCTCACAGCATTTCCGTTCAAGGAGGGCTCTCTCCACATCGCTCGGAGTGATGTTGGCGAAGAGGCTTGCCATAGCGTAGTAGGAGGAATAGAAACAGAATTCCTGCAACAAGTGCTAGAATTAACGGCACACCACCAAACACCGAATGTGCGAAGTTTGGGATGATTCCGAGGACAGCCTGGAAAGGTGCTAATAGTCCGGAACGGATGGTCTTAAATACATGTACAATTCCACTTGTATCTGACATGTTGAAGATACGTCCTATCATTTCTACGAAATGTATAGGGCAGTTTGTACGAATTAAAGCTTGTATCTCAGCCGAAGTCCTTGCAACTTGTAGATCATAGGTTTCTTTGGCCGAGGTCAAAGGCACTGATTGTTGTATAAGCATGGCTTTCATTCTGCTTAAAGTATCAAATCGAATAAAAGAGACATTCAACGAAGGCCATAGAGGCGACTCCTGACTGTGTCTATTGGGGCAAACAATACTTGCATACAGCAAGTGACCCTGGAGTTGACCGTTACTAGATATGGGATGCCTGGCAACATGCCACAGCAACTCTGATCATTCAACATGAGGTAACTCCCATTAGAAAGTTGTCCAAACGTTGGATTAATCACAGCAGCTGGTGTACCCTGCTGGTGGCAGGACAAGTTTGCCACAGAACCATTACAAGCCCCGTGTAAAGAAATGTCCTGACAAATCAGTGGACCGCTTAGTGCACTCTCACAGTGTGTACCGCTTAGAAACACTTCACGATCCCCACTCCAACATCTATAGGTGTAAGGTAAATTCCAGGATGTCTTAATGTATTCTTTACCCAACCTTTCATATTTGCCTGCTTGCATCTGTTTAAGGCAATACTGAAACTGGAAAGTAGTCACAGGTAGACTAATTTTGCCGTGAATAAGCCATTCTGTAGCTGGTTTTTCTGCCACTGTGAATGGTAATTTCTCAAGTTTTTCAATGCTCAGTACTGTATACTTTGCTCCCCTTTGTGCCAGTTCGATCTGTTTATCAGTTAGATTGTATTCTGCAAACAGAGCCGTCGTGTTGATAAAACGCCAAGGCACATAGCCCGCACGCAAAGATTGCAGCATCCAGCTTAATAACATAATAGAACGTAACTGAGACTGGCCGTGCTGTAACATGGCTAAATCTTGTTCCAGTATGTCGATAGCAGAGGATACAATACTGTCCAATGAATAAATTCTGGAGGACAAAGTTGTTAACCCATTGTCAACCACAGAGAGAGTTTTCTCTAAATTAATACGATCAAGTTCACGTATTCGTTCTGCGGCCTCCATCTGTGACACCTTCCATGCTTCATTATAAGCAGCATAAATGCCGGCATATATGAAACGTTTTTGACGCGGTTTTCTTGGTCCAAGCAAGAATTCCCTAAGGGCTGCGTCTTCTTTAAGTAAAGATAAGTGTTGTTTCACATCCTTAAGTGTAGATTTTTGCAGCCATTCGAGGCACAATTTTCCTACACTGTATGTTGTTACTACCCCCGGATGCTGTCTTTGGACGTATCGTGGGTCTGGCCTATGAACAGAAAACCCCTGTGTTTTATTCAGGAATCTAGCTTGACAGTTTTGTGTCTGTGGGCCAGATCAACCATTTTCTCCAATCAGGATTTGTTCTGTTGAGTTGTAGTATTGTGTCAACTGTAACCTCTGCCTGTGTATTGTTATCACTTGCAGGTGTTGGTACAGAAGGTGCTTTTATGTCTTTAATCTTGGCTAACCCAAGGCAAGACGTTTGTTGGACCGTGTCATTCAAAAACATTATTTGCTGAGGGGCGATACAGGCTCTAAATAAAGCTTCTATCCCCTGCACCTGCCAATCTTTAGTACCCCAGACAGATTTTGTGTCTATTGTGTCTTTCCATAAGTTGAAACCCTGTCTGGACAATTGGGCAATAAAAGCTGCAGAGTAAATCTGTTTTGTATTTGTTAACATAATTTTCAGTCCTGTTTTGTTTACATTTCTATAGTAAAATGTTTCTGGATCAGATGTATTGTATCCTGAAAAATATGGAAACTTTTTAGCAAATGTTTTTGAACTACCTTTTGGTGGTGTAGGACAATGCTCCCATTGGTTAAACATAAACACATTTCTAGGTGTTGCAGATTTATGCAAAAAATGATGACCATAGTGGTTATAGCAATACAGCTGTTCATAGTCTGATGAACCCTCTAAATATTCATTATTGGAAAATGCAGCAGATTTTTCTAGGTCAAACATCATATTATTTACAGTTTCAAAGTCCCAATCATCAGAAAAGGTACTGGATGAAACGAAATCATTTAGTGAGATCTTAAATAAATGTGGAATGTTCAAATGTTCCGTCGGGCCAAAAATATCAAAATCAGTTTTGTCCCACACTATACCATCCTGTATAGGAACGGCTGTGATGTTCACTGCAGACAAGTCTCTTGTTTCACGATGGGATGATTTGTGAGGTTTCAAAAGTAAGTTCACTTCTTTTCTTTCAATGTCCAAATGGATGTATCTCCCATTTATAAGCACGCTCATAGTCATAACCAAAGCTAGCCACAGCAGGAAGAAAAATATTCCAGAAATAACCCAAAGTTCAATCCATGGTGAAACTAGATAAGTCTTTTTCAAAAAATGTAAAAAGTCTTGTACTTGCTGTTTAAAAGTTTTCGATGCTGGCGACGTCTCGGGCTCACTCGGATCCTCGGAAAACGTATCAAAGTTAATGAAGTAGCCAGAAGCAGTTCTGTCAATTGTTGGAATTGCATCAGGATTTGTAGAAATCGCTGGAACCAGTTGATCACTTGTTACATTGGTGTAGACAGGTGTATTTGGACGAACTGTTACTTGTGTTTCAAGAGGGATGAGTTCCCTAGCATTGTTGCTCAGTCCTTCATCTGTTATTGCTGAATTCTCGATAGTTATCAGTCTTTCAGTCTGAACCTCTTGGATAGTAGCGAGAGGAGTGTGTCTGCTACAAGGTCGGAGTCCACGAGGCCTACTATTTAGTATTGGCCACATACTGTGGTTTGATGAGGTCGATGGACACAAATCTTTTCTCCTTTTTTCCAGCAAGGGGTGGCAGAAGTACTGTTCTTGTTCCGTGTATGGCTAGGACAGGTACTGGTTGTCTGTAAGAAGGTCCAAATTCCTTCTTGTCCGCAATCTTCTCTCTGACTAGATCCCCAACTTTTGGAATCCAGACATGCCTTGCTGGGACCGCCGGTTTTTCCCCAGTAGTGGTTGGCTGCAGGAATACGTTGCTTTGTTTCGATCTTAGTTCATTTAAGTCCTGTAAAACAGCCAAACGATCTTTGATATCAAAGGGTTTATTTTCCACCACTGTGCCACTACATTCCAGATCGGGCACCCACATTCTTGTCCCAAATAGGACCTCATATGGACTGACCCCCCCTAGAGAACTTCTTGGCAAGTTGTTTAATGAGCGTTGGACCCCATAAAGATGTTTGACCCACCCATCACCCGAACCTAATACCCTAGCTGTTAGAGACTGCTTTATGTCCCGGAGAGGAGTACCGCAATGCAACGCCCAGACTGGCCATGGCGTCTTTGTAAGCCCGAGAGCTAAACGCAGGGCCCTGGTCAGAATGTAGCGTGCCTATTGCGTATGTGGCGATAAAGACTCGCAAATCTTTTATAACAGTTCGAGCATCAGCCGAGCGCTGAGGCCATATCCATAGGAACCTAGAGCAAGAATCCACTGCGACCATGATATATTTATAGTTACCGTCCCTTTGCAAGGGACCGCAGTGGTCCAGGTAAACACAAGCTAATGGTTTGTCTGAAATTAACAGGGGTGTCTGCGCAGGACGTTTCACTGTGGAGACTTTCATCTGTTGGCAAATTTCACATTCCAGAACATAGTTCTTGGTCTGCTTCCTAATGCCAGGCCACCAATATCTTTGTGTTAATAAAGATACCGTTGCAGAAATGCCTGCATGGGCAGAAGCTATCCCTTCGTGTGCTGCTAGGATTAGTCCTAATCTGCGTTCCTTGTTTGGAATTACCCTATCCCCCACTCCAGGGATTCGAGCAAAAGGAACGTTGTTCGCATCAATTACATATGAGTACTTGAGTGGAAACTTTTTTGGTAATGCTGCACCACTGCCTTTGCTCGTAGCATTGACAGCCAACATTATCTCACTGTCTATTTTCGTTTTAGAACGAGTGATCGCAGCTACGGAAGCCGTCTGAACAGCCCCCTTTGCGGCTTCGTCAGCCAATGAATTCCTTGCAACGTGAACGCCATCACGTTGATGACTCAGTGTATGGATCTCGTGAGCCTTTGGTAGTTCGCTTTTAACTGAACTACTTGTTCCCAAAGCGTTTTATGCTTTATTGTGCCACCTTTTGCATCTTTGAACCCGTTTTCAAGCCAAGTTTGTATATATTCATTATACGACTGCACACAGTAGAAAGAATCGCACACTATTAGTGTGGGGAATTCTCGATCTGTACTTTCAAGTGCCAGTTTGAATGCTTGTAGTTCAGCTCGCTGAGCTGTGCAATCTCCTAGAGACTTGGTTTTTGTGACCATAGGTCTGAAGTTGCCATCGCGCATGCGACCTTTAACGATTGTGCACGCTGCACTGTAAGTTTGCTTACTCCCTGTTGCGGGTTGTGCGGATCCGTCATTGTAAATTATGAATTCGCACTGATCGAGAGGCAGAATCTCAGTGGGCAGAGGACATTCATGTTCATATTGCAGGAACGCTTGTGTTTTTAGATCGGGATCAAAAACATATTTAACATCTGTTGCAGCAAGAGAATTAACCCATTGTATCCATCTAGGATGTAATGCTTTAGCATTTGGAATGCTTGCTTTTGTTACCGCCTCTAAGGCCGGTACTGGGGTTACGACAATAATGCGTTTCCCTTGGGCTAGAGCTCTTTCTTTTGCTACAGCGGTTTGAACTGCTGTCAGAATTTTTTCTGTTGAAGTGAAGCGCATTTCTGCTTGTGTATACAAGTGTGATTTGTATGCAATTGGTACTTTTTCACCCTCATTAAATGTTAAGTAGGTGAATCCGCATTGACCCGAAATTATTCGGATCACTAAATTGCGTTGACTTACGTGTGTTTGTAAGTGATTTGTTGCTAACATGTTAGCTTGGAGTGAACGCAAGATTTCTGTGTGTTCTTGTGTCCAATTTTTGATTGAAAAATCAGGTTTGATTAATGCGTAGAGAGGTTTAACCCTTTCTGTGTAATTTAGAATGTAAGTTCTTCCAAAATTTAGGAAACCAAGGATGGATTGTAAATTTTTCAGCGTCTTTGGAGGTTGGAGCAGCGCACACCTTTCTAAAAAGTTGGCTGCCAAGCTCTTGCCTTCACTTGAAAGCTCATATCCTAGAAACAGGACATTGGATGGGCAATTCTGGACTTTTTGAAGTTGAATTTGTAGCCCTCAGAGGCGAAGCCCAGTATAATGGTACTCACCCTGTTCAAGTGTTTGTCCAGGTCATCGTCAGTCAGGTAGATGTCATCGACATATGACAATGCCTCATTATCATAAATTTGTAGTAACTCCGTTACTCTCGCTGAGAATAACCCCGGGCTGTTCTTGAACCCTTGTGGGAGTCGACAAAATTGACTCTGGGTCCCCATTATTGAGAAAGCTGTTAAGCACCTGCTTTCAGGTGCTATGTTTTGACAAAAGAAACCATTTGAGATATCTAATGTGGTTTTATATTTTTTACGCACAATGTTATTCATTAATGCTGTACTATGTGCATTTTGCACTGCAAATGTTTTTGAACAAGTGTTTAAGTGTCTGTAATCCAAAACTAGACGATAGGTATTGTCTGGTTTGGAGACAGGAAACAAAGGATTGTTCATTGAAGAGGTGCATGTTTCAATCACCCCCTGGTATTCAAGTTGATCTAAGATCTCCCTGACCTGTTTTTTAGCTTCTTGCTTTATTGGGTACTGCCTTTGTGCAGTAGGTTCATTTTTCAGATGTATTTTATGGTGAGGTGAATCCTCATCCCATCCTACATGATTTTTGTATAATGCTGGGGCCTGGTCAACTGCCCATTTCCTGGCATAAGTATACTTTAGGTGAATTGGAATATGGTTGGAGAAGGCAGGCATAATAATGTCCTCGCCATGTGGGCGCTCCCTGACAAATTGTGGTGGCCAGTCTTTTTCTGCTAGAAGTATGTCATAGCCCCTTGAAAGTTTTTCCCCAAAAAGTGCTTTTACCTGTCTAGGTATGTCTCCCTCCATCCGGAGTGTTATTTCATATAACTTTTGTGGAGTACTAACCCTGGTGTCTACAGTCTCAACTGTAATGTACTCATTCAAGTCCACTATCTCCAGAAGTTCCTTCAGGTTCTGGCGAGCTATTGTGACTTCTGCTGCACTGTCCAGCCTTGTCTGAGCCCATTCTCCATTCTTGAGTTGTGTTCTCAGTATCCTCGGCATGTCTGACCTTCAGACCTGCTACCTTCTTCTTTGAGAATTGAGGTTTTGATTTGTTTTTCGGAACGTGTTTGTCGTCTTTCGATTTCACGCGTTCTTCTCTATGTTCTGACCGTCCTCTTCTTTCCGATGTCTGTGACGAGATCTGAAAGGTACGAGAGGAACGTGTATCAGTATCTTGATACCTGTCAGGCTTTTTCAAATTATCCCTATTCCTGAGGTTATACCTCCTTTCAGAGGGCTCCTTTTGAGGAGACCTACCTCGGGATTGAAAACGTTTCTCGTTTGAATTATGTTTATTAGTTTCCCACTTCTTTTTAGAAGATGTCTGAGTTTGTTTAATAGAGTCCTTTTCAGGACTTTCAGATAGTTTTGGCTTCACTGGTCTTCCACCCAAACTATCTCTGCCTAATTCTGCATAAGATTGTTCTATTATTCTGGGTAGCTCAGTTTGATGTTCTGTAACATCGAATTCCCTTAATCGTTGGCGGATCGCCACTGCTGCTGCCTCCCCTTTAATATTAAATAATATTATTGTTGAGACCTGGTCGAAATTTTTCAGTAATTTCATACCTAAATTCAGAGCAGGCTCTGCCCCGTATTCGTTTTGAATTTGTTTCAGGACATCTGGTATTACTGCAATTGATGGAATACCATGTGTTTTAGTATAGATGGCAGCAAAGACTGAGCCCCAAGTGGTGCAGTCTTCCAGTTGTGGTGTGATCCCCATCGGTAAACAGATTGTTAGTATTCTGTGTTTCTCATACGGGCTAGTATTTGGAAATACTGCTTCGATTTGAGTAATTTTTTGAGCTATCCAAAATGGAATTTGCTCACGTTTTGTGGGCATTTTTCCCATGACTGCGTATAGAGTCTGTGGTGTAATTTTTAGTGCATTCCCCTGTTGAGGAGTTTGATTTGGAAGTGTCAATGGTGGTTGGACTGTGAAAGTCCGCATGACATATTGGACTAGTTGTCTGTAGATTTTTATTAACTCTTGTAGTTGAGTAAGTAATTCCTCATCCGTCATTATATCCAGTTCAGGATGGGGAGTGTAGCCGGCTAGAATCGGCCATGTTGCTCCTGGTCTACCTAGTGGACCGAGCCTGGTAATGTTTCTGTGATGTTTTAGGGCGCCTTTGAACCAGAGCTGATGCTCCTGGTATGTTAGTGGAATTTCAATATCCTCAAAAGGAATATATTCCTCTGGTGGATCATCTTCTTTGTAGAAGTGAAACAGTCTTGTTACTGAATTTGATTCAGGAAATATGACCCATGAATAGAATACCTCTGTCTGAAAGGATTCGTGTACCTCTATCACGAAAACTGCTCTACCGCCTCTTGGTGGTAGGCCATGTTTTATAAGTTTTAGAGTGATGACTCTTCTTAAGTTTGGATTGATGTCTATGACACCCTCCTCGGTTTCAATAAAACCTGTGATGTTATAAGCTGTTAAAGCTGGCTGACCTGCAACGTCACCGTTGTCGGAGTCAGGCATTTTGTTTTTTGAAAAATGTAGAACAAGTTTCAAGGAAACTAAAAGATAAGGTGCACAATATTTTGGAACACTGTATCCTTCAACGTTGAACAAACCAAACAACTAATTTATAGGGTGCTTCCCTATTTAGTTATGGTGGATATTTAGCCCTACCCACTCCGGACGTCTTATGGAGTATGTGAGTAGGGGTCTCTGAGAAAGCACGAATGAGTTACTCAGTATCGAGCGTTAAATTACTGCCTTAGCAAACCGTTGGGCGCTATGTAGTGTAGTTCCTATTTCCCTAATAGGCTCTGCGCATTGGAATAATATAACCTATAGGTTTGACATAGGACTAAGGTCGGTATGTCCCTATCGATTATATTAAACTTAATTACCTGTGCCAGCTAGCTCAGAGGCCACTAGAAACTCCTTGAGAACAAGAAGGGAGTAGTTTCTGGCAACCGAAAAACATGACAACTTTGTTTCTCTTTAGAAGCGGAACATGTCTCAGAATCGTGGAAACAATAGATAACAGTTTCACTCATTCAATCGTGCATGCTTAGTTTCTACAGAGTTACACAGAAAGGAAAGATGGGCGTTTCAATAAAAGGGTTTTATTGAACAGTCTTGTTTCTCGTGTAAGAGATATGTGCTGTTATGATCACAAGACAGTATGCAAGATAAATAATGTACAGCGTAAGCAGTAGAAATAAATAATACTGCGCTAGCATTATCTTTTAGCATATATTCACGTACATAAATAACATGAGCTAAGAATGCGGGTACTCATTCGATGCGTCTCTAAGCTAGTTCTACCCCAATGTGCCTAACCTAGTCTAAGTGTAGGGAAAGATAGAAATAGGTGGAGTATTCTCTAGTATGGTAGACTAAGAGTGTGTTAAGTCTAGTATGCCAAGAGTCCCTCTAGGATCTAGTCAGCTCCATACCTTGAGAATGAGAGAGGTGGGAATCTCCTGCCGGGTCTGAAACTCTAACACCCCGCAAAGGGAGTCAGAACACTGGAAGCTGGATTCGTCTGCGTGCAGGAATGACAGCGTCTTCTCAGTGCGTCAGGCCGGGATACGGGCTCCTCTGAAGTCGAGGTCTCCTCTAACTTGCTTGGGCAAGGGAAGGTATATTTATACCTGGTAGGTGTCGTGGAATGTTAGCATTGACGTGAAGTCAGACAGAGGAAGACGTCAGGAATGAACCCTTAAGGTATAACGGTTCATACATAATAGATGAGTTCTTGGAGAAATCAATAGTCCTGTGCTAGGGGAACTCCCGAAGCCTAAGGGTCTGGTTTCTAAGAACTCGTTGTGATGTTAGGGTGGACGGATGTCGGTGACCATGCCTGTATTTGGAGTGCACGGTTAATGCCTAAATAAGGACTGGGATTCTATGCCTATATAAGGGCAAGGCGAATTGTGCCTATATAAGGACATGATTCAGGAAAACCTATATACGGACCCCTAAAGCGGAATACAACAATACTGCCTTCCCTATCACATTCAGTGGGATCCAGTATTTCCCAGGCCTAACGCATGGTCTGGGGGTTCCTGTTTACCGAGTGTATGTGCTGTATTTCAGATGCCCATGTGTAAAAATATGTAGAGAACTCTCTACCTTCTTGCGTGGCCCACTGGCCCATATGCTATGGTGTTTTAGCTGCAACTCCAGGTACTTGTCAAAACGGGCAATTGGATGGGCAAAAATGAAAATTCATAAAAGTAGCTTCTGAGCAACAACCAGGACGAATATATAAGCCTTTCCGTGGTGAACTACTACCTCCGGAATAGGGTGTACATGAACAAAACATGTGTTAGCAAAGCTGTGAAATTCTTTTTATATTTCTTTTTGCAAGCTTATGCAATAAACATTAAAAGCGTAAAAGTAATAATAAGTAAAAATGCCGACATCCAAAGGTGAGGCATATGTTTGCAAAAAATAAAAATAAAGCACTTCTCACAAATGCATAAAAAACATGTAATGAAAGGGCAATTAAATACACTACATGAAGGTGGATGTTTACATGTGCAAAAGAAAATGTTGTCACTCACAGTGAAGAAAGCTGATGGCTGAAGTGGACTTGACCCATTCCACAAACTGTATAGTGTGGTGGGTGGGAGCAAAATGGGAATGACACTTGAACAGATTAATGGATGAGCAGGAATGACTGAAATTCTATATATGTAGGTATATATGTATGCGAGTATTTTTATGATTTTCTGGGAAAACATGAGGTTAGTGAGGCAGCAAGCTTTCTCTAGGCCATACCTAAAAAGGGCAACATGTACTATGAACAATGGTCTTTCTGGATTATTTATATTGCGAAGTATTTTGTAGAAAACTGTAAAGAGTAAAGCACTGGGTTTACTGCATAACTTGCAAAATGGCTATTGTCAAGGAAGAATTTACATATCTCTACAAAGTTATATGAAAATCAGTAATCTATTTTTCTGTGTAATAAATCACAGGTTTTATTGAAAGAACACATGTCGAAATAGCACAGTAGTCAAAATATAGTCACATTTAGAGGTAAGTGTAAAATATGAAGGCAATAAATTGACTTTGAGCCGTTGGCAAGAAGTAGCTAGAAGGCAGCTCAAAAAGACTAGTTCAGAAAGATTTTTAGGGACAATCAGCCCCGCAGCTGCCAATATGTGTTTTGGAATGCATGGACCACAGCAACAATAACACAAAAGGATGGCACAGCAGGAGCAGATAATGCAACAGCACAAAGATGTAAAGCACTCACCCCAGTTGGTGCTTTCAAGTATTGGCATTATATTGCTCCCAGGGTTATTTGGAAATATTCACAGTAACACAGCATAGTCAATAGATAACATCAGGAATAAAGCCGAGGGTATCGACCTAACCATTTCTGGACACCCATATCCATTCATCGTTTTCATGAACACAGTCTTACAAAACTATACATACATCGTATGAGACTCATACTTTTTCCTCATAGAAAACGTAGGGCAACTGGCTCAGGTCATGTCCTTGTCTATGTCTACTCCCTTCCTCTCCCATCCCTTCTCTTCATGTTATCCTTGGGCATGTGGCCAGTGGACCTCTGAAGTTGAAGACTGTAAATATGTCTTTGCAGCCCTCAGAAACATATGTCAAATACAAATGTAAAAGTGCATCCAGAAAGAAAAGTACAGAAATGACTGATCGTTGTATTTAAACACAACGTGTAAGAGATTCTAAAGAACAGGGAGAACCATTTCCCTTCGGATGGTTGAAGCAGTGTAATTCCCATCCATGCACCGACTTAGTGCAGAACAGCTCATCTCGAATTCATAAGCTACATTGATTCCTCTGGTGTACACTTCTTTACAAGTGAATGCAGTTAATTTAAGCACACAGTTTTATCCAGCCAGCTCTGCCTGCCGCGAAGGTTATTTAGGCTGGTCGGGCATGTATGTGGGCTGCTAAGGCCCAACGGTCAGTAGTGAGTTTTTGATCCCACAGATCTTGTCAATCCATGTGTTACTTTTTAGTTTTTCAACTTGTGGACAATTGATAGGGTGGCCATCATCAGGACAGAAGGATCTGTAGAGAATCAATAGATATGATAGGCAAAGTAGTCAGAAGTTCCCAATACAATGCTTTACAATTAATCATCTGTCTGGATACTGATCAGTTCAATCGGTGGTCAACTGACAAGAATTTGGGGTCAGAAGTGTCCACACATAAAAGAGCTGCAGACATGTTTGCGTGTGTGTGAGATGTTTCTTGTATTGATATGTTGGCTCACCAGCCCTTGTGTAGATTTCAGCTGTATATAATTCATTAGTAGCATCCATTTGATATTTTTGCCTTGCAGTTTGTCCCTCTAGGTCCTTTGGAAGATATTCTCCTTAGTCCCCTTGACACCGAGATTCTTTTTTTCCTGCCATCTATTCTGCTCAGGTGAGGAAGCAGTCTTGTCAGGTAATCCATATTTAAATGCTTCTCTTCCAGAGGCAGAGGATGATGTACAAAAATGACAAGTGAGTGTGTTGAATGAGAGACCGGACGAGAAGCAAGTGAGATGAGCACAGAGCGATTGATCGTCAGCTGCCAACATATGGTGAAACCCATCAGACAACTGTCCCTTGCCGCAACTCTAGCTGAAGCTTCCAAAACCCAGCTTAGAATGAATCCACCTTGCTTTTACTGGAGCTCTGCTGATGTAGCACTCCTTAGGCCCGGCCATGCATTGCCTGCAGCCTCCCAGACTGGAAGAGAGAGTAATTCACTGGTTTCGTAGTTGCCTTGCATCACCAGATACTCCTCAATGCGTTGTTATTTCTAGCATTGTTATGCCTAATAGATGCCTTATTCTGCACAATATAATTCTTCACATATTTTAACATAAATCTGTTCAATGGAGCTACTGGAAGTGAACATATACAGGTTTCTGTGTAGTTGGGAACACTTGCTTGCCCATGGAGGCTGGCAGCATTCAGGATGAATAAATCAAATAGTGATCCTAAAAGACACCAGCTAATGGCAGCTATCTTTGTAGGTATTCCCTCGTTGGGTTGCTTCATCTGATAAATCTGTTTGTGTGGTTGTAGTTTATCTCCATTTGGCAGCCATTCCCATCCTCCAGGCACCATGGGTAAGGATGCCATTCCTTATATGTAAAATTAGCAATAAGCTCTTACAACCACTCGTGAAAGGCACTTTTCTGGCAAGAGGCGTTGGAAATTCTATTCATCCATCTTTGGATTTGTCTGACTACCTCAGGGCCTGCATGTTTTCATGTTCCCTGGATGGGTCTATCAAGGTTGAAGCAGCCTCCTATTCACAGTTTCTAGATGTCTCCATAATCAGACATCCTTAATGCTTTTACCTTGTCAACCCTTTCTCCACATTCACACAACAAGATACGGTTACACTGGCATATACTTTTTGTGTGTTTTGACATATCAGAAGTATTAGATGAATAAATTCACAGATATGGTAACACAGTGGCTGTATTTGTTTGATGATTGGGGGCCACTGCTGTTATTTCCGTATTAAGTAAGGGCGCTAATGGGGAAAACGAAAGAGGTGTTAGTGTCCCAATTGCTTGTGTGTCATCTTCATTATACAGAACGTGTGCCAAATAAAAGTAGGTCAAACATCTTTGGTTGTTTAACTTGTTTAACTGATGTCTGAATCTGCTAGCTCTGTGTCTCAGCTGTTTGATTGCATTGTCAACCCAGCCAGTTCTGCATATAGTCTAAATCAATTGAGCGTAGCACGGCCCCAAACATTTGTGGGGGTCTCACTCTTCAACCTGCTGAGAACGTTCAAATTTGGTTGTCTTACTTGATGCAGGTACCACTGTAGCACCACATGCTCCTTTATCTAAAAACAACTTTACTCCATCTTACTACTACTCTCAGAAAATGTGCCTTAGTAGGTGGTACTGTCAGGAATAAGCAAAGGGTGAGGAGATGGGGACTTGCTGTGGGAGGAAGATGCAACCTAATCTGCGCGAGGTTCCTTGTGAGACTGAGGAAGACCAGCCTATGGTCCCAGTACATTTAACCAGAACTTCCAGGACTGATTGCCTGGAAGGCCCAGGGGTGGGACATACAGGTCTTGAGTGGCAGCACTGCTTAAGCAACCATTCACCTCACTTAGGAAGGTGCCTGGCAACTTCTTCTGCTGTATTGGCTCCTTTTCCATCACTATAATCTGTCCTTCACGTTTGTTGTTTTGCTCCATGTTCGGTTCCATCAGTTGCCAAACTTATGCCTGAACTTAGAACTCCTTAGGGGTTACTATTTGGCTTGGTTTGATGTGTTTCTCCCTTGCTTCCATGTTTCTTTTCACCAGGCTCGCTTTCAATCAGGAGTTCATCTTCTCTCTTCCCGGCTTCCTCCACGTTGGCTCAGGTTCACTGCCGTCTGCTATTCTGAAGCCAGAAAGCATAATAATGAAAACCACCTTCATTATTTTATTGCTTTCAACTGTGAACTGTAGTAAACATCTGTTTTTCACCTTTTCTGAAAACGCTTAACGTTACCCTGTAAGACCCCTATGTGTCCCCTGAAGTGTGAGATGAACACCAGAGGATGGGACTGTGGTGCTGCAGCTGTCTCTTCCCTCTCTCATTCCCATTTACATCCCCTTCCCTCCCACAGTTTGGTCCTGCCATCCATGCTTGCTCATGTACCGGCAGAGCTATGTCCTGAGGAGTGGGGGCATTGTCATTAGACTCTGCTGTTCAAGCTCTGCGAACCCTGCCAGGCGCCATGATTAACTCAAGATAGATCACTTTATTGCAGGACTTGCAGTGTGCCTAGTTGAGCAACATCACAAGCCCAAAGTTCTGTGACAAGATCCATCACTGACTGGAGGAAATTAGACCATGTCCGTACCACCTGTGTGTATGTGCATTGGCTGCTGATCACTGCACAACCCTGCTTGGTCTTTGAAATATTTGAACCACCTGGTAACATTCGAGCTTGCTTGGAAACTTAGCCAGGACTCATCAGAGAACTCTGATACAAAAACAAGGCTCTAATGGCAGGCCCCAGACTCTGACTGCTTTATGCGGCGGAACATAACAGGTGAAAAGAGGGAAGGCAGACTATGGAAGGCACACTATGTCATCAAATGGTACAGGATAACACCAGGGGACCTATTATGTATAGGGCGCACTTTCCCTGTTTGCACCCGGCATATCGTAAAACAGGTGCACCAGGTGCGAACAGGGAAAGTGCACCCTATTACATAGAATGTGCTGCCCCCAGGGCAGTCAAAAACTCGTGCTGCCCTGGGTGCAGCGCTTTCCAGGTTAAAAAAGGAGCAGCTTTGAAGCAGCCGCTCCGTGTTTCACTTTCAGGCGGCAACCTGCCTGCACTTTTAGAGGGGATTAGAGATCCCCTTGCAGGCGGGTGCAGTGAGTGACTGCACCTGCTTGCAAGGGGATGTCTGGGGGTCTGTCGGACCCCCTTTCTCCCCCTCCAGAGGGCTTCCATAAGGGGCACACTGACAGTGCGCCACAGTGCGCCACCCTTTAGAGCGTCCTCTTGAGAAAGTGCTGGTGCTTTATGTGCTCCAGCGCTTTCAGTATTACAGAAGGGGCCGCACAAGCGTCTGCGTCCCTTTTTCTGAAATACCAAAGTGCCCCGGAGGGTGCGCAAAGCGGGCGCAAATGCCCATTGTACCCCCGGGGTACTTTGTGTAATACGGCCCCAGCTCTTAATTCAGGGTGTGCCTAGACTGTATCTCATCTGGTAATTGAAGCAACCTCAAGAAGACTTCACTGTTTTTGCAGTGTGTCAATAATATAACAGGTCTATACAGTATTTGAATTTACTTGCCAGCCTCCGGCCTGTGATGAACCCCATGGAGTACTATGATGTCACCTGGAATCTGTGCACTTGTAAAGCTAACCTGCAAGGTCGACGACAAATGCAGCACAAACTCAACCAGCCAACAATACAGGAAAATGGAAACAGAATGAAGCTGGGAAAGGGGAAACGAAAAGGACCAAGGGCAGAACGAAAGAATAAACTCGATAAATTAAAAAATATGCACCCCCTTACAGCTTCTTTGCCTCTGTGCCCGTGTCTATACTACAGCCAGTGTTGCCAGATTTTATCACAACTTTCAAGCCCAAAGCAACCAAATACTAGCCCAAAGTAGCCCAATGTTACCACTCCATTGAATGTCTGACAAAATATCGACGGACAGAAAATCGACCTACAAAAATATCGACACAGAAATATCGAAGTCAAAAATATCGAAGTCCTATCTACATAAAGGTAAGTACAAAAATATCGAGAAAAAAATATTGTCAAAAATATAGATGTTAAAAATATCGTTTTTTAAAATGTTTTAATAATAATGTAAAATTAAGTAAATAATACATATAATTAAAAGAAATATAGTTAAAAATATTAAAACATATTTAAAAATAATAACTAATACATATTGTTAAAATGTATTAAACATATACATATAAATTAATATATATAATTACTCCACATATTGCAACATTAGGGAAAGCGTTGGATAGCGTCAGGGTAAAAATTACTATTCCCACTCCAGAGAGTGCAGCAGTAGGGAAAGCGCAGGATAGCGTAGGGGTAAAAATTACTGTTCCCACTCCAGTAAGTGCAACAGTAGGGAAAGCGCTGGATAGCGTAGGGGTAAAAATTACTATTCCCACGCCAGTGAGTGCAACAGTAGGGAAAGCGCTGGATAGCGTAGGGGTAAAAATTACTATTCCCACGCCAGTGAGTGCAACAGTAGGGAAAGCGCTGGATAGCGTAGGGGTAAAAATTACTATTCCCACTCCAGAGAGTGCAACAGTAGGGAAAGTGCAGGATAGCGTAGGGGTAAAAATTACTATTCCCACTCCAGTGAGTGCAACAGTAGGGAAAGCGTTGGATAGCGTAGGGGTAAAAATTACTATTCCCACTCCAGTGAGTGCAACAGTAGGGGAAGCGGTGGATAGCGTAGGGGTAAAAATTACTATTCCCACTCCAGTGAGTGCAACAGTAGGGAAAGCGTTGGATAGTGTAGGAGTAAAAATTACTATTCCCACTCCAGTGAGTGCAACAGTAGGGAAAGCGTTGGATAGCGTAGGGGTTAAAATTACTATTCCAACTCCAGTGAGTGTAACAGTGTGGAAAATGTAGGATAGCGTAGGGGTTAAATTAACATACTTATCAATTAAATATTTTTTTAAAGTAAATAACATATTAATAATTAATTAACAAAAAAATATTAATAAATACCAATAAATTTAAATTAATATTTACTTAAATAACATTAAATTACTTCCCACACTATTCCCCCTTTCACACACAACACACTACACATAAAAAAACACAATTAATGTAATTATCAATCAATTAATAACAATTAATAATAAATTAATTATAATTAATATAATTATAAATTAACCAATTAATAAAAATTAATTACCAATTAATAATTAATTAACAATACATTAATTATCAATAACAATAAATAAAAACATATTCATTAATTAATTTAATTTAATTACTTCCCGCCCTATTCCCCTATAAATCCACAACCCACTACACATAAAAAAATCACATAATTAATTTAATTATCAATGAATCACTTAATCAAAATTAATTACCAATTAATAATTAATTAACAATAAATTAATTAACAATAACAATAAATACAAATTAATAATAAATTAATTATAATTAATATAATTATAAATTAAACAATTAATAAAAATTAATTACCAATTAATGGTTAATTAACAATAAATTTATTAACAATAACAATACATAAAAATTAATAATAACTTAATTATAATTAATATAATTATAACTTAACCAATTAATAAAAATTAATTACCAATTAACAATTGATTAACAATTAATTAATAACAATACATAAAAACATATTAATTAATTTAATTTAATTACTTCCCACCCTATTCCCCTATAAACCCACAACCTGCTCTGATACTAAAACGCAAAATTTACTTTAACAAAATTACTAATTTCTAAACATTTATTTAAAAATTTACGAAAATACATTAAAAAAAAGTTGAACATACATATAAAATACATAACACTAAATTTTTTTTCAATATTATTGACAACGATATTTTTGCTAACGATATTACTTACTTCGATATTAAAAAAAACGATATTACTTACCTTGGGGTCGATATTCTGGTCAACGATATTCTTGACTTCGATATTCTGTCCCTACGATATTAAAAACTCCATATTAAGGTAGGTCGATATTTAAAAATCGATATTTTGACTGTGCACCCACTCCATTACGTCTGTGTAGCCTGACCACAACATTAAAAAATATACTTCTATTTCAAGGATTATAGGTTTACTCCCACATTAATCAGACTACCTATATTTTGTACACTAAAATCAAAGTTGGTCTGTCAGGAAAATTGTTACTAACTTGATATTTCATGATGTGGAGCAAGCTGCCGAGAAATGTTCTGGGTCCGATGTTGGGGACTGTAACTGCGGAAAGGTTCTTCAGGAGAAAGGTGCTTTTCAGCATCAAGTTCATTTTGCATACTCACACCAGGCCCCCAAGAGTAACTGGAATTTAGGCCAACGCTTCACGTTTGCTCACACTTGTTTCAATGCTCCAAGAACAATTCAAGGGTAAATGCTGAACATCTCTTTACATACACAGTTTACCTATTTTTCTTACTTTTTGGTACTCATCAGAAGTCCATTGCATGCCTGCATCTCCGCCCGCCAACGCGCAAGCATGATGCGAGCACAGAAGCACATCAGTTCATGTCTCCTTAATTATGGGGTTCGAAACAGGGGTGCTCCAGAGTGATGCATTCTTACTCCATGTGAAGCCCTTTACATGAGCACCAGTATGATTACACAAGGTCACGTTAATTTTCACAGACACCAGGAAATTAAGTGATTTGCCTAGTATCACAGGATGGTGAGCCGACGCAGAGACTCGAGCCTGGTTCCCCAGTTGCAAAAGTTGGCATTCCCGTGACACTACACCATGGGAAGAGTGGGGTTGGCAGGCAGAAGCCCCTTATGGGCTTGAGTTTCCAACAGGACCTCAAGCTAATTCAGGCTTCAGGCCCGAGTTTTCAGTTGCGTCCCCACCACCAATATCTGAACGCAATAACTGGAAGCTAAGAGAGGCTCCAAAATACTGGCCAGGTGACAAAGGGAAATGGGAATGACAACAATTCAGCCCTGTGCAAAAGCTCCTGATTCTGAGATAGCTGCCAAGATATCCAGATTTAAAAATAGTACAGATGCCACATAGCACTGGATTGTGACAAGTGAATCACTTCCCAAAACTCTAGCCAAACAGAGCTCTTTATTAAATGGGCAATAACTTGAAGGGCCAAATGCAGTGTTCTGGTTTCCAAGAGCATTTTTTTATATATATAGCGGGAACTCGAACCAAAGTTATTGGAGTGGTTTACATGAGCAGCAGGTACAGTGCACAAGGACACAGTGCTGCTTTAAATAGCAAGTACTTACGCAACTTAGAGGCAGTGTCCTCTGCACCCTTAACGTGCAACACCCGCTGAAGTGAGATTGATAAGAGCAGTTTTGAAGGGGCCAAAGTGGTGCAGATAGTGAAACACGGATACATACATCTTCCCTTTCACTTACCTTTGAACTGGCTGGGGGACTGGTGCACAGCTTACTCGAGAGCCTGAGCCCTGAGGCAAACAGATGCTGTTGAATGGAAAAGGGCTGGGCCAGGGATGAACAGCTGACTGATGGGCAGGAGGCAAGTATGAGTGCCAAGAGTACATGTGTCGACAAGACCGAGGCGCCCTTCCTCAATCAAGGTGGTCCAGTGGTGGTCGCAGCAGTGCAGGTAAAAAAAAAGGAAGTAGGGGATGAGCCCCAAAATATAAAGGGCAAAAAGGTATGAGGTGGGGCCAGAGAAGTGTTGACAAGTCAACCAGTGAGGCATGGATCTGACCACGATTGGGTCAAAGGAACTAGGAGGCAGGTCGGCATGTTATGGGGACAGGTCAGAGGTCACTGCAGGACCCTCATATGAAGGTTTTCCTGCTCATCAAAAGATTTATGGCCCTGCACATGTTACTGAGGACAGGACACATACCTAAAATCAGGAGAAGGGGCATGGCAAGACATCCCTGAGCTGCAGCATGGCTGCGCCGCACAATTCTCTGAATCCGCCGCACACTGGGTGGATTTTAACCTAAATTGTGGTTAACCGCCCAACTTGCTTTAGCCTTGCACAACTGCAAAATATTGCCCAATTGTGTGAGAAGTAGCCCAATCTGGCAACCCTGAATACAGCACGGGTACAGAGGCAAAGGGATTCCCTCATTTGCATGGGGGTGACACCCCCATGCAAATAAGGGTACGCCCTCTTGAGAAAGTGCTGGCGTTGTATGTGCGCCAGCGGAATATATACCACTACATCGCATGCATTTACAACGCATGCGATTACAACGTGGTTGTTACAACAACCGCGTTGTTACATCGCAGTACCATTACAACGCAAGTCGTTACAACGACTTGCTGTAGGGGGCGCTGGATGTTGGAATAGTATAATTTACTATTCTAACTCCAGTGTGTGCAACAGTAGCGAAGGTGTTGGAATAGTAAATTATACTATTCCTTAGCTTAGAGGGCCCCGTTGTAATGGTACTGCAATGTAACCGCATGCGTTGTTACACATGCGATTAATGGCTGTTTCCCGAGCCAGCACTTTCAGTATTTCAGAAGGGGCTTCACAAGCGTCTGCGTCCCTTTCTGAAATACCAAAGTGCCCCAGAGGGCGCGCAAAGCGGGCGCAAATACCCATTGCGCCCCCTGGGTACTTTGTGTAATACGGCCCCAGCTCTTAATTCAGGTTGTGCCTAGACTGTATCTCGTCTGATAATCGAAGCATCCTCAAGAAGACTTCACTGTTTTTGCCGAGTGTCAATAATATAACAGGTCTATACAGTATTTGAATTTACTTGCCAGCCTCCAAACTGTGATGAACCCCATGGAGTACTATGATCTGTGCACTTGTAAAGCTCACTTGCAAGGTGGACGACAAATGCAGCACAAACTCAACCAGCCAACAATGCAAGAAAATGGAAACAGAATGAAGCTGGGAAAAGGGGATCGAAAGAGACCAAGGGCAGAACGAAACAATAAACTCAATAAAATAAAAAATAAAATGACTGAATGTTTTTACCACCAAACCAGGGAGTAGAAGTACCAGTTTCCTTCCTTGCATTAGGTGAGTCAGTCGGAAATCGAAAAAGAGAGTACCATTAAGATGAGAGATAAGAACACCTATAAATCTATTAGTGCTTAGAAACGGCAAACATTGTGATTGCAATTATACAGTGCACAAGTTGAGGGTATACGCAGGCAGACTGCGTTTACCCACTCTTTTCACAGGGTGGGCACTGTCTACTTTGCCAAGAAGTTGGGCCCCACAGAAATATGCTGTACCCGTCCCGGTGTAATTTTCAGACACCGGGACACATTCAGCAGTGCCTGCACATTATCTTTTTTCATTCAAGCAGTAACGTGCAGGCCAGAGGGTCTTGTTATTTTAAATTCCAGCTGAGCCCAAAACGAAGAAGTTAAGGGGGCCATCAGTCCTCCTTTTGATTGAGTATCCTGGCTGGGAGCTATCTGGAACCTGACACCTAGCTGCAAATGCAATGGACGCAGGGCCGGACTGGGAACTCAAAGCAGCCCTGGCAATTTTGTTGGACCAACCCTGGGGAGGAAGGGCAGGGGGTGCAAGTGTGAAGCACTGCTCCTTTTGTTACTGGGGGCCGATATTGCAGCACTGCTGCAAATCCAGCCCCCAGTAACAAAACCGGCCCCCACCACTGGAAAACCGACCCCCACCCTTTCAGCCTCCTGGGGAAACGCCGGATGCCCAGTACTGCCAGTCCGGCCCTGAATGGAGGGGAAACACAGGCTCACAGCTTGTTATTACATCACCTGTACTTAAAAGAGGCAGGCTTTTAACTTTGTTCAGTCCCTGTTTGTAATACGTATGCAGGCACCGTAAGAGTGACAGATGTGTTGGTCTGTCCCACTATTTACACAAATAACAATTTAAATATGACTACTTTGTATTATTTCCTTTACAGCGCTACTCGTCCCAGTCCAAAGTGTCAGATCGCTTTATATCACACATACACATTAAACATTGACATAAATCATATGTGTGTAAAGCAGTGTACAGGATGTGTAACATAAGACCATGGGGGTTACAAGATGACGGGGTATATGTCCTTCATAGCACACTGTGCTATATTAGAAGGATTACAGTTTATGAACTGCAAGAAACAAAAGGATCTCTGTGTTAAAAGCAGTGACCCACTTTACCTATCTAAATAAAATATAAATCTGTCATCTGTGTGTCACATGATGTGCTTTGCAGGAGATACCTCTATATTACTTTGATTCAAAACTGTGACCAGAAACAACACAGATCTTTCCAGCAAGTGCATTAACCTCCAGATTTCCAAAGTTATCTTACCATTATTATGATTCCCTGAGATTTACTGGGCACACAATGATAGATGGAGCAGGTGCCTTAACCCCATAAGATATTAAAATGCAGACTTTGCACCCAATTAAGCAGAACAGATCTACTGCCACGTGTCTCCTTGTTGTCAATTTCTTTGTGGCAGGGTTTTAAAAGTAAATGAATAAGTTGCGTCGTGGTTGCGTCACTTTTTGGGCACAACTCCAGCGCAAAATCTCATTTGCTAAATATTGTAATGCTCTCAAATGTACAGATGATAGACATGCTTTTCATATTTGTGAGGTCTTAAGATCTGATGTCACTTCTTGTGATGTCCCTTCCTGTGAGGTCATGGGTTGTGATGTCACGTGCGATGTCAAATGATGTGATGTCATGCGCCATGATGTCACTTACATACTGCCTAACTTGGTTAGTCTCCCCACTTCTATTTTTAGGACTTGTTCCGTGCAAATATATAACTAATTGCCATTATAAGGTTGATTTGAAATGTATGAAGTTGGCCCAAGTAGCAAATGAGATTTCAGTTGTCATATCGCTAGTTAAATCGTGCTCGGTAGTTTCCTTAGGCTACGAAAAATCCCCCAACAAGCAGTCTGGGTGTGGGAGTGAATTCATGCCCTTGTTTCGTCTCCAGCAGTTTTGTGCCTGCAGTTCCTCCATCTACCGCTTGAGTGTGCTGGTGTTTTGGAATGAGATATAGCTATAGCTAATTTTGCAACCACGGGTGGTATGGAAATGAAAGTGAAACTATCCTTGCACATTACGGAAGTATGTCCACCTGCGTGGTGTAATTTCTCTCCCTCTTTTTCGTCGTTGCTGTAAACAAGGGCTGTGTAGAAGCTTACATATGCCGCGGTGCCGTGCGGTCAGATGCTTTCCAGACCGATCCTGACATGTATTTCACACGCAAGGTATTTGATCTGTGACTTTTAATTTTTCTTGAGACCCAGCCCCATTGGTAGAGTTGCCGTAGGCAGGCCTCCTTGTACAGGTACAACTTTTTGGGACTTAAATAAAGTGCTTTAAAGCCTTCGGGCAATGTCCAGGCTAAATGCAGTTTATAAATAAATACATTTACTTTGACACATTGTTGTCCGGAGTGTATCTTTTATTCTAGCGGTTCACATGAGATGAGCGTACTACAGCTCCCAAAAGGCACTAAAGACTAGCACCGGGCACGAGGTGAGTGGTGCTATTGAGTCGCCTGTTAATGTTCTTCTATACAGTGTGAGATCTCACTTAAATGGTTTAAGGTTTCAGATGTCTGACCAGCTTTGGCTTTTCAGATCTGGTCACTTTGGATTCTGACCTCTGTAGATTTACTTGTCCCACTATATGAGTGGGAATAGCAGTCTTTCTCCAGTTACTTTAAATGGGATAAGAAAGGTGGGAGTCTCAAAAAGGGGCGTGGCCGAAGAAGCATGTCCAAGAGCCTATATACTTAATGAAATGGCTTAAAACCTTTGAACTAGAATTCCATGCTTCAGTGCTTTAAGTAGGATAAAAAGGATGAGGTTGTCTCTAAAAGGGGCATGACCAAAGAGTCCTTTCCAAGAGGCGTGGCCTATGTGGCTTTGCACAGTGTGCCCCTGACCAGAACTTTGGATGCCTTGGTGTGAGTTTTCTTTTATTTCACCCAACAAAGATGATGTGCCTAAAACAAGCCAAACATTGGCTTTGCCAGTGCTTTTTATCTGTCTGTGATAAATGAGCAACACAGCATATTTTTTGCCTTTGGCTTTGTAAATATTTCAAGAGCTGTATGCCTCCTTCTCATGCTCTCACATAAAATAGTAATTAAAGTTGTCACATATGTGAACATCTATCCTGTGGTTGAAGTGGGCAGGATCTGAGGGGCACGACATGCCCATACTTTTTTTAATTTAAGAAAAACAGTTCCCCTACTTTTTGGGAAAAGGAAACCGTCCCAGAACGGTTAATTCCAAGAGTTGGAATGCTTCAGCTGAAGGGAAAGGTGTTGTGTAGTTCCTATATACCCTATACAGGAACTGCGCATTTAGATAACATAAACTGTGGGTTTGGTGGTAGACTGATTCTGTGCACCCCCACCGGATACGTTAGCCTGTTTGCATTAGCTAGCTCACAGTGCCACTAGAGTCTCCTCTTATCGGGGAGAGAATAGTTCTTGGCAACCTCAGAACATGACAACCCTGATCCCCCAGGATCGTGGAAACAATATACTACTTTTCGCTCAGTCACTCGTGCTCACTTAGTTTGTCTCAGAGATACACAGAATAAACAGTCTGGGCGTTTCAATAAGGATTTATTGAACAGTTGTTGTAGTGTAGTTCCTATTTCCCTAATAGGCTCTGCGCATTGGAATAATATAACCTATAGGCTTGACATGGGACTAAGGTCGGTATGTCCCTATCGAGTATATTAAACTTAATTACTTGTGCCAGCTAGCTCAGAGGCCACTAGAAACTCCTTGAGAACAAGAAGGGAGTAGTTTCTGGCAACCGAAAAACATGACAACTTTGTTTCCCTTTAGAATCGGGACACGTCTCAGAATCGTGGAAACAATAGATAACAGTTTCACTAAGTCAATCGTACATGCTTAGTTTCTACAGAGTTACACAGAAAGGAAAGACGGGCGTTTCAATAAAAGGGTTTTATTGAACAGTCTTGTTTCTCGTGTAAGAGATATGTGCTGTTATGATCACAAGACCGTATGCAAGATAAATAATGTACAGCGTAAGCAGTAGAAATAAATAATACTGCGCTAGCATTATCTTTTAGCATATATTCACGTACATAAATAACATGAGCTAAAAATGCGAGTACTCATACGATGCGTCTCTAAGCTAGTTCTACCCCAATGTACCTACCCTAGTCTAGGTGTAGGGAAAAGTAGAAGTAGGTGGAGTATTCTCTAGCCTGGTATACTAAGAGTATGTTAAGTATAGTATGCCAAGTATGGTATGCCAAGAGTCCCTCTAGGTTCTAGTCAGCTCCATACCTTGAGAATGAGAGAGGTGGGAATCTCTTGCCGGATCTGGAACTCTAACACCCTGCGAAGGGAGTCAGAACACTGGAAGCTGGATTCGTCTGCGTGCAGGAATGACAGCGTCTTCTCAGTGCGTCAGGCCGGGATACGGGCTCCTCTGAAGTCGAGGTCTCCTCTAACTTGCTTGGGCAAGGGAAGGTATATTTATACCTGGTAGGTGTCTTGGAATGTTAGCATTGACGTGAAGTCGGACAGAGGAAGACGTCAGGAATGAAACCTTAAGGTATAACGGTTCATACATAATAGATGAGTTCTTGGAGAAATCAATAGTCCTGTGCTAGGGGAACTCCCGAAGCTTAAGGGTCTGGTTTCTAAGAACTCGTTGTGACGTTAGGGTGGACGGATGTCGGTGACCATGCCTGTATTTGGAGTGCACGGTTAATGCCTAAATAAAGACAGGGATTCTATGCCTATATAAGGGCAATGCGAATTGTGCCTATATAAGGACATGATTCAGGAAAACCTATATAAGGACACCTAAAGCGGAATACAACATTGTTATTCTAGTGTAGAATATATGAGCTGCAACAACCATTAGACAGTAGCAGAGATATATGATTAGCAATACTACAAAAGTAAAGGGATGGTATAGTTCTACCATCTTGCAGAAATCATGAATATATACAAGTACATAAAACCCATGATAAAAAGTGCAACCTAAAAGTGCGTACTCCTACGATGCCTCCCTAACTAGATGTACCTAAATGTACCTAGCATCTTTGTAGGTGTTATGTCAAGAATCCCTCGAGGATCTAGTCAACCCCCATTACCTGAGAGTTAGAGAATGTGGGACCCCGTCCTGGTCTCGAGTTGGACACGCCAAGAGGGATGTTAGACCACTGCTAGCTGGAGCGTTTGCATGCAGGAACCTCAGCGTCTCTGGTCAGTGTGTCAGCCGGGAAGTCACGGTCTCCTCTGTCTTTCTAAGCAAGACATGATGTATATATACCCATAGGTCTCCCCAGGGGTCCTACCTTGCTGTGTTACTGTGTCGGCCTAAAAGGATGACGTCGAGCCTGAACTTTATACAGAGATATTATACAGGAGATGGTAATCCTACTGTTAGTCCTGCTGTGCTTCAAGTCGCCTCATGCATCGAACTAGGGAAAAACCCGCGTTCTGAATGCAGTGTCATATCTGGGTAAAAGGTCAGTGCCTAAGAACCGTTATGTATGTAATGTAGGGAAGAATATAGGTGAAAGGTTGCAGTGTTACCTGCGCCTGTATAGTGTACCTATATGGAATATAACAAAGGCAGGGAGTCACCTGTGCTGTGAAATCAAGGGAGGGGAAGACAGTTAAACAAGCCTTTTTGCCGGGTGGCTGCCTGCCTAAAAGAAATGTAAATGTGTGCAACTGGTTAATCTGCAATTGGAAAGGGTGCTTGAAAGCCGGTATTGGCTTTAATTGATGGAATCACTTGAGGCTTCCTGATAACACTGATTTATTCTTTTTGTGTGGTATTGCAAGGGAGTTACCAGCTGAGCTGTAAAGTGCGTGCTTTTAAAGGACAGTTTAAAAAAAATTTGCATAACGTACAGTTTGGGTATTACTAAAATCTATATTTTGGAAGCCTATATCTTAAACCTTTTTACTTATTTTATAGCAGCCTTTCTTCTACTGTTTGTAATGCAAGTTTGAAAAATGACCTACATATTCATAGTGCTTTCTGTCACAGACTGGGGCCTCGTAGCGTTAAACATACACACAACACTATTCTCCATTGCACCAACCAGGATTCAATTCTGTAGCTCTGTGTTTACAGACCCAGAACTCTGCTGCGCATTAACTAATAGAGGTTTCATAATGTACAATAGTGCATTTTGCACTGATTAACTTAACTTGCATTTATTTTTAGTTTAAGCTGTGCTTATTTTATATGTAGTTACTTGAAGGTAAAAGACCGAAAATAATTACAGAATATTTTGTTTTTTTAGCAACCCCTTTGACCCGCCGGGCTCACTCACCACGCCCCCATTGCGCACAGCATCACAGTTCCCATATTTTGTTCCATGCAGTTTGACCACTGCATCCATCTGTGTGATCGTCAGAGAGGCAAGAATTGGATCAATACGTTTTTGACCTACTGACAGATAATGTGAGAAACTTGCTCTTCCTGCAACCTCGATTCCAGAGCTCTGTCGTTCCCCATCATGCACTCCCACACACAACCTGAACTCAGTCTGACTCAGTTCACAGTGTGCATTACAAAAAAGTGCTGTGTTTAATGAAAAAATGACTACAGAAGCACAGCATTTGAAAAAAATCAAATACTTGTTGGAAATGCGAGATGCAGTAAAACATGTAAAATGTAAACAAGGTCTTCATCGCTGATGTCTATACTTTAAGCGTCGATTGGTGTTTTTGCTTGTAAAGTTAAGTAGTTTAATAAAAGGGCAGGTAGAGACCTGTTTCAAAGTCAGTTTTTAATTACTGCCTGGTCAAAAACCTGGCAGGACCTGTCCCACTTAAAGCCCTGGTCTGTCCCATTTCTTTTGGTGCGGCACATGCTGAGCCGGTGTAACTGGAGGGCTGTCTGATTGAATATCAAAGCTAAAAATAAAGTGTGGGCAGAATCTCATGTCAAAAATATTGAGGACCAAAATATTGAGAAGGTAAGTGCAATAGGTAAGTATAGATTTACTATTCTTAACTCCACGTCTACGTACTTTGAAGATATATATATAATCAAGGTACATATATGTGGAGTTAAGTATAGTAAAACTTTGCTCAACCTTGGCATCACATACTGTTCCAGAAGTCCCCCACTAAACCCATCCCCCTTGTGAAAATACGTAATTTTCCCAGATCTGTGTGTGACTAGCTTAGCCAAACCCATTTTTGGGTCTGGCTAGTTAGCATTGCTAGCGCAATAACTAATGTTAGCAATTCTTCTAACTATGCTTGTAGGGGCTTTGGCTCCATATTGCTCTCTCACCTCATACTAATGACTTTCAGGTGTATCATTGCACCTCCTATGAAGTGCTTGCATTGCAGTGGACTGGGGACTGTTTTACATCTAAATAGTGCACAGAATCATGACACTTTATATTCTTCACTGCAGAGATGGATTATATACAGAAAGCAGTTGTTTTATGGGTTTTTTTTCACTGCACTTACTTTACTTCCCTAGTCAGGAGTAAAAATGCAAGCTGGACCTATTGTCTTTGCCAATGGTTGTTTGATTTGCATTGTAGGATTCAAAGTCATGTTGATCCTATTATAAAATCAGGACTGCAAGTTCCAAAATACAAAGAAAGAACATCTGGACTACAACCCACGATTTTGCATTAGTGTTTAAAGGAGTAGTTTGATATATTGGAAGCGATCCTTAAAATATAATTGAAAAAATCTGGATAGATGACCTGTGCGTAGACTTGGGGAGTTAGTGAGCTCTGTAGCAGCCTTCTCTGTGCATACACGGTGTTTGATGCTGCTTTGGTTTATGTTGATGAGTGCTTTCTGTTGAGAGTGAGTGCAATGGGATGTGAGCTTAAACACCAATCACACCTTGTGCACAACATTTACAGAGATCTAGGGTTTCTGCATTTTGCAGCAAGATTGCTGTCACGCCATTGGTGTCCCCTGGCTATATGTCTTGAGTGGGACTTTGAGTCACTCCTATATGAGTCACTCCTATATTTTTAGCCAACAACTCTGAACTTTCTAGGGCACGTGGGTTCACCTTTCTCCTAACATGTATGGATCTACAATTCTCAGCATGCTTACTGTTGCTAGCTGAAAAAAACAAAACTGGCTCAGTCACCTGAACTATTTATAAAAGGAAAACTAAGGATAGGAATGAAACACGGTACCCCCGCCATGTGGAGCTAATGCACAAGTTACTAACTTGTGTAACGATATATCTGTAAGAGACAGTAGTTAGTGACAGATTCCTTACCTTAGAATATCCCCAGGCGTCAGGCTGGATCCGGAAAGTTTTCTGCGTAGCAGTACCCTTGTGCGTCGGTAGGCGGCGTCGTGCGGCTCCGTGTCCGTCGTCGGCGTCGTGATCGCCGGGATGACGTCGCGGGCAGTACTTAGACGCCGCCCCTGCGCGCTGACGTCAGTTCTGTACACGACTTTCCGCGCCAGGAACGCAGAGCCATGCAAGAAGCTGACCTAGGTGTCTGAAAAATACTAGGGCCCTGAAAGGGATGTCCTTAACCCTAGAAATCAGTTCGCAGAACGGGGAGGATGGGTGGGGCGGTAAGGAATCTGTCACTAACTACTGTCTCTTACAGATATATCGTTACACAAGTTAGTAACTTGTGCATCTGAAAGAGACACGTTAGTGACAGATTCCTTACCTTAGAATAGATACCCCAGCAATACCAACCCCGGTGGTGGGTCTGCGAACAAAGATCAGACAAGGAAGTCCTGGAGGACAGAACGGCCAAAGAAGCCGTCCCTCCGGACCTGACTGTCAAGGCAGTAATGTTTTGTAAACGTGTGCAGCGAGGCCCACGTAGCTGCCTGACAGATAACCGGCAGCGGAACACCGCGGCCCAAGGCCGTGGTAGCAGCCGTTGCCCTGGTGGAATGGGCACGCAGCCCAACAGGAGGCTCCTTCTTAGCCAAAGAATAGCAGGTCTTGATGCACAAGGTAACCCAGCGGGAGATGGTTCGTTTGTGCACCGCCCAACCTTTTTTGGCGCCCACGTAGCCAACAAAGAGCTGGTCATCCACCCGGAATTTGTTTGTGCGGTCGATATAGAAGGAGAGCGCACGTTTTGGGTCCAGACGGTGGAGCCTCTCTTCCTCTCTGGAAGGATGCGGAGGCGGAAAGAAGGTAGGCAAAGTGATGGTCTGCCCAATGTGGAAGGCAGTAACCACCTTTGGCAAGAAGGACGGACGCGTCCGAAGAACAACCTTGTCTGGATGAACAGACAGAAAGGGAGGTTTGCAAGATAGAGCCTGGAGCTCACTCACCCGCCGAGCGGAGGTGATGGCCACCAGAAAGGCTGTCTTCAGAGTCAGAAGACGAAGAGGACAGTTATGTAGAGGCTCAAAGGGAGCGCACATTAAAAGGTAAGAACCAAGTTCAAGTCCCACTGAGGCATTACAAACGGAACAGGAGGGAAGAGGTGTGTAATGCCTTTTAAGAACCTGTTAACAACAGGGGACTTGAAAAGGGAGGGCTGATCAGGGAGCCTGAGGAAGGCCGAAATAGCACAAAGATAACCCTTGATGGTACCCAGGGCAGAACCCTGTTGAGCCAGAGAAAGAAGGAACAGAAGGACCTCAGAAAGAGGGGCAGAAAGGGGATTCACAGCCTTTGCTGTGCACCATGCCACAAATTTGTTCCACCTGCAGGCGTATACCACCTTAGTGGAGGGACGCCTGGCTGCCAGAATCACATCACAAACTTCGGGAGGCAAGTCGAAAGGAATCAACTGCCGCCGCTCAATCTCCACGCAAGCAGGTGTAGACTGGACAGGTTCGGGTGGAGGACCGTCCCCTGCTGCTGCGACAGAAGATCCTCCCGAAGAGGCAGACGGATCGGGGGATCTACGCTCATACTGAGTAGCTCGGGTTACCAAACTCTTCGAGCCCAGTCCGGAGCCACAAGGAAGACTTGGGCCCGGTCGTGCCGAATCTTCTTCAACACTCTGGGTAGAAGTGGTATAGGCGGAAAGGCGTACAACAGACTGCAACTCCACTCGCGACGAAAAGCGTCGCCGAGCGAGTGCCGCCTTGGAAATTCCAACGCGCAGAACTGATGACATTGCGCGTTCTCTTCGGTGGCGAATAGATCTAACCAAGGCTCTCCCCATTGTTGAAAGAGTCCTTGCGCCACTTCCGAGTGAAGACGCCATTCGTGATCCATCATGCACCTGCGGCTGAGTTCGTCCGCCCTGGTGTTCAGGGAACCTGCCAGGTGTTGAACCATCAGGAACATGTCCTGATGTTCCAGCCAAGTCCAGAGGTGCAGAGCCTCCTGACAGAGGGTCCACGACCCCACCCCGCCCTGTTTGTTGCAGTACCACATGGCGGTGGTGTTGTCTGTGAACACCTGCACTACCTTCCCTTTGACAGAGGGAAGGAATGCCTTGACTGCAAGTCGGATCGCCCGGAGCTCCAGAAGGTTGATATGGAGCCGGGACTCCGCCGGAGACCAGAGGCCTCTGATCTCCGCCTCTCCCATGTGACCGCCCCATCCCAGAAGGGACGCGTCCGTCACAACTGTGTGCTCTGGCTGGGGAAGGGAGAGGGATCTGCCCATGACCCATTGCCGGTTCGAGAGCCACCACTGCAACTGTTTTGCAGTCCCCACCGAGATCTGGACGTGATCGGACAGGTTGCCCTGGTGCTGCGCCCACTGGAACTTCAGGTCCCACTGCAGAGCCCGCATATGCCATCTGGCATGATCGACCAGCAGGATGCAGGAGGCCATGAGGCCCAGCAGCCTCGGGGTCATCCGTACCGAAACCCAGGATAAAGGCTGAAAGATCGGAATCATAGCCTGAATATCCCGGACTCGCCGTTCGGGAGGATAGGCCCGAAACTGCGTCGTGTCCAGAACTGCTCCGATGAAAAGGAGCTGTGGAGAAGGAACCAGATGCGACTTCGGCACATTGATGGAGAACCCCAGCGAGTGCAGGAGTTCGGCCGTAGTCTGGAGGTGGGAGACGACTGCCTGGGACGAGCCCGCCTTCAGCAGCCAGTCGTCGAGGTAGGGGAAGACTGAAACCCCTGCCCGGCGCAGATGAGCTGCGACCACCGCCATCACTTTCGTGAACACCCGAGGGGCACTGGTAAGGCCAAAGGGAGCACGGTGAACTGAAAGTGCTCGAGGCCTACCGTGAACCGTAGGTAACGCCGGTGGGCCGGCAGGACGGGGATGTGGAAATAAGCGTCCTGCAAGTCCAACGCTACCAGCCAGTCTCCAGGGTCGAGGGCAGTCAAGACCTGAGCTAGGGTGAGCATCTTGAACTTCTCCTTCCGGAGGAAGCGATTGACGTTCCGGAGGTCCAAGATAGGACGCATGTCCTCCTTGTCCTTTTTGGGCACCAGAAAGTAGTGGGTGTAGCAACCACGCCCTACTTCTGGGGTCGGAACATGCTCGATGGCCCTCTTGGCCAAGAGGGCCGTGACTTCCTTCTGTAGAAGCACCACGTGATCCCCTGACATGCGGTGGAATTGAGGTGGCATGGCTGGGGGGTGGTCTCGAAGGGGAGGGAGTAGCCCCTTCGGACAATGTCCAAGACCCACCTGTCCGAGGTGATGGGACGCCAGTGGTGAAGGTGATGGCGGACCCTGCCCCCGACTGGCGTGCTGTGCACCTGAAAGGAGGGACTAGGAGGGCTTGGAGGCCGCGGACGGGTTGGAGGTGGTGGCCTGACCCGCACGCTGGTTGCCCGAACCGCCACGGCGGTATCCACGTCCTCGACCACGCGAATTCGCTTGCTGCGCGGGCCGTTGGCCGGGCTGTTGACGTGACTGGGCGCCCCTTCCGTGGCCACGAAAGGGGCGAAAAGCAGACGTGAGCGGAGGGCGCACAACAGCAAGGCCCAGGGACTTAGCAGTAGCCCGCGAGTCCTTGAAACGCTCCAGCGCATGGTCTGCCTTCGAACCAAAAAGACCGACTCCATCAAAGGGCATGTCCATGAGTGTATTCTGGACATCCCCTGAAAAACCAGTGGTTCTCAGCCAGGTGTGGCGACGCAGCGCCACCGTCGTTGCAAGCGATCTGCCCAGCGAGTCGGCGGTATCAAGGCCACAGCGGATGGTGTATTTAGCCGCATCACGCCCTTCCGCAATGGCGCGGGTAAGCAGTGTCTGGACCTCCTCAGAGCACTGCGGCAAAACAGTCGCCACCGAATCCCACAGGGAGTGGGTGTATCGGCCCAAGAGGCAAGCGGTGTTAACGGACCGCAAGCCAGCACTGGAGGAAGAGAAAGCCTTCTTCCCAAAGTGATCCAGGCGCTTGGATTCCCTATCCGGAGGGGCGGTAGGGAAGGCGGTTTGGGAGGCAGAGGCTTGGACAACCAAGCTCTCAGGGGTGGGGTGGGGTGTTGGGAGAGAAACAGGGGGTCGCCCGGAGCAGGGCGATGGCGTCGGGCCACGTTCCTATCCACAGGAGCCCCTGTGGTGGGTTTGGACCAGGCACCCAAAAGAACGTCAGTGAGTGCATCGTTGAACGGCAGCACAGTCTCCGAAGAGGAGGCCGCCGGCTGAAGCACTTCAGTCAGGAGGTTAGTCCTGACGGCCACTGTAGGCAACTGGAGATTCAAGGCTCCAGCAGCTCTACGCAACACCGTTGCAAAATTAGCCCCCTCCGCCGTAGCCACGGGAGGAGACAGCATGCCAAAGTCAGGGGAGGTGTCCAGACCACTGGCATCCCCAAGTTCCTCAACCCAGTCCGGGTCAAACTCGCACTGTTGTGTGAGAGGGTCCTCAGACCCCTCCCAGCTCTCCTGGTCCTCCTCAGGTTCAAAATATGGAGGAGGAGGGACATTAGGGACCCAAGGTCTCATCGGCGCCGGAACCGGCGTCGGGCGACGCCGGTCCGGCTCCATGTCCGGAGCCGGAGAGTACCGGGGGACGACGCCGTCCGGAGCCCCGGACGGCGTCAGGAACGGCACCGGGGACATCGGCGGAGGCGTGGTTAGGTCAACCGGCGTCGGGGGTTGCGGCACCACCGGAGCCGGGATCGAGGCCAGGGCCGGAGCCGAGGCCGGGATGAAGGCCGGTGGGACAGGCGACGCCGGGACCGGAGGCGACGGCGACGCCGGAGCAACCCCATCAGGGCCCGCGGGGCCCGAAGGCGCACCGGAGGGACCTTGAGGCCCGAAGAGGCGGGCCATGGCCGACAGGAACTCCTGTATTTGGGCCGGAGTCGCCCCCGAACCCGGGAAGGACGGGTAATGCGGGGGTAACTCGACAGGCACGTCCGGGGCCGCGGGGGCGGGGACGGTGCCGACAGGGACCTCAGCCGAGTCGCGAGACCGGCGAGGCGAAGTCTTAGAGCGATGATGCCGCTTAGACTTCTTGTGCTTCGACTTACCGGAGGAGCGCAAAGACTTGGATTCCGACGAACGGCGGGGACTCCGCGTCCGGCCCCTCGACCTCTCCCGGGACCGGGGCTTGGTGCGGCGCGGAGCCGACTGCCGGACTTCGAGGAGCTTTCGAGACCGCTCTCGCAAAGCCTTCGGATTAAGTTTCCGGCAGGCAGGGCACGACTTCGTGTCGTGGTCTCGGCCGAGACAGAAGAGACACTCGAGATGCGGGTCCGTGATCGACATCATGCGACCACATTCCTCGCAGGGCTTAAAGCCGGGCATCCCTACGACACCTTAGGAGTCGTGAAGACTCGTTGAAGAAACAGTGAAAAAATTCACAAAGAAGATAGTCAAAAAGTGACTAGGGCACTGCTCTTCCCGGATCTGCGCTTACTGGCGCGGAAAAAGAAGAACTGACGTCAGCGCGCAGGGTCGGCGTCTAAGTACTGCCCGCGACGTCATCCCGGCGATCACGACGCCGACGACGGACGCGGAGCCGCACAACGCCGTTTACCGACGCGCAAGGGTACTGCTACGCAGAAAACTTTCCGGATCCAGCCTGACGCCTGGGGATATTCTAAGGTAAGGAATCTGTCACTAACGTGTCTCTTTCAGATAAACTATTGTCCTCTAGTGTAGAAGAGGTATTGGGAAAGCCTGGTGGCCACAGAAAGTAATTGCAATTTGATGTTCAGTAAGCCTAAAGGTAATATTTGAGAGAGTAAGGTGTGTTTGTGTTTTGACAGTAATGTGTTGTATTTTTTTTTAATTAAAAGGTATTCCACTTAGGGGTAGTTGGGGGTGTCTGTCTTTGTGTGTGTGATATAAATTCATTATAATTTGATGGATCATTGGGGGGCGTGGCCAACAGCCTAAGATGGTGGACTTGTCCCGGTAGAGCTCCGGACCTAGGGGGAGGTGAAAAATCCTGCTACCCACCCCAAACCGGACCTGCACTCACCATCAACGGCGGACTGCAACGACGGAACGATCTGGCGGAGGTTGCAGCCGGGTCAGGTCCTAAAAGCTACGATAGAGCAAGAGAGCTGGAGACCGGGGACGTGCGGGTCCCGCTGCCGGTGAGCTGTCAGAGCCGAGAGGCCGCTGACTCCTTGGGCCGGATGTGACACAGCGCCCTGGAAGCTGCGGACTGAAGCGGAGAGCTTGCGGAGCGGCTGCCCTGCGCGGGCTCCGGGGCCATGGAGAAACACTGCAGCAACTCGGCGCCGTGCTGAGGCGTGAGCGGGCGGTGAGTGCGGCGGACAGGGCGGGAGCCACGATCATTATCGGGCCTATCTCCTGGTGCCCGGTGTATACGAGGTCTGCACCCCTGTGAAGGGGGGGGTACCGCCGCACAAAGGATCAGCCATCGGGGCGTCTTTGGGGCCTAGGTGGGCTACTGGAACCGGCGCCATCTTCCTTTTCCTCCCCCCGCTAAAAAGAACAATACGGCTGCAACTGCGGGCGGGTCTGTGGCGCCGCCCGATGTGGTCCGCCTGACTTGGGGCCCCCCTCCACGTCATTCTCCTGCACCTGGGTGGCGGCTGATGTGGGGGCCTGCCGCGTAGCGGCTTGGACAAGTCGGGGCCTAGAGGCTGCTGGACAGCGAGACGACTCCCGGTCCCAGGGATTGAAAGGTTGCCGCGCCGCGCCGGATACTCTCTGCCCGGTGCCACGACCTGCTTGCATAGCCTAGGGGTCTACCGGAGTCCTTGTTGAGCCCCGAAGGGGGGCTGCGGAGTTGCCGGTGGTCGGGGGCTTGCAAAGAGAGTCCACCGGGGGGGGCCCCCCCCCATAGCACCATCGCCATCAAGGCCTGATCGAGCAGTCCGTGCTCTTTTTAGCGCCTATCTATCAATAATTGGACATAACATCCAGCAACATACAAGCGGCGGGAGGACTGAGAGTGCACTTACCAGCTGGGGCCCAACCTGAGCTGGAGGCCATAAGACGATTACGACTCGGAGGGCGGGTCGAGGGGCGCACCGCAGGAGGGTCAGGGTGGACCTCCTCCCTCCCCCCCCCCATCATCCCGGCACTCATCCGCAGGTGAGAGGAGTTCCCCTATGGTATCGGGGCACATCATGGGCAGACTAAAAGGAAAAACGCTTGACGGACATCCAAACATGGGTAGCCAGGCTGGTGCACCGGAGCCGTCCAGCAGACCTCCGTCGCCGGGGGCCTCATCTTCTGAGACGGCGGCGGGCACCCCCAACAAACTAGATCTGATTTTGAAGGAGGTCCGTGAATCCAGGGCTGCAATTGAACACCAAATTGGAACCCTCACATCTAGTCTTACGTTACTTCGAGCGGACCATGGGAAACTGGCTGAGACGGTTCAGGATCATGATCGCACCCTAAAAGAATTCGACCCACAAATCAACACAAACTCCACACAAATAAAACAACTCCAACAACTGGTCACAAGCCTACAGGACAGGGTAGAGGACGCCGAAGGCAGAAACAGATGCAATAACATACGCGTTATTGGTCTTCCGGAGCGCTGCGAGGGCACCAAAGCGGCAGACTTTATGGAAGCCTGGTTCAAAGAACACGTGGCCCAAGACGGTCTCTCAGCGCACTTCTGCGTGGAGAGGGCCTTCCGGATACCAACGGGGGAACCAAGGACAGGGGCCCCTCCACGCCCCCTAATTGTAAAAATTCTAAATTACAGAGACCGGGATATCCTGCTCCAAAAAGCCAGGGAGAAAGCACAGATTCAATACGAAAACCACCGTATATCATTGTATCCGGACTACACCATCCTAGTGCAACGACAAAGATCCTCCTATCAGGTGGTAAAGAAGAAACTACGGGCGGCCCACCTCAAATACGACCTGCTATTCCCTGCCAGATTAAAGATTATTCATGACGGAAAAACGTATTTCTTTGACAGCCCAAATGACGCAGAGGAATGGATAGAAATCATGAACTTGGACTCCTGCCAGAGTAGACGATCGGATTCGATGTCTCAGGGTCCTGATGGACGACAGAAGGGCGGACGTCGCCGCACTCAGCGGGGCGCACAGGCGCAACATAGCAACAGCCCCTCCCGGGAACAACAGCGTTTGGAAAGGGCTGCGGCCCTGGACGTGGCGGGATCGTTCCAAGATGGAAGCATCAGGATCCCCACAGATTCTGAGGACGGCAACCTACAATCGGACTCCGACCACAGCATCACCCTGTTCCCCTCCGTCACACCTCAAACCATTGACGACCTAGTTGATAACTGACACTATAGACTTGTATATAATGGTCATGCTCTCATACAGGACCTGGAAAGTGCAGAACGCCAACAATATATGGAATGTCAATGAACTCTCAGTCGCAGTTGTATCCTTTTAGTTTACCACACAGTGTTAATGCTTGCTTAGATAGCCAAAATAGCAACGCAGCACCACAAGAAGGTTTCCCCAAAAGTGGTATTCATTCTACTTGGATACCTGACAATATGCTTATTACAAACACCAAAGTATGTCATATTTGATTTACCATGCTATGCATACATGTGAGGATAGCAAGGTCGTAGTCAGGATATGTATGTATCTACCCCCCCCCCCCGGGGCCCCGTCGAGCCGCTGGGACTCCGCGTTGGCACCAGTTGTAGTATGGACTGTGGCGGCAACCCCCCACTAAGCGTATGCAATGTTGTGTGTGTTTTATATGTTGGGATTTATTGTTGGGCCCAGCGTAGTTCGCGAGCTGAGCCGAGTTTTGTTTGTTTACAGGGGAAGGGATACTCCTGGTCTGCAAAAGTTACCGGGCTCCGTATGATGAGGAGCTCCTTTTGTTGTGATACCTTATGTCTAGAGCTAGCGCCACCGTAGGCTCCTACAATCTGCTGACCTGGAACGTACGAGGGCTAAGGGCAGTACAGAAAAGACACCGGGTCCACGCATACCTCCTTAGGCGCAACGCCCAGATAGTCTTCCTCCAGGAGTCACATCTTACTGATTCAGAGGCCCAAAAGACCCGTAAGAAATGGAGGGGTGCTATCTACTCTACTAATTACTCTGCATTCGCTAGAGGGGTGGCGGTCTGGATACGACACGGGGTCCCTTTTACGGAGCTAGACCGCCGCGTGGATGATCAAGGGAGGTATATCTTTTGAAGGGCACCCTAGACGACGCAACTGTGGTCCTGGGGAGCATATATGCCCCAAATGTCGACCAGGATAAGTTTTTCTATCGACTGGATACGGCACTGGCCGGGTGGGATAATATTCCCTGGATCCTTGGAGGGGACTGCAATGCAGTGTTAGATATGGATCTGGACAGATCACACCCCCTTTACATGGCACTAGTACCCGTAAACTAGCAGATCTCCTAAACACTTGGCTAGAGGGGTGGGGTCTCTCTGATGTGTGGAGATGACTACATCCTACCCATAAGGAATACTCATTTTACTCACCGGTCCATTCTCTCCACACCAGGATCGACAGATTTATATGCTCTAACTCCATCGTCACACACGCCCGCCAATCCACATACTTGGCCAAGACCCTCTCGGATCACAGCCCTTTAGAGCTTACACTTACCTGGGGAAGGGTGCCGACCCCCGTGCCCACCTGGAGACTGGGGCCACAGTTACTGGAGGATGCCCCATTCCGGGCTGCTCTCTCCACTACCATTAACAATTACTTGGCAGAAAACTGGAACACCGCATCCTCTAAACTAATAGAATGGGATGCACTGAAGGTGGTGGTGAGGGGGGCGGTCATTGGTCAGGTGGTGGGGGCTAGACAGGAGACACATCAGCGTTTGATCAGAATAGAAACCCTAATGACCACGCTAGAGCAGGAGGCTGTGACGGATCCAACTAAAGAGGACGCCCTGCGTAATGCCCGCATTGATCACGCTGAAACGCTAGAGACGCTGAGGGTAATAGACTATAGGGCCTACACACAACGGAAACATACAGAGGCAGATAGGGCGGGGACACTATTAGCCCGTATCGTGCGGGATAGGCCCGAGCCACCACTTATCACCCACATTACCGTACCAAACAGGGGTACAGTCCATACACAACTCGAGATAAACGAAGCCTTCTGCACATACCTCAGTGATTTATATGCGGTCCCGACTCATAATACTGAGGCGGTAATAGGTGTTTTCTTCTAGGACCTGACAATCCCCTCCCTACCGGCAGATGTACAGGACACACTGGCGGGTCCCATAACCCAACACGACATCCGAGCGGCGATCAAAGGACTTAATCGAAATAAAGCGCCTGGCATAGATGGTCTGCCCATAGAATTTTATCAGACCTATGCGGACGCCTTGGTCCCTAAACTAGAGGAAGTATATAAGGCATCATTGGCAACTGGGCGATTACCTCAGTCCACCAGGCAGGCACTGGTCACCTCTTTACTTAAGCCAGGTCGAGATAGCTCTGACATTTCTAATTATAGGCCTCTCTCTTTACTATCAACCGAATATAAAATCCTGAGTAAAGTCCTCGCTAACCGTATTCAGCCACACTTAAACGCACTTATACACATAGATCAATGCGGGTTTCTACCTAATCGGAGCACGTCCTTGAACACCAGACGCTTACACTATATTATGAAGGCTACTCCGGCTGACTATCCGACGGCGGGATGCCTGGCACTGGACTTGCGCCAGGCTTTTGATTCCCTCACCTGGGATTACATGTTTGCCACCCTGCAACGCTTCGGATTTCCGGACGCCTACCTCAGCTGGGTGCGACTACTTTACACCTCCCCCACGGCTAGAGCCCGCACTGGCCGCCATATTTCGCGCGAGTACGTGAGACACAGAGGTACGAGATAAGGCTGTCCCCCTTGTTGTTTGTGCTTGCGCTTGAACCCTTAGCAATTGCTCTGAGACAGTCCGCTGAACACCTCGGCATTATCATAGAGGGAAAGGCTCACATCACCTCCATATATGCGGACGATATCCTGTTATATCTCCGCGATCTTCTCTACATTTGGTAAGATTTCAGGCCTAGCCATTAACCCGAGTAAATCACATGCGTTTTACTTTCGAGAGGGACCGCGCCCCGACGAGTTAAAATTTGGCACTTATACTATACCTGTTGCTCACTCTACCTTTAAATACCTAGGGATTCAGGTATATAGGTCCCAGACTGACCAACTGGAAGGTAACCTAATGAAGGCGGTCGCTGCCCTACGCTCGAGTACGGCCTTTTGGACCTCCCTGCCCCTATCGGTGATGGGACGGATAGCCATCTCCAAGATGGTAGTACTCCCCCGGATATTATATTTTTTCGTGAATCTGCCCATAATGGTTCCACACTCAACATTCCGTACCCTGAATACTATCCTAGTGGAACTTATTTGGGGTACGGGCCGCAGGAGAGTAAGCTTACAAAAACTACAATTGGAATGTCATAAGGGAGGCCTGGGGGTCCCGGATTTCAGGGCTTACTATTATGCCAGTCAACTCCAGTGGCTGTCCTACTGGACAGCGGGGAGGAACCTTCAAGAAATTGGCTATAAGCCAAGGGATATTGACCGGGGTGCATTGCACTCCCTGATCCTGCCCAAAGCCAAACTCCCCGCTGTAGGACCCCCACTACTAAAAGATCACCCTACAATGTTGGAAGAAGGCGCTACTGTATACCTCAGGGGTTGCCCCCTATTCGGCTAATATCCCACTACTAGGCATTCCCACCCCCGGAGGCAGACTCACTAAGGTTAGGCTTCACCCTTGGACTGAGGCAGGTGTGGAGAGTGTTGGCGCTTTCTTTGGCGACGGTACTCTCCTCGATCACGACACTTTCGTGCAACACACTGGCGCACCTGATCGTTTATATTTAGATTATGCTGTAGTATCACATTATATAAGAACGACATGGGCACCACAACACACGGAATCGCCACAGCACGGATTGGTCCATTTACTATACTACATGGGGAGTGGGGGTCATTTAGTCAAGTGGTTGTACACCGGCATTAGGGCACACGCAGCTACCACACTCACACCTCTTAAAACAAAGTGGGCGGAGGATGCAGGCCTGGAAATCTCAGACAAAGTATGGGCGAGCATGCTTGAGCATCCCAAGAGGGTATCCCGTAATGTCAAACTGAAATTTATTCAGACAATGATCCTACATAGATCATACTTAACCCCAAAACGGATACATCGTATGTTCCCAGGGGCTCATCACTGTTGCCCCCGATGCAGGGGAGACGAGGCTGACTTTCTCCATATGTTATGGGCCTGCCCGCGGTTACAGGAATACTGGTATGGCATTCGACATTCCCTGGGTGAGGTCACACATATAATAGTGCAGGATGATATCTTAGAATGTCTCATGGGTACTCGTAGGCGCACTAAAGCCCAGAAAGTACAACAGCGATTCTTGGACTTGGCTCTTATACTAACTGTTAGAACAATCACTATGAGATGGAAATCCACTAGAAGCCCGCTATTATCTACCTGGCAGGAGGATATGGTGCAATGGGGTAGTGCAGAGAGTGCGGCACTTAGAAGGGAAGAGGCGAGAGGGTTGCGGAAACAGCCAATTGCCATGGAATGGGACATTATATTAGAAGATTTTAAACAACTTGATTTAATACCGGCCAAAGTCAACCCCACACAATAACCCAATATTACATTCTACGGATCCGAGGCTAGACCCCTAGAGGCATAGGACGACATGTCATCGACGGTAAGCAGAGTAGGACTAAGAAAATACGATAGCTGATCATGCTAAGCCATAGTGCATATTAGAAATGTCAGACCAGGAGGGTGGGTGGAGGGAGGGAGAGGGTTTTTTGGATGTTAAAGTTCGGCCAAATGTAAAATTGCATGGTATTCCTGAATCAGGTGCTCGATTGAGATCTAAAAGTAAGAATGGTTCTTTCCAGAAAGTGACATAGGGCACACGACGAACTACACCTGAGCCAGTATCATCTAGCTCGCCTGACAATGTTCTAAGTATACGTCGGAAATCAACAAAAGTTAAAATACCAGATGCATTAATAATGTTGTCATGTCATGCTGTCATGGTTTTCAATAAAATATGTTACAAAAAAAAATAATAATAAATAATAATTTGATGGATCATTAATGTGTTATGACCAATTTGCCTTGTTTCCAGGCAGGTTTACTACATAGGACGGAATAAACCTGGTTTAAAGATGACTCCAGTGTTCTTGTCATCAACCCAGTGCATTCAGGGAATGGTAGCTCATACATTTTTGTTTCTTTATTTTGGGTTGTATGACATTATGATGCCTTCCTTCACCACGCACGTTTTTACATCACAGATTTTGCAACACAGACCACTACCACGCATTTGCATACACTCACATAAGAAACATCTTCACCACGTATTCTATTACCAGACATATTTTTTATACCAGCTTACTGTTTCTGAAAAATACTGTCAGTCTAACACTGCCACCTACTATTCAAAATTATACATTAATTCTTAATACATTTTTAATTGAATTTGTCATTTCGAGGTTTGGCACTGTTTGAAAAATGTATATTTTTGGTGGGAAACCACCCCAAGCCCCCTTTTTAGGTCGAGCCCCTATCGACCTGTTGTATCCTCTTCTATGGGCTCTTGCCCACCCACCGATTGCCATTGGTTGTTATCTGTGGCATTCAGAAATGCTGGCTTGTTATTGGTGCATTTCTGTAAAAGTCCCTCCTTTGTGTGTTTAGCTCTCTTCCCGGTGATTTCACTCAAAGAACATTTTGTTTGGCCATTAAACAGTACAGCGTGTGAGGGCCCCTCCTCCTGTATGGCATTTCAGCCCCATACTCAGCTTGGTTCCCTCCCACCTCGCTGTTGCCAGCTGCACGGGTCTTCCACACTTTGTAAGAGCTCCTTGTTTTTCTCATAGCATGGCATGGCCAGGCCTTTGGTTTATTTATTTTTTTATTTGTCATTTCTTTGTGTTCGTGGGGAGCAGGGTTTCTTGTTTTAACATTTCGCTTTGCTTCCGGACTGTGGCATTAGATCTGATGAACAGTGCTTGTTTTTATTTACAGCGCATTGCAGCGCGCTTTCACTTTTAACAATAGCGGCCTTCTCCATACCGCCCGGCCCCACCCTCAAATCCTTCCATGTTGGTTCCCGACTATAGCATTAAATAAACAGTGCCTGTTTGTTTTTACAGTGCTTGTTTTTATTTGCAGCGTGCTTTCACTTTTAACAATAGCGGCCTTCTACATACTGCCTGGTCCTGCCCTCCAAATTTTCCATGCTGCTTCTGGACTATAGCGCATAAACAGTGCTTGTTTGTTTTTACAGTGCTTGTTTTTATTTGCATCGCGCTTTCACTTTAAACAATAGCGGCCTTCCCCATACCGCCCGGTCCTGCCGTCCAAACCTTCCCAGGCTCAGTCACTTCCTTGCAGTCTGCCTGCTGGAGTTCCTCGGCCCCCTCGCCCTCTGCCAAGCGCTTTGTTTACCTTTCCGTTTTTATGGAAAGGGATGTCCTGGTCTCCGTTCACAGCTCCTGCTTCGGCCTTCTCCCTGGGCACTTGTCTAAATAAAGCAGGTGAGGTCACATGAACGTTTTGCGTTAGAGTAATAATGTGTAAATCGGAATTATTTGGCTTTAAGTAGTACATGTAATTTTTAGGTCGAACCTAGAGCATGCTTGCAAGCGCTGCTCTGGGGAAGATCTGTGGTAGTTCAGTACGGGAGAGAAGCCCCGCCCACTACCCCGCCGATATTTGTCATTGGCTTGTTTCTTTGTCCTTCCTAAATGCTGTCTTCTGATTCCTAAATAGACTTGTTAGTCCCTCCTTAGTACGGCCATGTCGTCATTTGTAACCTCCCATGGCTACTGGCCCCTTTGCATGGTTGTTACACGATATGTGTACTTTTTTATTTATTGAGTTTCTTCTACATTAGGCGCTATGACCTGCTTGCTTACATTCCGCGGGCCAGGCCCGCTTTCACTTTTGCAGCAGCTGGCCTGGCCCCACCGCTCTTTCCTGGACTTGGAGCCGGAGCTGTAGCCTCTGGAGGCGGGCAGGAGTCACGGCTGAACGCGGGCGGGATCGGGCCACGCTGCTGCAACACTTTGCCCGGATCTCTCCTGTTTTATTTCCCTGGCTCCGGCTGAGGGCTCGAGCTGGCCGCGAATGCCAGTGCCCGGTGTGCGTGCAATGGTGAGCCGCTACTGGAGGTGGCGCTGAGCTGGCCCCGCGCTGCTCTGGGGAGCGACGCCGGCCAGCAACAGCATAAAAGTGACTGTGTGCTTCGGGAGGACCCGGGTGGTGGTGCCCTGCGGTGATGGCAACCTACAGGTCTCCAGCCTCATCCAGCAGGCGGTGACCCGCTACAGGAAGGCCATTGCGAAAATGAGCCCGGGAGAGCTGGGGGACCACAACATGGCGCTGCCCGGGGAGCGGGTCAGGGAGAGGGCCGGCAGATCACTTCGGCGAGGGCAGGAAAGCCCCGGGACATGCTCTCTGCTGCTGTCCTGGGATATCCAGGAGAGGCAGGGGCGCCTGGAAGCCCCCACGATGTTTTTTTATGATAGAGGTCAACGAAAACACACAATAAAAGGCCAATACTGTTGATCAGTATTTGATAAGACTTTAGAATAATGTTAATTTATTCTTCCCGTAAAGCACATATGCAACGCGATACCGGAGCCCAGTACATTTATAAATGTATGCTTCGAATATACACGTGCACTTTATGTGCCAGTTAATCTGCCCACACTGGCGAGCAGTGGGTTATCGGGGACAAGAGGTCATGAAAGTTGCTGAAAATCTACAAAATTGCTTGCTTGTTGGTATTCACAAATGTTTGCAAGGAACATTCCCACCTTCTATATGACAGTAGAAATACGTGCCCGGGGTCTGCCAATCAGTGGTTGCAGCAAAGTTAATATACAAACTGTGATCAAGAGTGTAATGGGGTAGGGTCAAAGGCATGGCTAAAAACATCACAATATCCTGTAATTATTTTGTAGACCTCTCATCTACAGGTAACTGGAGATAAAATATTTCTTCCAACTGCACACTTAGCTGATCGTTAAATATATATTATGTGATTTTTAAAGAATAGACTGTTGACATTCAAAGGGAATATTTTAGGTGATTGCTAAAGAATAGATTGTTGACGTTGAAAGGCATCCACAAAATGTGTGAAGGTAGTAATTTTCGTTCACCTGTCCCAGTTTGTTCTGCAGTCGGGTCTTTGCTGTGAGAGAGATATCTTCGCAGGATAGGAATTTGTGACATAGTGGTAAGGCAAACATCTCTGCTGTTTGTGCGTAGCCCAACTAATCTGTCTCACTATTATTGGAGCCTGTGGCCGATATGCAGGGGCGCTGTAATAATGTGGCAGGGGAGCACCAAACTATGCGGCAGTGTTGAGTAAATTATGCAGGAAGAAAAGGCAAATTATGGGGAATAATGTGCCACATTTGTCGATAGCATTACTTCATTATTTTCTCATTTTTAGGTCGAGCCTGGGCAGCGCGTGCGCTTCTCTGTGGCATACTGTATTGGAGTATGGAATTGAAGCCCTGCCCATATTTGTCATTGGCTTGTGTCATCGCCCTTCGTAAATGCTGGCTTCTGATTCGTTAATAGGCTTGTTAGTCCCTCCTTAGTACCGCCTTGTCTTCATTTGTAACCTCCCAGGAGAATTTGCCCTTTTACTTCGGTTGTTACATGGTACGTCTTTTTTAGTCTGTAAGCACTATTTTCTTTAATGAGTTTCTCCTACTGCAGGCACAACATGCTTTCCTGCAACATTCAGCACGCCATGCGCGCTTTAACCTTCCGAGCAGCCCAGAACAATGGCGGACGCTTCTTTCAATAGGTCTCGCATTTACAAGAGTTTGAGCTTTTGGCATTGTAAATTACAATGCCTTTTATTTATGTGTAAATTCGCAAAACGAATAAATAAAAGGTATTGTCGTTTACAATGCTAATAGCTTAAACTCTCGCGAATGCGAGACCTATTGCATTGCAAATGCTTGTTTTTTTTAGTCTGCTTTTCGTGTAAATTAGCATACATACTCAAGGATAAAAATTCTTGCATAATTGTTTTCCTCAATGCGTGCCACAGCCCTTTAGGGAAATATAATGAGCAGATCGTGACATTTGTAAACAAGCATTGGCATAGCCAATAGGTCTCGCCTTTGGGACCTTATAAGTATTTAATTATGCAGCACAATATCCTTGGTGCAACATCAACTGTTGCATGGCTAAACACTTATAATGTCCCAAAGGCGAGACCTATTGGCTATGCCAATGCTTGTTTTGTTTGGAGTGGGAGGAACTGGCCTGTCAAGAGCGTCTGTGAAAATACCTCGAGTAAAGGGGCATTGCCAACTGTAAGTAAGGGGGAGTGGATTGATGACATCTGGCAACATCGATAGCAGAAAAACTTTAAGCCCTTGAACTTTTTTATGTACACAAATTAAGCATAGACGAAAGTCATTCGCTAGTTAATAACGGATTATTTGGGAATGGATTACCAAAAGTGTGAGACAAAGGGAGAAAGAGGGACAGATCAACATTGGCATTAAGTTCTAATTAAAGAAAAAGGCATATAAACAACTGATAGGCAACAACAATACACATTTCAAGAAGACATTTACAACTATCCTGTGGAATTAATATTTCCTTCCGCGATATTTGAATAAACCAAAGTGGGAGAGCACTTCACCGAACTAAAGGCGCCCAGTTCCCAAAGAAAAAGCATCAATGTACTTTTGTGCCCAATAAATACATTGTTATGGGCTGCTTCAGGACCCTCACAATTAACACTTTTAGGAGTGAGGATCATGGCGGAATCCCACTACCCAAGACGCAGGTGAGGAGCTGGGAGCAGCTCTCCATTTCAAACTCACCAGCCTAGCATCAGCGCCGTTAGGGCTTAAAATAGGTTGAAATACAGGATCGGTATGGGCTGAGCCTTCGGGTACAGAATCACTCTCTCACCTCTCTACAGGGTGGTGTTACAACACGGAAGTGGAGCAGCGGCGGTCTGTAGGCAGAGAAGTGAAAAGTCTGCTGATGACAAATGACGACAGCAAAGACGGGTGGCTCTCGGCGTCCAACTGCGCTACAGACCCTGTTTTCGGATTCAAGTTCTCTCTAATTCGTGAATTTCGAGTGACGTGAAATAAAAACAAGCATTTGCAATGTAATCGGTCCGATTGCATTGCAAATGCTTAAGTTTAAAACTGAGCGCGGCGCCGCTTCACAGACACCGCGCTCGGTTTCTTTATATATTTCTTAACTTCAACACTGAGCGCGGTGTCCTTGAAGCGGGCGCTGCGCTCAGTGCTAAAGTTAAGAAATATATAAATAAACCGAGTGCGGTGTCCGTGAAGCGGCGCCGCGCTCAGTTTCAAAGTTAAAAAAAAACAAAGTAAAAAAAAAAAGACTTGAAAAGCGTTTCCCTTGCGGGAGCGAGCCAAGGGCACCATCTGTTTGCAAGTTAATTACAAACAGATGGTTTCAAGCTCGCTCCCGCAAGGGAATCGCCAAACGTGCACGCGTTGCCATTGAAAGCAATGCAATGCAATGCGTGCACGTTTTTGGCCCAAAAAGCGAGTCGATTACATGAGGTCCCCTCCTAAGCAGCGCATGCGCGCTGCGTAGGCGAGACCTAAAAAAGGAACAACTCTTGGCACGTCAGCAGGGATAAACAAGCGTTTGCAATGCAATAAGTGTTGCATTACTAAAAGTTTAAGCTATTGGTGTTCCAAATAATAATAATGAAACTTAAGTTGCTCAAACTTTAGGTAATGCAAGACCTATTGCATTGGAAATGCTTGTTTAATTACCCTCACAAATATATAAAGTATGGCACATTGAGAAACACTTCCACCTTCTGTTCAAATGCGTGGTTTTGTCTTGCGTTGTAAAGACTTGCTTGCCAACAGTCTTTACGATGTAAAAAATGCGTGGAGAATGTAATACGAAGTTAAAACTTTAGAGTAAAGGCTGTTTCCCTTTAGTCTGCAGTCTTATGTAGCGCAGAGAAGGCCCATAGGCACCAGAACACTTCACGAAACACAAACTTTAAAAAAAAAGTATGAGCACCAAAGAGAGAAGAAAAAATACATCATGTGACGTATAGGTAAACTGATGAGTGTAAGGTGAGGACATAAACTAAATGAAGCCAATAGAAAATATCACTACACGACAGGTAGACTACGGTATTTAAAAGTAATAAAAATACATCTTAAATACATGGAGTGTATCAAGCATTCTCCCAAATTAACTAATGTGAAATTATAAACAAACTAGGAAACTCTTACTTAACTAATCGGAATACACTGTATTTGTGAAGTGTCACATTCTTACATTGCTGATCGAATAGAGAGCATTCATTGAGTGACAGGGCGAGAGAGAGACAAATCTGAGAGACCTGGGATGTAGCAAAACTAGCAGGAACAGCCGTTCTGGGTGTTGAAGAGAAAGGTAGGTACTGTCTTTTGGTTCTGGACTTTCTTCTAGCAGATCAGTGCATTCTGGGAATGTGTCTTTCTGGACTGTAACTCGTGGTTTGAAAGATCTGTATATGGAAAGGCTGGGACTGGAGACATGAGGTCCTGATGATACGGAATCCTGGCTTTGGGTGGGAGGGTTCTAGAGAAGGGCTTTATTAAGCACTAAATTATCTCATTTTTGTAATTATATATTCAGTAAGCTTAGAAATATTATTTGAGAAACTGTGCATTTTATTTATAACGTAAAGTGTGCTACACTTACGTATAGCAGTGTGTGATATAGATTCATTATTATTTTATACATCGGCAAGATGTGGTATGGTCCAACTGGTGACGCCATGTGCTTGTCATCTTCCAAGTGCATAATTTACTTGTTATTTCTTTATTTTGAAGTTTTACAGAAAGAGTAAAAAGCCAACAGATATCGGGCAGAGCATATTCCTGAACAGAAAAGTAAAAATAAGGTTGAGTGTAAGGTGTATAGGTTTTTAGTTTTTTTAAAGAAATTTGTATTTTTGCAGTTAGTAAAAACAAACATAAATAAACAATTCATCGAAATAAAAGTATCGTCATTAATATGTATAATACATGATAAATAACCGTCAATTTATATGAATAAAAGCCTATATAAACATAACCTTGCTAGCAATTAAATATATCATGCTCCCTTTTCGTAGATATAAATAAGCATAAACCTACATCCTACCCCAGATTTAAAAAAAATTCCATATAGCTCCTACTCTTTGCGAATATAGTTTTTCCTTCGCCTCAATTCGGGACATCTTGAGTAACCATTGGGAAAAGGTTGGGGACTCAGCCTCCTTCCATTTTTGCAGGATCAGAGATTTAGAAATATACTGTTGTTGTCGGATAGATAAGTTGAATGTATTAATAATTCCTAAAAGAACAGTATTCGGTTCAGGAGCTAAGTTTATTTGGAGTTTGTTGCTAAGCCAATGTAATATTTGCTTCCAAAATTTAATTAAAGCTGGACATGAAAAGCAAATATGAAACCAGTCCCCATTGTAGTAATTACATCTAAAGCATGCTCGAGAAACAGAGGGATACATTTTGTGGAGACGAGATGGGGTATAATAGAGTTGCCACTAGCAAAAAAAAAGACATGCGTTTGAAATTGGCCCCCCTTATGGCTTTATGCGCCCAGGTATGATATGTTCTCCATGTTTCCATATCTAACCTACAGCTTATAGAGCTTTGAATCTTTTGTAGTGCTTGTGGCACAACTTAAACATGCAATTGATCAAGCAAAATCTGGTACCAGTTTCCTACCCCTCCGGTCTCTTTCACGTAGTAGTTAAGGCTAATAAAATTTGCCAGAGCGTCTGGGGGGACTTGTGAATTGCTGAAGAAATTCCGGAATTGAAAAAAGGAAAAAGTAATGAACAAGGGAGCCCAGGATTAGTCAATTTGATTTGATTCCAAGATTTCATTGTACCTTCTATAAGGAAATCCTTAAAACAATATATCCCCACCTTTTCCCAAGTTGTTATACTTTTTTGGCTTATATGGAGGCCTATCCCGCTACTATGTGCAATTAACATTTCAGGATGAAAGGCGATAAACAGATATTCCTCCTTCACTTGGAAGAATCTGTCAGGAATATTTTGAGGCGTCTTATATCTGCTACGCTTTGGGAGCCTAGGAATTTTAATAAATGGAACAAGCTGTGTGCCAGATTCTAGAAGCATTTGCTTCAGATAGAAGTTGCTTCCCAGGTCACGTCTAGTGACTGATCTTGTACACCAATCAAAAAATGCTGCCTGATAATACTTTTTAAAGTGAGGAAGTGCAAGACCACCCTCTTGGATAGATAGCTGTAAAGTCTCAAGTTTTGTACAAGGTTTTGTGTGTAAGGTATAGGTACAGAGAGAGAAGAAAAGATAAATGAAGAGATACATGTATAGACTGTTGAATGTATTAAAGACCTAAAAGACTGAAGCGAAAATAAAACTAAATAGTATAGAGAGCAGGGTACAAGTGCCTCACAAATACTTGATCTTAAATTACAGAACAATTGATAGAAAGAAATGGAGCTAAACCTAGTTTACTATATGTAAAGTAAGTGAATGGACGGAGGGATGGCATTTCAAACTTTGGATACTAAGTCATAGAACAATGTCGTCAGCATATATTCTTTCTTGAAGTCGCGGGTCTCCTGAGCAGCATAACCTAGCTGTGAAGTGTGCAAGAGCCCCCTGAATCTTTCAACTTCCTGGCAGCGTGCAAAACGTCAGTGCCTAGAGCAGGGGTCTCCAACAATTTCTGTAAAAAGAGCTACTTTTGTTCAATGAAAATCATCCTGAGCTACTAGTTTTAGTGTTGTAGTAGTGACCACATCAGATAAGAGAACCTTTGTGGCCTCCCTATGCCGGATTACCAGCACTGATCCCCTCAGTGCATCAGGAGGGTTGCCAGCAGTAATCTTAAACAGGCATTGGCCATGCCAATCGGTCTCGCCATATTAGTGTTTTATTAAAATATGATAGTAATAATACAGTGTGTTCGATATAGTTTTTTTTAATAAATGACTGACAGTGCTTTAGTATTTTGAAGTTATTTCTTATTTTAACTGCAATTGTACTTTTTTTTCCTTGGTAAAGTATTCAAACATTTATGTAGCATACATTTTTTTTTCTACAGGCAATATCTGCTAAATAGGGACAGAGCTTATTACGAGCGCAACAGCAAGCATGGCTTTAAATCCCCCTTCACAAAAATAAGAAATTCCTACTTATGTGCGCTAAAACCAAACATTGCCTTCTACAATAATCCCCACAAAGAACCTCCATATTTGTGAGCATTACATTTTCCCACGTTCTATCCTTATTTAACTGCCCTGCAAGAGTTGTTCACTAAAAGGTAAATATATGTATTCAGATATTTTAACATAAAGCCTAGCCTTTCCCAACCATGCCTTAATTTATACAGCGTTGTATGGCGGTGCTCTTTTAAAAAGTTATAAAAATTTAACAGTTACACCGTAAAAACGAACCAAACATACTATCCCTGTGACACTGCTCTGCAATTCTCAGGCAACTTCTACTTAAATTTATGTATCATATTATTGCAAGAAAAAAGCAACTGTTTTATCCAGTCCTTAATTTGTAAACATAAATGCCGGGGCTCACATAAAACCCCCGTCCTCCCCCAAAAATTACACCTTCCAAAAGCAAGACAAAATTAATAATTTTCTACTTAATAATCTTCTAAGTAATAAAGACTTTTAAATCTAGTAGCACATTAATACAAACTAACATTGTGCATACCCAAAACAATAAATGCGGACAATTTAAACCATTTCACTTTGCCACGTTGTATCGGTATTTAGTTGCTTTGCAATAATTATATAGTTGGTTTGTAGCAATGAAATTTTGCATTGAATTGCAATGCATTGAAAAGCAACATTAAGACAGGCTGCTATTGCAACATAAAGCACATTTTCGAAAACCCAGGCTTTTATTTGTAATACATTGAATACAGGGGCTCACATGGAAGCATAAAAATATATATAACTTTTTTAACATTGATTTCATGCTGTCAATAATCAAACAACCAAAATTAATATTAGATTATCGGTAAAAGATGTCACTTGTATGGGCAAAAGCTACATGTACTACAAAACTGTTTGTAATATATGCTTGATGTGCATGTAAGTAAACGGAGATAGCAGCAGACTAAACAGTGTGAATGAAGTGAAGGCAGACAGCACCAAAGAGAGACTATACGTAATGTTTGTAATGCGCGCGCGCTTCGCACCTAATTACATGGAGATGGCAGCAAACTCAACAGTGTGAAAGGAAGCCAGACAACAGACTAAAGAGAGGCCAGACAAAGTGTTTGTAATGCGCACTCGCTTCGCACCTAAGTAGACAGAGATGGTAGGAAGACAAATGGTGTGAAGTGAATGCATAGAACACAACAAAGAGAATGCAGACAAGGAGCAGTGTGGCTCAATGGTTAGAGCGGCAGACCCTGATGCAGAGATCTGGCCCGGGACCAGGGTTCAATTCCCGCCTCGGCGGGTCTTGGGCTCAATTTCCTCGGACCTGATAATTCTCGCCTCGGTGCCTATTCTAATCATGGGTCCCACTCTGCAACTCTGGGCAATCGCTTGCTTAATCTCCACAACGGCCCCAACAGCGCTGGGATGCCTGGCTTCACCCTGGGGGTGCCCAGGAGTGGACATTTCACAGGGAAAAGCCAGGAAGGGGTCCACAGCGGTATGCGTACAGCGCCTGGACACCCCTTTGGGGGTATGGTGCGCTTTACAAGTACAAATTTCATTTCATTTCATTTCAAGATCGTTATCAACTTAGCGGCCATATGACTTCCTAATTTACAGTGGACTGTTAGATGTTAGCCATAAAACTCAATAGAGAAGGCTTGCAAAGTAATAAAACTGTTTCCTTAAAGGAAGCAAATAATTTTTCGTTTGGGCAAGGCAACATTTTGTTTATTCTTTTAGTTTGTTGATGAACAAAAGCTTCAAATGTTCCTTTGTACTAAATGAAAAGCTGACTATTTGTGAACAGTACATTTCCTCACGTAACCATGTACTATCCCTGTTTACCTGCTTTGCAACAAATATGTAACCAAAAGCGACATTTAAATATGCAACTATTCTGACATGGAGCATAGCAATGAACACAATACAGGCTTTAATTTGCAAAACATTAAATGCCGGAGCGTAGATGAAAAAACTTGCAAATTATATTATGATTACAAAAAGAAAGAAGAGTGGCAAATCCTGTGCTGCAAAAAATATGTAAGAACATCTGACTTCGTCACTTTTAATCCCTGTGTTGCTGAATTGCTACAATTCGGCACCTGAAACATAATGTTATATAATCGGTTATTGCAAAATGATGCAAAGCCTTTTATTACTAGCCATTAATTTGTGAACATTAAATTGCAAAGCTAAAGCAACATTTAAATATACCACTATTCTGACATGGAGCATAACAGTGAACACGGTACAGGCCTTAAGTTGCAAAACATTAAATGCCGGAGTGTAGCTGAAAAAAGTTACAAATTATATTACGAGCACAAAAAAAAGCAGAGCAGTAAACCCTCTGCTGAAGAAAATATGTAAGAACATCTGACTTCGTCACTTTTAATCCCTTTGTAGCTGAATTGCTACAATGATGCACCTGAAACATAATGTTATATGATCGGTTACTGCAAAAGGATTCAAAGCCTTTGACCACTAGCCCAAATTTGTAAACATTAAATGCTGGGGCTGCTAATGAACTCCCCCTTAAAAACAGGACACCTGCGAAAAAAAAGTCAAGATTTATATAACCCTTCGTAAAAATAATTGACAATACATTTATATAAATACAAGCGAACACGTGGCATGCTGATACAATAAAAGCGGACCTTTGCTACACACTATCCCTATTTATCCGCCTCAGCAAAAATTATACCACTGAAGATTGCATTAATAAAGTCCGCTACTGTAACATAGAGCGCATGTGTTTACACACATCCGTGTTTTTATAGTACATATGACTTCAATCACACGAAAATATAAAAAACAAATGCCTTATACTATCACTGTTTTTATATATTTAAATGATAAGCAGCTGTAATCGACATTAAGATATAGGTAAACAACATCACTTGTGCTCGCAAAAGCTACATATAATATAAAACTGTTTGTAATACGCGCTCGATGTGCATACTAGCAAACGGAGGTAACCTAAAATACAAGTGTGAATTTGAGGTAGACAGCAGACTATACAAGTGTTTGAAGTACGCGCTCGCTTTGCATCTAAGTAGACGGAGATGTTAGCAAAACAAATAGTGTGAAGTGAATGGAGCCAACAAACTAAAGAATGGCTAGACAGCCTGTTTGTGACGGGCGCTTGCTTTGCATGTAAGTAGAGGGAGATAACAGCGGAAGGAATAATATAAAGTAACTAAACAGAACAGACTAAAAAGAGGCCATACAAAGTGTTTATAATGCGCGCGCGGTTTGCACCTATAAAACGGAGATATCAGCAAAATAAATAGTGTGAACTAAATATTGACAACAGTGTAAACAGAGGCCACACAAGATCCTTATCAATATTGCCTCCACATGACTTACTAATTCACAGTGGGTTGCCAGTTACTAGCCATATAACCCAGCAATAAAAAAGACTTAGAAAAACAACCAAACCGTATCTCTGAATCTAAAAGGATGTTTATCGCTTGAGCAAGCCAACATCTGTTGTTTTCGCTGTTACTTTGCCTTTTTTTGGGGGGGGAGCAAACTAAGTTTTATTTCCCCCCCCCCACAAACCCATATACTATCCCTGGTTAACTGCTCTGCAACAACTATGCTAGTAAAAACTACATTTAAATACTACGCAATAACGGAAGCATTGCACACTGAGGCCTTAATATGTAAAACACTAAATACCAAGGCTAGAACAATTTTCCAAATAAAATCTAAATGAACGTATGCAGAGCCTGCTGTTTTGACACCGCTCTTTTTCCTCTGGCTTAGAGCATGCTGCTGCAAGCTTCTCAGGCCGTACTGTACGATTGGACAGTTCTCAAATGGAGGTAAAACACCCGCAGGCCACAGCTGAACAGAGATGCTGAGCTCGCTAGAATAATGCTTTTAGTAAAGTCTGTGAATCCGGGAGGAACCCTTCTGCTGCACCCTGCTACCCCCGGCCACGGATTTAGGGCAGGCCCCTCGGAAGACAACAGGAGGAGAGAGAGGGAGTGCTTAGAAGTCAGCAGTGGTTCACGGCACCCGACACCCGTTGACTGGTGAGAGCGAGGGTGTGATGTGCCAAGGAGAAAATCTGGAACTCCGCAAAGCTTCGCCTATGTCAGATAGGTCCACTTGTCCAAGCTCTAAAAACCTTTGTGTCCTTCATGTCATGTCGTTGACAAAAGGTGAACACACCAGTCCCAGACAGAGTATACTGCCCAAGAGACACAACGCACATGGCTACAGTCCCAGATACAGGGGGCCCTGGAGGAGAGACAAGGTGCACACAGCAGTGCCAGACACAGGGGGCACTGAAGGAAAGGCAAAGTACACACGAAGAGACAAGGTGCACACACCAGTGCCAGCACAGGGGGCACTGGAGGTGAGACAATGTGAACACACCAGTCCCAGACAGAGTATACTGCCCAAGAGACACAACGCTCATGGCTACAGTCCCACACACAGGGGGCCATGGAGGAGAGACAAGGTGCACACAGCAGTGCCAGACACACTGTATACTGCCCAAGAGAACAGCACACATGGCTACAGTCCCAGACACGGAGCACAACTGGAAGAGAGGCAAAGTGCACACAACAGTGCCAGTCATAGGAGGCAGTTGTGGAAAAACACAGCACACATGGCTTTAGTCCCAGAAGCAGGGAGCATGGCAGGAGAGACAAGGCGCCTGCAATAGACCCGGCAGGAGGGTTGGAGCTCCTCACTTCCTGGTTTCCATGGTTTCAGCCCCGTTACTAGGCTACGGACGTATTATTGATCCCTGTTATTACAGTGAAGGTGCTGAAGAGACAACTTTAGATCGTACGTAATAAAAGGGACCAGAGGGGTGCGAGCGCTAGCGCTGAGAAGCCGAGCTCTGTGTACAGTGGCACTAGTACTGCAGACAGCAAGTGATAGGTGCACGTGTAGCAATTATATAATGCACAATGTACACATAAGCAGCTGTAGAAACACGCCCTAGACCTCTGTAAGCGTGAAAACTTAACGGAACTTAGGAGCGTTTGGAAAGCCATCCAGGCTGTACAGTGTGCAGCGAATAGTGGCGCACTGGGCGCTATACAAATGACGACACAAGAACAACATCATACTGTTGCATCATATTAAGTAAGTTATTTGTAGACAGAGATGGACGCAGCTGTGGATTCACAGAGTGGGCCAGGCCAGGGTCTGTTATAGGACCCCGAGCAGAACTGAGCACTCCGAGGACCTGGAGCGTGAAACAGGCCACGAAAGTCAAGTGAGACATGACAGGCCCTTAAAACTGAGAGAGACTGTATCTTAGAACCGGGTCTCTGGTAGTTTGATGCATTAGGTGATGTGATATCACTGACACCGGGTGACATTTATTGAAATGATAGTTGTAAACATGAATTTTGAAGCACTGAAGACCACTTCTGAGTTCTGACCGGCTGCGATGCCCGGTGTGAACCAGGAGAGATGTGCCCGTCACGTACCCTGGGTGCACACTCGGACCCTTGGCACATGTAAAGTCAGGCTGTCCCCCAGGGCAGTATATGGGGGGGGGGTTGTTCTTGTACATCTACATCCTGGGTGAATTAGTTCAGGTATTATGTGTGACTGAGCGCTTCCTGTTGTGGGGTGTTGATGGATTGCTGAACAACGTGGAAAGTGCAGAAAAGAGAGTGTGGTTTGGGTGTTCACTACATAACGTAACACACTCTCTTTTTTTCCTGTACTTTCCATGTTGTTCAGCGATCCTTTAACACCCTTCCACAGATCATAAACGTAAAATGTACAATATAAGAGGCTGTTACTCCTCCCGGTTTTTTTATTTTTTATTTCAGAAAGACGAAAAATAAAAGCAATAAAAAAACAAAATTGTTTTTAAAAAAAAGTTGCACATTGAAGACATAATTGGCTAACAAGTTGTGGGTAGGAGCAAAGTAATTATTGGGCTGTGATACGCGTTTGTCTTTGGAAACGCCTCACCTTAAATATATTTTGAAGCTTCGATTATATCGATTGATTCTGCCATGCTGCTGAGGAGCCGTCCCGTATCAATAGCGGGGCAGCAAGAGGGAAGCAGCCCAGAGGCATAGCGCGCCTGGCGTGGCAGTGTGGAAGTCAGGGGAAGCATTGGCATCAGGGAGCTGGCCTGGCTGCTGCTGTGCCCGTGAGCCGTCCCTGCCCCGCGGCTTCCTCCAGCAGTCAGGTTTGCCACTGCTTATGCCCCCTGCTGCTCTCCATTATTTATTTATTTATTTGAAAAGTTTTATAAAGCGCGAACAAGACCCAACCGGGTATCAGAGCGCTGTACAAAGAGGAAAGCTGACGTATACGTACAGAAACAATATAAATACACTTACAAAAAAGGAAATATAGGGCAAACATTGTCATCATAGACTGACTACAAAGACAAACAAAGTAAGTTTAAACCCCCAGTAGAAATGATTGTCAAGCATAAGTTTCAAACATAAAGTGAAAGTAAATTGTTAAGCATACAATAACACACCCAAGCACACCCCATAAGGTAACATGAGGGGGACCTGAGGCATAAAATAAATGAGGACGCTAGGGGAAGAGTAGGTAGAAAATGAACAAACAATAAACAGCCCACCCAGATGAGGCCGAACAGTTTCAAAATCGCCTTACTATAAAGACAGATGAGATACGTTTTAAACCCCAAGTGAGAATGAATTGTCAAGCACGAGTTACAAACATGAAGTGAAAGTACATTGTAAAGCATAAATTTCAACACAACAAAGTAAAAATGCTTGTCAAGAATGCAGGTAATTGACTAGCAAATGACATGGAGGCTATTGTTGATGCAGTTCTTCCAATAGTAGCCATTTGACCTGTTTTTTGAATGAGGCAGTCGAAGGATTGGCTCTGATTTCTGTTGGAAGGGCATTCCAAATTCTTGGAGCCAGTCCTGAGAAGGTACGATTGTAAGTTCTTTTTTTATTGAATTTCGGAGGTTTCAGTAGAAGGGTATTGGAGCTTCTTAGGTTTCTTCTGGATCCGGAGAGCTCAAGTTTTTTTGCCAGGTAAACGGGGCTATTGAAGTGTATAGCTTTATGTGTCAGGCAGGCTATTTTGAAGCGGATCCTAGCTTCAATGGGGAGCCAGTTAAGCTGGATTAGGTCAGGTGTGATATGATCATGCTTTCTTGAACCTGTGATTAGTCTGGCAGAGGCGTTCAGAGTAACTCTTAGCGGTGCTAACCTAGATTTAGGAAGACCAGCTAGGGTCACCAAGCCATATTCAACTCGTGATATAACTAAGGATTGGACTGCTGATTGCATGTCTTCTGGAGGTAGGAACGGTTTGATTTTCCTAAGAGTGTTGAGCTGATGGTTGGCACTCTTAATGGTTGCACTGATGTGACCTTGCATGTTTAGAAATTTGTCTAGGGTGACCCCTAAAGAGCAGGCGGAGTCCACCAAATGCGGGGTGCAGTTGAGTGCTTAGATTTTTTTATCCAGTTTTGCGTGGGGGCCTCGTGGTTGCGTGGGGAAATCAGGAGAAATTCAGTTTTGAGAGAGTTAAGTAATAGGTGGTTATGTGTTAGCCATTGTTGAGTTTTTTTAAGCGCACCGTTAAGAGTTTTAATGTCATCTGGAGAGGAGATCTTCAAATACAGTTGAGTGTCATCCGCGTACATGTGGTACTGAATGTTTGAGTCATTTAGAATGGCAGTTAGAGGTTCCATGCATAGGTTGAATAACGTGGGCGAAAGTGCAGAACCTTGAGGCACCCCAATAGAAACTGAAGTGCTGGCCGCCAAAGATTGGTTGACTTTGATTCTTTGTGTTCGATTATGCAGGAAAGAGGAGAACCAATTTAGGACAGGGCCCGATAGCCCCATCCTGTATTGAAGAAGGTTAATCAGGTTATCATGTTTGATAGTGTCAAAAGCAGAGGACAAGTCCAGAAGGATTAGAAGACAAGGTGTATCTTGGTCCAGAGCTCTCAATGCGTCATCAACAATGTGAGTTAGCGCTGTTTCTGTGCTATGACCAGATCTAAAGCCTGATTGATGTTGGTCTAGGAGCTGAAATTTCTCAATGTGGCCGCAAAGCTGTGTGTGAACACATTTCTCGAGCAATTTCGCTAGGGACATGATGTTGGTGATCGGTCGGAAGTTACTGGGATCTGTAAGGTCTGCATTGGGCTTCTTGGGGATGGGTGTGACTTGCCCCATTTTAAGGCAGTCGGGAATCCTCCCTTGTAAGAGAGATTGTTGGATGATCCTGGACCAGAGAGGCAGAACTGCCAAGTTGAGGTCTTTGAGCAGCTTGGCGGGGAGTGGGTCCTTGAAGTGGTTGGAAGGTTTCAGAGAAGCCAGGGAAAGTGACAGCTCCTCCAAATCTGGAGATCGGAAGATATTCCAGCAGGCATTGTTTTTGGGTGTGTACAGGCATTGATTTTGGGAGTGTATTGCCATGTAACCAGGCAAACCCTTGGAACTCATAGACAACAAATTCTCAGCGGCCCGTTGCAGTTCCCGCTCAATACTTCTAGACTTTTCAGCGAAGTGCTCTGAGAAGTCCTCCTCAGTGGGTCCAGCGATTTTGATTGCTGGAATAGGATTAGCCTGTTGTTTGATGATATCAAACAGTTTCCTGGGACGGTTTTTAGCGCTGTCAAGCTGATCTCTGAAATGATCTGATTTAGAGATGCGAATGAGTTTGTTGTAAGAGCTTCTCATCTTTCTTAACTGTTCGAGGCTAGAAGTGGAGGGGTCATTTCTCCAACGTCTCTCAGAGAGTCTCAGCTTGCGACGTTCGTCATTAAGGGTACCATTGAACCAAGGTTTGGATTGTTTGCAGGGAATCCTTTTAAGTAGCTTCGGGGCTGCAGAGTCGAGAATATTAGACATAGTGTTGAAGTAATGATCCGTCAACTCCTCCAAATTATTCATGGTAGTTGGAGGTTCAAGTAGATTCTTGCTCAAGACGGAAAGGTTAGAGATGTTGATATCTCTCAGGTTACGAGACAATTGCTTGTTTTTGAGTGGTTGCCCTTGTCTAAGCAATTCCTTTTCCTGAATGCGAAAGGAGATTTGGAGATGATCCGACCCATCACATGGTACTATGTCGTCTAGCTGAATAATGTGCTCTCTAGCTATGATGAGATCAAGGGTAGCGCCCATGCAATGGGTAGGCCCGTTGCAGGCCTGTATATAGTTGAGGTCTGAGAGGAAAGACTTAAGAGAACAGACTACTGGATCATTAGAGTCATTCCAGTGAAGGTTGAAGTCACCGAGGAAGATGTGATTAGTATGGAAGGCTGAGCTGGCAGAGATGGATTCCATTAATTGTTCTACGAAGAGTAAGTTGTTGTCCCCAGGAGGATGGTAGATCGAGTGAAGCACACAGACAATCTTGCCCTTGTTCCAAATTTCAGCGACAAGTAGCTCACAGGAGGACATTGAGTCCTTATGAGTCTGCTTCAAAACGAGGCTGGACCGATGGATGCAGGCAATCCCCCCCAGCTTTAATAGCCCTATTACATCTGACAATGTCATAGCCCGGAGGAATTAAAATGTCAAGTATTGGGGAGGAAGAGTCATTGAGCCATGTTTCCGTAAGAATCAGGAGGTCTAATTCTTGTGATAAGATGAGTTCGGAGATATCTGCTGCGTGCTTCACTGCTGATCTGTAGTTGAGAAGCATCGATTTGATATGGGAATCTTTAGTTGCTTCCACTAGGTGCGAAGTGACTACCTGAAGTAAGTTATCCTTATTCAAGGATCTCAAGTTAACACTTGGTTCTCTATCAGGATCAGAGGAGATAGTGGGTTTTGAGCTAGGCGAGATTGCGTAGTCCTCATAAGATAGTGAGAGTGCGCGCGTGTCAACCTCAGACCACTGCGTCTGTAAACTACAGGGTCTGGAGTGGAGGTAGGGAGTAGGGGGAGCGGGCCCTCGAGGGTAGTTTGGGCATGTAACAGAGGACCTTTCCATTCCATCATTTAAATTAGTTGCAGGGTGCGAGGGCAGATCCGATCCCGCGGGCGGATAAGGTGTGAGGAACTTTTCATTCTTTATTGAGCATTGTAGGAGGATCTGGAGGTTGTCATTTACAGAAAGGAGGTCCCGCTTCAGTTCGGCCAATTGTTCCTCAATCCGCCAAAGATTGACACCATCAGGTGACCGTCCAGTATAAGGTGCAGGGAGATGCCCCTTCTCCATACAGCTCTTACAGGGGGAGATGGACCCCTGCTTAAGCTCAGTTGTGGGCTCCAAAGGAGTAGTGTGAATGGTAAGGCTGGTGTCGGGGATCATAAGCGGCGGTTGAGGGGTACACCCTTGAGTAAGTCCAAGGGGCGGTCCACAGGTAGTATCCTGAGCCCTGGGTGGGGAGCAAGAGGAAGCAGTAGGTTTAGCGGAGTTCAGAGGAGAGGGTGGCCCAAAGGTAGCGTCCTGAGCAAAGGGAAGAGAGTTAGAGGAGGAAAGCAAAGGAAAGGGTGTCCCTAAGGTAGTATTAGGATTAGGAGTAGGGATAGATTGGACGTGAGGTGAGGGGTCGTTGTTGCTTCTAGTCAAGAGGTTAGGTCGCGGAGTAGTGGTTTTTGGGACCACGGGAGGTGAGTGTACTATGTTTAGGGGAAGTCCGTGTCCAGGTGACTGGCAGTAGGATTGGAAGTGGGGGTTGAGTGTGCCGCGGTTTGAGGGGGGTCAGTGTCCAATGGATCATTGGTGCCGTTGGCTGTAGAGAGGGTGTGGTCAGGAGGGGTAAGTGACACAGGATCAGCCTTGTGGAGATTCCTGGTTGTGAGTTTGCTGGACCTGGTGGTATCGGTTGCCGTCATTGTGGTGGGTGTTTGCCGGCGGAGTGTGATGATAGGGGTAGTGAGATTATAGTTGGTGATGGTGGATGTCCATGAGTTGTAACGTGGGTCATCTGGTGAGGGAGATTGGGTCGGTTTAGTGTTTTTTGTCCGGGTGAGGGGCGGTAAGGAAGATTGGGTTTGAAGGCACTGATGAGTTATAGAGGAGAGTAGCGTTGGGAAGTGCCGATCAAAAATGGTGAGGTGCGGGTCCGAGGCCTGAATGAGAATGTTTCCTGTTTTGAAGATGGAAATTGTCAGTTCTCCTTTAAAGGTAGGGGAGACAGTTGTGGAGATTTTTTCGCCATAGGGAATATTAACCAACTTGGAGACTAGAAAATGAAGAAGGAAGGTGTTTTTCCACTTAGTTGGGCGGTTTGTGTAAAAGATGAAGTTAGTTTTCATCTCGCCATTAGTAGCAGTGTGGTAGTTGTCAACAATAAGTGTTTCTGGGTGCTGTTTTAGGGTTCTATGCTTTAAGTTCTTTTTAGCATTATTGGTCATGTTTTCTGGGTAATTAATGGACCATGAGTTTGGTCCTTGGCGAGCGAGTTTAGAGTTCCTGGTGGTATATGGCGGAGGCATAGTTAATGACTGAGAAATTCTGGATCTAAAGAATCGGTTGGAGGATCTAATCGGTCTATCCACTGATCGGTGGGGGTTACCAGGTTACTTTCAGTAGAGACAGTTGAGAGGGCTGTTAATCGTATGCCCATGCCAAGATGGCCCCTGCAAAAGACCTATTATTATGGAAGGCTTCTAGCTCAGTCCTCTTTCTATTGTTGTGAAAGCTTCGAATAGTCCTCTTTCCCTTTCTATGAGTAGGGGCATGAGAGGACATTTTCCATTTTTGTTTATTTACATTTACATCCTAAGTGGTTTTAAAATGGCTGAGCCAGCACACATAGACCTCAACCCCATTAGATTCGAAGCATCTGCAAAAGGTTCTGGCCCAAAGTCTTGGGAGATATGTCATGCGTGGCGCTCTCCGTATGCAAAGTCAAGGCAGTCTGGGTAGTCCACACCCCAAAAGACAGACCTAGACCCACACACGTCGGAAGAAGGCAAGCCGGGACCAGAGTCAAAGAAGTCTCATGAGAGACGCCCTGCGGTTTATACGGGGATAAAAACCAGAATAGGTAATCCCCAAACCTGGAGCTCCTCCGGGAGGCTCCTACTCGGTGGCCATTTTGCAATGCAAAAGATATTTGATCAGTTGATATTTTCACTTTTCTGCCATGGTTTCAATGTCACATTTTTGCAGGGGATAGAAAGAGAAGCCTTATTTACCATCTCGCACGTCTTTCCATGCAGATTCCAGCACCGAGATCCGCCCCTGGCACTGAATGGCGGTGTTGCGAGGGGGCTCGGCGGCCGTCACTGTACGTCCGCACCCTGTGCTTTCGGACGCCATTGTACTGCTCGCTACTGAGGAGAGGGAGGGGGGTGCAAGGACTCCTTACTGGCGTGCCCCCCCCGAGCTCCCGTCGTCTCCTGATCTGCTCTGGTCCTCACCTCAGTCCCAGGAACCCGCTTCGGTGGGGCACTGGCATTGGACGCCCCTAGCTGCGCCGTGTTCCCTCCATCTGCCGCCAACGTTGCGTCAGCCTGCTGATGTTGCGACTTGTCCGTTGAGTGTTCGACCCTCCACCCCTTACAGGACGTCACGCTGCGTCGCCCCCGCTCCGCTGGCTGTAGTATGTCATACCATGTGGCTCTTATGATCCAGTGTCCCCAAGAGGGTGGGAGGAGAGAACATGGGCTGCGCCCCAGGACGCACGAGAGGCAATCGCAGGTCACTCCCCGCACCTTGATCTGCACTGTGCCACCAGTCGCTCCTTTACTCTTGACGTTCTAGGCCGCCAGCCGGTGCATCAGGGCATATCCCCGGCAGATCGTGGGCCCCAAACTCACTACTTCCTCTCCAAGGTGCTCCCTCCACCGTTTGCAAGCTCCCCAGAGGCGGTCCTCAAAGTGGCCAAGAACCCAAGAAAGTAGCGCCAGCCCCCAGCCCTAGTGACAGCCCATCACAGCCGAAAGAGTCCCGCAATAAGGGCAATGCTCCTGACCCCCAGGGTGCAGTACAGGTCGCTGGGTTCCACCTTTGTATCATGCGCCAGGCTCTGGGAGGGAGGAGGCGGGTTATGCTTTCACATAATGTCGGCGGCATGGTGCCGGCATCGCTCCCAGCAAGGATATGCATTAGCCTAAAAACAAAGCAAGGCATATTAAATACCAAATCCGTTAAAGTCCAGCATACAAACTGCTCTACCTAAATTACGAAAAGTGCACCTTTCTAAAAAGGCGACCAAGAAATGGAATGTTTGGTGTATGTTTCACTTCACAAAAATGCGCCCTCGGTTTAAAGCCTTTCCATAAAAAAAAAAACGAAAACAACCCCCATTACAAAAATGCGGCTTGGTTTGCAGAGAATTACCATAAAAGTGCACGGAGATTGTTGCCAAACTAAAATACCTCTGCTGAATTTGTATTAAATTCTACAGAGATGGCAGCCGAACATAAATACGTCCGATAATGTAGCCAACAAAATTCATTATAAAAATGCCCCCTTGGTTTGCATTATAGTAAGCAAAGATCGCAGCGAAACGTTAATCCCTTAGCTGGATTGGCTTTAAAGTAAACACAGATTTCAGTTAAACGTAAAGTTCTTCGAACAAAAAAAGTAAAACAACCCCCGTTACAAATATACGGCTGGGTTTGCAGTAAATTACACAAAAATGCGCCCTCTGTTTGCATGATAGCAAACAATTAATCCCTTAGCTAGATTTGCTTTAAAGTAATCAAACATCTTAGCTAAACGTAAAGCCGTTCGATAAAAAAAACCAAACCAAATCTTATCACCAAAATGCGCGCTCGGTTTGCATTAAATTATCCGAAGAAGTACATCCAGTTTGCGGCGAACCTAAAATACCTTTGCTGGATTTACATAAAAGTAAACAGAGGTCACCAATAATAACGAAATTTAAAAAATCCCATCCCTAAAATGCGCGCTCGCCGCTCGGTGTGCATTAAATTATCAGAAAAAGTACATCCAGTTTGCGGCTAAACTAAAATACCTTCGCTGGATTAATATTAAAATAAACAAAGGTCACCGCTAATAACAAAATCCATAAGGAAAGTGGAACGTAAAGCCCTTCGCTAAAAAAAAAAAATCTCATCCCCAAAATGCGCGCTCGGTTATATTACCTTTGCTGAATTCACATTAAAGTAAACAGAGCTCACCACTAATAACAAAATCCATAAAGAAAGTAAAAAGCAAACAACGTGACAACGTGTCTCCAAAAATGACAAGAAATGCATTGCCTTCGGAAACAAACCAAAACAAAGCCTGAAAAAAAGTCCAACAACGCAACCGTATCTCTTCAAACCACAAAGTAATACGAGTAAAGGGGCCAATAGCTCTAGGCGTGAACAATCTCCAAAAGGAGGGACTTTATGACTGATTGCACCAACCACAACTCGGACGGAACTTGGACTGTTTAAGGGACACACAAACAAATGAATAGAAAGTCTGAGTAAAAAAGAGGCGGTTACCAACATCATATAGTGTATACAGCATCTCTCGTCGAGACAGCGCATGCGCTGCCTAGACGAAACCTAAAAAGGCTTTGTTAGTTTGGAATGCCTTTACATGGGTAATACATAAGAGCCATAGCAGCCATGCCCCGGGCATCAACATAATAATATTAGTAATAAGTCTCCCCATCCCATCACCACATGATTTATCACTCAAGTATCAGCTTTGAATACATTTTGGAAATTCAACCATTTTTGTTCGAATATCGGCTTATGAGTTTTGAAAATACACACATTTCTATCTCAAAGGCACCCTTTTCAATTTTGATATACATATAATAATTCAACCAAACAAAAACCTATAAGGAGAGGTACTCACAAGCAACTTTTTAGAGAAGACTGGTCTAGGGGTGCCTTCCACCAACCAACCAGACAGATCTGCTTAGCAGGACTCCTACTCACACACATCCCACGCATACACAGAATGAGATCAGGAGGATGTGTCATCTTACATTGCTTCTAAAGCGTGGAAGGCCTCTCACTCCACATCGCAGTCTCCTCCTCTTTTCTTGAATTCAGCAAGAAGCTGAAGCCCTGACTTTTTTAAATAACCAACCTAGCATAGGCAGGGCTAGGCACACACACCTGATCAGAGCCCGGATACTCTCGTGAGTGATGGTGCACATTACAAATACACATAACATAGCAGGAGTTTTTGAATCACACAGCTAGTTTGTAGATACATCTTCCCTTTATTGAAATCCAAACAAGGGAAGCGAGTACTGAGTTGGTATGGGCAAACCGTACGTTTCTTGAAACTAGGCTGTGGCATGTAACACTGCTTCAAGGGAGCAAGGTGGAGTTTGGGATTTTCTGTGAGAATTGAGTTATAATTTGTGTGGCAGGACTTGGGATTGGCCACTTCCTGTTCGGGCTGTAGAGTGTTATTGCATGAATGACTTTGGGCTGGTGGTGAGCGTTTTGGCCATGTTTTTAATGTTTGTGAATGTTAAGTCTATTGTCAAGCAGAAAACCAAGGAGGTTTGAGCGATTGATGATGGTAGGTTCACAGTCTAGGATGGTAGTAGAGCCAAGAAATGTCTGAACAGGAGTGGATAGGTGAGAGGGTGAGATGAAAAGACATTTTACAGGGATTGAGTTTATGCCCTGAAGAGTCTTTGAGGTTTGATTGTTGTCCAGAGTCTGTGCTAAGTGGGAGATATAATCTGAGGAGGAGACCTTTAAGTAATTGTGGTTCACCTTAAGTGAACCAATTGCACTAAAGCTCTAGAGTACAATATATAACTAGAAAGAAACTCTTAGGGCCCGATAATGATGCCGGACGAGCGTCCGACCGACATTGTAGCGGGATGGAAACCACCTGACTAGTAGTCGGCGGTTCCACCCATCAGATTAGGATGCGACCACCCATGCGGTGGTCGGAACATCCCTTTTTCCATTGCGGCTTGTGCTGCGGCCGCAAAAGGGCTGCAGCACAAGCAACAATGGAAAAAGGTATGTTTTTAAACATCCATGCACTGTGTGCCAGGCACCATGTGGTGCCTAGCACCCAGTGCATGGATGCCTGGGGGGGGGGGGCGCCACATGTGCACCCCTGGCCCAAGAGCGGAGGCCCAGGGTGGACGGGGGCCCTGCTAGGGGCCCCCAGAGTCCCTTTCCGACAGCCTTTCCATGTCGGTCTGTCCAACATGGAAAGGGACATCGTAATCCATACGGCGGTGATTGCAGGGATTACGTTCCGACCGCCGTCCCGATGGACCCCCTGAGTCTGTCAAGTGGCGGTCAGTCCCTCTGACCAATTCGGTCCAACCGACCGCATCGTAATGCGGCGGTCGGACCGCAGCCCCAGATGTCAGACGGACCGCCATCAACGGCCTGTCGGTGGCGGTCCGTTCGACATCATAATCGAGCCCTTAGTGCCAATTGTGAAGAATGGTGTAACCATTCAATCCTCTTCACTTACATAATTTCTGATTCTTGCAGTGGGGTTATCACCCGGAAGATGCACGTTGCTGTGATTGGAGCTGGCGTGATTGGACTGTCTTCAGCTTTATGCATACATGACCGATTTCACTCCATCATCAGACCTCTGAAAATTGAAATCTATACTGACAAGTTTACACCACTCACCACCAGCGATGGTGCTGCAGGCTTGTGGCAGCCGTATCTGTATGATGAAGGAAACGTGAAGGAAACGTAAGACAACATTTTCCGTTCTAATCTTTGTTTTAACAGTGCAGATTTATTAGATTCTGAGGGATAATCTTGATTATGAGTTTGGCCGGTAAAGACCATTGAAGGAGCTGGAAATGCCATTAACAGCAATAATTTCTGCCTTATTTAGAACTGGCAAAAGACACACAAATGATGGAAGGAATGCAGAAAAAAACAAACTTTCAACCCCAGTCAATATATCTGGGTTAAAAAATCCATCGTTCTTTTGCTCACCATCCCACCCCAGTTTAGACCCAGCCATATGCAAATCAGTCTTGACCCTGCTCCTCATGGGAACAGTCCAGCCCGAACTGCCAAGCCATGTCTTTCTTGGACCGTAAACAAGCATCCTGGGACCGGTTTTGGGGTATCACCCGTCATCAGCCAGGTGAAGAGTTGGTAGATGTGTGATGCAGTAAGTTGTTCAGGTCAGCTACATTGTCAAATTTTGAGCAACCATAAAAGAGGTAGGGCACAAGCATTGTTCAGTAGCAGGAAAAGTGGAGCGGCAGTGCTGCCCTAAGTCCAGACCAGAGGCCCAAGGGCATACCTTTCACAGGCTAACCATAGTTGACTGGCTTAATCAGTAGCAGTGTCACTCAGTGCCTGACCTGTGCACACCTCATACAGGGTGACGGCAGTTATCATATGGGCGAGTGGCACCCCAAGTGCAGACCCAGAATTTCAACAGCAAAAAGGCACAGATGGAAGTGCCTTAATGTGAACTAGGGGTGCAATCATGCGACTGGGTCTGTGCAGAGCAGTGGCATTGTGCATTGCACCATCTGGTGAACGAGGCGTTCTGCATTCTCTGTGTCGGAGCATTGTGTGGTTTGAAAATTGTCACAGTGCAAGGGGCTGGGACGTTTTTCATTCTTGGGTGTTGTGCAGTCGCAGTATTGGGGCGTGATGCATTCTGGGGCAATATGTAGGCTGATGAAATTGAGAAAGTTTGAGCATTAGGTCTTTATGCAATGTGAGGACTTGGATGTTGGGAATTCTGGGGATTTATGTCATTTATTGGCAGTTAGTCGGGGAACAGGGGTAGGTACTGCATTTTAACTTCAATATTTACCTTCTTCTTTTCAGTCAATGGAACAAAGAAACATTTGACTACCTGTTGAAGTATGTCCATTCGGAGGAAGCCGACAAGATGGGAGTGTTCCTACAGTCTGCATACAATGTCATAAGCAGACCAACGCCAGTATGTGTGCTCTTAACAGTATAGATTGTGAAGGGAACGTTGTTTGCCAAACGCAGCAAAGGTTTAGACTTGTAGTCATATGATTGGATTACAGGCATTCCGCTCTGTATTTAATATTTCTATCCCATCCAGTGCCCTGACTGCAGTACAGCCCCCTGCACAGCAGTGCCCTGACTGCAGTGCAGCCCCCTGCACAGCAGTGCCCTGACTGCAGTACAGGCCCCTGCACAGGCGATGGCTCTGCGGTCCGCCACTGGATTTTACTCCACTTGTGCTCCTTTTTAACTCCAGTAATCGTGTTATTCTGCTTCCTTCAGTGTTACCCCTCTCTCATCCGCCACTTAATCCTCTCTACATAGGGCCGGACCTACCTAACCTGTATATTCCCTCAGTAGACAGATATCAAGAGCTTTGCTTTCTTAAAGTTAGTTATTTTTTTGCCATCACTCATTCCTGTATATATATATTTTAGAGTTTTAAATATTGCGAACTGGATATAAGGTATCAGCGCGCTTTACATTAGCACCAGTAGCGTTACAGACGGACACATTCATTTTTGTTAGGCACGGGGAGATTGAGTGATGTGCCCAGAATCACAGGATGTTGAGCGTAGTTGCCGAGACTCGAACCCGGTTCCACAGCTTCGAGGTCGACTGCTCTAGCCGTAAGGCATCCTCTCCCCTTAGAATACTTGTCTTTTCTGTCGTATTACAAGAATTGACATAGGTGTGGTTTCAACTGTTTGTCCCTTCGCAAGGGCTCTGACCTCATAAGATGGAGGTTCCCTTTCACTCAGAGTATCTTCTGGATCACAGAGTGGGATTTTGAGGCGCATGGGCGGTGTATGTCCATCTCTTCTCAGATGTCTGTCGCGCGTGACGGGACAGAGCACGTATCCGCTGGGTAGAAGTTCCTCTCACCCTAGAATATTTCACGTACACCTGCTTAGAATTTGGTGAACTTGCAATAGTCTGTGTCCTTCTTTTGTGCCTCTTGGGCCTGACCCTGCTGAGGGCCTTGGGACCTGAACTGGGGGCTTTTATCACTAGTCCTGACAGGTAAACCCTTATTACGAGGTTCCTGGTAATCCCAAATTGGTCTGTAACAGGAGTTTCTAGACAAATAGGGATTCTAAAGTCTGCAGTAACTCTGGATCTTTGTTGTTTCACCTGGAGGCAGCACCTCCCAAAAGGGGATAAAGGAGTGAATTACCAGCAGTTGCCCTCGGTAATTCTCCTCTCTAAAGGGAATCTGAAGGCTCCACTCGGAATGCGCTTTAACTCTGCCTCCTGGGTTGATCGATGAGCCAGTAAGGCAACTCTGGAAGAGGTATGGTCAGATTACCGGGTGCGTTACCAGAGACCTAGAGACAAGGCCCTAAGAGTGCACTGTAGTTACATTAGCCATTGCTTATTCTAAACCCTGCTTCTTCTGGTGCACAACTGACCTTTCACCATTGTCTCCCCTAGTACATTCTGCAGTTCGTGCCCGCCATTTTACACCACCAAGAAGAAACAAACAAGTGATGGGTGGGATGCTGGAATTAACGTGAGCCTCTGGTACTTACTCAGGGTCACTGCCCAGTCCATCTTTTTCATGCCCATTATGCCACCTCAGACCGGGCCCAGCCATTTGCAGATCATCCTTGGTTCTGCACCAAACTGCCTGGGCAGGGCCCCTCTGGACGGGAGCACACGCACCCCCAGATTGACTTTGGCCTACTTAGGCCTCATCAGCGAGGCATAGCTTGAAGCAGGTGGCACAGTGAGCACGGGGCCCACCTCTAGGCACACCTGTTGCACGGAGGGCACGGCACTGAGGAAAACAGAACAAAAGGTCACTGTGAGTGCACACAGATTAATTCTTCCGTTTCACCAGACATGGAAACAAATGATATAGTTAAATATGCGATCAGAAACTTTAGATCATTGTATGGAGTGCTGTAAAATGGAAAAAAGTGATTAGTGGAGTGCGTGAAGTAATTGCAGCCTTTGATAATTACTTGGGCCGCATTCCAGACCTTGGTGTTTTTTTTGTTGGGTTTGCTACAGGAGCTTCTTGTTATCTGCTCGTTTTTTCTGTAAAAAACAAATCCTTACTTGAATCTTTTCAGTTTTTTTTAACGCATATTTACTACTGTTTATTTATCTCTCAAAACAATATGCACTTATAGCAGCAAAACAAAGCAAGGACTTATCTAGATAGATAGATAATGATCTTTATTCGGCATAAAAAAAATATGACCATAAAAGATACACACTCAACAATACAACGTTACAGTACTTTGATCATCATATATATTACAGGCCAGTCGGGACACCGCAAAATTATAAAACACTACTATAAACATATTAAGATATTTATAAGAACAATAAAAACACTAAAAAAGTCGAGCACCAACTGGTGTCCCCATTTATCGGCTAAATAATCAAGAGTCTCCTCCTTTTATAAGCCCCTCGTATTTCTTAGCTTTAGGACAGATCTTAAAAATTCGTAACACATGATAATGTAAAAACATCAGAGCACAATTTTAAGAACAATAAGGCCACCCGGGCCTGCTTGAACTTGTGTTTCCTTAAAAGCCCCTTGAGATACACTCTTCTCGGAAATGAATAATACGGGCACAATAGAACAAAGTGGAGGGTGTCCTGTGGAGACTGTGTCGCAGCCACAGGGCCCCTTTTGATCTAAAGATGCTGTGTACCCTGCCGGGACAGCCAGTAAGTGATGTAACAAGTCCAATCTGAACCGTGTGATTAAGAATCTATCGTGAGCACTGGCTATAATAGCTAGGTATGGTTCTATGCTTTGTGTTGACGTAACCAAAATATATTTCCTGACCGAGGGCTTTTTAATTCAGTTTCCTCCTTTGAGCCCCAATTAGTTTAAGAAACTGATCTTTAATAAGAGCTTTGTCCAGTGGGCTCACCTTGGTCGGGCACGAAAATAAGTCTGCCCTGCCCAGCATGGTCAGGGAGTCTTTTATGTATTTTAGCCACGGGATTTTTAACACGTGATCCAGGGACAGGCAGTCTTGAGTTACTTGTCTGCTAAAGCCTGTCTCCTCATTGGTCCACGTATTCACCCAGCACAAAAGGGGTTTCACCTTCACCAGGTCCGAAATGTACTTAATTCCCAACTCCTCATGTGCAATAAAAGAGGGGGTGCTTTGGGAGACTCTCAACAAACGCCTAAAGTACCTATTTTCCTCACTTTGTAGTTCACTTATCCCAGTGAAACCCCACACTTCACTTCCGTATAGCGTTTTTGAGCTACAGAATGAATTACACAGTTTTAAGATTGTCGCCGGTGACCACTTGCCTAGCCTATGGGCAAAAGATGTAATTGCTCCCGTGGATTTTACTAGGCCTAAACGCTTACTCTCTACTAACTGTTTAAAGTTCAGTTTTTCATCGAACAAGATACCAAGGTATGAAAAGGCCGGTACTTTCCCCAATGTGTGTGTACCGGCTACATAATGGTTCACCTTCCTGCTCCTTTTCCCTAGTTCCATTATGTAGGATTTTGAGAAGTTGGGTGTCAAATCCAAGTCCTTCATAAATACCACAAACCCTTCTAATAGGATCTGCAAGGCCTTGGGCGTGCGAGCAAGGAGAACCGCATCGTCCGCGTAAAGTAGGAGAGGGACTGATCTTAAACCTACTTTAGGGGAGTCAGCTTGTAATGCAGTTAATGCCGCTTCAAGACCGTTAATATAAAGTGTGAATAAAAAGGAGCTAAAATGCATCCCTGCCTAACCCCACTTGAGCATCTAAAGTAATCTGTGGTCTTCCCCTCTTGAGTGTATCTTACTGTGGCAGAAGTGTTGGAGTGTAAAACCATAAGTATGTTGATTAGTGCCTGATCCGCCCCCAATGTTCCCATGAGCTTCCATAATTTAGTTCGATTCACACAGTCAAATGCTGCACTGAGGTCCATAAAGGCGAGGTAAAGCGCCCGCCTTCGCTAAGGTGTACTTCGCGCTAATTAAGTAAAGGTTTAAGCATTGTGCAACTGTGGATTTACCCGAGCGAAACCCATATTGAACATCTGTTATAATACCGTGGGTCTCTGCCCAGTCTCAGATAACCTATTTAGCACCACTCTACCCAGGACCTTCACAGTTACGTCAATGAGCGATATTGGACGATAACAATGTGGGCTGTCCCTATCTCCTTTTTTAAATATCGGGACGATGGTTGCCAAGGACCACGAGGGAGGCATTTCTGTTGCGACTGACGCATTTATTACTGTTGCCAGAATAGGTGCCCATACCTCTGGGTTACTACGGAATAAATCAGGTGGAATCCCGTCTGGTCCTGGGGCTTTGTTACTCGTGAGACAGTCTATTCCTAGTCTCACCTCGTCTAAGGAAAAAGAGATAGGGCCAGTTCTCCCAGTCTCAATCTGTAACTGTGGCTCAACTCCTCTCAGGGGCTGATTGTACAAGCCCTCGTAGTGAGCCAACCATTGCTCCGGTAAGATGTTATGGGATAGGGATGGACTGTTTGACTCTTTAAAGCATGGACTGTTTATAACCTTCCAAAATCGGGCGGAATCCTTAAGCTCCGCAGCTTCTTCTAGGTCCTCCCAAGCCTTCGATTGGAGTCGGTGTTTCCTAGTCTTGACTGCCTGTTTATATGCTTTACGGCAGACCGTAATCCACCCCCTGTCTC